>JARWLC010000002.1:199030014-200415014 GCA_033318265.1 Phyllotis vaccarum
CAGAGGGAGAGGGTGGCTCTGCCCTGGCACCAGAAACCTAGGCTTCTTAAACATCCCTGCCCTCAGCTGACAGGGGCACCAGAAGGGTACCGGGGAAGCGAGGAAATCAGGACTGCAAGGACCTGTGTTACCTCCTCCTATCTTCATTGGTCAAACTAGACGCATCATCTATCTACTGAAAGACAGACGAAGAAATACAGGCCAACGGGGTTCTGAGGCCAGAGAGGAGTAGACTTTAGAGGACATCAGGCCTTTTTTTGTCACCATGGTCTTTACTGATGCAAATCTCCCCATCTGCCCTGAGTGGGTTTGTGTCTTCACCCCTCCAGTGACAGCGTTGTCTTCGTGTAATGCTTATAACTTCATTTTCAGTACTCTTAGGAGCCCACGGTGTGGTGATCTACAAGATGGTCCTAGCCACTCACTTGGGCCCAGGAGCTCAGGGCCAGCACAGGATAGTAGAATTTTATCTCAAAACTAAAATGAAGCCTGTGAACATTCTAATTGATGGAAAATCTTCATTTGGTTCCTGAGAGAATCAGAAATTTTTTGGAACCAAATCTGAGAATAAAGGGATTCACCAAGTTAAATTGTCTTCTTTAAGTGTGGAAGAAGAGAGGAGGAGGAGGAGGAGGAGGAGGAGGAGGAGGAGGAGGAGGAGGAGGAGGAGGAGGAGGAACTTTGAGGCCTGACAGTATTGCTGGAAAGATTGCTCAAACCTCCCAAGGTTCTGATTTTGAAGGAAGGCCATTTATTTAGACAGAAGAATTTTAGTAAACTGTGTGTGTGATTGACTCTAACTTTAGTTTATATGCTGTCCTTTCTTCATATATATACAAGCCTTCTTTTACCTTGTTGAAAATTATCACAGAATAATTTTAAGTATTCTTTTTTTTTTCTTGTTACATGTATGAGGTGTTGTATTATAAAACTTTTCCTGGAGAGACACAACACACACACATCTACTAACCCCAGATAGGGATTCCACTACAGTACAGACTTGGTGAATCATGAGTTTTATTTGGGTCACTTACAGGAGCAGAAATGACTCAAAGACATCCAAAGCTCACCCCAGCACAGGTGACAGGTCACAAAAGCTGAAAACATGGAGCACACTGAACAAGCTGCATGTAGCTCAACAAACGGGAGAGTGTTTTCTAGGTACCTCAGTTGGTCTAAACTTCTTCCAGGGAGCTCAGCTGGTTTCTGTTTCTTCCAGGAAGCTGTTTGGGTCTGAGTCTTCTTTGCAGTTTGGCTTATCCCAGAGGGACTTTCAAGCAGTCCTTATTACTTACTGTCGGGAGTGGGGAGGGGAGCTTAATGAATCTGGTCAGTTTCAGGGACTTCCTAAAGTTATGTTTGTTTACCTCCCCACTTAAGCTTTCCTGCAGGGTAGAATGTTTTAATCTGAGGAAATTTATGCAACAGGTACCTGGGCATGTGTGGTTGCATATTCATATGTGTGTTGTTCACATGGAGGCCTGAAGATGATGCAGGTTTTTTACCTTACTTATAAGGCAATCAACCCAGAGATCACTAATATGGCTGGTGTCAGTTTTCTCTGAAGCTGGAATTACAGGCAAGCTTCCATGACAACCCATTATGCCCCTGTGTTCTGAGGAACCCAAGTTCACTCATCACCACTGAGCCATATCCCCAATCCAATTTTACTTATCCTTAATGTGCTCTGCCAACCTAGCCAAGCCATCATAGATTCTAATACTGAGTGTCTACATGTGTCACATTTTTTTTCTTTATTCACCTCTTGATGACCACCATTTTTCTCATGGGTAGCCTGAGGCTCCACATAGGAGTCCTGGAAACATTGTTCAAGGATGAAAAAGGCAAAAATTGTGTGTAGACCTTGGGTGGCTAGCTGGCACTGGAACAGATCGTATTTGGATGATGCCACCAAAACCTTCCGAGCATAGTCACTACAACGACTTGTCTCTCTCTACCCTGTCTCTGCTTTCTGATATGTCCTCCATACCTTAGCTTTTAAACACTGAGAGAGCAATAGAGTCCAAGCCCTTGGTGGTGTCCTTGCCATTTTTCTTACACCCTTATCCTTCTTCTTTCCAAGTAGATCCTTTTCCTGTTCAAATTCTGCAGTTAAAATAGCACAGCTCCCCCATTCTTCACCCCTGTGGCCCAGCTCACTATCCACCAAACCCAATCCTCCTGAGATACTCTCCAGCTGGGCTTCACTTCTCACCCCCTCATCTCCCAACACTCTCTCTATCACCCTGGTTGGGTGTAACACATCTGTGTTAGTCCTCTGTTAGAATTTCTGTTCTAGTTGGCTGTGGTAGCACATGTCTGTAGTCCCAGAAGCCAGGAGGCTATAGCAGGGGGATTGCCATGAGTGTAAGGCTAGCCTAGTACCAAGACAACAAGGGTTCCATAGCAAGACCCTGTCTCAAAATTAAATAAAAAAATAACATTCTGTGTTTGCTTTGCTTGGGAAACCCAAAGCATCCTTCAGGAAAGTGGTCTAATGTCTAAAATTAAATCTCAGAAGTAGAGCACTTGGTATTTGTGTAAAATAACTCAAAGTAAACAGAATGACTCTATCCTTTCTCCTAATCTGCTAGCTTGTTAAGGCTAGGGACTATCTATTTCTTTTTATTTTATTTTATATGTATGGGTGTTATGACTCTGTGTGTCTGTGTACTATGTGTGTGCAGTGCCCATGGAGGCCAGAAGAGGCAGAGCATAAAATCCCTGTCAGTGGAGTTATAGGTAGTTGTAAACAGCCCAATGGGTTCTAGGAATCAAATACAATTTTGCAAGAATAGCAAGTGCTCTTAATCACTGAGCCATCTCTCCAGCCTTATATATAAATGCACACCTATATAAAGCTTGCTCATCTTGCTAAAGCCTAGCATATGTCTACTGGTATAGAGTAGATGTACAGCAAATGCCTCTCAAATGACCATACTGATTGCGACTCTGCATTACTGGAAGTTGCACAATCTCTCTTTTTTTTCCTTACACAATGGGTAGGAGGGTTTCAACTGTGAATGTATGTTAGAACTGTTGGGGGACTTTGTAATAATGCTGATGTCCCAGGCCCCATGGCTGGGGAATCTGATTTAGTAGAAAAATCCTATGCAGTAGAAATTTGTTAAATTAAATAAAAAAAAAAAAGCTACTACCCAGACGTTGAACTGATGTCCAGTTTTCAGGCTCTGCCATCTCTCAGGAGGCTCTTGGAGCTCTTCCCCAGGACACTCCTGTACATGTGGCTCATCTTTGCATCTTCTCTCTGTCTTCAGGCTGCACATCAGAGGCTGTGGAATCGTATCCCACAGACAAAGGAGAAATGGGTTTAGTCCTGTGTCACCCAGCAGTTAAGAACTAGAAAGCAAAGCAGTGAACTATGGGGAAGCTGATTGGAAAGACGGTATCAACAGAGAGGAGAGGTGGATGTCCAGAGCCACTGAATGAAAAGAGAAACTGAGATGCCCAGAAACTGACTCACAGGCAAAGTACCTATGAACAGACAGCAACACTTGGCTAGGGTCCAGCAGAATACAGGGAGGATGGAAACTTCCAGGCTCGTGGGGAGTAGGGTAGAGAAGAGTAGCCAGAGGAGTGCAGATCTGGGCAGCAGGAAAGTGAGTGTGTGGTACAGGCAGGAGAGGGCATTGTAAAAGCAATTTTTTTTGCAGCTTTGGAGACTGTTCCTGGGTCTGGCTCCTGAGAAGTGCACAACTATTGTTGACGGCTGAACACTCTAATCTCTCTGCCCACAATGGGACTCTGGGCTTTCTGCTCCTTCCCTGGGGCCCTGGCCACTTTGCCCAGTGTCCCGGCATCCCAGGAATTTCCCTGCTGTTCCAGGGAGGATGTTTCATGCTGCAAGGTTTTGCAAAATAGAGAAGGTTTATCAGAATCCTATTGCACCAGAGGAGAATGTTCCAGGATCCTTGACGTTTACAGTGTGTAACTGATTTTATCGGAGGAATGTTATTTGTAGTGCAATGGCCTTCTCCAATGGGTAGACAAGAAACGGAAGGTCATTTGAGGATCCACCCCAAACTATGTAAGTTGGTCTTTAGCATTGCTGTACATAAGGCTTGGGACCTTGGCCAAACCATGAGCAACCCTTCCTCCCTGGAGGAAGTCCCAGCCAATTTCCAGAGGGACTGGGTGTTTACATTCTCACCTTGGCTCTGAAGGACAAAAACCCTAAGCCTAGCACTGATCTGCAGAGAAACAGAAATGAAGGACTCTTCATCATACTTTAACTCTGTCTGGACAAAAGCAAACCATTCTCCTGGGGGATTAAAAACACAGAAGGGAGTCTATGCCTTTAGTTCTTTGGTCAGAATCCCAAAGGCCCTCTGCTTCCTGGAACTCTGCACAAAACATCACAGAAGCAACATGTGTTCCATGAGCAGCTTGGGTTCTGCCTGTTCTAGTGCGATTTCTGGGAGGTTGAGTCAGCTCTGCTGCTGGCCTGCCATGGGCCTACTGAGGCAGAGGAAGGTGCAGAAAGACATGCAGCCACCCAGCCTAGGATGGGAAGGTAGGAATAGACAGGAGAGGCCAGATGTCTTCATCCCTAGTGGAAGGATGTCTCTTTGTGGTGGATAGGATTGAGCTGCCCAGCATCTGCTGACCTGAGGAACAAGTTTGGTAACTACCGAGCAGCAGGACACTATTCCATGATCCCACACACCAGTCTGGATGGGTCTTTGACAGGCCTAAGTCATGTCACTACAACTATTTTTAGACTGGATAGAATAGTGTCCTTTGTGTGCTAACTCCTAGAATATGTGATCTTATTTGAAAATAGTCTTTGTTGATGTAATCAAATTAAAACAAGACCATACTAGATTCCTGTTGGCCCTAAACCCACTGTCCAGTGCCTTAGAAGAAGGCCACAATGCATAGAGAGGGATGGTACCTGTGTCATGCTGGAGCCACAGACTGCAGGCCAAGGATTGCTGGCTTCCACTAAATGCTCAGAAGAGGCAAGAACAGTTCCTTAGTCAGAATTCTGTTAGAGGACAAATTCCTGTCCTAAATTCCCCTACATTGATGGTAGCTTGGTAGGAAATCAGCGGCATGCTCTTCACAGTCTCACATCTCTCTAGTCCACCATTTTGGGTTCTTTCATCTCATTTCCTGCCTTACCCAGGAAATTGAGGTCCTGAGACAGAGATTTGGACCCTTGGCTGGACCCTGCGCTCCCCTCTCCCCGCTCCCTTCTAGTCCTTGTACCCAGCTGCTGCCTACATCCCCTCCTGCATCCCTTCCTATATCTCCTCCTGCATCCTCTCCTGCATCCCCTCCTGCATCCCCTCCTGCATCCTCTCCTGCATCCTCTCCTGCATCCCCTCCTGCATCTTCTCCTGCATCCTCTCCTGCATCCTCTCCTGCATCCCCTCCTGCATCCCCTCCTGCATCCTCTCCTGCATCCCCTCCTGCATCTTCTCCTGCATCCCCTCCTGCATCCTCTCCTGCATCCCCTCCTGCATCCCCTCCTGCATCCCCTTCTGCATCCCTCCTGCATCCTCTCCTGCATCCTCTCCTGCATCCCCTCCTGCATCCCCTCCTGCATCCTCTCCTGCATCCCCTCCTGCATCTTCTCCTGCATCCTCTCCTGCATCCCCTCCTGCATCCCCTCCTGCATCCCCTCCTGCATCCCTCCTGCATCCTCTCCTGCATCCTCTCCTGCATCCCCTCCTGCATCCCCTCCTGCATCCCTCCTGCATCCCTCCTGCATCCTCTGCCTTGTCATCATTACCTTTACTTTTCTATACTGTTGTTCTTCTTTCCAAGTAGATCCCTTCCCTGTCCAAATTCTGCACTAGAACCAGCACAGCCCCTCCTTCCCCTGTAGTTACTGGCCCAGCTCACTCCGTCAACCAGACCAAAACCCCTTGAGACATTCTCTCGGCCAGCTGGGCCTCACCTCTCACTCCTCTGCCTGCCTCTCATGTGGCTTCTGTTCCTCTCACCATTCTTGTTATGATCCGTGGTCACAAATGCTGCCAGAGCAATGGATTCTCTTCAGTCGTGGCCTCATTTGACCTTCTTTGGGGTCAAACTGTTGACCACACCCTCCTTCCCTTGACTCTGATGACACCACTACCACCCACTTACAAACCCCAACCCCCCACACTCCTTCTCTCCTCCACCCTCTCCATGGATCCTTTCCGGTCTTTCTGGTGGGGCCTTCTCGCTAGGGCATGCCATGTTAGGCTCTCTAGAGCTTGTGTTTAGGATTCTTTCACTTCAGTTCTCCTTTCCCTAGGTGATCTCATCCCCTTCTACAACTTGGACTTCTTCTCTCAGCCCCGAGTCCTCAGGCTCAGAGGCATACTGGACACTGCCACACGGATGCCTCCAAGTCACTGGGACCAATGTCCAAACCCAATCAAGACCCGCTGCTATCACACCTGCCCTCTCTTACTTGTGAATGGTACCAGTGTCTATCCAACCATACAAGCCAGAAACTCCAGAAGCCCTGGCCAACACACAGTCTGTATGCCAGCTTTCAGCTCTGGATCATTCCTCTCATCCCTGGACGATGATGTCCAATCATATGCCACGTTGCCCCTCACCTTTCTCCATTACCCCGCTGTACCCCAGCTCTCTGAGCTAAATCTTATAGTGGTGTCCTAATCGATTCTTAAAGTGTGTTGCTGGGCATCCCTGGTCTAAGAAGTCTCATAGTCCCCGGCGTGTTCTTCCTTGTTTGCTGGGCTCTAGCCACCCTGGATATCTCTCTCTCTCTCTCTCTCTCTCTCTCTCTCTCTCTCTCTCTCTCTCTCTCACTCTCTCTCTCTCATTTAAAACCTTATTTTATGTGTATGGGTATTTCACCTACATTTGTGTCTATGCATCACATTCATGAAGTACCTTCAAAGCCAGCAGAGAACATCAGATCTCCTGGAACTGGAGTTATAGACAGTTGTGAGCTTCCATGTGGATGATGGGAATTGAACCCATGTTCTCTTAAAGAGCTCTTAATTTCTGGACTACTTAATTTCTGGACCATTTTTCCAGCTCCTGGTTTTCTTTTTTTTCCTTTAGAGTTACCTAATCCCAAATCTCCCCGCCTCCAGGCTTACACATTTTCTTCCAACTCCCTTTGGACCTGGCTAATCACCAAGACAATGATGGGATCATGGCTCAACCTTATTTTACAGAAAGATGGCATGGTCTCCCCAGTACTCTACTACAGGGCCCTTCCATGGACACATGTTTACAATGCTGCTCTTTTGACGGCTGGCTCCTTCAGACCTTTAAGCTCTGAGGTCAGAGACTCATCCCACCCCCAAGTGCAGAGCCAGGCACAGGGTAGCCCCAGCAGAAATATTTATTGAATGGCTAAACGAAAGAGGGCATTGTGTCGGGTTCTATTAGTAAAAGATGAGTAAAGTGGAGAAGTTCCAAGAAAGCAGCTCATAAATCCAGTGAGAGGAGAGACTAGCAGATGAGAGAACGGATAAGCGAGACTCAGGATGCTTTAGCATGAGAAGCTTGTCAGGCTCCCACAACGATGCCTAAAGCCAACCCTCTGCCCCAGGCTAAGCTCTGTTCAGCTGTTAACTAACTTGCCAACCTCTGGAACCCCTAGTCATCAGGGGCATCCTGGGAATGGTCTGCCATGCAGTCACCGCTGGATCCCTGTCATGACAAAGCTTCCTACACAGCCACACGCTCAGGAACAAAGTGAGCACAGTTGAGAGAGACCCTGCTGGCAACAGCATTGTGTAGAGGGCACAATGGTGGATGGTGCTCAGAAGCTCTTGGTGACCCCGTTATATCCTCAGACCAACCCTGTCGAGGCATCGAAAGATTTGCTTCTCAGTGGGCAACTGGGGACATTGAAATCAATAGCTACCACTTGACTTGGCTGAGGAATGGGAACAGCTTAGGGAGAGAACTTGGAGAAAGCCCAAGGTCCTCTCTACTGACCAATGGGCAGAGGGCACGCTGCCCTGGAGCCTTCTCTGCTTATTCACTTTGGGGCATCTTATGCAAACCAGAGAGATCACCTGATCCACTACCCTTTTTCCGTACAAAGAAGGAGAAACTTCGGTCCCTCCCTTCCCTTCCATGCACCCTGATACTAGGGGTGGACATTGTTAGCAATCTGCCCACACTGCTCCTCCTCCCCTTTGCCTTTGTGTCTGGGCTCCATTTCCCAGCTTCCTTCCCAGTTGGGTGAAGCCCTATTGTCTCATTCTCCCTAGCGGACTGTAAGAGGAAGTGAGGCATGCCCCTCCCAGGTCTGGCTCATCAAAGTTTCTCCTGCTTGCTTACCTCAGTGTGCTTTTCACCTCGGGGCTGATTGGAATGCTGAATCCCAAAGCAAAGCTGGAAGCCATGTATTATAGATGGCTAAGCCAGCAGATTGCACATCCCCAACACGTTGTGAGAAAGAGCTCACAGACCTCACATGAGTGTGGAAGGCTGGTAAGTGAACAAGAATGAAGCAGCATGGGCTGAAGCTGCCGAATGAAGGAGTCCTGCTTATTACTGAGATCCAAGGCGTGACCGCTTCTGTAAACACGTTGCCTCCGTCTAGTATGGGGAGGCAGAGATGCTAGATTGCTGTTGACGTCCCTGACAGCCCCATGGTGTGCCCTCACACATTACCTCTGCAGCCCTGGTCCACAGATACCTCAAATTTGGCCTGAGATATTTTCAGTCTTGGTCTACAAACAGCCTCCCGAGGCTGGACTAGATCTGCGAGGCCAACTCATTTATACTCCTGGCTCCAGAGAGAAGATCTTCTAAGCAGGACTCTTGTTTGTATTTTCACATTCCTGGGGAAGACACATCAAGCCCCATAAGGCAGTCACTCAAAGGATTGCTGCTGGCATTCTTCAGAAACCTGCCTGCCAGGGAGAGCCTTTATGCCACATTTCCCTTGGTATAAAGCTGTGGTTATGTACCAAAGCCCACACTAACCTCCAGGATCCTCTATTCCCTACTAACAGGTACCTGCTATGAATATCAAAGCCTCCACAGTAACCTTCTGGACCTTCTCACCTACTCCTCCATGATGCTAGCTCTTAGGCTGTTACAACCCCTCCTCCCACCCTGCAGCTACCCGTTCCTGTCCTTGGTGAGGTCCCCTCTCCCCATTCTTGCTTCACTCCCAGATCGTCTTCTTTTTTTTCCTTTGCCCCTAAGGCCGGAGTTCCTTCTCATTTTCACCTTCTTCCCCCCAGAGGGAGCCATGGCTGCTATGGAGTTCCCAAGTGCCTCTGCCTATCCTTTCTTTCACATTTACAGCGTACCTATTGTTCAACTGCACCCAGAGAGTGGTCCCCTGGTGCTTTCACTGTGTTCCCAGTTCTATGTCCTTAGGCACCTGTTTGAGCAGCCCTGCCCTGCACCTTAAAACCTCAGGGACAGAACACTTCTTAGCAATCATCTAGGACAATCTGTTTTATAGATGAAGGAAGTAAGTGGTAAGATCAGGAAAAGAGGCAGGTTTCTAAGACCAAGCTGGTTGCTTGTTGGAAAGTTTCTGTCTTAAGTGTGGCCTTCCTGCTGATTCCTCTTGCTTTGTCCTAGGATGAAAGGGTACTAGGACCCATCTATATGATGGCAAACCTTTGAAGGGTTCCCCTGTGTCCCCTGTGTCTCCCCTTCATCCACTGTGTAAGCTGACAGTTATTCTGAATGTTCATTGACTAGGATGGTGGAGAGATAAATCAGTTGCATAAAGGGAGGGGCAGGTGGTAGGTGCAATGCCCTGGGGCATTGCCAGGAAAGGTAAGATTCCCAAGGGAGTCTTCTGATTGTACTTGAGAAGCCTGGACAGACCTTTAAACTCCTAAACCTTCCTGTTTGCCTGAAAGAGTAGCCTGGCCTTTGGCTAGTCTTCCCTTCTGTTGAAGGGAGGGAGCTGCAGTAACCAGAGCTTCCGAGCACAGTGTGCAGGCCTGTGGGAGCTTGTCTAGATGGGTCTGGACTGATGTGTAGACCTGCCCATTAGCAGGAGCTGTGTCCACGGTTTGGGGGTTTTTTTTATTATTATTTTTGAGGGAGAGAGAGAGAGAGAGAGAGAGAGAGAGAGAGAGAGAGAGAGAGAGAGAGAGAGAGAGAGAGAGAGAGAGAGAGAGAGATCTGAACACTTTATGGGAGCCTTGAAAGGTTAGGTTTCTTTTCTCTCATTCTCTCTCTACCTCCCTCTCCTCCTCCCCCCCCACTCTTTTCCCCCCTCTCTCTCTTTTGGTTTTTCAAGAAGGGTTTCTCTGTAGCTTTGGAGTCTGTCCTGATCACTCTGTAGACCAGGCTGGCCTCAAACTCACAAAGATCTGCCTGCCTCTGCCTCCTGAGTGCTGGGATTAAAGGTTGGGTTTCTTTTGTGCTTCTATAAACCCAAACCCAAACCTAATTCTCAACTCTGTGCTCCTTTATACGGAGCACCCTTTGTTTTTGACCAAATGACTCACTTGTCCTGAGTCACCAGAAGATGGGTCTTAGCCCATCTGCAACTGCCCTGGACATTATGATCTGCTCCTTCCCCTGGAGGTGGGTCATTCCTGAGCATCTGGTAAACAGACAAAGGACCCCAAAACATCTGAGAGCATCCCAAAGGCTGTGGTTTTCCATTTGGGTTGAGACATTGTCTGAATTATTGACGGCTCTAAACTATGAATAAAGCCACATGGTCATTCAGTGAGAAATTCTTAGATTGTTGGTTTTTCTACAGTTGTAAGCAGCTTGCTCTTCACTTCCAAAGAAGAGATTTGGATCCTAAATTTTGGACATTGTATCATTTGTCTTCTGGAGGCGAGGAATAAGGACACACACACAGAACTTTACTTACCCAGCAAATTTATTGACACCCAGTCTTGGAACATCTCCCCTAACGGTTTCATTTCAACTTCAGGGAAGGCTGTGCATCATTTTTGTTTAATTTGCAAATTGCTTTCCTTTTCCTAGCTATGGGTTTGCCCTTCCCCCAGCCCCTGTCCACAGTTTTCTTTTCCCTGTGGCCTGTTTGAGTGTCCCAGCAGAACTCTGGTGTAAGCCAAAGACAGTGACAGCATGGGAAGGGGATGGAGCTTGTGAACCTCAGACACTCAATGTGGCTGACCCAAGCTTGTCACTAGCACCTGGGACCCAAAAGGGCAGCCATGGGGTTGGGGCCTCTTCAGATCCTCAAAGGCAAATGAAGGCACATGGTGCAGAGCAGGGTCTAGGCTCCACTTCTCTGTCCTCCGAAGGCACGCTGTCTACTCACCTGGTATCAATTACACTTCCAGGACCTACTTTTCACAGACCTGCTGTGTGGCGAAGGAGCTGGGAAAGTGCCCCCATCCCCACTCCGTTCCATTTCTCTAAATCCCAGAGCGATGCTCCAGGGCGTGGGCCCAGGTCAAAAGTTGCGCGGGGCTCCATGAGCTCACTCGGGGAGGTGGGGGGGGTGGGGTTCGTGAGCTCACCCCGGGGATCCAGAACGCCCCCGCCCTCTTCCTGCCCTCTCCCCGCCCCCGGGCCCCCGCGAGGGGCCGATGATGTCAACCGAGGAGGAGCCGCCCGCCCCACGATCCGCCCGGGGCTCAGCGGCGCGTAGTGGCGCCCGGGGCCGCCTCCGCCCTCCCGCGGATCGCACAACTTTCGCGGCTCGGAGAGCGCTCGCACCCCGCTCCTCTCGCCGCCGTCCCCGGCCCGGCGCCCGGCATGTGAACGCGGGCGGCCGCCGCCACCATGGCCTCGCCGCGCGCCCCGCGGTGGCCGCCGCCGCCGCTGCTGCTGCTGCTCCCGCTGCTGCTGCCGCCGCCCGCCGCCCCCGGGACGCGGGGCCCCCTTCCCTCCCCGGCCGACCCGGCGCTCCTCCCGGCTGAGCCCGTCCCCGGACGCACGGTCCCCGGGCTCGGCGTCCTGACCCGGCGGGGACGGTCCGGCCGGGTCCCCAGAGGCGTGAGCGCGGGTGAGTGGGGCAGGGGGCGTGGGCGAACCCCCCGCGGGTGGAAACGGTGAGGTGTGCCCGTGCGCTCGCTCCCTGGCCTTTAGGAGAAAACTCTCTCGCGGGGCAGCTCACACCCACGGCCCTTTTACAAAAAGGAGGCACCCCCCCACACACCACCACCCCACCCCAAGCGCCTCTCCCACCTCGTGCCGTGGTAACTTCTGGCTACTGTCCCCCGGACAGATGTAGAGCTGGTCTCTCCAGGTCAGAGCCTGACTTTCCAGTGTAAGGAGATAACGGGTTTCAGAGTTGGAAAGTCTCCTAGCACTTAGGACATCATAAAAGGACAAAGGGTGCACTTTAAAACAAGAGCTGGGGGGTTGGAGGTGAAGAGTGGGGGGCCCAGGGACCGTCCCAGACCCCTTCTCTCCCTGCCAGCTGCCCTGCAGGCAGGCGCTGGTTGTCCTGGCTGGAACACAACTCCTGTCCGGCTGTCTTTGTTTCTAGTTCTTCTGATGGAAGAAAATGCTACGGGCCTGGGTGGAATTCTTATGCAATGCCCTTATGACCTCGGCAGAGTCCCGTCTTTGTACCTCAGTTTCCCTATCTGTGAAATGGAAAGACCCCCATTCCTCCCGGCTTTCTGGTGGTGATGTGACAAAATGAAAGTAAAAATAATAGGGCTGTGAACAGCGTCTAGGTATACAGCCCTTCTCTTCCTAGGAGAGGTGCAGGGCACACCCCGGGCTCTGGTGTTGCCGGATCGCTTCAGTATCTCTATCTTTCATGTTTCACAAACTTTCTTCCAACGTTGGAACATGGAGGCATTTCCTAGAATTGTGTGAAAATAGATTTTTCCGCCCTTATAAACCCTCAAGTGCAATTTCAACGAGACTCTTGTCTCTGCATACTGCCTAGTCCTGAGTCGCCCACCCAAGACAGGGAAACTGAGGAATCCTGACCCAAGGAGGGCAAAGCAGCCCTGAAGGTCGGTACAGACACATGCTATGCAGCCTCTTGTTTAGTTGTGTTCCAGGGAAAAGAAGAAAGAACATTGAAGGCATTTACTGACTTTCCCATTGGCGATACTGCAGGGGCATTTTGTGAGATGTTCTAGATACAGTGGGTGTGTGAAGAACTGATAACTCAGAGAGCCGCTCAGGAACCCCAGGCAGGTGTCACTGGTAGCTGGTGCTCAGGCTGAGGGCTCCATCTTGTGAGGGGATGTGAAGGAGGGGTACTGTCTTGTGAGTTCCAGCTTGAGGAGGCTGACACAGGACTCTGCTTCCTAAGGCAGGGATTCTCCTCGGCTCACATGGAGTGAGTGTAGCTAAGGGACTATAATGGCAACTTAATCGAAGGAAAGTAAGAATTAAGGTCTTAAGAGAGCTTTGCTCAGACAGGAGCAGTGGTTCAGTGGTTAAGAGCACTTGACTGCTCTTCCAGAGGTTCTGAGTTCAATTCCCAGAAACCTCATGGTGGCTCACAACCATCTGTAGTGGGATCAGATTCCTTCTGGTATGTACATAAAACGCATGAATAGGGCCATGTTTTATGCTTTCCTGTGGCCATGGTCTTAGCTTTGCAGCTTTCTGTTTCATTTGTTTGGGGGAGCAGGATAGAGGTTGAGGGGGAGAGAAACCTGGGGGGGGGGGAATTGGAATAATCCAGATTCCCTCTGAGGAGGTCCCCTGATCTCCTGTTGCCCAGAAGACCATTGTCCACTTGGTGCATGCTCTCTGTTGCCCTAAGCCCATCCTGGATCACAGATGTTTGAAGAGTAAGATTAGGAAGGGGTGAAATCTATGACTTGTTGAAAACTGCTACAAAGTTACCAGTGTGGCTGAAGATCCAGGCGTGGCCTCTGTCCGGTTCCTGCTAATGCCTCAAGAGATGTCACTTAGGAGAAAAAGCAAACAAATATAACACAACAGTGATTAGTGATTCAGAGTTTACAATAATCTCTTAAGATTTTCCTGACTCGTTCCGATTGGCTAATCACACACCACTTGGTAAGAAGACTTAGCAAGACCTCACATCTGTAAAGATCCTGGAATCCTTTGCAGACATCCAGCCTCGATGGCTACCCATGCTCTGTGTCCACATGGTTTGGGGGAAGATGGGTGTTCCTGCAGCCAATGAGCCTTGAGTCGTACAAACAATGCCTTTAATCTGATAGCTGGGGAAACTACCCTGAGATGCTTCGTCGAGGGGTACTGGTGGCCGGTGCCTGGACGTCTTGGTCTGGGCTTCCAAACATTTCCCTCACGAGCAGCGGGGACTAGAGATTTTTTCTTTTTTCTTTCCTAGAGGGTCATTCTAGCTCTAGCTTCCCACAGAGTTCAAGGTTCTCACTGCTGAGTGGCTGTGTTTGCATTCCATTTGTGGGCTGTTTGCCTATGTGACTCTGTCCTCCAAGGAGAGCAGTCCCCTGTTTGGATAGCCGTTGTTTGGCTTTTGTGCCCACCTGTCACCCTGCTCCGCTGTGTTTGTTACTTCAGCCATCAGTGAAAGGAGGCATTTCCTTTCTGTCTCTTTTCCTATGACCTAGGGCCCCTGAGCCACAGCTCTGAGCTGAGTCCTAAGTTTAGGCCCCTCAGTCCTCGGGCCGTGCTTTTGTGAGATCTGCAGATGGTGGAAAGGGGTAGGAAGGCTGGACTCATGAGAGAATCCCCGAAGAAGAGAAAAACTTTCCCATCCAGGGGGAGAAAGATGCTAAGTAGCTAGCCAGTCCAAGGAATACTAATCTTAGAAAAATGTGGCTCCCTAAAGGAAGGGCTGTTCCCAAATCGCTCCAAACCTTGTGGTCCAACTTCTTCATTTAGCCTGGGTGCTATAGGCACCATTGTAAGGTGCTATGGAGGCTGGCTGGGGATGAGTCGGCCCTCTCAGACACAGGAGAGTGTCTTTCTCCCAGGAATGTGACCCTATTGGCTGAGCCTGAGAGGTGGTTCTGGGCATCCAAACACCTTTGGCAGAGGTTGTCCCTCCTACAGAGAGGAACCTGATGTGTTCAGGGCTCTGAAAAGCCACTTTCTTTTAGCCTTTTAACATCTCTCCTGGTGTATGCAGATGCTGACTGACCGTGTCTTTTTCTGTACACCAGCTGACTTGTGTGGACATGGGGAGACTTCACTGTGCCCAGGCCAGCTGGACAGCCCAAGAGCAAGGAAGGACCCTCTGTCCGCCTGGTGATCTCTCTCCGTTTTCCATTGGTGCTGGCAGCTGTCTGAGAGTGTCCTTATTCAGAGTCAGAAAGAAAAAAAAAAAAAAAAAAACAGATGGCAGTTGCTGTGTCCTTAGCAACTCACTGTCCTCAGCATCTTCTCTGATTGAGCTGGAAGTTCCAAGTGTGATCTAGAGACTCCTAAGGAGCCAGCAGGCAGGAGGACTAACTTACCCCAGCCTTGGAGTGTCTATGTGGGCTCAGCACATTTATGTTTCTTACCCCATTTCACCCCTAAACAGCCAATCCCACCAGGGATATTGCTTCCCAATTGTTCTCCCTTTATGGGAAATGAAGCCTAGCAAGGTTGGGTCTCGAGAAAGGAAGAAGACAGGATTTCAACTAAATTTATCAGCCCATCCCACCATGTTACAAGGTCTGTTTGTCACCCGTAGGATAGGACAACCTTGTTTAGATCTTTAGGGCCCTTCCAGGTCACCACGCTTGCTCTGTGTTTGCCTAAGACTGGGGGCCATGGGGTGGCAATCAAGTTGCTAACAGGAGGAATTTTTTTTTAAAGATAATTTAAAAATTGTTTTTAATTATTGTTGTGTGTGTGTGTGTGTGTTTGCACATGAGTGCAGGGCCTGTGGAGACCAAAGGCATCAGACCCCCCTAGAACTAGAGTTACAGATGGTTGTGAACCGGCCAGTGTAGGTCCTGGGGACAGAACTCAAGTCCTCTAAATAAACTTATACACTCTGAACCTCTGAGCCCCAAAAGGGTAGGTTTTAAGAATAGTTTAAGAGCCAGGTAGTGGCACTCACCTTTAGTTCCACCACTAGGGAGGCAGAGGCAGGCTGATCTCTGAGGCCGGCCTGATCTACAGAGTGAGTGTCAAGACCGTTCCCAGGAACCCTGTCTTGAGAATAAAAGATAATTTTTAGGAACAAGGAGGGAGGGGGGTGTGTTGTCCATAAAATGACTTAAGTTTATACTTGTATAGAATGATACTTTATATTGTCATTGTGATCTCTCTCACACACACACACACCCCACAGGCTAATCTATAGGTTATGGGTTCCTGAATTAGCTACATTCGTTATCAGCCAAACTGAAATGAACTGTTGACTTTCTGAGGGCTCTTGGCTGGAACATGGACAGTGACTAATGTGTGGCATTTGTCAGTTGCTACCAGTACCTGTTCTGTTAAATGGAAAAGCATTCAGAAGACGTCAATCAAGTCACTTCATTTCAATGTCTCTGCTCTTCTGGCCACTCACTTTTCATTTTCCCATAGACATAAACAAAGAAATTCCTGTCCTGCCTTTTCTCCCCTTCCTTTGTCAGAGTGTGACAGATGTCTCCTGCATCTGAAAATAATCTTAAAATCTACCCTCTCAGGGCTGGAGAATGGCTCAGTGATTCAGAGTCCATACTTCTCTCTCAGAGGACCTGAGCTCAGTTCGCAGAACCTCAGTGGGAAACCACACAACCACCCTTAACTCCAGCTCCAGAAGATCTTATGCCTCTGGTCTCCATAGTCACTTGTACTAACACATACACACACACATACACACACACATATACACACACACATGCATACACATACATATACACACATACACACACATATACACACACATACATATACACATACACACACATCACAAAACAAAACATTAGAAATAACTAATTTTTAAATTATTTTTTAAAAGTGTCTCCTTTGCAAGTTGTGTGCATTTTGATTGTACCTCATTCTAATCCTGGTCCCCAATCTTGTGAAAAGGCCAGAGCAAGCAACCCGTGTCTTATTCAATTGGTTTATGAATCAGAAAATATTTATTGAAAGCTTGCCATGTGTGGAGAGCTGTGTCAGGCGACGTGGAGGTCGTAGGCACATTTACACCCCCCACCCTCAGGGAGCACAGATGTTAAAGATGTAAAATGTGGAGCAATGGTATAGCAATGATTCAGAACTTAAGAAAGATCCAAGATGGTACTGACCAAAGAAACCATCTGGATAGAGGCGGCTGTGGTGCTGAGGTGGGAACTGTAGGCACTGGAGGGTTCCGGAGGCCTCGTGAGAAGCAAGGGAGTGGATTGAGCTCTGGAAGTTTGACTGGGATGTGAACAGGTGGAGATGTGGGGAGAGAGGCCTCTGGCATCAGCAGAATTCCACATGTTGAAAGCTCAAGACTGTTTTTTTCTGTTTTCATGCGTTTGACCTGATTTTTAGTTAGTGTGTAAAACAATGGGTTTCGCTGTGACATTTTCATATATGTAAGTTATTGTACATCACTCACGTAGCCCTGTTGCTCCCCTCCCCCCAGTGCCCTCGCTACCCTCAGCTAGTCCTCATTCTGTTTCCATGTCCCCTTTGTGTGTGTGTGTGTGAGTGCGTGTACGTAAGTATGCACACATATGAGAGAAAACATTCAGTGTCTGTCTTTGTCTTTCTGAGTGGATTATTTCGCTCTATATGCTCTCCATTTCCATGTATTTCCCTGTCATAATTTCAGTTTTCATGATGAATAAAAGTTATGCACCACATATTTTAAATCTCTTATATACTGATAGCTGTGTAGGCTGGTTTCACATTATTCAGGACTTTTTGCATAGATTAACAGCTCAGAAGGCCAGAGAAGGCTTGAGCAATTGGGATTGAGACTAATTAGTCATTGAACCAAGCCCAGAAAAGAGACTAGGGCCCGTTACAGAGGTCCTTAGGATCCTGTTAAGATATCTGACTTGTCCTGTCCACATGAAGCCCTTCATGGCCTCAGAGGAGAGAGTAGCGTCTGGTGTGTGTGTGTGCTCATTTGTGCCTGGTGCGTGGGCCTTGCTGATGAGCCCTGGCAGGTCTGCCTCACTTCAGCCCAGAAGGCATTTTGGAACTTGTGGAAGGCTAGCAAGTATTACATCTGTGAGTTTGGAGGAAAAGGGCTGAAAACGGGGCATGGGCTGGAGTAGGGGCTGTGGGAAATGGTGGGTGCCAGCCAAGGGGATGCTGGGAGAGGAGGGGAGGGAAGGGGAGGGAGAAGAGGCAGGCTGTGGAGAAGAGAGGGAGGCCCCCTGCTCTTAAGGAGGTGTCTCCTGCAGTTCTTCATGTGAAGACCCTCTGAAGGTCCCAGGTCCCAGTGGAAGAATTCTGTGGTCCTTTAATAGTGCAAACCTGACCTAAAGAGGCCAGGGTCAGGTTCAGCCCTGGAGGGGCAGTTGTTGGAGCCACATGGGAAGAGGAAACTAACCTTGCCTGGACGGAGAGCATGAGATGACAAGAGATAGGAAGAGGCAGTGGCCTAGGCGCCAGCTAGGGCGGGGAGGCACAGTGGGAGGTGGGGTGGTTTGAAGGCTAGCTGTGGATTGGAAGTACACTTGAATACAGTGCTCAGTTTAGCCTATCAGTCTGCTTGTGAGAAGTATGTTTCTGTTGGACGTGTTCTTCCCCAGATACATCCAAGTTAATGGGAACAGGTAGACAGACTGAGGCTGAGGAATGCCACCCTATTTGATTTGAGTCGTTAGTAGGCGCTGGGAAGAGTTCAGGGTGAAGAAGCCTATGTGCAGAATGATGAGCATGGATCACATGTGGCATCCCTGTGGCAAAATTGTCAGTGAAATGGAGAAAGAAAATCACAAAGAGCCAGCATCCCCGATCCTCCCTCCAAACCTCCCATCCATTCCCAGTTCTTCCCATGTCAGGGACAGAGTGTAGCATCCACCTACTTAACCCATAAGCCTGGATGTCACCCTCCGCTTGCTCATCCTTCACCTTCTGCATATCTCGAGGGAGAAAGTGCGCGTTGATTTTGTTTTCAAAATGCACCAGGAGTCTGCCCTTCACATCTTTCCTGTTCCCCTCATCTGTTCTTTTCCACTAATCGATGCCCAGGAAAGCCACCATAATCTTAAGATGTGATTCAGGTCACCCGATTCTTACTTTAAACCTCTAAGAGCTCTCTGGCCCAACACTACCACCTTTGTAGACTCTTACTCTAATCCTGCTTGCTACTCAAAGCAGTTTCGAAGTGGGGGTGTTGCTCTGTAGCCCAGACTGACCTTGAAAAACTTGAGATCCTGATCCCTTAGCCTCCCAAGTACTGGGATCACAGAAGAGCACCAACCAGTAGTCGTCAGGGAGTGTGTGTGTGTGTGTGTGTGTGTGTGTGAATGTTAAATTTACTCCTGTCTTGGAGACTTGACACAAGGTTCCCCCTGCCTGTAACAGAAAGAACTTTCCAAGCGCAGGAGACAGTCATTACAGAAGCCATTCTGGACCAAGCTCACCTGTCCCTTCTGCAGGAAGGCAGGTTTAGCTGGCTGCGGGTACTGGACCCTGAAGGGCCAAGGAAACTGAAAGGTCGAATTTCCTTCTGAGTGCCCTAGAGAGACTGTAGCAGGGCTGTACCACATGCTATAGGGCTACGGTTACCAGATCCCTTGGAGAGCTGAAAAACCATCTGCTAAGTCTACCGAGGCTGCTACAAACAGACACATTCTTTCTGCTTTATATTTTAGCTCTGAGGTACTTGAACTTCATAGAATTATGTCCCACAGGTGAGACAGCGTGGCAGTTGGGCAAGACCCTGTGTTTCTCCCTCCTGGGGCTGTTGCGGTTGGGGACAAGGCATAAGAGAGGTTCTGATCTTGTTCAGAAATTCCCTCTCTGTGTGAGGAAGGAGCTAGGCTTGGGGAGGTGGAAGGGTGGCTGTGGTAAGCTTACATGTTTCTCCTCAGTGTTTCTGGTAAGCTGGGAGGTAAAGGCCAAGGAGGAAGATGGATAGAGACTTGGCTCTCCAGGACATCTGGCCACCTCAATCCTTGGAGGCATCTAGGCTTCAGGAAGGAGTAGAAAGGTATTGGGGTGTCACCTGGAGGGGTGACCCTTGAGAAAGGGGTGACTCATAATTGTCCAGTTAGGCAGTATTGAAAGCCACTGTTTTCTTTCCCCCGGGACAGAGGAGCTTCAGATAGGGAAGCTCCATTCTTGGAGCCTCTGGGGCCGCGATGACAAAGGGTAAGACTTTTCAGAGGATTGTGTCTTGCCCGAGTGTGGCTAGAGCCCTGCTGTCTTTACTGGCACAGACCCCAGTTGGGATTCAAGCCTCGTCACTGCCACTTGCCAGCTACGGGATTTTGGTAGGTTTTTAGCCTCTTGGTGCCCTTGCTTTCTCTTCTGTTAAGTGAACAATTAAAGAAGAGCCCTCCCCAGGGAGTCCAGGGGCCATCTACGCTGTAAAACCCACAGATCTGCTCTCAGGGGAGAAAGTACTATAAACATTTCCAATGCTTCTACTGCTGGAGCTAGGGCCTCCTTACACTGGGTTTGGTTTCTGTTGCTTGGGGTCTAAATCAACTGAGGAGGAAAGGGTTTATTTTATTTTACAGCTTATGGTCCATCACTGAGGGGAGTCAGGGCAGGAACTGAAACAGAGGCTCTGGAGGGGTGCTGCTTACTGGCTTGCTCCCCTTGGCTTACACAGCCTGCTTTCTTATAGAACCCAGGCCCATGGTTGGCACCACCCACCTCAAACAGTAATCAAGGGAGTGCCCCCTCCAGACCGGCCTACAGGGCCAGACTGATGGAGGCTGATCTTCTGAAATTTCCTTTTCCGAGACACGTTTAGGTTTATGTCAGGCTGATAAAAACAAAACCACCAAACCAGCAAACAAAAGAGTGCAGTCACTGTGTTGGTGTACCCTGCCACACACCACACACGGCGCGTGCGCACACACACACACACACACACACACACACACACAGACACGCACGCACACACAGACACACACGCACACGCGTGCACACACACACACACACACACACACGCACACACATGCACATGCACACACACACACACACACACACACACACACACACACACACACACGGCTTCTGGGAGTTTTATTGGACACGGCGCCAGTTCTAAACGCAAGGGGCTCAAGTCTGCATTCTAAAGACCTCTGTTACCTGGCCTTCCTCCATGCCGGAGCCCTGCTATCCTTATCCATCCTTATCTCTAAACTGCGTAAAACAAGCTGGATTGAAAGTCAGAAGACCTCCGTGTGGCCACCCTGGCCTGTGACCATCGTAGGGTACAAATGATCAAAGGCTGTGGCTATGAAGTAATAAGGGCAGGTTTGCGCCTCTGTGGGCAATGGGCATTCTCCTCAGATTGGAACCTCTGAGGGTCCTTCTTAACACAGGTTTATTTTTAAACATGGCGATTTAGAAAACATTTTGAGCAAGAACCTCCATTGAAGGAAGCCTTGTCCCAGTGAAACTCCTTTGAAGAGGCTCATACTTTTGTAGGTGAGGTTTGTGGTTTGTTGGGAATTATTTATAGTGTAGCCTTGCCTCTTGGTCGTGGAGTGCTGCTGTCTGGTAGAGTTATGGCAGAGAGATGCCATGGTGGCTCAGGAGCTTTGACGTGGTCAGAGGACTTTTGGTATCAATCCATTCTGCTTGTAGCTTGTGGTAGGGGCTGCTTCCTGGGGTTATGTTAAAATGTGTCTGGGGTTATGTTAAAAATGGGGCTATTAGTGTCTCTCCTGCTTCTTAACAATTCTAACTATGAAGACAGCCATAACATAGTGATTTTAGGCATAATACAATGAACTAAGACCTTGGGCATGGCCTTGGCTCTGGATCTGCCTCCACATATGTAACACAGAGATAACAGAACGAGTCTTATGAATTCATGGTTGTGGGTATGAAATAAAGCCATACGGATGTGCTTTGTCAACATGTACATGCTATATTTATTACTAATGCTGTACATTGGACTGTTAGTCCGTTCTAAGGCAGGGTGTCATGAAGGTAGGATGGGAAGAAAGCTAGGAAAGAGAAGGAGAAAACGATGACATTTGTAGGCAATGTCAGTGGCTTTTTTCAACCCTCTGCCACTTTGTCATTTCTCTTGTCTCTGGTTGCATTGCTATAACCATCCTCCCATCCCTTCTCTCCCTCCAAGAAAGGTGCTCCTTACAGCTTCCTTGGCCACTGGCCTCCAACTTAGCCCAGGGCTTGTTTGGGTAGTACCTCCTGGGAGACATAAAAATGTGAACATTTAGTAAGAATGTGGTTAAATAGACAAAATTGTCTCACAAAGCAAACCTGGAGCCCTAAGGGAGAGTTTCATTCCTGAGCACAGCTCTCGAGGGGCCCCAGGGTGTGGAGACCTGGTTAGTTTCTGAACTGGTTCCAAGAAACAACCAGGTTTTGCTAGAAGGCTGGAGGAAAGGGAATAGGGGAAGACTGTGGGTCTACAGACCTATAGGACGTCACAAGACAAGAGGTATGGTGGGAAGCCAGCTTGTCATCACCTGCCTCCTGGAGGAGACTGATCCTGGAGGCACTTTGATCCTGCCATCCGCCCAGTCCTGTTCCTCAGCAGTCAGCCAGATGGTCACATGTTTAAACCCACCGGCAGCAGTTACGGATGTAACACCCTTCTCCCTTGCCCTCCTTTGCTCTTGATGGTCCTTGATCTTCTGCCCACACTACACCGCCATCATCATCATCCACACTACACCTCCATCATCATAGTCCACACTACACCTCCATCATCGTCCACACTACACCTCCATCATCATCATCCACACTACACCTCCATCATCATCATCCACACTACACCTCCCTCATCATCATCATCCACACTACAACTCCATCATCATCATCCACACTACAGCTCCATCATCATCATCCACACTACACCTCCATCATCGTCATCCACACTACACCTCCGTCATCGTCCACAGTACACCGCCATCATCATCATCCACACTACACCTCCATCATCCAAACTACACCTCCATCATCATCATCCAAACTACACCTCCATCATCATCCACACTACACCTCCATCATCATCATCCACACTACACCTCCATCATCGTACACGGTGCACCTCCTTCATCGTCCACACTACACCTCCATCATCATCGTCCACACTACACCTCCATCATCATAGTCCACACTACACCTCCATCATCGTCCACACTACACCTCCATCATCATCATCCACACTACACCTCCATCATCATCATCCACACTACACCTCCCTCATCATCATCATCCACACTACAACTCCATCATCATCATCCACACTACAGCTCCATCATCATCATCCACACTACACCTCCATCATCATCATCCACACTACACCTCCCTCATCATCATCATCCACACTACACCTCCCTCATCATCATCATCCACACTACAACTCCATCATCATCATCCACACTACAGCTCCATCATCATCATCCACACTACACCTCCGTCATCGTCCACAGTACACCGCCATCATCATCATCCACACTACACCTCCATCATCCAAACTACACCTCCATCATCCAAACTACACCTCCATCATCATCATCCACACTACACCTCCATCATCGTACACGGTGCACCTCCTTCATCGTCCACACTACACCTCCATCATCATCGTCCACACTACACCTCCATCATCATCCAAACTACACCTCCATCATCATCATCCACACTACACCTCCCTCATCATCATCCACACTACACCTCCATCATCATCATCCACACTACACTTCCATCATCGTCCACACTACACCTCCATCATCATCGTCCACACTACACCTCCATCATCATCCAAACTACACCTCCATCATCATCCAAACTACACCTCCATCATCATCGTCCACACTATACCTCCATCATCATCCACACTACACCTCCATCATCATCATCCACACTACACTTCCATCATCGTCCACACTACACCTCCATCATCATCGTCCACACTACACCTCCATCATCATCGTCCACACTACACCTCCATCATCATCATCCACACTACACCTCCATCATCATCATCCACACTACACCTCCATCATCGTCCACACTACACCTCCATCATCGTCCACACTACACCTCCATCATCATCCAAACTACACCTCCATCATCATCGTCCACACTACACCTCCATCATCGTCCACACTACACCTCCATCATCATCGTCCACACTACACCTCCATCATCATCGTCCACACTACACCTCCATCATCATCGTCCACACTACACCTCCATCATCGTCCACACTACACCTCCATCATCGTCCACACTACACCTCCATCATCGTCCACACTACACCTCCATCATCGTCCACACTACACCTCCATCATCATCGTCCACACTACACCTCCATCATCGTTGCTCCTGACTTCTCTCATCTGTCCGTAGTTACCACCAACTCCTCCTCCCTCCTTGCTGACATCCTCCTTCCTTCCCAAGTCCCAGCAGAACCCTGAGGCTCCTCTCAGATGTGGGCTACATAGGACAGCAAGAGGTAGCACCATCCCCTGTGCTATAAAACCTGTTTGGATCTCTGTCTTTGGTAAGCCACCCTTGAAGCCCACTAGACTGTTGAATGAACACCTTCTAAAGAAACGTCTTAGTAAGCTGTGCATAGTGGTGCATGCATTTAATCCCAGCACTTGGCAAGTAGAAGCAGGTGGATCTCTGTGAGTTCGAGAGCAGCCTGGTCTACATAGTGAGTTCCGTGGACAGCCAGGGCTACATGGAAAGACCTTGTCTCCAAAAAAAAAAAAAAAAAAAAAAAGGCTTAGCCACCTTTTCTCTCTTTAGCCGTTCTCCTACCTGGCTGAGCCCGCAGCCCAGGGAGAGCCAAGGGCTCCTCTCCTCCTGCTTGGGCTCTATGCCCACCAGAGTCTGCCACATTCATTTCCCAACAGGCGTAAACAAATATTTCTATGATTCCCTTGAGGCCAGGGCCACTTCACAGAAGTCTGGGAATAAATTAGCTGCAGAACGTATAAAAGTCGCCCACAGGGCTGTGTAAACGTTTGAAGCCTGGGTCGCAGGTCCTGCTCACGCCCGAGGCCCAGGCGGCTTCTTCCTCCCCTCTCCCCCTTCCTCCTCGGGACCAGGATGTGTTTCCTTGCTTCTTTATTGTTTTACTAACCTGGCAGGTCTCCTTTGGTGGAGCTCTGCCCCAGCTTCCTCTCTGGGTGTGAGCAAACACTCTGAGAACACAGGAGCTGGGGGTCTGCGCTCCTACTGTGTCCTCAGTTCTTGGTCGGGCATGGCACAGGCTGCCCGTGCCAGTTTCCTTCCAGAGGTCCTCCTTGTCTGAGGAGCCTCCTCTGTAGCCTTTTTAATTTGTTTTTCAAAGGGTGAGAGAGACAAAGTAAAAGCAGGCTGCAAGTTTAGGTACCCCCATCCCAAATGAGGTAGACTACCCATTGCAGAAAGCTTTTGTGTATACTTATTCAACTGAATGGGAATCTTCTGACCTTTACCTTTCCTCCTGCCTGGCTAGGCTACATTCCTCCATAGTGGTCCTCAAGGCCCGTCCTGGCCAGCTCTGTTTCTGGGAGGCTGACCCCAATCTTAGGGCTTTAGGATAGCTCTAGCCTAGCCTAGCTGAGCTCAGACCTACAGACCTGCCTCTTCCTGAGAGGAAAGGCCGCAGTGAACAGCTGGCAAGGCTAGTGTGCCTTGTCAACTTGACACTTAAGTGATTAAAGCCTGTCCCAAGGGACTCTTTTTTTTTTTTTTTTTTTTTTTTTAATATCATCCTAAGACTTTACATCCAAAGGCTTCCCAGTGTGTATGGTTTTCCTAAAGGCTCCTCCTTTCAGGATAAGAACAAGGAAGGAAACAAAAGTCCCCAAGAGCCCTAGACTGTCCACATTGTTGGCCTGAGTCTTTTGTTCACACAAACTCATTTGGCTCCTAAACATCCTCCACCCAAAATCATTACATCCGGAGCAACCGTTCAAAACACAGCCTGGAGTAGCTGAGCAGGGTAGGTGGCTGCCTTTCTGGGGAGATTACAACCACCTTCCCCTACACCCCCAAGTTCCTGCCTGTACCTAGAATATCCCACCCCTGGCCATCCGGTCTGAAATACCCTTCATTTGGAGGATTCCTGGGAAGGAAGGGCTGTGAAGCCGCTCTGGGGAGACCCCACTTCCACACACCCCCATACCCACACCCCCACAGCTCTGGAGAACTTTCTGGCCTCAGTTTTGCCTCTTAAACTCCCAGGTCACAGGCTCTGCTTCTTTGAGCAGCTACTCATACCCCAAAAGGACTCAGCTGCTTCGTTTACACAGCTCAGCCCTTGAGGCAACATCTCTGTTTGAATCACCCTTACAACCCTCAGTGTCCTGCCTATACTGGTGCTTGGTAAAAATATATGTTCTGGTTTTTCATGTGGCTAAAAATACCTAACATAAAAGTTACCATTTTAACCATTTCTAAGTGCCATTCAACAATCACAGTGTTATAGCAACCATCACATTTATTTCCAGAAGCTTTTTATCTCAAATAGAAACTCTAAAGTAACGATCCTTGACCTCTGCTCCACTTTCCATCTTGAAGTTTTTATTCCAAGTACTTCATGAGTGGACTCGTAGAGTATTTGTTCTTTTGTGACTGGCTCGGTTCACTTACGTTTTTTAGGGTTGCTTCATATTGGCAGCTGTATACTAGTCCTCTATCTGAATGTACTGTATCTTGTTAAACCAGTCATCCGCTGATGTTTTCACCATCTGCTGCTGAGAAGGTTGTCAGTTTCAGGTCCTGGGAGCTACAGACCAGGGAAAGGTTTCCTGGATCGGATGCAAACTCAAGCTTATGTTTTCCAGGGACAGCCATCCTGCTTCATGGTGGCTAAACTAGTTTACATTCCCGCCAGCATCACACACAAGCTCCAGGCTCACAACATCCTTAGTGGCCCTTGTTCTTCCTTCCTTCCTTCCTTCCTTCCTTCCTTCCTTCCTTCCTTCCTTCCTTCCTTCCTCCCTTCCTCCCTTCTTCCTTCTTCCCTCCCTTCCTCCCTTCCTCCCTCTCTCCCTCCCTCCCTCCCTCCCTTCCTCCCTCCCTCCCTCTCTCCCTCCCTCCCTCCCTTCCTCTCTCCCTCTCTCTCCCTCCCTTCCTTCCTTCTTCCTTCTTCCCTCCCTCTCCCTCCCTCCCTTCCTCCCTCCCTCCCTCTCTCCCTCCCTCCTTCCTCTCCCTCTCTCCTAACTTTATTTTTTTTTAATAGTAGCCATCTTTATGGGTGTGAGAGCAGATATTTTGAGTTCATACACTTCACTGACTAGCTAGATAGTGGATTTAGAACTATAATTCTCCTTCCTGAGCCTCCATCCTGCCATCCAAGGCTAAGATTTAGTTAGTTAGAATGATCCCTAAAGGACCTGGTCACTTTTGGAGAGGAATCGGGAGGGGAAGTCACAGAATGTATGGTACAAAGCGATGGTGTAATTCGGGAGGATCTGTTGAGGCTTCTTTCTGGGCCCCCATTGGTTACGTCTGTAAGTCATTGAGGAAGACATCAGACGTAAAGAGCTAAGCTTCAGTCTCAGTCTTGCTGCTGTTTTCTGACTTAATCTGGCTGGTGGCTTATCGCATGGATTCTATTTAGTATATAATAAAAACCTGGAGCCAGACATTGGGGGGAAGCTGGAATATCAGAGACGGGGAACAAACCACAGCCACTTCTCACCCAGCCAACTTCTCAGGCCAAGCAGGGTAAGTCTGTCATCACGGGTCCTCAGCCTGACTGGCTGCTCAGACAGAAAGGCTGGTTTTCCGCCTTCTCCTCACTTACATTTCTTTCCCTGCCCAGCTATTTTACTTCTTGGTTCAATTTTCCTGAGCTAGGATTAAAGGTGTGTGTTCACACACACACACACACACACACACACACACACACACACACACACAGAGAGAGAGAGAGAGAGAGAGAGAGACAGAGAGACAGAGAGACAGAGACAGAGAGAGACAGAGAGAGAGAGAGAGAGAGAGAGAGAGAGAGAGAGAGAGAGAGAGAGAGAGCCTGCCTATTAGGCCTTGAACTCACAGAGATCAAGATGGATCTCTGTTTCCCAAGTGATGGAATTAAAGGCGTGGGCCACCACTCCCCAACTTTCACAGCTTGGCTGTGGGTGGCTCTGTCCTCTGATATTCCAGACTAGTTTTATTAAATATACAATGTATCGCCACAATGACTTTAATACTGTGCCTCAGTTTTCTCTTTAAGAGAGAAGAATTACCCTCATGCCTGCCTGCTCAGAATGTTCGATTCTAAAAGGACAATTGAGAGCCCTTAAATTCTCCTGTAAAAAGTGCCTTGTGGGTAGGGAAATGTGTAGGATTCATAATTGGCTCTCAGGATAGAAACATAATTTCATTCTGTGGGAAGTGCCTGTGATTCTGCTCCTCCTGGTCTGTGATCCACACACTAAGGGAACCAACCAGATGGAGGGGGGAACACCCCCCCCCAGGACTTTTCTTTCCTCCTTAGCCATCGAATTTTAGGAAAACCATTACAATTACAAAGAAACTCATAAGCATGAGACCCCACTGCTGGAATCTGAAACAATTAGGGGAAAGATGTCAAAACCCACAGCTCAAAGGAGGCTTTTCAAGTTCAGGATCTCAGGAAAGCTCCAAGTTCCAGAGCTAGGGATGAGGGTGGTACTGCTGCTCCTCATGAGCTTTAACCCTAACAACGCGACCTTCACCAATAGACATCAGAATGGCCATTCTGCAGGATGGGTGCCAGTGGCCCTTGAGCCTACACCACCTTCCTCTCCATAGGCTCTGCTTTTAATCCATCCTGTCTTCCTCTTGTGTCCCTGTGCCTTCTACTGGCCCTGCCCCTCCTTGGAGATTGAAATCTTTTAAATCAGACCCTGATCCTCAACTGCGCCTTCCTACCCACTTTGCGGTCCTTTCTTCATCTACAGTCCCAGGCATTAACCAGATGTTTGCAACTGGAAGTCTCAGCATCACCCCAACTTCGTATCTCAGAAGTAGACTTTTCTTGTTCAACTCTGTCTCCTTGCCCACTCCACTCTGGTTATTGCCAGTGTCCATAGATATCATCTCTGCTGGGAGCTGATTTAGACATTCTCTTGCCCAGTCTTCCAGAGAATAATGTTGCCACACAGAGTCTGGTTTCAAAACCGGTGCAATCGGTACCATTTCATTCCTCTTAGGGAGAAACAAGGTCGGCCAAGTTGTATAAGCCTGGTTTGAAGGCCAGGGGGATTTTTGTTTTGACTTTGTTATTTCCTTCAGCTCTACCAGCCAATGACCTTATGGAATAAGCTGGTGTGTGTCACCAGAGCTGGGCTCAGATCACATCTGCAGCTAATAGGCCAATCAATCTTCTGCTTCCTGCTTTCCCTATGTGCCAAACACCTACCTGCCAGGCCTTTCCCAATCCTGCCACAAAGAAGGGAAAACACTTCCCATGTGGCAGCATCGGACTAAAGCTGGCAAGATTGGAATTGGAATGGAGAGACAGAAATAAAGAGATCATTCTTCAACTCTGCACCCTGCCCCCCAACCACAAGCTGGTATCAGAGGGCGCTTGACATTTTGACCTCTGTTGGGCAGGAATGTGAGGGTAGGGATGAGACCTCCTCCAGGAGGAAATGGCACAGACCCATCACTGCTCAGGAACAAGGCTAGCTGAACATACATACACACACACACACACACACACACACACACGTTCACTGGGATGGGGGATGTGGCAGTATGGGTTGGGGGTGTAGATTGGAAGAGTTGCTACCGAAGCAGCTGCTAATTAGGAAATCCGATTCCAGGCTGTGCCAGCTTCCCTCATGAATGCCGGATGTTTTAAGATGCTACAGAAGTGGAAGTTGTCAACTTGAAGAGGAAAATATCCAAGCAAAGCAATATAACCCTCTTATTAATTTAACTCCATTCATGGTCCAGGGGGACGCTCTGGTTTGGCACCAGTGGCTGAGTACAGAAAGATAGAATCCTTATGTGAGGGTGGCCGAGCTCAGACACACCAGCTCCCCTGTGATTGGTGTGACTGTAGTCATGGCTTGAATGGGGTTTGGATGATTGTCCTTGACACAAAGAAAGCTGGGCTGGCAAGGTGAATGACCTAGCTTAGGCTGAGCTTCCCAGAGGCTACGTCTGATCTAAAATAAGCTAGAACCCAAGGCACAGACAAGATGACTTTTACCAATCTAGGCAGCGCTGATACCTACTAAGAAAGTGGAGAGCAATCTTGACCAGCAGATCTCAGGCCACCAGTGCAGAAATACTGACCCAGAGCGTGTCTTGTCTCTGGATGCTCTGGAGAGATGCTCAGTGGTCTCTTCCCTTTGCCTGGCCTACTATATCCACAGGTGGCATCGATGAGGCTGGGCATCCAGGGATCGAACAGTCTAAGCTCAAGTAATCTTATGAATCATGTGCTTAAACTTTACAAATGTCATTGGGGTCTCACTACTTAGGAGTTTCAGAACCTGACTTGTACTTAAGGGCTACAGACCTCCTATCGAGGGGCGTTTGAGGATTCAGTGAAAGTCATTACAAAATGACTTCTCCGGGTCTCCAGGCTTTAGATCTTTTAAAGCTACCAAAAGTATCAGTCACCTTTTTACTTGCTCTGATAAAACACCATGACTGAGTCAACTCGTAGAAGAGAGCATTTGTTTTGTTTTGGTCCCAGAAGGTTAGAGTCCGTAATGGCGGGGTCAGCACGGCAGCAGGAACAGCTGAGCGCTCACTTTCTTTACTGTGAACACAAAGCAGAGGACAAGCTGGAATTGGTAAGAGATGTAGCTTTGAAAACTCACCCCAGTGATGTACTCTTCCTCCTAAACCTCCACAGACAACGCCAGCCGGGAGCCAAATATTAAAGCAGAGGAGCCTATAAGGTCCCATAGTGAGTTCCAGGCCAGATGACGCTGCTGGTCTTCATCATGCCTCGCTAGCTTTTATTTTTTATTAAGCCTACATACAGTTTAATACTTAAATGGGTTTTACAAAGTTGGAATTTCTGATCACTTTCAACCCTTCCAGCTGATTCCATCTATAGCTTTATCCATATCTATTTATTTTATTTTGGTTTTGAGTGATGGCTACGAATTGTTCTCCATGGAAATTGTATGTCTACTTCTAAGTCTACCGGGCTGGACATGACACAGTCTGATTCTGCTCAGGCTTAGCTTTAGGTATGGTCAGTGAGGTTACCCCTCTGCACAGTGTCCCATCACGCCCTGTACACACTTATTAGCCAGGCTTTGTTCTACTTTAATAATCCCATTAATTTAAGACATGAATAAGCTGTTTGTTAAGACAGCACACCAACATTTACTTTGCACAATGGCTGGTTCTTGCATCTCGTGGCTAGGATTGCTCTCCTGTTTGAAATCAGACCTTTATCATTTCTTTTAGTGAAGGTGTTGGGTCTCAATCCCGGGATGACACCTGAGATGCCTGTTAACAGGTGGAAGCTGAAGCTGGCTGCCAGGTTCTCTCAGCATTTCTCAGTGCCTAATTATTATAGGCTATGGCTGGCATGCCCCGCCCCCTCCCCCAGATGTGCTTCCCTCTATACTTCAGCCTCATTGGTTATCCAGGTCTCCTTGGCCCCCCTTGGTCAGCAGCTCTTCTCTTGACTTCCTTCCCCTCTCTCCCCACATGGCCCAGCTCAGTCTGGCCATGTTCGCTCCGGACTCTCCCAGAGGTCTCTGCCTCTGCCTGCGCTCCCCTTGATATCTATAACGAAAACCTCAACCCCTTCGGAATAGTCACGACCCCTTCTTATTTCTTTTTCTTTTATTTTTTTATTCATTCAAGAGGGAGATTAATCAACTCACTTTTGAGTGAAAATCCTTTTACCTGGTGGTCTCAGGGTACTTTTGAAAGATGGTTTTGCTGCATGGGCAGCTCCAGCTCCTTTTCTCAACACACTGCAAGCGTTGCTCTGATACCTTTTCTTTGGTGTCCACGGTTGCAGTGGCTGGCTTGTTTCTTCTTATAGATCTCTTACTAATATATTTTGTTTTGTTTTTTCTGGTTGAGTTTAAGTTAAAACTTCTGTGGGGTTTTTTTTCTGGTTCACTAGGGTATCAATAGTTATCAGCTATACACATACATACATATGTAACCTCCTCTAGGAGTTTGTTAGAATTCTCAGTCATCATCTTTGTGGATATTGACCTTTGACCCTCCCTTCCCCTGCTACGACTCTGATTAGGGACTGGAGACATGGCTTAAACATTGAGATGCTCTTTCAGAGGGTCCGCCCACCCCCACATAAATAAAAATAATTCAAAAATAAAACTCCAGCTAGATATACATTCAGTTTCTTTTCCATTTATTTATTTATTTTGGGGTTTTTGAGACAGGGTTTCTTGTGTAGTCCTGGATGTCCTGGAACTCGCTCTGTGAACCAAGCTGATCTCAAACTCACAGAGATCCTTCTGCCTCTGCCTCCCAAGTGCTGGGATTAATGATGTCATTAATTAACCACCGCTTGGCTTTGGCGCTTTTTTTTTCTTTCTAATTTGCTAAACAACTTTAGTTTATAATTTCTGTCTTTTTACCTGGTTCTTAGCTTTGCTGTTGTTACCTGTGTGCCCTGTGTCTGTGCCAGTGAGTTCAGTCATCCATTTATGTATACATCTTCTCTGATGATTCTAATATTTGAAATCTTTCCTAATTTGCTGACTTTGTTGATGAAGGACTTGTTTTCTGGCATATGGGTGATTTTTTTTTAGTGGTAGTAAATTATAGAAATTGATCCATATAGAAATATAGAAAGCGTTTGCATTGTTTTTGCCAGGTTCCTCAAGGCACTATCAGGGTCACTCTTCAGCTCCCCATTATTCGCTGACGTGTGTGGGGGGGGGAGTGCATACCTCTTTAAATCACCTTTTTACAGATTTTTACAGATACAGTCTTTTTTTTTTTTTTAGTGTTTTCACAAGGCTTAAGACGACTCGTGAGTACACCCTCAACTTGACGTTTACATCATGTAGAAAATGTAAATCTGTGCTGTGCACCCTCAGAAGATGGCTGTGTGCCTATAGGCTTTGGATTGTAATTGTTTTTAGCTTTTGTCTTAAACCAAGATGGAAAGGCCAGGTTTCCTTGCCGTCCCTCTGTGGGTTATTTTCTGTCTTTTGTCCAGGGTCTAGTCCTTCTGATTCCGAGGTTGCCAGGGGTTTCCTTTAGTCTAGAGAGTTTACACCATTTACCTCCGGAAGCCCTGTGGCCATCAGAAGGCTAAAGTTAGAGATGTTGAGTAAGTGTCAGCTTCAGCCTTTGCTGACCTTCATCTGTTCCTGATTCTTTCCTTATTCACCAGCTCAGAAGTGCATTTAGGACATATATGTGTGTACACACACACACACACACACACACACACACACACACACACACACACACACACATATATATATATAACATTTTATATATATAACGGCTGTTTTACTCAGCATTTTTATCTGTTGATCCTGGCAGGATTATTGAGGACACTGCAGGGGACTATTGTCAGCCTTGTGGCTTTATTTATAGCATGCATTTTTCCATTGTTACATCTTTCTTTAGTCTGCTCTCAGGGAGCTAGCACAGTTCAGTGTGAGCGGTGCTCTGTCTGCCTATGGCCCCTCTTCCTACTCCAATCATCTCAAGAAGGGGCTACCATGGACCTCTGCCTTTCTGAAAGGCTCTAACGAAGCCAAATTGACTATCTTCCTTTTGTTCCTTGGCTTTTCTAGCCTTGGGGCATCCTTTTGACTTTCTGAAACTCCTTTTTTCCTGATTTCCTTTGAGATTCATTTTTGTTATTGTGTTATTAACCAAGAGGGCAGAGAAAGCATCTTTATGCCTCTGTGTCTCTTCATCTTTTCTGGGGAAGCCAACTGCCTCAGAAGCAGAGCATGAAGAAAAGGACACATATCTTGTGTGTCTCTGCCATTCATAACCTTAGGGACTTGGTGGCCGTCTCTGGCAAAACCTTCCCACATCCAACTTGTAGCTTACTATGGGCCTTGCCTGTCAGGAAATGACTCCCTTAGAAGGTTCTCCGAATCTCTAGGGCAGTTTGTGTACTTACCACTCAAACCCACCTCAGTAACTGAGCCATTGGCCAATGCAGTAGAACTGCAGCCATGCCTCTCACTATTGAACCCTTGAAACATAGCCAGTAAGGGGCTGGCAAGATGGCTCAGTGGTTATGAGCATTGGCTACTTTTCCAGGGGACCTGGGTTTGATTACCAACACCCATATATATGGCAGCTCACAACCATTTGTAACTCTTGTCCCAGGGGATCCAATGCCTTCTTCTGGCCTCCAAGGACACCAGACATGAAAGTGATATACAGACATATATTCAGGCAAAACACCCGCATACTTAAAGAGGGGACAATAATGTATTAACTGAACTTAAAAATTTAACTAAAAAAATTACTATTCTGATACTTTTTATATCAAGTTTATATTGAAATGATACATTGAATATGTTGAATAAAATAAAATATCACTCATGCTCACACACGTGTGCGTACATACACACACACACACAAGTGGTTTCCAAAGTTAATTTTATGAATTGTGGGTTTCTCCCACTTAATCCTGTGGGCAATACTAATCTAAAAGATAACTTGTTCTTTGTTTGTTATATTTAGATACAAATGATAGTTCTGCTTGCCTGGGTCTCTGCTTATCAGATGGTTTAACATTTTTGCTTTTGCCTCGGCTTATAAAGATAGAAATGACTTCATTCACTTCCCACTGAGAATTTTCCATGGTTCCACAGGCTCCAAGCCTAAGCACAAAGAAAAATATTCTCAAATCGGGAAAATAAAAATGGGGGTTATAAACATTTAAAATTTCAATTAGTATATGTGCACATGTGTGTGCATGTCTAGTACATGTGTGTGCAGGTGACCTCAGAAACCAGAAGAGGGAGTCAGAGTCTCTGAAGCTAGAGAGCTGAGATTTGTGAGCCCCTCAATATGGGTTCTGGGCTGGACTCCAGCCCTCTGCAGGAGTAACAAGTGCTCTTAGCTGTGGTGCCATCCCTCCATCCCCCTCTAAATGGAGCTTTTATGAAGTCACAAAGTTGGCGATAACCTCAAGGGTCCCTTTCTTTATGTTTATTTTACAAAAGCCATTGGATGTTCTCTGATGGGTGTGTCTGCTTGTGGTTGCAGCTACTACAAGGAGCCTATGGACAGAAAGTACCGACACTGAACCCCACAAAGGAAACACCCCCTTTTATCAGAGTCAAGAGGACCATTCAGGTTCCAGAAAGGGGCTGACAGTTCAGACTGCTGCAATGAGCCAGAGTCCTTCAGACGCTCCAGAAAACCCCTCTTTCCTGCCTGAGACAAGGAACAAGTCTTCCGTCGGATCAAACATCACCGTTCTGCCCGCTGGACGATTGCCTGAGGTCTCCACAGCCCTGAATGCCCACACTAGCTCCTCGTGTGAGTATGTTTGATGCTCATTTATATATGCCCAGTCCTAGAAAACAACTTTTCTGCCCCCTCTCACCCCACATCCAGAGCAACTGTGCCCGTTTAGGAGTTTTTGCATTGGGGTAGATCGGGGAAGTCATCCTCAGAGCCAGGTTCGTAAAGTCAAACCAAGGGAAGGCATAGATCTGCTGAAAATCCTGATGGGTCCTTTGACATCTAGGCTACATGGCACTCTTAAGTCAGTATCACCTCCCCCCTCCCAGGATCCTGCCACACAGAGCATGTCCCAGGGGTTGGGAAGGATGGCTAGGCTTTGTGTCGATGGCATTTGACTGGTTCTTACGGATCCAATCTACATAGTTGGTAACTTAGTATTTCCAGCGAAGGACTTCCAAAAGAGGCCGTGGTTCTCTGAGTACAGCTCAACCCAAGAAGAGAGACAGAGAAAAGTAGTACTAATTAGGCACACACCTACAGAGCAACAGGCTTGCTCTCTCAAGCCTTCCAGCAGCCCGGTGAGGCTCTATTATTCTGACTTTAAGGCTTTGGAAACTGAAGCTCAGAGACTAATTAGCTCGGTATGTGGAGAGTGGGTGGCAGGCTTCCAAGGGAGGAGAGCCAGAGTCTGTGTGCTGAGTGAGTGGTCACTACATCTCAGGAATGGAGTTCCCAGTGTGAGGGAAGAGAAAAAGGGGAAAAAACACATAGCTTCCTGTGGCGTGTCAGTGCCCGAGTTTTCCCTGGGACAGTTACAGAGCAGTGGTCAGGACAGATAGCTCTGTGGAGGAGGGTAGGGACACCGATGTCAGGCAGTTTCTACTTGGTGTGGTGGGAAGTCTAACTGAAGGGTGATAGTGTTGAAACAGTTTATGAGAGGAGGCATCCGGACCAGCCTATACGATATCTAATATGGGAGTAAAGGAGACCTGACGTGAGCTGAACCATCCAGGTAGACATCTAGGCGGCAGATGTTAAGCAGGTAAAAGTGTTGAAGAATTTGTTCAATAAAGAATCTTAACAACAGAGGGGCCAGGGACCTCAACAAATAGGTACAAAGCCCCGGATTCAGTCCCCGGCACCATATAAACATCATGTGTAATCCCAGCCTTCAGAAGATGGAGGCAGGAGGATCAGAAGTCCAAGCTTGGGCTGGGGAGACAGCTCAGCAGCGAGGATCACTTTTCTGCAAGACCCAACTTTACTTCATAGCACTGATGTCTGATCCTAATTCGTCTTAATCACTAAAAACCTGGAGTAGATATCGAGGGTGAAAGCTGAAAGATCAGAGAAGCAAGACATCCGGCCACTAGACCTTCTTACCCCTACGTAGTCTCAGACTGAATGGTGGCATGAGATCCTGTCTTTACCCACCTTATATTCCTGTCTCCACCTGCCTAGTGCTGGGATTGAAGGCCTGAGCCTCCCCAAGTGCTGGCATCAAAGGTGTGAGCCGCCACTGCCTCCTGGCTCTCTTTTAAACCGATTCAATCATGTAGCCCAGATGGCCTCAGACTCCTGATCTTCCTGCTTCCTCCGTCAAAGTGCCGGGATTAAGGGTGTGCGGGACCACTGCCTGTCCTCTGTGGTTAACTAGTGGCTAGCTCTGCCCTCTGATCTCCAGGCAATCTTCGTCAGAACACAAACTAAATATCATACAACACAGCACCTACATTGGACAGCTCACAACCACTAGGACTAGCTCCATGGAATTCAGTGCTTTGCTGGCACATACACTCACACCTAGAAATAAAAATAAGTCTTAAAAAAGTTAAAAGTCATCTTTGAGTTTGAGACAAGCCTGTGCTGTGTAAGACCCCACTTCAAAAATTGAAATAAAAAATGATTCTGGCATTGGGAAAGCAAAGGCAGGTAGATGTCGGGGAACTCAAGGCCACCTAGTGTACATAGTGAGTTCCAGGACAACCAAAGCAGCATAGTGAGACCCTGTCTCCAACAAAAAACAAAACACATTCAGATAAACATAAGAGAGGTTGATAGTTGGGGAGAAAAAAAAAAAGCCCTCAAAGAAGAGGCTGAGGGTATTGAAGGTGACTTCCTGGTTTCCTGCCCTTTGACGGGTCTATTTGGGGCACTCAGTTCTGTAAGGGAAATTTATTCTGTGTCTCATCCGTGAATGGAGGCCGCAGAGCTCAGAAGTTCTGTACATGATACTTTCTGGTTTGTCTTTTTGCCTGGTGTTGGGAATTCTGCATACATTGAATTCTGAGATATTCAGGGGCTCTTTGTGGGAGGTGAGGCATGTCTTCACAGTCCAACACCAGTCTCTAATTCTAGATTTTCTAAAGCTTAGCATCGAGTGCCCTGTTACTGGTGATTTCTTCCCCCAGTGAGGATCACTAATGGGGGTCAAAAGATGGTCATTGGTTGGTGGTTTCTCCAGTTCTTTTTTCCCAGATTGAGTAAGTCTTCCTGCCTCCTCCTCACATCTGTGCATTTCATGGAAGCCAACGTTGAGCCCACTAGAGGTAATGATATATTTGGAAACAGGTTTCAATTGTTGTCTGATTTTCAGCTTTGGAGAGCTTTCCCCAGTCACCCAGCAATACTGGGTCAGAAGGAAGAATCACCGGTTCTCAAACAGAGAGTGGAATATCCCCAGGGTACCTGGAGAGGACGAGAGAGATCCCAGAAGAAGGGACTGTGCACACGCAAGTGATTGACACTTGGGTCTCCGGCCAAGCCTCCCTTCCTGCTCTGGAACCTGAGCAGCCAACCCTGCTCTCCCAAAAGAGAAATTCATCAATCCAGGAGCTCCCCGGGCTGCGATTCTCTTGGACCCAGAGTGGATCCCCTCCCTCAGCTCATTCCTCATGTGAGTACTCCTGTCCTAAGTTCACCCCTCCAAGTTCAAAAATAACCCCAAATCAATGTATGTAACTAGCTGGTTAAGTACTGTGTCCCACTAAGAGGGGAAGCAAAGGGAGATTTAAAAGCCAAGTGCTTTGGGTGGAAGTGCAGTCTGTGCAGTTCATCTCAGTATTGAGGATCATGCTCAGCATATGTTTTAACTGTATATGGAGAAAAGTATGAGCCAGTCTGGTGGCTGCTGTGTTCCCCATCTCCTGTCTTTCCGTTCTTTTCAATCCCCTCCTCTATACACTCCTCTATACACATGTACAACAGAGGTTAGTGTGGACTGATGTGTGTGTTTACAGGAGAGCCGCATGCCAGGGAGCTTGAATGAAACACGAGCCAGACACCATTTGATTAACAGTTCGAGTTTTTGTTTGTTTATTTTTGCAAAAGCAGTTCTTTGATGGCAGAGAAAATAGGTTGGTGATTTTTCCTTGGCATTGTCTCGAAAGAGTTAGCCTACACAGTTCAGGTGTTTACACGGCTTTCGTTGGGCCTGTTTCTGTAGAAACTGGCCCTGTCCCCATTCGGCCTGCCACGTCCTGCGCACCAGCCTCAGCTAAGATCTCCTGTTCCTCAGGCATGCCTTCACTCCTCCAGACCTTGTTATTCCAGCTCACTGATGCCTGCCTGCCTACAGACCGTAATCTTCTTGAGGACACTTCTAGAGCAATGTTCAGTAGTTAAGAACTGGGGGCTCACATGTTGCCCAGATGCCCCCAGGAGGTACATCCTGCCCTGAGCCAAAGAGATGCTGTAAACTGCCCCCTCTTCGTGCTGTTCAGGTGGTTTTTAGCTTTGGGCTCAGGAAGCAAGACCAGCAGGGTTTGTACTTTCAAAGCTCTTTTAAGTCAGAGGGGTTTTTGTTTTATTTTTAATTTTTTAAAAGTAAATATAGCGTTTTATTTATTCGAGAATGCCATGCATGCGTTACGGTATATTTCAATCGTGTTTTAGCTCCTCCCACAAACACCCTCCAGTTCCTCCAGACTCCTCCAGATCACCACCATTTCATAACTTCATGTCCGCCCTCCCGACCTTCCTTCCTGCCTATGGATCAGTCCTGTGGTCCATAAATGCATGGGTGTGGCCATCCACTGGAGCATGGTCACCCTACCAGGGACCACACCTCTTAAAGAAAACTGACTACCCTTCCAAAACCAACCATCCATTATCAATAGAGCCTCTCAGCTTGGAGTGGGGATTTACGTGCGGCTCTCCCACCACGAAGGCATAAGTTTCCTAAAATTTTCTGCAAGACTGGGGTGCTAGGATGTTGTGCATATATTGGCGTGGTTCGCATATACCCGGTTATCTGGCGGCGGGTTTCTATGGATGCGTGTGGGATGGGGAACGCAGGACAACAGTAGCAGTAGCAGATATCAGGAGCTGTTTCTATGTAAGAAAAGAGCTTTGTTGTCAGATGAGTGTGGTTCTGATTAACAGAGAGACTATGGTTATAAAGGCAGAGAAAGCAAGAAGAAAGAGAAGGGAAGAAGAAGGAGAGAGAAATGAGTGCTCCCAAGAAAGGGCAAAGAGAAGAAATGCACTTTGAACCTTGTTTTAAATGGGGCTTGACATGTCAGAGCTCAGAGGAGGGCGTGGCTTGATATCAGAGTTTAGAGGGCATGATTCCTCGGGGACTAACACTGGGGGTTTATATCATCAAAGCAAAAACTGAGGCCAGAGGTCTTCTCTGAATTACCCACTTAAAGGACCATTCTTGCTTAGGCTTGGCATGCAGTTTCCTACTGTCGGGTGTAGGACCAGACTTCATAGTTCATGTCTGCAGATTTCTCTTGAAGATTATTTCTAAGTGTCCTGGAGAGATGGCTCAGTGGTTGAGAGTCCTTCCTGCTCTTCCAGAGAACGTGAGCTTGGCTTCTAGTGCATCAGGTGGCACACAGAAGTTACAACTGTCTGTAACTCGATGTTCAGAGGATCAGATGTCCTCTTCTGGACGGGTACATTCACACAAACATGTGTCTGCATAAATAAACAAAAAAATAAATCTTTTTTTTAAAAAAGATTATTCATAAAGCACTAGTTGGGTTCCACAAAAGCTGTTATCCTAGACAGCCTGAGTTCTGTGGCTTGGTGATTTACAACCAGCTTTGTTAAAAGGAAAAGAAACATTCCTGAGGAATGTCCACTGTGATTCTGGCCAGGGGCCAGTCATTTAATATTAATAATATACATTTATTTAAACCTGGTACTGTGGTATGTTTGAAATTAAGTCCACATTTTTAACTTTACTGGACCAGACTCACTCTGTTCTCTCTCTCTCTCTCTCTCTCTCTCTCTCTCTCTCTCTCTCTCTCTCTCTCTCTCCCTCTCCCTCTCCCTCTCCCTCCCTCCCTCTCCCTCTCCCTCTCCCTCTCCCTCTCCCTCTCCCCTCCTCCCTCCTCCTCCCTCTCCCTCTCCCCTCTCCCTCTCCCTCCCCTCCTCTCCCTCTCCCTCTCCTCTCCCTCTCCCTCTCCCTCTCCTCTCCCTCTCTCTCTCTCTCTCTCTCTCTCTCTCTCTCTCTCTCTCTCTCTCTCCTCTCCCTCTCTCCCTCTCTCTCTCCTTTCTCGGCAGGATATTACTCTGTACTCCTAGCTGGTCTGGAACTGTTTCTGTAGACGAGGCTGTCCTCAAACTCACAGAGATCTGCCTGCCTCTGCTCCCGGGTGCTGGGGGTTGAACACATGCACCTCCATGCCTACCTCTGACCCTTCCTAATGCTGTGACCCTTTAATTAATTTCTACATGTAGTGATGACCCCCAACCATAAAATTTGCTGCTGTTATGAATCACGATGTACTATCTGTGTTTTCCAATGGTCTTAGGTGACCCCTGTGAAACAGGGGTTCGATCTCACCAAAGGGGACACAACCCACAAGTGGGGAATTCTCTTTTTTGGTGACCTGAATGATCTACTGTAGATAGAGTCAGGTCACCCTCTAAAGTGATCACTAGAAAGAACTTTGGTGCAAAGGACATACCCCAGCACCTGAGGCCCAAAGGGGAAACAAATTTCTGCTCTGTTTTTTAAAGTTAGCCTGCTCCTTCCAGCCTACCAAGCAAGCCCTAAATCCCCGCTCCTCCTACTGATGGAAACCCGGAGGCTCCTATCTCTTTCTCAGTTCTTGAGACATGAGCTACGGGCATGCAAGCAGAAACGTCAAAGGGGGAGCCAGCAGGGCCTGCCAAGCAGGCTTGGAGTCAGCCTGCCTGGCTGGCCAGCTCAGTGAAGGAAGGCAGCAATGGAGTACTTGGGGAAGGGGTGTGTGTGTCTAGCAGTGTGACCTAGGGAAAAGCCCAACACTTAAACCAGTCAGGTTAGTGATTCTCTCACAGGATGTGCACACAGGTGACAAGCTAAGCAAGAGGATCAGATGATCTGTCAACTGGGCCTCTTTTACTGCCACCTAGCTACACAAGCATGTAGTGTTGGTTGGGTTTTTGTCAACCTGACACAAGGATTATCCGGGGAAGAGGAATCTCAATTACGAAAATGCCTCCATCAGATTGGTCTATAGGCAAATCTGCAGGGCACTTTTTTTTTTTTAACGACTGATGAAGAAGAAAGAGAAAAGCCCACCGTGAGGGTGATGCCACAACTGGGCAGGTGGTCCTGGGTTTCCATAAGAAAGTCGGCTGAGCAAGCCATGAGGAGCAAGCCAGTAAGCAGCCTCCTCCATGGTTCTGTTTCAGTTCCAGCCTCAGTAGTGGGCTTTTTATCTACAACTTTAAAATAAGATAAACTGTTTTTTTTTTCCTCCTGGTTGCTTTTGGTCAGTATTTTATTATAGCAACAGAAGACACACTGTTCAGTACAGCCCCTCCCACACCCTGGACAACCAGGAGTTAATCTGTGTTAAATAGAAACTATATCGTGCAGCACCAAAGCAAGCCCAGGAAGCTCAGCAAGTCTTGAGCCAGGGGTTACAAGAAAGACCAGAAGGCATTGCTCTCCACCCTCTCCTGCTCTGGCCTCTCTAGATTTCCCATAGACTCTTTGATGATCATGCACTGCTGTTTGATCGAGAGGTGGGGGTGGGGCTGTCAACAATGCAACACATGGCAGGCGTGAAGAGGGAGGAAGCTCTTCTGAGGGCAGAAATGTGTATGTTGAATTGTGTGAGCGTGACCACAATTGAGCACTAAATTTAGTCTGAGCTTCCTGGAAATGGGGGCACAAAGGGAAGCTGGGTGGAGCATGCAGTTGTTGTCGGACAAAGTAAGCCTACAGTTTTAATCCATAGGCATGAATGTTTCAGGGGCAGTAATTCCAAGAGGAATATTTGTGGAAGGGTTGCTTTCAATGCCAGTTTGTGAGGATGGTGCTAATATTCTTTGAAGGTGACATTTTGTAGATATTTGGTAGGAGCTGAGATGTAATAATGGATCTTGACTGTGGACAGCCGAGGTGATGTGATCCAGGTAATGACTCTGTGGTGATTTCACTTTGTGAAAGGAGAGAACATTAATAACCTGAAAGATTTTGGATTTAGTCTGTCTTGTTCTAACAGCAGCTGCCTCAGCTATACTTCTGGGAAGCTCTGGATAACTTGAGCAGTGATAGTACCTAAGGCTCTGGGGTCTTGTCATGTGACTGGAAAGTGACATGTGCTCACACCAGGTGACATGTGCTCTCTCCAAAGCCTGTTACAAAAAAGACTAGCATCTTGGGCTTTGTCCCAGTGGGTGTTATTCCCCGCTTTTAAATTTTTATTTAATTTTTTTTTTTATTTGATTGCTTGGTTGGTTGGTTGGTGGGAGGGTGGAAGGGTGGGAGGGTGGGTAGGTTGGTGAGGGTGGGTGGGTGGGTGAGGGTGGGTGGGTGGGGGGGGTGAGGGTGGGAGGGTGGGTGGGTGGGTGGGTGGGAGGGAGGGTGGGTAGGTGGGTGAGGGAGGGTGGGTAGGTAGGAGGGTGGGTAGGTGGGTGAGGGTAGGTGGGAAGGAGGGTGGGTGGGTGGGTGAGGGTGGGTGGGAGGGTGGGAGGGTGAGTGGGAGGGAGGGTGGGTAGGTGGGAGGGTGGGTAGGTGGGTGAGGGTGGGTGGGAGGGAGGGTGGGTAGGTGGGTGAAGGTGGGTGGGAGGGTGGGTGGGAGGGAGGGTGGGTAGGTGAGAGGGTGGGTGGGAGGGTGGGTGGGTGAGGGTGGGAGGGAGGGTGGGTGGGTGGGAGGGAGGGTGGGTAGGTGGGTGAGGGTGGGTGGGAGGGTGGGAGGGTGGAGGAAGGGTGGGTAGGTGGGAGGGTGGGTGGGAGGGTGGGTGGGAGGGAGGGTGGTTGGCTGGTTGGATGACTAGTGACTGGGTAGGGAATGCACATATTACAGTGTGTTCTAGAGAACAACATATAGGAAGGAGTCCATTCTCTTTCTATCATGGAGGACACAGAGATTAAACTCTTGTCAGGCTTGGTGACAGTGTCCTTTACTTGCTGAGCTTTCTTTTCCTTCTTCCCTCCCTCCCTCCCTCCCTCCCTCCCTCCCTCCCTCCCTCCTTCCCTTCCTCCCTTTCTCCCTCCCTCCTTCCCTTCCTCCCTCCCTCCCTCTCTCCCTTTCTCCCTCCCTCCTTCCCTCCTTCCTTCCTTCCTTCCTTCCCTCCTTTTTCTCTTTTGTTTTCTGAGCTTCAAGCCCAGAATGTTTCCCAGTGTTGAACGGCTGCTTCAGGGTAGCCATCCAGGAATTCGGTGATCACTAATGCCAGCTTGCTGATTTAGAAATGTGGTGTGTAGTGTGCCCATGTAGGATCAAAAGCATCACCTAAGAAGCAGTTAGACAAGCATTTCCTTTACTGTGAGGATTAAGTGAGATGTACATATAAGGCACGTAGCACAATACCTAAGACATGGTAATTGCTAACTTCAGGGTAGCTGTTTGATTGAGTTTCTTTTTTAAAAAAATGTATTTACGTTCATTGGTGCTTTGCATGCATGGATGTCTATGAGATGGTATCAGACAGTTGTGAGCTGTCATGTGGGTGCTGGGAATTGAACCCAGGTCTCCTGGAAGATCAGGTGCTCTTAACTGTTGAGCCATCTCTCCAGCCACCACTGGGTTGCATTTTGAGACGGGTCTCACTCTGGAGTTGAGGTGGGCCTGGAACTTGCTGTGCAGACCAAACTGGCTTCCAGCTCATAATCTTCCTGCCTCAGCCTCCCAAGATTACAGGATGTGCTATCGTGTCCGACCATGGTAGCTTCTTACACTGATAAGATGAGATTAGATGGCGGTGTGCTGCACAGCCCTTAGAAGTTGTGGGAAATAGAGCTCCTTAGTGATTCAGCATTTGTGAACTTTGTAATTGTATTTCTGTGGTCATTTAATTGCTAAAATTACTAGAATGAGCAGGCCTGGGCTTTTCAAGCTGTTTCCAGTATAATCATCACAGTGGGTTTGGTTTTTAAGGTTTTGTTTGTAGTTGCGTGGGAAGGGGCACATGAGTACAGGTGCCCTCAGAGGCCAGAAGAGGGTGTTAGACCCTCTGGAGCCAGACTCAGAGACTATTTGTGACCCAGTGTGAGTATTGCAAACCAAACCCGGATTCTCTGAAGGAACCGTGCACACTGATAGAGATGGCCAACTCATCTCTGTCCCCAAGCACTGTAGTTTGATGGGCATACTGAACAAATGGCATAATGTAGTTGATTAGAAATAAAAATATTTGGAGACCATTTATGGGACATACCCCTGTCTCTATGACTTCTTTCTTCTATAAACATGGCTTTAGTTTTTGCCTGTGTCCCAGCAGGCCTGGGTACCTTCCCACCCACATCTTTCTAGTCTGTTGTCTCTGTGGATAACCTGCACCTGCATCTGTTTTCATTAAGGTCCAGTAGCCAGAGCAGCAGGCTGTGCTCCTGATGTCAGGGGCCCTATGGTTTTGCACAAGAAGGAAACCCTTTCTTTCTTACGCTTTCTCTCTATGTCTAAAATCTATTTGTGATATTGGCCACAAGTGCACATACGAATGGTCTTTAAAGAACGGTTTAAAACGGCAGCTTCCTAATCGACAGCTGGAAGCCTTTCATGGTATAGGTCTAGGAAAGCAAAGCACATTCTTTGCTTGCGTCTATCTTTGCTCCCCAAGCTTTTCTGCACCTTATTCTTGCCTCTAATAAAGATACTTTGTGGTGCCTGCGTTTGAACTCAGGGCTTCATGCATCCTATGTGAGCTTTCTGCCACTGAGCTGCATCCTCAGCACCTTGATGTTAGGGCTTTAAGGTACCTTCCAGAGTCAGTTTTTCTTGGAATGTTTCCCTGTGGAAGAAAGCTCTCAGCCAGACATATATAATAAGGAGCAGACCATAAACTCTGACCGACAGTATACAACTGAATTCCTGAGGTTCTTGACAGCCATCTGAAGTCAGCTTTCTGTCTCGTTAGGAAAAACTGTTCCCAATCTAGAGCCTATGATCTCCTGGAGTGCCCTCTAGAGCACTACACTAGTTTGAAGACATCTCTCTAAAGCTTAGTGAGATAAAGTACCTACAATAATGGAGTCTATTTGCTTGTAGGTGAAATTAAATAAAATCCCTGGGGCAATAACCCATTCTCCTGTTGGTTATTAGTTCTGTTAACTAATTATTAGTTCTGTCAAAACATAAGCTTTATGGTGGCCATGATTTAGGGACTAATAAAGAGCGTGTTGGGCACTACTGTCCTAGGTCAGCCATGTCTTGGCTGCGTTCCGCAGATCCCCAGTCCAGCCTGTCTGACTCTATACTGACTCAAACTTGGTTTATGGTATGGGCTGGATTTCATTCTATGATAGCATTTGAACAAAAGGGTTACAGTACTAAAAACAAGCCGGCAACAACAGCCTTATCGTGGTGTCCATATTGTAGAGTTCCTACCCTGTGGAACTCAGTTTAGTACCTCTATAGAAGACAACACAAACTATCTCTTTGTCTGGGTTTCTATCTTCCTTTTAGTTTGCATATAAAACTTAATTTGTGTGTGGTGAGTCACCTGACTGTGAGACTTAGAACTGGTGAGGAGGGAGAGGAGGGTCTTTTGTCGCACCTGCATATATCTGCATGATACAAATGTCCACTCTCTTTACATCCGTGGTGAATCTGACTCACGGATTAAATGTAACAAGCATTATTTGTACCTAAGTAGAATCCTGACTTCCTTAGCCATTCAAGTAGTTCTGAAGCACATTTTCTTCTGTCTTAGCTTCTGGAAGCATAAAGAATTTTAACAACTCCACTGCTCTCCAAAGCCCATCAGTCACACAGACAAAGAGTACACATGTCACCAACACATTCACTAATGGTGTCCCAAGAACGCTCAGGTCTTTGACTGTCGGTATGGAACCTATGAACGAGAAAGAAAGTTTCCCTGAGCTCTCCAGAACTGCCATAACTTCAGCCTTGGTCCATTCTTCACCATCTATGATTGACTCAAGGACAAACAACAGACTAACTGGGAGTCTGGGAGCTGGAGAAGGCATCGAGCCGTCTACAGAAAATGGATTTGGACTTCCATCCAAACACTGGCAAAGTCATTCCCCCAGTAAGTAGCTCTCATTATTTGACTGGTGAACATTTTATATACTTGGGTGATCTTGGTGTGGGGGGGGGGTCTCTTCAAGACGCTTTGCAGTCTCAGAAGAAAACTGTGTCCCCAGTGACACCAGATCCCTTTCTGTTCTATCACACAGTTGGATTTTTATCTTTGGGTGTGGACAAGTGCCACCCCAATATGGAACACTAAGACCTGGAGGCCTTACGTAAAGCAAACAGCTTACTCCGCAGAGTAAAGACCCCATCCTTGGGGTTCTCCTGGGTCGGCCGTCTTTGTTCTATAATGCCATCTTCAAAGTGAGACCCTGACCTGCTTGTTACAGCTGGCTTCAGTGGCTGTGTATAGATCATCTTTATAAATGTCAGATGTACATACAGTTCCCAAGTTCATACTTTGGCTCACTCCTTATAGTTTATTCTACTATACATCAGAAGTAGAAGAGTGTTTATCAGTATTCTAGACATTTTTAGAAAAACACTCTGCCTGCGATATTGATGCACAGTGAACTTGTATGTAACAGCTCCTCCCTTGAGCTACTTTTCAAGGGATGGAGAGAAACATTCCTGTTTGCACAGGCTGCTCTCATCTCCCGTCATATCACTGTATTTCTAACATCCAATAATTTTAGAAAAAAACTAGAACATGGTGACGCTCATAGGATGACCCATATAAACACTGTCCAAGATTCTTTGGCAGAGGGAAGCTTGCCTTAGAGGGATCATCATCTTAGTCATTGAGCATCTTTTCCAGGCCCACTAATGGCCTCCCCCCACCCCAATATCTTACAGCCTTTGGAGGACATCATCCTGCCAGCGGCTCAGAAGCAGGAAATGGAAGTACCATGCCTCTGACGGAGACAGCATTTAGATCAGTCCCCTCCGTTGGTGGGGGAGAGAGCACAGGACAATGGTTCCCCCCCAAGAGCAGGACACCTACAGATCCAGCAGACAGCTCTGCTTTGCATCCAGAAGCTGGCACTTGGGCTTTGTCTCAGTTCTTACACACTGCACAGCAGCCCCGAGACGGTAGCTCAGGGTTTGGTGGGAAGAGTTATTCAGAGTCTTCATCTACATCTTCCTCGGAAAGTCTGGATTCCTCGGCACCACGTGGAGAACATTCAAGTGAGTTCTTACAAGTGTTCCACAAGGACTTAGGATGTGTCTGGTCCTTTGCTCTTCTAAAGCCTACATTAGGAAAGCAATTTTACAGATCCCAGACCATTCTCTGAGCTGGTTACTTCAAATATGCCTACACATCCCATCCTTTTTGCCTGGCACATCTCAACTCTTTTTCTATGTTGTGTGTATATGCATATGTGTGTGTGTGTGTGTGTGTGTGTGTGTGTGTATTCAGGTGTACAAGTGTACACGTGCAAATGGAGGCCAGCCATCAGCCTCCGATGCTGTACTTCAGAAGCCATCCACTTTAATTTTTAGACAAGTCTCTCACTTAGGCTTGGGGCTCACTAATTAAATAAGGCTGTCTCCATGTCCCTAGGGTAGAAGTTACAGGAGCATGCCACCATGCTCAGCTTTTCAACATGAGTGCTAAGGACTGAATGCTGGTCCTCATGTTTACACAGCAAGTGACTTACTGAGTCGTCTCCCCAAACCCATATCTAAGGAGCTTTTGGTGCCATCTCCCTTTCTCATATAGAACTGGGGGACTTCTGTGTCCACACTCTCCCATGGCATATAGCCTGTCCCAAACCCCAGCACTTCCTAATCACAGAACTCCTGGACATTACCTGTGAAAGCAATCATATCATATATGGCCTTTGTGTGTTTAATTTTACATGGCCTCAAGACTCATCAAGCATGTATCTGGCCTTTTGAATAATATACCATCAGGAATGCACATTATCAATAGTGTCCCTATGATTGTTTAGGGACATATTTTATATGGCAACGTGCTATCGTGGAGTTATCAGGTTATATACTAGTATCTTCCTGTTGTTGTTTGAGAAAAACTTTCTCTGTGTAACAGCACTGGGTGTTGTGAAACTCACTCTGTAGACCAGGCTGGCCTCAAACTCACAGGAAGCTGCCTGCCTCTGACTCCTGAATGCTTGGAATAAAGGTGTGGGCCGCCACTGTACAGCTAGTAGATCCTTTTTAAGCTTTTGAGAAACTGCCAAATTATTTTCCAAACTATATTCCAAAGTAAATGTGTGTGTGCATGCTTATACACATATATAGAGAGTGGTATAAATTTGCATTTCCCAGTTTATTACCCTAGTGATAAGGAACATCTATTCATGTAGTTATTACCCATGTGTGTATCTTCTTTGAAGATGCTTATTTGAATATTTTGACTATTTTAAAATTAAGCTATCATTTTTCTCACTGAGTCTAAAGGGTTTATTGTATATTCTGAACTCTAGTACCTGTAGATGTATACAATTCATGTACATTTTCTCTCATTCTGTGATTTACCAATTTTACTTTAACATTTTTTTAATTTATTAAAGACACACCTGCATGTGTGTCTATATGAAGGTGTCAGAACCCCCGGAACTGGAGTTACAGACAGTTGTGAACCACCTTGTAGGGGCTCAGAATTGAACCTAAGTCCTCTGGAAGAGCCGTCAGTGCTCTTAACCACTGAGCCATTATTGGAACATTATTGGTGAAGTCTGATATAAACATTTTCGAACATTTAAGGGGGTTGGTGTTTTTTAAATTTCTTTTAAATGCTGCTTTTGAGTAATTTTGAAAACAATCCCCAGTGGCTTTATCATCATAAAGTAGGTGTTAATTAAAGAAAACATGTTTATCAATACATTTAAATTCTTACCCTCCCCCACTGCTAATAACCCTCATTTCCCCCATATGAGAATTCTCGTTGATGAAGGAAAGTCACGGCTTATTATTATGCCTACAACATAAAAAGTGTCTCATTATGAAAGAATCAAGCACATGTGTAAGCCTGGTGTGGAGGCACACACCTTTTAAATCTAGCACTTGGGTAACAGAGGCAGGTGGATCTCTGAGTTCAAAGACAGCCTGGTCTTCAGAGCAATAAGACAGCCAGGGCTACATAGTGAGACCCTGTTTCGAAAAAGAAAAGAACAGGCATGTTCTTTGATTTCTTGCCTGGGAAATATCATTTTCCACTCTGACCACTCAGAACCCAGGATTTTATCTTCTCAAAGTGAGAAGTTCCTTCTCCCAACACCACCCCGAGTTGTAAGGCTTGAATTCAGGGCCTTGTATATGCGAGGCAACATGCATGCTGACACGGCTCTGTGCTGTGTCTTTGGTTCTGTAGCTTTTCTTTTTACATCTCTTCAGGACACTTCTTTGCACAGGGAAAGCCCCGTTGGTTCATGTAGAAAATACAATTTTATTGTGATCAGACTTTTGGTGATTAAAAACCTAAATGGGGCTGCAGGAGGCTCAGGGGGAATGAATCAACCATTGAGAACACTTGCTGCTTTTGCAGAGGACCTGAATTTAGATTCTGTCACCCACATCAGGTGATTCCCAACCTCATAAAATTCCAACTCCAGAATATCTGAGGCCCTCTTCTGGCCTCCATGGGCCCCTGCATCTATATGCACATACCAGTACACAGATACACATTCACATTCACATAATTTAAAATTTAGAAATCTTTTTTTAAGCCATATAAGGAGCAGTGTCATTCCAGACATGACCTCAGGATGGATTAATATAATTCTTTCTCCCTTTGCCTCTGAACCATCCCAAAGCTGACTAGTTAGGACACCTACCTTGGATAGTCCTCATCACCTCTTCCTCGGTTTAGACTCAGCTGTTTCAGGCTATGATCCTTCACTCTGCTGAGCCTATAACTCTGACGTGATTGTTTGCCTGCCTACATTTCACTTGTAGAAAATATGAGATCTCTCAGCCAATATCTTTTTCTCTTTGCCTACAAAATGGTTTCAGAGGTTGGAATCTTGCCTCTGTACTGGATGACTCGGCACCCAGGTGTCTTCCAAGTCCTTCAGGATGCCTTAAGCCACCTTTGTGTTTCCTGGCCTACTGCTGCGCTGGATCACTGACATCAGTCCACATGCTCATTTCCGGGTGAAGGCTCTTTTCCCAGCCAGGATAGGAAGAATGGAGAAATGAGAACTCTTCGGACTGAGTCTCTAGCAGCTTTTGTTCCTCTTGGTGTGGAGTCAGCATCAGTCAGTCAGTGGCAAGTTGGACCCTGTGAAGTAGTCCCAGTGCGGGCCCCAGGCACCAGGAGCCTTGGTGCTGGCTGGTACAAAAGCTCTCAGCTTGGGGTCTGAGACTCTTGATATTGAAGGCATGACTCTTTTGGAAAGCTCATGTCCAGGGCTTTTGGAGCCTCTTCATTGGCTCTTTACAGCATTTTATTAGTTCTTATTCTCTTTTGTGGTCTCTGTTTCTCTTCTTGCGCTAGTGATTCTACTCCGGGTGCCTACCCCTGCCAGGGTCATATCTGGGTTTGGGTGCAATCGGGGGCACCTAGTAGGAATTCCCAAGGCACAGGAATCCGCACCTGCTAACTGGCAGGTGGGGATCCTGGCAGACAACAGGAACAGCAGGCAATCTGCTGCTATGCCAGGCTCTCACCATGCACACTGCCAGGAGTTCCAAGACTTTCCACTTTTTCAAAACTAAAGCAGCATTTGCAGAGAGGTGCTGAATCTGCTCACCAGGAAGCCATGCCCGGAGCTTGAAAACCGAAATGGAGGCATAAGCTCTCTGGATCGTCTTCAAGGCCAATGGGGCTTCTACTGTGGTTGCCCAATAGTGTTGAGTAGCCACTGGCAGTGCGGGGGTGGTGTGTGGGGACCCCTGCACTGCACCTTGCCAGAGATTCAGCCATCCAGATGCAGCCCTGACCACCAGCTTCACCCCGGCTACCCTCTGTTCTCTATTTTGCTATTTTTTTTTTTTGTATGTCTTGAAAGCAGTGAGAAAAGACCACTCTTAACAAGGCTTTGGGTGTCTTCTGGTACCATAGAGAATTGAGAGAGTCTAAGCAGCAGCCTGTTTATGTAGTTCAAGAAGAGATGTATGGACCGGTCACAGCCATTTGTTTTGGAGCACACACAGCCTTTCCCTTAGCACCAGTCTGGGCACTTCCTCTAGCGAGGACTCTTCTTCTAGTCAAGATCAAAACGGTCTGTCCAGGTTTGGGATTACGACGCAGACTGTCTCAAACAGCCCTGCCTGGTACTGTGACTTTAGGAGCTAATGCAGTCAATTGTGATCTTTGTATAGCTGTCCTGTGATAGGTGCCTCCATGGGGTAGTTTTGTCTGGCTGTTAGACTCATAGTCTTTTTGCTAAGGCAAGAGAGAGAGTTGGGGGCAAAGATTCTTGGGCATTAAGAGAGAGTTTAAGTAATGTGCCAACATCCCTGATCCCCTGATTTTTGCTTATTTACAGAAAAAAAATCCAAAGGAGTGCTTACAATATAACCCAAAAGTTATCATTAACCCTTATGGTGATTTTAAGAATTGTTAATGGGGCTACAGAGATGGTACTCAGCATTCAGTGCACACCACTCTTGCAGAGGATCCAAATTCTTCTCTGGTCACCCCAATCAAATGGCTCACAGCCCCCTGTAAGTCTGGTTCTAGGGATCTGACACCCTCTTCTAACCCTCATGGGTACCGTGTTCATGTTTAAAAACTCACACTCAGGTATGCATAATTTAAAATTAAAAATACAGGGTCTGGAGAGATGGCTCAGAGGATCTGGGTTTCTTTCCAGAACCCACATGGTGGCTCACAACTGCCTGAAACTACAGTTTTAGGGAATCTAATGCTCTCTTCTGGCTTCTGCAGGCATCAGACATATATGATACACATTTGTACATGTAGGCAAAACACTTAGACACACCAAAAAAATTAAAATATAAAAGTTAAAATTTAAATAAATAGGTTTTTTTTTAAAAAAGGATTTGTTTTACTTATGTGACGCGTGAATAACATAATATATACATAATAATATGTATGTGTGCATGAGTTTAGACTTTATGTTCATCACTTCTGAAAAGGATATGCTTAGTAATCTAATAATATGAGCTAGTTCTAACTTTAGCATCATCATATCCTCGCCAAAGGAGAGAAAGGGCATTTATTTACATGATACCATCCCAATTCCAATAAAATAGAACAAGTGCATTAAATATAAAAACAAGGCCACAAGGTAGTGGTGACATCTTTAATCCCAGCACTAGGGAGGCAGAGGCAGGTGGATCTCTGTAAGTTTGAGGCCAGCTTGGTCTACAGAGTGAATTCCAGGACAGCCAGGGCTACACAGAGGAATCCTGTTTCCAAAAACCCCAATAAATAAATAGATTAAAAAATTTAAAAAAAAATAAAAATAGGGATGGGAAGTTGGTCCAGTGGGTAATGGCGTTTGCCATGGAGCCTGATGATATGAAGTCAAATGAGGGAATAAAGGAACAGACGTCGTCCTGTAAGCCCCGACTCCTGCTGCGGCATGTGCACTCCCACATAGAAACATCAATCTAAAATAAATAAAAGGACACTAATGCACACCCTTAACCTCCATGCTAATTGTGTGTGTGTGTGTGTGTGTGTGTGTGTGTGTGTGTGTGTGTGTGTGTTTGGTTTTTCAAGACAGGGTTTCTCTGTGAAGCCCTGGCTGTCCTAGAACTCACGTTGTAGACCAGGCTGGCCTCAAATTTATAGAAATCTGCCTGCCTCTGCCTCCCAAGTGCTGGGATTAAAGGCATGCATCACCACCACGCAGTAGCCGTGTTGACTTTTGAGCCATGGTGACCAACACTCCACAGGCCAGGCCCTGAACTTGCCACCAACTTCACTGAAAAAAACTCTGTTAGAAATCCACTATTCCGGATCCTTTGGCTGGAGTAACAATCCTTAACCATGATGAACTTCAGGACTCTGGAACACGGAGGTGTCAGTCCTTTGGTCTCAAGTAAAGAGCCTCAGGGAAGCCTCTGGGCTCTAGAACGTGAGGCTAAAAGTCCGGTCCCTGCATTTCACCTGCCCCCTCTTTCCTGCAGCTCCGGAAGTTGGTGTGCTGCTGAGTGACAGCTCAGATCTGGCAGAGAGCACCTCCGGGGTGCGTGCCCCCCAGACTTCTGTGATGCTTACCCGGAGCGGGGAGCGCACGCTGCGGTCCCTCGGCCACTCCCACGCTGCAACCCACCCTGTGCGCCCCAGCCCCACTCTGCGTGGGAACGTAACAGAGCATGCCGGTCTGCTGTCCCGGGCACCAACCCTTGGAGGTATGTCTTCCCCCAGCAGCCTTTCCCAGCTGTCTGTAGACTGGCTCATAGTCCCGGGATGCTTACATTGGCTGACAACCCAAAAAGTAGCTTACATCTCCCTAAGAACCCTCTGGGTTCTCTCACAGCAACTCCCACACCCCCATCGCCTCGCGCTTGCTTGAGGTATAGGGGATGACATCTGTCTGCAGTAATTGTGGTAAAGGCCATCTCCGGGGAAGAAATACCTCATTACACAGGATGGAAAGTTGGGAGCGTTTGCCTTTTTCCATTTGATGGTGGCAATAACTGTTTGGGATCTTGGGAGCTTTTCCATAGCCATTTGCTTTTATTAAAAAGGGACCTGAGGAAGGGCTTTGGAAATATTCTTTGTTTTTAGGATCCCCATCTCTGCATTATTTCCACTTAGGTCATTAGCACTGCTACTCACGGGTGTGGGGGGGGGGCATCTGCTCTGAGCAGACCCTGACTAGACTAGCCTTCCAGTATCTTCTTCACTGAGAGTGCGTCCCGTGAGAAATCACCTCTCAGACACAGCATCTCCCTCACTTAAGTTCATGGATAAGACAAGAAGAAAATTTTCCAGTGCTGTGTCTCAAAGATGTCTTCTTTACTTGGCCCAACCTTGTCTTTTCTCTTTCTAGTCACTGGAGTTAACTATGGTCAAGAGCGTGGCTCCGACTATGAGCTGAGGACTTCCAGTGACCACACAGACCACGCCTACATTCCGTCTACCTTCACCAAGGGAGAACGGGCGTTACTGTCCATTACAGAAAACTCTTCCTCCTCTGATACCAGCGAGAGCTTTACCTCTTCTATTACGACCTCAGACTCTCCACACTTAGACTTCTCTTCCCAGGCTCAGACTAAAAGAAGTAACATGTCCTCCGGTGATGGCAAACCTGCTCAGTCCTCCACCGAGCCACTGGTTCCACATACATCCAACTTCCCATCATATACAGCCACCAATAATATGCCAGACACCTTAGTTCTTGATGTCAGTACTAAATCTGTTGAGGACTTGTCTGAGCCAAAGGCCCCTTCACCTCTCCCCTCAGGGTCACAACCCCACCAGTTTTCGCCAACCTTAGCATCAACCGAGTCTCCCATACAGCAGCTAAAGTCTACCTCTGAGACAGCCATACCTTCATCATCCTCATTGTCACCTTCTCCAATCTCCTTAATGGTGTCAACCCTTGCCCCACACACTGTCTCACAAGCAACCTTCCCACATTCATCTTCTACCCTCATCCCACACAGGGCAAGGGAGCCACGTGTTACTTCTGTCCAAATGTCAACAGTGGAATCAGCAATAGCTGTGTTCCCCAATAACCAAACAGCAGATCCCAAGAACCAGAGCACTCCACAGCAAGACAAAACCATCACAGAAGCAAAGTCACCAAGCCTGGTGTCTCTGCCCACAGATTTTACCAAAGCAATAACAATGAGCCTTCCTCCAGGGACCCCTTGGTCCCCAGCCTTAATGGGGTTTTCCACAGAGCCAGCTCTTCTAGACACAAGCACCAGCTTATCTCAGATGTCTCCAGCTTTGGCGTCTTCCATTTCCCAGACCACTCACACTCCTGTGACCAGCCCCAGCTTGACCACCGTGTCAAGCACAGAAACTTTGACCCCAGGCACTGTAGTTGTGCATACTACCCCTGAGAAACAGCACCTCTCAACCAATCCTGAAATTCTAGTGCCGCAAACCTCAACGGAAGGGGCTGTCACCACAGAAGGGAACCCGATACAAATGGGTTCTACCACCCACTCTGCCCCTCTGACCACCACACCCACATCAGCAGAAGTGACCACAAAGCTCAGCCAGGCAGAAGAGGCCAGCCCGGTTTCACATTTTCTCAGACCATCTTCACCTCAAACTACAGATGTTTCTACAGCTGAAATGTTGACTTCCAAATATACCACCTACTCTGCTCAGAGCACCCCAGAGTCACCAACAGAACTGTCACCTCCAACCCCAGGTAAATGCATCTTACAAACACACACTGGCTGCTAGGCCCTGTCCAGCATTAGAGTTGCAGAGAGCTTGGGGTCTGTGTAAGCATGGCTAGTATTTGAAACTTAGAATGACTCTCACTGAAACACAAAGCATGACGTATGAGCAGCGTGGAGCTAATGCTCTCCTAAAATCCCTCCAAGTTACACAATTCTTTCTGAAGAAATGGGAGGGAGGGCATTTTGGCCCTGTGTGACATGCTCTGCTATTGCCCAAGTTTTTCAAGCGTGTCTTTAACTCATCTAAGGTCAGAGCCAGGCATCCATGTGGGTTTGGTAGAGAAGCTAAAAAGGCAGCATTAGCGGGGCTGGGATATGGAATGGGGGATATGAGGGGGGTGTGGGGGGGTGTGTATAGCATTTGTCTAGCATATGCAATCTTCTCCAGCACCACCAAAGAAAAAGGAAGCTTTAGGTGGCCTGCTGGAGGTAGGGGTGAGCTAAATGCCCTCCAGAGAGAGTCCAGAGCTTCCAAGGTGGTCAGCTCAGAGTCTTTCAGGGTCAAAGGCCTCTCTCTATCCAGGGAGGCCCAGAGTTCTTTTCTTCCTGATGCTATTTGGTGACCAGAGGGCATGTAGACAATAGGATGTTCAGCAAACCTCTTCCCAGTGGCCGCTTGACCAGAGTTTCTTTACTCTGTACATAGGGTTATCTGTGCAGCTGTGTTGACGGTGCCAATGTAAGAGAAAGACAGCCCAGGGCAAAGGAAGATAGAAGCAGGGTATAGCAGGGTGTGCTGTTCACAATGCATTTGTGGTTGATCCAGACTCTATAAGGGAGAGTGGCTGTTGGTGAAGGCATTTTAAGAGGGAACAGAGGGAAATTCTGTGTGGTGGTGACCACAGCAGAGGGCCCTGTTAGTGATACAATTACAGTTAGTCAGTGATGATGAACCTGGGGGTGCAGAGCCATAAGCCACCCCCACTGCTAGTCTACAGTGTTCCCTCTTGGGTATCTGAGTATGTCTAAGAAGTAAAAGATAATTGTTTCTCCAGAAAAGAAACCTTCACTCCCACTGGTCAGTACGTTCAATACCAGGTTCACCAGACTCCCTTAAAGCAAGGGTTAGCTGTTACAGTTCCTGTGGGTAGGTGTTTGCAACATATCCACTGGAAACTATAGAATTATATAATGGACACCGTGTTTAATTATATAGATGCTCTGCTCACATAGGTGATGCTAGGTAACACTTAAAGCCTGGGGCTGCAGAGGTGACTCGGTGTCTATTTAAGTATGTGGCTTCTTGTAGTGGCCCTGAGTTTGGGCCCCAGTACCCACACGAAACAACTTACAAACACTTGTATAATCCCAACTCCTGGGGTTGCAAGGCCTTCTCCTGGCCTCCATAAGCAGTGCACCCATGTGCTCATATGCCCCCATACACATAATTTCAGAATAATAACTTTCAATCACCGTGAAGAATAAGACCGTTGCGTCTAGAGCGGCCCATTTGTTTTCTTCCCCTGGTTCCCCAGTGATTTCCTCCCTGTGAATGATGGTGCTGTTTTGTAGGTTTGGGCCTTTTCTAAGAGTGTTTCAAAACCGCTTATGAAATAGGTATTGCTGGAGCACGGAGAGTGGGCATCATGGAGCACGGAATGAATAAGATGCCAAAGCAACACTGAAGTTTAACCATAAAGGCCCTCATGACTTCAGACGGGGCCTGTTTTTGTGTATGGGGGGAAAAGGGCCGCCCATGTGACTCCTAGCGCTTGGAAGGCAGAGACAAGAGAATCAGTTCACTGTCATCCCAGTCTTCCTAGGAGTTTGAGACCAGAATGGATGACATGAGACCCTTCCTCAAGAAGTAAAGAAATAAAGAGAAGGCATTGCAATGTTTAGCTAATGATTTTCTAGATAGCGTACAATCTGTGGAGGCCAGGTTAAAGTTCAAGATATTCAGAAGCTGAACACGGTGGCGAATGTGCATAATTCCGGCACGTGGGAGGTAGAGTTAGGTGGATCAGGGGTTCAAGGCCAGCCTGAACTATATAATTAATTTGAAGCCAGCCTGGGCTACATGAGACCATCTCAAAATAAAACAACAAAAGCATATCAACTGTAAGTATATATGTTTCAAGATGTTTCGATAAAGATTTTCATAGTTTTGACAAACTCTAAGAGAAAAAGTAAGCCACACATGTGTGAGCACGTAGAGTAAAGGATAAGCTGACTAGGGGATTCTTTCCACCTTAAAATGTGTTCTTAGTTGACATTCACTAGTCTAGTAGAATTTTCTAAATAGCACAAAAACAACATAATTATTAATCTTGAACTGACTGGCCTGCAAGAAGCATTTAATATGCATGCTTGCCATTGGGGATCTAATTATCTAACACTTAATATAAACACAAACTAATATCAGTGCTCAATTTTATCACCTCTGTCTTTGCTCCTCTTGGGACCCTGTTCTATTTTAGTGGTGTGATTTTTCAGAGTAAGCAAACATTAGCTGTGAGAATGAGATGTTTACCAGGGCTGCTCTGACATTGTCTGTGTTGTTTCTGTGATGTCTCTAGTCAACAGCTGTGCCATAAACCCTTGTCTTCATGATGGTGAATGTATCCCGGACCTCACCAGTCGTGGGTATCGATGTGTGTGCCCACCTGCCTGGCAAGGGGACAACTGCAGTGTGGGTAAGAGAGACAGAAACATTCATTATAATGCTATCTTGGGTTGTCGGGCTATTCAATAAGATCCCCTTTCCAGAGTTGACAGCACATACTACGCTTGCAGAGGACCAAAGTTTGGGTTTATCACCCGTATCAGACAGTTCAGAACTGTCTGTAATTTTAGCTTCAAAGGAATTAGATATATCTGGTGTCTGCAGGCATCTGCACTCGCATGCATATACATAATTAAAAACAATCATTTTTAGAAGAGTCTTTTTTCTTCTAGAATGTACCAGGGTAAAGTTTCTATTTTCATAGTCTTCTTGCTTAAGTGTTAACATGCTTGTGTGTTGTACATGATAATATGAAGGACCAGAGCATGATACAAACTTTTGACCTGGTTCTATTCTGTAGCCTCTCTACACCCCTATAACACTGGACCATCCAAAGTTCCCTAAAGACACCTACACTCTGGGCTGGAGCGATGACTCAGAGGGTCAGAGCACTGCTCTTCCGGAGGTCAACTCCCAGCACCTACATGGTGGCTTGAAACCCTCTCTGATACCCTCTTTGGTCATGCAGGCATACATGCAAGTCACATAAAAATACATGAATAAATATTTTTTTAAAAAGGACACCTACACTTTCCTGCTTTGGGCATTTACTCTGATAGTCCCTAGCTTGAAATCATAGCCTCCTCTCAAAGATCTACTGTCCAAGGCCCTTTAATCTCATTTGTATTTAAATAATACTCAAAACAACCTTTAATTCTCCCCCACCATCAATGTCTACTATTTCTGCTGGGTATATCTTTAATCTCAGGAGCCAGAATAATGGGATCTCTGTGAGTTCAAGACCACCCTGGTCTACATGGGGAGTTTCAGGCCAACCAGGCATAAAAGGATGAGACCCTATCTCAAAACAACAACAAAGCAGCCATCAACGACCAATAAACTAGATCCATGCATAGCTCCGTACATCCAAATCCGGCCTCGAGTTCTAGTTAATTCTTTATATGACCATCTCTCTAACAGGTAGTCAACCCCTTAGGAAAAGGGTGGTTTCCTGTTCTTTTGCGTCACACTCCACAGAGTGCCCCTTAGTGCTCAGTAGGCACTGAATTATCCTTTGTCTGCCACCCCATCATCATGCTCTTGTTTGTCCTCTGCAGATGTGAACGAATGCCTCTCCAGCCCCTGTCCACCCCTAGCCGTGTGCAACAATACTCAGGGATCTTTCACCTGCAGATGCCCAGTTGGGTATCAGTTGGAGAAAGGAATATGCAATCTAGGTAAGTACATCATGGAACTGACTTTTTTTCCTAATCAAAGTCAATATTTTTTCTAAGATATAAAATTTAGGAATATAGAAGGAAGTGAAGCATACAGCCTGTTATCCTAACACTTGGAGAGGCAATAATTTTCTTTACAATTTGTTGATGTACATTCTATTTTTACATATTAAGTTCAATAATATGTATCCATAACAAATATCCATAAGTATATATGCCTGTACTAAAAAGTGCAAATATCTTAATGCCTGCATAATCTGCTCATTTGCGTACACATTGCTTCTCAACCATTCTACCCTTTAGTTAAGAAAAAAGGTCAAAAGGATATTCTAATTACATAGTTGTTTTGTTTTTTGTGACTTTAGAGTGAGAAAGGGGTAAAATCTGATTGTCCTCTGTATCCACACACTTTCTTCTTATTTCTAAAAGTAGTCCTCAAATTGTTAACCACAGACAGATATATTTTGACACAGGGGTGGCTGGAATCTGGCCACCATATCAGTCATATTTTGTTCCTCATTTGGCAGGTCCATGAAGCTCATTGGTTTCAAATTCATTCTTCATCTTACTGGCAAAAACACACACACACACACACACACACACACACACACACAAACAAACAAACAAAACAAGTCAACAAACCCGGTGAGAACTAGGGTTCAGTAGCCAAGCATGGCTCACTACTGATGGTGACCTGGTTCCCAGAGGGCAGTTCTATTATACAAGACTGTATTCAATGTAAGAGCAATTCTTGCACACAGGGCATCACCCTTGTTAGGTTGCTGGATTTAATACCTTGCTTGCTGGAGAAATTAGAATGAGAAATACAATTCCGAAGCTCTGGAAAGAAAGTGAAGAAAATAATTTGCCCTTGAATCAGCTTCAGTTGGCCAGTGTGGCGCCCCATGCACAGGTGCTCAGTCAATGTTTTTGAAGGAATGATGTCTGTGTCTTCTGCAAGAGTTGTTTGCATGAATTTCTATTACCCATGGCAGAAGGGGGTTCTTAAGGTTGGTACTTTCCTTAAATATTTTGAAAATTTTTTAAAATACAAGAATTGAGCTTTATTTTTGAAAGAAAAATTGACAGATGTAGAACACGAGTCAAAAAGAATTCTTATTGTAATAGTTTATATGCATTGGGGTAGCCTGTGTCATGTAGCCACACCCTACAGGGAACTAGATGAGAGTGTGCAGTTGAAGAAAGAGGGAGATGGGAATGTGTCCATTTTTGTTTGTGTTTTGAAGCCCTGTGGGAAGTTCACTTGCCAGGTTTCTAATGCCCGGCTTCAAGGCTCTCAGCCACCACCTGCCACACACAGCCAGAGCTTCAATTTCCTCATCTGTAAAATCAGATTACAGTCTGCTCCACTTCTCACTCAAGGTTTTGGGAATGTTGGGGGAAAAAAAGATCTGTTTGAGCAAGCTGAGTGTGGTAAAGAGCTGTGCAGATGGAGGCAGCATTCACCAGACGGGATGTTAGGGAAACAAACTGCTCACAATGCAGAGTAGTCGGTATAGGTCACTAGTGAAATCAGCAGCTAAATTGAGATTAAAAAAAAGAAATCTGTCTGGGGCCAGTCAGAGGATTCAACAGGTAAAGACGCTTGCTGCCAAGTTTGACCACCTGAATTCGATTCCTAGGACTCAGGAGGTAGAAAGAGGGAACCAGTTTGTGCAGGCTCTTCTCTGATTTTCATGTGGATGCTTTGACATATGAACACACACGCGCAAGCACCAATGCATGCATGCACAAAGCACGCACAAAGTAAATAAATCTAATAATTTTTAGAAAACCTGTCTTAAAGCTTGATGATGTAACTTCAGCCATGGAAGTTGTCTTGAATACAACTAACTATATTAAAAACACAGACACATCTGTGTCTTTCCACAATGTCAGAATTTATTGAGTAACAATAGATTTACAGACTACTTCAATTTCATTTGCTATAATTTGCCAAGTCATTTTGATTTTCCTTGATAGCTGGCCATTGGCAAGCATAAGTTCTTTTAGTCCAATTTTTTCCAAATTTAATTACTGTTATTAATGACATTACACAACACTGTGTGTGTATGTGTGTGTGCACGTGTGTGTGTGCACGTACGTGTGTTACAGAATGACCATAAAAGGGTTAAGATGGCAGAGTTGATGCAGATGAGAACAGACCAAGTTGGAGAGTTGCTGAGGAGCATACTGAGCTGCTATGGGACTGCAGGATTGAGCTGGGGCTACAAGGCAAGTCAGAGGACCAGGACTGTGGAGATGAAACCCAGGCCCGTGTAGGTCTGCATGAGGTCCTATGCGGGACTGGTTCCAGATGGACAGAGGGACAGGGAATATCATGTTCAGCAGTGGAGACTGAGCCAAGCTGAGCCTGAGCATCCGGGGGCGGGGGCTGTCAGATGTCAGATACCATAGCATGTCAAGTATCCACTTCTTTATGGAGTGCAGAAAAGAATCTCACCTCCTTTCTTGGTGTGTTTCATAAGCCTTAGGGCCTTGCTTTCGAATAAGTTTTTAGCTGTATACTCATATAGAGACCCAATCTAATTTGATATATTCTTGCAAGATATTTATCATTCTATGTCCCATGGGTGGTTCTGCGCAGGAGGAAGTGTCTTTGTCCACGACATGAAATAGGGTCAAATGCAACTTGTAAAATGGAGTCAGCCAGGCAAAGCGTAGGCTGAAAGTCATTGTTTTTACAGTTAGCAGTAACTTAAAACCAAGCCCAATTTCATTTCCACAGAGGTATAAATACCTTCAGCAGCCAGGTGGTGGTGGTACACACCTTTTATCCCAGCACTCAGAGGAGGCAGGCAGATCTCTGTGTTTGAGGCTGGCCAGGACTCAACAGAGAAACCCTGTCAAAAAAAAAAAAAAAAAAAAAAAACCAAACCAAAAATAAAACAAAAAACAACCCTAAGCAAATCCCTTCTAGGAAAGAGGACAAAGTTTGGGAAAGACAGGTGATATTTCTCATGCTAAAAACAGAAGGCACATTTCTGTGTGGAGAGTCTGGATTTGAACCTGGGTGTGTGAGAAGTGAAGGTACCTGGGTCCTGGAAGCTTGTGCGCAGTGTCCCACAGGTAGCACAGATGGAAAGAATGCACTTCAATTGTGCTAACAGCCATCCTTCTCTTTTCGAGTCATTTGGCTTCATTGTTCATAAACATCGCAGGAACATGCAAATTAGAGCATGCTGAAATGCCTTCTCTTGGGCAAGAGTGTTTTTAAAGAGCTGCCTGCTGTTCAGAAAAAGTCCAAAGCAGCTGGCTTCACTGAACTGTGGAAAATGGTTGTTAAATAAGGATTAGGGGCTTTAGACAGTTAACTCTAAGATGTTCGATGTTTTCCCCTGGCTCCTTTGCGGACCTTCCTCTTATTTCAGCCTGCAAGTTTTCCATGCTAGAAAGGCCTCACAGACCTCTATGTTTCAGGTTATTTTTCTCCTGTCCAGAGGGAAAGATGTAAATTTAATATAATGAAAGATAAGAGCCAGCTCTTAAAAAACAGACTGTACTAATTTTTGGTTGTCTGCCCATTTTCAAATCCCATTGCCCTCAGGGCCAATCAGCCCAAATTGCTGTTAACTAGAATTTTATTTTATGAGTGAAATGGGCCTTAAAGATGGGGATGCTTTCCTCATTTTTGGACCCAGCAGTGTTTCAAATGTGGGTTGTTTTCATTGTGTGGCTGATAATGGTAGAATCGTTAGCACGTTTGAGCGTATACCTACTACAAATGTTTGGCCTGCTCCTTTGTCACTGCTTGCTTACCTTCTAAAAAAGGAATGTGTGGTCTTCACCCTCAAAAGGACTCACACAGATGTCCTGTGGTGGAATAAAGCTGATCATCACAGAGGTTTACAAATTCATAGCCTTGTGCTGGCCTCTCTGCTATATGGCCTAACAGACCACATTTTCTTTTTCAGTTAGAACCTTTGTGACTGAGTTTAAATTAAAGAAGACTTTTCTCAATACTACTGTGGAAAACCATGCTGACATTCACGAGCTTGAAAAGGAGATTGCTCAAACAGTAAGTCTCCCAAAAGACCTCCTTATGCTCATCCCTTGTTTTCTAGACCAGATTTCATACAGAATTGGACGCTACCCAGGCTCATCTATATCCCCCAGACTTACTTTTTACTTAGAAGAGAAAGTTAAAGGTGAAGTTTAAAAAGTGTCTTGGAAATAGAAGGTTTGGGGATCTGAGGCATCCAGGAAGAACGCTGCTCTAGATATATCTTCATGGGCAGTCTCTATCCTCTGGGCTGATTCTTTTTCATGTGCAAACACTTAGACACAGGCCTAGTGATGCTCTGCACCAGTGTGGGCTTTGGGTGAAGAGGGGGACCCAGAAAAACCCTCGTTTTCCACCTACTGTTGGCACCCAATATGACCTCGGAGGATGCCAGTGGCCTGATGCTAATTCCAGTTATCTGGCCTTGTGAGTTCACAATGTAAATTATCTAGGGGCCTTAGATTCTGCTCTTTCTCTCTCTGCTTTTATATCTGAAAAGAAAAATGGAGAAAAAGAAATCAACACAAAACTCAGACAGTATATTTTGTTCTCAGCTGCTGCCCGAGTCAAAGATTTGCTGTTTGAGCACTGAAATTTGTCATTATACTAAATTAGAGATGAAACTGAGTTAAGTTAGATTTGCTATTACATTAGATTGGAGTGCATTTATTAACCAGGAATTATGTGTTCTTATAGGACTGTGGATTTTGTTTGTATTTTAATCCCATATCTATATCTACTGAGCATTTGATTTGTAACAGGGACTCTGCCAGATGCTCAGTCCTGTAAGAGGGTGGGTGACATTTTCAGGTGGAAGACTGGGAGGCTCTGGAAATTGTGGTCTGAGTTCACACTAGGTGGGAGCAGAGTTGAAAGCAGTCCTCTAGGTTACCTGTGTGTCACACTAACTGCAAGTTTGGGAGTTTCTAAGAGCACTCTGGATTTCAATAATTTACTAGGAGGGCCCACAGAACTTATTGGAGGCCGGTATCTTCTCATACACGGTCATTGCCTGGCATCTTCACATACATGGTCATTGCCTGGTATCTTCACATACACGGTCATTGCCTGGCATCTTCACATATACGGTCATTGCCTGGCATCTTCACATACACGGTCATTGCCTGGCATCTTCACATACACGGTCATTGCCTGGCATCTTCACATACACGGTTATTGCCTGGCATCTTCACATACACGGTCATTGCCTGGCATCTTCACATACATGGTCATTGCCTGGCATCTTCACATACATGGTCATTGCCTGGTATCTTCACATACATGGTCATTGCACCGAAAGGTTTTAAGTTAAACCTAGCTAAGGGAAGACATGTATGGAGCAGAGTCTGAGGGTCCCAAATGTGGAGTTTTACCTCTTGCCTGTAACAGTGTGTGGTTATATGGAGAATTCCCACCCACAATGCTCACCTGAGCCCTGGTGTCTGAAACATTCATTTGGAGTTTACCATATAGACATGGCTGACTTCCTAGACTCCCTATTGCCATGTGACTCAGAGTTCCTTCACAATATTAGTTGATCATGTAGATAATAATAGGGACTATGCCAGATACTCTGGCATGACCCAGGATTTCCAGCTCACTAAAGTCGCTGTTTTCAAGGACACCATGAGGCCTAGAAACTGCCTTGCAAATGCAGAGGCATGACGTCTCTAGCCAAAAGTTGATTCACCACCTATCAAGGCTTCTTCCTGGTTATTCTATAGGTAGATATTTTCTTCTGACATGGTGTAGAGGGCTAGAGCCTCATGCAAAAGTGTGTCCTTTGTATTACACTGTACCAAGCAACTTGCCTAGGTATTTCTTGTTTGTTTGGCCAAATATCACCATAAAATAGACTGAGCCATGACACATCTGACCCCCAACTAACATAAAGAATTAAACAGCCCTCAGAGAAGCCATTGGCACGGGCTTTCTCAAGATGGCTTTCTGTTCATAGCTGGATAAAAGGTTAATAATAAAGCAACAATAATAAACCATTGCTTTTAGAATCTAAAGTAGACATACAGACCTGCAACCCATTCAATAACATTCCATGCTTGACGCCATCTTCTCAAGTCAGAGGCTCTGGAACGCTGACTTTGAAGACAGGTGGGTCTGCCTGGGATGAGAGATGGAGACCCTCTGCTCCATAAAAGGGCTCTCCAGCTTGAAGGCAGGCACAATGCTCTATGCAGCTGAGTCTTTCTGCTATCTCTGGGGCACAGAGCAAACACATAGCACTTAATTTGTTCTCAACAAAAGAGCTCTTGACCCATGTCATGTAATGTCCCACAGAGAGTCTTTCTGAGGAAGCCCTATCTTGAGTAGGTCAACTCATTGTAGATTATGAGGATCCTGGAGGGCCTATCAGACCTGGGGAGCTGAGTGGAGCCGGGCCTTTTCAGCAAGCTTGCTCTCTGTGCAGAGTCCAAATAAACAGTTTCCTGGGTTTTTTGAAACCCTGGGTCTCAGAAGGCATCTTCTCCTTTGAAGATGTTTTGTTTCTGAGGGTGCTGCTCTGAGCATCATTTCCTGATGAGGTTCCCCCACTATATGCCCCGTTCCTTTGTTCTCAGGAGGGGAACACAAGGCTTCTTTGGACAAAACCGCCTGCTGGTAACTTGATGACTAGAAACTACCTATTTTATCCTGAAAATAGGCAATTGTTTCTTGGTTTGGGGATTTTTGTCTGACAGCCCTGTTCTTCATTTCAGTTAAACTTGTGTTTTTCATCATTGCCTGGTTATATCCGGTCTACAGTCAGCGTGTCTAGGTAAGAAACAGCATTTCTTTTGCTTGTGAATTAGTCTATTGAATAGGGGAGGCTGTTCCCACAGTGGGTGATCAAAATAAAGTTCGTTTCTGTTTTATGGCCAGTCCACTGGGTAGCCCAGCGCCAAGGTCACTGGACCTTCATGCCCTCCTCTTTCACTGGAGAATCACAGTACCTTTACTTTGCAAACTGCCTGGGACCCACCTGCCACTTTTGGTCAGTTAAGACCTTACCGACTTTGCCCACAGAGATCCCAGTACAGTGATGATCTCACTGCAATCCACCTTCACCCTGACCTCCAATGTGACACTCTTTGACCTGGCTGATGGGATCCAGAAACATGTCAACTCCTGCAGGCCCTCTGCCGAAGTCTGCCAGCTCTTGGGGTCTCAGAGGCGGATCTTTAGAGGTAAGGAGGATTTCATGTAGACAAGAGAAAAATGGGAGGCCTCAGGGCTCAGGCCTAAGAAAGGCCTTCACAGAGCCTACCTTTAAAATGTCTGAAGCATAAGCCTTCACGACACTCAGATGCACACAGTTCCATCTGCGCGTGGCCTTTAGGCGTTTAGTGCTTGGCATTGGGCTCCTTCTGTGTCTTCTACATGGTGCTGGGGTGAGAAGGTGCTACAGGAGCAGATGGAGCCAAAAGATATTATTCCTGTTTCCTAGGGAGACAGAAAGTGACGCACAGAGTATGTAGACTTGTCAATGATCCAGCAACCTTTATATGGTGATTACTAAGAAAATAACAAAGACCCATGGCAGTATTGGCTGTCTTTTGGTTTTTTCCTGTCATAAAAACAAAGACTACACAGCAGGATGCTCCCAAGAAATGCTGTACTGATGAGAATCTCCCTCCCCTGAGTCTTGTCTATTTTGCCGGAGGCTCTTGCTCTGTGTTAGGGGAAGGCCAAAGAAGAAGGTGATTAAATCTAGGGGGGCACACATACATCTTGTGTAGATAGTTTTATATCTAGGAGAAGAAAACTTGCTGGAATCGGAAGTGCCTCAGGCAAAGGGAGCTAGTCCCTGTTGGTGAATCGTAAGTGATCCAAGTGCACTCTGGTTAGTTTACTGCACCACTCGATGAGGGGCTGGTTAAGGGAGAAGAGCCCAGGCTAAGCCTCCCCATATGGCATCCAGATGTTACACATAAATGGAAGGTATCAGGTTTTGGTGCCATATCCGCTGGTTGGTCTAAAATAGTCCCAGTAGGTCAGGGTTTCGTAACTCCTGGTCCAGGGGCACATGATCAAGTGCACTGCAGAGCCTTGGAGCTGGTACTTATCATTCCATTGTCAGATAAGCCCTTGGGGGTTGGCTGCTCAGTAATTGGGGGAAATGAACTAAACAGAGCAGTGTTTTGTTTCAAAGTTCATGCGCTGCTATAATGTGCTGGAATCTTTGAGGCTGCCCGGTTTTATGGCTTTTGTTTCTTTTGCCAAGGACTCAAGGATACCATTTTTTTCCCTCCCAGTGAGGTAGGTAACCTTCAGTTTGCTAACCATTTCTGGGCTGCACTTTGTGTGGTCAGCATTGATCCAGGGTTCTTTGCTTTTGCCAGCACATGCATCTGTGCTTTGCAGATCAAATAGCCAGGTTATGTGGATTTGCAAGAGCCTGTTCCTAGCCGGGCTGCTCGCTCAGCTGCCTTGTTTGGACTGCCCCCGTGTGGTTTATTGGAAGACTCCTTCCTGTCACCTTGAGGCCATGTTACTTTTCCTTTTCAACCCCTTGTGAATAAAGACAGCCGTGCGGATTAGCCAAGGTTAGGCTCACATCCCTGTTTTTCCTCCAGACCTTTTCCAGGTTTGGTTAAGAGGTCCAGCTCTGTCTCTTGGTAATTTTTCTGGAACGAGGGAAGTAGGCTAGCCCAGCAGGTGCTGCCCACCTGCATTTCCAGCATCTGGGCAGAGAGGCTGCTCTGGACATTGCCACTAGCAAGCATGATTTTCTCCTTCGGTTCACTGAATGCCCACCTTCTTCCTCTCGAAGCAATCTAGTTCTCGTGGTCTCCAGGGTTAGAGACTGTGGAAATCCCCTTGGGATGCCCTAGACTCATGTGAGTGCCCATTTTTATGGATGTTTTGCCCAGGGAAGACTGTGGGAATTGTGAATGCTGAAGACTCACACAACCAGGGTGAGACTCTGCAAGGTCCTGTCATGTGGCTTTATGAAGAATGTTCTTTGAAGAAGGCCAAGGGAAGCAGCTCCTCGTTACAGGGACAGGACCTGTCTTCCATGTTCAAACTGGAATCTGATGCTGGGCAGAAAATGGTTGCTTTGGCATGGCAATGGATAGTTTGGATAGCTGCCCAGATCAGTGGAGAGGATGGAAGGAAAACTTAGCATTGGCTTCCAGAAAATACCTGCTCACACTGGGCATTTCCCAGGCTAGGATGGCCTGGACACGCTTTATTCAGGTGTTGCTGCTTGTTAACAAGTTGGCCAGCAGAGCCTTCAAAGCAGTCGGATGAGAGGGTGTGGAGAGTGGGGTCCTCCCTGGTGTGAGCTTTGCAGAGTTTGCCTAATGAGATTTTTTTTTTCCATTTAAAAAGTTTCCCCTTAAATACAAACTTTTTACAATAAACAAAGGAACTCAGATTTAACACGCCAGTGTCCACTGATAAAGGCAGGAAATTCAGCATGGAGAATTGAAGCTGTACCCTAACTTACCCCGCTGGGACCAGGCAGCCTACCAGTCTCTGTTCCCAGACTCTCAAAAGAGGTGGATGCTGGGAATTCTTGGGCTATATAGCTCTGGCATCAGCTCTCATCACCAGAACTTGCCAAGACATGGGTTAATTTTGCAATGTTAATAGCAGGAACTTTCTGAAGTGCTTGGGGTCTTTGAGATAGAAGAGGGGAGACTATGCCTATAAAGTTGACACCCGATCTTCATGGTACAATGAACATACTGCCCATCTCCTTGTGTCTCTCTTCCCCTGTTGGACTTGCTACTGACCCCCAACAGCAACAGCACACATCTGTCTTACGTTACCTCGTACAGGTGTAGATAGATTATTAGTCCCTATGGAGTTGGTCTTATGATTCTGGTCTCTCTGTACCCACTTACATGTGTCTCTTTGCCTATCTTGGGTGGTAAACTATATCCTTCATTGTATTTGCTCTATAAAACCTCAGAAAAGACCATGTGCCCAGCAGCGGATACTTTTTGATCCTAATAAACTGATTCTTCATCGTCCATAAAACCCACAAATGAACATGGAAGCTGGCCTCTTTCCTTGCCTGCTTCTGTTTCTCCTGGTAATGGTGTGGTGTCTGATGAGCCAGTGGGATCCCTCTCCCCCAGCACATGCTCACTTACTGGTCTCTGTGCTGAAGAGCCGGTGCTAAGTAAAACTCAAGAACTCACCACCCCAGTGGAAAGACACCCAGACAAACAGCTTCCTGCCAGCCCTGGGGAACCAGATTACCATTCAAACCTGACCCTGTAATAAACCTGAAAAGGGCAGCGCATTGGGGACATCTCTACCCCAAGGAGTGGTCCTAGGCCCCTGAGGACACAGAGCCCAGACATGCTTCCACTTGAGAGTGGTCTGACCAGAACTGGTTAGTAGGTTTTGGTCCGAGCTCTCAACTCCCTAAGAACATGGCCACATTTTCTGGGCTTGTTCCCAGCTCCCTTACCTGCCGCTACACCCAGTCCTTTAACATAAAGGTACAGGATACAACCCACTGAGGCTGCATCTGTAGGTTGGGCTCTTTCCTTCCTCGGTTTGGTTTTTCCATAGGGAATACAGTGACCAGGAAACCAGTAGCAGAGGCCATCAAGGGCGCCTGAGAGAAATCTGGCTCCACGGAGTCTCTCAGCCTCTTGAAATAACAAGTTCCTGCGTCATAAGGTGTGAAGAAGAGGTTTGGTTTGGTTTCACTGTCTTGCTCTCACATCCTAGCCGGCAGCTTGTGCAAGCAGAAGAGTCCAGAATGTGACAAAGAGACCTCCATCTGCACCGACCTGGATGGCGTTGCACTGTGCCAATGCAAATCCGGCTACTTTCAGTTCAACAAGATGGATCATTCTTGCCGAGGTAACGATGGGTCCCCCACAGTTCTAGCTGCCTCCCCGAGATAGGCAGGTGCAGTGAATGTAATGCTGGTGGTCACTGCCTGTGGGTGTGACACTTCTTAGTCTTGGCTCTTGCTGTTCAGCTGGTAGCAGCAGAGGATATATTTCCTTGTGTATATCTCCTGGTGCTTGCTGTTGTAGCCATTTCTATTCAGAAGGAAAGAGAACAGAAGCTCTCACAGGGTTCCTTCCCCTCCCTTCCAGTTAGAGGAATTTAGAAAAGTTTTTACTCCCCAAGGTGCTGTCTGTTGCCTGCTAATCACCAAAGATGAAAATACAGACACAAAGCTGAGCCTGGGTCTTTTAGGAGCCACCGAGGCTCAGTAGTGAGTGTACTCACTGATGCCCAGGACACCGGGTCAGAACCACATTCCACCTCACCAGTTAGGGTTCGTCTTAGGCAGGAACGTTTTCTCTGAGCCTGCTTCTTCTTCTCTGAAATGAATGTGGTGACACTTTATTAGCTATCTTGAGAATGACAGCTTGTCTGAAGCCTTTTTGTCAGCTGTGGGGACTCACTCTTGTATTTATCTCGGTTTGTTGTAGGTTAATATTTTAAAGATTTCTTGATGCGTTGGAGAGTAGAAATCTAATTCTGCCAGCCTTAAAAAAAAAAAAAAAAAGTCTATTTATATTTTATGTATGAGTGCTCTGCGTGTATGCCTGCATGCCAGAAGAGGGCGTCAAACCCCATTAGAGATGACTGGGAGCCACCATGGAGTTGCTGGGAACTGACCTCTGGAAGAGCAGCCTGTGCTCTTAACCTCTGAGCCATCTCTCCAGCCCCGTTCTGACAGTCTTTTAGAAGAAGTTGAAGACATTCACTTTGTTTGAGACAAAGCCCACGCTCAGTGACTGTGGTTGAAAAAGTTTACCTTAAAGTCTATTTTATTCAGATCCAGAGTACCGGGCTCCCTGGCTCCAAAGATGGCTGCTGTCTGTGATGATCAGACTGTAGTAATACTGGCAGTATAGAGGCACGTGGATGGCGCAGACTTCCTGCTTGGCCAACACCTTGCTAGTGGCAGTGTGCTGGGATCCCAGAGAAGAATCACATACAAGGGCAGGGTGACATGCCACTTGGGTTAGAACTTCCCCTTGGACAACTTATTTTTATCAAGAGAATATAGAAATACATTGGGGGGCAGCACTTTCGTCTTGAACCTTACATCTTCTGACGGTGCTAGTTTTAGATAGAAAATTATTTTGAGGTCCCATGTCAACCTTCCCTATGGGACCTGTGATAGGTTTAGAACCCAAGTTGGGCTTCAGGCCTGGTGTGATTGGTCCCCAGCATCTCCTGCCCGGCTGGAGCTCAGCTCCATGTGAGAAAGCTATGTCCGTGTGTGTTGTGGTATTGTGCTGTAGTGCCTATGACAAAGGTGAGCAGGACTGTGGGTGTGCAGAGGAGCCAGCCTTGTGAACAGTACTTCAAGAATGGCTCTGCCTGCCACCCTTGCTCCTGTCTGGCTTGGATCACTTCTTTCTGCTTTTGAGTCAGTGTTGGCCTGTCTTCCACAGGCAGCCTTAGTCAGAGGTTGCCTTGGGTAAGCCTCTATAAGGAGGCATCTACTTCAATTGTATATGCAACTTTGAAAGTGTGGCAAAGACAGGATAGTGGTATCTGGAAGGCAATAAGGGGCATGTGCCAATACCATACAAAAACTTGGCAACGTATAGCGTATAGCTTGCATTATAGCAATTTAGAAAACAAAACACACATTTCTCACTCCTCTGTTGACACAGAGATTTGACCAGACTTGAGATGACTTGAGGGGAGAAATGAGAAGTGATCTCAGGCCTCATTTTGTAGCCCAAGCTCACCTGGAACTCCATCTACAGGTAGTTCCACTGTACTCAGTCAGGCTCATGTTCCTCCTGTGTCAGCTTCCCAAAGGTTCTAAGCGTGTGTCACATGATCCTTTGCAGGTTAATTTAAGTGACACAGGTGCCGCCAACCTTATGTTTACCTGGTAATGACCAAGAAACATGGGAAGACCCTGTAGCCGAGGGGCTTGTTGAAACCCAAGAGGCCCTATCTCAAGCAGTGGTCATGGGCCTCTAATGAATAGATTCGGGAGTTTTGTGGACTCTAGCTCTGTCTGATAGGTTAGCAGTGACATCTTCTGGTCACTTGTTCTGGAGCATAGACATTTACAATTAAAATATGTGTCCATCCTGGGTTGCTCAGCTTCCTTTTTTTCATACAGGCATCAATTCTAGCAAACTTCCCCCCTTCTGACCAGATTAAGACTAGCAATTTTAAAAGGTTAGGTTTTGGGGTTTTATTTTGGGGGGAGTGCTATGTTTTTAAAACGGTCTCACCATGTAGTCCTGGCTGGCCTTCAACAGAGATACACCTGCCTCTGCCTCCCTTAATGTTGGGATTAAAGGCATGTACCATCACACCTGGAAAATTTTTATTTTAATTTTATGTGTTTGTGTGTCTGTATACGAGCTACATGTGTGCAAATACGTGGGGATCCAGAAGAGGGCATCATATCCTCCAAAGCGTGAGTTCCAGGTGGTTGGTAGCCAGATTCCTGTTTCCTGACAGAGTAGTAAGTGCTCTTCGCCACTTAGCCATCTCTGCTTCTCTAACAGTCTTCATCCCTTCTGATGGCAAGCGCCTTAGGAGGGAAAACTGTGTCTAGGATAGGGTTTAGCATGTTGTAAGTAGGGCTCAAGGGTCTACTGAAGTGGCCATAGGACAACAAATGTGTCTAGGATTGTCTTGACTTAGTGTTCTGCGAAGGAGTTGTTAAAACTCCACTGTGTACTTGAAGCTTGAATTTGCTCTCTCCTTTAACAGTGGGAGAAACCCAGTGAGGCCATCTATGCAAATTCTTGCCACATTTGTTCTGTCCCTACGGTCCTGGGGTCAGAGTCCCTCTGGAGTATGTGTAATGAGGAACTGAGAGGGACCTTTATCAGCAAAGTTTTCCCTGAGAGTCCCAAGAACAACACCAGGCACACAGAAACACTCAGTCCTTGACAGATGATGGGTACACCCTTTAGAAAAATATTTTCTGTGTATATATGTGTTCATTTGTCTGTTGTGAATACATATATGTGGTGACCAGAGGGCATCCTGAGACATCACTTCCCTTTCCACCATGTGGGTCCTGGAGCTTAGACTCACGTCATCAGGCTTGGTGGCAGCAAATGTTTTTACCTCAACAGCGTGTGTCCTTTTGATTAAAGAAATGTGACATCATGGAGTCAGAATACTTTTAATTCTATATAAAAATAGCTCAAGCCACCAGCTGGATCTCATAGGCAGGACAACAGATGGACCTTGCATGTGGTTGGGTGACAGCCAGGAGTGGCGAGCTCCCACCCAGCAGATGAGGGCTGGGTGTGCGGATGGATGTAAAAATGTTTTCAGGAAGAAGTGTTCAGAATAGAATACACTGGTGACATCAGCCCACCTCAGTGCCAAGGCAGGTGGAGAGGCGAGCTGTCCCTGGGGAGCGCAGTCTGAGCCAGAAATCATCCCTCAGGGGTTTCTCTCTTCTACAGCCCCTGATGTTGCAGCACACAGAGCCACAGAGCAGGAACAGAAGTGAGGGCGTGAAGCTGTCTATTCCAGCCTGGAAAAGGCAGGCGTGCACTTCATGTTCCATAGAGGAGGCCTGACTTTGCTAAGACCAGCAGAGAGCTCAAGGTGGCAAAGATGAAGAAATAGAGCCTCATTGAAATAGGATATGATGTCGAATAATGGATTTGAAATACCTACTGAAAATCCATATAGTGAGCCAGGTAGTGGAGAAAAATACTTATCCCAAAAGGTGAATCCCTGAGTTCGAGGCCAGCCTGAATGAGTTCCAAGACAACCAAGGTTACACAGAGAAACCCTGTCTCAACTGCCCCCCGCAAAGGGAAAACATTTCACATAAAAAAAAAAACAAGATTTTTAAATATTAAAAAGGGGCCATCAGGGTGGCTCAGTGGGCAGGGACATGGGCCTGATGACCTGAGTTCAATTCCCACATTCCCCAAAATAGCAGAAAAGAACTGACTTCTGAGAGTTGCTCTTTGACCTCTACTTGTACCCCATGACATGCACCCACGCACATAAATATATATCAATAAATACAAAAACTTGAAAGCATACTGACTGGGCAGAAATGAAGTAAACAAGTAATTTACGAAAGAAGAGACACAAACTAACTATTTTTTAAAAGCATTCAGCATCCCTCGTCATCAGGGGAATACAAATTAAAACTGCTTTGAGACAGCACCTCACCCCACTCAGGATGGCTCACACCAACAGGTCTGACCACAGATGTTGGAGAGGATTGGGGACAGGAGCCCCTGTTCACTGCTGATGGGGTACAAATCAGTACATCAGTATAGAGGTCAGTTTGGAAGTTCCTTAAAAGACTAAAAGCAGAGCTGTGTGAGTCAGCTGTCTGTCTCCTGCGGTCTCCCCGAAGAACCCTGTCCCCCAACAGAGAGAGATTTCCACACCCTTCTTTATTGCTGCTCTATTTATGATAGCAAGGAAACGAAACCAGCCTGGACGTTTATCAACAGATAGATAATAAAAGTATGGCTCATAGATCAAATTAAATGGGACATTATTCAGCTGTAAAGAAAAAAGAGAGCATGAAATTTTCAAGAATATGTATACTAGTCAGCAAGATCGACCAAATTCTGGAAAAAAAGGAATCTAAACCACATGTTCTCCTTATATGGAGATCCGGCCTGTAGTATAGACATGTGCATATGCAAACAGCTGAGTGTGGGCATGGTATAACACTTAGGAAAATGCCTAGTAAGTATAATATCAGATAATGAGGGGGTCCAAATGAAGGCAACAGGACTTAAGTCTTCGAAAAAAATATAAAACTTACTGATTTTCTAGTTTCAACTGTGTCAAAAGATTTTTCTTTTTTTTTTTTCTGGTGGATAAGTGCATTTAAAAATGTCATTGATATTAAAGTGTAAAATCCTAATGGAAGTCAGGAAGGTGGTGGTGGTGCACACCTTTAATCCCAGCACTTGGGTGACAGAGGCAGGTGGATTTCTAAGTTTGAGGCTAGCCTGGCTAGGGAGTTTCAGGACAACCCGGCCTACACAGAGAAGCCCTCTCTCAAACAAATAACAACAAAAACCCGTAAGCAAAGTGTGGCTTTTGTATAGTCATTCTAACTGAACAGGGCAAGTGTGTGTTTGTGTGGGTAGCTGAGTGATGTTTCTGTTTATGAGTTTGTTACAATAAAGTGATTATCTTTTCAAGATAGGCTCTCACTGTGTAGCTCAGGTTGGCCTGGAACTTGCTATATAAAGCAGCTGCCCTCAAACTCACAAAGACTGCCTCGGGTTCCAGAATGCTGGAATTAAAAGTGTGCACCACTACACCCTGTTAAAGTGATATTATTATTATTATTATTATTATTATTATTACTAATCATAGACTTGTATGGCATGGGGGTAAAAGAAAGGCAATGGGCATAGTGTCACATGCATGTGACCTCAGCCTTGGGAAGCTGAAACAGGAGAATGTGAGCTGAAAAGCAGCAAATGTGCCTGTTTAAGGGGTAAGTCAGGTTGCAGGGGGAACTGGCTACTTTGTTGTGGCTGAAGGAAAGTGGATATGCAGGAAGCTAAGGCGTGTATTTACCAAGGTAAACTATACGATACATTCAAGATCTAGGCTCGGATACTAACACAAACCCAGTAAGATAATAATTTAGAAAGAAGTCATAGCTCAGAAGGCAAAGCACACCAGTGGTCCAGGAAACTATCTGTTTAGGCATTGAGGACCACAAGAAGTTTCTCTGTGCATGCTCCCTAAAAGGTTACTGTGGTATCTTAGCAGTGTGGTCCAAGGTATCCCACAACAGATGATGCCCTGGGGATTTCTTGTGGCTGCTTCTTAAGGTAAACAGCCCAACAGCTCAAAAAAAGTGAATCTGCAGAGCATGTCTCATGTTCACAGCTTTTGAGTAATCATCAATGAGATGAATTTCATGTTATTTGGAACAGTGTTTTTCAAACTGTATTTTGCAAAACTATTGCAGTTAATAGATGATGTATGACAGTCAATGGATGCTAGAAATATTTAGCCTCTAGCATTAAATCATAAAGAAGAAAATGTTAAGCACATCTACACAGATAATACTGTTATGTACAAATTCATGACAGAACACAGGAAGTCTGTGAGCCCTCCTGCCCCAGCCCGCAGGCTGTGTACCTACCATCCAATCCCCAGCCTGTGCCACTAACTATCCCCTACTGTGTCTCTACTCTCTGTTCCCTAGTGGCAACTCTACAACATTCTGTGCTTTTTTTTTTTTTAAATTTAATCTCTTATGCGATGTGTATCAGGCATTAATCATAAATCAAGTCTGATCATTCCTTGCAGCAAGGAATTTGTGGGGAGCCATTTTTCATTGTCTGCTTTCATCCATGCACACATTACCATTCCTGGTGTTTGGCTGGTTATTGGAAAGTTGAAAGTATCCTGTGATCAGGCAAACTTGAGAATTGCCGATCCAGGAGAAGAGCTGAGCCTTAGCCTATTCAGTGGGCCCAGAGGGTTCAAAGCTTTCTTCTTGGCAAGGTGAACATTAAGACACACCTAGATACATCTGGAATCTCTGACACCAATTATGGATAAGGATTCACTTATGAAAACCTGGGCATCGGTTCCAGAAAGTCATTCCCAACAGCTCTACATCCTTATGGAAAAGATATATCACCTCCTCCAAGAAATCATTATTAATACCATACTCTCATAATTCCCTTGTTACTCATGGGAAACTGAGCCACACTGAGATCAAGAAAAGTTTCTTGATTATTCTTAAGAGTTGAGATGACAACAGTGTTCAGGTCGGGATATAGATAATTTAAAATATGTTTGCTTCTAGAATATTCTTGTGGACTTTCAGGTGACGGACGTTTTATTAAATTTGAGTTTTGGCCCTGCAGACTTTCATAGATTTTTCTCTTCTCTTTCAGCATGTGAAGATGGATATAGGCTTGAAAATGAAACCTGTATGAGGTGGGTTTCCAATTTGCTTTTTCTGATGAAGGTGCTAAAAATAGTTTTTAAAACTACCCTAAAAGACAGACCATCCAGGCAGATAATGGTGGTGCACGCCTTTCATACCAGCACTTGGGAGGTAGAGGCAGGTGATCTCCGAGTTTAAGGCCAGCCTGGTCTACAGAGTGAGTTCCAGAATGGACCAGCAACATCACAGAAAAGCAAGATAAATAAACCAATAGACAGGCCATCCCAATAAAGAACCTGTCCGAAGTAAGGAAATTTCTCACACACATTGCCTCATTATAGCTCTTGAGTCTGAGCCATCTGGTTTCTCCTGTCTTACAGTTGCCCGTTCGGCCTTGGTGGTCTCAACTGTGGAAACCGTAAGTATCCCAAAGTGGAGAAATGTGATTGGGTGGGGCTGGGCCTACAGACAGCCTCCTCCCCTCTCCATTGTGTGTTTAAATCCTGTGCTGGGTGTGTGAGAAAAACAGAGAGTGAGCCTTGCAGGGTGCTTTCCCAAGCTCTAGGGGAAGAAATAAAGACCCTTACACAGCTCTGCCTGAGCTGTGAGCTTAAGTCAGGTATGAGGTGGGAGGTGCAGAGCAGAGCTCACTTACAAAGGAGAATCCGAGACACACATGGGTATTTCTTGTAAATTATGGAATTGGAGAGAGGTTTAGAGAGACTTTGAGAGATATAGGGGTGAGAGTAGGAAGGAGGGAGCGCATTTAGGACTCATTTAGAGTCTTGGAGAAGCCACAGATCCATGGTTTTTTGGTAAGTTTGTGAGTGGGCGTGTCCAAATTGTGGAAGGAAAAAAAAGTGAGACATTAGGTTTGCCAAGTACAGAGAAAGTGAGCTGTTGGGCAGGTGAGGTCCTAGGCTGCAATCAGTAAATACCACAGAGCTGGCAAATGCAGCACGGGACAGTCACATGATGGGGGCACTGAGACTACAGTGAGCAACAGTCTAAGAGTCAGACTTCTGGGGTAGTGCCAGCTGGAGACAAGGGCCAGCCTTGCAGGTCACCTGCTATGCCAAGGTCTTGCCCCTTGCTCAAGGCGGTCGATGCCGACAGCCCAGTCGCCTCTGAAGAGCAGTTTGAGGCATTTCAGATTTGCTTACACTGCATTTTTCAAAATGGAAGTTACCTTCAAAATTATGAAACAAAATTTGTGATACCAGATATGGCGGAGTATAAAAAGAATAATAGCAATTAAGACAGTTTCTGGGTAGCTTTGTCCCCTTTTGTATAGGTAAATGTGGAAGTTTACAAGCTTGGAAGTAAACATGATTATACTCCTGTGTGTTAAGACTCTCCAGTGGCTGTTTCCTACTGTGTGTCCCAATTTTTATGTTCCCAGGGTACACATCAAACTCAGCTTAGCCTTTCTTTCTAGCCCATCTTTTTTAATATACTTTTTTCTTTTGTTTGAGACAAAGTCTGTCTATATAGCCCTGGCTGTCCTGGAACTCACTATATAGACCAGACTGGCTTTAAACTCACAGAGATCCTCCCACCTCTGCCTCCCGAGTGCTGGGTTCTAGATCTTTCTAAATTTGTGTTCAGAAAAATAGCTGTTATTATGGGAGTTAGTATTGCATTGCGTGTGTCCATGTTTGGGGTCATGTGCCATTGGTGGTTTTTTTCCTGGGGGGCAGGGTCTTGTCTTTTATCTTTTCTATGAATGGCCATTGCTACTGTCTGTCTAGGAAATGCAGAGCCTGCATCTTATTCTTTAAGCTCTTATAGTGAGAAAAATAGTCACCTACTTGTTTGTGGGAGCCTTAAAAATAACCAGAATTTCTCTTGAATCCCTGGGACCACGTTCCCTTCCCCATTTATCCAAGTGACCATTGGCTCCAGCCCACTTCAGGAATTGGATACTGACAGTTTGTCATTAAGCTGTAGTGACGTTGATATCTTTTCAAGTTAGTATTATAAAACATTTTATGGTAGCTAATAAAAGTGTTAGGATAGAAATGTTATGAATTGTGATAACATGTGCAGTAACACTTACGGGACATGCTTCAGTAGCACACACTGAGAGACACTTGCCACCTGGCTTTATGTGAGGTCTAGGCCCAGCCCTCGGTGTTGGCTGTCTCCTGACTGGTGATGAGAGCTGCCGAGGAAGCCATGGCTCACTGTTTTACACCACCCATCCTGGACATTGTCACCCAACCTGACTTTTGTTTTCCTGTTTTTAATTTTGAGATGTGATCTTACTAGCATAGCCCAGGCTAGCCTCAAACTCAAAAATCATCCTGCTTCCATCTCTTGAGTGGTTACAAGTGCATTCTACCATTCCTGGTCTATCAATTTTCTGTAGGCAGGAAATGTCTCTAGGTAGATTCATGGCACATACTGTTATCAAGCCCCGTGAGACAGATAAGACTGCTTTCTCCAGATGTATGCATGACCTTGAAATTCTCTCCTTCCTGCATATCCTGGTTGTCATCCAATTTCAGTATATTCTAGGCAGAGGCATCATCTGTGTTCAGTCTTTTTAAAGGTCCTTGGTAGCTTTCTAGTTCTGTCCAGGTTCCTTGATTCTCATTTAAAAAAAAAAAAAAATCCTTTAAAGGGGTAGGATGTGTGTTCTCAAGGCTTTAGCTCCCAAGGACACACAGGCCTCCCAGACCCGAGGTTCAGGGCTCCAACTACTTATCCTTTGTGCCTCATGTTCCAACAACTGTGTCTTCTGCCGTTGTCCAGAGCTCTAACTTCCTTGTCTCCTGCTGTTCTCTGAGGCTGGCATACTCCTTTGTTGCTTGAACTCTGCACAGGTATACAGTGTCCCCCTGATGCTTTGAGTTGCTTCAGCGTTTGCCCCTCTCATCCATGTGTGCTTATATGTATGCATGTAGTATGTACATATGTGTGCTGCAGGAACTCTAGTTAGCAGATAATGAAAACCTGGAGCCAGATATTGGGGGAAAGCTGGAATATCAGAGAGAGGAAACAGACCACAGTCAAGTCTCACCCAACCAACTTGTCAGGCCGAACAGGGTACACGAGTCCTCTACATGGCTGACCCATCCAACTTGTCAGGCCGAACAGGGTACACAGGTCCTCTACATGGCTGGTGGCTTCTGCAGAATAATGACCTTCTGCCTTCTCCTTGCGTAGCTGTTTCACTTCTGGGTTCAACTCCATGTCATAATCCTAGAGTCAGGATTAAAGGTGTGAATTACCACTGCTTGGCTGTTAGGCCTTGAAGTCACAGAAACCCAGAAAGATCTCTGTCTCCTGAGTGATGGAATTAAGGGTGTGGGTCACCACTCTCTGACCTTTGTAGCATGACTGTGGGTGATTCAGTTCTCTGATATTCCAGGCTGATTTTATTAAAAATAAAGTATATCACCACATATATGTATGTGCATGTATGTAGATGAGTATATATGTATGTGTTTATATGTATGTATGTATGTATGTATTTATGTATGTATGTGTGTATGTATGTATGTATGTGTGTATGTATGTATGTATGTATGTGTGTGTGTATGTATGTATGTATGTATGTATGTATGTATGTATGTATGTATGTGTGTGTGTTTGTCTCTGTTTATTGAGTTAGAATCTAACATATCTCCCATACTAGCCTGACACTTACTTTGTAGCCTAAGATGGACTCAAACTCACAATCCCCCTACCTCAGACTTCTAAGTGCTGGAATTATAGGTATGTGCTGCCATGCCAGCCACTCTGTTCTCTTTTCAAAATTTTGACTTTGTCATAGCATAGAACAATGTAAAATCATTGATTTTCTCTTTTCAAGCCCCAGATCAATTAGAGTATAGATGATAAGGTAAGGAAAGAGTAGCATGTATATCATCCATCACCCATTTTATGTCACACCCCATCTTCATGAGGACGGCAGCCCCAGTTACCTAGCACCTCCCAGACACAGTTTCAGATGTCCTCTCTCCTTAAGTACAAAAGAAATTGGAATCTGGAAATGTACCGAACTCGGCAACTTGCTTATATACTGCATCATATACATTCCACCGCTTAAAGAACACAGGTGTCCTCTGTGTGGGTGAGCATCTCTTTTTCAAGGAATTGGATTTCACTGGATATACTGTTTTGTAACCTATTTTTTTTATAAACTTTAAAAATTAAGATTTTATTTTATGTAATTGAGTATTTTCCTCAAATGTATATGTGTGTCCAGTGCATGCCTGGTGCCCACAGAAGCCAGAAGAGACCATTGGATCCTCCAGAACTGGAGTTCCAGAAGATTGTGAGCCACTTGTGGGTGTGGGGAGTTGAACTCAGGTCCTCTGGAAGAGCAGCCAGTGCTGAGCCATCTCTCCAGCCCTGTACTGTGTATAACTGTGCTGTGTTTGCCTTTCTAAATCCTGTCACTTTTGATAGTACCATCCTATATAATTTACTTGGATGTGTCCCTCTGGTGACCTAAAATGGCCTCATCCTCTAAGTCACTTATTTCCCCTATTTACGGCCGCTGTCGTTTCTACGACCGTAGAGCTCACGCTGCTGTCCAGATCAGTTTCTTCTTACTGTGGACAGACATGTTTGCCCATCCTTCTTTCATACCCATTCCACATGCCCTTGTTTTCAAAGCCTCTGGCTTGGTGGAGGTCCCTTCACAGTGTGGCTTTTAGAGCCATCATTTGTGCTTACAGTACTAGAACATTCCACCTAATGATATCCCCACTGCCTTCCACTCACCCACAATCCTGTAAATAAGACCTTTTCGCTTTGCATTTCTGGTCATCATATGGGGCTGTGCGGAGATTCAGAGCAGCTGGAGTCGCTCAGCACCCTTGTCCAGCACACTGAGTAGGAAGAGGTGATCTATAATCACCTGGAAGTCAGAACAAGCAGCCATCCCCTTAGCCTCAACCAGCTTCCTTTCTCATCTGAACAGTGAGGATGCGGGGCTTGGGGGAGGAGAGCCCTAGTCTGCCGGGTGAGGTTGGAAGGGACAGAAACCCCAGCACAAAGAGGCACATGAAAATGATCATAATAGAGAACAGGAAGCACTGGGTAGGTGCACACATAGCCTGGAAGGCCTTGAGCAGGGGTGTGGAGGCTTAAAAAGCCAACCTCTGCCCTTATGTGGTGAAGCACTGAATGAATTTTAAAAGAAAACCAATAAGGCTGTACAGGAAGTCCTTTTACATGGTTTTTAAAAAAGAAAGCACATCCTTTTTAAAGAATGAAAGTTCTTTTGGAGTAAAAATCTGGCGAGCTTTTAAGCAAAGCTTATTGGAAGGACTTGTCCTGAGAGAGAGAGAGAGAGAGAGAGAGAGAGAGAGAGAGAGAGATTAAATTTAGATTTCTCTGTATGAGAGAAAGCAAATAATATTCATATTTCTGAGCTTGGTTTATTTTACTTAAAATGATGTTATCCGGGTCCATTCATTTTCCCGCAAAGTATGTTGTTTTTCAAACAAAACTTTATTTCAGAGAGAAAAGTGCTGTAACCTGCAGCCACTTACAGGGGTCGAATAATGGATATTTGATTGTTTTGCTGGAAGTGAGAAAATTTAGTGTGATGTTTGAGATAAATAAAAATTAAAACTTTTTTTTTTTTTTTTTTTTTTTTTTTAAGGCAGGGTTTTTCTCTCTCTGTGTGGCCATGGTTGTCCTGGTACTCACTCTGTAGACTAGGCTGGCCTTGAACTCGGGAGGCCTCTGAGTGCTGGGATTAAAGCCTGGTTTAGACTTCAGTTTTTAAGAACAGAAGCAGCCAGGCATGGCAGCACATGACTGTGATCTCGGGCTCAAACAGAAGGATTATTTTAACTTTGAGGTAAACCTGGGCTACATAGTGAGTTCCAGGCTAAAGAGTGAGAGTCTCTCAACCTAGAAAGTAAAAAAGGCAGATGGGCAGTGATAGCACACACCTTTAATCCCAGCACTAGGGAGGCAGAGGCAGGTGGATCTCTAAATTTAAGGATATCCTGGTCTACAGAGGTAGTGCCAGGACATCCAAGTCTACACATAAACCACCTTGTCTCCAAAAAAAAAAAAAGAAAAAAAACCCAAAACCAGAAACAACAAGAAAAGCAGGGGCAGCAAGTATGATGACGTATGCCTGCAATCCCAGTACTTGAGAGATGGAGGCAGAGTTCAAGGCCAGCCTTGGCTACATGAGTCTCCTTCCAGAAAAATAGGGAGAAGGCATAAGGAAGCCAGACATGGTTCCTGTGACCCCAGCAGCAGTTCAAGGCTATCTCTGGCTACATAGCAAGTTAGAGGGGTGTCTTGGCTACATGAGACTTGGTCTCAAAAATTAAATAGTAAGTAAGTCAACAAGTAAGTAGGGCTTAGGGAGTCACTGAAGTTTTTAAAACAGGGAAACAGCTTAATCAGGCATTCTTTGCAGATAAGAGGTTGCAGGCGCTCAGAGCAGAGCTGGTAAGGATGAAAACAGGGATACAGAGCTGGAAAACATGTTTGCCCATGGGGGTCCCGGGGTTAAGAACACTACCTGCTCCTCCACAAAACTAGAGTTCAGTCCCCAGAACCCACATTGGGTTACTTACAACTACCTGTAGCTCTAGCTCCTTGGCATCTGTCACTCTCTTCTGGCACATACACATGAGGAACATACACCACACACACACACACACACACACACACACACACACACACACGATAAAGTTAATTCTTTTACAAAAAAAAAAAAAGTTTGGGGACTGGTTAAGAGCACTTGCTGCTCTTCCAGGTTCTGTTCCCAGCACTTTCCAATTTCAAGGGATGCAATGCTTGCTTCTCACCTCCAAGCACAAGCACTTAGCATATATATATGTATATATGTACGCTCAGTCATACACACACCCATAAAATAATTGTTATTGCAAAATAAACAGTGAATACAATCTAAGAGGTTGGTTTTGCCTTCGCTTTTAAGAGAAACTTTTGAATGTGTGGATCGGGAGGTGAGGGAGAGGAGGGGTGCATAATGTGATTGGGGTTTCTTCTATATTGCAGTACTGTTTTTCCTAAGAGTCCGGTCTCTTTGATATTTGGTAAAAGGCTAGATAAAGGGTTCATAGCTTATCATTCACGTGCTCTGCTCATAGTTCTTAATGTAGGAGTTTATCCAATCTGGGAAAGAGCTGTAACCCTGACTTTATGAGAATGACTGCAGAGTATTGTTTGTCTTAATTTACTTCAAAAAGTCTGGTCATTTCCTAGCACCTACATGGTAGTTTACAACCCTCTGTAACTCTTGTCCCAGGGTATCTGATATCCTCTGCTGCCTCCTTGGTCATGCCACAGACAAACAGTTGAGTAGAGCGTTGATGATGAAATAAATAATTTTATTTTCTTGACAGTTTGTGTGAGTGTGTGTGTGTGTGTGTGTGTGTGTGTGTGTGTGTGTGTGTGTGTGTGTGTAGCCCTGGCTGTCCTGGAACTTGCTTTGTAGACCAGGCTGGCCTCTAACTCACAGAGATCCAACTGCTTCCGAAGTGCTGGAACTAAAGGCTTGTGCCACCATGCCTAGCTAAAAGAATTACTTTTTTAAAAAAAAGAAAATCTAGTGATTGGGCCTTTTCAGGATCTTACAACCCGAGAAACCAATTTTAATTGTATTTCCACAAGAAAAAAACAGAATATTTAATATAATTTATAAGAAATAATTTTGCCAGAAATATAGAGGTATAAAACCCCAATTAGTTAGACCTTTCAGTGTTATTCTGTCAGTGCCAGTTTCTGGTAGTTAAATTTATGTATAAGGAGCCTCCTGGGTTCCTGGCATGGTTTATGCAGTGGCCCCAGACCCTGGACTTGATAGACTAGTAATATTTTTTCTGGAATTGAAGAGTTTAACATGTCTCAGTTCTGTTTTACCAAGGAAGATTCTAAAACCAAATCTATCTCTGTTGTGGGGTTTTTTGTTCGGTTGGTTGATTTTGCTTTGTTTATTGAGACAGGGTTTCTCCCTGTCTGTCCTGGAACTTCCTAGAACTCCTAGAGATCCCGTGAATCAAGTGTGCTTATCTTTACTGTCACCATGAGTTAGCAAGTTAAATTTCCTGATGTATAATTTTCACACGATAAAAACTCTCAGAACAGTTTGGGGACATTTAACACTTGCCTGCCTCTTTCTCTCCTATGGTTCAGCAGCATAGGAGGGGCTGTCCAGGGTCATCACCCTAAAGGGGCTGAACGGGGAATCCTCTAAAAACAAAAAAAAGTGGAACTCTGGGGCAACGGGAGAGAGAGCTGGGGGGCTTGCAGGGTGGGTGGGGGTGGGCAGAGGTTCGGCTTGGGGTGGGAGTGGGCAGAGGCTTGGCTTGGGGAGGGGTGTGGTGGGGTGGGCAGAGGCTTGGCTTGGGGTGGGGTGCGGTGGGCAGAGGCTTTGCTTATTATTCCTGACCTTCTGCCAATCACGTTTTCTGTCTCTTTCTTTGGTGTATTCAGCCTATCAGCTCATCACTGTGGTGATAGCAGCAGCAGGGGGTGGCCTCCTACTCATCCTGGGCTTTGCACTCATTGTTACCTGTTGCAGGTGAGTGATGAGGGTCACCCTTGATAAACTAGCACTGGGAGACAGAGGCAAAGAGAAGGAGGACAGCCTGGGTTCGTAGCAAGTTCTAGGCAAGCCTGGGCTACGTAATAAAATCCTGCCTCCAAAGAACCAAAAATAAATAAGCCAACCAACAAAATAAAAAGGTGAATCGGACTTTATCAAAACCCCAAACTTTCAAACTCTAGAGGTGAGGATGTGTTGTTGGTAGAGTGCTGGCCTAGCACTGAGGAAGCCCTGGGTTTGCTCCTCAGCTTCACAAAAACTAAGCATGGTGGTTTTCTCTTCTGATCCCAGCCTGGGAGGTAAAAGCAGGGGGATCAATATTTCAAAGTCATCCTTAAATATAAGGACAGCCAGGGACACAGGAGGCTATTTTAAAAGTACAGAGCAGCCGGATTTGGTGACTCCAATCTTTAACCTCAGCACTCTGGAGATAGAGACTTGTCAATCTCCTTGAGTTAAAGGCCGAACTGATGGAAACATCCACACAAGAACTTGTCCTGGTGTACTCACTGCAGTTCTATTCTGAAAAGTCAAAAGAGGAAACAATCCCAGTGTCTGTGGGCTGATGAATAAAAAACTAAATGCCACAGAGCAGTCCCCAGAGCCACCTTCAGCCATTGACGGGCACATGGGCCAACCTTCAACGTCTTATTCTAAGCGCAAGAGGCATCTGAAAGATCACCTGGGATAGGATATGAAGATGAGTTATTAAAGTAATGTTGTCTAATAGAAACAGAAAAGTAGACTATTTGGAGTCTAGGGTGGAGGTCAGGTTAAAGAAGTTTGGAGGATGGGCTGGCTGATAAGGGGAGGGGGAGGAGGGGAGGAAGCAGTTTTACAGTTATGATGATGGCCCACCACCCATTAAAGGAGTAAATCCTGTGTGTATAGAGAGAAGCAAAGACTTGTGGGGTGGGGACTGAACTATTTTATCAGTGAAGAGGCTGGAGCCAGATTTGGATTAATATTGAGTAACCTTTGCTCCAGGCTTCCTGCAATGGAGTTTTTATGGGAAGGGAAGATAAAGGGGAGAGAGGGTAGATCCTCTTGTCTACAATTACCTGTTCAAGTAAAGGAAAATGGATTGCAGTCATTGATTTAAGGATAGCAAGTGAAAAGAATTATTTGCACATAACAGATGAAGGGAGCTTTCTGAAATAGCCCATTATCTTTTTGTGCCAGTGATGTAAGGACATTTTAAGGCATCTTCTGCCTCCAGGAAGGCCACCAAGAATAACTTACCGTAAGCACTCTCTCCCTCAGGAGTGCAGCCCTCATGGTACGGCCATGTTGGTGTCAGAGATGAGCATGGGTGGAAATAAACTGGTTAAGGGCAGTTCCATAGAGAAACAAAGCCTGGCAGCTGAGGGGACATAAGCCTTGTATTGGCAACATTCTCTGTGACACATGCAGTCGTTTTTGGAGGATTACTGGGTTACTGAAAGGAGAAGACAGCAATGGGGGCCTCCTGTCCCACCACAGTAGCAGCAGATCCTCCCTGAGGAAGCCAGGAGCTGGACCTTCATCTTTATGGTGCTGAGTCATTTCTGTGCCTTTTCCAGAAATGTAAAGCCCAGGAGAAACAATAGGCTACAGATACTCAGAGCAAATATAATTAAATATTTCTGATCCTCTGCCCACAAGACAGACAGCTGCTCTGTCCACTTCTGGGCAGTGAAACCTCAGGGTAGGACTTTTCTGGGCCTGCTAAAAAGAGAATGTGGAGAGTTTGTAATCAGGTGGTACCGTCTCATGCCAATGTACACCCCCACCCCATCCCAGGTCGCTAGTAGCTGTAAGTGAGGTGTGGGCTAAGTCCTCATGAGCCTGGCTCCCCATTCTGAAACAGTTACCACTTCATCTGCGGCTACAGATGTTCATCCACCCTTGTGTTCCTTTTCTGCCCACAGTTACCTGTGAATACTGATTCTTGTGCCCCTGGCCACCCCAGGGTACAGTACCCTCTACTCGAGGACACTAATAGCCAGCTCCTTTGGAGCTGTCTTCAGGCTCTGTTTCAGCTCTTGTATTTAGGAAGTCTGTTTGCATCTTTTTTTTTTTTTTTTTGGATGGCAGAGAGACCACCTAATGTCAGTTTTAATTTCTTAGTCAAACACTAATTATACTGGCTTTCTGGGGGCGGCCTCAGGAAAATGCAGGGGCAGTTATACCACACTCATTAGCCTTGTCACAGATGCCATTTCCCAACACAACTTACTGATAGAATTTGTTGCACATTTTTTTTTAAAATCTCACAGAAAGAGTAAAAATGACATAAGTAAACTCATCTTCAAAAGTGGGGACTTCCAAATGTCCCCGTATGCCGAGTACCCTAAGAATCCTCGCTCACAAGAATGGGGCCGAGAAGCCATTGAAATGCAGGAAAATGGAAGCACCAAAAACCTTCTGCAGATGACAGATGTCTACTACTCGGTAGGTGTCTGTGCCCAGCCTCAGGGCCCCTTGTCAACATATCAAGTTAATTAAGGCTTCAAGAGAATCCTGACCTAAATCTCTTGGATACACAGTATATTTACCATTCCGATTAACAATGGCCTAGTTGCTTGAGTATCAGGGCTATTTCCACAGAGTAAACCACTTTTAGGGAGTGGGAGCCGGAATCTCTAAACAAAACCGTCAAAGGAAGTCCTTTGCCTCTCCTTTTTGTATCCTGTCCCACCTCGGTGGTTTGTCAGTCAAAAGTGGAGGCTGGGAAAGACATAGCAAGTGTGGCTCGACGTCATCTTCACCATAAGGTTTAGAAACGCAATGGATCTTTAATAATTGGCTCCATCCAGCCTGGACAACATCATGGGGAAAACTGGGAGCACACCGGTGCTTCTCAACCTTCCTGATGCTGCAAACCTTTAATAATACAGTTCCTCATGTTGTGCTGACTCCCAAACCATAAAATTATTTTCGGTGCTACTTCATGACATTAATTTTGCTACTGTTATCAATCGTAGTATAAATACCTGATATTCAGGATATCTGATGGTCGGCCCCTTTGAAAGAGTTGTTGGACCCACCCACCCTGGGTTCTCCACCCACCAATTGAAAACCGCTGCTTTAGTAAGACTTTTTTCTTGTCTCACACTGCAGACAATATAGCTTTTACCCCTCTTCCATCCACTTCAGCTCAAATCATACTCCATCAGCCCTAAACAGACATATACGCAGATATCTGAACAGAAAAAGAAGCGTCAGGTGACTTCTCACCTGTTTGCTGTGTAGCAATAAACACACCTTGCCCTGTGAGGACTTAATAGCACTAGCCACTTCACTATAGAAACCATAATCTCTCTGGTTGCTATGGGGATGAACCAGGAGGATCAGACTTTGGATGGGAGGGGCAGGTTTGTTCCAATGTGCTCTTTGAAAATTTTCAACCAGGAGGAAGAAAAAGGGAGGTAGAAAAAATGAAGATGGACATGTACCTCTGGGTGAACTTTAGATCGACATCCTGTTTCCCAACAGGTCTTTATGCTTCTGACAGGAATATCTTTTCCCTTACCTAATTGATGTACCTTGACCCCACATCCTTTGCTAGGGACTCCTCAGCCATGGTGTGGTATGATAATTACAACATTCAAGCAGGCAGTATCCTGGGACCCTGCCTCTCTGCACATCCCCATGACGTTGTCTGAAATCTATGTAGGAGCTTAAATGAATACTCTTAGTCAGGGTTGCCATTGCTGTGATGAAACCCCATGGCTAAAAGCAAGGTGAGGAGTTTATTCGGTTCCCCATTGCCACATCATCAAAGGGAGTCAGAGCAGGAACTCAAGCAGGGCCCTGGAGGCAGGAGCTGATGCAGAGGCCCTGGAGAGGGGCTGCCCATCATGGCTTGATCAGCCTGCTTTCTTATAAAACCCAGGACTACCAGCCCAGCCTTGGTACCACCTATAATGGGCTGGGTCCTCTCTGATCGATCCCTAATAAAGATGATACCCTACAACTGGATCTTATGGAGGCATTTCCTCAGTTGAGGTTCCCTCCTTTCATATAATTCTAGTCTGCGTGCGGAGCAGACATAAAAATAGCCAGCACAGACATTATCTTCTCTTCACAGAAACCAAACCTGTGTTTACAGCATGGTGCTGTCACCCGAGTGCCACTGTCCCTCACAGTGGATACAGAGTGGTCCAGCCAGTGCCACATTGGGCTCTCATGGGTATCGTGTTAATAACACACCCTGCCTAGTACTTTATTTCTAATACCCCCTGATGCTGCTATAAGAACTCTCATGGGGCCTTTATTGTTTCAGATACCTGACCTAATATTTTTTAACTCCTTTTAAAATGAAATGAAATATAGCCTACATCCATAAAGAGATAGACGTGTATGCCAGGGTTGGTGAGACATGCCTGTAGCCCCAGCACAAGGTAGGGGAGCTAGAGAGATGGCCCAGCAGCTAAGTCCCAGTACCCACATGGCAGCTCTCAATTGTCTCCAGAGAACCTAATGCCCTCTTTGGGCATCTGTGGGCACTAGGCACAGAAGTGGTGCACAGACATTCACGTGGGCAAAACATTCATATACATAAAATAAAATTTAGAAAAAGTAATCAAAATAAATGTTTTAAAGAAGGAGATTGGGAGTTTTGGGCCACCAGGAACAGATGGCAGGGCTCTACATAATACATAAATAGACTTGTGAGGTTGTGCTTACAGGTGAGCGGGTACTTTGATATTTATAGCTAGCCCCACCTTAAATTCATCAAAATGTGACTTAAGTCCAGGAATAATTAACTTTTATTCTTTTCTCTTTGGTGTCCAGCCCACAAATGTAAGGAACCCTGAACTTGAACGCAACGGACTCTACCCAGCCTACACTGGACTGCCCGGGTCAAGGCATTCCTGCATTTTCCCGGGACAATATAACCCATCTTTCATCAGTGATGAGAGCCGGAGGAGAGACTACTTCTGAGTCTAGGAGAGAGAGAGGTCCGCTTCTCTGAGCCACTTCCCCAGACCTCTGGCTCAGAGGATCGCATCAAAATGGAGCACCACGCTGCTCCCAGGACTTGTCAGAGCCACACTTGAGGGCCATGACCACAGCGGAAGGGCACAGATGGATGCAGAACTACAGGCCACTCATTCAGCACCGATATTACTGTGAACGTGACCATGAACGTGGGCCAGTACCTAGTCTCTGAATGTCTGGCACTTAGAACTGGCTGACTTCCACGGGAGACCACTAGGCATCATTTCCAGGACCCAGTTTCCCTTAATTTGCACTTTAATAGACTGGGCAGGGAAGTTTCTTTTTTCTTTTTTTTATTTTTTTAATTGATTTCCAGACTATTCCAGAAAGCCTTCCTTTCCTAGGATACTTCTTCAGGACTCAGTCTGGTATTTGATTGGCATCCAGGTGCTGGCACTTTTTTCCCCTGCCTGGTGCCTTGTGATAAGCAACAGATGGAAGCAAACATACCACTATGTTCTGGTGATGCTGCAGTCCCGGGCAGAGTGTTTTAAGGTTTCTAGGTTGTCTGTGATCCTTTCTAAGCCAACATTCTAAAGGAGAACTTGGCGTTTGCAAAGGCACAGCACCCAGCTCTCGTTGGTTCTGTAAATCGAAGTGACATATTTGCTTACGATTTGTTCATTTTACTTTTCCAAGCAAGAATGAATCAGGGCGAAGTAACTTCCATTTGGTTTTCATTAGAAGCATCCAGCTGCCCCTTAGTAAGCCCTAGCAGGCATTATCAGGCTGGCTCTACATGTGGTGGGGTGTTTTTGATCTATGAGGGAACGGCACGAGGCCCGGGACTCTGATGCCAGCTGGAGTCTGCAGGGATGTGATTGCAGGAGCTAGTGTCTGTCTCATCACTGAAGGAAAAGTAGCCTGCTGTAGACCCCACAGCGGAATGTGGCAGAAGGATGGACTGAATAACAGGAATCACTTCCTGCATCACCCAGTGTTTTGAGAAGCTGGGGGGAGTTCCCCAAGGAAGATTAGGGAGCTGGGAGGGAGCCACAGGTAAGGGGTGTGAACCTACTAATCTTTGAACCCATAATGTTGTGCGGAAACTCATGGAAACTTTTAACCACTCAAAACTATTGACTCACCGAAGAGAGAACTTGGTCATGTCTCTCACCTTGTCATCAACATGTCTGTATTCTTGTGTGGTGCCTTCTTGAGACTTAGTTATGGTCCAAGTCAGCTGTGGAGAACTAAAGCTTGGCCAGCTAGGGTCTGAGAACTTGCTTTAGGGGAAGGAAGTTTTGTGTTTTGTTTATTGCTTTGTGGTGGGATCCCGTTTGGGGGGGGGGTCCTGTCCCCTGTGGAACCACATTCATTAATCAATTTGTGGAATATCCTGGGTTTGAATGAAGTGAAGAGGTCAAAGCATCGTTCTCGCTCTGAAGCAGGGAATTCAGCTGTGTATCTTTCTGGAAATGGGGCAGCTGTTGGCGGTAGATGTGTGTGTGTGCATTTATTTGGGGTTCTCTGGTTTCTGCAAAATTTATGCAGGTCCCCATCGTATTTTAAGTGAATTGTGTCTCATGGTCTCCACCACTCAGGATCATTAGTCAGGTGCAATGGATTTTAATCATCAGAATGTACTCCTTAGTACAGAGAGAATTCTGTTGATGTTGGCTGATGCTAACTTACAGTTGCACATACTGTCATCTAGAAGCCCGGGATCTTGCCTCTATCTCACTGTGGAACTGATGGCTCCCTGTATCTTTGTGAGCTCCTATGTGCGGTTTGCTTGAGCCCAGATCTCTTGTGAGGTAGCCCGATTCCAGCCCTTCCTTCAACATCCTATGTGTTCCCAGCCTTACTGCTGTAAGAAGAGCCAGTGTGGCACCTGTTTCCAAACACTTCTGATACCTTCAGCTGGCATCACAGCTGGTGATGGGGTCAGAATCACAGCTGGTAAGCACCTGTACAGGGCCCAGAAGCCTCAAGCCCCACACAATGAAATTTTTTTTTAGAAAAATTCTTAGGAAGTATCCCACTGTCCAGAAAAGTGTCCTGTGAGTTCCAGAAATGCTTGCTAAATCATGAGTTTGGTCCAAATAGAGTCGATTAAGAGTGTTTCATTTTGTTCTTTTTTACTGTGAAAAAAAAGAAAGTGTCTATTAAGGGTGAATTCATACTGAGTCTACTGTTTGGGAGGGGGATTGAGGTAGAAAGGCTTGAAGAATTTGTAAGAGACACGATTTATCCGGAACTCTCTGAAGAGTGGAGTGACTCGGTGCTCTACTACTTGGGGTTACATCCAGATGGAGCTTGGAGATAGGGCATCAGCAGCCCATGCGCAGGACATAGAGGAGGACCCCATGCCTAGACATGCAGAGTCTCTGGTCAGAGTCAGTCCCCACACCTAGAACGCATAATTCAGGTGCCTGGTCACAGTCCTGCCTTTGGGGGAGGGAAAAGCTACAGTGCTTAGGAGATGCTTGTGTGCAGAAGAGCCAGGCCAGGCAGAGCTTGCCCATCCCAAGGGATCAGGAACGAGAGAGAGAGAGAGAGAGAGAGAGAGAGAGAGAGAGAGAGAGAGAGAGAGAGAGAGAGAGAGAGAGAGAGAGAGAGACTTCCCAGATCCAACTTGACGAGCTCCCTATAAATGCCAAGGGTCTTTTTGTCTTTTTTTTAAATTTTATTATTATCATTATTATTATTATTGGCTCCACAAGACACTGGAGCTTATCTTTTAAGAGGATAAACAGCATTCTGTGTTCCCACCATAAGCTTCATGCAAAATATTTGGCCTTACTTGTGTTAGTTGATGATGGGCATTCAGAGAGGGGCCTGGGAATGTACCTTAGATGGCAGACTGCTTGCCTCCCATGTACAAGCCCTGGGTTTGATCCTCAGCACCATAGAAACGGGGCATACTGAGAAACTCCTGTAACTCCAACCCTCAAAAGGTTGAGGCCAGAGGATTAGGACATCAAAGATTTCCTGGAGTACATGACACCTGTCTCAAAAAGGAAAATATTGACTGGTTAGTAGTTGGCAAGAAGTGTATTGGTATGTGGCTTGGGCTGCCAGAAGTGAGAGGGAGTCATGTAGGTGAGTTTTTGACAAGCACAACCAGGCTGGAGCTACCATTTGAGGGCCTATCTGTCATGGCTCCCACATTCTAGATGTGTGAATCTGTGGGGGCTGGGAACATAGTGTCTGAGGTACTGAAGGATCTTCCTTGTTGGGGAGGTTATTTTTAGAAGCATCTAAGTCATGTGGAACCAGAACTGCTGTATGATTGGTGCGCCAAGCTGCCGGGCGGCATTTGAGGTCAAAGATGACAATTAAGGTCTAAAAGAGGAAGCTGTAAAAGTTGGCCCGTAGGAGAGAACAGCATTGTTGGAAGGAGACCAACTGACCACAAGAGTAAAGTCTTCAAAGATGCTGTCTATTCAAGTGTGAAGTTCCAGAGTGGGCACATTAGGATCACCCCTGGCACATGGCTTTTGGGTACCTCCTTAAGTCACCTCGCCCTGTAGTGAAGTGTTGGGGTCTCTGTAATTGTAGGGCTTGGCCTAAAGCAGTAGAGCTGTACAGCCAAGTTGCCCTTGGCTAAGCGTCCCATGATACACTCAAAACTAGGGGCTTCACCTATAGCTCTAAAGGTATATTGATTTCTTTTTCTTTTAAGACCAAAGCACTTCTTTGAGAAGAACAATACAAAGTCCTGTATTTTAGTATTTTATTTAAAACAGTCTGTAACAGCAGAAATGTCATCTATCGGAAAGTTTCCTCCTCCTCCTCCTCCCCCTCCTCCTCCTCCTCCCCCTCCTCCTCCTCCTCCCCCTCCTCCTCCTTCTCCTCCTCCCTCCCTCCTCCTCCCCCTCCTCCTCCCCCTCCTCCTCCTCCTTCTCCTCCTCCCTCCCTCCTCCTCCCCCTCCTCCTCCCCCTTCTCCTCCCCCTCCTCCTCCCCCCTACTCCTCCTCCCCCTCCTCCTCCCTCCCTCCTCCCCCTCCTCCCCCTCTCCCTCCCCCTCCTCCTCCTCCCCCTCCTCCCCCTCTCCCTCCCCCTTCTCCTCCCCCCTCCTCCCCTTCTCCCTCCCCCTTCTCCTCCCCCTCCTCCCCTCCCCCTCTTCCTCCCCCTCCTCCTCCTCCTCCTCCTCAAGGATAGGGACAGGAATAGAATCCAGGGCCTTATACATGGCAGGCAAGTGCTATGCTGTACCGCGATGCTGCACCACACCCCAGCCCAGTCGCCTCTTCTTCCATATCATTCTAAAGCGCTTACCAGCATGTTTGGAGACAGCAATGGGTTTGTAGTTTATCATTGGATATGTGTGTCCTTTCTTTTCTCAAATCCCCATGGGGAACAGGGGAAACAATAAGACCATTGAAGTTAAGATAATAACTTAAAGCTTTTTTATATAACGGTTAAAATAATAGGAACATTCAAGTATTAAATGCCAGTCCCTCCTGTGCGTAGGTGTCTCCCACAAGAGTACACTCCTTTATGTCTGCTGGAAACTTTAGCTCACAGAATAGCCTTTATGTGTGGGAAGAGGCAGCTCCTGGACTGCACCTGTCACATGGGCATTTTCAAAGATGGCATTTCCAAGGGGCTGCCTAGTAGATTCTGCTATAATTTTAAAGGATGGGCTTGATGCCTTTGTTCTGAGTTGCTGACAATAGGGGTGGTATGGAACTGGTTTGTCAGGGGAACTGAACCCGCTCACTTATCCTTGGGCATTACCTAAGCCTGTTCTGCAGAGAAAATGACCATTTCACCACCAGTTGCTGTGAGTTTTGCTGATGTGTGTGTGTTGCTGGCCTTATGGTAAAATGGAGATGGAGCTGCAATATGAACTCTGTTCCCAGTGTCCTGGATTTTGCTCTGTGCTCCTTGAAACTGACACCCAGGTTGACTGTGTGAAACCCATCATGAGAATGTTATTTAAAGTTGTATTATAATGTTGCCTCCACTAATTATTCAGTACTGTAGCAGCAAAGTATTATTTGTAAGAATTCGGTTATTTTTATACTTATATCCATCCTAAGTCTGGCGTTCTAGTCAGCAAAAATGATGCAATAAAATTAATATCATTCCCATCGGTTTTCTCTTAAAACAAGAAAATAGTGTCTAAGAAGTGGTCTTTTTTGTTTTTTATCAGCACATCATTTAAATGGCTGAAGTGAATAGTGGACTTCTGAGTGGCAAATGGAGTCAGTGAGTCACCTCGGCCATCCTCAGTACACAAAAGGGAAGAAACACTGATAAAGCTGAATGGGTGGATGGGTGGGTGGATGGGTGGGTGGATGGGTAGAAGGATGCCTAAGTGGCTGGAACTCTCTAAGTGATAAGGGCCTAATTCAGATATTACATTATATATATATATATCAGAGGGCGTACTGGCTCAGCCATTGGACATTTGCTCCTGACTGCTGCCTGTGACCATTCTGTGCCAACACTCCTCTTGTCTTGGAGATGAGATGGTGAATTAGAATGTCTGAGAATCTGTGGAACTTTAAAAACAGGTGGTGAAATGTGGCTGCGTGGCTAGATAAATGTTCACTTATGCATTCATTAGCTGCTTCCTTGGAAGCCTGTCATTAACAGGGCTGGGGGACACCTCGACACTAGTGAGGGCCCATAACTGCAACTCGGGACATGAGGGTATCTTGTTAGCAAGCTCAATCTGGTTGCAGCTCATCAAACACATTCCTGGATGGTCAGTACCAGCTTTCCTTCCAAACCCTCCCTCCACTCAGCCTCTAGGAAACAGTCCCTACTGAGATCTTAAAAAGATTCTGATGTTGGTCCATTCCTGTACCTGCTCAGCTCAGCCAGACATGGAAGTCATAACAATTACCAACCTCCCTCCAACTGCATGCATTTAAGGTATGCATTATGATGTTTGATATGCATAAGGAAGTGGTCCTGTACAGACAAGCTAATTACCCTATCATTGCCTCTTCTATATGTTTGTGTAACTGTGTCAGATCTTTCAGCAGATCTTTAGCATTTAATACACTATGAGCTATAGTGTCGTGGTTACTTTTTAACCTTTTCCTCTCTTCCCCAGCTCACCAAAACCCAGATTCTCTTTATTGTGACCTTTTCAGACTCCACATGACAGAGGTCAGAACATGGGTGGTCTTCCAAAGGTCCGAGTGTTGGAAAATTGGTCCTCGTGGCACTTTGGGGAGATGGCAGAACCTTTCATAGGTGGGACCTGGTAGAAGAGCCTTAGGTCACATAGAGATATGCCCACAGAGAAGATAGTATGAGACCCCAGTGTCTCTCTTTGTCTTTCAGTTTTGAATTGTGATCTCTTCCTCACAAACAAACTCTCCCATCATGGTGTGACACAGTCAAGAGGGCCATCCACAAAGTGGAGTCTCAGACGAAATGATCAGAGTGTGTCTGTGTGTATGTGTATGTGCGTGCGTGTACGTGTGTGTGTGCGTGCATGTGTGTGTGTGCCTGTGTGTGTGTGTGCATGTGTGTGTGCCTGTGTGTGTGTGCCTGTGTATGTGTGTGCATGTGTGTGTGCCTGTGTGTGTGTGTGCATGTGTGTGTGCCTGTGTGTGTGTGTGCATGTGTGTGTGCATGTGTGTGTGTGCATGTGTGTGTGCATGTGTGTGTGTGCCTGTGTATGTGTGTGCATGTGTGTGTGCCTGTGTGTGTGTGCATGTGTGTGTGTGCCTGTGTATGTGTGCGTGTATGCATGTGTGTGTGCCTGTGTATGCGTGTGCCTGTGTGTGTGCATGTGTGTGTGTGCCTGTGTGTGTGTGTGCGTGTGTGTCCCTTCCCTTCACCTCCCCCTTTATTCCTCCTCTCTCCCTCCCTTTCTCTCTTCATCTTTTTCACTTTTTGAAATATGCACTAACATCAAACCCAAACCCCTCCCACCTCAGTCTCTTGAGCACTGAGATTCCAGACTTGGGCCACCATGCCTGCCAATCTCTTTTGTGTACACCCTCAGGTTTTTCATAATAGCAGTGAATACACACACATATAATGTACACTAATGCATGCATGTCAGTGAGGTCATGCAATATTTATCTTTCTGCCTGGCTTATTTTACTCAATGTACTATTTTCCCTAGGTCTACACAATCTCAAAGTAGAGGATCTCTCTCCCCTTTTTAATGTGAAATAATATTTATTATATTCATCTATATTAGTTTCTTTAGCCATTCATCAGTGGATACTAAGTTTATTTCTACATCTTGGCTTCTGTGACCAACGCTACATTTTGATAACCATTTCAAAGCTAATATGGGAAGTCTTTTGTCTACACATCAGGCAGGGCTAACATTTGGCCCACTTGTGCCTCTGCCCTGGCTGAGCCTCTGCCCCAAGGTTTGATTTGCTAGGAAGGAAAGTTTTCCAAGTGGCTTTCAGCTCTCATCCTGAAGACTTCAGCATTCAAAGTTACCCTTTCCCAGCTTGGGGAGCAGAGCTGGGTGTAGTGGTGTAGTGAGCCTCCTGGGAACAGTCCTTCCATATTGGTAGGTGAAGAGAGCTTTCAGCTCTAATAACAGCATTAAGAAGTCCTGTAATCCTTGGCACATGGAAGAGAAGCTTCAGATTATAAAGATGGAGCCATACCTGGAGGAAATGTCTATGTAGATTTTTACTCACTTTATAAAACCATGCAGCTCTATCAGTGGATATGAGGCATTCTTCCACACTTCCCTGCTATTCCCAAATCTCCATGGCAGGCCCGAGTCTACCGAGTCTGAACCTCTGTATCCTGGTTGATAGAACAGGATCATAGTTTCTGCTGTAGGAAGCTGCAAAGATTAAAAGAACTTATGTGAAATCATTTTATTTTATAACTATAAGAACCTCCTGTTCCAAAAGACATGGAGCACTGGATGTCGCTATTCATGTCCCTGGAGGCTTGAACTTGGCCCCTTCACTTCCAAAGCAGCCCTCCCCCTTCCTCCCCCTCCTCCCCCCTCCCTCTCCGAGTGGAATCAACACCATGAGGACCAAAAACAGCATAGTCTTGTCTGATCAAGGATGCTCAAGGTCTGGCCCACAGCTGGAAGCAGTTACCAAAGCAAGAATGGATTAGTGGGTGCATGAATCATAAAAATACTTTAAATTAAAGCCCCTGACATATGCCTACAATCCTAGCACACTGGAGGCTGAGGCAGAGGAGTGACAGCAATTCAAGGCCAGCCTGGACTACATCATGAGTCAGAAGACACACTGAAATGTCCAGCAAATCTTTGTCTCAGAGAGAGACTATCATGTCTAACCCATGGTCCACGGACCACATCCATCCCAGGACAGCTATGAGTACAGCTCATACATTTGTAGGTGAAGCATTGTGTTCCAATGTCCAAAGGTCGAAATAATTATGCCATTGAGTATCACCAAGCAATTCAAAAGAACAGACTACTGTAACAGGCAGAGATGCAGCCACAAGACTGAGTCTCAAAGTATTGTGTTAAGTTCAAAAAAGACAACTCAGTGGGCTGCAGGCTTGGCTTAGAGTCAGGAACACTCTCTGCTCTTGGACCCGAGGTTCTATTCCCAGCACCCACATGACAGCCTGTAACTCCAGTTCTAGGGGATCAGATGTCCTCCCCAGACCTATTTGGGATTTTGCATGTACATGGTACACATGCATACACTGATACAAAAATACACAAATGTATTTTTTAAGAAGAACATAAAAGTCTACACATAAGTCTATTTATAGTACATTCTGGAAAATATAAAGCTACAGAAAGAAGAATGATTGGCAGGAAGGCTCAAAGAAGATAACAACTTCCGGTCACATGGTAGCATACCCTTCCCCAGCCTTCGAAGGGACCTGCTTTGACTAAAGACATGAGTGAAGATGAAATGTGTCACTTCTAGGAAAACTAAGAACTGGTATGTGGGGCTAGGTGTGGTGATGCCTGGCTTTAATTCTAGCACTTGGGAGGCAGAGGCAGGTGGATCTCTTGAGTTCAAAGTCATGCTGAGCTACAGAGCCAGTATCATGAGACCACTTAAGAAATACAGGATTGCTCAATGTCAGAAGCACATTGCAAAGCTGGCTGGGTTTCAATGGAAAGTTCCAACAACAAAAGAATTCAAACAGAAAGCTAGGCCTGATAGCAGAGGCCTATAATCCTGTCTACTCAAGGAGTCTGAGGCAGGGGACTGCTGTATAGCCAGTATGGGCTATCTACAGTGAATGCAAGGCTAGCCCAGGCAACTTAGTGGAACCCTGTTTCAAAATTTAAAGATCTGGAGATATGGCTTAGTGATTATGTACTTGCCTAATATGCTAAAGGCCCTAGCCCCCAGCACTAAGCCCAGAACCACAAATGCAAACCAGAAACATATGTACTTCATGGTGTGAAGGGCTTTGGGGGGTTTTGAATAAAAATTACCTTAGTTTGAAACTCACCAATACTGTTTTTCCGCATTGGAGCCTTAATGAATTTCTTAGCTAATCTAACTTGCGTTAATTCCTTAAACCAATTTCTTGTGTTAATTCCTAAAACCAATACTACATTTGAGCCAAATTTAAAGCAAGTTTTATTAAATACTGTCCGGGACAGTGGACAGTGACCAGGTCCACACCCAGGATTCTCAGAGTATGGCCATGAATTACATCAGTCCAGAGCTCATAAACGTAAAAGCCACAAGGCTACATACTTCCCACCTCCATCCAATGGGGCAAGCATACATCCTGACATACTTTCTGCCTATGAACCTCCTGCCTATGTGTGATCAAGCACATCTTGTACAGTTGGGGCAACCAAGCAGGTTTACAGAAGTGAAAACACGTGACTTGTTAATGTACATGAGCAACAGCCTTCAGCATTTCAGGAAATTACCTGTCCTTGGGCAAGTGGGGCTTAAAGGTTAGAGGCATTCATGTTTTATAGATCTCCTAAGCTCAGTAATTTAAACTTAAAACATAACTTGGGCCCTTCCACCTGATATATCATAAAAGAAATGATATTGCCTAATTCTGAGGTAAACTGAAGGATTGAGATGTCTGACAGAGTCAGGAGGAACTTTGAGTTTGAGCTAGCCTGGTCTACATAGAAAAACAGTGTCTCAAAAAAAAAAAATTAAAGTATGTCTAAATGACAGAACGTGTCTGCCAAAACTCTGAATCTGGGATGAAGCAATGCTGAAAAAGTGTGTAGTAGGCTACGTGTGCTCAAAGTATCTGTCCCTTATAAAGGAAGACTGTTGATCCTTCTGCTTACCTCATACTTATGCAAACTCCACGTGTTCTGTTGTTACTCTGATACACTGACCATCCTCAATAAGGCAGAAGTTGTGCTGGGTGATAAACCACTATTTAATAATCTACACAGGACACCGTCTATATTTAGCCTGGTGATAAGAAGTTTAACCAGGAAACAATGTCCTGTCTTTCAATATGTTCCCTCCCAGGGTGGACGATCTTGTCTCTCACACTGTGATTGGTTGGTTCATATCTTTTCTTTGCCGGGTCATTTCTAAATCTCTCAGGACCTCCTGCGGTCTTTGTAATTCTTATAACATATCCACCACCACCCAAACCCCTCTCACATACCCTGGGAGCACTGCCTACCTCTCCCGTAATATCAGAGAAGCCATCTAGCCCTGCGTTTGCAATCCTGCCTGATCAAGAGAGCCGAATCAGCAAAAAGTTATCATGGGGCAGAGCAAATATATAAAACTGGTGATTTTTTTTTCAAAAAGCAAAATCTGTGTTCGGTTTCAATGCAGTCTTCTTTTGTAAGCCTCCTCTTCTATTTGTTTGGGTATTGAAGTACCTGTAGTTTGTTTGTATCCCTGAGTTTTATGAAGGAAGAAAACCAACTCCTTCAAAGTGTCCTCTGACCTCCACTTTTGAACCATGGCTTGTGTACATCTCCACACACAAAGAAATGTAATAAGAGGAAACATTTTACATATATAGATGCTACATAAGTATTTGCTAAATGAAGACATTGTGGTATTCACACTGTAGATGAGGCAGTGACTCGGCTTCCGTGAGAGTCAAAGTTATGTTTTACGTCTTAATTACTATGCCTGAGAGATCCATGAAACAATAATGTCTCTGATCTGTTAGTCCACTGCCCAAGGACAGAGTTCCTCAAATGCTGGAGGCTTTTGTTTATGGGAAATAAAGTCTCACGTTTTCATTCCCCTAAAAGTGTTTGTTTGACCCATCTGCATAGACGTGCTTGATCACATGTGGGTGGGAGATATGTGGACAGGACGTGTTGGTTTTGCACATGAGATCAGACACACACTACCACATGCCATACTAGAGTTTATTCAGGGGAATTGCCAGGTGGGTACAAGGGAGAGAAGCAAGTGAGAGAGAGGCAGACTTTCACGTGGTGGCTCCTTTTAAGAGAGCAGGTGGGCACAGATTTATTTAGCCATGCCTAGTGGTGTGTCTTCGGTATGCATGTTCTGCAGGCGCCATGTAGGGTTTACCACGTGCCTGCTACATGCCAGGAATTCATACCTCACTTGGCGCCATGTTGGGTTGTCCGACTAGCACATTTACCACTTAGCTGCCACGTGCCGGGAATCCTTACAGAAAGTGCACCAGAATGTATGCTTGCCCCTGATTGGACCTCATGGGAAATGGGGTGAATTGTGGATTTTGCCTTTATAAGCCCCTACAAACCATGACTCGGGGGCATTTTCTGGGAAGCCAGAGATAGATGTGGCCAGAAAGTCCATCAACCTGCCCAGTATTTAATTAAAGCTTCTTTCAAATTTGACTTTAAACCGTAGTAATGGTCTTATCTTGACCAGTGGGATTAACATTCTACATAACTGCCAGTCTTCTTAAATCCCATTCCTGACAACCTTCCAAGCTCTGAAACAAGTAGAGTCACATTATAAAGAGAGATGGAGCACTTGCCTGGGTCCAGTTCCCAGTACCAAAAAATGCTGCACCAATAATTATCGATACAATAAAGGTGAAGCTGACAGCTTCTTGGGCACAGAGTTCAGGGAGCGCAGTGCGAGAACGGTTCACCCCTCTCACTCTCCACCACGGGTCTCACCCCGTCGTTCTGAAGAGCACTGGAAAGCAGTTTGTAGCAGTGTGGGAAATGCCCCTGGATGAACATGAATGAGTGACTTCTGCTTGCTAATATAGTCTCAAGCCTGGGATGGTAGTGCCTTCCTGTAGTCCTAGACTTGAGAAAATGAGGCAAGAGGATCATGTTCAGCCCGGGCTACATATTAAGATGTCTCTGAAGAATAAGACAAAGCAACACTTACAAATTATAGTTAGATGTTCTGGGAATATCTCTACAAGCTGCTAGTTCCAGGTTTTATGTCTATTAATAGAACAATGTGCTGTATGTCTCACAGCAAGGTTCAGGGTCCAGGCCCTTCCTGCCCCTATATGCAACTTCCCGTTGCTTGTGTGAATAAAGGGAAGTGGCCATCCAAAGGTAATAAAGCATGGTTGGCTCAATGGAGGCTAAAGGTAGAAATATTGCTCAGCCCCACCCCCCACACACTGATAAGGAAATTGAAAATTGGAGAGAAGGGATGGTTTCCAAAGGTTGGATGGCTATGAGGAACTTTAAGAAGACCCAGGGTCTAAAATATCCTGTTAATTACACTTTCAGAAATGTGTCATTTCTGAACATATATGCCCAAAGAACATGGGAGTTACAGAGTTCCAGAGGAAGGCTGGTCAGCCAGTTCAGCATGGCTGACAGATGAGGCTGAACTCAGTAAGGGAGGCAGAAGTCCATCCTGATTCTTGAGAAAGCCCAGTTGGAGACTAGGCAAATGTTTAGATGAAATAAAAATGATGTGGTGTGGTGTGGTGTGGTGTGGTGTGGTGTGGTGTGGTATGTGGTGTGGGATGGTGTGGTGTGGTGTGGTGTGGTATGATGTGGTGTGGTGTGGTGTGGGATGGTGTGGTGTGATGTGGTATGGTGTGGGATGTTGTGTGGTGTGGGATGGTGTGTGGTGTGGTGTGTGATGTGGTGTGGTGTGGGATGGTGTGGTGTGGTATGATGTGGTGTGGTATGGTATGGTGTGGTATGGTGTGGTGTGGTGTGGTGAGCTGTGGTGTGGTGTGGTGTGGGATGATGTGGTGTGGTATGATATGGTATGGTGTGGTGTGGTATGGTGTGGTGTGGTGAGGTATGGTGTGGTGTGGTGAGGTATGGTGTGGTGTGGTGTGATGTGGTGTGGTGTGGGATGGTGTGGTGTGGTGTGGGATGGTGTGCTGTGGTGTGGTGTGTTGAGCTATGGTATGGTATGGTGTGGTGTGGTGTGGTGAGGTATGGTGTGGTGTGGTGTGGTGTGGTATGGTGTGCTGTGGTGTGGTGTGGTATGGTGTGGGATGGTGTGATGTGGTGTGGTGTGGTATGATGTGGTGTGGTATGATATGGTATGGTGTGGTGTGGTATGGTGTGGTGTCGTGAGGTATGGTGTGGTGTGGTGTGATGTGGGATGGTGTGGTATGGTGTGGTGTGGTGTGGGATGGTGTGATGTGGTGTGGTGTGGGATGGTGTGGTGTGGTGTGGTGTGGGATGGTGTGATGTGGTGTGGTGTGGGATGGTGTGGTGTGATGTGGTGTGGTGTGATGTGTAGTGTGGTATTGTGTGGTATGATGTGGTTTGGTATGAAGTGATATGGCATTCTGTGGTATGGGAAGCACCCTTGAAACCTGTGGTTAATGCCAGCTTTGTCATACACCATATTACTTAAATCTCCATGACCCAATTTTCTTTTCTTCTCCGTCCTCCTCGTCCTCGGCCATAAAAGCCTGCCGCAAAGTTGATTTACACATCGCAATGTTCACCCCAGCATTAGAAAAGCTCTCTGGAAGATGGCTTGGACCTCATTTGGAAGCCAGTGGTGACCACACCCTCACTTCTCTGCCAGTCTTCAAGATGCTTCTGAGCAGCAGGGATAGGCTCACCTTTCACCTCTATCCAGCCGATAGCCTAGCAGATCAAGGACTGACAATCGAGGCCCCAGGGGTTAGTCAGCAGCTGTCTGTTTTTACCGGGTTCACAAACTAAGATTTATTATTACATTTTAAACAGATAAAATAAATAGAACCATGATCTATGAGACATGAAAAGCTGTGTCGAAGATAATTTTTTTTCTCTGTAAGTGACATTAAATTGGGACCAGCTATGGTTTGCTTGTGTCTGTTCTATGGTCCTTGTGTACTCCATGCAGGTGTTACAGACTGCATACCATGCGCTGATCACTTTGCCCTGCTACTTGGCATTCTACACATTGAGCAATTATAACATATCATAAATGCTTGTGCGTATGAGTGTAACCACCGGCACTCCATTCTTTTTTTTAAAGGTACTAATATAGTAAGGACATCATGTCAAAGCAAGAAGAAAAATAAATTTCAAATGTCTCACTTTTAAGTCACAGAACAGATTATCTTGGGATGAGGCGTATGAATACAGGTGTGTGGGGAGATGATGTTACTCTGTAACCCTGCCTGGCATGGGATTTACTATTGTAAACCAGGCTGGCCTTGAACTCACAGAGCTCTGCTTGTCTCTGCCTCCTGAGTGCTGAGAGTAAACGTATGCACCACCACACCTAGCTAAATTATTTTGTTAAACAAGGCAGAAAAGCATTGTGTATACAGGTGGGCTAGACAAGTAGATTGCATTAATAATGGCATATCACAATACTCATAACCCACAAGAAAACATCTGTCAGAAAAAGAGAGAACAGTTGAAATAGACTATCCTGTCACAGCAGAATTCCTTCAAGAATTTAAACAATGGAAGTGGGGCTGAAACCAAAGGGAGTTTCTGAGATGCCCACTGTCGGCCTGAAAGGGGGGTGCAGTATGAAGTTTCTGGCCTGTATGGCCTGTGGCCCAGACCCGCAGACCCGCAGACCCGCAGACCCGCAGACCCGCAGACCCACAGACCCATACTCCCACAGAGACACAGAGACACTTGTATTAATTTTAAGCTGATCAGCCTATGGCTCTGGCATATTGCTAACTAACCCATGACTCTTATCCTGTTCAGCCATGAGGCTCGGTACCTTTTCTCACAGCAGCATAGTTGTCCTCTGCATCTGCTGGCTTCTCTGGAGTCTCTGTAGCATCTCTGTCCTTCCTGTTCCCAGAGTTCCTTAGTCTTTCTGTCTGCCTTCATCCAATCAGCGCTTTATTAAACCAGTAGGCAGGACAATTATTTACAATGGAACAGAACACAGTCCCACTACAGGAGGGCCATGTTGAGACACATAGATTAAATTATACTTGATTGAAGCAGCCAGAAGAAAAACTACAGAAGCCAAAAATTAAGGTTAGTTTGTTTAGAGCCTTCCTGAAACTGTGGACTCCGATTATTAGATCTTTGTTCCTTTTTTGGCAGGTGGTACTGTCCACATGCTATCTACAGCCGGAATGGTACATTCATCATGGAGCCAGTTTTGCTAAGGTCCGGGCACCTACTAAGTTCTGGGGCCCTGTTAAAATATGCAGCACTCATGTCTGGCCTTTCTTCATTAGCTGTTATTTTCAAAATTTATTAGTGTCTAGTTCTGTTTCCTTTCCGTGTCTATGATGGATGAATCTGTCCAAATCAGGCATGATGGATCACACCTTTGATGCCAACACTTGAGGCAGATGTCTATAAGTGTGAGGCTAGCCTGCTCTACATAGTGAGCTCCAGGACAGCTGGTGCTGCCCAATGAAACCTTAACTCAAAACTAGACTGAAATAAAACCAACCCACTCTGACCACAGTAGCTTAGGGGAGGGCAGTATTTATTTGCTGTACATTTCCAAGTTACAGTCTGTCACTGAAGGATGTTGGGGCAGGAACTCACACAGTCTTGATGTAGAAACCACGGAGGACTAGCGTTTACTAGCTCAAGATTTTACTTTTGGTTACACATATATGTATGTGGATATGGGCTTCCTGTGAGCTGCCTGGATGCGGGTGCACATTGCTCCCACCCTTAGCTTGCTCTCTTATATGACTCAGGCCTGTCTTCCTAGGCATAGCACTTCCCACACTGGGCTCTGCCCTTCCTCCTGAATCTAATAACTGCCAAGGTAGCAGCCCCCTGTCCAAAGCCGCAGGCCACTCTGATCTAGGCAATGCCTGTCTAGGCTCCTCTCAAATGCCGGACTCTGTCAGGTTGACAAGGAATGCTAGTGAGGGAGTTATAGTTATCAGCACCCTATTTCTTCTCATGGGTAAATAATAACCGTCATATGGATAAACTGTGCTTTGCGCTAATCGGCGGACATCATCCAGGGCTTTGTTTCTGCAGTTGGTGGGGACTGAGGCATTGGACAGATCTGCATCACGAATGACACCACCATGAGTGTTCATTCATGCATGAGTTTCTGTGTGGACATACTTTCATTTCTCCCAACTGAGCTGCTAGGTCCAAGAGTAACTTTACGTCTGCTTCTGCCTTTCCAAGGAGCCAATATCTTGATTGATAGGTTTGGCTACACGTGTTTCCTTCTCATCCACTGCGAACAAGACTTCTCATCCCTCCATCCTCACCAACACAGGGCATTGGTAGAGAGTCCAGTGGCTGCAAAGCAGGATTCAGATCACATTTAATTTCCTGGGAAGAAATGTGGAAAAATTACCCTACTTACTTCCCCATACTTGGTCCACATGGACGCCCAGCCCTGTGGAGCATCAGGCATCTCCACTGAAACCTAAACCTAAGTCAGCTTAGAGAAGGGTATCAGGCACTGTGCCTATTGGTAATTAGTCTTGTGGTCCATAAACCCAAATTCTGAGCTGTTCTCTAAGAAAATACTATGCGGGAGGGGGGGATAGCAAACATTTACAGAGAAATTATCGAGGGCATCTTGACTTGGTAGGATGGAGAATGGGCAGAAGCCCCATCTCCCACCTCTTTATAAATCTCCTTCCTCAGGTTCTCCAGACACTAATAGAGAGCATGATGTGGATTTTGCATTGACTGAGGCACCCGTGGAGGAACCGGAACCTTAGAAGGGATGCCTCGAGGAAGGGGCCTTACTTGGGAGTCAGGCCCGGCTTCAGAGCGGGAAGTCAGGGCTGGGGATGGGGATGTCTTCTGCTCTTAACCTTTCTGGTGGCAGCTGCTGAACAGGACATAACATGAAAGGCCATAAATAAAAAATAAAATGGCTTTATTCTCTAGCACACAGACCTTATGATACCCTAAAATAGTGGTTCTCAACCTTCCTGATGCTACAACCTGCTATGACCCTTTCAACCATAAAATTATTTGTGATATTTCATAGCTATAATTTTGCTACTGCTATGAGTAGTAATATAAATATCTGTGTTTACCAATGGCCTTTGACCTTAATGGATCAGGACTCAGAGGTTGAGAACCCCAGCCTCACACACCTAGAGCCTGACTCCTAATGTCCCCTGGTTTCTCACCCCAAAAGGCCAGTATCACTACTAACCAGGTAGTGAGTTCCTCTGCTCTTACCTGTTCAGTCAGATCCCACACAGCAGACAAGGCCAGTCACTGCTTTCAAAGACCCATTTCCCCTAAGGGGAATTCTGAGACTTCACCTGCAGTGTTTCTGTTCACAGTGTCTATTCTCCATTAAAACTTTGATATTAGGGCCTGGATCGTGGTTAATGGCTCACAACCACTTACAACTCCAGTTCCAGGGATCTGACACCCTTTTCCAAGAGACCAGAGCACCCAATCCCCACCTTTCTGTGTGTTCTTCTGTTCATCCTCACAAAATTGCTCTGGTTTTATTTGTCAAAGTTTTATGCCTTCTTTCAAAAAATGTTTTTACTGTATTTTTATTCAGTGTGTGTGTGTGTGTGTATGTGTGTGTGTGTGCGTGTGTGTGCGCCCTGGTGAGTGTGTAGAGGTCAGAAAACAACCTATGTTGTCTTCTCCCATTCTGTGGACCTAGGGATCAAACTTAAGAAGTTAGGTTTAGCACAAGTCACCTCTACTTGCTGAGCCACCTCACAGCACCAACGGTTAGCTCAAACCACCTATAAAGAAAGAGGTCCTAAAGAACGTTAAATCAAAGACTTCTATTTGGAAGAGACCGTCTCATAGATGACCTGGAATAACAATATAAAAGGTCTAGTTAAGGATTAGTAGAGTGCTGGAGAAATGGGTCAGTGGTTAACAGCACTGGTTGTTCTTCCGCAGGTCCTGGGTTCAATTCTGAGTACCCACATGGTGGATCATAACCATCTATAACTAGTCCCACGGGATCCAATGCCTTCTTCTGGTGTGAAGATATACGTTCAAACAAAAAGGGGGTCTAGTGGGACAGTTGTCGATTGAACTCAACCTTTGAGTATCTTTTTATATATCGTCTTGTTCTCCTAGGACCTGTAGGTGGTCGGGACTCCCGTGAATGGGGTCTTAAGCATGGAAATGGGTCCGAGAGGAAAGCCAAGTTCAGCCCTTGTGCAGTTGCCTCTTTTACTAGTGTGAGGAGACATTTTTCCCAGGTTAAATGTGATGTGGGATAGAAGGCCTCATCCCTGCCACCCTCCCTATGGGAGGGCCCCATCTCTGCCACCCTCCCTACAGGGGGGCCTCATCCCTGCCACCCTCCCTACAGGGGGGCCCCATCCCTGCCACACTTCCTACATGAGGACCTCATCCTTGCCACCCTCCCTAAAGGGGGGCCTCATCCCTGCCACCCTCCCTACAGGGGGGCCCCATCCCTGCCACCCTTCCTACATGAGGGCCTCATCCTTGCCACCCTCCCTAAAGGGGGGGCCCATCCCTGCCACCCTCCCTACAGAGTGCCCTGGATCTGAGCTTCTCAACATCAGGCAATTTTGTTCTACCACTGGGATTTTTTTATTTGGTTTTAGAGTTTTTGTTTGGTTTTAATTTTTATATTATGGGCATTGGTATTTTGCTCTCTTGTATGTCTGTGTGAGGGTGTCAGATCACTTGGAACTGGATTACAGACAGTTGTAAACTGCCTCGTGAATGCTGAGAATTGAACCTGGGTCCTCTGGAAGAGCAGCCAGTGCTCTTAACTCCTGAGCCATCTCTCTAGCCCCGGTTTTAATTTTTTTGAGACAGGGTCTTACTGCATGGCCCTGAATGGCCTTGAACTCACAGAAATTTCCCTGCCTCTGCCTCTGGAGTACTGAAACTAATGACATGTACCACCATGTCTGGCTAACCTCAGGATTCTTGACAAACTATGAACATCTCTATGTTGTGGTACATAAATTTTGCTTGAAATTCACTTTCAGTTTTAAAGATCTAAATGAATTTTCTTGTGATTTTAGCATTTAATTATGTGCATGTGCGCATGTGTGTACATGTATGTGTGCAGGTGCATCACGGCACATGTATGGAAGTCAGAGAACAATGTGTGGGGTCAATTCTCTTCTACCACCATGTAGGTTCCAGGAATCAAACTCAGCTCATTGAGCTTGGCAGCAAGCTCCTTTGCTGCCTGAGCCATATTGCTGGTCCCGTGAACTACTTTTAAAGTTTACATCCACAGCCACAGATAGAAAAGAACTACTTCTCTTGGCCACAAATAGAAAGTGATTATAAATAAAAATAATAAAAATAAAATATTGCGTCCAGGTAGACATTTTTGACTGTCAAAGGCCCTACCCAAGACCAGATCTCTTATAAGGAGAGATGTACCTGCATTTATGAACAGTTGAAGATGCAGTTGGTGAGCCACAAATTTCTCCTGGTGCAATCAGAAAAACTGAAAGAAATCAGAGGCATAGTTTCATACACCAACACACACACACTTCACAGATACATATACACACACTCAAGACACAGACACATATACATATACACACATATACACACAGACACATACATGTAATAGTGGGGGTTTCTTGGTCCCCGGCGGCCAGAGGCCCAGAACCTGCCAGGCCAGACCTCTTAGCTACCCGCCACCAGGTCCCCAGAAATGACTCAGATGCTTATATTAAGTTTATGTTGTTTGGCCTATGGCTCAGATACATTGCTAGCTAGCTCTTACATCTTAAATCAACCCATTTCTATTAATCTGTCTGCCACGTGGCCCGTGGCTCACCTGTGTTCCTTACATGTTGCTCCTTTGGCGGATGGCTCGATCTGTCTGACTCTGTCCTTCCTTTCCTACCTATTCTGATTCCTCCTACTACTTCTTCTATGGTGCCTGTCATGGCCCAAAACAGCTCCTTTGTTTAAAGATTGAGATTCGCAGCATACAGAAAGGCATTCCCACATCACATACACACACATATGTACATACTCTTACACACACTCAAGACACAGACACACACACACTCATAGACATACACACATACATATACACACACAGACATATGCACATACACTCACACAGACACACACACTCAAGACACATATGTACACTCACAGACACACACACACTCAAGACACAGACACACGTACATATACACACAGACACAAACACACACATATGCACATACTCTCACAGACACACTCACACACTCAAGACACACACACATACTTATACACACACAGACATATGCACACACATTCACACAGACGCATACACGCTCACAGACACATACACTCAAGACACAAACACACATACACACAAAGAGAGACACATGCACATGCGCACACACCCTCACAGACACACAGACACTGAATTTTTGTGACCTGCTGTTGTGTGTACAGAGAACCCTGGAAGTCACTGGTTCTGCAGTGTAGTGTGACTCGGCTCTGGCTGTAACACAGACCAAGCCTACTATTCTGAGATGGCTGGACTAGAGAAAGAAACCAGATGCCCGTGAAACCTAGAAGTACAGACAGACTTCCATTTGTGACTTATTAACTTTCCTCTAGGGCTCAGGTGGACCCTGAGGGCAGGCTTTCACTCCTAATATCACTTGATTCCTATATCTTCCTGCCCTTTAGGAGACAGCTCTTTTTAAAATGTAATTTAATTTTTATCTCAGTAAACTTCTCGTAATTCCAGCTGGCAAGAGGAAGAGGAAGTACTGAAAAGGCAAACAACTTCCTGGGGGAAGTCCCTTTACGATACTTCTAGAAAGTTCCATTCTAGAAGATAGATAATGAAATGTAATTAAATAGTACATTAAATTGTTTATAATGTCATAAAAAAGTATTTAAAAGCTAACTGACTCAGCGGGGTGAACAGGTAAAATGTATAGGTCAAATCCCTGACCCTCTGGAAGGCCTAGGAATTTGGGGACACATACATAGCCAGTGAATAAGCCCCATCTGTTGAACCAGGTGTGGTAGTTTGAGGCCAGCCTTGGCTACATAATGAGTTCCTGTCTCAACAGAACAAAGCAAAAAGAAACACCCCCCCCCACCCCGTGGGCTGGTGTCTGAATCTCCCTCTATGTCTGTCACTCCCACATGCGAAAACAAAGCCACCACAAGCAAATGTAACTGTCCCGGCTGCTCCACACTCATATTCGGTGTCCGTGTTTCCTTCCACCAAATTCTCTCCACATGCTGCTCCAGTACAATTGTCACTGGCCGCCCCTCCCACTAAGGGAAGACTGTTTCCTGGCAAAGCAAGACTGTTTTTTATAGGAGTTGAGGCTGAAGGTTTATCTCAGTGTAGAATGTTTACGAAACAAGTACAGGGCTCTGGGTTCAAGCCTGAGTACTGGAGGGAGGGAGAAAGCATGGCTGGTTTATACCTTTTCATTAATTCTCTTTAATCTGCTGCTGCATGAGTTTTTATCAAAAGAATGTGAGTTGTGTCTCCTACCCTGGGTGGAGACATTTCAAAGGACCTGGAAGATGATTAGGCTACTGTCTAGCCGGAGGTTTACTGGCAAGACAGCAAGGCCAAACCATTGTTCTGAACCTTAAAAGTTAAGTCAGGAACAAGCAAGAGGCCCAGGGTGGGTAAAGGGGCTTGTGGCCAAAGCTGTCAGCCTGTGTCTGATCCCTGAGATCCTCATGATGAACGGAGAACCAGCTCCCAAAAGTTGTCCTCTGGGTTTGTAGTCCCCCCCATCCCCCAACACACACACCATCAATATATGTAATTTTAAAAACTAGTTCATCTAAATGGGGCCTGTAGTCCCAAAAATCCAGAGACAGGTAAATCATTTTGAGTTTGAAGTAATGGGTCTGCTATAGCAAGTTCCAGGACAGTGAGGGTTACACTGTGAAACACACACACACACACACACACACACACACACACACACACACGTACACACACATGCACACACATACATATGCACGTGCACGCACAGACACACACACTTGCATGCACATACACGCACGCATGTACACACATGCAAACTCACATGCATGCGCATGCACACACACGTAATAACAAATAAACAAAAAGCTGTATTTTGTTTTTCTCTTAGCATTTGTGAAAAGTTAGCTATTTCTCCCACTGACTAATTCGGTGATTTTATTTTCTCTTTTGTGAAATGTTTGAACACAGTAACCCCACACACACACTTTGGTCCTGGCCTTGCTCACTTTACATTCCTGCTCCCCGCACCAGAACAAAGCCTACAGATTTATCTACCCATTCTTTCCTTTTCATAAATATTTACTGAGCAAGTCCTGTCTGCCAGCTGTTCTGAGGGAGGGAGACAGGGGTGACAGGGTAAGGACCAGAGTCAACTAAACCAATAAAGAGAAAAGAGGGCTGAATAGAGTCCACTGGGTAGAGCTAATCCTTTACATAAGGCCACAAAGAAGACCTCTGCCACCCTTGAGCTGAGATATCCAGTGACTTCTTACATTGCAGCAGGCAAAGTCCACCCTGCAGGATCAGACCTAATCTGCCTCTGACATCACTTCCTCCTCCCAGGCCCCTAAACCACAGGGCTCCCCAAGCCCAGCAGACCTGCTCTAGACTCCAGGCCATTGCACCTGCTGTTGCAACAGCCTGAAGTGTTCTTCTGTTTCTCTTGAGACCTCTTGAGTAGCAGGTCTAGCGTACTATCAGCTCCTGTGAGAAGATTCCGCCAACCTTCCACACATCACTATCCTGCTGCTGTGTTTTATTTTCTTCACAGCGCCTAGCACTTGGAAACCACTTCCTTCCATTGTTTCTCTCCTGCTGGTCCCCACCACCACAGTGAGGTGGAGGTCTCACTGCCTTGTTCGTCTCACTCAGAGATGCTTTAAGGAGCCAGGCATGTTGTGCATGGCTGCAGCCTCACTTACCAGGCAGGAGTCAGGCATGTTGTGCATGGCTGCAGTCTGAGCACTTGTCAGGCAGGAACAAGAGGATGAGGAATGCCTGGCTAGTAAAATGCCTGCAGTAAATCCAGGGCCAACCTGGGCTACATGGGCATGGCCAACTGCAGTAAATCCTGGGCCAACCTGGGCAACATGAGGTTTTTTCTCCAAAAATGAAACAAGAGGCTGGGGAAATAGCTGTCTGTAAAGTGTCTGTCCTATAAACATAAGGACCTGCTGCACACACACACACACACACACACACACACACACACATATACACTCACACATGTACACATACACACACGCACACCTACATGTGCACACACACATACACACTCACACATGTTCACATACACACACACACACACACACACACACACACGTGCGCACACACATGCACACATATACACACACACACAGTGTTGGGAGGTGAGAGAAGAATATTTTACAGGCAATATAATCTTTGCTGGTCACCCTGAAGAACAGTTCTGTGTTGCAGACAATTAAGGCTACATTTCCTTCTTGCTAGCTGATTCTGACAACATCCCCTACCTATAACATCTTTTCTCTCGGCAAATTAACTCTGTACTCTTGGTTTATGGGTAAATAATTAAGATATAGAAAGGCTGTGCTAACAAAAATCATCTTTTTCCTGTCCGGGTTTTAATTATGTGAGAAGACAAAAAAGCATGGCAGACAGAGTAAAATACTAAATATGGTGGTGCACACACCTACAATCTCAGCAATCAGGAGGTTGACACGGGCATCGGTAGCAGTTCAAGGCCAGCCTGGGCTACGTAGCTAAAACAAAACAACACAGCAAAAATAAACAGATAAATGAATGAATGAATGAATGAATATAAATAAATAGCATAAAGAAGAAGGGGGGAGATGACTCAGTGAACAAAGCATTGCCCCCCCCAACCCACATAAAAAGCAGGTAGACACAGTGACCACCTGTAATCCCAGCACTGGGGAGAGTCAGGGACCCTCTCCTCCCGGCAATCTGCCTAGCTAGACTAACCAGAAATGGCAAACTCTGGAATCAGTGAGATAAACTTCCTCAATTTAAAAAAAAAAAATGTGGAGAGTGATCAGTACAGACATCTAGTGTTAACCTTATGGATCTGTATGTGTGTGTGTGTGTGTGTGTGTGTGTGTGTGTGTGTGTGTGTGTCCACATACTTGAAAGCACACACCCATGCACTTGCACATGTACCCCTTCTTTCTTATTCCTTTTCTTTCTTTGATACAAAGACTCACTGTATAGGTCAGGCTGGCCTCCAGATCATAGTCCTTGGCTGGGGCTTCTCCATACTGAATCTTTACCTTCCTAGAACCCAAGTCCAGAACCCAGGAGCTTTTCCCACACGGGAAATGCCCCATAAGAAGTGAGTTTGTGCTTCTGAAATAACTAACTCACTGCCATTCACTTAGGCAAAGTTAATAAAGGATGCAAGAATCTGTGAGCTCCCTCCGCATGGAAGAAGCAGCAACACAGAAAACTATTTCCCCAGCGAGGGGTCCTGTAATCATGGACGTCTGGACTGTGTCCAGCTAGAATGGGCAGAAGACAGAGTAATTCACACTCCCAGGACTTTATGGCTTCCTCTGATTTTCCGGGGGGGGGGGGTTGATTTTGGGACAGGGTCTAATGATCATAGCCCTGGCTGACCCGGAACTCACTATGTAGACCAGGCTAGCCTCAAACTCACAGAGCTCCACCTATCTCTGCCTCCTGAGTGCTGGGATTAAAGGTCTCTGCCACCATGCCCATGCCCAGCATGCCTGACTATCTTGTTGCTTATATTTTTCCAAATAAAGATAGAGAAGAGCCAGGGGGCAGGTGCTGTGCAGTCCTACCTGGTCATATTCTATGTTTTGTGGCCACAGAAGTGGAGCAGAGGGTCTTAAACATTCCTGCTGAGCAATACTGTGGAACCATCAGAGTCTGGTGCAGGAGTGTTATAGACACCATGCCTTGGTATATTTTTGTTATTTTTGTTAACTTTTTAAAAGATTTGTTGTTTTATTTGATATGTATGAGTGTTTGCTTGCATATATGTATCACATGTGTGCTCTTTTTAAAAACTTATCTTTCATTTTTATTTTTAGGTGTGTGTTTTATGTACATGTTGTATATGTGTGTATAGGTATAATCACGTTACAGGTTTGTGATGGTGTGGGCACAAGCAGAGCCGAAGTGTTGAATCTCTTCCTTTATTTCTCTCTGCCTTTGTCCCTTAGGCAGGGTCTTCTACTGAACCACAAGCTTGCTGTTTTGGTTAGGCTGCTGGTGGAGCTACAAGCTCTTGTCTCTGCTCTGCAAAGCTGGGGTTACAGGCATGTGTGGCCATGCCCATATTTTTACATTCGTGTTTGGAATTTGAGCTCAGATTACTATGCTTGCTATATAGTGAGACCCTATCTAATGCATACATGCAGGCATATAAATGGAATGGTGGTAATGAGCTTTGGGCTGGGATATAGTTCAGTTGGTAGAACACTTGACTAGCATACATGAAATCCTGGGTTCAGTCGCAGATGCTGGCTTAAACTAGGCGTGATGGCATGGTGATATACACCTGTGGCCTCAGCACTTGGGAGATAGAGGTAAGAAGATCAGAAGTTCGAGCCATATAGAGGATTCCAGGCCAGCCTGGGCTACATGAGATGTATGTGTGTATGTATCTGTATGTGTGTGTGTTTAATAAATTAAATAGGCAAATTATTGGAGCAGATAACTTAGAAAGATAGAAGCAAATGCCTAATAAGCACATGAATAAATGTTCAACATCCTTTGTCACCAGGAGATGCAAACTGAAACTAGAGAGGCTGCCTACCATTTAGAATGTCTAATACAAAACTTGACTATATCAAGTGTTGGCAAGAAAGGAGCCCAACTGTAGTTCTCAGACATTGCCAATGGGAGTGTGAAGTGATTCAAGTTAGAACGTCCTACTTATGAAATTAAAAAAAAACAACAAAACAAAAACCAAACACCCTAGAAACTACCCAACAAGAAAAAGGAAGTTATTTTGAAGACTGTGGCTTAGGACTTTTTCTCATCAATAAAAACCCATAGTGAACTCATGTCCTTGAACACTCTACAGAAATATGGCCCTATTGGCACACACTATAGAAATGACTTTTAAAATGAGCAAAAGGAAAAGCAAACGGCACATGGGCTGGAAAACATTTATGTAAAACTTTAGGAAATGCAAATGAGAGATGTAGGTCAGTGTCCCCGGGTTGGGGTGGAGTGGGACCAGAGACTCTGGCTGTCTATCTGCAGAATTCACAGCTACCCATTTTAAGAAGAGCTGGAGAGATGGCTCAGTAGCTAAGAGAATGTCCTGCTCTTCCAGCAGACCCAGTTTGGCTCCCAGTATCCACGTCAGACATAATTACCTGTAAGTGTGGCACCAAGGCATTCTCTTGGGCTCCCCTGCTTACGTTTTTGAGACAGGGTCTCTTACTGAACCTGAAGCTTGCCTTTTGGCTAAGGCTAGCTAATTTTTAGTGATCCCTGAAAAGGCCAGGATCTGCCTCCCCACCCACACACTGAGGTTATAAACGTGCACCATTTTGCCCATCTCTTAACATGGATTCTGGGGCATGTATGCTTGCCCATGCATGCATGCAGGTATCCACCTAGACCAGAGGCATGGATCCCCCAGGAATCCAGTTGCAGCATCAGTGGTGGGCCACCTGACCTGCACACTGAGAACATAACTCCAAACATCTTCAACAACAGTAAATCTTTTTTTTAAACCTCTGGCTCAGCTCTTCAGCCCTTTGTCATATTCCTGAGCACAGACTTCGGAGACACTAGGAGCTTCTGAGAGTCAATATCATTTTTAAATTGAGGACAGAGTTAAGATTCAGGTTACCAGTCATGAGGATTATTGGTGTGTCTTCTTCCGGTTGGGGCTGAACCTTAAGAAAGGATGGTATTGAGAAAGGCTGGTGACAGGTAGATCCTGAGTCTCAGGAGCAGGAGAACAAGGGCTGAGGAAGCTCACTGGGTGAAGCTGAGCCCACACGGATTCACCAGGAGTGCAGCAATTAATGCCAGTCTTTCCTCTTCTGTCACCTGTCTGTCAACTAACAGCCTTCCCTGAGTGGGATGTCACCCTAGCCTCCTCTTGGTTCCTTGTCTTCCAGTGGCTTTGAATGAACTGGGATACAAGAAGCCTGGTTTAGAAGACAGATGGGTTTATTCTTGAGGAAGTTGGAGCACTCTCAGGGAAGAGAGTGGACAATGGTCACAGAGGCCATTCTATCAGACACACTCGAGGGAGGTGATAGTAAATAATGATTGTAGGACCCGTAGAACTAACTCAGATTAGCTGAGGTAGATTTTATTACACAGCTTTTCTGAGGACGAGTGTCCTGGCCATGTGGTCAACAGCCCCCCCCCCCTTTTTTTGAGAAGGTGGTGTTCAACACGTTTCTCTGTGTAGCCCCTGGCTGTCCTGGAACTCACTTTGTAGACCAGGCTGGCCTCAGATCTGCCTCCCGAGTGCTGGGATTAGAGATGTGTACCACCACCACCCCGCATCATACCTTTATTCCTTCTCTAGAAAGCCATGTTACTACCCAGAGCTGAGCACATTAGAAAGTGTGGTCCACCAGTACCAACAGCCTTGCCTTACCAGGAGGAAGCATCCTTCCCTTAACGAGCCTCAACAAAGCTGCTACCCACTTCCCTTCCTCCCGCCTCTATTTTTAATAGCAAGAAAGGAGTGCTTTTTTGTTTGGTTAGTTTAATGGGATGATTTTGTGTGAGAGAGAAAGAGACAGAGCCTTGAACTTCTGATCCCAAGTACTGGAACTACAGCCGTGTGCCACCATGCCCAGTTCATCGTGCATGCCAAGCAAGCCCTCTGTTCCTCTTTCACATGACACTTTAAATAAATATTAAGGAAAAGCAACTATGATGTTTCCCCCCTTTCTCACGGTGATTGGTCTGTTTCTGGTTTTTCTGTCTGTCTGTTTGTTTTTTAAACAGTCTCACTGTGTAATCCAGGTTGGCCTGAAACTCTATGTAGACCAGGCTGGCCTTGAACTCACAGAGATCTGTTTGACTCTTCTTGCCTCCCAAGTTTTCTCTTTGCATGTGGAACTGTAATACTCACCCCCTGGTAAAATCAAGAATGCCTGGGATGGCAGCCCAAGCTCGTTATGGGAGAAGGTATCCATCCATCCCTCAATGACCTCCAAACTTCCAGTAAAAGCATGGCAATTTGGGTCCAGGTAAAGTGACATGTGAGGACCATGGAAGCTTGGAAATGTAATTATAAAGTTTCTAGAGGCTGACGATTAGTAGAAGCCCAGAGTGGGGGAATCCACAGCAAAAGATGACAAAAACCAAGCCACAAATAGTTTGGTAAAACATCAAAGTATTTATCAGGCATGCTTGGAACCACAGACAGAGAAAAGTGAATTCCTTGCAGTTGGAAGGGGGTGGGGCTGAGAAGGTGACTCAGTGGCAAAGGCATTTGCCACCAAAGCTGATGACCCCACATGGTAAAAGGTCAAGAGCCGACCCTACATGTCCTCTGACATCCACACTGAGCACCACAGCATGTGCACACAGATAAATAAACTGTCATTTTAAAACAATTAAAAGGGGGTCAGAGGCAAGACAATCATTTACATCTAGATTAGTGAGTGTTTACAGGGACAGTAGGCTTAAACAGGTGATAAGTCAACCGTGTGCAAGACATAAAGAGATTATCTGCACTCACCTCTAACATTGCAAGGATTTCTAAAGAGAATTCAGAATTCCTTGAGTTGTTCTGGACTTTGAGTCAAGGAAATCATCTTGGAACTGGGTTCTAGTTATTTACCTCTGAGGCTGAAAGCAGCCTATGGTATATGACCAGATTCTAACAACAAATTGCCTTTGCCTATGTTGACGTCAGTTAATGACTGGACTTTGGACTTGAAAGAAAGTTAAAACTCCAGGCAGCTAAAGAGAGGATCCATTTCCTTCTTGGCTTATCAAGCGAGAACAGCGACCATGAAAGCCTTCCTGCTTCTCTCTCTCCTTTTGGCGAACTTGGGTAAGAACCTTTGTTTGTTTGTTTGTTTGTTTGTCTTAGTGACTTGATTACCTCAATGGGCTTTGTGGCTTTGAAAACAAAGCGGCAAGCTTGCGCCTACCCCTTCTTGAAGCTACTGGTCGTTTCTGCTTGGGACCCTTTTGTAGAGGAAATTTCTTGTCCAGCTTAGTTGCAAAAGAAGTCCAGGAGTGACTTTGGGACAGAGCAGGGCAGAGTTATGTCTGAAGTTGGATAAAAATGACTCACAGTTCCGAGGGTCAGGTACCCTACAAAGCTGGGTCTGTTCCTGTGATCGTCAGAAAGCAGAGCCCAGCGAAAAAATATCTTTGTTTTCACCAATGCTTGAAATTGGAGATCATTGGCCAAAAAGAACAATCTCGGGGTGTGTCACACCTCATACCGGTGTTCTTCTCCTGGTCTGGGGAGTTATTTGGGGGTGAGTGGGTAAGGAATTTGTCCACATGTCTGAGAGAGGACTCCAGATCTAGAAGCCAAATGCAAAAAGGAATAAGGCATTTGAACCTGTGGAAAGACAAAAAGTAACTGAGTTCAAATTTGAGGACCGGTTGCTTTGCTTTGTTTTTGAGCCAGGACCTAAGGCTACCAAGGCTAACTGAACTCTATGTAGAGTAGATGAGCTTCAGTTTCTGTGCGTGGTTACAGGCATGCGCCAACATGCATAGCAAGACAGAACTTTTTAAGAAGTCATTTATTTACCTAAGGGTGCATGCATTTGGAGGTCAGAGGTCAGAAGCGGCTTCTCTTCTCTGGTCCTCTGAGGGGTATCGTCTCAGCCTTGGTACCAAGCTCCTTTCTTCACCTACTAAGCTATTTCTCTGACCCCAAATTGATTTTCTGAGAGCTGGTTTTAAGACAGGCTTCACCAGATCTCCCCTGCCAAGCCTGGTGCAGTCTCTGTAGCCAAACCTTCAGGTCCCAGTAAGAACTTATACAATCTACGTGACTTCCGGGAGTCACCATGAAGAACGAATACCCTCCTGTAAGACAGAAGGAAAGGATACTGGGAAGGGGAAAAGGCTGGAGGTCAGAGGATCCAGTCATTGATCTCAAGACACGTTCTAGATGTAGAAAAGAGTCTTGGCCCAGAGAAGTCCCCCAACAGGGGACAGGAGCAGAGTCCACACCTCGGAGGAAGGCAGCAGGGATCCAAACACTGTGTCATGTGTGAAACAGAGCAGACAACCCTATACTGAGGAGTGGCCTCCATGGCAGGAAGACAATAGTCATCTTGCCACTTAGTGTCAAACCGCCCTTGTATCCACTTTTTGTTCTTGTTTTGTTTTGTTTTTTCAAGACAAGGTTTCTCTATGTAACAGTCCTGACTGTCCTGGAACTCACTCTGTTAACCAGGCTGAACTTGACCTCACACAGATCCACCTGCCTCTGCCTCCCGAGGGCTGGGATTAAAGATGTACATCATCACCGCCTGGCTCTTGTATCTAAATTCTAAACATTTGTGTCTGCTCTTGTTTAAAAGTTATTTTAGTAATGTGGACTGGCTGTAAGATGTTCAGGCCACAAGTGTATGAAATGAAGCGGGCGCCTGCCCCACCCACACATCCCACTGACTCATAAACTACAGAGGACAGGTTTGTCTTTTTTAAAGATTTTTTTTTCCATTCCAATGGAATCTTGAGAATGTCTGGTGTGTGGGTACAGCTGCCATGTCAGGCATGAGTTCCGGCGAGGACAGAAAGCAGATCTTGTACATCTCCTGCCTCCCCCACCCAGAAGTGCTCTAAGTATTTACTGGACAATGATAACCTGCTCAGATGATATCCTAAGCCCCCCAGGAGGCACCGTTTGCCAGTTTTTTTCCTTTCTCTGAACTCCATGGCTGCTCTTCCCCATGGCGTCTAGTAGGAACCAACATCTTACTGTTGAAGAACTTCTATCTGTCACAAGAATTTTCTTGTGGCTCTCAGCTAGCTTTAGGTATGACATGCCCTCGACAGAGTATTGGTCATGGAGTGTTCCAGAAAAGAGCCCATCCGCGGAACATTTTTTTCTCATTTAAGCCGATAGTCGGCACCCTATAGATGCTCTGTAAGATATAAGGTTGTTGTGTCGGTTAGAAAGCAGCTTTCATATCTTAGAGAATAAGAAGATGGAAGTTGGGCCAGGAGAGATGCCTCAGTGATTACGAGTGGTTACTACTCTTGCAGAGGACCCAGCCTCAGCTCCCAGTACCCACAGCCACCTGGAACTCCAGTTCCAGGGGATCCAACACCTGCCACAGGTTCCTACTTGCTTTTCCACAGACCCCTGGCCAAGTTGTAGTGAAGACAGTGACACAGGACAGGCATGACGGTGCACACCTTTAATCCCAGTACTTGGGAGGCAGAGGCAGGTGGATCTCTATGAGTTCAAGGCCAGGCTGGTCTACAGAATAAGTTCTAGGACAACCAAGGCAGTTACAGAGAGATCCTGCATCAAAGAAAGAAAGGAAGGGAGGGAGGGAGGGAGGGAGGGAGGGAGGGAGGGAGGGAGGGAGGGAGGGAGGAAGGAAAAAGAGACAGTGATACAGACAAGTCATCTTGACCCCATGTTAATGGGCTTTTCCTACATGGACGTTAGGCCCTGTTGGGCACAGAGTAAGCCCTTGATAAAGCCCTGGGAGAGGGACAGTAATATGGCTGTAGTATGTACAACAGGACTAGTGACTATTTTCTTGGCCCTAGAAGAACAATTGCTTATCTCCTTGTCACTTCTGAGCCACTAGTAGGCAAGTCCTGTCCAAGCTGAAGAGCCAGATTGTGCTCTGAGGGGCTGACAGGCCCATGGGGCCATCAGACTGAGTCTTTCGTATCACAGGGCTTATGACCTGCTTCTTCCCTACAAAGGTTTTCTTTTACTAACTTGTATAATCTGTTGTCCATATCAGAGTTCTTAGAGACAAGAGGAGTTCTGGGGAATGGGTCACTAAAAGTCACTGGAGTGATGGCTCAGAGGTTAAAAGCACTGGCTGTTCTTCCAGAGGTCCCGAGTTCAATTCTCAGCAACCACTTGGCTCACAGCCATCTGTAATGAGATCTAGTGCACCTCTTCTGGTGTAGTGTGCAGGCAGGCAACATGTAGGCAGACACTGTATACATAATAAATTCTTTTTTTTTAAAAAAAAAAAAAAAGCCACTTTTCCGGGTGTCCTAGGGAATTCTAGGAATTGTGAATGCAGCTTTGATGTCTACCATAGTCTTTAGGAAGAGGATAATTTATTTGCCTTATTCTCTCCAAGTAGAGGTGTCCAGATTTTTTAGTGGAGAAATGCACCAGAAGAAATGGCTCAGCACTCAGGAAGACTGTGAATTTCAGGCCACCTGGACCACATAGCAAGACCTCTCTCAAAAACAAAACAAAAAGGCTTGAAAGAACTTTAATTAGGATTTAATGAAGTATTTCTATGTAACCTATGTAATTAATCTTTAAACATTTTCTTCTACAGTCTATCAACAGAGAAAACTGTCACGCAATGGAGAACTTAGTTTCCTTAAAGAAAGCCACAAAAAAAAAAAAAAAAAAAAAAAAACCCTCCCCCTGGTAGCAAGAGCGCCACCTTGTGGCACATTTTATTTATTGTCTTTTTCTGCTTTGTCTGGGAATTAAACAGATTGACAGCTTCCCAACTATAGATATAAATTTTGTTATTACTTGGTACTAATTTACTGTTTATTGAAATAGGGTCTCCTGTAGCTCAGGCTAGCCCTCTTCCCTCTGTCTCCAAAGTCCAGGTGCTTGTCTGAGCGTTTTTTTGTTTTCATTTTCATTTTTGAGATATAGCTTCATGTGGCCCAGGCTGGTGTCCACAGGCATATACCATCTCTCCTGACTTGTTCTTCACAACAAATATTACCACCCCATTCTAAGGTCTCCTTAGCCTCATCAGACTACGTTGTGTTGTAGTTTTCAATAATAATTTCCATTTGTGTCTGTTTAATTCAGTTTAGTTTATGTGTTGTCTGTTTAATTCAGTTTAGCTTTTGTGTTTAGAAGTAGTCATGTGTTTCCACTTTTAACACAGTCATAAATATTCATTTTTTCAGAAAATCCTAAGTTGAGTGCTGATTAGAATTGACAATAACTATCATTATTTATCCAATGCAATTAGAATTGACAATAACTATCATTATTTATCCAATGCACTGTCTTCTGACATTTGTCTACTTTGTTCCCACAACCAAAATCACAGCAGCCTCTTATACTGAGACCGCTAAGCCGAACCAGTCTACCAATGGCTCATCTGATCCCATTACACCGACCCAGCCTACCAATGGCTCATCTGATCCCATTACGCCGACCCAGCCTACCAATGGCTCATCTGATCCCATTACTCCGACCCAGCCTACCAATGGCTCATCTGATCCCATTACACCGACCCAGCCTACCAATGGCTCATCTGATCCCATTACACCGACCCAGCCTACCAATGGCTCATCTGATCCCATTACACCGACCCAGCCTACCAATGGCTCATCTGATCCCATTACTCCGACCCAGCCTACCAATGGCTCATCTGATCCCATTACTCCGACCCAGCCTACCAATGGCTCATCTGATCCCATTACGCCGACCCAGCCTACCAATGGCTCATCTGATCCCATTACGCCGACCCAGCCTACCAATGGCTCATCTGATCCCATTACTCCGACCCAGCCTACCAATGGCTCATCTGATCCCATTACACCGACCCAGCCTACCAATGGCTCATCTGATCCCATTACACCGACCCAGCCTACCAATGGCTCATCTGATCCCATTACGCCGACCCAGCCTACCAATGGCTCATCTGATCCCATTACTCCGACCCAGCCTACCAATGGCTCATCTGATCCCATTACGCCGACCCAGCCTACCAATGGCTCATCTGATCCCATTACGCCGACCCAGCCTACCAATGGCTCATCTGATCCCATTACTCCGACCCAGCCTACCAATGGCTCATCTGATCCCATTACTCCGACCCAGCCTACCAATGGCTCATCTGATCCCATTACTCCGACCCAGCCTACCAATGGCTCATCTGATCCCATTACGCCGACCCAGCCTACCAATGGCTCATCTGATCCCATTACTCCGACCCAGCCTACCAATGGCTCATCTGATCCCATTACACCGACCCAGCCTACCAATGGCTCATCTGATCCCATTACACCGACCCAGCCTACCAATGGCTCATCTGATCCCATTACGCCGACCCAGCCTACCAATGGCTCATCTGATCCCATTACTCCGACCCAGCCTACCAATGGCTCATCTGATCCCATTACACCGACCCAGCCTACCAATGGCTCATCTGATCCCATTACTCCGACCCAGCCTACCAATGCCTCATCTGATCCCACTAAGCCGACCCAGCCTACCAATGCCTCATCTGATCCCACTAAGCCGACCCAGTCTCCTGATGTCTCATCTCGGCCCCCTGTAACTTCTCAGTCTCCAGGTAAGAGTGATTCCTAAAAGTCTCATTGGGGGTGCACAACACTGAGGGTGTGATGTGTCAACGTGTTCTGGAGAGAAAGGGAAATGACCAGGGAAAGAATTTAAAATTCAGTCATGACAGAAGAGCCGCTAAGTGAGCGGTCAGCTACATTCTGCTCCTTCCTGCTGCTCAGTCTACCTGCCAGCTGTGGAGTAGGTTTTTATGAGTTGTCTTTGTGACAGCTACCCATAGTAGAGTTGAAAGTAGCTTCAGGTTCTCTCAAAAGACTGGGTTTGACTAAGCACTGGCTCATCATCCACACTGGTCTTTAAGTAAGAAGTCAGCTCTCTCTTGGAGTCAGTCAAGATGGTGGCTGATCACAATTTGGAAACTGAGTCAAGCCTTTGAATTTGACCTGGAGGAATAAGAAGTCAAACCTCAAACAGTTGCTGACTGGCCAGGGCCCAAGCACAGCCATTTGTGTGTAATTTACCATAAGCCAATTACAGGAAACCCAAGCTTGATCTAGAATAAGTGTCGGCAAAGTTTATCAGTGAAAGACAAACTACATATTTTAGGCTTTGTGGACAACACAAGGTGTCTGTGAAAACAGTTAACTTTTGACATTTTAACATAAAAATAGCCATGTCAATGTGTAAATGAGTGAACTTGCCTATATCCCAATAAAACTTTATTTATAAAAATAAAGGGCTGGTTAGTTATGGCCAGTGAGCCATAACTGACTGACCTTGTCTAGAGGACTCTTCAAATCCAGAAATTTGAGTTTAAATATACTGTGCCATCTCGGAGAAGAAAAATGAGGGCCAAACAGTAAGCTGCCCAAAGAGAGTGTGTGTCTCCCTATGTTTTTTTATCATTTCCCAAGTTTTCCTCGATAGATCTAAGAAATGGATGGTAAATAGAACTCAGCCTGTCTACGACGCTGCTTCCCCAGCCTTCTGTGTAGGGGCAGAGGGGTCACAGCCACGTGGACAGCTATGGTGGACTCAGGAATGGGAGCGTCTCCAGGCCACTCCTGCTTCCTCCACAGCAGTCCTGTGTGAGCTGCTCATCCCTTCTCTTGGCTTCAGTGGACTCACTAAAACTTTGTAATTAATGCTGGGCAGTGGTAGCACGTGCCTTCATCCAAGCACTTGGGAAGCGGAGGCAGGTGGATATCTGAGTTTGAAGCCGGTCTGGTCTACAGAGTGAGTTCTAGGACAGCCGGGGCCACACAGGGAAACCCTGTCTCGAAAAACAAGCAAACAACAATAAAAGCGCTTTTTGAAAAATCTTCAGATGGAGATGAAGAAAATGGCGACCTATGGCTGAGGGTATAAGTTCAGTGGTAGAGCACTTGCCCAGCATGTGCTGAGTAGAAAAAGGAAGGGAAGGAGACAGGGAGAGAAAAGGAGGGGAGGGAGGGAGGGGGGCAGGGAGGGACCCAATCTCACCAGATCTCTGGAAAGCAGGCCTGAGACACATGTGCTTGACCCAGAACCTAGGTCAGCGTTCAGGAGTCATTATACTAATTCTCTATTCTGCATTTGCTCAGAGAGCCAACAGTGTGGTGTGTCCTAACCCTTCCCTTAGGAAGCTCACCGGGTTGCCCAGGCCATTCTACCTAGAATCAACCTTATCTTGTGAGAAGCTAAGCGGGTGGGATGTGGTTTGTACTTGGACGGGAGGAAGTTTGCTGGATTGATTAATCTGCATTTTCTCCGCTTTATTAGCCCCTTTCTCCCTGCATTTCCTTCTTCCTTTTGAGACAGAGTCTTCTGTAGCCCTGGCTGGCCTGCAACTTGCACAGTAGACCAGACTAGCCTCAAACTCCTAGAGATCCTGAGTCTTCCTCGAGGGCTGGAATTAAAGGCATACTCCAGCCACCATGACTGGCTTTCTTCCTTTCTGATAATCAGTATATGACATCTAGTCTCCCTTTGGAACGCCATACTGTTCTTCCCTGTATGGTGATTGTCATCCTATCCTGTAAAAAGCTACTGTACTTTTTGAAAGGTTTGGAGGAGCCCTACTTGGTGGCAGAGAAGCAGGCATTAATGTCCTTAAGCTCTGAAAAGTTTGAAGATCCTGGTCTCTTTAGGATTAGAAGCTGCGTGTCTTCTCAAGTGGGGCTCCATCCACCAGTCTCTAACCTTCACCGTCAGCGAGTGTTCAGCTCTGAAACCACAGCTTTGGTCTTCCCCAGAGACTGAAGCAAGCACAGACAGCTTCCAGCCTTTCCAAGAATGTATTGTAAAGTCATACAAAAGGGGTATGGAGGCCAGGTGTGATGGTGCACACCTTTAGTCCCACCCAGCGCTTGGGAGGCAGAGGCAGGCAGATCTTTGTGAGTTTGAGGCCAGCTTGGTCTGCATAGCAAGTTCCAAGACAGCCAGAGCCACACAGTGAGGTCGTGTCTCAAAAGAAAAACAAGTGTGCCAGATGGAGGGTATAAAGAGTCAGGAGGAGTTATTTGCTGAGTTCTGTGGATTTATAATGTCTCCCTCTTCTATCTTAGGTGTTCACGATCCTTGTGAGTCTAATCCCTGCCGTGGATCTTCTTCTTGTGTTAAACTCTATTCCGAACATTTCTGCTTGTGTTTGGAAGGTTATTACTATCAAAATCCATTGTGTGTGAAAGGTAAGTTTCAAGGAATAACCACAGCAGAGCCCCGCATCTCATATCTAAAGTGGGCTGTAGGGAAATCTCAAAATAATAGTAAAAGAAGCAAGGACTAGGAAGGCCAGGGAAGATGTTCTCGTCCCAGCCAGCCTGGGGGAGCAGAGACAGAGTTAAGGTAGATTTGCTGGTAAGCTAGGCTGGAGAACCTTCCCTCTGCTGCTCTGGATTGTACTTGATACAAAATGAGCAGGTGTTGCCAGAGTCCCTGAAAACGGACTCCATGATGACAAGAACTTGTCCATTACAAGGCGAGGGCACTGAAGTGGGTAGCAGGCTGGGTACCTGATCTGAGCTATTAGGGCTCCAGAATGGACTTTGAGTGCCTACAAACTGGCTTAGATCAGCTGATGCTGAGGAGCCTGCCTGTCTAAATCAGCAATTCTCAACCATCCTAATGCAGTGACCCTTTTACAGTTCCTCATGTCATGGGGGCCACCAAACATAAATTACTTTCATTGCTACTTTGTGACTACTTTTGTTACTGTTATGAATCATAATGTAAATATCTGTGTTTTCTGATGGTCTTAGGGGACCCCTATGAAAGGATCATTTGACCTCTCAAAGGGTTCACTTCCCACAGGTTGAAAACCACTGATCTAAATGATTCTTTTTTGTTCTGCTTCATGAATAAGAAGTGACTTTTCTTGCTAGAACAGGTCAGTGGCATAGGAAGTGAGTACACTGTTGTCCATAGCAGTTAGAGATATGACCCCCAAAGTTTGTATTTTTAATACTAATAATCTAATTTCTGGGCATCTACTCTATGTAGATTCCCCCCCCCCAAAACCCTTGTATTTTAAATAGTGAGCACTAAATTCAAGAACTTAAAAAAAAAAAAAAGCCAGATATGGCAGCACGTGTCTTAAATTCCAGCACTTGGGAGGCAGTGAAGATCTCTGTGAGTTTGAAGCCAGCCTGGTCTACAAAAGGAGTTCCAGACCAGCCAGTAGCCAGGACTATACAGTGAGACGGTGTCTAAAGGGGGGGGGGGGGGAGAAAGGGAGAAAAAAGAAAAGTAGCTTATGTTTTAAACACAAAAATTGAAGTTACATTAAATTAACATTAATTGAATTAAATGAATTGAATTAACATTAAATGTTCAGAAAGGGTTTGCCTGATTTTTCAGGAAAGACATTTCCTGGAGAGATTGTCATGACAGTGCCTGAATCACTTGACCTGGGAGATAAAATCTCTGAGAACTATCAAGAATTTCACAGCAACGTTAGCACATTTGTAAGTGTGTTCCCATTTTCCTGCCTACAAAGTATCCTCCCTCTCTCCTGGACCTGTAGCGTTTGGGGCCATCTGAACTCAGCCTGGGCTGGGAGTTCCTGGGAAGCCAGGGAGGTAGCAAAGCGTTTGTATGGTGTTTTGTTTATGTGATTCTAGAGAGAGTTTTGTGTTGTTTCTCTTTTTAAAATGTTTTATTTATTATTTGTGTGTGTGGGTGTGTGTGTGTGTCTGTGTGTGTGTGTGTGTCTGTGTGTGTGTGTGCAGGGGTATGTCACAGTGTCTGTATCAAGACAGCATTTAAGAGCTGGCGCTCTTCCTCCTTGCTGAGGCATCTGTCTCTTGTCTCTGCTACACTTCATTTTCCAGGCTAGCTGGCCCAGAAGCTTCAGGAGGGCCTCCTTCCTCTGCCTCCCATGAGATCATTGAATGCTGGGATTTGCTGGTGATGGTGGTGCACGCCTTGAATCCCAGCACTTGGGAGACATAGGCAAGCCGATCTCTATGAGTTAGAGGCCAATCTGTTCTACAGAGCAAATTCCAGGGCTGTTACATAGAGAAACACTATCTCAAGAGAGAGAGAGAGAGAGAGAGAGAGAGAGAGAGAGAGAGAGAGAGAGAGCAAGCTAGGATTACAGACGTGTGCCACTGTACCCATCTTTTATTTTTTAGGATTTTTTGATTTATTTGTATATTTGCATATTTTACTCATTTTTTTGATTTATTTGTATATTTGCATATTTTACCCATTTTTTTGATTTATTTGTATATTTGCATATTTTACTCATTTTTTTGATCTATTTGTATATTTGCATATTTTACTCATTTTTTTGATTTATTTGTATATTTGCATATTTTACTCATTTTTTTGATTTATTTGTATATTTGCATATTTTACTCATGAGAGGTCTGTCTTCACACACGACAGAGGAGGGCATCAAGCCCCACTACAGATAGTTTTGAGCAGCCTCCATGTGGTTACTGGGAGCTGAACTCAGGACCTCTGGAAGAACAGCCAGAGCTCTTAACCACTGAGCCAAGCTCCTGTATCCATCCTTAATGTGGGTCCTAGGGATTCAACTCTGGTTTGTGAGATGAGTACCTTGACCTGCTGAGTCCTGCTCAGGACCCTCTTTAGTGTTCTGAGACAAGGTCTCACACTGTATCCCAGACTGGCTGAAACTACTATATAACCGGGGATCAATGATCCTCCTGTCTCAGCCTTTTGAGAGCTGGGATTATAGAGATGAGGCACCATGTCTGGTTTCAAAGAGATTTTTTTTTTAATCCAAAAGGAATATTCTAGAACTCTTTGACATTCTCTGGAGCGTAGTTATGAAATCAGAGGCCATCTCCTTCACAACAGACCTTGTGTGCCAGTCCCGGCTCAAGCCATGAGACATATCCCAGGACCTGTTTACTATGCAGTTGGGTCTAATTGGACTTTGCATAGAGATTTCCAGATTCTCTGCTGAGCACTGTGCCTGGGATACCAAGCTAGATGTTTTTAGTTCTAAGTAATTAAGCTGGGGCTGGAGACACAGACCTGGAATCCAGCGACATGGGAGGCTAAGGCAGGAAGATCATAACATCAGTGTTTGCCTGGGCTGAAAAGTGAGTTCAAGGTCAACCTCATCAACATATATATTTAGAAAGTGCTGGATTGGGCATATGGCTCAGTTGTATAACACTTGCCTAGCATGCATGGGGCCCTGGGTTCAATTCCTAGAGCCACAAAGTAAACAGATACATAAATATATAAATGTACAATGAAAAGAGCCCAACAGCACAGTAGTTGCCTAGTATGCGTGTAGCTTAGTTGGTAGAACCTGCTTCTAGGTTTGATCTCCAGAAGTGGAATGGACCACCTGGGTGTGGTGGTCCATGCCTGTAACCCCAGAACTTCAGAGGCAGAGGCAGGAGGAGGACCAGAAAGTTTAAGGTCATCCTTGGCTACATGGTAAGTTTGAGGCCAGCCTGGACTACATGAAATCCGGTCTCAGGAAGGAAGGAAGGAAAGGAGGGAGGGAGAGAATGAGGGAGGGAGGGAAGAAGGAAAACAATGTTTAAACCTAGAATATAATTTTTTTCAACTTGTCATTATATCTGCTCTTCTCCACAGTTTAAAGACGCACTTAATAAGTCTCATTCTGGTTATGGACAGACCATAATTCTTAAAGCGAGGTAAGTTTGCTCTGGACCAGTGAGCTACTTTGGATGTAGAGTATTTTCACCTCACTTCTGCTCTTCCCCTGAGCTCCCATGTCACGAGCCACCTTGTGTTAAGTCTAGATGAGATAGCCATGGGGGTGGAGAGATGGCTCAGTTGGTTAAGTACACCCTCCCCCCCAAACACTAAGAACTAAGTTTGGATCCCCAGTACCCATGGAAAAAGCCTCACTCAGTGGCCCATGTTTGTGAGGCTCCCAGCGCTTGGGAAGTGGAGACAGGTGGATCCCTGGAGCTCATTGGCCAGTCAGCCTAGCCAAACTGGTGAGCTCCAGGTTCAGTGAGACTCTGTCTCCTAAGGTGGACTGTCTCTACCCCTTCACTGATGGGCCTGCAGGTCTATATAGAGCCATCGTGTTACAGGATGGGTTTGCTAAAGTCACCAAGAATAAAGGGTACTTTAGGAGACAAGGAGAGGCTACTGAGCTCAGAACAAAACAAGTCCAACACACCCAAATATGGGAGACAGCCCATGTAGCTGCCAGGGACATCCATCATCTTTCAGACTACTTATGATGGGTGGAAGGGGAAAAAGAGCTTATGCTCATGAGCTACCAGGATAGTGTGTGAAAGCTATAGGCTAGCACTTGTCTGCTGCTGGCCCACAGGCTTCTCAGCAGGTTGGGTGTGGCCAAGGTCTATGAAGGTAAGTGATGGTAGTGGGAGAGCACTGGGAGTCAGCTGAGGCCTTCACTGGTTGTTGGATGCTTATTGCCAGAATGGCAACTGGTGATAAAGTCCTGGAACCCAGAAAGGAGCTGTGGATAGAGGCTTATCCGTCCATGGCCGTTGCAGATGACTTCCTGGTCATGATCCAGTGAAGCACAGCATGGGACAGAATATTGCAGATAGTACGGGGGACGAAGATGACTATGTATTAAACAGCTCTTGGGCCAGCAAGATGGCTTAGTGGGTGAAGGCACTTGCCGCCAACCTTGATGACCTGAGTTGGATCTCCAGAATTCTATGAAGTTTTCCTCTGACCTCCATATGTGTGCTGCAGCACTCATGGATAGACAGACACAGACACACAAATGTAATTGTAAAAATTTTAAGTTCTGTCAGTACGTAAAGAGCAATGTAACCCCAGACATGAAAGAGAATATGGATAAGAAAACTCATGGTGCTGTGTGAGAGAATCCAGCCTATGAGAAAGCCCAAAAGAGAAGTTAAAAAGAGAGATGGGGTCAGTGGTTAAAAAGCATTGGCTGCTCCTCCAAAGGACACAGGTTTGATTCTCAGCACCCATGTGGTGGTTCACGCCAGTTCCAGGGTGTCTAACACCTTCTTCTGGCCTCTGTGGGCACCAGCCATTTATGCAATGCATAGGCATGCATTCAGGCAAAACATACACAGAAAACATAAAATAAAACCTATAGTAAAGAAAATGTAGTGACCCTGCCCCCCCCCCAAAAAGAAATACAATGACCCTAAATGTCCCTTACCCAGAAAAAGAATGGGTTGCTCAAAATAAGGATTGCAAGCATCCTCAAAGCTTGGGAACAGTCTGCTAAAAACTAACATGGTTTTCTATTATGACATTTCTCTCATAACACAATACAGTTATTAACCAAGCAACTAAAAATATTAATATTATGGTGTAGAGCAACTGACACTTGATGTCAGTGTCTGACTTCTGACTTCTATACGCGCGCATGCACACACACACACACACACACACACACACACACACACACACACACAGATGGATAGCCAAATCACAGAAGGAGCTGCGTGCCTCAGTGATGCCTCTAATACCATACAGGCCAGGGTGAGCAGGGCATGGCCTAGAGAAGGGAGGCTGGTTTTGGTTGCTCAGCATCTTGTCCACAAGGACCATGCCATCATATGAACTGGTTTAGTTGGGTCCTTTGGCTGCAGATCATACCTCATCAATCCTGATTTGAGAAGTCCAAGTGCCTTCCAGTAGACTGTGGTTTTCATCCACATCAAATAGAAGCCACCAGGCTGGAAACTTGACCGTGGGTTACCTAGTCTTCCAAATGTGGTCTGAGTGTGGAGCCAGCACAGGGGCTTGAGATCTGGACGTTAGGGAGGTTCGGAGGCTTCGTGTTGACTCTTGGGTTTGACTCGCCACCGACATCTTGGCTCTGTTTTCAGTACTACCTCCTCGCTGACAGCAAGATCCGCAATGCGCACTGATGTAAAGACTGTTTATGTGTCAGTAGTGAATATGTTTGATGAAAACACAACGGAGACTGAAAATTCTGTATCTGATGCCATTAAAAAGGCACTTGAGAGCGACAGCAATATGAAGAGCTATGTAGGTAAGTGACTTTCTGTTCATCTTTCCATTATACGTAAGAAGGGGGCAAGTCAAGAGATGGATTACTGTCTCCAAATCCCCCCCCCCTTTTTGTTTGTTTTATCTTGGTTTTGTGGTTTTGTTTGTTTGTTTGTTTTTGAGACAGAGTTCTTCCGTGTAAGCCTGGCTGTCCTGGAACTCACAGACATCTCCTGCTTCTTTCTTCTGAGTGCTAGGATTAAAGGCATGCCCCAACCACCAACCAGCTCCATATTTCCCTTTTAAACCTTATTTAGTTGGTTATTTTGCTATTTTTAATTATATGTGCATATCTGAGGGCAGGTGCTCAAAGAGGCCAAAGAGGCCAGAGGTGTCTGATCTCTTGGAGCTGGAGTGACATCTGCCTAGTGTGGGTGCTGAGAACTGAACCCAGGTCATCTGGAGGCGCATCAAGTGCTTTTAACTGCTAAGCATCCCTCCAGCATCACATTTTTGGTTTTTAGTGATTAGAGCCTCTCTGACTTAGTTTGCAAAACTGATTTCTCTATGTGGGGGGGGGGGGGGGAGAGAGAGAATGGTATGGAAGTCAACCCAGGTGTTGACTATTAGGAGCCACCCACCGTGAGTTCTGGCCATTCCCTAGTGCTGGGGAGTAAACCTCATGGATGCTAGTCACGTGTTCCACACTGAGCGACTCCCAGAAGTCTACCTTTTTAAAGGCAGGACCTCACTTATCTTTGAACTCATTGATTAGGTTAGCTTGGCTGGCCTGTGAGCCTCCAAGATCCCCATATGTCCACTTCTTCAGAGCTAGAATTACAAGTGGGCACCACCATGTCTGGCCTCTTTATGTGGGTACTCAGGATTGAACTCAGATCTTCATGCTTACGCAGAAGTACTTTATTGATGGAGCCATCTCCCCAACCCCTAATTTCTGTTTTTCAAAATATAAATAAGCATCTTGTTCTTTCTCTTTTCTTGGGGTTTTATAAAAGTCTTATCAGCATGTTAGAACCTGTTATAAATGCTTTGTGACAAAGCTCTCCTAAGGGACCAACCACAGCTATCCCCTGATCTGTTTCTTCTTGGACTCAGAATTTTGTCTAGAGTGGCATTTCATTTCTCTGTGCCCTGGCCTGTGTACTGTTTGGGGTTAGATAGGATTTAGAATATAATGAAGAAGTTGAGAATCCCCATCAGCTTGAACACTGAGCTCAGGCGATCATCAGCTGAGAACAACTGATACATTCCTCAGGATAATATTGGGGATCCCCCAACTGCTGTGCCCTCATCTTTATACCCTTGAGTCATTGCTGTGCCTATAAACTCTGTACACCTGAAACTAGTCAGTTCTGAGAAGTGCTTTTGGACCAACTCTCTGAGCATCTCACTCCATCCTGAAACCATGCACGCTTAAATAGACTGAATGAGAACCACAAGCTGATGTCTAGAGATAGCCACAGAGCAAAGAGGTAGCCCCTCCTACCCTCTGGCCTGCACCACTTCCAGACACCTCTTCTCATCCCCAGCGACTACAATCCACAACCAGCAGCCTTGGAAGGCTGTTCTCTCAAGGTATGAGCCTGCCTAAAGTCTTCCAGAGGCTTCTCTGGTTTAGTGAATAAAATTCAGATGCTAGAGAGAGATGGTCAGTGGTTAGTAATGCTTGCTGTTTAATCCTGAAAATTGAACTGGAGCTTGCATCCCAGCAACCTTGTCAGGAGCCTACAATATACCTTTAACTCCAACTCCAGAGAATCTGACACCCTTTGTCTGGCCTCAGTGGAAGCCTACACACATTGCATAACCCTCCCTCCTTCCTTCTCTCTCTCTTACACACACACACACACACACACACACACACACACACACACACACACACACAAACAAAAAAAATTTTTTTTAATTTAAACAGTAGCAAAAACTGGGTGTAGTGGTGTTCACCTTTAATCCCAGCACTTAGGAGGCAGGGGCAGGCTGATCTCCGAGTTCAAGGCCAGCCTGGTCTATAGACTGAGTTCTAGGACAACTAAAGCTACACAGAGAAACCCTGTCTTTAAAAAAAGACTAAAGCCAAAATAAACAAAAACCAAAAACCAAAACAACAACAAAACCCCTCATGTCTTTAGCGTAACGTGTAAACGTCACTGTATCTACAGTGGACAAACAATGGAGGCTTCTGGATGCTCCCACGTCATTTACATTCCCTCACTCTATTCTCACAGCAACCATCTGAACAAGAATTATTAATACCATTTCATAGGTGGAGAAAGCACTGACCCATCGAAAATCAAATGGTGTTGAGTAGACAGTAGGACGTGGGAGTGAGGGATTACCTGGGCTTGCTCAATGTGATCTTCAACTATTGATGCTTCCCGCAGGACAAGATCTGTGCAACTATTACGGCTGTAAAGAGAATAAGGACAGCTGTCAGGATGCCTTAAACTGTGAATGCAAAGCTGGGCTGACAAGGAAGAACCCACAGACTCCTTTTTGTCTCCGTAAGTGTCCATCTGCTCCCGAACATCCTTCACAACCTCACTTCCCTGGAGGATTTCTTTCTTTCTTTCTTTCTTTCTTTCTTTCTTTCTTTCTTTCTTTCTTTCTTTCTTTCTTTCTCTCTCTCTCTCTCTCTCTCTCTCTCTCTCTCTCTCTCTCTCTCTCTCTCTCTCTCTCTCTCTCTCTCTCTCTTTCTTAGTGTGTGTGTGGGGGTCATGTTTCAAAACAAAGTTTTTCTGTTTAGCCCCGGATGTCTTAGAACTTTCTCTGTAGACCCGGCCAGCCTCAAATTTACAGAGATCTGCCTGTCCCTGCCTCCCAAGCGCTGGTGTCAAACATGACTGCTTGAGTCCTCACAGGCTAGGAAGTGACCCGTGGGCACGTCTTTATTTTACTTGGATTAAGCAATGTACAAAATTGTGTGCTGTTTCATGTCATCTTGGGGCTGGAGAGATCGTGTCTGGGCTGGTGAGACAGCTCAGTCAGCAAACGCACTTGCTGAGCAAGCCTGAGTTCATTCCCCAAACCCAGATAAAAGTGGAGAGAGAGAACTGACTTTGCCCATAAACTTGTCTTGTGGATTCACACATGTGCTGTAGAATATGTCCTCTACCACACACGCGTGTACACACACGCACACACTTTTTAAAGATAGTGTTTCTGACAATGACCTTGAAATCACTTTATTTTAAAGCTCTGGAATGTCCTGGAATCTGCAGTGCGGAGGACAATCAGCAGTGTATAAAGCGGAGTAATGGAGCACTGGAGTGTGTGTGCGTGTCCGGCTACCGAAACAGCAACGGGAATTGTAAAGAGTAAGAAATCACCCATCTTTATCTTGTCACAGCACAGCTAGGCTGGAGCTTGCAGCACACGTGAAGGTTTAGTATCAGGAAGCTGCCAAGCTGGCGTGGGTTGTCAGTTTCAGCACCTCACTGTGTCATCATCATCCAGAGTTTTGAAGCATCCTGTATCTCTAGGAACCGCAGCAGATAGGACCTAACGTACAATAGTAGAAACATGTTAGGTGCCCGCTACCAGATGAGGAAATACCACTGAATGTGAATAATATGCCCTTGTTCACCAGTTGCCCCTTGAGAGGGTCTGTGTTACTCCATGCCTCTTGGGTTCAGTTCCTGGAGTTCAGAGGAGGCTATGTTTAGTCTGCGGCAAAGGAAGCCACATGGATTGAGTGCACTTCACGTGGAACAGTCTCTTGGGAAATTAGTGGCAGAAGGAACAAGGGAAGACAGAATGAAATGGGGATGGAGACCAGGGCGGGAGCTTCAACACACTCCCCACAAGGGTCTTTAATGCGGCTTCCTGTTGTGACTGTGTTCCAGGTGTCCATTTGGCTACAGTGGGCTAGACTGCAAAGACAGTAAGTATGAACACCCTACATTACTAAACATCCAAGAAGCACGTGGGAACCTACATCCAGAGTCCTGCTCACTCCAACACAGTCTTCTTCATTCATTGAGAGGGAAACAGCTTAGAGCTTGTCTTCTGGGCCCCATATCTCACATTCACACTTTGGTGATGGGCAGCAACAGTTCTGCTGTTAGAAATAAGAGAACTCAGACCCAGGGGTGAGCTGATGCCTCTGAACCCACTCCAGACCAGAGAAGGGGCATCCTCAGGCATTACATTCAATTTCTATATTATAGATGCTGCTTCCAAAAATGATGTGTCTTGGTGAATAATCTAGAAAGCAGGTATTTAAATGCTCAGGCTGGTCTTCTCAAATCTTATTATTCACTTGCTTGTTTATTTATTTATTTTGATAGATTTTGCTGTGTAATCCTGGCTGGCCTGGAGCTAGCTATTTAGACCCAGACTGGCCTCCATCTCACTGAGAGTAGCCTGCCTCTGCCTCCCAAGAGCAGGATGAAAGAAAGGTGTGTGGTCCAGGTCTAACCAAGTCTTACTCTTCACTAGTTTTGGTTGACCGTTGCAAAACAGTGCATCATTCTCTTCCATGCCTCATCCCCACCAGTCTGGGGAGAAACAGTAACTTTAAATTTTAAATTACATTTAAATTGTCATAATGAACAGAAGGCCACAATCCAAGATGTGGTAACTATGGCTTCTAGGCAGCCGTGAGAACAGTATGAGGAGCACAGTGTTGAGTCTCTGTTGTAACAATAGATCTGCTAAACCATTTCCCCTCCTGGGTCTTCCCTCTCCACATCTAGAAATGAGAAGCTGGATATATAGATAACTTGTTTGATCCTTCCCAGACGTCATGGTCTGTGAGCCCAGGTCAGAGGTGACATTTACGACAATGTTGTATCAAAGACAGAGGTCTAGAGTGACTGACTTGTCTGTTATAAAAAGAATATGAGCCACACATATTGTGAACATTTCCAACATAATTTTGAAAGTAAATGAGCTGAACTTTATTTTACTAGCATATCCCACTTAATCCAAAATATTTAAGTATGCGATCAGTTTCAGAGTATTAGGGGCTGGAGACCTGGCTTAGCAGTTAAGAACACCAACTGTTCTTACAGAGGACTTGAGTTCAGTCCCCAGCCCTCCTGCTAAGTGGCACACAACTTCAGCTCTGGGGACCCCACTGCCCTCTCTGGCCTTTTTGTATGCATAATTTTAAAAGTGGGCGGAAATATTAATGAGTTTTCCTTTTTTGAAACAAAGTAATAGCCCTGGCTGTCCTGGACCTAACTCTGTAGACCAGCCTGCCTCTGTCTCCCAAGTGCTGGGACTAAAGAGGTGTAGTACCACTACATTAGTGAGTTTTCCAGGTTAAGTGTTTGGAATTGCTGTGCATGTTAGATTCATAGTCTATTCTTACAGTCGTATTCCAAGAGTTCACAGCAGCCAGCCATAGTGTTGAATGTCTGTAATCTCAGCACCAGAGATACTGAGGCAAGAGGACCACTGTGAGTTTAAGCCCATCCTGGGCTATATAGCAAAAGACCTATAGCAGTAGTCTGTGGTAGAAGGAGTGTACGCACTAACAGACTCCTCCCTCGTAAGCCATTACCTGCCTCCTCTGCTGGGGATGTTTAATCTCCATCCAGATCCCTTGGATTATGAAAATGGAGAGCTGTGGAGGGCAGGCAATGGTTAAGAGAGTTGGAGAAGGAGTGTAGACCTCAGCAAGGTCTTCCACCCCACCTAGCCCAAGAAGACCTTGCCACCATCAGCCTTTTTTGTATCTGTGATTTTATAGCTGGAAAGACTGTATGTAACGATTGTGTGCTACACCTGATGGTTAGGGCACGAGGACAGAGATGAGCACCTGCCCTGTGTGCCCTCTGTAAGGCTGGGGGACGGGACCTGATGGAGCCTCTGTGCAGTAGACAGCAGGATCTAATTGATGAAGGCCATTTGGTCCTGTTTCATCCATGTTGCTAAGACTACTCTGGCCAAAGGCAGCATAGGAGAGAGAAGCTTTGTTTGGTTTATAATTCCGGTTACAGTCTATTATTTTGGAGAAACCAAGGCCCGAACTCAAAGCATTGCACCCACAGTCAAGAGCAAAATGAGCGTGAACACACGGATCCTTGCTTGTTTACTCTCTTGCTCCCAGTTAGCTTTCTTCTCTCTTACTGTTCAGGACCCCCTGCCTAGGGAATGGTGCTTCCCACAGTGAGCTGGGTCTTCCTATATCAACTAACAGTCAAGACAAACCCCGCCCCAGATGTACCAAATGGACTCACCTAACTTAATGCCTCATTAAGACTCTCTTCCAGGTTAGGGTGTGCCAACGGACAGTTAAAACTAACCAGGACCCTGCTCTTGTCTTTTCCCACGCAGACTTTCAGCTGATCCTCACCATCGTGGGCACCATTGCTGGAGTCCTCATTCTGGCCTTGCTGATTGGACTGATTGTCTCAGCCAGGTATGGGGTGGGTGGAGGCTGCCAGATCACTTTCCAAAAGACTCTCCTGCCTCAGAAAGAGGAGACGAGGGAGGCTTCTCTGCCACACTGATTTTTTCCTTATTTAAATCATTTTCTTTCTTTTTAAAGGATTTGCGTTTGTTATTTTTATGTGAGCATGTATAAGTATTTTATGTATACATGTACTTAGGTGTGTTTGTATAAATACATGTGAGTGTAGGTGCATAAGAACTCCAGGAGAGAATATCATCTCCCCTAGAGCTGGAGTTGTGAGCCACCCAACCTGGGTGCTGGAACCTGAGCTCTGGTCCTCTCTAAGAACAATACGTGTTCTTAACCACCGAACATCACTCTATTCCGTACTCAATTTTACCTTTAAAAAAAAGAGAGAGATGTATTTATTTATTGTCTATACAGTGTTCTGCCTGCATGTCTGCCTTCACACCAGGAGAGGGCACCAGATCTCATTATAGATGGCTGTGAGCCAGCATGTTGTGGCTGGGAATTGAACTCAGTTCCCTTAACCTCTGAGCCATCTCTCCAGCTCCCAATTTTATCTTTTTAACTGATATTATATACATGGTTCTAGATCCTTTATGTTTTAAATTGTTTGTTTAATTTAGTTTTCGATTTACACTACTCAGTTTTTTATGTCATTGATAACTCTTCACTAGGGCCAGATATGGTGGCACACACCTTTAATCCCAGCACTTGGGAGGCAGAGGCAGGCAGATCTCTGAGTCTGACACACATAGTGAACACCAGGACAGCCAGGGCTATGTGAAGAGACCCTGTCTCAAACAACAGGAAAACAACTTTCCATTAGTATCATTTAACTCAACTTATGCCTAGCTGTACGCACCGATGTGCTCAGTACTTGGAAATTAGAGTCAGGAAGATTCAGAGTTTGGAGCCATCCTTAGCTACATAGCACGTTTGGGGCCAGCCTTGACTACATGAGATCCTACCTCACAGAAAACAAAATCCAGGGCTTGGTCTGGGGCTCGGTTGGTAGGAGTGCTTGTGTAACCTGCATGAAGACCAGGATTTGATCTCTAGCATAGCATAGACCAGGTGCGGTGGCGCCTCCTGTCACCCCAGCTCAGGTGGTCCAAGTTGTCCTTGGTTACATAAAGAGTTTCAGGTCAGCCTGGGCTCTCTGAGACAGTCTCAGAACAAGCGAACATACATTTAATTCCATTGATGTTGTCAAATATGACTTCACCTCCTTGCCTAGCACTTTGTTGAATGATGGATCCCAAAGCAACCCCTGCAGAAACCCTGCATCTTAAAGGAGAAGGGTCATCTCTCTGTGGTTTTCTCAGGGTAGTGCCCTCAGTCTCCTAAGGGAACGGGGGTAAAGTCTCTTTAGTCATTCAGCAATATTTAGCAATACTGCAGCCCTTTCAGTATCCAGGAAAAGGATGCTGCAACCCCCTTACCATTGACATGTGCCCAGTGAGAGCCACATTGTGAAAAGCATCTACTTCCCCCCTAACATTTAGGTCAGATCTTACATTCTGGTCTTTCCCACTATAACTGTAGAGAGTGGGCAGATACTCAGCTCTTTTTGGTTGTTTTTTTTATTATTTTATTATTAATTTTTTTTGAGACAGAGTTTCTCTGTGTAACCTGGCTGTGCTGGAACTCACTCTGCACACCAGGCTGGCCTCGAACTCACAGAGATCTGCCTGTTTCTGCCTCCCAAGTGCTGGGATTAAAGGCATGCGGCACCATCACCTGAGATATCTGGTTCTTACTCTTTGGTAGACATCTTCTTTTCTTTTGATGTTAACTCTTCCCAGAGCAAAACTAGAGTCAGCTACATGGGCACTCCCACACTATCTAGCTTTCTCACTTCTAGGAGAAGAGACAGAACCCCCCTGCTTTGGAGCAAGCCCGCATTCTCTTCTCTTGGGTAGCTGGTTGACTGTCCTTCAGGGACCAGAGTTACTATGGAATTGTGTGGTCTTGTGATAGTTTCGTATCAAGGCTTCTCCGTAACACTGCAGAGCCAAGCTCCTAGTCCAAGCACAGAGTCAGGGTTCATCTTTGCATCCTTGATCAGCCCATAGGGAACGGGGGCCTTTGCTACTCGGAATGAGAGACTGTTGAAAGCAGGATCCCCCATGTAAACTGATGCCGGGTGAATGACATTCCCCATGTGGCCGAAGCACAGGAGTGTTGGGAGTGCTCTGCGTCATTCACACAGCTGTCCCTACTCTCCTGATGTGAAGACAGGCAGGACAATACCTCTGTGAACACAAACACTTACACATGGCTTAGGATTCCCACTCTAGAGACCCCTGAAGTGCCCAACCAGCCCAGTCATCCTGCCAAACCCTATTTCCTTTTCTCCTCATTGGGTATGTGTGTGTGGTCTGTGTGTCTATTCATGTAAACACATATGTACTAGTGTGGGTGCTATGCATGAGAATAAATGAATATGTAGCCCTAGGGATGCTGTCAGGAAGCCTCCTCTGCTGTGATCTCCTCTGCTAGCTGAGGCAGAGCTCACAGATATGGCTACTCCAGCTAGCTAGCTTACCACAGGGATATCTGTCCCAATCCCCATGCTTCCAAGTGCTAAAATGATGGGGGGGGGAGCTCCATGCTGACCTGACCTTTGCATTGGCTCTTGAGATCCCAGCTCTGGGTCTCACACTTCCATGGCAAGTACTGTGACAGGGACAATCCCCTTGTTCCTTTTCTAAGACCGTGGTTTGCTGAGCTCGCCTCACTCCCTGAGATGATTCTGCAGACATGGATTCTGCTGGTGCTGTATATATTTCCCTTTCACTCTGAGTAGTTTTATAACCCATTGAAAAGCACACTTAATGCTAAATGTGGGCCTGGGTACGGTACACACCTGGGAGGCACAGACAGGCACATCTCTGCGAGTTCAAGGCCAGCCTGGTCTACGCAGTGACTTTCGGGACAGCCAGGGATGCAGTGAGGACTTCATTAGGGAAAAAAGAAAATGCCTTCTGGAAACTCTGCTGCCATCCCTGGGTCCTAATTCATTTTTATTGTTTATAGCTCAAAGAAGAAAAGGAAGAATGTGGAGGAACAGAACTTGATTGAAAATGACTTCCAGAATGTTCATCTGCAGCAAACTGGCTTCAGCAACTCAAACTTCAGCAACTTTGGAGGAGAGCAGAGCATCTTCCCCAAAGTCAGGACAGGGGCCCCCCGTCAAACCCAAAACCCCTATGCAAACCAGAGAAATGTGCCTCACCCTGACTACTAGGTGAGTGTGGCCTCTGACTTTGCAGAATGTAACGCCCAGCAAGGGAAAACTGAAGCAAGGCTGGAGAAGCAGCTCTTGCTAAGGAAGGGCCTGGGTTCAGGTCCCAGCACCTGCCTGGTGGCATACAACTATCCCCAACTCTAGTTCCAGGGGATCCAATGACCTCTTTGACCTCTACAGGTTCCAGACAAGCACATAGGCACTCATGCACATAAAAAAAAATAAACAAATTTTTAAAAAATTAGCAAACAAATGAAGCTGAAGAAAAGAGATCCCAGACATTGTAACAGCCATCCCTTGATTCTTGGCGTGAACGGCCGGCCACCTTCATGACGTCAGATCTATCTATGAATTTCTCTGGGCTTCTAGTTTCTTTTTTAGAAAACAGAGTAGCTCGGTTTTGGAGTTCTGGGTGACTCTAACTTATCCACTTCCCAGATGGTAAGGTGGCTTTGTTGGCAAACCCTTGCCTCCGAGTCTGGTGGCTGGAGTTCAATCCCAGGACCCACAAATCATTCTCTGGTCTCCACATGAACACTGTGGCATGTGTATCCCCTACCAAGTAGATAAATGTAATCAATAGACAAATAAGTACACTGTGCCTTTCTAGCCATGGCTAGTCATGGGAGCTAGTCAGGAGAGGCTGATATAAACACAGTAAGTCCAGATCTGCCTGAGTCACAGAAGGAGTTCACAGGCAGTCTGAACAACTCAGTAAGATCCTGTCTCAAAAGAATCAAACGTGATTTGAGAGCTCAGTGGCCAGGGAACGTAGATGAAGAGAACTGTGAATAATTAAGAACAAAGTTCATTTTGAAATGCAGTACTTTGCACTATTAAATTAGAAATCAAAAGGAGGCTCAGTGATAGATTATGGAGCACTATATTCGATTTATAATATCAGAAGTAAAGCAAAGTAAAAATTAAACATCCCCCTTCCATGGCTATGCCTGTGTGCTTGGGACATGGAAAGGGCAGTGGATGCAGGGTGAGTCTGTGGGATCCTTGTCAACCAAGTGCACAGAAGTAGCTCTCTTCTTCCCCCACATCTCGGGGCAGCACAGTTCACTTTTAAATCCAATGCCAGGGCTGGAGAGATGGCTCAGCAGTTAAAAGTACAGCTGCTTTCTCGAGGGTTTGGTTTTAGTTCTCAGCATCGACATGATGGCTCACAACTGTCTGTAACTCCAGTCCCAGGGGATCCAACATCCCTTCCTGGTCTTCATGGTCACCAGGCATACATGTGATATGCAGGCAACATGCCCACATATAATGTTTATATAATATTATAAATAATATATATAATTTATATATACATATATATGTATAAATACATGTGTGTATGTGGCACAAAATGTGGTGCCTTAAGCCATCCTGCCACACTACCCCCTGCAATACAGTCCATTTCAAAAGACAGAAAAATAGTTTGGCCAGAAGTATTTGTTTCCCTAAGGAGGATTTCTGAAGAATAGCTGGCTTGGGGCTGGTGACAGGTGAATGACAAAGGACAGAAGTACAGAAGAGAAAGAAGAGAAAAGAGACAGGGAAGAGGTGGGAAAGGAAAGAAAGAATAGACAAAATTTGTTTAAAAGGAAAAATTTACTTTAGAGGCAGAGGCAGGTGGAGCCTGTGAGTTCGAGGCCAGCCTGGTCTATGTAGTGAGTTCCAGGACAGCCAGGGCTACACAGAGAAACCATGTCTAGAAAAAACAAAACAAAACAATAACAAAAATTATAAAGGAAGCTGGGAAAATGGCTCAGGGAATAATCTGTTGAACAAGCAAGGGCGCCTGAGTTCAGATCCACAGAAGCTTGACTTCAGCACATATATTACATGCAACATACATATACATGAACATAAACATGAAAATGTACACACACACAGATGAATGAAGCGAATTTAAAAGAGAAGTCTTGAGATATGCTTTTTAAAAAAACCTCAAATATTGGAAAGAAGAAAAAGCAAAACAAAACAAAAGCAGAACGGACATGGTGGCATGTGCCTTTAGTACTAGCACTCAGGAAACAGATGCAGGAAGATCTCTGTAAAATGTAGGCTAGCCTAGACTACATATGAGCTCCAGGCTAGCCCAACTGGGACTACATATCAAGACCCTAGCATTTTAAAGCAAAACAAAATAAATGTGATTTTTAAAAAAGCCAACAGAAGCAAAACCCAGCATAGTGGGAGTGGCGCATATACCTGTATCCCAGCATTTGGGAGGCTGAAGCAGGAAGCACACATCTGAAGCCAGGTTACTTCCTTTGCCATGATAAGACACCATGACAGAGACCACTTATAGAAGAAAAAGTTTACCGGGGGCTTGCAGTCTCAGAGAGTGAGTGCATGGCCATCATGGTGGAGAACATGGCAGCAGGCAGGTAGGCGTGGAAATGGAGCATGAGAGTTCCCATCCTTAGGAGGAAAAGAGAGCTGACTGGAAATAGGCTTTTGAAACCTCAAAGCCTGCCTCTAAAGACACCCCCTTTTCCATCAGGGCCATACCTCCTAACCCTTCCCAAACAATTCCACCAACCACCACCTCAGGCTAGGCTACGGAGATCCTGCCTCAAAACAAACACCCCAAAGACAGGGGGAGTAGAGAGAAATCAGGAGATGACAAAAGGCTTAAAAATGGACAGATCTCAATTTTCTCTTTTTTTTTTTTTGCAGTTTGAAAATCTTTTCTAAGCGTATCTCTGTCTCTCTCTCCTCCTATATAGAATGATAAGAACTTGGAGCCCTCCCTAGCCCAGTCCACACAAGCTGTGATCTTGAGTGTTTAGAGGACAAGACAAGCAGGTGACGATAAAGGCCTGACCGCCATCCAGAGTTCTCTTCACCCCATCTCTCAACCCTCTCTGAGTATGGACCTGTGTGAAGAATGCAGCTTGCTGAGGACACCTATGTAATTAAATGCACATAGACACTATGAGCCTTGTAAGTGTTGATTTTCTCCAGTTAGTACAAAATGCTAAGATGGTGATTGGTGAAGTCTTTTCCTTCCTGGTGGGTCAACAGCATTTCCAACCTAGAGGGAGCACCCTCGTAACCCGTCCCTGGGCAATGCCGCTCCTGTGCTCCTCACTCCAAGGAGACAGAAGCTTTCTCAGGAGAATTACGGGAATTCAGGAACCTTCCAATGAGAACTAGCTCTGTCCTCCATGGGGACTTTCAAATCTTTCAGATGTCAGTTAGTTTGTAGGAGAAGCAAAGAGGGGAAACGTGAGCAGAGATATCAGAGAGAGGCCACGGAAACCATGCTGGAGGGGTGAGTGAGGGAGAAGGGAGCAGGTGGTACCTCTCCCCTTGGTGTCTCTCCTCAAGAAGCAAATGGGCACTTGTCAGGTGCTGCCCTCCCCGAGACATAATCCTGGGAAAGCCATAAAAGCAGGAGTCAGTGTGAAGTGCCTGTAACAGCACAGGCCTTCTGTCTGGAGCTGTGTCAAAGGGTCCAGGTATTCGCTGTATGATGCAGGTTCCACAGGTGCTTCGCTGGATCTCAGCCTGGTCCATGACTTAGCAGTGCCCCCCTCCACGGGATAAATACACTCAGCCTTCTTTTTAAATGTTAATTGTGGCCCTGTGTCTGTTGTCTGGTCCACTCAAAAGGTACTTTTATTTGTTGTTATTATTTGTTTATGACTGTTCATTGTGAAGGCAATAAAACATCTTTGGTACACAGCGTCCTTTCTTGTTGGGGAGCTTTTGATGGCCCACACAGCAGTGAGCCACATTGTATTTTGGTTCTGCTTAGTGATAGAGTTCATGTATCTCAGGCTGGCTTCAAACTTTGACCTGAGATGTCTGACCTTCCTGCCTCCACCTCTCTAATTCTGGGATTACAGGTGTGTGCCATCATGCCTGGTGTATGTGGTGGGTAGGGATTATGCATGCCAGACAAGACCCGTAGCGGCCGAGCTAGTCCTTAGTCCCTAGCACAAAGTCTCATTTCATTTTTCAAGGATTTGTTTTGTGTGTAGGTAGGTAGGTAGGTGTAGATAGCTGTACAGAAAGCCAGAGAGCCAGAGTTAAGGCTCTAAGATATGAGAACTTGGCTCAGGTTTTCTGCGAAAACAGTGAGGACTCTTAACTGCCCAGCTGGCTCTCTGGCTCTCCCTCCCCTCTCATTATAAGCAGAAAGTGAGACATGGCACCGCTAGTGACTGACATTTGCTGCCTTCTTTAGGGGTTTTGGATCACCCACACTAACATTTTAACACATAAATCATGTTGGCTGCAGTGTTGGCTGCAATCCTCCAAACATAGCTCCAAGACAAGTAGCCAGGCTATGAGTGGGGCCCAAATCACTCCCGGCTCCAGGACAATCAGTGAAGTCTCACCCTTCTGCCTCTGGGGTGGACTTAATGTTGAACACCTATGTAATATATTGAAAAATCACCATCATGTGCTATTTCAGATCATTGAACATACACTCTGGGAGCATAAGGAACTCTTTGTTCAAACAGACTCAGGATATTTAAAAACTCCCAATCCTGTGACTGGTGAAGGCACCTGCTACCAAACCTGACAACCTGAGTTTGATCCCTGGGACCCACATGTAAAAAGAGAGAACCAATTCCCATAAGCTATTATCTGACCTTCACACTTGGGAGGCAGAGGCAGGTGGATCTCTGAGTTTAAAGCCAGCCTGGTCTACAGAGAGAGTTCCAGGACAGCCTAGGCTACACAGTGAAACCTTGTCTTGAAAAACAAAACAAAATACACACACACACATGCATGCATGCACACACACACACACACACACACACACACACACATACACACACACGCACGCACGCACGCACGTACGCACCCATTCTCTGTCCTGGGTCAGGACTGGAATAGTCCTGTCCCCAACTCTGGAATAGGGAACAAGGAAAACAAACATTGTCTCCTTGAGAAAGGCTGGAGGGCAAACCATGTCCCATAGAGGTTACTATTGTTTATCACTTGCTGTTAAAAATGCTTGTGGTGGGGAGAGGAAGCTGGAAGCTCATCCATGGATGAAAAGCTCAATCAGGAACTCCAGCTGCCTGCCTCGACCTCCCCAGTTGATTTCTGGCTGGGTGTTCTAAGTCATTCACTTGATGTGTGAACTAAAGTTTCCAGGAGGCACAGCAGGGAGAGGCAGAGGATAACTGTAAAAATAGTTTTGTAAAGACTCATGTTGGGAAAAATCCTATGACAGAGGAGTCTGGGTGCTCTGTGAGTCACAGGAGGTCGTGAGATACCTGATATAGATGCTGGGATCCAAACTCCAGGTCATCTCTCCAGTACCCATAAATCATGTTCATTAGCTACTAGTGCCCACAATAGAGAAACACTCTGAGAAAACAGACTGGCTAATACAATCAATCACTTAACAATGTCGGTTTAAATGTAGGAATTAAATCAGCCGAACATTGCAATTTGCCATCACAGACTTCGCTTCCATGCACACAACCTCAGTCATTCAAAGGCAGCTCCAGATTTAGTAAGGCATCTGAGCCCCATTTACTGGTCCACCTGTTTGCCTCCGACTCACAACGGGCCAGCCCCCAGCACTTCTCAAACACCTCCAGTCAGCATGAGTCTGGGTTTCATTAGCTGTTCTTCAGAGACTCGAGGTTGCTGTATGAATACAAATAGTCTTCTAAGACAAGATGTAGTGGCACACACCTTTAACCCCAGCACTTGGGAGGCAGAGTCGTACAGAATTCTGTGAGTTCCAGCCAGCCCCAACACCATCTCAAAAACAAACCAACAGGGTCCATAGTCCAGTGATGTGGGAGTGCCTTTCTGTTTGCTCTGAATATCAATCTTTAAATAAAGGAGCTGTTTTGGCCCTTGACAGGCACCATAGAAAAAGTAGGCAGAGGAATCAGAATAGGTAGGAAAAGAAGGGCGGAGTCAGGGACAGATGACCCAGCTGCTGAAGAAAAAGCATGTAAGGAACACAGGTGAGCCACGGGCCACGTGGCAAACAGATTAATAAAAATGGGTTGATTTAAGATGTAAGAGCTAGCTAGCAATGTGCCTGAGCCATAGGCCAAACAGCATGAAGTGTCTGAGTTCTGGGGGCCTGAGCAGCAGCGGTGGGCGACTAAGGGGTCTGGGGCTGACTGCAGGTCTGTGGGTCTGGGCCTCTGGCCGCCCAGGACCAAGAAACTCCACTACTACAGTCCAGACTGACCTCAAACTTAATTTGTAACCAAAAATATCTATGAATATCTAGTCCTTCTGCTCCTCAAGTGCTGAGATTGTAGGTGTGCACCTGTTGTACAGGACTTTTTTGATCCAAACTGCCACCATCATCAAGAGTTCCACTGAGACTGCTTGCAAAAAATCATCACACATGGCTTATTGGCTAGTTACCTTCCTTCATGGAAAAAAGGGGTGGGGAGGGTCATGGGACCATCACTTGCCTCCCCTGAGTATCCACCCTAATTGCATATGGTCTTGGGGCACAGGGCCAGAGGGTATAGGTGGAAATAAGGAAAGAGAACTCCATATATCTACAAAGCTGTGGGGAAATTGTCATCTCTATGTGTGGGGTGCAGACCTTCCAATGGACTGCTTCCCCCCATCCCTTCCCAGACAGGATATCTATGTGTAGCCCTGGCTATCTTGGAATGTGTTGTGTAGACCAGGCTGGTCTCCAACTTAGAGATATGCCTGCCTATGCCTCCAAGTGCTGAGATTAAAAACGTGTGCCACCACTGCCCAGCTCCAGCTTGGCGGCTTTAAAATCGCCTATGTTGCTGCCCATAGACCTTTACCTTTTTAAGTAAACCTAATTAGCTTATTGGTTCCCCCTGGTGGCCTTCAGTGGACCCACACCTGGGGTTGTCGTTGGACCCTTAAGAAAGGTGTTTTAACAACCGTACAGCTAGCTCTACTTGGCTTAGGCATTGGTACAGCATACAAGACCAGGGCACACTACATTTAGGATCTTGAGTGGTCCCCAAAGGCCCAGAGCGTTAAAGGCTTGGCTGAGCTTGTGCTGCTACTACACATACTTGGGACTCCAAAACAAGGCCTGGAATATTATTTTAAGATGTGTTACTTTTGTGTATGCTGTGGAACATTTGTTTAATGATGCAAAGGTGTGTTACATTCTTTTATGCTGTATTTGTTTAACTCTGTGAAGCTGAGTTACTGTGCCTGTCTAAAACACCTGATTGGTCTAATAGAGAGCTGAATGGCCAATAGCAAGGCAGGAGAAAGGATGGGTGGGGCTGGGAGGCAGAGAGGACAAATAGAAAGAGAAAAGAGAGAGAGAGAGGACCCCAGGGGCCAGCCACTCTGCCATGTTGTGAGCCACGAAGTTAAGAAGTCAAGAATAGAATAGAGAAAGGTAAAATCCCATAGGCAAAAGTTAGATGGGATAATTTAATAAAAGCTGGCCAGAAATAAGCTGAACTAAGGCTGGGCTTTCATAAGGAAGACTAGACTCCATGTATTTATTTGGGAGCTGGGTGGTGGGCCCCCAAAGAGCAAAGAGAAAGAACAAGCCTACAGAAGGTTAGGTCAGTGGGATGCACTCTTGAAGGCGAGATACCAGCCCCTCCTTCTCACCTTTACTTCCTGGCTGCCCTGAGTCGAGAATGGCATCTACTTCTGCCATGATGTCCTGTGCAGGACAGACCCAAAGCAACAGAGCAAAGTTCTACAGACCAGAACCTCAGAAATGAGACTAAAACACTTCTTTACTTCTTTATGAATTGTTTTTGAGACAGAATTTCTCTGTGTAGTCCTGGCTGTCCTGAAATTCACTCTGTACACCAGGCTGGCCTGAACTCACAAAGCTCTGCCTGCCTCTGCCTCCTGAGTGCTGGGTCTAAAGGTGTGGACCACCACCACCCAGCTCTTATGTGAATGTTTTAAATTTTATTTCATTATTTTCATTATTTTTAGACAGTGCCTCCACTGTCTGCCTGACTTTACCTTCCAAAAAACATGGTCTGCCATGCCCAGCTAACTAATTTTTTCAGGTGTGTGTGTGTGTGTGTGAGAGAGAGAGAGAGAGAGAGAGAGAGAGAGAGAGAGAGAGAGAGAGAGAGAGAGAGAGAGAGAGAGAGAGAGAGAGAGAGAGAGAGAACATTTGGTTCTCATCCCCCCCCCTCCCCTCACATGGATCCTAGGGAGCAGATGACTCAGGTCATCAGACTTGCTCAGTGAGCACTTTACCTTCGGAGGCATCTGGTTGGACTCAATTTTCTAAAGTTGATTGATCCAATGGAAACATGGCTGGGACAGAAACCAGCACATTAATATAGAGAGAGAACAGATCCAGAAACCATCCTCACCCTTCTGTCCCAGCTCATTCCTAGATTCTGGCAAATTTCACGGTCAGTAGATGGCGCTGTCTCCTATAATTTGCAGAAAAACGTCAAGCGAGCCAGCTTCCAAAACGGCCTATTTCTAACTGCTGACTTCCTTCCTTCCTTCCTTCCTTCCTTCCTTCCTTCCTTCCTTCCTTCCTTCCTTCCTTCCTTCCTTCCTTCCTCCCTCCCTCCCTCCCTCCCTCCCTCCCTCCCTCCCTCCCTCCCTCCCTCCTCCCTCCCTCCTCCCTTCCTTCTCCCCCTCCTTCTCTCCCTCTCTCCCTCCCTGGATCTCAAATAGCCCAAGCTGGCCCTGAACTTGATATATAGCTAGAGGATGACAGACCCACCTGGCCACCACCTCCCAGTGCAGGGATTACAGGTGTGCACTACCACACCCAAGTATAATCATTAACTTTCTTTTTTAAGAGTGTGTGTACTCAATGCCACGGCAGGCATGTGAAGGCCAGAGAGCATCTTTGGGGAGTCAGTTCTATCGCTACACTGTGAATTCCAGGTGCTGTTCTCAGATTTTAATTCTCGGCAAGGCAAGAGCTTCTGACCATTGAGCCATCTCTGGGTCCTTAGAATTTATGAAGCAGTGGGGATCTAACACTGGGCTTCACACATGCTAGGCAAACACTGGGCCAACTGAGCTATATCCCTAGCCTACATCGTGTGTGTCTCTGTGTGTGTGGGGGGGGGGATGTGTGTGTGTGTGTGTGTGTGTGTGTGTGTGTGTGTGTGTGTGTGTGTGTTTTGAGGCAAGGTCTCACTATATAAACTGTGGTATCCTGAAACTTACTCTGTAGCCCAGGCTGGCCTTGAACTTGTGATATTTCCACCTCTAACTGTATATTGTTGGGACTTCAGGACTGTTCCACCATGACTGGCCCAGCTCGAGTGTGTTGAAATATTTGTGAATCGTTTTCACCAGAGCATTAGAGTTCCTTCGCTGTCTTGTCTATTGGCCTTTTTTTTTCTTTTTATCATGTATCAGTTCTGTCTGCATGTGTGTCTGCAGGCCAGAAGAGGGCGCCAGATTCCTTGGTGGCTTGTGGGCCACCATGTGGTTGCTGGGGAATTGAACTCAGAACCTCTGGAAGAACAGCCATTTCTCCAGCCCCTGGTCTTCTTAGTGCTAGAGGTTGAACTTGGACTATTATTCATTTTTACTGCCTCCATCACTTCATCCCAGTACTGAGCAATGCCTCCATCACATCAGTGGAACAGGAAACTAGGTACAATGTTTTGATGGCAAACATTTTATTTTGCGGTAATCTTATAAAGTAAAAAAAGGAGGTAAGGCTGTTTACATGGGAAAGTCCTTCAGTTAAGAAGACAAAAAGGCTCTTCTGTTCACCGGCAAACCATTTACTGTCGCTCTGCAGGCCTGGGAATACATTTTCTGAGCCCACAACCACATTATCTTGGCCAATTCCAGAAAGTTCTGTTGCTTCCGAATGTAGTAATAAGCAGCCTATTACAGGTGGCTCATATGTAGCCTTCTGTACCCTCTTGTAACATTGTAACGTGGGTAGCATTATTACTCAGCTCAGAAGCTGAGTGAGGCAAGGTAAGTAACCAGAGCAAGTTGGAAAGTGAGTGAAAAGCCTGGTCAGGATTCAAGCCCAGATTGTCCAGCTCTAGCGCCCACCTCTACACCATTCATTCATGCCAAATTATCCACCTAGGTACTGTGGAGACCCATATCTGTCCTGTTATGTCCTGCGCCTTGGTCAATGATGCAACAGAAGAAATAAGGGGTTTATATTCCCAGAGCTCATGAGCCTTTAGTCCTGAAGCTGAACAGAGCTGCTCAGGGATTGAGACCTTTATTGCTCTTGCAGAGCCTGGGTTAAATCCCCAGCAATCACAAGGTGACTTGTCAGTAAGTAACTCTGATCCCAGGGATTTGATACCCTCTTTTGATCTCTAAAACAAAAAACATCACCCACAATTGTTTGTTTGTTTATTTGGGACAGGGTTTTCTATGTCTGTTCTGGAACTCACTGTGTAGGCCAAGACTGGCCTCCAAATGAGAGATCCACCTGCCTCTGTTTCCCAGGTGCTAGAATTAAATACTGTCCAGCTCACTTGCAATGTTCTTATGTGTGTTACTTATTACCTCTTGTCTGGCTCTGCTCTGTGGGAACCTTCCAGCTCTTTCCCAACACTGTCCCTCCACCTCCTGACCAATTGTAGTGTCCTGTCCCTCTGTGGCGATGGAAAGACGGGTGGACACAACAGTGTATGTCTTCTTCATACGCCGCTGCCAAGAAGGGGCTTCTCAAAGGCCATGTCCCTCCACCCCATCTTAGTTCTGTTATGCAGAAAGTCCTCTGTGGTATTTATGGAATGTAAAGAGCATGCTAGGGCAAAGAATGTCCTAGTAAATGAAAGCAAATAACTCAAGGCTGAAAAGGCATCTTTGGGAATTTTGTTGTTTTTAAAACAAGGCTGAATCATAGCCCTGTCTTCAAAATCCCGATTCTCCTGACTTCATCTATTAAATACTAGGATTATAGCCATCATGCACAGCTGGGAAAAGCATCTTTTGCCGAGTTCTGAGCATCACTGCAGTGGTTTGGATGTAAAGCCCCCACAGGCTCATAGGAAGTGGCACTATCAGGAGGTGTGGCCTTGCTGGAGGAAGTATGTCACTGGGGGTGGGATTTGAGGTTTCAAATGCTCAAGCCAGGTCCAGTGTCTCTCTCTTCCTGCTGCCTGAGGATCCAGATGTAAAGCTCTCTGCTACTCTCCAGCACCATGTCTGCCTGAATGCCGCCATGCTCTCCACCATGGTGATAATGGACCAAACCTCTGAAAGAGTTGCTGTGGTCATGGTGCTTCTTCACAACAATAGTATTTCAAGTAAGACAGCCCAGCCATGTAAACATATTTGTTTACATGTGAGCGTGGGCAGGTATGTGTGTTGTCAGAGGTGTGCTGTGGCACTCTTAGAGGTCAGAGGAAAACTATGAGGAATTATTTTTTTCCTGTCACAGTAGGAGACCCTGAGATTGAATTTGCTTCATCAGGCCTATGCACAAGGCCTCTACCAGTTAAGCCATCTCCCTGGTCCCCACATTCTCATTTTATCATAGGACGCCCACCATTTTCCAACATCATCTTTTTCTGTTATTCACCTAAGTGTCAAGCTTAGAAAAAAAAAAAGTTACAGTATGGTTATAAGTAGACATTTGGACAATGGGCCCACCCGAATATTTTAATAGCATGGTCTCTAATTCTCCTTGAGACCTATCTCTACTGAAGCTTCCATGCTGGTGACTCAGAATCTCATTGGCTTCTATCCAGCATTACAGAAAGCATGGATGATCTAAAGAGAGCCTCTTAGCTGTCTGGTCTGGCCTGGCAGTGACTTGGAAGACTCAGTCATGAGCTAGGACCCCTAGCCCTTCAGCTTACTGCTTGTTGTGGCTCACACTGTTAGTCCCAGCACTTGGGAAGCCAAGGCAAGAGAATCTCTGAGTTCAAAGCCAGCCTGGTCTTCAAAGCAAGTTCCAGGACAGCCAGGACTGTTACACAGAAAACTCTATCTGGAAAAAACAAAACAAAGACTGGAGGAGGTGGGTCTGTCCTCTGATATCTCAGACTGTTTTTATTTGAAAAATATTCCCACACTGAAAGACACTGTGTTCCTTCTCAATGGAGATTCAATTGTGGTTTAGGAATGAATGGCTCAAGGACAGCTAGAAAGCCCTGTGGGGCAAAGGTCTGGCTTGTCCTTGAGTAAAGTGACTTAGAAGACTAATGGTCAAAGGTGGAGCCTAAGGAATCTTTTGCAATATAATGCAGACTCTCTTAATGCTAATGGAATGGCTGCTATGTGCTAGGTGTCTTCAGATGTATTTGTGACCTAAAGCTATGTTAAAAAAAAAAAATTACTCCAAAGGAGGACGGACCAAACAGACATAAGGAAAGTTCTGAAGTCCAGGATCCAGTAGATGAATTTATTAGCATTATTTACAGGATGCACAGAAAATTTATAGAGAAAACTCTATAGACCAAGGCTGGTCTGGAAATTAGGACATCCACCTGCCTCTGCCTCCTGAGCGCTGGAACTAAAGATGTGCTCCACCACTGTCCAAGCTTCTGTTTCATGTGACTATAAGTCTCCTGCAGAACTGATAAGATTGGGTTCAGTGTGCTGCCTTGGGTGAAAACAGTTGAGTATCTCTATTGGGGTGTCTCAGGTCCAGCCAATTTAAACAGTTCTGAAGTATGCTCTGTCCTTGCCCTTATCAATAATCATGAGAGATGGCCAGTTTCACTGCAGTCTGGCATGTAGAACAACTAAGTGACAGCTTACTGGAATATGGAGTTACTCTGGCCCGGAATAGGAAGACTAATCCCATTACAACTCACTCGTTTAACTCATATGATTTTCTCAAACAATCACAAGACCAATTAGCCAAGAATGTTATTGTACTTTAGAGGACACTAGAGTATGATGGTTCTTTTAAACACACTCCAGTTGTGTTGAAGATGGTGGTGGTTTGAATGAGGACGACCCCCAGAGATTCCTATGTTTGAATGTTTGGTCCCCAGTTGGTGAAACTATTTGGGAAGGATTAGGAGGTGTGGTCTCATTGGAGTAGGTGTGCCTTTGAGGCTGGGTTTTTCAGGTTCGAAAGACTCATGCCATCCTGTGTTTTCTCTTCCTCCTACTTTCTGATCAAGATGTGGGCTATCAGCTCTTCCTGCCACAATGCTTTTGTTCTGCCATCATGAATTCTCACCCTCAGAAACCCTTAAGCCTAATTAAGTACTTTCCTTTATATGTTGTCTTATCACAACAATAGAAATATACAAAAATTTATTTATGTGTATGTGCATGGCTGTAGGTGTGGGATCCTCTGCAGTTGGGGTTACAGGTGGTTACGAGCCCAACATGAGTGCAGGAATGTAACTCCATTCATTCACCGAGCCATCCATCTCTCCAGCCCCGAATAAACATCAATTATATGGAGACTTTCACAGTCTCACTAAAGGTCAGAGATTCTATTCAAAAGGGCAGCTATGAAACAATAGAAGAGTGAGTCTTGGACTTAGGGGACCTTGACACTGCTGGTTTTCATGTCTCTGAGCCCCAGTGTCCAATGTGTAGAGTAAATCTTTTACCCTGTGGAGTTGCGTGAGTTCACACAATAAAGACCTACTGGAGCATTGTCCTTTGGAGTTCTCTAAATGGGGTGGTAGGCCAGATTCTTCTGATTCAGTCACTTACTCAAGATGTCTATGGGACTAGGGATATAAGTATTATCCTGGGATGTCTGAGGCCCTGGGTTCATCCCTCATAATCCCCAGACAAACATGAGACCAGCTTTCTCCCCTTCTTTGTAGATTTCTTTCCATTCATTTTACTTTTTTATTGAAGTAAACAGAAAACGGTCTGCACCCTTTAGGCACCGTGAGAAAACACCTAGAAAAATTATGACTGCTTTGTTGGCCTGGAAAGGGCTGATTACATAAGGACTCCACTAAATTGCTGACAATTAAGGAAATCAAAATAAAAAAGATATGTTTTGTACACACAAGCACAGGTCCTCAATAGGCACACATAATTATACACATAAATAAAAATCATTTTTTATAAAAAGATTTTGAACTAGGTGGTAGTGGCCAGCCTGGTCTACAGAGTGAGTTCCAGGACAGCCAGAGCTATTACACAGAAAAATCCTGTCTCAGAAAATGAAAACAAAATTGTGGGGTTTTTTTTTGTTTTGTTTTGTTTTGTTTTTAGATCTATTGTTCAATGTGAGGGTGTCTTGCCTGCATGTATATCTATGTACCACACACATACAGTGCCTATAAAAACCAGAAGAGGACATTGGATCCCCCAGAACTGGAGTTACAGATGGTTGTTAACTGCCTTGTGGGTGACCAGAACCAAACCTGGGTCCCTCTGCAAGAACAAGTGTTCCTAACCACTGAGCCATCTCTCCAGCCCTTTATTAGAAAAGCATGGTGAGCGAGCTGTGGTGGAACACAGCTTTAATCCTGGCACTCAGGAGGCAGAGGCATGAGGATCTCTGTGAGTTCGAGGCCAGCCTGGTCTACCGAGTAAGTTCCAGGACAGTCAGGGCCCTGTCTGTCTTCATAACAAACAAAATAGAGGCCAGAAGAAGGTCTGAGATCCCAGAATTGGAGTTACAGGCAGGGGGGCAAACTGCTGTTACTTACTACTGCTTTGTTGGCCTGGAAAGGGATGCTTAGATAAAGCAGTTTGCCAGTATTAGGAGCTGAATCCTCTGGAAGATCAATAGCTGCTGTTAAAAACTGAGCCATTTTATCTGGTCTGGGTATTGTTTTTCTTAAAAAAATATTTCAGTTGATGCTGGATGTGGCAGTGCATGTCTGTAACACCAGCATCAGGAGTTTTACAAGGTTACAGAAATAATAACAAAGCCCAGAAGATCATTTCATAAAGACAAACACACATTCCCTTTGGAATATATAATCTTAGGAAAAAAAAAATGTCCAAAGTAACCTTTTGAAAACTGCTCTCAGGAAAATAAAATAATTACAATTTCCAGAATTGATAATTATATGAATAGAGAGGTGGAAACATGCAATTTACTTGCCAAGTGTCTGCTAGCTATGTTGTAAATAAATTCTTGTGTGTTGTGGGGGGAGGGGGCACTGCTTCTCTTTCTCCCTCTGCTCAGAGTCTTATTCTATAGTCCAGGCTGACCTCGAACTCTTACCTCTGCTTGCCTTAGGTCACTGAGTGCTGGGCTGCATCCATGAGCACTCTGTCCAGCTCTTGTGTATCCTCTTTTGGGGCTAGGGGAAGTTCAAGACAGGGTTCCTCTGTGTATCCCTGACTGTCCTGGAACTCTGTAAACTAGGCCAGCCTCAGACTCACAGAGATCCACCTGTCTCTGCCTCCCAAGTGCTGGGATTAAAGGCGTGCAGACCACAGACCAATTTTGTTGGTGTAACTGTGTATATGCTTAACTCAAAACCAACAAATACACAAATGATTATTGCCAACTTACAAAGTAGGCTGTTTTCATTAACATGGAACACAGTGTGCTTACAACTTCATCTATTATCTGGAAGCTACTTCTTGGTTCATCCTCAGAGGTTCTGAAAGCTGACATGGGGATTAGAATTGTGGTGCATAACAAGAGAAAAATCTATGTTGGGAGGTTGGGCATTTTTCTGCCTTTAGGTAGCAGGTTCGTTTTGAACTTGCAATATAGCCAAGGATGACCTTCCATTCCCAAGGGCTGAGATTGTAGGCATATGTTATGACACCAGCTCTAACCGTGTATTTTTGAAATAAAAAAAATGATCTTAGCATTTAAAAAAAATATAGTTCTGAAGGCAGTGGTGTCAAGTACCTTTATTCCCAGCACTCCAGAGGCAGAGGCAGGCAGATCTTTGAGTTCAAGTCCAGCTTGGTCAACAGAGAGAGTTCCAGGACAGACAGTTACACAAGGAAACACTAGAAAAAACAAAAAACCCAGAACAAAACCAAGTATACCCATGTTTCATAGGCAATGTCTACAAAAGAATTTTTTTAAAAATTAATTTTTTATGTGTATGGGTATTTTGCCTACATGTATGTCCATATGTGGTATGGTATGCACACAGTTTCTGGAGAATTCAAAAGAGTTATCAAGCTTCAAACAGTTGTGAGCTGCCGTGTGGGTGCTGGGAATTGAACCCAAGTCATTTAGAAGAGCTTTTCATCACAGAGTCATCTCTCAGGCCCCTAACTATTCTTTTCACGGTAAAAGACACATAATGTAAAAATTTTATTTCATTCATTTTAAGTGGACTGTGCTGATATTACTACCATTTCTAGAACTTTCTCATTATCCTCATCAGAATCCCTGTACTCATGAGTGACTCCCCATTCTCTCCCCCAATCAGCCTCTGGTAACATCTGTTTTACGTGTTTCTATCACTGTTTCTGTTCTGGACCCTTTATTCACATAGAATGCCTAAGCATGGTGGCACAGGCCTGTAATCTTATTACTCAAGAGGTGGAAGCAGGAGAATCAAAGATCAAAAATGCAAAGTCACCCTCTTCAGCTACAGCAAGTTCAAGGTCAGCCTGGGCTAGATGAGATGACCCCCCCCATATATATAATTATGTAATATTTGTCCCTTTGGGTCTGATTTGTTACAAAGCATGTTTTCAATGCTGCAGCAAGTGTCAGAATTCCATTCCTTTATTTTGCTGTTTTTGTTTTTAGACAGGGTCTGCATAGCTCTGGCTGTCCTGGATTTCACTATGTAGACCAGGCTGGCCTCAAATGTACAGATCTACTGCCTCTGCCTCCAGAGAGCTAGAATTAAAGGTGTGTGCTGACTCGTTTAGCTCCATTTCCTTTTAAGATCAAATAATAGATTGCGATATGTATATCTGACAATTTATTTATCTGTGAACACTTATATGAAGGAATCTTGAAGGGGGGGGGCATTAGCCACAAAGCAGAAGTTCTGAATTAGAAAAGGCATTTCCAAACCAGCTTTAATGCAGCTTGGATTGCTCAGGAGTTGTGGCTTATGGCAGGTCTGGGCAGGCTGGGGACCCAGAGAACCACCAAATAAGACAGGAGGGGACCAGGAAGAATTAGGGCAAGTTGGATCATAGCACCTTCCAGGTGCAATTTAGGTAAATGGTGGTCTGTGCCAGATGTGGGACCAAGTGAGATATTTAAGCAATGATAAAGTACACATTCTGGGTGCAGAGAAGATGGGATATTACAGGGACTGAACTTTTAAAAAATGCATGGCATAGGAAAACTACTGTTATACTCTGTTAAGTGGTAGTCAGCCAGCTTTCAGGACTCAGCTCTCCATCCTACATAGTTCTGCCAGACAGCAACACTCAGCACTGGTGGTCTTCCAGCTCATTCTTTGATCAGTTCCCATAACTTAGAATCACGACCTCTCTCAGCAGGGACAAATGTAGCCTCAAGGCCAACAATGAATGCCCTGAGGGGCAGGCCATTCCAAGATAAACGGGGGCTGCTTCTGCAGCATGATTTTACTGGACAATGGTTGGCCTCAAGTATGACTTTTAAGCCAAAAGAAACTATTACAGAGCAAATCTACAGATGAATTTTGAAGTTTGCTATGGATTTTCATTTTTACTTACCCATACAACACTTCAATCTGACCTCTGCCAGTACCATCCGATGGGTACAAACAAAGCTCAAGATCCAAATGTCTCAGGTAGGTTTTGTACACTCAGCTCCAATCCCTGACCTTCCAGCTCGTTCCTTCCTTGACCTTTCCAAGGTTAGGCTGCCTTACTTAAATCATTCTCAATTTTAGGCTAAACATCCCAGCAGTCACTTTTCCTCCATCATGTTAACCCTCTGTGCCTCAGTTTACTCGTCTAAATAAGTAGGACGCTAGGAGTACTCGGGGGAGTGAGTCCACATACAGACAGCACTTAAACACAATGCCTGCTCAGCAGTGTGCCCTCAGCTTCACCTGCGCCTCTACGGTCCACGTGTCCTCCCTTGCCCGTCCGGAGCGTGGCGTCTGTCCCATCTCTGGGGAGGCCCGGGTTGGCATGCGCTTGTGGCATGACGAAATGGCCTGGCAGATCCAAGCCGAACCTGCGCTCTCGAAGTTACACTGAGATTGCTTTGGCCCAAGTAATCTCCGCGGGCCTAATGGAGCGCGCCCCGCCCCCTCCTATGCTGCTAGGACCCGGGAGGGAGCCCCAAGCTAAAAGTTTCCAATCGGGGACAACACCCCCACCCACCCAAGTGCGTCGTCGAACGTGACAGCCACCTGGGCACCCCGGGACCTAGACGAGCCGACGGGTCCCGGCGCAGGGCGGAGCTGGTCCAACCCAGAGCTCGCCCCGCCCCGTCCCGCCTAGCCGTAAACTGACCGAGTGGCGGCCCGCGGGAGAGAGGGGAGGAGGAAGCAAAGAGTGGGGCACGGAGGGCCGAGGGAGAAGGAAAGAAGCGCCGAAAGAGCGGGCGCACGGGGAGTCGGCGAGGGTGCGTCCCGAGCGGCGACAATTCGGGGTGTCTCGGCCGGCCAGCAAGTGGGATGGTGGCGGCGGGGCGCGGGCCAGCCCGGCCGCGGGCGCCGTGAGCCCCGAGCGCAGCGCCCGGCATGCGGCTGCGGTCCCCGGTCTCGGCCCCCGCTCCGTCCCCGCCGCGCGCCTCCGCCGAGCGGCGCGCACCATGCCGCGGGTGCCCGCGACCCTCTACGCCTGTCTGCTCGGGCTCTGCGCGCTCGTTCCGCGCCTGGCAGGTAAGCCGCGCCGCCCGCTGTGCACTCGGGACCTTTGCTCGCGCGCGGGGGCCGGGGGGGTTCGGTGCATCCTCCGGGTGCTCTCCGGTGGGACGGAGGGGGCTCGGGCTTTGAGTCTGTGTGCGCTGCCCGATTCCCTCCCGGGCTGAGGAGGAGCCTTCCCTTCCTGTGTAAACAGCCGGCGTCTGGTGGTGGCCGAGCCCTAGGGCGCCGGGGACTCGGGAGGGAAGGCCTCCCCGCCCGGTGCTGGGGCCCCAGCTCTGCGCTCTCCTGCACAAAGCGGCCCTTGTGGCCCGCGGGGAGTGGTGTGGGGGCCAGAGTGCGGCGGCCGGGCCACTCCTGTGGATGCTGCAACTTTTTCTACGCCTGGTCTGAGTTGAAAGTTGCCACCTCCCTCGGCAAGTCCGAAGTTATGGCCCCACCTGGGACTCCGCCATCTGATCCTGTTCCTGCACCGCGGCGATTCACAAACTGGTCTGACTGCAGAGAGGCTGCTGGCCCTGCCTTAGCCGGCGAAGGAGGAGCTCCCGGATACCTGCGTTAACTTTTCAGACTTAGAAGTGTCAGTTAAGAAGTCCCTAGAGGAAGGATGCTAGTGTGCGCGGGCTGCCACGGACGTGTTTGCGCCCTACCCCTGCAAACCAACCCACTCAAAGCAGAGTTTCTGAACTTTCTCCTTTCCGTCGGAGGTAATTGTGTATTGATTAAGAGTGCGCTGGGCACTTCCAAGCCCGGGGTACTTGTTTGCCTTTCTGAGCCCAGCCGCTGCCAGGCTGCTGGAGGGGAGAGCTCTCTACCCCTACCGCGGCTCATTTACATGAAGGAGGTTGAGGTTTCCATCTGGGAGCCGAGAGAGGGTCGAGGAAACAAAACGTCCTTCAGGCCCCAGGCCAAACTTAATAGTGTAGCAAGGCTGCTTTTATGGGAAAATAAGTACATCGCTGAGCTCTACCCTCCCTCCAGTCGGGCAACCAGTGCCCATCTTTGGTGTTTACGAGTTCCCAGGGGAATGCAGAGATGCAGCTTGACTCAACACCCAATGGAATGTATCCTTGCCAACTGATCTCACTTTAGGACAATCTTAGTTGGAAGTTTATGCTCTTTTTACGTTTGGGGAGAATTTCTCCTTTTGGTGTTTTTAAAATTTTTGTCAGAATAAACATACAACTTTACGTTAGTTTCGTGAAATTCAAGTTTGGGAATACCTGTAGTTCCTTTCAGACATTTGATTTTAATGAAAACTCAAAACATTTCCCATGGCAAAGACTTTAATCTTTGTTAGCTGAGTTTCCAGCAGCCTGTCTTTATCTTATTTACTCCCCTCCAACAATTCCCAGATTCACCCCCCTCACCCCCCCCCACTTCACTCTGCGTACAACTTTGTGCCCATTTGAAAAAAATCACAAAGGGACCAATTTGTGCCGCCTAAATTACTCTTGGACCCGTGGTCTTCAACTTGAGCCTGCTCTACTTACCTGGGGCAACCACCCTAGAGAAAACTCCCCTCCCAGCAGTTAACTGTAGTCAGTAGTAGCTCAATAGCTCTCCAGCTAGGTTTTTCTTTTATTTATTTTTTTTAAAATATAAATGTAACCCCACCTGGCCTGTAACTCTGTAGACCAGGCTGGTCTCCAATTTACAGAGATCCGTTTCCTTGTACCTCCCAAGTGTTGGGATTAAAGGGGTACCACTCCTCCAGGTGCCCTTCGAATTATTAAAGGCATTTGTTCTTCATTAACATGCAATTTCATCTCTTTGGAAGTTCCCGCGCCTCGGAACTGGATTTTCTGTCCCAGAGATGGGAGGGCCAGTGGTTTTCTCTCTTGCTTCAGGGCGGGAGTGGTGAACAGACGCCCAGGACTGTTTGTGCCTTATCTTGGAGTCTGGGCTTCACACTTAAGGTTTGCCCATTGCCCCTGTGATCACAGGTTTGTCTTTTGTCATTTCCGTGCTGCCACCCTCCCCCCAAGTCAGTAAAATGGCGATAGAACACCGGCCTCCAGGGTGGGCCACCTCCCACCTGCCCAGGGCCTTGCAAGGTCACAAGCAGCGGTTCCCATTCTTGCCTAGCTACCTTCATTCTTTATGCTTCCTCTTCCTCGTGTCCTCCTACCGCCTACCCACCCCCACCCCTCCCACCCACTCCCCTTTTTCTTGAAAGGCGGCAGGAACTTTCTCCTGTTGGTTTCTCCTTCTGACTGGAGCATAATTTGAAAAGAAAATCATAGTTACCCCGGGAAAGAAATGGTGTTGTGAAGTTTAGTGCCCATAAGGGTGTTTCTAGACCTGTGAGGGAATCCAGCAGGCCACTGGCCTTCAGTTTAAGGGGCTCGCTGTACTAAGCCTTTGCTGAGCTGCTCTGCCCTCCCACCGGGAGTATCTCCTTAATTATTCCTGGGGCCAGGAGTCTCCAGGCTGGAACCTGACACACAGGGTCTCACAAAACCAGGGAAGGGTCGCACTGGGGAGGCCTCCTGTGCCTACTTCCTTCCGCTCTAAGGCAGAGAGGGGAGTTGGGTCTCACTGCTGCTGCATGGACTGGATTCATGTTTGCTGCCGTAGGTTCTTATTTTATAAGCAATCAAATGTTCTTTTAGTGGGTGACCGGCAAATTACAATGCTCCGAATACCAAGAGCCCTTTGTTGCATTTAGAGAATGCAAGTTGGCAGCCCGGATCCTTCTCACCCTGTCCCTGGCCCACCGTGGCTGTGGGCAGATGCTGGGGTGGGGGGTGGGGCTGCTGGAATTTGCCTGGTTTGGCAGCTCCTTTTAGGTAACCGGGCCTCTCTCTGAGTGTTCATACATGACTGTTTACCCTCTGGGATTTACGTTTTAACTCCACCATCCTCTGTCAGGGGGGCTTTTCATAAAAGGGACCGAGGCAGAAGAGAGTAGGGTCTAATTAGCTCTAATTAGCATTCCGCCCCCGCTTGTTCTCCATGCTTATTTAGCTACTGAGGCAACGAAGAAAAATTAAAATATCTAAGTAGTTTGGCGAATCGCCCTTGGTGCCTGCCTACCCCAGTAACAACTTTTTTCTTCTTCAGCCTGGTCGTGGAAATATTCTGGGAAGTTTTAACAAGATGAGCAATGTGGGGTAATTACACAGAGTACTTGAATGAGAGGGTGGCTTTGGGAGGCTGTGTGCTGCTGGGGCCGTGGGCTGGGGGTCTCTTCACAGGTGTTTTCAGTTGGCTAGGCATGAGCTTTGGAAAGCTTAGGGGGGTTGTTTTTCTTTTCTCCAGTAGAGGGAATTGGTCGGCTATCAAGCAACACTTCCCAACCTGTGGGCCACGACCCAAGGGTCGCTGAAAACCACATGATATTTGCATTATGATTCATAACAGTAGCAAAGATTAGCCATGAAGTAGCAACAAGAATAATTTTATGGTTGGGGGTCACCACAAGCATGAGGAAGATTGAGAACCGCGCTGCTTTAAAGGATGATAGGCACCCATTCTTTGTGAGGATTCTTTTTGCCTTGATAGGGTGCAACTTTTGGCCCAAGAGCCAGCTGACTCACCCAGGAGGCTGAGTGCTGCAGTGTGAGGCCCACCTCACTGGATCCCTTGGCAGCCTTGCCGGAGGAGTTGTTCAGATGTGTCCCCTGTGTGGCAGAGCCAGGAGACACACTCCTGTACCCAACTGACCCCTTTACTCTCATTCCTTCACTCAAATTAATCCTGTTAAAATTCCTCAGACCACATCAATCCGCCAAGAGCCTTTCAAGCTTCCGGTTCTGCTGGAAGCCCCATGGCCTATCACCACTCTCCTCACAGACTTCACACTGGCCTGCTGGCCATGCTACCTCCTGCCTTGACTGTCTTCCGTATGGTAGCTGCTGTCTGTCTGCCTCCCTCACCCCTGCAAGCCTCCTTACGGTGTCCCCTGCTCAGCCCGTGGTCCCCAGCCACTCATCAAATGTCTTCTTTCCTTGACTTCCTTCCTTGGCACTTTATCCCATTTACTATCCTGACCTGTACCTTCTCCATGTCTCTGAGCCCCCTCCTAGGCCTCACTTTGAAATATACGGACAGCCTTTGTTAGGAGGAAGCATTCTTGGGGGAGGGGACCACATTGAAATCCTTGATGAAGGCAGATTGTGTGCTTGGAGTGATTAGGTGACCCACTCAGTGTAGTCATGACCTTCCTTTCACATAGCTTTAAAACCTTAGAAAAATCTAGAAGTTTTAAATCTTCACACTCACTTTCCCTGTTATGAGTATCTTACATTAATTAGTGTTTTGTTTTGTCACAGAGGGTGAGCCATATTGACTCTAATTAGCTGAGGTCCACACCTCACTTCCTGATTTTTTACCCTTTTCTGTTCTGGGATCCAGTTGGGGTTACATGCAACTTTCCTGCTGTCTTGGGCATCTCTTGGCTGAGATGGTTCAATCTGTTCTGGCTTTAGTTGGTTTTAACAGTTTAGAGTGTTGTTCATCTATTTTTACAGACATTAACCCTGTTTGTATAGACGCTGATGTTTTTTTCGAAGTTTCGAGTTTGGGGAAGAAAATTCCAGGGCTAACTGGTTGCCTTCCTTTTTAATTCTTTCCTCTTTCTTGAGACAAGGACTCATTCATCCCAGGCTTTAAGCTCTCAGGTCCTTGAACTCATTCTTCTGCCTCCACCTCCTGGGCACTGAGCTAAATACTCCATTTTTGCATCGCTGGTTCGTAAACTCAGGCCTTTAAACCTGAATCTGGCACTGCAGGAACGAGCTGCAGCCCCAGCCTTTGATTGCCTGAGTCGAGCTGCCTCCTGGGTTAAGAGCACATGCACTGGAGTTTGATTTCTAACATCCATGTGAGGTGACTCACAACTACCTGTAACTCCAGCTCCAAGGGATCCGATGTCTCTGTCCTCTGAGGGCATCAGCATGCATGTGCACATACCCACACACAGACCATACACATAATTAAAAGGAATATAACTGTTTAAAAAAATCTTTTTTTATTTAAAAAGCGTGTGTGATGCACGTGTACACAGGTGTGTGCGTGTGTGTACATGCATGCCAGTGAAGATATATACAGAGAGGCCAGAGGAGGACATTGGGTATCTTCTTCCGCTTCTCAGTGAGACTGGGCCTCTGAGGGAACATGAAACTCACTGTTTGACGGAACTGGCTGCCTGTCTGCCTCCCGATGCTGGGGTTTTAACATGTGTGGCTGTGCTCAGCTTTTATGTGGGTTCTAGGGTTTTGAACACGTGTCTGTGTGTGTGTGTGTTGTCCCCGATGGCTCCTATCCGTTAGATCCTTATCAGTGTTTCTATAGCATGTTATACTTACCTGTCCTTTATTTTTATTCAAAAGCAACATTAAATACACTTCAGTATCTTGTTTTTCATTTTTTTATTTTATTTATTTATTTTTGAGACAGGGTTATATATATATATATATATATATATATATATATATATATATATATATATATATATATATATATATAGACAGACCTGGCTGGCCTTGAACTCAGAGATTTGCCTGCTTTTGCCTCCTGAGTGCTGGGATTAAAGGTGTGTGCCGAGCTGCCTTCATTTTTAACTTAGCCGCACACTGGGGTAAACTCCATGTCAGAGTCATCATTCTTTTTTATAAATGCATAGTGTCTCATTGTATGAATTACTGTTTCAAAAATGGAAGGTCACTACTTAGAGAGGTGGAGGTATTAGGATCTGAAATTGAAGGCCAGCCTTGGCTACATAGTGACTTTGAGGCTATCCAGGCCTATGAGACCCCCAACAAACCAATCAGTCAGTGGGAAGCTGCAAGTCACATTAGTGAAGCTGGTGTTGTGGGTCTTTGGCAGATGTCTCATGTTCAGAAAGACAGTCTTAAGATGGTGTGCACAGAGGTAGCAGCACCTCTCTAGGACATGGTTGAATTTGTGGCGGCATCTTTAGACATGACTGCTTAGTCCCTGAGTTGCCCGTGCCTTGTATGACAGATGTGGGAGACATGTGACAGTTCAGGTGGGGAGAAGTACCCCAGTGTCTTGCCACCTTCAAGCCAGGAGAGTCATGCTAATTTGGCACCTGCTCTTATTCATTTCCGTTATCCGAGGAATGTTTTGGATCAGGCAATTACAACCTCTGGCTGTTAGCCTCAATAGTAGCTATCCAACTTTGGATATTCGGGCTAGGCAGAAATAAGGGGCTGGAACAGAGCAGAGTGGTCTGGAGGGTCCTGCAGAAAGTTAGGCCAGAGGGCTGCCTTGAGTTGCTGGCTCCGGAAGGGCCAGGCAGGAAGGGTTGGATTAGGAAAAGCATCTCACACATCTTGGACAGACGACAGGCTGGACGTGGACCGCCTGGATATGAGTGATGACAGAGGGGGCTGAGTCCATGAGTTTTGGAAGTAGAGCGTATTTTTAGATCATATTTTGTAATAAACCCCGAACAAAACCTGAGGTTATAGAGCTTCGGAGAACAGTGACCGAAAACAACCAAAAAAAGCCGTGGCTGCCGGCTGGGCCAACGGTGTCTATCTCTGTGACCTAGACACAACATTGCGATTACATTGGTGAACTCTGGCTGCTTGGCCTTGTATTCATTACTTCCTTCCTTCTCAAAATGCTTAGTGGTGCCAGTGACTCATGCAGCCAGATCCAACTGAAATATTAATAGGTGGAAAGCAGAGATGATGCCAGGGAAGTGACCCTGTCACGGGGATGCGCAAGGCACCCGGTCTGTGATTTGAGGCTGTGGAGCTTCTTGCTGTCTGGTGCTGGACACCCCTCAAGCTCCCAGGCTGTAGCTCTGACTTCCTAAGCCTAGAGCTCAGAGATTAGCACTCACAGGTAATGCAGAGTGTCTGGAATCTGGATTTGTCCCAAGGACAACCTAATTTTAGGGCAGTTGAAAGTCGTAAAACCACTTTATTATCGAGTGCGAGTATGGACTATTAATAGAAAAAAAACAGAGCCGCTTGGCATTTTTATGGCTGTTCGATACGGTTTTTGTTTGTTCTTGTGTTTTTGAGATAGACTGCCACTCTAACTCAGGCTGGCTTGGAACTTGCTATGTACCACTTGTGACATTCTTCTGGTGCTAAGATTACAGGCATGAGCCACCGTGCCCAGCCGGCTGTTTGACTGTTCTTATTACCAGGTATCTTATCGAGCTCTTATTAATAGTCCAGGTCTTAGAGGTGGTAGACCAGAAGACTGAGGGCTGTCTAGCCTAGGTCCAACAAAAGGATTTGCCCTGCCGCACCCTGGGTCCTCAGCCAGGACTCCTGGGACTCAGGTGATCAGGACGTGCTAGCTGTGAATTCTTGTGATTTTGAGATGAACCCTAAGGAAGGGCTCTGACCAAAGACTCCTTTCAGACCACAATGTGGCTAGCAGTCTCATCAGGAACTACAGACAGCCTCCCTGTATCTCAGAGAAGACAGGGACACCGCATGGGTACCCCGTATCAACTGGCCCTTGACAACTGGGACCCCTACTTCTGATCAACAGGACTCCTTGTTCCCAGTCAGAGAGAGAAAGAGAGGCTTTTTCCAGGTGTGTGCCACCACTGCCCAGCTTGTATGCGATGGGGTTGAGGAGGAGCAGAGAAAGCAACTTTTGGTTTAGATTTGATTTTCCTTTCTCACAGTTCCTGACAGGTAAGGGGATTTGGCCCAAACACCACCTTTTGTGGCTCACACCTGCTCTCAAGGGCTTAGGTATCTATTTGGAAATTATTGCTTTAAAACTGGGAAGGAGCTGGATGATGGTGGCTGCAGCAGCAGCTGGGAGGCAGAGGCAGGCGGATCTCTGAGTTCGAGTCCAGCCTGGTCTACAGAGTGGATTCCAGGACAGCCGGGGCTGCACAGAGAAACCCTGTCTCCCTGGAAAGGAAGCTGAGCATACTGATACATGTCTGTGCCCCAACACTGGGGAGGCTGAGGCAGGAGAATCAGGGATTCAAGGCTAGCTTCAGCTGCATGAGATTTTTTTGTCTCAAAAAACTAGATGAAATTAGGAAGGAGGCTTTGTCAGTGAGAGATGGTTGGCACATGGCCCTGATTTCCTCTTAAGATCTAGGACCATGCACTGTGCATTGTCTAGTTCCCTCACCACCCCACCCCCCCAAGTGGCTCATCCTGCTGTTGAAGGTCCTGTGCAGAGGATGATGCTCAGTGGCCCCGTGGACTCCAGTTGGAGCCTGGCAGTGAGAGGCTGTCCATCTAGAGAGTGATGCTGGCACTCTGCTCCAGTTCCTGGAGTGTGAGGTGGGTGGGAAACACCAGTCAGGTCAGCTGCTGTGGGTGACAGGGGTCCAGAGTTCAGGACCTGGATCCTGCCTGGCAGAGGCCGCCTTCTCTCTGCCTTGGTTCTCCCTCGGGCTGCCAAATTCTCCCTCCCTCCCCCTCGACCCCCTTCCCCTCCTACTCCTCTCCCCTCTTCTCTGGACCCGCCCCTTCTTGTCTGGTCCAGTCTCAGCTACCAGTTTTACTCCTGCTGGTGTTTCCCTTCTAAGATCCCTCAGGGTGGCATCTTCTTAACCACCCATCCGCACCCCTGTCTCTTGCTCCTTTGCCATTTATGAAGATGGTTTTCACAGCACATGGCAGGGGAGAAGCGGAATATTAAAGCTATAAATTAGGGAACTGCTGGCCTCTTTTCTTCCATTTTTATGCTTCTCTTTTATTTTTGAGTCTTATTTTTTCCTGTTCAGTTGGAGTATGATTGACAGATACAGGGAAGAAAAAGTATAGATTTACTTTATATAGTGATTTTTTAAATACGTATGTGCAGTATGAAATTACACCACAAGCTAAGGAGGGAACGTGTGTGTGTGTGTGTGTGTGTGTGTGTGTGTGTGTGTGTGTGTGTGATGAGAACATTTATGATTGACTTTCTTGGGGCTGGGGAGATGGCTCAGTTGATAATCTTGCAGAGGACCTAGGATTGGTTTCCAGCACCCACATGTCTGTGACAACCATCTGGTACCACAGTCCTAGAGAATCTGGCACCCTCTTTTGGCTTCCATGAGTACCACACACATGTGGTGCATATACAGACATGGAAGCATACCGCTCATACACATTAAAAAAAAAAAGATCTTGAAAAAAATGTTTCAGTTTACAAGCACACAGTGTACTTGCTTGTAGTCCCCATACTGTACAGTAGGTCTCTAGAATGTGTTCATCCCATCTACAGTTTCGTACCTTTGACTAGCAGTCTGTCTCCCAACCCCATGTGCCCTTGGCACCCACCATTCTGTTCTCTGCTTCTGTAAGCTTGACTTTCAGATTCCATGAGCTTGCTGCAAGGCTGTGTCCTTCTCTGCCTGGCTTATTTCTTTTTATCATATCATTCAATGACTGTGTTTCATTTTTAAAAACTTAACATTTTTTTATTTGTAAATTAAAATTTATTTAATTTATTTATTTAAAATAAACTCTTTATTATTGATTATGTATTTTTTTTTAAAAAAAAAAATTGAGGCAAGTTCTCACTGTTTAGCCTCCCTCTCCCTCCCAAATGTTGAGATTAAAGGCATGTGCCTTCCTGCCCAGCAAAAATAAAATAAAACTAAAACATAAAGTTTTATATTTATGTGTGTGGGTATGGGCGGCTATGGGCCTTCGGAGGCCAGAGATATCAGATTCCTTAGAGCTGGAGTTATAAGGTGGTTGTGAGCTGTCCATCTTGGTTTCTGGGGACAAAGGGGTTCATCAGTGGGCGCAGTATGCACTTTTAACTGCTGAGTCATCTTCCCATCCCCTTGAGATGGGGGTCTTACATAATTCAAGCCAGCCTTGGACTCGCTGTGTAGATGAGGATGACTTTGACCTTTGGACCTTCTGGTTTCCTCTTCCCCAATACCAGGTGTACAGGTGTGCACCACCTAACCTGGTGTCTGAGGTGTTGAGGGAGCCCAGAACCTGCTGCATGCCAGGCAAGCACTAAATTGAGCTACACCCTAGTGCTAAGTCTGTAATCCATTTTGAGTTGCGTATTGCATGTGAGGTGAGTTAAGGACATAGTTTTATTCTGCTGCTCTTGGGTGGCCACTTGTCTCAACACCGGCTTCCTGGAGAGATTGAGCTTTTATAGTGGCTGTTAGCGCCATTTCTGAAAACCTGTTGACCATAAACGTGAAGTTTTACTTTATGGGCTTTGTTTTGATCCATTAAGCTGCGCATCTCCTTTTTTATATAGGGGGTTGGGGTGGGAAGGGCAGAGGTGGGGCTGGTTTTGAGGCAGGATGAAAGGCAGGGAAATTTCTGGGGATTTGAGAAGGATAGGAGTCCCTCACTCAGGAATCTGGTTGAAGCTGCTCTTCGAAAGAGCTAGAACAGTTACCAGCTGTTTAACGCTTCCTCTTCCCATCTGTAAACCTACATACAGTATTCTAGGAATCTCACCAGAAACCCCATTCACAGAGAAGACTACTTCTAAAACCCTTGTGTAACCCTAGTGGCTTCTGGTTTTAGGTTTTTATCAGATTATAATCCCGCCAGAGGCATCTCTCTTATCAAGAGACAAAGAGGGGTGAAGTGATTCAGCTAAATGATTAAGATCTCTGGTGACTCTTCCAGAGGATGCAGGTTTGGTAGGTTCCTAGTAGCCAGATGGAGGCTAACAACCACCAGTAACTCCAGTTCCAGGAAATCTGACTCCCTCAGGCATGGACCCTGTGCACGAACATCCATACAGGAAAAGCACTCACGCACAAAAGAGCAATAAATCTTTTCAGCAACCTCCTTTTCACAATTATTCCTTTTACGTGCATTGGTGTTTTGCCTGCCTGAGTGTCTGTGTGAGGGGTGTCAGATTTTGCAGTTACAAGCAGTGTGAGCTGCCATGTGGGTGCTGGGAATTGAACTAGGGTCCTCTGGAAGAGCAGCAGTAAGTGCTCTCAACCGGTGAGCCATCTCTCCAGCCCCCAGTAACCTCTTGAAGTTCCTTGAGAGACACCAAAGTGGTCTCTGGGTAATTCTAAGACAGTGCTTACTCCCCATTGAAGAGCCCATACTCACACACGGGTGTATCTAAGTTTCTTCTTACTTAAACGTACACTAAAATCTCTTACAAAAACATACAATAAAAATTTCTCCAACTCTCCTTGATAAACTGGCTAGTCCTGAAATTCTTTACAGTGTTGAAGCCTGCCTGGCTAATGTAGATCGCTAGTATATTTGAAATTGGGGAGTGTGGTACCTGCAGCTTTTGCTCTTTTTGTTCAAGATTGCTTTGCCTCTTTGAGAAACTGTAGGATTTTTTAAAACAATTTTAGTGAAAAATGCATAGGACTTGGATAGGAACTGCATGACTCTGCAGGTCCCTTTTAGATAGCGTATGTCCTTTAAACGGTTATTCATCCTTTGCACCCATGCACACGTCTGTACCAGGGTTTTTGGGCCACCAGCCAGCTCCCCCATAGTGACACGGAGATTTCTTATTAGTTTATTAGCCTGGCCTTAGCTCTTTTCTCTTTATCTACCTTTTGCCTCAAGGCTTTTTACATTTTTCCCTTCTGTAAATCTTACTGCTTCTCCTATCTGCCTGTCAGCTGCCTATCTTCCTGCCTGCAATCCATCTTTGCCTAGTTAAATGTTATTATATAACATGTTACTCCATTTATTTATTTATTTACTTATTTATTTACTTATTTATTCAAGTCAGGGTTTCTCTGTGTAGCCTTGGGTCCTGGAACTCACCCTGTAGACCAGGCTGGCCTCAAACTCAGTCATCCACCTGGCTCTGTCTCCCAGGTGCTGGGATCACTGCCCAGCAGCACTCAGTTTTTTTAAGGCCTGTTTAATGTGTATGACTGTTTTGCTGCATGTACATACATTTATCGTTTGTGTGTCTGATTCCTGCGGAGATCAGAAGGAGGCACTAGATTCCTGGAACTGGAATTACAGGTGGTTGTAAATTGTCATGTTCTCTTCTAGAGCAGCCGGCTCTTCACTGCTGAGCTTTCTCTGGCCCGCTCTCCCTCCCTCCCACCCACCCTCCCTCCCTCCCTCCCTCCCTCCCTCCCAGATTGGAAATCCCTTTGTTATTGACATTTATTTCTGAGTTGTCATGTTGTATATGGAATCATTTTTGTTCTTTTTCAGGTAGCTTGCTGTTAGTATATAGAACTATGCTGATTGTTTTTTATATTTTATTTACTTTTGTGTTTGTTGTGTGCGCGAACACACTGCAATGTATGTGTGGGCAACTTTGGGGTTGACTTTCTCATCCTAACCTGGATTCCAGAGACTGAATATAGGTCATCATGTCTGGCAAGTGATTCTAACCACTGAGCTATTTGTGGGTCTCTCTGTATAGTTAATTTTATGATATTTAGTGAAATTCGGGAATACTCCATTTCTCTGTATTTTCTTTACCGTTCCCTGTTTAATTTTCTTTGTTTTATTTTCCTCTCTTAAGAGCTGAACTTTTATCAGGCATGTTGACACATTCCTGTAGCAGTTGGGAGGTGGGGGCCAGAGGCTTGTGAGCTGGGGCCAGAAATAAAAGAGAACTAAGTCAAGCAGACGCTGCAGAGGGCTTCCTCCAGCAGCTTCTCTCCCATCCTTTTTAGAAGTGATTACCAGGAGGCCACCCGGTCTGTTAGTGACTAGGCAGGTAGGTCATTCCCATTTAGAGAAAAGTTCTTGGCCTGAGGCCATCTGCACTGTTTCTGAGCGGAAGACAAATGTGGTCAATTCCACCAAGGACACCTGCACTGTTGGTGCTGCAGCGGAGGGAGGGGGGGAGGGAGGGAGGGAGGGAGGGAGAGAGAGAGGGAGGGAGGGAGGGAGGGGGAGAGAGAGAGAGAAAGAGAGAGAGAGGGAGGGAGGGAGGGAGAGAGAGAGAGAGGCGCAGATGTAATCTCACTGGCACAGTTGAGACCTCTCTCTCCCATTGGCCGGAGAGGGAAGGCCTGCCTGGCTCTAAAGTTTCCTTCTAATATTAGCTTCTAACTTTTTTTTTTTTTTTTTTAAATATAACTAGGAATGTGTACTGAATTAAAATTTTAAAGTCCTTTTTTTTTTTTTTTTTTTTTTGAGATGGAGTTTCTATGTATCTTTGGCTGTCCTGGAACTCACTCTGTACACAGAGGTCTGCCTGCCTCTGCTTCCTGAGTGCTGAGATTAAAGGCATGTGCACTGCTGCCCAGCGTACATGTTGGGTGTCCCTCTCTATTACTGTCTGCCTGATTCCACTGAGGCACAGTCTCCACTGAACCCAAACTAGACTGGTGGTTGACAAGCCCCAGTGATCCTGTGTCTGTACCTAACTCTGCCGCGGTACAGCTGTGTGTATGGCCAAGCTATAGGTAGGTGCTAGGGATTTGAATTTAGGGTTTCATGCTTGCACTCAGAATTAACCCTCTCTCCCTCCTTTCTCCTTCCCCTCCGTTCCCCCTCCCTGCTTCCTCCATCCCTTTCTTTGATAAGGTCTCTTTAGGTGATATGGAACTCACAGAGACCTGTCTTTGTGTGGGTGGGGGGAGGGGTGGCTAGGATAAAGGCATGCACCAATCCACCAGCAAAAACATTAAATGAGTTTAGAAAGAAGATCTCTTTATGGAGCTTAGCCAGCCTGGAATAACCTGTGTAGCTCTGGCTGGCCTGGGTTCCTGCCCGGATTATAGGCATATGAGCCACTACACCCAGTGTTTTCTCAGCACTTTAGCAGACACTGATAGGTTTTTCCTCCTTGACCTGTTAGTAGATTTGCTGAATCAATGGATTCCTTTGTGTTTCTTGAAGGGGTGTGTGCTGGCATTGAGTAGTTGTGGACTTTGATGAGATATATCCCTTGTAATTGGAGTTCAGATTTTTTATTTTTAACATTCAAGTGAACCAACTGATCTCTTTTCTTTTCACATTTCTTGAATTTTGGGGTGCTCTAAGTATAAAAGGACCCTTTCTCTCAGTCAAGGGGATGATATGCTGAGTTACAGGGAAAGAGATGGAAGCCTATGTGGTTGCAGCAGAAGTAGAGTTACTAACTCAAAGGAGCGTGCTTGGCAGAGACTCTGGGGACTGTGTTGGCCTCAGCAAAGGAACTTTAACCTGAAATTAGCACCGAGGGCCTCTGTAGCCTCACACCAGTTAAGGGAGAGTGACTCCCATCCTGTCCCTCTCCCAGGCACTCAAAGACTCCTTTAGTGATGTATTGCTTATTATTATTATTATTGTTATTATTATTATTATTATTATTATTATTATTATTATTGTATGTGTGTCTGCTCAAAGTCCAGGAGAGAACATCCGATTCCCTGCCTGATGTAGGCGCTGGGATTTGAACTCAGGACCTCTGGGAGAGCAGCAAGTGCTCTTAACCACTAAGCCATCTCTCCAGCACCTGTCAATGATGTTTACAGCCAGAAACTAATCAACGCATCTTCTTGCTTTGAAGGGCTCAACATATGCACTAGTGGAAGTGCCACCTCTTGTGAAGAATGTCTGTTAATTCACCCCAAATGTGCCTGGTGCTCCAAAGAGGTATGTGTGAGGAAAAGGGGGAGGGGGAGGGGGAGGGGAAACCATGGCACACGGATGTACAGCTAAAGCTGATAGGTGCTGGCTCGTCCATATGTCTCTGCCTACGAGCGTTCTACTGCAGAATTAGACCTTCAGCCCCTCACCTCACCTCTCCAGGTTTTTTTTTTTTGAGACTGTCTCATTAAGTTGCCTGGGCTGGCTTTGAATTTGCTCTCTAGCCTAGGCAAGCCTTAAATTTCCTACACCCTCATCTCCAGTACCCATCTCAAAGCTTCCTTTTCTGGGTTCTTTCTTGTTTTGTGTGTGGTGCTGAACCGAAGCTTGTTCACCCTAGGCAAGTACTTTAGCATAGAGCCGCGTTCTGTCCTCGGTAGACTGGTACTCACTGGCCACACTTTGGTTTCCATTATCAAGGATTGAATTCAGGGATTGATCTACCACTGAGCTAAATCTCCAGCCCACAGGTCCCATTGCAGTGTTGAATGTTAATTGGAGAAACCAGATTGTGTCTTTTTTATGTGAGACCTAGTAAGGCCTCAGCTGTAATCTCCTGATCTTTGAATGAACATTCTGAGGAAGAGCTGAGCTTGGGAAGTGAGTTTTTTATGTAACAATTCAAAGCAGGTCTTAGGCTGGTGGTGTCCATAAGTACCGTAAATAATGACTCAGCCTTTAAAGAAAATTAAAAAAAAAAAAAAAAAAAAGTTTATTCTGAGCCACTGTGACCCAAGAACAAGGATTCCAGTATGTCCTACCATGGACAAGTTAAATGAACTTTTGTAGTCACAGAAAAAAAAGGAAGTGATACATTTGCTGCTCAGAGTGGTGATAGCATCTGGCAGGCTCCACCACAAAGCTGGGGTTCTCTTTCATAGCCCCCCCCCACTTTATTTATTTATTTGTTTCTCTTTTTTGGATTTTTAGAGACAGGGTCTCACTATGTAGCTCTGGCTGTTCTGGAACTATGTAGACCAGGCTGGCCTTGAACTCACAGAACTCTACCTCTGCCAAATGCTGGGATTAAAGACATTTGCCACCATGCCCAGCCCTTCTTTCTTTCTTTATTTTTATATGTGTATGTGTGTGGGTTTGTTCATGTGAGTGCAGAGGTCAGAGTCTTCGGATCCTCTGGAGCTGGAGTTCTGGTGGGTGTCAGCTGCCCGGTGTGGTTCTGAGTCTCTGGGAAGTATGTTCTTACAGGCTGGGCCATCTCTCTTCTCTTTTGTAGGGTCTCTGTGATGGTTGGTCTTAATTGTCTACTTGGTAGAGCCTAGAATCGCCCGAGAGCTGGGTCTCTGGGCATGCCTGTGGGGACATTAACTGAGTGAGGAAGCTCCACCCGCCGTGGTTGGAGGCATTTCCTCCTGGGATCCTGGACTGTATAACTTGAGAAAGGGAGATGATTAACAGCATGCTTTCATCAGTGTCTGTGATTGTGGATGTCATATGACCAGCTGCCTCAGCCCCTGCTGCTGTGACTTCTCACCATGATGCACGGTACCCTAGAACTTGAGTCTACTGTTCCTAGAGTGAGCCAGAATCAACCAGTTCTCTCCTAAAATGCTTTTATTAGAGTCTTTCATTGTGACACCAGGAAAAGAAACTGAGACAGGGTCAGGCCAGGCTGGCCTCATGACTGTGGACTTCTGATCCTCCTATATGTGTTTACTGAGGGCTGGGACCACAGACTATGCCACCACCTCGGTCAGTGTGGTGCTGGGGATTGAAACCAGGACCTTGTACATGTTATACAAGTGCTCTGCCAGCTGAGCTGTATTCCCAGCTGTCTCTCATTGATTCTTGATGCCAGGGCACTCTTAGTTTCAGGACTGGTCGAGCCCAGAGTCTGGCATGCTTAGAGATGCAGTGAGAAGTTTGTTTTGAAGTTGGGTTGACTACTACGGGTAAATAGATATTAAAGACTGCCCAGGATCATTTTGGTTCTTGACTTACAGCAGGGCGGGCCCCCTTCATCCTGATGCTTTCTGGTCAGGTTGTCATGGGTTAGAGTAAAGGTAAAGAGGTAGCGAGTAATATGCCTGGGCCTTAGGCCGGTGAGCGTAAAACTATTGTAAGCATCTGTGTGTCTCCGAGGGTCTGTGGGCTAAGCCCGAAAGTCCAGGACAGAAACCTCCTACTACAAATGTGAGGCACGAACCCATGACCCTGAGATTAATTAAGAGTCTCATGCTCTACCGACTGAGTTTATGTAGGGGGATTATGTTGTTCCATTGTAAATAATTGTCCCTGCCTATGAGTTTAATAAAAAGCGCTGATTGGCCAAAGGCAGACAGGAAGTGTGGGCAGGGCTAACAGACTAGAAGACTCTAGGAACAGGTAGAACAGAACAGAATGCCAGAGAGAAGCCAGAAGAAGCAGGGGACAACTATGCTGCTCTGAGAAAAGGTACCGAGCCGCATGGCTGAACAAGATAAGAGTCATGGGTTAGATTAAGGGTAAAAAGGTAGCAAGTAATATGCCTGGGCCTTAGGCATAAGGCCTAAAACAGCCTAAAAGTATTGTAAGCATCTGTGTGTCTCTGCGGGTCTGTAGGCCTAAACCTTGAGGGTAAGGCCCAAAAGTTCGGGACAGAAACCTCCTACTACAGAGATCCCTTTGCATCTTCCTCTCAAGGGCTGGAATTAAACATATATTGTGATTTTTCTTTATCTTTAGCACTGTGGCTGTGCCTTAATCTACTGCTATTTCAGCCAGCAATTGAGACTCCACAGTTAATAGCCTGCCTCTCTGGCAGCTGCCTGGCATGAATTCTGTTCTCACAGGCACTGGCCGGCTCTGCTGTTGCTACTAAAGCTAGCTTTAACTAAATCTCTATCATTCTAATTATAAATAAGACTTGAGATTCAAAGGCTGGGGTGAAAACCTGTTAGCTCAGAGAAGTTGAATAGCAACTAACTGACCTTCTCTCCTTGCTGGTGTCCGTGAAAAGGCCCATCCTTCCAGTCCACCAAACAAGCAAAAAAACAAACATGTCACTCCAACTTCCTCCCTATCTATCTCTCCCAGATGCCCTCTGACTCTCTGTGATTACTTTCTGTCAACTAGTTGCTAACTCAGCCTCCTGACCCAAGGTTAATTTTATTTAATTAATGTAAATGCAAACTGGGGGTTCATAAGCAATACAATATCCCCTAACAATGTGATGCCAACCACCTTTTCTTAAAGTCCTATAGGAAGAAATATACTTGGATGATGTTAGATATATTATTGTCATAAAGAAATATTAGGTAGGTCAGTTGTCTTAGTGTTCTATTGCTGTGAAGAGATGCCAAGACCACAGCAACTCATAAAATAAAGCATTTGAGTGGGGCTTGTTTACAGGATCAGAGATTTAATCCATTGTCACCACGGAGGGAAGCATGGTCACAGGTCGGCAGGCATGGGCTGGAGAAGAACTGAGAATTGTACATCTGAATTGACAGGAAGAGAAAGAGCCACTGGGCCCATTTTGAGCATTTGAAGCCCAAAGCCCACCCTCAGTGACACACTTCCTCCAAAGAGGCCACACCCACTCCAACAAGGCCTCCTAATCTCTCTCAAGTAGTAGTATTATTTCCTAATGACCAAATATTTAAATATTTGAGCTGGAATCACACCAGCTTTTCTCTCTCCTTCTTTCCTGCTTTATTTCCTCCCTCCCTCCCTTTGTTAATCCCTTTGTCCACCCCTTCCTCCATCCTTCCTTCCTCCCTCTCCCTCCTCCATCCATCCTCCCTTCCTCCCCCTCCCTCCATCTTTTCCTCCTCCCATTCCTCTTCTCCCCTCCCTCCCTCCCTCCCTCCCTCCCTGGATTTAGTGCCTTACAAACACAACTATGATACTTGGTCACTAGAAAAATAACATCAGATACACCAGAATATACTTAGCACCAGAATGGTTGCCACGTTGACACAAAACCTGTCAGTAGAAGCAAGGAGGGGGGGATAAAGTACATTTCATCTTACATCTTGGTTCATGAAGGACATGTGCTTTGAGCAATGTTTTGAGCACTATAATAATCTCATTGTAAAATATTAATATTTGGAAATTGCTCTGTGGACCAGACTGGTCTCACATTCACAAAGATCTTCCTGCCTTTGCCTTTCTAGTGCTGAGATTAAAGGCGTACGCCATCACTGCCACCACTGGGCAACTGCTGTTTTTTCCTTTCTGAGACAGGGTCTTACTGTATAGCCTGGGTTGGTCTGGAACTTATAAAGATCCACCTGCCTCTGCCTCCCGAGTACTGGGTCTGCAAATGTATGTGCTGTGCCCAACTCAGCTTCTTGTCTTAAAGGACGTTTCCAGGTTTTCTTTTTTTAGACTGTTATTCCCGTGGAGCACAAACTCTCCCTTTGTGAGTAACAGGAGGCAGACTTGGGCTGGCTCAGTCTGTGTGTGGTGTCTGGTGTTTGATTTGAGGAGAATCTCTCGAGGTAATAATACCCTTGTTTTATTGAGGATACTCTTGAGTCCCCGAGAGGTAGAGCAACTTGTTCAAAGCCATACACACGTCAAAACTGGGCTAGGATTTGCCAGCCTCGCTTCTGAACCTCAGGTCTCATAGATTGAGAACAGTGACTCTCAGCAGGTAGACTGAGCAAGCCCTGTGCAGTAGGAAGGGGATCTATAACTAAACAAGTTACTTTTCCTGTTAGTGACATCTTGGCTACGAACCTTCTCTTGACTCATTTTTGGTTCTCTGTGGCCTCTAAGCCAGATCCGGGTTCTAAGGACCTTGCTTCCTGGTCGCTGCTGTCCCTGGTCTACCCTTAACACTGAGGGGAACTGCTGAGCCCCCTGAGTGTCACTTGGTAAAGCCCACATAATGCCCCACACTGCTACTTCTCCCTGGGAGGGTGTTGGGGGGGGGTCTCCAGCTGTCCTGTCTTGCCTTCACTTGCAGCTTCTGTTTGTTAAGAATCAGTTCAAGCCTTGTCTGCTTCGTGCAAACTTCATATAGACCGGTCTCTCTGTCCATCCATCTACCCACTTGCCTGTTCATCTGATACAGGAAAGGGAACTCCCTCTGCTGGAAACTGAGGGCATGGGTTTAATCTGCTCAGAGTGGTCCTAGCCAGTAGCAGTTACTCAATAGGTGTCAGCTGAAGGATTTCGTTGGATGGCTGTTTATTACATGCGGCATTCAGGTCCTGACTCGCCTTTTGCCTTTGGGTTTCCCAGCACCTCTGTATTATAACCTTTTCCCATCCTTGTCTCCTTACTGAGTCTGTGTTTTCTGGCTGTTGCCAATTAAATAGTCATCTTTTTATCTCATCCATACCCAGTGTTCTTCGAAGGTTGGAACAGGAATTCATATTTGATGAAGGAGGTTTGCCGAACAAAATGTAGTGAGGCAAAAGGTTCAAGCACAGCTTTGCCATGATTTACTCTTGGTCTGAGCCAGGGCCTTTTGTAGCTCAGGCTGACCCTGGCTTGCTCTGTATCTTAGGATGACTTTGAACTTCTGATGTTCCTGTTTCTACCTTGTAAGCCTTAGAATTACAGGGGTGTCACCATAGTCAGTTTGTGTGTGTGTGTTTGTTTACATAGTAAATTATGATATGGCTTAGACTGTCCTCAAATTCAGCCATCTGCCTCCTGAGTGTCGGGATTTTCAGCTGTGCGCCACACTGTTACTGTTAATTTCTTAAAATGTAGACTAAAGGTGACATTATCCAGCACCTAGTTTAACTGGATGTATGTGAGGTTATGACCAGGACGATGTTTGGTTAGTACAAACCAAACATCCTAAATGGCTGAGTGAGTCATCTGGTAAATGGCTATTGTTGCCTATCAGCATATTCTGGTGAAATGGGCAGTGGATTCTGAGAGCCAAGGTTTCTCTGTCTCTGTTTCTTCCTTTATTATACAGTACTTCTAAAAGCCTGATCATTCTAAGTGACACATTGTTGGCCTAGTCCACACACTTGGTCCTAACTCATCCTCTGGGGACCCTCTCTGCTTTGCACAGAGCCTCATTCTTGCCTACACTGGAATGCAGCTTCCCAGCTCTGGGGTGAGCTGTCCCTAGGGCATCGATTGTGCCTTAGCAAAACTGAGTAAGTACAGCCTGTACCTTCTTAGCCACTGGGATGTTGTCAGAGGAGCAAGGTCTCTCTGCCAGGAGCATGTGATACATGAGCATACTCGGGGCTGGTACCCAGTGCACAGCCTCTGCGGATCCTAGCCAGGGTGGCTTTTTAATTTGTTTTCCAGACAGGATCTTAATCTGTAGCCCAGACTGCCCTTGAATTCAGGATCCTACTTTCTTAGCCCTATGCATGCTGGGGTTACAGGTGTGTGCAGAGACGGTCCTTTGTCTCGGCCAGCCTCGTCTCTCAGGGACCCTCTGCTAGAGGACCTCCACCTCTGCATCTGACACTAGCTGTGACCTAATGTAACTTTCATGCCACTGTATTCTTCCATAGGAACTGAGTTGGAGGCAGCCCACGGCTTGTCTTCCTTAGTGCTTCCTGCTGGTTCTCTGCCTGCTTCTGCAGCATGGCCCTTTTGACACTGGCTTCTTGCTTTTGCTTCCTTTCCTACGCAGAGTGGTGTGCAAGCTGCACCCTTGTCTTACCCTTTTTATTGCCCTGCCTTTGACCTCATGGTATACTCCCTCAACTTGTTCTGGCCCACCTGACCCTGAGCCTCTTAGAACACTCACATTCTTTGTCCTGCCCAGCAAGGATACACAGCAAAATGCTATCAATTTATTATCTGCAGTGATAGTTTTTGTCTTTTTTTGTGGGGGGGCTGGTTCAAGACAGGGTTGCTCTGTGTAGCCTTGGCTGTCCTGGAACTCACTCTGTAGACCAGGCTGGCCTTGAATTCATAGAGATCTGCTTGCCTCTGCCTCCCATCTTCGGGGACTAAAAGCATGCACCACTGTGGTGGGATTTAGGTGTTAGTTGATAAGGCCGGTCTCGGGCTCTTAAAGAGAGTGTGGACAGCCCCGTTCAAGAAGGGCTACTGGGATCTTGAATCTCTTGTTTGTTTTTGTCTTTTTAAGAGACTAGACCAACATTTATTATTTAGACTATTTGATCATTTAAATATATTTTTAAGCTATAGTCTATTATCATGAGTGTTAATTTATTTTTTAATAAATATTAATCTTAATATATTTTAAATAAAATTTACTGCCATATATATGAGCTAAGCCAAAAACAATTTACACTGACATATTTATATATTAGTACAAATATAAAATTATTTTATATATTTAATTAAATAATTTATATATTAATACAAATTTAAATCTAAAATTGTTTTATGTGTCCAAAACAACTTATACATTAATATAAAATTAAATCTATAACTACTATATTTTACATACACTTCTACCTCTATTTAAAATATTTACACATTATTATCATGACCACTATACAATTACTACTTCCATTTAACTATACTAGACATAATATATAATTACACTAGTAATATATACACAAGATGTTTTATATACCTCTGTTTAAATTTTATACACACACACACACACACATACACACACACACACACACACACACGTACGTCTCAAATACTGTTACCATTTTGTATGGTATATATACCTCTGGCTAATGTTTGATAGTCATACTAAAAGTCATTGTTCAGAGATTATATACCTCTTTATAAGTAACCTAATTTTACAATACAAATTTCAGTCCTTAAGATAATAAAAACTACAGTCAACATTACTTAAGTTGCCATGTTGCAGTCATCCCAAATACAAGTCAAAATACCATAAATAAACAAAAGTCTTCAACCATTTCATAGACCCCCCAAAATATAACATTTAACATTTGCTATTCAAAATTTGGCTGTGAGATATGCAATGACTCCTGGTGTCACTGCTCCTTTCCCGAGATAATGTTAAACATCAAAGACACTCCTTTAAAGTTTGTCCTTTTAACAAAAAATGGCCAGTTAAATAAAAAACTGCCCTCACCTCAATTACTAACAATACACACACAATGTTCAATCTAAATAAACAAAATGACAAATTAAAATTAACAAAACCTGCCTAGACAAAATAAAACAGTCCCTCCAAAAGTGCCCTACTTATAATAAAAAAAATCTGTCAGATACCATAGGCCTATAGCCAAAATAATAAATACTCCAAAGACATAAAAACCATAAATAGTTGTCCAAATAACTATGTAGCTGTCCTCTCCCAAATTTTAAAAACTACTACTCCCATGTGCTTCTAACTTTCAAATAATATATTTTCCTTCTCAAGTCTTAAAAAAATTAAAAAATAAATATTTAAAGTTACTATCCTATCATCCCTTAACAAAAAACATTCAAATGTTAAATTTTCACTGTCCCAGATAACAATTTTAAAAAATTTATACACCCCACCATCTACCAATATTCTAAAAATATATAATATACTTTATATATGGTAAGTTTTATCCTCTCCTAGATATTACCTCATAATAATTCCTATTATATTTAATCTTAGTTTAAAATCTTCTTAATTAGACAAAAGAGAGAGATGTGGTGGGATTCAGGTGTCAGCTGATAAGGTCAGAAGACACTTATCCAAGGTCCCGGGCTCCTGAAGAGAGTATGGCCAGCCCTGTTCAAGAGGGGCTGCTGGGGATCTCGAGCCCCCCCCCCTTTGTTCCTGCCTACTTAAGGACGTCCATCACTTAGACCATCCTATCGCTCAGATATATTCCTAAGCCTGTTATCATGAGTGTTAATTTACTTTCTAATAAATACTGCCCAGCAGATCACTTTAACTGTAAATTTTGTTCTTCTTTAGTAAATTTAACAACCCAGCCAAGAATGTGAGTGGGCACTTTCCTGGCAGGCTGCGGGCAACCCACATTCTCTGCCCTTGGGCTTCGCTGTCTAAAACTCACGTCGCTATCCCCAGCTGCAATGAGTATGAGGAGATTGTGTAGCCCTCTGCCAGGAACCAAGGAAGAAGGAGTTGGGTGACCTAATGGTCTGTGTCCTGGGCAGGCAGGCCAGTGTAGCCTGCAAGAGGACAGGCCGATGAGGCCATGGTCCCAGAAGGAAGGCAGGTCAGGGAGGATACTGACGGACAAAGCTTGCGCTCAGGTCTGGGGAGCATGGGCACTGGCAAGATTCAGTGAGGTGATGGGATCATGGTCAGTACCATGATGCTGAGAATTCCAGATGGACCGCACCAGGCTAGGCTGCCACTGTGGCTCCGAAGTCCTGTGGGAGGGTGTGGGCAGGAAGGGGTCAGAGGTAGAAGGTGCCCTTGGCCTTTGTGGGCGTGGAAAGGAAGAATGAAGGTGTGTATAGGCTAGGAGAGAGGTCAAAAGTAAGAGGGGTAGGAACCCAGGAAGCAAGAGGGGCATTCTGAGGTTTGATGGTGGTAGAGAAGCCAGTCAGTCTAGCTAGAAAAAAAGAAAAGAACAAAGAAAAAGAACCCCCCTCCAAGAAAAAAAAATAAAATAAAAGATAAAAACAAAATCTCCCAAAACAGTGTTTGGCCAACTCACAACGAAATGTACATTCATTAAAAGAATCTCTGTGCTGGGACTAAGAGAGCAGAATCATCCTGGTCTACTGTGGAAGCCTCACAAATATTTGTGCACTGAATTAAATGAGCCAGTTGAAAGCTGAAAGCTGGCTCAGCCCTTTCTCCACACTCCCGCCCCGCCCCCAGGCAGGAAGCCTGCATGGCAGTGAGTTTCTGGCATATACCACACATTCTGGTTTGTCGTCGGTTACCCCCCCCCCCTCCCCCAGCTCAGGAGGGCCTGCCAAGCTGGAGTGCGGCTTACGCTGGTCAGAGGCTCTGGCCCTGCTGTATCCAGTGAGCACTGCCAGCCACAGAGAGCAGTCAGCTCCCGCCCCCCCAGCACCCTGGCCTGCTGTCCGTTGCCATTTCTTCCCTTAGACCTATTAGGCCCTTTTCCTCCTGTGTTCTTTTCCAGGGCTGCCTTTTCTCTGTCTCTCTGTTCGAGAAGCGAATCTATTTGTTCCCACAATGACCACCGCATCTCTCTTCAGCAGCCATGGATAGGAAGGTTTTGAAATAGTGCAAAGGTGGCCTAGCACAGACAGATGGACCTGTGTACTCTGGCCTTGATGCTGGCCTGTGTTGCTCCCCGGAGCACTGGCCTTGACTGCTGGGGAAGGGATTTGATTAGTGAAATGTGCAGGGATTAAAGCGTTTCTATTGCAAAGTGACCTCCAAGTGGCAGGTGAAAGACGGACGGACGGAGGGACGGAGGAGAGCATGGTGTGATGGCTTGCAAGTTCAGGTTGGGAACACCTTCCTTTCTTCATTAGCACAGTGTAAAGCTGTCTAGGAGAACGTGGCTTCCCTTTCTGTTGTTAAAACTATTGATCACTTGCCTGTAATGCAGGCCATTTGGGAGCCCTTAGGAGACATTGATCGGGGCGTTTCCTTGTGGACTTTATTGGTCATATACTAAAACAGTGAGCCAGCCCATGGCCACTGAAAGCTCACCTTGAACTGGTTTACTTTTTTTCCTGTGTTGAGATGAGCCCCTGTCATCATTTCTCAGTGGTTTTTTTTTTTTACCTCCGTGTACCTTTGTCCATATCAAGGAGGTGTTTGTCCTTCAGTTTGATTGTTGGTGGGAAAAATCTTTGCATTTGGGGCTGCAGAACATCATTGTTTAGAAGCACGGGTGTCTGAGCTCAGTTTTTTTCCTGCTGTAGAATTCAGCGTTGGCCTTGGATACAAAGAGCAATGAACTTGGGCCCACCCATCAGGGGATGAGATGAACTCAAAGTTCTTGGGTGACTTGAGACATGTGGACCTCGGAGTCCTTGTCCTTAGAAGAGGGGTGAGCACCAGGTGACTCATTCACTTTGGAATGGGATGTGTCCAACACCAGGCAGAGGACGGGGTATGAGTTTCCTGTGATCTGAAGCTCCTGAGACGTCAGACAACCAGCCGCTGTGAAGACCTTCTCTACCAAGAGGCTCTTCTGGAAGGGTTTCCTATTGCTTTCAAGAGATGGCTGAGAGGTTAACAGCATATTAAGTCTTCTTGCAGAGTGTCTGGGTTCACTTCCCACCCACATTAGGCAGCCCACCACTTCCTGTTTCAGGAGATCTGATCTCTATTGATACCTATTCTCACATGTGTATATCATCACTCCCCCCTCCCCGACATACAAATGTACGCATCACCAAAGATAAACTTAAAAGGCTTTACCCTTTGATGTATCTTTATTCATAGAGCTCAGACAAGCCTCTGGTCTCTGTCTGTCCTTGTGTAGAACTTAAATAACTATAAAGGAGCTTGAGATAGCACATGGCTTAGGGGTTCGGCTTACCTCACAAGAAAGAAATTAGCTAAGGCTATGTTTGGGCTATGTCAGAACAATGGTCCATTTTTAAGGCCACCCTGCCTGCCTCTCATCTAAAAGTTCTATAGACTGAAATGCCTAGTATTGTCTCAGCTGATGGATCTGTGGCATGAGTTTTTCTGAGACAATGACACGGTTTGCCACATAGGCAGAGGTATCTCAAACACCGTTGAGCACATCGGTGATGCCCCTGGGAGCATCTGGATCTGGGAAAGGGGAACAGTCAGCACAGGGGTGAGATGGATGGTGTTAGAAGATGTCCACATGGCATTCCATATTTGTTGAGGTCTGTAAGGGGACTTCCGGAGAGAGCACTCATGAGAGTGGCCAGTTTCGCTCTTACCTGGCCTTTGGCGGAGTGGTTAGAAACATGGGAAAGATTGAGGAGAGATACTCATGCCTGGTGGAGGTAGGCCTTGGAATGCACTGGTACGGCACAGTTGGAACTGTCCAACAGTTAGCTTTTCAGAGCCGGAGGATTCAGAGATTCTTGTTCAGGGAGGCGTGAGCTAGGAATTCAGGGCCCTTCAAGCTCTAGGCAGCTCTTTAGGTTCTGGCACAGAACCTTGGGACGGTGGACTCGCTCATGAAGCCTCAGGTGTTGACTTTCCCTTCCCCCGCCCTGTTCTCCATCACAGCAGCTCTATCAAGAACAGGTGACTACCTGGGGGCCAGTTTGGAAGCCTCAGATTTTATATATATTCCTTTCGTATGTTTATGAGGTTTTTGTTTTGTTTTGGTTTGGTTTGGTTTTATTACATCAAAGTTTCTCCAGGGGCTAAACATATAAGTTATTTAAAAACACCAGCTATTATAAAATCTAGAAACAAAAATAGCCACATGGGTCCAGCATAGTGCGTTTGGCATATTTAAAATGCTCCATGCTGGGTGTGACGAGTTATGCTCACAGGCTCAGCAGTCAGGAAGCTAACGCAGGAGGATCACCACAAATTTGAGGTCAGCTTGGGCCAAAACAATAGCGAATTTCAAAATCTTCTTGACTTTTCCCCCCACTTTGAGACAGGGTCTCACTGTGTTGCCCCAGCTGGCTTTGAATTCACAGAGATCCAAATGTCCCTGCCTCCCAATTGCTGGGATTATAGACATAGGTCACCATGCCCAAAGCTCTTGATTTTTTTTTTTTTTTTTTTTTGCCTCAATGTCATTGATCAATCCTGAAACAGCCACGCCCTTGATGGGGAGGGTGTGCCCCACTGAATTTTTATGCTCCTGCCAATAGTCTGGCTTATAACCCAGCAGGCCGGGGACACTGACTCATCTAAACTTCTTGGTCTTACTGCCAGCCAGCTAGGGATTGTGTGGCCTGGTGTTGGTATCCACCCAGCCACAGAAGGAAAACAGAATGGGCCTGCTTTACTGTAAAATGTCTTTTCCTGTAGCTCCATTGGCACATGCTTACTTAGCATGAAGCCCTGGGTTCTGTCTCTAACACCCTGTGAAATCAACCTTAGCACTTGGGAGGTGGAGGTGGAGGGGAATCAGAAATTTGAGGTCATTTTAGGCTACAGGTACATTTGAAACTAGCTAACTACAAGGTCAGGTCTTCAAACAAACAAACAGCAACCAGATTTTAAAAACCCCTTTTCCCAAAAAAATCACCCACACAGGTGCCATCATTTATAGCAGAATAGATTTTTTTTTTTAATTTTAAAATTAACGCTTCAAAATCTTGGTGCCCCATATTAGATTTCCTCATTCTAATTTATAGCTTTCTCCCAGATCCAATTTAAGAATCAACCTTCTCAATCTCAGTCTGCCTCAGCCCCCCACACCCTCTTTTTTTTCCTTTCAAGTTTTTTTGAGATAATTTCATGTAGCCTGAATTGGCCTCAGACTTGGTGCATAGCTGAGGCTGGTCTTGAACTCCTGGCTCTGTCACTGAGACTCATGAATCCTTCTTTACTCTATAAACGACAGTAAAGATGAAAATGAAAGCATTTATATTCTTATGTTCATTTTGTCCTAATGCAGAGAAATGTATGTTTTCTGTCCTCCTAACCCCGCCCCCTTACCTCTCACCTCCTTCTACCCCAAACCTATGCAGAGGGCTCACGTGAGAGCTAGGCCGAGGGTTTTATCACTGAACTCCACCCTAATCCCTTGTCTTCATAGTATATATATATGCCTTGGGATTTGTGCTTGGTCTTCCTGTTTGTTGTAGATAATTCTTTTAAAGTGAGTGATGGGCATTTTTTTCTTATGGTTTAGGTTTATCAGACTCCAAAATTATCTTATCAGTGAATGCCGCATTTACAATTTTTATGTGCATTGGTGTTTTTCCTGCACATGTATCTGTGTGAGGTTGTTGGGTCCTTTGGAACTGGAGTTATAGATGATGGGAACTGAACCTTGGTCTTCTGGAAAGCAGCCAGTGCTCTTAACCTCTGAGCCATCCCTCCAGCCCCTGAGTATTTTATGGTAGAAGACTTCTGCCACGTATGATGGCAGCACACACCTGAATCTCACAAGTGCTACACAGAGAAAGCCTGGTTTTTGGCTTTTCAAGACAGGGCTCGCTGTGTAACCTTAGTTCCCCTGGCTGTCCTAGAACTTGCTTTATAGAGCAGGCTGGCCTTGAACTCACAGTGATCCACCTTAGATTCCTGAGTGCTGGGATTAAAGGTGCTGATGTGTATTTACACAAATGCTCCCATGTAGCCTTTCTTTTCTTTCCTCTGACTTTTCCCCCTTTGTACACAGTGCTGGCATCTAACCCAGGTCTTGCACATGCTAAGCAATCAGAATTTACACCGACCTACAAACTCAGCCAATCTCTCTCTTGCTGAATGTGTAGACAGGAATATTTTGATCATCAAAATTAATAGTGAAAACGCTAATTTTTTTATATGCTAACATTAATTCACAACAATTTAGTCAATCCTCGCAATCCTCATGAGGCATTTGGATGGAGAGTGCCATTGTCTCCATTTTCAGACAGTAAAAATGGAGCACTGAGTTTCAGACCCCACTCTGATGGCTGCCTGCTTTTGTCTGTTTCTCCATCTAGTACTTTGGCAATCCCCGGTCCATCACTTCTCGATGTGACTTGAAGGCAAACCTCATCCGAAATGGCTGTGGAGGTGAGATTGAGAGTCCAGCCAGTAGCACCCGTGTCCTTCGGAGCCTGCCTCTCAGCAGCAAGGGCTCCAGTGCCACAGGCTCTGACGTCATCCAGATGATGCCACAGGAGATTGCGGTGAGCCTCCGGCCAGGTGAGTCTTTCTTGGGATCTGTGCGTGCTATGGGCTCAGAAGAGCTCAAAGAGTTGGGTGTGCTAATGTAGAAAATGTTCTTGACTGAGATCAGAGCAATGGTAATGGAATGACAGAAAAGAAATAGTAGTCGAGGCCTTGCCTGCATATATGAAGCATGCACCATCACTTCTGCAACAAACAGAATGAACAAGCAAGCCCCAACCCCCTCCAAAATGATAAAAACACAATATTGTGGTAAGATATGTGTGTGTGTGTACATACACATATATTTAGTCACACATCTTGCTAATTATCATGCATTTTCTAGTATTTGAAAGGAAGTGAGAACAGTATTGGGTGTTGCTGAGTGAGTGCAGTAGCAGGCAGCAGGCAGGTCTAAGGGAGGGCCCAGGTCTAGGAGGGCTAGGTGATGAGACGGGCTAAGGATACACCAACTCACAAAGATGTTTTGGTAGAGATGAAAATTTGGAGAAGGGCTGAAGAGAATCAGAATTTCTGATGTTCTAGCTTCATTATGAATATATTTCTAGAGATAGGAATACTTGATACCATAATATCTCTTAAAATTTTGAAACACAGTTTTAATATTTTTAAAGAAAAATAGGCAAAACCCTTTCATGTGGGGAGAGGGGCTGTGAATATTGGACTTAGCAAAAATCTCAGTATACCAAGTAAACTTTTCCTCCAGGAGGCTCTCCATTCTGGGGAGAGCTGTTAGGTATGTGAGGATTATCTCCTCCTGTAGTACTGCTTTTGGGTTTTCTTCCCAGCCCTGCCCCCTGTACCTCAAAATAAGCATTTGCTGAGTGAACAGGAACACTTACACAAGACTAGTGAGGGACAAGCCTCAGCATAACTTGCAAGATACCCCCTGAAGCCCAAGGCAAGTCTGAAGGAGAAGAAATGGGCTAGGTGGGGGTGGGGGATGGAGAAGGATTTTCTCCTTAAGTTTTTTTTTTTATTTGCATCTTGGGCTACAGAGGCAGCTCAGCTAACAAACGTCACATTTATTTGCCTGTCATGATTGCGTACACCTTTATCCCAACACTTGCAAGGTAGAGGCAACCATCCAACCATCCATCCATCCATCCATCCATCCATCCATCCATCCATCCGTCCATCCGTCTATCCATCTGTCCACCCACCCACCCACCCACCCACCCACCCACCCGTCCGTCCGTCCGTCCGTCCGTCCGTCCATCCATCCATCCATCCATCTATCCATCCATCCATCCGTCCATCCGTCTATCCATCTGTCCACCCACCCACCCACCCACCCACCCACCCACCCACCCGTCCGTCCGTCCGTCCGTCCGTCCGTCCGTCCGTCCATCCATCCATCCATCCATCTATCCATCCATCCATCCGTCCATCCGTCTATCCATCTGTCCACCCACCCACCCACCCACCCACCCACCCACCCACCCACCCATCCATCCGTCCGTCCGTCCATCCGTCTGTCCGTCTGTCCATCCATCCATCCATCCATCCATCCATCCATACATCCATCCATCCATACATACATACATACATACATCTATCCATCCATCTGTCCATCCATCCATACATACATCTATCCATCCATCCATCCATCTATCCATCTGTCCATCCATCCATCCATCCATCCATCCATCCATCCATCCATCCATCCATCCATGCATGCATCTGTCTATGCACACGTGTGGGGTCAGGTAACAGCTTGTGTGAGTCTGTTCTCTGCTTGCACCATATGAATCCAGAGATCTAGCCAGGTTGTCAATATTTTTAGCAAATTCCTTTGCCCTCTGAACTGCCTCTCTGGCCTTCATTTTTATTCTTTTATTTTTAAAATTCATTTTATTTTATGTGTGTAAATGTTGGCCTACATGTATTTCTGTGTACCACATCCCTGTCTGGTACCTGCGGAGGCTAGAAAGAGGGCATTGGATCTCCTGAATCTGGAGTTACAGATGGCTTCGAGACACCATGTGATTGCTGGAAATTAGACCCAGGTCCTCGGAAGAGCAGCCAGTGCCCTTAACCATTGAGCTATCTCTCCAGCCCCCTTTCCATTAAAAACATTTTAATTGCATTTTATATGTGTGTGTGGGGGGGTATTGGTCAGAGAAGAACTTTTATGAGTCATTTTTCTTCATCATGTGGGACCCGAGATCGGATTCAGCCGTCAGACTCAGAGGCAGTGTGCCGATCCTCAGAGCCATCCTTCTTTATTAAGTATTTTAAAACTAATCTTCAAGTTAAGATATAATTCACATATCACAAGATGTACAGTTTTAAAATGTTCAGGTCACTGGTTCTAACTGTCTACTTCAGACCATTTTCACACCAGCAGTTCAAGTTAACTACCCGCCTCTTTTAGACCATGCATCACTAAGAACATGCCTCGGTTATATAACTCATGGCCCTCAATTCACCCACATTGTAAACTGTGCTTTTTCCCGATGTTTTTGAGCCAGGGTCTCACTGTGTAGCTCAAGCTGACCTGGAATGTGTGACTCTTCTGTCTGAACTCTCCCAAGGCAGGCGTGCCACGCCCCTTCCTTCAATCTGTTTATGGCCATGTGGTCAGGCTGTGCTGTAGTTGATGGACAGACTGTTTCCACTGGGTAATTTTGAACATTCGTGTACAAGGTTTTTGGGGGCCATGTGTTTTCAATAATTTTGGGTCTATAGCTAAGAGTAGAATTGCTGGATCGTATGGTAATTCTGTGTTTAACTTTCTGAAGAACTGCCAGACTTTAAGCAGGGTTTTGTATAAATACAAGGATCATGTTTTCCATTTAATTTCATCACTGGAAACTGTATGTCAGGATAAGAATATTTTTAAAAAATTCTTAACAAAAGGCTTGAAGTTCTTAGCACATACATTTTGAGTAAGACTGCGATAAGCTGAAGCTGGGGTTAGTGTTCAAAAGACCGGGACGCTCAAAGGTTCCTTTGGGTTAGTTTTTCACTTAAACATTTCTTTTTTTAAAATGTGTTATTATTTGTTGCCTATTCTTTTGGGGGAGGGGCCAAGACCAAGGACTCAGACTCTGGGGAGCAAGTTGAAACAAGCAAGTTCAGTTTACTCTGAGGAAGGGGTAAGCCTTTTATGTGCCCTCCTCCCAGGCAGGGGAAAGAGCCCTGCTTTGCTTGCAACTGCTGCTGTGGCCTGGTTGGTCATCTCTCGCTGGTCCATGTCACATTAGGACTCCATCTGTGTTGCCAAGGCCCCCAGACAGACCCCAGGCCCCCTTATGAGGAAGCGCCCACTAAAGGGGCCCTCATGGCTATGAGGAAGTGCTATGAGCACATGTTTTTAAGGCACCAGTTATAACCAGTTTGAACTGGCTGAGGCCAGGTTGGCCCCTAGGCCCTTAGAAGCCTCTAGGGCCTATACATCCCACAATTGTTTGTGTGTGTCCACATATGATGTGTGTGTGTGTGTGTGTGTGTGTGTGTGTTGTGCCACATGTGCTTATGTGGAGGCCAGAGGACAACTTGTTTTTGAGACACAGTGTTGCACAAATAAAGGAAACTCCGGGACAGATCTGTGGGAAAGTCTGAGTTATTAAAGAGAGTAAACACCACAGTCAGATCTTACCCAGCTGTCTTCCAGCTTCCTCAGCCTGGCTTCTCCTGGCCTCTTCTGACCTTCTGTCTTTCCACGTCTGCCTTAAATACTCTCTTCGCTCAGTTAAGGCATGGCCCCACCACTGCCTTCCTGGGAGCCTGGAACTCCTTCAGTAAACTAAAATGACCTCAAACTCAGTTTGGATTAAGGGTGTAGGTCACCACTCCTGGGATATTCCCTGTGCTGAGGTTAAAGGTGTGAATCGCCACTCTCTGATCCTCCTAGACTGACTGTGGGTAGATCCCTTTGATATCTCGAACGGAAACTTTTTAATCTTTTATTAAATCCCACAACACAGTTTCTCTATGTAGCCCAGGCTGGCCTGGAACCTGCAGAGATCCACCTGCCTCTGCCTCTAGAGCACTGGGATTAAAGATGTGCTGAAGCACCACACCCAGGCAGATGATAACTTTTACTGAGGGCCTGAGTTCAGATGCAGCAGTGCACTTATACAGTCTCAGCAATGCTGAGATGCGAGGTGGAAACAGGAAAATTAGGGAATATCACCTAAAAGTCAGCAGCCAGGACCATATGGGCAATGCGAAACAAGGTTGAGGCTAAGAACCAGCTTTGGAAAGTTGCTTGCTGATCCACCTCCTGTTGGGCACCCGTGGACACACAATTGGGAATACCACACTACACACACCACACACACACACACACACACACACACACACACACACACCATTTATTTAGAGATGGCAGGAAGTCTTTATTTTTTAAGGTCCTGTCATGTCTTGACTTGTGAACAAGTCAGCCTGGAGTTCTGTTCTCAATCTAGCAGTGTTTACCATCTGAAGCATGTTCCCAAGAACAAAAGCATAGTTTTCTTATTAAAGGGAAGCCAGGGAAAAGAGAGTGTTAAAACACCTTCTAGGCTGATGGCTAGTTAGTACTTGATTACAGTGGGAGAGTCTGTAAAGCACACAGGCAGTGCTGGGTGCTTTGAAATCAGAAAAAAAGGGGCCAGAGTGGGGCTGCTGGGCGGGGGTGGGGGTGAGGGGTGGGGACCCCCATTCTCTCAGGTGCAGGAGCCTCAGCTTCTCTTTGTAGTTCCTTTTATTGCGTCTCTCTGATCCTACTGCTGGTCCTGAGGTGAGGATTATGTAGAATAGCAGTAGACAGAAGATGTTGGAGCCTGTAGGGCCCCCAGGTAGCAGAGAGACTATGTGAGGGAGAGGTAATAACAGCTCCAGGCATGTGGCTTGGGATGTTGTCACCAGGGGTAGGCGCATACCAGCTCTTAGTGAATGTGAGGTCTGTGCCCCCTGCTTAGGTCATCAGTTAAAGTCTCAGGCAGTGTAAGAAAGACAGCGGCTTGCTGGGAAATCGTGGAAGAGTGTGTCTAAACAAAGTCAAACCCAAAGATGGGGAAAGTGCCTGGATCTTTTCCTGGCAAAATCACCCCACATTTGCCTGTGGTGCCACCAGCCTCCCTGTCAACATGCAAACCAGGGAGGCCAAGTTGCTAGGCTGCCGGTGTACTCCCCAAAGAGTGACACCCACACAGAGTGGATCAAGTGTGTCCATTCCACAAGCACTGCTGACAGAACACATTCCATGATCGCCAGCGCCGGTGTAGGAGGCTGTGATATTTAAGGTCTCACGTGTAATGGACAGCACTCTTCACGATTGGGCCTACACTCCTTTGCACACCCCCTCTTTCTGTCTAACTGGAAGAAACGCTCCCTTTAACATTCGTAGCTTCCCTTTGGGAAGGATCGAACGTGTGCATGCACTCTCTCAGTGAGTTATTTCTCTTAGAATTTAAGGCCAAGAAATTGCAAATTTTATGCCAGTACAAAGCAGGAACATCTGTATTTTATACCTCACTTCCTTCTTTGCCTTCATATCTGGAAAATGTAAAGTTAAATTTGTGTGCCTAAAGCTACAGCTCAGTTAAACTGGAGTTTCTGCAAGACCTGTCTTTTTTTTTTTTTTTTTTTTTTTTTTTATCATTGCATGAATCGCTTTAATTTAAAATTGCTTTTAATTTTTAACTTATTGGAGCCAAGGATTTTCTTGTGTGAGAGCATGAATGTACGTGTGAGAGCATGAATTACATTATTGATTTTAATCGTCACTGGTATTAATGTCTTCATTGATGCAGAAATAAGACACAGGTTGAAAGGAACTGGGGGCCTGCTGAGCCCTTGGTGACCAGATGTAGATTCAAACCCAGCTCTCCCAGTTCCAAACCTGGTGATGCTCTGACCGTGGCTGCCTCTCAGCTTCCCCGAATCCAAGTCACTTCCCTATCTGTTAATTACTGGCAAACTTCACTAAGGTGGTAGTATGTTCTAAATAGGAGATGGCCTAGGAGACTCAAGAGAATGGGCAGGTCAGAAAGCACGCAGACCCCATGAGGAGGTCGCATATTTGGACAGAAGAGACTCTGTCCCCTTGCCTGTGTAAAAGCCAAAGTAGGCTATACGTGCTGTAGGGTAACTGCTACTTCAGGACTCTCCTTCTCTCCCCCACCGCCGTAGGCATCCATCCCATGGAAGGACCTGCTGTGTCTGCCAGATTGGAGCCAGAGACACACTATAGCAGTTTGGAATTCATTATGGGAGAAATTTTGAAAATCCTTCTGTCTGAGTCAGACTCTGATTGTTTTTAAAAATAGGCTCAGACCAACAGGGGACCCAAACTACATCAGTCTTGAGGCAGCTGGAGCAATGCATGCAAAAACAAATCAGGAGAAACAGCCACGTCACCACATCACTCCACCTACATCAGACTGCATCTGTGCAAGCTTTATCACTCTAGAGCCCTTCTGTCCACGGAGGTGCGTCCCAGCCTTAATAGACACTGAGCATCACTGTTTTCAAACATGTAAACCTCAGGTCAGGTTCGATCCCTGTCTCACTTATGGAGTATGTTTGTTTCCTTTGGGAAAGGAGCATGGAGTATTGGATTCTGTGTCTTGCGAGGGCCAGGACTTAGTTTATGGAGGAACAGCTGGCCGCAGATGATGCTAGAGGCTTCTCTGAGCCGTGCGTGGCCCTGCCCAACCAAGTGTAAACCCCCTTGAGTGGTGGTGAGGACACTTTGGCTCTTGCATCTCTTAAGTACACAAAAAAAGTTTATACCCAAATTTCCAGTGCTCCAAAGCAATTCTGCCCCAGGCCAAATAGGACACCTGGCAGCCCCCACAGACCAGTGAGCTGAACTTTGAAGTCAGTCCTGAGTGATTTGTTAGAAACGATGACATGATTTAGAGATTTTTATCTGTTACTTTCCTAACTTGGGCCTCTCTCCACACCCTGGGGTGATCTAGGAGGCCTCCCCGCTCACTCGTGATTCGCCCTTTCCGTGCCTGCTGGCTGCCTTGCTATAGAACCCAAGTCACTTGCTCTCTTTGTATTTGGTGCACAGTTGGCTAGTGTCTTTTCTCTTTTTGCTCTTTTTGAAAAAAATGGAAGATACAGTATATGTCCTGTACATAGTATGTGCATATCCCTTGGTGCTTTCATAGATAGATCTACTTAATGAATTTTGGTAATTCCACCCCCCCTCCACACACACCATTGCCTTCTCTCAGACTCTTCCATTGGAATCCTTCTTCCTAGGTCTCCTTCCTATTCTTGGGTCTGCAGAGTGTGTGTTCGCGTGTGTGCGTGCGTGCATGTATGTGTATGTATGCGTGTGTGTAAGAGTGTGTGTGAGTGTATATGTGTATGTATGCATGTGTGTGTGAGTGTGTGTGTACAGATGAGACACAAATCCTATCACTAAACCTGGAGCTAGGCTAGAGTCCAGCAAACATCAGTGATCATGACCCTTCTGTTCTGCCTCTCACAATGCTGGTGTCGCAAATGTGTGAGGCCACATCTGGCATTTAATGTAAATACTGGGGATTTGAACCCAGGTTGTAATGTCTGCACACATCTCCTCAGCCCCAAGGAACTGCCTTTGTTAGCTGTCTTGTCACCTCCCCTGAGTTCTCATTCACAGTCTCCCCTCTTGTTACACATCTTTTCTGGATCGTGTTGGTGGACTTCTTTCAACCCACTTTGCATGGGCATGTTGTTCTGTGTTCAGTTACCCAGAGGTCTTTTTTGCTGAGAGACAGAACACCATTATTACCCTTCCTCAGACACTGTGATTCTCTCCTCAACACCATGTTCACCTCACTTCCAAGAAAATCTGCCTTCATGCCAGAAAAGGGCAACACATCTCATAATAAATGGTTGTGAGTTGCCATGTGGTTGCTGGGGACTGAACTCAGAACCTCTGGAAGAGCAGCCAGAATTCTTAACCTCTGAGCCATCTCTCCAGCACCGAGAAAATCTTTCTTTTTGGTGGTGAACCATCATCCAAGAAAAGAGTTTTGAATGGTGGTGGTAGGGGTGTGTATGTGTATGGGTATATGTGTGTGTGTTTGTGTGTCAGACAAGAGTTCTACCACATAACTACTCCCATGTGGGAAAAAGATGTTTGGAATGAGAATCCACCCTTTATCCAGCAAGTCACATGGCCTCTAACAAAGGTACCCTCTCTCATCACAGGTGACCAGACTACCTTTGAGCTTCAGGTGCGCCAGGTGGAGGACTATCCCGTAGACCTCTACTATCTGATGGACCTCTCCCTCTCCATGAAGGATGACTTGGACAATATCCGGAGCCTGGGCACCAAGCTTGCTGAGGAAATGAGGAAACTCACTAGTAACTTCCGGTTGGGTTTTGGGTCTTTTGTTGACAAAGACATTTCTCCTTTCTCCTACACGGCACCAAGATACCAGACCAATCCGTGTATTGGGTAAGTAGCAATCAGCCCCTAGAAAGGCTAGTTAGGGGAAACATTAGGCTTAGGAATTGAATGATTAATGATGGCCACATTCTATCCTTGACCTACATGTGAGAAAGTGAGTTGTCATCGGGTTGTATCAAGACATAGTGCTTTTATGAGACTTACTTTTTTTTGGCTGTCTCACATGGCACTATTCTTATATTGATATTTAGCCAGTGTCCTCAGGAAGTCGTGGATACAGGAGTTGGAGGAAGACCAGGTACATACAACTAATCCTTTCTCTTTGCCTGTAGTGACTAGCATGCTCAGAGATATATGGTTTTGGATGCTGGGCTCAGTTGGACAAGTTCTTGCTGAACAAGCATGAGTTGTCATGTTGTATTCTGGGAACTTTAGCCTGCTCATAAACCCCAGCACTGGGAAAGGAGAGACAGAGGATCCTTGGGGCTCGATGACTATAAGTCTCGCAGAATTTGTGAGGTCCAGGGTCAGTAAAGAGTTTTGTCCTAGGGAAAAATGATACCTGATATTTACTGATCTCCAAGTCCACGTGCATGTGCAAAACCACACACAATACATGCATGCAAAAAGATAAATGGAGTCAGAGATTTTCCCTATTATTCATACTAACAACTGCAATTTACTTCCATATAACTACGTGAAAAGATGGTTTTAGTTTTAATTTTGTATGTGTGCATCTACTATGTTGGTACATGTGTGTGTACGCACACCATGGCACATGTGTAGAGGTCAAATGATGCTTTGAGTATCTACCCTCACCCTCCACCTTGTTTGAGGCAGCGTGTTTGCCATTGCACTGCATACACCATGCTAGATTGAGAAACAGTCAAATGTGCCAGGCGGTGGTGATGAATACCTTTAATCCCAGCTTCTTCAGGACCACAAGTAGCCATCAGCTATATAAGCTGGGTTATGATGAGTGGATCTGCTCTCTAAGGCCCCCTTGAGCTGTCCCCAGGCCACATTGTTGGAGATTTGCTACTTACCGGGAGCAACAGCATGTGAATTTTTGGGGGGATCTGTTGGAACAGTGATTATCCCATCCTCTCTTTTCTGTCCCTGCAGTGATTGGGATCTGACTCTTAGTTAGGGTGTGTCTATACCCACTGAGATGCTGGGTTGGGAGCTGGCAGAGAATCAAGGACCAGTTTGGGTGCTTAGCATCCGAATAGGCAAGGCTATTGCACACAGCTATTCAGAATTCCTCCTTGAAGCCCTGCAGGCAGATGCTGTGGCAGTCAGTGCAGTTCTTGACAGAGCTCTGTTCCTAAAACAGGAAATCAGCAGAAAAAGGGTGTTAGGAAGAAAACCTCAAATCTAAGTCATGTAAATCTCTCTTTTGTAAGCCAGGAAGTACCAGGAAAGACATTGTAGCTCTGGGGAGCAGACTGAGCTTCCTACCCTGGGGTCCCCAGTCTCCCTGGAGAGGGGACAGCACAGGCAGGTTGTGTAATCTAGCTGTCCCATACCAGGTCTGGGACAACCCACAAGTTTGCTTTTCTGTTTTAAAGGTCTTATGAGTTAGTTACTGACATCTGACAAACAATTAGCCACAAATAACCAAAGTTTCAAGGTTTTCTTCATTCAGTAGAGAATGCACCTGAAACACTAAGTCTGAAGAAGTGCCAGACTTGCCATGGTGGGAGAGAAATGACCTAAGCATCACATTAAAGACCAGTTTAAGTAGTCTGAATCACAGGAGCATCACTATACCCACTGATAGCCCATTTTTGGTGGCCATTTGAGGGACTTTTTTTCTTTGTTGAACTGGTGTCAAGATACACTCATGTAAAAACATGGATATGTAAAAACATCTCCATTACTGTTTATGTATTTGTACCCTTGGAGTATGTTTCCCCTGGAAGCTACAGTGTTCCTTTTGTCACCTTGAAGATGTCATTCCACTGCCTGCTGGCATCTCTGTGTCTGAGGTGACCAAGCTCTGTGTATCTAATCCTGCTCTGTCACATGCTCTCAACTGTGGCTGGAGTTCCTGTTTACACTTTTCAGGACTTGCTGAGCTGTGTCATCTGTGTCTGGAAGGTTCTAAAAGCATCTCTGTGATTGTCTCCTCTCTTCTGCCTACATGTTCATCCACTAGTAGCGGTTAGTTGGAGCTTCTCAGCCTCAATGTCATGCTTCTTAATTTCCCTCATATAAGCCACCCCACCAGCTACATAATAAACAATCCTTTCAGGCTACAGATTTATTCTTCAGTCTGATCTGTATACTGAAACATTTTTGACTTCTGTGACTATCTCTCAGTCAGTCAATCATCTATCCATCCATCTAGCATCTATCTATCTATCTTGGTTTTTTGAGACAAGGTTTCTCTGTGTAGCCCTGACTGTTCTAGAACTCGCTCTGTAGACCAGGCTGCCTTGAACTCAGAGATCCTCCTACCTCTGCCTTCCCAGTGCTGGGATTAAAGGCGTGCACCACCGCCTGGCTCTTTCTGTAATTTTTATTTGGTTTTTTTCTCAGACTCCTGTGTTTTAGACACCTTGAGACGTTTAGAATTTTGTTTTTAATTTTTCTAGTAATTTCCCGTCTGGCTTTTGGCTGCCATTCCCCCGTCTTTCTAACTGTTTCAAAGTTCTTGTCCCAGGGAATTTAGAGCATTCTGTCCTTGAGTGTGTGGTTTGCTGACATTCCTTGGGGCTGTTAGCTTCTCACGTGGTGTGAGATGTTTTCATTAGCTCATCTTCATTGGAGGCTGTTTTCTATTGAGGACCATATGTCCTGGGTTTCCATGGAGCAGACCTTCCGTGTTGACAGTGGGGCTGGTTTTCCTGCTAATCTCTCAGCTGGGAGTTTGTTTGTTTGTTTGTTCGTTTGTTCCTTCCTTCCTTCTCTTACTTTTTTGAGACAGGGTCTCACCACGTAGCTTTGGCTGTCCTGAAACTTATACAGACCGACCTGCCTCTGCCTCCCAAGTGCTGGGATTAAATGCTGGCCACCACCACCTGGCAATTGGGAGTTCCTTTACCATTGAGCTGAGTTATGAACTCTCATCACTAGGGCCTAGAAAGGCTTTTTTGGTAGAGGACCTGAGTGTGGTTCCCAGAACCCACACGGATCAGTTCTCAGCTGCCTGTAATTCTAGTTCCAGGGGATCTGGTGCTTTTTAGTCTCCACACCTGCACATGCAGGGCCCATAATACAAACATAGAGTTTTTATTTACGTGTGTGTGCGTGTGTGCATGTGTGTGCATGTGTATGTGTGAATGTTTGTGGGTGTGAGTGTATGTGTGTGTTTGTGTGTGAGTGTGTGTGTGGTGAGTTATGTGTATGTCTGCATGTGTGGTTAGTTGGTTGGTTTGAACTTACTAATAATAAACTCCGAGTCACCAATAGTGAGTTGGTGTTCCATTAAGGAAAGAGAGAAAGCACTTCTTGGTGACATTTAACCAAGAGTGAGCCAGCTTTGAATTCTCCATTTCACGTTCTCTGTCACCTGTCCTCTGTCTGTCTGTCATATGAGTATGATCTATGCCTGCCTGAAGGCTCTCCTGTGACTCTGCACCTATGTCTGTGTCCATCCCTAACAGAGGGCTTTGTTTTATATTTATTAAACAGCACAGAAAACATGCTATGGGGGAAGGAATGCGATTTTTTAAAGAAGTAAATTAACCAATTTATTGCAAGCTAGGCCAGTCTCAAATATGTAGTATGAGTTTCTGGCCTGGCCTAGCGCCATGGCCATGGACTGGACCTGCCCGCTGCTGCTTAACCCCCCAAAATGACTCAGACACTTATATGAATTATATGCTGGTCAGCCTATGGCTCAGGTGTTTTGCTAGCTAGCTCTTGCATCTTAACTCAACCCATTTCTATTAATCTGTCTGCCACGTAGCCCGTTGGGCAGCTGGATCTCTCATGATTCTGCCCCCTTCCCTGTATCTATGCTTGATTTTCCCGCCTGCTTCCAAGATGCCCTGCCATAGACCAAAACAGTCCTTTTATTAACCAATGACACTTAAAGCATACAGAAAGACACCCCACATCTACCGGTAGTCTTTCAGTTCCTCAGGCTTCTGATGGAGACTTCACTGTTTGAGCTGAAGTGGTGTTGTAGGTCCAGGCCCCACCATCCACTTTTCATGTAGAAACCACAGTGCCAGGTGCCAACGGCTGGTGTCTTCATCTGGGTCTTGCTGCAGAAGGGGCAGGTGTATTTGGCATGCTGGCTGATTTCAGTTTTCTTCACCATTTTCCTAAGGGAGACATTGCAGTGAGTTCTATATTTCCTGACCTTTTTAGTTCATTTAGGCATGTTCCTTGAACCTAAGCCCAAGCCCAGAGAGGAAAAATTAGAATTTTGCAAGAGATTAAGTCACTGACTCCAGTTGACCAAGATAACAAACAGTATTATTACAGATATCATTATCAAACATGATTGTCAGCATTTATAATGGATAGTATATCTTTTATAAGATTGCTTTCAACCTCAAGTTTTACTCTTCTCAGCAAATGATACACATGTATTGTCTGGGTCAGGGGCATGAAAGAGGTCATAAGTTAAGATTGAAGTTGTGCATTCGTTAAGTTGTGAAAGTTGATCACATAGGAAATCCAGGGGCTCTTAAGTTGGGTGTTACATTGCTCTCTTAAAGACAGGTTAACCCTGGCTGTTCTGGAACTCCCTTTGTAGACCAGGTTGGCCCTGAACTTAGAGATCCATCTGCCTCTGCCTCCCAAGTGCTGGGTTTAAAGATGTGTGTCACCACCACCTGACTCTGGGTTCACTTTTTACAAAAATGCATAGGTATGTACAAATACAGACACAAAGTCACAAAGTATGCACATGCACATACACAGCAAACACTCTCCCCCCAGATCTATATTTATTTATTTTTCATCTTCCTGGTTAATAATCTTGAACTCAGTAACTCTTTATAAATGTACCTCCAACGGGATTTCATAGTCAAACACAATATGTGTTGGGAGTTAACCTTGTAGGTGACTCTAAAACACAGATTTCCGGGCCACTCTGGAACAACTCTAAAAACTAAGCCAAATTCTGGTCCTAGGTGGTGTGCTGTTTCAGGGACACCTTCCCAGGGTCTGTGTAGCAAAGCTATGTTCAGTAAGAGGGCTGACTGGGCTACAGCACATTGCTTGTAGTTCAGGCTTCTCTCCAGCAGACAACTCTTCATTTCTCTCTAGGGAGAGCAGGCTGTTAGCAGGCCTGAGAGGAGGTGTAAACACTGAGGTGCCATCTCTGGGCTTCTCTCAGCTCTCCTGGTTTCTCATTTCAGGGCAGTTATTCAGTCTGTCACAACAAGCACACACCCTTCTAAATCACGGCCTAACTGCAGAAGGGAGCCTGGAAGAAGAATGGAATGTAGTTGTGGATGTGTTTCCCTCCCCTCTGGGCTTGTCTGGCTGTCAAATAGGTGTGGGTGGAGTCTCAGCTCCTTCTTCCAGTGGGACTGTAATGTCCAGCCTTGTTTCTATATATCGAGGAGGCGACACAAAATCTCAGGGTGGCCTGAGGTGCGGATTTATAAAAATAGCCAACCAGTCAGCTGCAGGTGTTTGTGAAAGCAGGGAAAGAGAAGAAACCGTGGTGGATTGGGAGTGTGCCTGTGGGGGAGAGGGGCAGGGGTAGGATCTGTCCTCAGCAGCTTGTGAGGTCTCTGTAGGACTGCCTTCTAGAGAGCCAAAACTTGCCTCTCTCTGCTGAGGAGAGGAGCCTGCCTAGACCTGTCCTGGTTGGTCTGGTCTTGGCAGCAGGCATGATGGGACCTCTAGCAGTTGCTAAGCCTGTTCCCTTCCCAGGCTCAGTGTGAATGGGATTCTAAAGCCTCCCCCCCCAACCCCCCTCACTCCCTTGTTTTTCTAAAGAGAGACTTGAGACTTCCTTTCCATGGCTACAGATCTCTAAGTGTGAGCCAGACTGCCCCCCACGTCCTCTTCTGTCTACTTCATTCTGCATCCAGTACACTGGCCTTCCTCTGTCTCCCTTTCTCCACATGCTCAGCTAGTAAGTATTCTTTCCGTGGCCGCCACACTCTGCCCTTTTCTTTATCCCAAGAACCTATTTAAGGCTTCCTGTTTCATTGCCGAGGCTCGATGCTGTCACTGGGAACTATGCTCTTCTAGGAATAGGACCCCTTATGGTTTCCCCTGAAATTAACCCGTCATTCCAAGTTCTCAAAGTTTTTCCATTTGAAGAAACTTAGATTTCTCTGGTGAGTAGATACTTTAGCATTGCAATATTATAGATGAATGAGCAGAAGAATGGATTTCATCCCTGTTCCATTCAGCATCTCATCTGGCGAGTCCTTCATGTCGAAGCGCCAGCACATGTGAAAAAGCTGGCTACATGTGAATTAGCCTTGCTTATGTTGCCCTCACCTGCCAGTGTCCACCTTGGTTACGTCACTGGTTCCATTCATCTTCCAAGACACTTGTCAGATCTTCCCCCAGCCACCGAGTCTGTGAGCATCGTCTGCACACTTCCGTGGTCTGGCTGTGTGCCAGCATCGAGGGCTAGCTGATATTTATCTTTGTGTTCTGCTATGCTTACCCCAGAGTAGGCGGTAGATGCTGGGTGAACATTGATTGATGTTTTTCAATGTACTCACTGAAGGCCAGAACACTTGATTGATAGTTAGAGTTGGGGCCAGAGAGCTGGTTCAGTGTGTAGAGGTGACTCCCGCTAAGCCTGGTGACCTGAGTTTGATCCCCGGGACCCACATGATCAAAGGAGAGAACCGATCTCGGCAAATTGTCCTGATTTGCACTTGCAGATGTGTGTGCCCACACACACTAAAATAATAAAATGTAATTGAGGATTGAACAGTTTTAGAGACAGTGATGGAAAAGCAACTCTTTTCTTTCTCTCTCTCTCTAGTTACAAGTTATTCCCAAACTGCGTCCCCTCCTTCGGATTCCGCCATCTGCTGCCTCTCACAGACAGAGTGGACAGTTTCAATGAGGAAGTGAGGAAGCAGAGGGTGTCCCGGAACCGTGATGCCCCTGAAGGGGGCTTTGATGCTGTCCTCCAGGCGGCTGTCTGCAAGGTAACTATCCGGTCTCAGCCTCCATGGGGCGGGTTTTGAGCCATCCAAGCATGTGGCTCCCATCCACTCTTACATCACAGGCTGAGCTCAGCTGCACCTTGGGGAAATCTCTAACAATCAAGTCAGCTGGACTAGGGTTGAGCTGAGCTTGTCCAGTCTCTGTGACGGGTGTGGTTCTATGCAACAGGGTAGTGTCTTTGCCAGATGACAGCTGTTCTGTGTTTATGCATTGGTTTTTGTGTTTTTTTGTCTAGTTTTTTTTAACCTTAAAGATCGCCTTCCTGGGGAATCAAGCTGAAAAACAGATTTTCTTGAAATCTTTGGTTACGTGTCCATGTTTTTGTTTCTCTGTGATATGTGGATCCAGAGGGAGAGCATAGACCAGTCAGAAATGAACTTTGACTTTGAAGGGCTCCCAACTTGGAGAGATATATAAATGGAATATTGATAACAACTTATTGTAAAATAATTTTCTACTGTCAAGGGAGCCTAATAGCAACAAGAGAAGAATAATTATTCTGCAGCTCATTACGGAAGCATGTGTGTGGTGTCATTTGGTCTATCCTCCTGGTGTGTGGCCGTAAGCTTAGCAGTTTTCAGGAAAGCTCAGCAGAGTGCCCACACTGGTAATGCATTCTTCTTTTAAGAGATTTATTTTTTAAAAATATTATGCGTATGAGTTTTTGTCCTACATATATGTAAGTGCACTGTTATGTATGTTCAGTGCCCATGGAGGTGGGAGAAGAGGGCCTTGGAGTCCTACGCAGTTGTAAGGCTCCGTGCGAGTGGCTGAGGATCGAACCTGCGTCCTCTGGGAAAACAGAGAGTGCTCTGAGCACTGAACCGTCTCTCCAGCCCCTTGGTGATGAGTCTTTGCAAACCTTTGTGAGTTCATCAGTGTTGGAGTGGTAGGGACTCTTAAATGCTTCACGGCGCTATCTACTTCCTCGATGATCTGTCCTCTCGGGTTTTTGAATGTGTATTTGCTGGGAGATTCCTCTCTAACGACATTTTGGCATGGATAAGAAAAAAGGCACTGTTGTCATTTCTGAAATTAGAAGATGGTTAAGGGGAAGGAAAAGGTATAGGAAACAGCATTTCTCTCCTTCCTGGTCTCTTGGGCTGTGCCATTGAAAAGGCCTAGGGGCTCTTTCAGAGTGGGAAATCACAGTGGCTTACTATTGGGTGGCTGGTGGCCAGTCCCACATGGTCTAATTCAGAAGTCCCTTGTGTGTGTGTGTGTGTTTAAGTAGTCTGAAGGCCAGATGGAACACAGCTATGATACGCTCATTGTACACACACACACACACACACACACACACACACACACACACACACACACACACACACACACACACACACACACACACATATGCTCTCTCTCTCTCTCTCTCTTTATTGGCATTCAGATAGTGATTGGAGAGGCAATGTCTTCACAGACATTCAGTCAAATTCAACATTTTGTCAGGGGAAACAAATACAGGAAAAAAATAATGTAAGATTGCCCTCACCTCCTAGTCCAGATAAATTGGCAGATTTTCTTTTGAGGAAGTCATTATTAAAGCTATGTGGGGGGAGGAAGGACTGGGAGGCCATGCCCAGAATTAATAGGCCTGCTAGCGGAAGAATGTGGCAAATGCTGGGACTGTTGGTATCTGGTCCTGAGAGAAACCAGAGTCCACCCCTGTACCTGCATAATTCTCCTGTGCCGTCCCCAGTGGATGGGACAGTCCACCCTTTGAAGTGTGGCATTTCAGAGGCTTCGGCCGATTTCCTGAATTCATTGGTTGAACCTGATGTGCTATTATTGATTGAGAGACACTGTGTGAGCCGCATCAGACTTAGACCTGTTGTACGTTTCCTCATGGCCTTTGCCACAGGGTAAGTTAATAATTGTTTAGAATTATGTCATCTGCAAGCTGCCGGTTTCTCTCTACCTTTTCCCTACTTCTGTGCTGTGGAGTTATATTTGTACATGTATTTAAAATGTTTCTTTCTCATTTGAAACTGCCTAATTGAAAGTAAGTGTCATTTTTCTAGGTTTATGACAGACTTTCAGTAAAAGTACTAGGAATAGATTATAGGCTAGCTTTTGGTGAAGGACCAGGCAGTAAAATCAAATCAAAATCATATCATTAAAAATCTTTTGCAACTTGAGGGCCAGGCAGGGTAGTGCACGCTTCTAATCCCAGCCCTCAGGAGGTAGAGGCTGGCAGGTCTCTGTGAGTTCAAGGCCAGCCAGGGCTCATAAAGAGACTCTGTCTCAAAAGCCAACCAACCAATCAGAACCCTTAGCAGCTTGAATAACGCCTAAGAGGAGTGAAGAGTGGACTAATGAACACAGACTCAAACCAGGGTAGCTGGAATGATCTCTGGTTCCCCTGGCTTGGCCTATTCATTATCAACTTGTGGGACCTGGGGTTATGACATGGCTGTCTTTAAAGTGTACCTCAGCTGGACAGTGACGTGAATGCCTTTAATCCCAGCACTCAGGAGGCAGAAGCAGGCAGATCTCTGAGTTCCAGGACAGCCAAGGCTACACAGAAATCCTGTCTTAAAAACCTGACTGGGTGGGGGTGGGGTGGGTCTACCTTTAAAGCATGCTGTGTATTTCTTGCAGTGGTGTTCTTTGTAGAAAATAAAAGAATACCTGTTCTCATTGGGATTCCACTCAGGACGAGAGCCAGGAGCCTGTTTTACTAGTGCTAGTGCTAGCTTCTCCCAGCTGATTGCTGTCAGAGGCAGTTAGCAGCCTCCACAGCTAAGAAATGGCTCTCTCATGCAAGCGTCTCTTTCCAGTGTAGTTTTCACAACAGGGTTAGAATAGGAGCATGCTGTTGCCTTTAATGCTTTATAAGCCTATCGCTGTGTTTGTACCTTTTCAGGGTCAGAAGTATGGTTTCTCTCCTTATCCGTGTTATCATTGCCCTCAGAACTTTCTAGAAGTTGACTTTAAGTTGCTTATTCTAAAATTGTACCGGTTGATGCATGATGAGTGATTCAGACGAGAGCTATGCTTGCTTCCTACCTCTCCAAACAGGAAGCATCTCTAGCCGGGGAGGATGAGGGGAGGGTGGGGTGGTGAGCACAGCCTCAGAGCTGTGGGGTCCAGAGCATCTTTGCTTTTTCTTTGCAGTGATGTCTTCAGAAAAACTATTAAAAGTATTGAATCTATCGGGTCTCTCTGTCTCTCTGTCTCTCTCTGTGTGTGTGGGTGTGTAGGGAAACATCGTGAGCACACATCTGTAGAGGCCAGAGGATTTCTTTTTTACTGTGTGGAGTTAGGGTCTTTCCTGTCTCCTAACTGGCCAGCAAGCTTTCAAAACAGTGTTTGGAAACACTACACAAGGCAAAGGCAGTTCAAAAGAAGCCAGAGGGTGAATTCTGCTGTTTCCATCTCCTATTTTGCCACAGGAGTACCGGAATTACAGAAGCGCACCACCACATCAGGTTTTTTACTGGGTTCTGGATCAAATCTGGCTGCCAGGCTTGTGTATCTAGTGTTTTTACCAGTTTGAGACATCCCATGGTTCCTTGACTATGGTTTAATACATGCTTTCACATCATTCCACTAGTTGGGTGACATTTCAAAGTCTGTGGTCCGTGGTTTGCTGTGCTGGGGGTTACACTGCCCCGCTGACAGCTAGGTATTCTCATACAAGGGGTGGGAAATAGCTCAGTATTACCAATTGCATTACCCTCTAGTATAAACCAGCTTATTGTAAGCATACCTCCCTTCCCATAGACGGCATCTACACATGCTGGCAGCTCCTCTTGCTGCCCATGGGCAGGGACAGGCAGCTCTGTGGATGCCTGAGGCTTTACTTCTATAATAGCCCGTGTGTCAGTTTCCCCAGCCCTCCCCATGGCCTCTGCAGTCCAACCACAGCAGACTGCAGCTGGGCTCTTGCATACGCTGCTTCCTTTGCTGTCTCCTGGCTTTCCTTCATTTTCTATCTTAATAGAATTCATTGCATCAAGCTGTTTCCACCCCACCCCCAGCCTCCTGGATCATCATATCCTACATCAGTGTGGTGTGTGTGTTCCGGCCCATAAGCCCTTGCTGACACATTACACCCACAGTGCATTTTGCACTAGGGTTCAGTCTTGGTGTTTATATGCATTCTATAGATCTTAACAAGTAACTGCCTTCTTCCCGTTATAATATTGTGCAGGGCAGCTTCCCCACCCCCAAAAGCCCCATGCTTCAATACCACCCACCCCTGATCCTGCTTTCTTAAACATCAAAGTGTGTATGTGTGTGTATGTGTGTGTGTGTGCACTCGCACGCATTTGTGTGCATGCGTGCATGCAGAAGACTGGATGTTGAGCATCTGACCTGCAACCAGTTGGGCAAGTGTTCCCCACCTCCCACTGAGTGACCTCCCAGCCCTTTGGACCACTTCCCCTTTCTTTGCGTGACCAACCTGGTTGGCTTCTGTTGCTAGCATTAACTTAAGTGTTTGTTCATCAGAGAATATTCCCTGATTGGTCACTGTCACTAGGTCAGGCTCTCCTGTTAAGTGCCTGGTCACTTCTCTCTCTATTGGCTTTTTTTTTTTTCCCTCATTACTTGAATGTGGTGTTTCCTCTTTGAGACACTAAAGGTGTTGCCATTGTACTGCCTGGCACAGGCTAGGTCTGTGTTACACATTTGGTGAGGGACACTGCTTTGTGCTCATGGGTGCCTCTGTACTTCTGAAGGAAGCTCAGAAATAAGCCAGATCCTCCTGTTCCTTGGCCGTCCACCTTTCGCACCATGCTCTGCTGCCTCTGTAGCATCCATAGTGTGATATACCTGCCCTCTGAAATGGAGCTATTAGTGCCGAATGTTGGCAGATAGTCTCTGCTCGCTAGCGGTTTTGGTGGAAAGAAAAGTAGAGACACCTCTATTCTCAGGGGTGTGTATGTGTTTTAAAAGACAGGTTTACCTGATTGTCCTGGAACTAACTATGTAGACTAGACTAGCCTGGAATTCACTATGTATACCAGGCTGGCTTCTTAACCCACAGATCTACCTGCCCTGCTCCCAAGGGCTGGCATTTTATTTGAATTGGGGGATCTAATTGAGGGTAAATTAAACATCCTGTTTATAAACATTCCACGGACCCATATGAAATTATTGCTATTTATTTATCTATCATTGATATTTGCCTGTTGGTATCTCTCCTACAAAAACAAACACCATTTATTCATTTACTTTTTGTAGTGCTAGAAATTAAGCCAAGGGTCTTGATTGTTCAGGCATGGGTGCTGCCACTGATCTGTATCCTTAATCCCCTAAAAGGAACATCTCTGCGGCTCAACATTATATGTTCTATAGTACCTTCAGTCCTGTTTGGGCTTGGCTTCCAATTGTGCACCAGAGACACCCTGATGTGCTCCTTGGTGTTTGGACTGGAGGTGAATGTTTAGACCCTGAGTCACAGGCAGCTCCTTTCCCCCAAGGAAAGAAATTCTACACTGTGGCCTCATTAAATGTAACCACAGAACAGATTTTTCCCCCAAGTATATTTCATTGCAAAGTATGGTTAGAAGCAGGAAAAACAAACTCCTTAGGAGAACATGCTTATTGTTACAAAGTGATGGAAACAGGCCCGAATGTCAGTGTGGTTGGTCATTCGGGAAGCCAATCCCACATTGAAAGCTTCATTTCCCCCGTGGGCCATGTTGGAATTAAGACTCTTTGGTTCTCAAGCTTGGATCTGCTGTGAAATCTGTCACTGGCCAAACAGGCCACACACACCCCCTAGCACCTGCTTCCTCTTCCTCTCAGCCCCTTCTGGAAAGGTGTATATACAGTGTGCAGTTGGTAATCTGAAAGTTTGTGAGTACTTACGGTGTGCACATGAGGTCCTTGGACGGCAGTTTGAGAACAAGATCTAAGGTGCAGCTGGCAAACTGGCCTCTTCGGACCCAGTGGTTAATGACAACCTTCCTCCCCCAAAGGCTGGCGTGGTTGTTTTACTTCCCCTAGACTCTGTACCAAGCTCCGCAGGTTTATTTCACTCTTTCCTTTACGGTGACAAGCCTAATAAACTTGAATAATGTCTCCAAATTGCCATAGGTAGAAATGTCAGAGCTGGAGCTGGCAGGTAGATCCTTGTGTATGCATTAAGTGTACTTAACCTTGACATTAGAGCCTGTGCTGTCTTTGAAATCACACAAGAGCAGAGAAGTGGGAGGGGGTAAGCTTCCAATGAGAGAGAGCGCAGTCTTGGTCTAAGGCACCATCAAAGTTACCCACAATTCTGTGGGGGCAACAAAGATGGCTACACTGTTGTTTCTCATGGCTTTCCTTTTTATGGGCCACAGTTGGGCTGTGACTGACAGGGCTTGGGATTTCCACTGGGTGGTCCCAAGGTCACCAAACTGATGGAGCCAGTTTCCAGCTTCCTTGTCTGTAAAATGGGAGAGTTTTGTGTTCTTCCTTATTTGCCCTAGTTTTGAAGACGCCTCAGACCCACCAGTTCTGCTCATAGGCGCACAGAGAGTAGCCAAGTTCAGACACTGCTATTTGCAGAATGAATCTTTAGTGACAGCTGGGGCTATGGGGCAGGCTTATGGCATTGACTCTGGCTTGAGGACCTCTCCATGATCTTGAGATCCAAAAGCTGGGTAATTCTGTCTTCACTGAAGCTGATGGGCCTCTGTATTATAGGACCACATTTGAGAACCTTTCCACAGCGAGTGTGAGCCAGGGTAGTCAATGAGCTATGGAGGCAGGCACTTCCTCCTCCTCCTGTTTCCTAAGACAGAAGGGACATGGCCTTCTCTCAGATTCCCAATCTCTCTCCAAAATCTCCACGGGGCATCCTTGAGTATGCCCCTCTGAGTTGCCATGTTCTGTGTGGTACCTATATGTAAATGTGTATTACAGAATGGATCTGGGGAGCCTTGGGCTTACCGTGAGCCCACTGGAAAATGCATCTAACACAGGCTGTGTACTCAGGGCCCAAGAAGAGGTGTGCAGGCCTCTGTCTCAGCCTTACTTTCCACTATGTGGGTCCTAACACATGCAGTGGGCTTGATCTGCCCCTGGAAATTGTGTTTTTGAGGGGCTACAGAAATGGCTCAGGGGTTAAAATCTTCCTGCCCTTGTGGAGACGACCCAGGTTCAGTTTCTGGCCCATATGGAACTGTCTGTAACTAGTTCCAAGGGATCTGACTTCTTCTTCTGACCTCTGCAGGCATCTGTGTACACAAGATACACATACATATCTTCAGGCAGACACACGTGTAAAATAAAAACTCTTTAAAAATGTTGATGGTAATAGAGCAGAGATGGGTGGGTGGATGGTGCTGAACCTGGAAACAATGTCCTCTGAGGGGAGATTTTACCTGTCATAGAGGAGAGAAAGGGCCCTTCTAGCTGGAGAGGGCCCATGAGTAGCCACAGGGAAGCAGCTGCCTGATGAGGCAGTGAGTGTGGGATCTGAGCCCACTGGAGATGCCAGAGAAGATTCCTGCATCAGAGAGAGTCTGGCTGAGGCTCACTGGGTTCTTTATGTATTTCAGTAAATCCATATCCGTGAGTATTTGTGAGTTGCCATGTTCAGTGTGGTCCCTATATGTAAATAACTTATTACAAAATGGGTTTGGGGAGCATTGGGTCTGTGCTGGCTTAACTGTTGTTTTGTACTTGGAATTGAACCGAGGGGCTGGGTGCCTACTAGGCATGCACTCTACCACTGAACTATTTTCCTAGCTCATAGAAACAGCCTTTCTCAGGTGTAGTGATACACACTTTTAACCCCAGCACTTGAGAGGATCTCAGAGTTTGAGGCTAGCCTGGTCTACAGAGTGAGTTCTAGGACAGCCAGAGCTAGATAGTGAGAGCTTGCCTTGAACCCCTCCTACACACACACACACACACACACACACACACACACACAAAGAAACTATTTCTCCCCCTTCCCCTCCCCCTTCTCCTTCCTGTATTCCTTTCTCCCGACCCCTCTTCAGTACTTTGGGTTGAACCCAGGGCTTTACATGTGCTGGGTTGGTGCTCTGTCTCTGAGGCACATCCCCAGCCTCCATATGACTTCCCTACCCCTGCCGCTCCCTGAAGGTTTGTTTGGACTTGCTGACTTGAGCCTGTCTCCTGCATTCCCCATCAGCGCACCTTCTACACACTGATTGGCCACCATGACCTCTCCTATATCCACTAATTTTATTTGCTAAGCACAGCTTGCTTTGAACTGGTGGCTGGCAAATCTCTCCTTGCCTCCCACTGGTTGCCAATGAAACCACTTTACCGTTGGGTAGGAGGCTGGTGAGGGGTGTCCCCTCAAGAGAGCCAGGAACAGGAGGGTATAAACTGTTCTCTGTTCTGTCATCATTCGAGGGACCACTTTCCAGTTGTCAGACATGGTAGCCTTGGGGTGACCTCTTCCATCCTAAAGAAACCTGATTGTCCTACGTGTTAGAGATCTGTGTCCTCAAAACAGAAAGCCCAAGCCCCCTGCTCCCCAATATTTTCTCCTAGGTTTAAGGCTGTCTGGGGCCAGCTGCTATCTGCGCCCTGGGGAGTAGCCAGCTTTTGTTTATTTTCTTAGACTGGGATGGACTCTCCCACTCTCAATCCCTGCTTCTCCTTTAGAGGTCAGATTATGAGGAACTGAGCAAGGAAACAGAGGCATGAGAGTCCAGTGGAGAAGCGGGGTCACAGAAGGGTTATGATTACTGGGCTACGAGTATATTTTTAAGCATGTGGGAAGGAACAGGGAAAGACGGACTGCTGGGACATTTTCCAGAGAGGGTGGGATTTACGTGGCTGTGTTTTCTCAAGGAGGGAGGAGCCCGCCTTCCTCGGGGACAGTGAGATCAGAGCAGAGGCCAGGAGACTTGAGGTTTAGGACAGGGAATAGAGTACTGACTGAACACCATCCTGCTGGGGCTGCAGCACATTGTAGGAACAGGTGAGGAGGGGACTGTTGCTTGTCTCAGTGACAAAGAGGCCCAGTCGCCTAAATTAAATGGAGAGAGAAGTTGAAAACTGGAAGAGGGCTGGCAGTGAATTAGATCCAGATCTAACCAGCAGACAGAGAAGCCAAGTAAACCGACATCCTGGCCCGGTGCCAGGCTTCTTGCCAGAGTCCAGTGAGCTTCCGCTCCGCCCACCCTTGACATTTTCAGCCAAGGGCTGACCTTCATCTCTTTAATGACATCAGTTTCTGTTTACATTGGTCTTACTCAGACGTAGAGAAAGGTTTAGCTAAAAGGTAAACCCTTTAAAAATATTTTTAATAAAGAAAACATGTAACATAAAGATTAGGAAATGTAAGTAAAAAGGAGATAAACTCTTGAGAAGGTGGTGAGCTTCTGAGTTAGAAACATAGGCTGGAGTTTGAGGCTTCATGGAGATGGCGGTGGTTGGCACTGAGTGCTAATTACTGCCTATTTGACATATTGCAAGTACAGGGTGGGCTGCCCCATGTGTCATTTTGCTTAATCCCTTGGACAGCTGGTTTTTGTTTTTTTTTTAAAATCAGTACTTATTACCTTCCCCTTATAGATGAGCAAGCTAATACTGCCAAAGTTTAAGTACCTTGCTGAGGAGGGTCACACAGGTAAGATGCAGCAGATGTGGGGCTGGACCCAGATCTACCAGCACCTAACTTCAAGCATGCAGCTGCCACCAAGGAAAAGTGTTGATGTGTGTGACATACCTAGTCCACTCCCAGCCACCAGCAGGCCATTGGAATGTGCAGTACTTAAACTACACTCTGAGCAAAACAATCCTTCTTTAAAATATATACCTTTACAATACTCTTTATCTTATATATTATATGGTCTTTAAAAATAACTATATTGAAATAAAGTTAACATACATAAACCATACATTGAAAGTGTGTGGTCTAGCATACTTTTTCTTTTTGCTTTGGTTTTTGAAACAGTCTCATACAGATAACCCAGACTGACTTCAAACTTGAAATCCTCCTGCCTCAGCCTTCTGAGTGCTAGGATTGCACATATGTTCCACCATGCCTGGCCCCGTTTGGAAAATATGGCATGCATATATTCAAGAAACTGTCATCAAACCTAAGATGACATTGGGCTGGTAAGATAGGTCATCCATGTTTTCCACCGCGCCTGACAATCTGAGTTTGCTCCCTAGGTCTCACTTAAATGGTGGAAGGAGAGAACCAGCTCCCACAAATTGTCTTCTCATCTCCACATGGGTGTTTTGGCAGGCAAGCAAGTCCCCCACCCCAGGCAGTAAGCTAGCTAGCATGTCCTTATATCTGTGAGTTTATACCCCTGTCATTTCCCTGAATCTCTAGGCAACCACAAACTGACTGTCATTACATATAAAATCTATTTGCTAACATTTTATATATTCCATACATTATTCTCTTTTGCCTGACATGTTAGACTCTGTACCGTTATTCTGCAGTTCTTCCTTTGTGACTTAGCATTGCACAGTTATCCATTTGGGTTATTTCTACCTTTTGTCTATTCCCAGAAAGCTCTATGAGTGTCAGTGTACTTACCTTTTCTTTTTTATTGGACATATACTTACTTCTATTTCTTTTGAGTTAATACCTGGAGTGGGTTAGCTGGTCCTATCATAAATCTTTAACTTGTTAAGAAACTGTTAGTGCTTTCCCAAAGTATCTATCATTTTATAATTCCAACATCAGTTGTGTGAGGGGTCTGGTTTTTACAGATTTTCATCAGCATTTATGGTCTTTTGTTTGATTTGAGACCAGATGTCTTGGTTACTTTTCTGTTGCTGTTGGTCAAACACCATGACCAAAAGCAACCTATAGAAGAGTTTATATTGGCTTATGGTCCCAGGGAGACAGCGTCCCTGTGGCTGGGAGGCAGCAGGCAGCCGAAACAGGAAGCCGAGAGCGACCTGAAAGTGAGGAGAGTCTTTAAACACACTCTAAGCCTTCCTCCTGTTATGTACTTAAGCAAGGCTGCACCTCCTAGGACTTTCAGAACCTCTCCAAGCAACACCACCAAATAGGGACCCTGGATTCAAATACCGGAGCCTCTGGTGACATTTCTCTCTTAAACCACTGTGCAGAGTGTCACCATGTAGTTCGGAATGATCTCAAATTCACTTAGCCCAGGTTGGCTTCACACTCATGATCCTGCCTCAGTACCCTAAATGCTGGGATTACAGATATGTGCCACGTGACCAAATTAACTTTGCCCATTTTAATTTGCAGGGAACAGGGTCTTAATTAGTGCAGGACTTTTTAACCACTTGCTAATGGAATAATTTATAGTCTCTGTAACAATTGTGTGGCTTTTCTACCAAATAATAGAGGAGGAATGTAGACTGGTTAATCCAATTTCTTGAGTAGTAATTTTGAGTCCCATTAACTTTTTGTATGCGCCAAGCACTTTTCAGATATACTGTGCAGAAAGGCGTGGTGATAACCAAGAAGTTCACTTCCATTTTTCAAAGGTTGAGAGAAACAAGGGACACTCACAGGGCTCCACACCGAGAGCAAAGTGGACACTTGAACTTAGATCTGTTTCTTCCAAAGATAATTGGGCTCTGGCTCCCTTGGATGTTCTATATCGTAGTTCAGTAACTTCCTTTAAAGCGAGGAATAAAATCCCCCTGCCCAGGGTTGTTCCTTGTCTTAAGCATGGAATATAAAACCTAAGTTTTCAAATAGCCCTATGTTCAACCAGACAGCAGGCATTTTATTTTGAATATAAATACTCTGGAGTCACCATTTGAAATCTGCAGGCTGACAGCCTGGGTGGGTAAGCCGTCTGTGTTGGGCCAAGGCTGGTGATACTGGTTAGTGATTGGGAGCCCACGTAAGAGGAAATAGACTTATCGTTATTTGTAAAACAGTGCCTGCTCTTGATGCCTTTCCTTTGAGCAAACATTGAGTTTTGGGTCTAGCAGTCATAGATTAAACACAGTGGTGTATTGGGCCCTTTTCTGAGTTATCTCCTTCACTGTGTGCACACAGCTTCCTCTTCCTATATGACTGGGTAGTTTAGCTTTGTGGGTGAGGCACGGGCCATTTCAATCTGTCTTGATGGTAGAGTGAACTGGTCAGTTTATCCATTTGCTCAACTATGGGATGGTGACATAGGCCTACTTCACAGGTTGTAGCGAGGGCTAATGGAATCATGGATGTGATCCATGCAGATGAGGGAAAAAGCTTTTGAGGTGGCAATAAATTGGTAGTTAGAAGAAGCAGCAAATTCCAAATGCCCACCTTAAATCATTCAAGTTCCGTATTGTCTGTCTCCTTCCTAACCTACCCCCCACACCCCTCACATCTGTCTCTGTTCCCACCAGACCACAGAGAAGCTGTCAGAGAAAACCAAAGCCCGAACAAAGCAAATGACAATATTCAAGGATCAGTCCCACAAACATAGCACTTATAGTTTGAAAAATTATGGGAAGAAGAAGTGATTACTCATAATCCACCTCCAAACACATCGTGGCATTATTTTTCAATATCTCCTGCTCTTCTAAAGCAGAATTCTGTGTTCCTTACACGGTTTATAACTGCACTAGAGATATTTGCTTCTTGTTTTCAATGTCCTTGTTGGCACATAATTTCTGACTTCTTATGAACATAGTTTCTAGTATGGAGGGAGGGACCTATTCCTGTGCCCTAAGAAATCCATGTCTTGCCATTTTTTCCCTTACTACTGATAAAAACACGGCTATGCATAATTTCATGGTGCTTTTAGAGTCCTGTGAAACAGAATCACTGAGTTGACAGATAAATATTTCTTACAGTTGGTGATTCTTTTTAAAGTCTGGCTTACTGAGGGATAATTTATGTAGTGAGGTGTTCGCTCTTTTTAAGTGTATACACACATACAAGGTGAAAAATAACAGCAGAATCCTGCCGGTGGATGGCTTTTTCCTCCCACCAAGGAAAGTCTCATCCCAGCTCCCATCCCGTGATTAGCTTGTCCTGGTTCAGCCATGAGGGGCCTCGGGTTCCCCAACATGTGGGGCCTCTGCTGTGCTCCTTTCCTGCCTTCCTGCCAATGCCCGCTTTCTGTTCTGCCACCTCCCTTCCTGCTCTTTCCATTTCCTTGAAGGGTTCTCCCTCATCCTTCCAGAGAAGCTTGAGTTTCATCCCCTTCCTCCACCTCCTCATCACAGTCTTCCTCTTCCTCCTCCATGCCCTCATGGTAAGTCAAAGCTGCTGCTCTTCCTTTAAACGGGGTTTCTTTAAGAGCTGGAGTAAGCTTTCTGTAGGTCTGGACCTCCCAGGGGATCTGGCATGCAGCAGGACATGAGTACCTGCTTGTCGGACCAAAGTTACATGGCTACAAAACTCGCTCCTCAGGAGGTGACCGCTCTTGTCCACAGCAGAACTCCAGCCTCACCCCTTCCCTGGCTCTCTCTTTAATTCTCCTTTCCTCTTCTCTCCCTTATTTTGTATGGCCTTGTGATAGGTGTTTTTGGGCCCATGCTGCTTTTGAAGCGAGTAAGACAGCATCATAGCTGTTTAGATGATGATGGGTGAGAGAGGGTGGTACTCATCCCCCATCTACCACTGAGAGAATAACTGTTCACCTTGGAGGTCTATGAACCCCACCTCCATGAGTTTCGTAGCTAATGTGTTCCATAGCTAATGCTTGGCGGAGTTTAAATCCTCCCTGTAGCCACCAATTTTGGAATGCCCTTTCACCAATAGAAAAAGGGTGACCATATATTGCAGTTCCTGATAATTCCTGAGTATTTTAGGGTAATGCTGTGGCTATACTGGCCATCTATGAACAGTATGGAGCGCCCACTCCTGCCGTGTACTGTGTTTAGTTGAGCCTCAGTCTGCAGACTAGATAATCCCGTGTAGTGAAACAGTAAGAGAGAAACAGCTCACCTGATGCACTTTGGCCACCAACGTGATTTCAGGAATGATTGGAGAGTTCATACCTGCCAGGGTAGATGACAGGTTCTTACCTGATCACCAAAAGTCAGAGCCATCTCTTTGGCCATTCATTCTGATCCTAACAGGGCCTGAAGTGTTTAACCATTGTCTTATACCTTCTTAGTCAATGCATGATGAAGGCATTGGGGTGAGGTCAAGCATGTTCTGGAGCCTGAAAGGGAATCTTCCAGGGATGTAGCCCTTAGATGAAGTCAGAGGCCCAGGAAAGAAGTGATGCTAGAATACATGAACCTGTGTCAGAGCCTGGCCGCTTCTCCTCTGATGCCTGGGCAGGTTTGTACAGGAAGCTTTAGCACCTTCCACCTTGTCTTCCAGGAGAAGATCGGGTGGCGAAAAGATGCACTGCATTTGCTGGTGTTCACAACCGACGACGTGCCCCACATTGCGCTGGATGGAAAGCTGGGCGGCCTGGTTCAACCACATGATGGCCAGTGTCACCTGAATGAAGCCAATGAATACATTGCGTCTAACCAGATGGTGAGGACTGGGAGGGCTCTCCTTTGCTCCCCTTGTGACAGGTAGAGCCTGCTTCCCTGAAGAGGTCTCATCTGGGATAGAAGTTAGAGGACATGCAGCCCTAGCAGTTAGCAAGACCTTGGCACATTAACTATGCAGGCTTTTCAAGAAGTGTATTCCTCCCTCCTTCTCTCCTTCCCTCCTTCCCTCCTTCCCTCCTTCCCTCCTTCCCTCCTTCCCTCCCTCCCTCCCTCCCTCCTCCCCTCCCTCCCTCCCTCCCTCCCTCTCTCTTTCCCTCCCTCCCTCCCTCTCTCCTTCCCTCCCTCCCTCCCTCCCTCCTCCCCTCCCTCCCTCCCTCCCTCCCTCTCTCTTTCCCTCCCTCCCTCCCTCTCTCCTTCCCTCCCTCCCTCCCTCTCTCCTTCCCTCCCTCCCTCCCTCTCTCCTTCCCTCCCTCCCTCCCTCTCTCCTTCCCTCCCTCCCTCCCTCCTTCCCCCTCCTATTCTTTCTTCTTTCTCCGTTTCCTCCTCTTTCTCCTCATTCTTTCTTCCTCTTTTGTGAGGTGACCATCCAAACTTTGAAGGTTATCTGGGAATGAGGGAGCTTGGAGAAAGGATCTGTAACTATAGGACCTCACCCAGTGACAACCCCTGTACCCACCAGTAGCTCCTAAAATGCTTAAGGATCTCATTAAACTGCCTCTGGTCCTTCCTTTGTCCTCACTTGGATACTCCCCCTTCCCTCCTCACCCCTACCCCCAGCATCACTGCCCAATTCCCCAAAGCAGTGGCCTCCTCTGTCTGTTCTGAGCCATGAGCAGGATCTGCAGGCATTGGCAGCCTCACTGTCGGGGGGGGGGGGGGGGGGGGAGCAAAGCAAGGCCAGGAACATAGGAAGGGAGCTCAGGGGTGCTGGCAGCAGATGGTAGGAGCCAGGAGCTGTAATGGTCTCCATCCTCCTGAATGGATGATACAGAACACACCTAGAGATGCTCCAGTCCTTATTCCCACACTTGGATAGTGTCTGGTGAGCTCCAGGGGGGCCTTTTTAGTGAATGTCATTTGCTGTAACCTCTTAGTTCAGGAGCCGCTGATGAAGGAGGCTTTTAGGGAGAAGTTCTTCACGCCTATAGATCACATGCTGGTGTCACAGCTGGTTGCAGCTGTGACAGTCTTGACTTTTGCCTTGGCCTTAGGACTACCCGTCACTTGCCTTGCTTGGGGAGAAGCTGGCAGAGAACAACATTAACCTCATCTTCGCCGTGACCAAGAACCACTATATGCTCTACAAGGTACTTGTGAGGGCGGGAGGGGCCAGGTGGCCTGCTCGCTCTGGGACTGGTTCTGACCAGAGGAGAACACAGCCCTTTCTAGCTGTGCTTGGCAGTCAGACTAAGGGAGGCTCTAGAATGTTTACATGGCCATGAATGTCTTTACCAGTAGTTGAAACTGTGTTATCTAATTTAATCCAGAGAAATACCTAAAAAGTAGTATGGACTGTCATTTTCAGAAGACACAGGGGCCTATTCCAGTCGAGAAGGAAAACATGAAATTGAATTCTTTACAAAGAAGTCCGAGGTGTTAAGCAGCCTGCATGGCTAACTCGGCATTCCAACTGTATGCCTGCCTTCCTGCAGAGGGTGGGAGGCCAGGAGTAGCCAGCCAACAAGTCTTTCCCCAGGTTATCACCTGGACGATTCCAGCAATCCTGGCAAGCTGCAAGTTACACACTCCAGCTCCTTGAGAAGGACAAACACCAATCTAATCTTGGGTCCCTGTTTATATGCTCCCAGGTGTGGGTGTGCACATGCACACACAACCTCTGGCTGTGCAAGAGCTCATGAGATCTGAGTATAAACTCAGCTGACCCTGATGATCCTGTACATTGTGAGGGGAACGTTGTCAGGAACTCCTTAATTATTCCCCAAGGAACTTTTGTTCAATTGTGTCTTAAAGACTCCTACCTTATCAGTCATGAAAATGCCACTGTGTCTTCCTAAATTCTGCATCTTCTTTGAGTCTGAGTGCATTTTAGATGATGAAATGGAAAAAATACTTTGTTTAGTGCAAGATCCTGGGTTGAAGGTTGTCCAGAGCAAACTGCATTTTTAGGAGGATTGTTTGTAGGGGTTGTTTTGGCCTTCATTTCACAAGGGAAGAAATCCTCCTTGGCTTTAGTCTCCTTCCCCAGAATGGAGAGACTGTGCAGCCTGAGAATGATGGGGTCTCTGGCCTCTTAGCACAGCACTTAGGAGTTGTACTAGGGCACAGGGCTTTGTCCCAGGACCTGCACATGGGTATCAAAAGGTCCTTGGAAGAACACGCTTTGTATCTTAGCTTCCTACTGAGAAAATAGGGTGTCCCTCAGACCCTTGACAAAGTGGCCCTCTGTGCTCCCGTAGAACAGGTGGAATCATCTGGAAATGAGCCTGGGATCGATTACCAGCAGTGAACAGCCCATCACAGTCAGCCCTTCACTGCCCTCCACAGCTTGAGTGGACTCACCACCATTTTTGCCTCTCCCATGGCACCTCCTTCAGCATGTGGCTGGGAGAGTGGCAGAGCATAGGCTGGCCCTTACTCCTGTCCACACAGCACTGTTGACTCTGATAGCCTGTCACAGAAGGAAGACAGAACAAGAAAACAGCGGAGACCATGGAGGAGGCTGCTCACTGGCTTGTTCCTCATGGCTTCCTTATAGAACCCAGGACCATCAGCCCAGGGATGGCACCACCCACAATCGGCTGGGCCACCTCCATCAATCACTAATTAAGAAAATGCCCTACAGGCCTGCCTACAGTCCAGTCTTATGGAGGCATTTCCTCACATGAGGTTCCCTCCTCTCTGGTGACTCCAGCCTGTGTCAAGTTGACATAAAGTTAGCCCAGCACAGAAGGCAAAATTGTCTTACTTTTTTTTTTTTTTCTTCTTTTCAAGAATTTTACAGCCCTGATACCTGGCACCACTGTGGAGATTCTGCATGGAGACTCCAAAAATATTATTCAACTGATTATCAATGCATACAGTGTAAGTCACTGACTCGGGCCTCACTCCCACCTCCATCCTGCCCCTTCTGGAACACTGAGGCCCGGGAGCTGATACGGGTTTGAATTAGGATTTGGCTTTATTAATGTCCCTCTATTGGGGATCCTTAGAGTTTGAAGTGTGGCTAGGCCTGGACTCTATCTCTTTCTATCTCTATGTCCTAAAGACTTGGATTTGGGCACGGGGAAGATTTCTGGCTGGTTGCCCTTACATCCCCTCTCATCAGCCTCTGCAGCTTTGCCCCCTCACAAATCATCATTTACCTTCTCTCTCTCTTGTGACTTCCTGCTCAAACCAGAATTTTCTCCTCCCTCCTCTACACAATGGTCTTCATTTCTTTTTAACCCCACCCCCACCCCTACACACTCCTTTGGGATAGGGTCTCACTATGTAACCGTAGCTGTTCTCGAATTCACTAGACCAGGCATGTAAAGCTCTATGAGTTCCAGGCCAGCTTCTTTCTGCCTCCCAAGTGCAGCAATTAAAGGTGTGTACTACTATGCCTGGTTCTAGCCCTGACCTTCAAACCCTCACCTCAGAACTCAGATCCAGAGAGACAAGGTTTCCAAATTAGCACACACATTTAGTGGATTCCAAACTTTAATTTACTTTTAACAAGAGACCAGTTAGGCTCATTTACAGGAGCTCAGCAGATACTGAAAAATATCTGAAAACAGAGTTTGAGAAGTAGACTTTCGTGTCTCCAGCTCTGGGCTCTTGACCAACGAAGTCAAAGTGGGAATCAGACTCTTTGTCCCAAGTAGTCACCTCTGTGGTTGTCATTCTTTCTGTGGCTGTCAGCCAGAGGCAAGAGGTCCCACAGGGCAGAAGGGCCACTGCTCCTACTCTCAAGACCTGGTGATCACAGCTTCCCCCTGATGAGTCAAGGCCTTTAGAGAAGACAGAGCTAATGAGTGGCCTTGTCTAGAATCTGTGAAGTGGGGTGAGGACATCTCTTTGGGCTTCTCTGAAATAACTACCTCCCAGAATTTCCATGTTCAGCCAGCTCCAGATCCCACAGACCCCCTAAGCATGTTCTGGTGAAAGCCTGGCCTTCTGCTGCTGTGGCTTTGGTTAAAAGGGAATAACAGCCAGTAGTGGTGTGCATATCTTTAATCTCTGCAATCTCATCTTGAGGAAAGATGAGTATGAATTCAAGGCTACCTTCAGCTATAAGCGCTTATATTAAGAAAATAAATAAAATGGAGGCAGGCAGTGTAGCTCAGTGGTAGAGCACTTGTCTAGCATGTACAAACTACCCTGATTCTATCCTCAATACCATAAAAAGGCTTTGTAGAATTGGCTGAGTGTTGTTTGCATGAATGGAGACACCCTCTGTCCATCAGTATTTCATGTGGCTGAGTGTTTTATATGTCCATGCTTGTGTATGGGACCGCTCAAACCAAGGTATGGTGGGTTCTCCTGAATGCTTGGGGTGCTCTTTTTTTAAAGGTTTAGTTATGTTTATCTTATGTTTGGAAGTGTTTTGCCTCCATGTATGTGTGTGCAGCTAATGTATGTATGCATCTGGTACCTGCTGAGGCTAGAAGAGGGGGTTGGGAACTGGAGTTATAGAGGGTTGTAACCCTCCGTGTGCCTGCTGGGAATCCAACTCAAGCAGCCTGTGTGTATGTATGGCTTAGTGTTCTTCGTGAAATGTGTGGCATTTTCCCTGGTCAGGAATTGTGTGTGTGATGATTTCTTAATGGAAATCCGGGGAGCTGGCAGTAGGGAACCAGAGGAGCATTGGGGTATCTACTTAGTCACTTAGAAGTTGGGGTTGGGGGAAACATTTTTAGGCTGCATTAGAAACTGGAGTGAATCCAGTTTCCCTGAGAAACTGTAGGGCCTCGACATTACTGCTCTGCTCTCTAAATTAAACTGCCTTCCAGGAAAAGATAGTTGTAAGTGAAGCTCACGACTCCGAAGTAAACCCTGGAAACTCAACTTTTAAAAACAAGAAGTTACTAGACTTCCATCAATACCTATTCGGATCCAGTGAGGAAAGTCTCAAAGTTCTTTTCAGGCCTAAGGGACACACAGTGGAACATTCACATTTAAGTAGAAGAATTGGCTACGAACTGGACACGCAAACACCCATGAGACTATTACTTTACCAATGTTTTGAATGTGCCTGTCACTCCCCACTCTGTGACCTGACTTCTCCGTGTCTATTCCACTTTTGATAAGAGAATAGGAGATTGGATACAGACATCTGGAAGGGCTGGGTTTGGGGCAAAGTTGTAACCAGGTTGTGGGTGTGCAAACTGCATGGTGTCGCATAAGAAGCAGAGGTGTATTGGACTCTGCCCTGGTTGCTGGCTGAGGATTTAAAAAACCCTCTGTACTAACTTTTGGTCTTTGATCCTGGTCCCAAAATTTTGAAGATATCTCTGCCTCCCCTAAGTAATAGGAACATCTTTTACTTCAGTGATATAGCTCATAGTGACCCTCTGAATAGCCTGGGGGTGAGGGGGCAGGTCATTGGCGGGACCAAGGCAACAAAGCATGACTTTCAGGATCACTCTTGACCTCCTTAGAGGGCACGCGACAAAGGTCAAGTTGACAGTAATTTAAGCTCTTGCTCTTATAATAAGGCTACCATAAAAATCCCAAAAGGCTGGGTACACAGCCTTGAGTTACTGAACACATGGAGGTGTGTGGAAGTTGGCACACCTGGAAAGGCCTCAGTGTTCACAGCACTCATGCACACATTGACCCAAGTGTCTTTTCCACCCTTCAAACCTCTTCTGACCTTTATAAATATTCCAGTCATTCATCATATATAAGGTTTTGTCCTGCATTCTCGGAGAGCATGCTACAAAGTCATTAAACCCAGAGCTCAGGTTAGGAACCCAAACTTATAGCTGATCAGAAGGATAAGTGGCAACCTATGACTTGCAGCTGGCATCTGAAGGGGCCGGGGTGAGCCTGTGCTATGAGCCCACAACCTAGGAGCAGACACTATCTCTACAGACATAGAGTCATGTTGGATTGGGGGGCAGCTGGGTGCTATCCATGGACAGTTGCTTTTGTATAAGGGGTAGGGTGGGGGAGTCCCATCCACCCCTGATGTCAGCAGTTTTTTATTGCGTTGTTTGGAAGCCTGGAGATGAGAGGGTAGAAAAAGCAGACTGTTTTCCCTTCAGATACCCATCTCCTGCTACCGCTCGTCTGAGGCCTGCTGGGCCTCAGGCTCTGTGCTTTTCCTAACTGAATCTACACAGGTCTCTCTGTCAGAGGAGAGACCCTCGGCTCTGGCTTGCCTCCCTCCCATTCTTTCCCCACCATGGCCGTGCATGCTGGTGCTGCTTGCTGTCTTCGGCATTGCCTTGATTTGCGAATGTCATGAGTTACACAACCATGTCTCTGTGTGGGTCTTGATTTGGTTCCCTTGAGTGTTGGCAGCAGGGACACTGGAAGATTCTAGTCAGACTGTATGTAACAGATGAAGTGGTTGTGGTCTTTGGCTCGGTCTGATTTCTATGTGTCTTTCACAATGTGGAATAGTCGGCTCTTAGATTTATAGCCTCCTTCTAGCTGTGCCAAACTCGCTCTGTTTCTTTCTCTGCCCAAGAGTGTTTGGCAGCATGGAGTCTTGCCCAAGGTAGTGTTGAGGGGAGGTTCTCTTCCTGGGTACAGAAACATCATTTAGGCAGCGGGAGGGATGCTTCTGCTTAGGAAGAGAGACAGAAAGTACAAGGCAGAGAGCAGGATGTGCAGCAAACCACTGGAGTAGCAGTGGAGGGTGACATCAGAGCCTGTGGTGGACCCTGCCCTGGCAAAGCACGTGTTTCTCTTTTGGTTGTTGCCATAAAGTCTGCTCCGACTTCCCCCATCCCCCACAGCTGGCCCCATTTAAAGCAGTTACAGATGTGACCTAACCTGGAACCGACTATGTAACAGAATAGCAGTAAAGGACTAACATTCTTGACATTGTCTTCTTTTTCTAGGATGGGGGTAAGAAACCATCTTCAGGGGCAAAGCTGGTAGCAATCGAGTAGATCCATGAGGTGCACACAAACACCCTCATGCCTCTTCCTGTGGCTTTGATCCTCTGATACCTACTGCACTTTATTCTTTTCGTCCACAAATACAGCTTAAGAAGTTAATCGTGGCTAGCATTGTATGACACATGGCGGCAGGACACATTGTATGACACAGTGAATCAAGCAGAGCTTGTGGTGTGCCAGGGAGACAGACCCTTACAGCCCAGGGGTGGGGTGACCTAGTGATTCACACTTTCCAAAGTCAGTGGATTCTGAAGAAAGAAACCTGTGGGCACAGGATCAGAATGACCACTGCGGGGGAGGAGGAGGTCATGCCTGCCTCGGCACTGGAGCTTTGTATCTCAGCTTTTGCTATCATAAATGGGAGGTCTGAGTGAGCTGAGTCCTCACAATTCCTGTTACCTGAAACAGTGACAGAGGTTCTGATCCCCACGGCTCTGTAGCAAGCAAGAGGGAAACCAGCCAGCCAGAGCACATGCTGGGGATTATGGCTCATGTAGAAAACAAGCTCCCTCTCTCTCTTGTTTTAAAGATTATTTTATTCATTAGTTTGTTTTTAATTTTAATTTGTGCGTGCGTCCATGCGTGTCTGTGTGTGTGCGTGCGCGCATGTCTATTGGTATGTCTGGTACCCTTGGAGAACAGAAGAAGGTGTCAGATCCCTTGAAACTAGAATTAAAGATGGTTATGAGCTGTTATGTGGGTGCTGGGAACCAGACTTGAATCCTTTATGTATAAATCACGGACTTCCTTGCCAGATGCATAAATCAATGGCATGACCACTCCATGTGTGACTAAGGGGGGGGGGGGATAAAAATTGTGGATATGAGACAGAATACAACCAGAGGCACTTGAAAGAGTTCAGAGCAGAGAGAGAAAGAGTTCACTGAATACAGCCAGCAGACTAAACCAGACTATGGATGGAGATGGGGACAGGGGAGGGGAGAGGAAGAGAGAGAGGGGCCCAAGAGAGAAGCCACGTGAGTGAGCACATGGCCCAAATGTCAGGGTTATGTGGAAATGAGAGATTGGAGAACTTTAGGCTAGAAGGTGGGGTAGGAAGAGTCATGGGCATTTTTGATGCCTAGGAAGCCTGGAGGCCACTGTGCCCTTTGGTATGTCAGTAGGTACCACAGCCATTTGTCCTGAGTTCTTTGGACCTGACCCTCTGGAAAAGCAGCCAGTGTGTTTTAACCACTGAGCCATCTTCCCAGGCACTGTCCCACACTTCTTTGTAAATACAATAGTGCATGTGTGTGTGTGCATCTTTCCCATTGCGAATCACTGTCTTCATGTTAATGAAGAGGGATTAGATCCCCTGGAGATGGTGTTACAGGTCATTTTGAGCTACCCAGTGTGGGTGCTAGGGACTCTTCCTCTGGAAGAACAGCCAGTACTCTTGGGCACAGACCCATTCCGATGTTTCTATTACCTTTTCTTCAAAGATGTAACCCTCCCTCGGCCCAAGGCCCTGAACGTAACTGTTGATAAAAACATCTATACTTCCCATCCATCTGTACCTTCAGCAAGACCTGTGCTAGCTACATCCTAGAGAGAGAAGGGATCAATGATCTTAGAGTTCACAGTGCACCAGGAAGACAGCCTGGCACTTTTGTGACCTTTGGCCAATTACGGAATAGCACTTTGAAGAGGAAGTCGCCTTCAGAGGGGATAGTATTTTTAGAGTTGTAGACGCACTTCTCAACAGTTTGTTGCAGAGACTAATTTTTGTGGAGTATTTTCAGAAAGCTGTGAATTTGTTGCGCAAACTGCATATTTCATGTAGTCAAGCTTAGCACCACATGCAGGAGTTAGTGAGTTTGTGTGTACATATGTGTGTGTGGTGGCAGGGTGGGAGGGGGATCCACAGAATCAAGGGCTCCACTGCAGCCAGCGAGCAGTGTGAGGACCCCAGTTCCTCCCAGTTCATGGGGCTGCTTGGCTCTGTGTCTCAAGAGTGAGTCCTTCTGTCTGTATCATGAACCGAATTTTTTTCAATGCTGATGAAATATGACTTCTAAATAAAGCCAGTTACATCATTTGGCCTCGGTTTCTAAACTAACATCTTCCATAGAAACTTGAGGCAGAGTTTTATTATGTGGCTCTGGCTGACCTAGAGCTTGCTATAGAGACCAGGCTGGCTTCAGCTTATGGAGATAACACCTCTCTCTCCTAAATGCTGGGATTAAACGTGTGTGGTATCATACTTGGCTATTACTTAGAGATTTTTTTTAAAGAAAAAAAATATATATATATATATACATACACACATGTGTATATCTGTATACTAATAATATTTTTATTCTTTGATATTTCATGCACTTATACAATATATTTTGATCTTTTTCTATTTGACCCCAGCCCTGTAGCATCTCCTGCTAGATGCTCCTCAGTTAAGGTCAGGATCTCCTGAGCCCTTCCTCCATTTAGGCCAGAATTATGGCTTGCATAGTTTTGTGCAGATAACCACAGTTGCCAGCTTCATGAGCGCAACGGCCATATCATCTTGACTCTTCCCCATCCTCTGGCTCTTACATTGTTTCTGTTTCCTCTTCCATGGTGCTCCCTGAGCCTTGAGGAGGTGAAAGGGTGATACACATGTCCCACTTAGGGCTGAGCACTCATTGCCGGTAATTCTTAACACCCTGAACAGTCATGCGTCTGAGACATCTGTTTGCCCGTGCAGGAGAAGCTTCACTGGCCAAGTCTGAGAGCAGCACCTATTTGCGGATCCAAACATAAACATTTAGAAGGCAGCATGACGGCATGGGCATTTAGGAGAACAAAAAAAACAGGTTCCCTACTGGTTATGGGCAGATTTTAAAAACCGAGAGGCATATAAAGCATTTCATAAACCTTGTATAAACTAAATGTTCCTGCGTATCCAACACCCAGGTAAAAGATCTGGGTTTGTTGGCTCATGCCTATAATTTCAGTACTCGGGAGCCTAAGGTAAGAGGATTACAGAGTTCATGGCCAGCCTAGACTGTATAACAAGATTTTGTTTCAGAAACAAAAATATTCAAAGAAAACACAGCCACAGAACAGCATTGCCAGCACTGAGAAGTCCCTCGTAGGCTGTCCCTCAAGGCAATCTCAGCATTGTGCAAACAGAGTGTGTCACATGTAAACCCAGATGGTGTAATGTACCGCATGTCTCAGCTGTCTGCTGTTGCCTCTTGGCTACTAACCTGCGAGGATGGCACACGCGGAATACTGCAAGCAGTTGGTAACAGTGGTGGCCCCTGAACATACAGAGGACAGATTAGCAACACGGAGTGATGGGACATTTCCGTAAGGTCTTCTGTGGACCAGGCTATCTCAATGAGATAATAAATACAGTGCATCTGGCTTCTTAGCACCGTTCTGCTCTTCGGTGTCTGTTCACACAGTTGTGTTTGAATCATTGTCCGCTATTGTAGGTGCTCTGCGTGGATATGCTGAGGTTTGCCTCCGCTTATTCCGTTATTGGTAGGCTTTGCTTTTGAATGATTTCCAGATTCTTTAAGTTGCTGAAGATGTTACCTACTGCTTTTCTAAAAGCCTGGCCCAGCTTCCACTCCAGCGAGCAGTGTGGGCCCCACTTCCTCCCCACCTTCCCAGTACAGCCTACTTTCAGACTTACATTTTTTTCCTGCTTTGACATATCATTTTTCCTTTTTGTTTTTGTTCACCTAATGTCTCAAGAAGCTAGTCCACAGACACGGGTAGATTCTTTGATAATGCAGTTTCAGACTCATACGGGATGACCTCACCTAGTAAGGGATGGGTTTGAGTGTGAAGAAAGGCAGCGTGGGTCCTGGAGGAACTGACTTTGCTGGATAGTGTGGAGCTAGCCTGGGGAAAGACAGGAGAAGCAGCCTTGAGCAAAGGGCTGCTATCCTGAGTGTGCATGCATGCCTGTGTGCATGTGTAAGTAAACCAAAAACCTAAAGAGCGCGTGGCTAGATCTCAGTAACTACCCGAAACCAAGGATGGGGATGAGAGATGACTCTGAGAGGCAAGCGGGATGCAAAGCAAAAGCCTTTTGAGGAAGATAGTATCATTTGACAGATGGACCATTATCATGCATTCCAAGCTCACAGAGGGAAGCCTCCAGCCAGGGCTACCAAAGTGTGTGGGAACCCTCCTGAGTTAGAGGAAACCATATGACCTGAGAATTCCTCTGTGGAGAGCACCTCACTGTTGCTGCTACTAAATACTGGGGGCTTCGTTTTCTCCCTTTGTTCAGAGCATCCGGTCTAAAGTGGAGCTGTCAGTCTGGGATCAGCCAGAAGACCTTAACCTCTTCTTTACCGCAACCTGCCAAGATGGTACATCTTACCCTGGTCAGAGGAAGTGTGAGGGTCTGAAGATCGGGGATACGGTAAGTGTTCACCCTACTTTATATGAGCTCTTGTTCTCAGGAGTAAATAGTGTCTGATTCTTATAAATTTTGTAGCTTCCTAGAATTGTCTAGAAACTTGTGTTCTGCCTTCTAATTCAGCATCTTTACAAGGCTGCTGTTGTCCATTTTTTAGACTGTCTGCCTTTTTAGCTAGACAACTGTTCTAATCAGCAACTGTACTTCACAGCTACCAGTGGGGGGTTGGCTGTAAGAGCCAAAGCCAGAGGGGATTCTGTTTCCTCAGGCACCGACTCTTTCAAAGTTACAAAGGAAACTTATCTAAATCTCTGCCCTTCTAAAGAACTGAAGACTCAAAGGTGAAATTCTACGCCTCAGAAAGGCTGAATGGCAAGTCACTCACCTTCATACCTTGCTAGTGTCTTCCTGGAAAAACCTTCCCTATGGCTTAAAAAGCCCTTCTCATCTGTTCCTTCCTACCTCTTCCTGTAAGCTAGTTGCTGACTCAGCCTTCTAACACAGGTGAATTTTATTTAGTCAAACAGGTAACACATCTTTGCATCATTAAACAAATGTTCCAAAGCATAGACAAAAGTAACATAACTTAAAATAATCTACAACATTTCCCCCTTTTTGTCTAAATAAAAAGGTTTTAACTTAAACATAGTAAGACTATACATTAACAGTTATCAAGTAAGGATTACATTCACAATATTCTGCCCATTTGTAGCTAGCATATTCAGAGAAAATAATGCATTATCTATCCTGTCTTAGTGAACCCAAAAGTTTACACCTAATTTACTTTCTATCATAACTAATTGCAACTGCAACTATCTAGTCTTCAACTCTATTGAAGACCCCAGAAGGATAATATTTGAGTAAACCAAAGAGCATTGCAAATAACTTCCAAAACCCTAGAAATGGCACAGGCATGTTACTGCTTGGACAGTCACCCAAAGTTCCTCTGCAACATTGGGGCATCCATCTTGAGCCTACAGGCCTAGAGTGCTTCTCAGTGAAGCAGGAAACTTGAAGGACTATTCTGCCTTGTTTTGGCAAAGTCCAGCAGTTGCTTTTCTCTGTGTCCTGCAGAATATCTGGAAGTTTCTTCTGTGAAGCAAGAATCCTGAAGAACCATCCTGCCATATTTTGGCAAAGTTCAGTGGTCATTTTTTATGGGTCATGCAGAATATCCAGTCTGCACATCACACAGCTGAGACAAAAGCAATTTCTTGCCCAGTGGCTAACCTTGCCACAATGAAAGCAAACTCCATAAGGAGTTTCATCAATGGCCATCATCTTCTCTAAAGGAACTTGGTGCTGCCAGAGCAGATGTGTCTCATTGTGATGAGAAACCTTAGGTTAACGAAACATTTTTAAATGCCATATTCTGTGGGTCTTTGAAGTGTTTGAAAACCATTTACCTATCTAAATATATCTCTGTATGATTTATAAAACATACCCAACATAATTATAAATTTGATTGTTATAGATGACTACTAACCTATGTTTCCTAATTATCCTATATGGTTTATAATTATAGCTTTCAAAAATTAGAACTTTACCTTATATTTTAAATGAACTGCATAGGCACAATATTTTAAACAAGAGCAAAAAACACATATATACAATATGATCTAACAGAAGTAACCTTAAATTTTTATCAACATACAAAAATTCTGTAAGCAAAAGTAGAAACATATACATAGTACATTATAACAAAAATGACCTTAAATTCATATCAATATACAAAAGTCCTTTAAACAGATAAGAAACATGTATATGGTGCAACAAAATTAACTTCAAATGTATATCAATATATCAAAGATCATACCAATGCAAATATCTGAGATTAATAGTTATCTTTTTATCCTATACTTCTATATTCTCTTAAATTATGGCAAATATTCATAACCCACCAAATAATTAAAAGCCTCCCACACCTCTTTGAGGAATGTAGACATAATTTTCTCCACACTACTTCCTGCTGTTTGTGGACAAATTATCTTTAGGATCCCAGAGAAGATATTTGAGATAATGGCCAAGTCTTGAGAAGACCAGTTGTCTGGTTGGTTGTTATCACCTATCAAGATTCAGGAGGTCTCGCCTGATCACACTCATCCATATTAGCCCTAAAGAAATCCACAGCTTCTCATATCCTGTGGAAACAAAACTCCAAAGCATTTTTGGTTTCCACTTGACAAATATATTTTTGACTTTTTTTTTTAAGTTAAGGCATTCCTAAAATATCTAGATTGCTTCAATTTTACAGTCCAGTTCACAATCCTATGTCTTTTAGCTATAATTGTTTGCTTGTCAGTATTCAAAAAGCTCAAAATAAATACAATAATATATAGGGTCTAGACTCCCTGCGTATTTCCAATCTCTGTGTGACTTATTTTTTATTTTATTATTTTTTCTTACTTATAAATGTATGACCTTAGCTTGGCTTGTTTCTTGCCAGATTTAAAAAACAAACAAACAAACAAACAAACAAACAAAAAAAAAAAAAACCTCTAATTATCCCGTCTACGCTTTGTCTCTGGGCTTTTCCCTTTTCTTACTTCTATCATCTTACTCTCACTTCTACTCTGTGGCTGGCTGGGTGGCTGGCTGGCTGTGTGGCTGTGTGGCTGCGTGGCTGTGTGCCTGGGTGGCTGGGTGGCTGCGTGGCTGTGTGGCTGGGTGGCTGCGTGGCTGTGTGCCTGGGTGGCTGTGTGGCTGGGTAGCTGTGTGCCTGGGTGACTGGGTGGCTGCGTGGCTGTGTGGCTGGGTGGCTGGGTGGGTGTTTGGGTGGCTGTGTGGCTGGGTGGCTGGGTGGCTGTGTGGCTGGGTGGCTGGCCCCTAGCATCCTCCCCTCCATGTTCTCTTACTCCTTGATTCTTATTTATTCTGCCTGCCAGCCCCGCCCATCCTCTCTCCTGCCTTGCTATTGGCTGTTCAGTTCTTTATTAGACCAATCAGATGTTTCAGGCAGGGAAAGTAACACAGCTTCACAGAGTCAAACAAATGCGACATAAGCAAAAGTAACAAATCTTTACGTCATTAAACAAATGTTCCAGAGCATAAACAAGCACAACACACCTTAAACTAATATTCTACAACGGGCTACTGTGTATTTTGTGCAACAGAACTCCAGCCCATAGACCCCTCAGTGCACTGCTTCCTGAGGAAGTGATGCTGGGCCCTTGGTGCTTTAGCCATTATTGTTTTAGCTTCACAGGGATGCAGTCGGGTGGAAAAGTATAGACAGGAATTCAGGAGACGTGATTTTCATTCCTCGTCTTTCCTTTTAACCCACTGAGCCATCTCTCCAGACCCCTCCAATGAGCTTTGATGACCATTCCTTTTCTCAGAAAAACAGAAGGAGGGTTTCCTTGCATACTTTAGAGGATCAGGTGAAAACAGTATCTTCTGGGCATTAATGCTAGCCAACATGATAAGCCAGCTCCCCATGCCTCGGGAAGACCTGGAATCTCTGCATAGATCTAACCGAAACATCCTAGGCTCTTCTTTGTAATTAGAATTTTCTTTGGGCTTTCAGTCAACTCCCAGATAAAGACATGGAGACTTATTATTAGTGAAGAATGCTCAGCCTTAAGTTAGGCTCGTCCCACCAGCTCTTTTAATCTAACCTGTTACATTCATCTGTCCATCCTGCTTTCCTGTTTCCTCTGTGGCTGGCTGGCCCCGGGTGTTTCTCCAGCACATCTTTTCTTTACCCCTTCTTCCTTATTTCCCTGAGCCTAAATTCCTCCTCCTACTTTCTCTTCCTGCCTACAAGTCCCACCTGCACTTCCCTCACTCAGCTGATTAGACCAATCAGACGCCTTAGGCAGGCAAGGCAAAACTGATTAGACCAATCAGACGCCTTAGGCAGGCAAGGCAAAACTGATTAGACCAATCAGACGCCTTAGGCAGGCAAGGCAAAACTGATTAGACCAATCAGACGCCTTAGGCAGGCAAGGCAAAACTGATTAGATCAATCAGACGCCTTAGGCAGGCAAGGCAAAACAGCAACACGTTTTTGCATATTAGACCAATCAGACGCCTTAGGCAGGCAAGGCAAAACAGCAACACGTTTTTGCATATAAACAAATATTCCACAATACTTCTTTTTTTCCTCCGTGTTTTTCATGGCGGCCCTTCCCCACCTAACACCACACAGTAAAACGCCTCTCCTTTTCACGATCCTCACCACAAAGGAGGCAGGTCAAAATATAGTCTGGAAGTGAGAATGTGGGGAGCCCTGATGATCAGGAAGCAAGTCCTTCTCCTAAACAGATTTTCCAAATACATTTCATTTCTACCAATTTGAGAATCTCAGCTTGTTAGGAGAATCATTACAAGTAATTTTTTATCACAATTAACTCAGAAGGCATTCAAAGAACAAAACAATTCACTTGACACTCAACTCCCAATCCATCTTCCTATTTGTGCATAAATTTTGGTGGACAAAATAGAAATGATGGTAACCCCTACCTTCAGCAGTAAGCCATATTAGTATGCAGAGGTATCAAGTGTTTCTTCAGTCATTAAAGAGACTCTTTAAATAAAACTTGAATAATTGTCAAGAATTCTATTTATATATTGTTTAGATAAATGATACTGATTTCTTAGTCGAGATGAATAAGAAAAAAACAAAAGTCTTGTTGATGTCATGGAGTTCAAAGAGATAGTTGGGGCTGGTGATGGTCTGAGTGTGATCCCTGGGATCCACATAGTGAACGGAAGGAACTGGCCCCCATGAGTCATCCTCAGACCTCTACACATGTGCCATGACATGCCCACCCCACCTCAAAATTAAATAACAAGTAAACATATAAGAACAGAACAAAACAGGCAGGCGGTAGGCAGTTATAAATAGAAAAACAACTCGTGAATGAATTCTGTAGATCTCTGCATGGAATGTGTGGTGTAGTGTCACTTGGTGTCAGCCGTCAGGCAGATCTGTAGCTAAGGAAAAATGCTTTCTTAAGGATAAGGGATGGTTTGACCGAGGCTGGACCATCACATCTGTTATGTTTATTTTCCTTTGGTAGGCCTGCTTATCAGATATAGCAAGATCCCAGAGCTGGAGCTAAGATTTAAAAACCAAGTTATGGTTAGTTAATTCTAATTAGTACCCTATATTTAGAGTATTATTAGGACAGTGGGACTGTGGTCTGGTAGTGTTTTCATTTTGTTTGTATTTTAAGATAGGATCTGATGTGCACAATGAGTTCTGAGCTAATCTGGGTCCCACAGTGAAACAAATGCCTTGCTACTAAGGACTGGGATGGCTCAGAGGGTCAAGTGTGTGCCGCCAAGCCTGATGGACCACTTGGATTCTGTCCCTGGGACTCACGTTGTAGAAGGAGAGAACCCACTCTGCAAATTGTCTTCTGACCTACACATGTGTGCCATGTCACGCGTGCTCCCCTTCAGATCCTTCACGCCACCAAAATAAAGAAATGTATTATACATATGTTTATAGTGTACCACCTGGGGCTTGTTCAGAGAAGATCTTTGGAACCCCAGATGCCAAAGTTAATGGTGCCACTCTTCAGGTCACCCTGCTTGTGGTTTTAGGGTGGCATCTTTTTAGAAGGGAAAGTGATAAGCACAGATGTCACTGTGATTGACTAAAAACAGCAAAATTGTTTTTGTTGAAAATGCCACCATGAGTCAGAATGGATATGAGGTCCATTCATTCTGCCGTAAGCAAAATAGGGAAATGGCAAAGATCACCTGTTTGGGGTCCCTCATCCCAGATGGGCAGGAAACAGGCTGGACAGTGACCTGTGTCCCCTCTTACTCTCCATGAGGAAGGCATTGCTCCCCTGTGGCAGGATGGGGCATCTAGCCTGCAGAATTAAGGAAGGAAAAGTACAAAGCTAAGGCTTTCTGTTGTGGAACCTGAACCCCGTACCACCTTTAAGCCCAAGACCCATTCTGCTGTTTGCATTTCAAAGGACAAGAATCAGATGGACCAGGACCTTCAAATCCATCCCAAGAGCAGTCCTCCTGTGTCCTTAACATACTGAGCTCACATAGCCACCAGCATTAGTGTGAACAGAATACTTTATTGCCCATGGTCAGCCTGAGACTCGAAGATGGGAGTGAGCTGCCCAAGCTTACACAGCTTCCTTATAAAGCAGTGGACACCAAACCCAAACTAAAATATTCCCATCCAGACCAAGTTATCTTGCTGATCACAGAGAGCCATGTTAGCCCCCTGTACATGGGAACTTACAGTGTGCCCAGTTTACTTTTATTTATTTTCTGTGTGTTGCATATGGGGATCAGGAGACAGCTTGCAAGAGTGGGTTCCCTTCCATTGCGTGGGTCTCAGGAATTGAACTCAGGTCGTCAGGCTGAGCAGCAGGTGCCTTTACACATTGAGCCCTTTAGCCAGCCCCTGATTTCTGTCTCTTACAGCAGCTTTTCAGTTAGCTACATTTCCTCCATGTTACTGTGTGAACATGTGAGGCTCAAAGAGGAGCCTGAGAAACTGGTCCCAGGTCTCACTGCCAGTGCCACAGCCCAGGCCTTCTCCACAGGCCTCAGGCAAGTGAAGGAAGAAAAGCTTCAGAGGCATGGGTGGGGTCATTGCACGTCACTCCCACCCACGTGTGTACAGTTCTCATCCGCTTGGCTGGGAGAGCTCAGGGAATCAGATGAAAAGATTTTAAATGGAAACTTTCTTCAACACTGAGAATCAATTGTAACAGGATGAGTTTTCAGAGAATTTGAAATAACAGTGAAGACAGCGTTTTCACCAAATGAGTCGCCTCTCTTTTGGGGGGATCCAGTGGCCTTAGTCCTATGGAAATAGCAGCAGGTCCCCTGGCAAGACCCGGCAAGAGCGCGCCCCCCCCCCCACCCCCCGTCTTCTGTCTGTCCCAGTATTTGTTCTGATGGCCAAGGACCACAGTCACATGACCCTCTGGCAAGGGCTCTGTGGTTTTTGTTGTCTGGGTATAATGCTGCACACAGCTGATCTTTTTCTAAGCTGGGTGTGTTGCTGTCCACCAGGGTCATGCAGTTCATGAGGAAAGGTCTTTTGGAGTGTGCAAGTCTGCTGCAATGAAATGTGAGGTCTGAAAATTAGGAATCTTCTGAGGCAGCCAGCTGAGTGTGGTGGCACACACCTTTGATCTCAGCACTTAGGAGTCAGAGGTGCATGGATCTCTGTGAGTTCAAGGCCAGCCTGGTCTGCAAAATGAGTTCTAGGACAGCTAGGGATTTTATGGAGAGAAACCTTTTGAAAAACCATTTTTTTTAAAAAAAAAAAAAAAAAGTGTGGGAGAATAAGGTTAAAGGTGCGTATTGCTCTTGTAGAGGTTTAGATTGCTCTTGTAGAGGACCCGAGTTCAGTTCCTAGTCACCTACATTGTTGGCTCACAACTGCCCATAACTCCTGCTCCCAGGGATCCGGTGCCATTTAAATTTTAGACTTTGGGGGAACCTGCCTCACACATGTGCACACACAGAGACACATGTATACACATAATTTAATTAATTGACTAATTAATTTGGTTATTCAAGATAGGGTTTTTCTGTGTAGCCCTGGGTACCCTGGAACTTGCTCTATAGACTAGGCTGGCCTCGAACTTAGAGATCTGCCTGCCTCTGCCACTTAAGTGCTGGAACTAAAGGCATGTGCCGCCATGGTTGATTTACGCATAACTCTTAAAAAAAAAAATCTTTTTACAAGCGTTTTAAGATAGCAGTAATAGAGGCTAAAACCAAGGTCAGGGTCTTCTGAATAGAACTCCACGAACACACACACACATTCACACACACACACTCATACATACACTCATACACACAGCGCCAGCCCTGTAGTAACTGGTGACCTCAATCCTTTTTTACTATGTGTGGGCGGCCTGCACTTCCTCCTATTTGTGAGACAGGGGTGTGGAGTAGAGTGCACTTCCAAACAGCATCCCTGTCTATGATCTTAAGAGGCTTCCCGTCTGAGCTGTGCCCTCCCAAGAGGTCACAGTGGAGTTTTGGCAGCCAGATGTGCTCTTCAGTGCTTAACACAGGTGTTCAACTTGCTGGTGACTGATGACATCTACTGTCTAGTATATACATCTTTATGTGCCTATATTCTACTCACCAAGGCTGCAAAGATGAGGATTTGGGGGTGTAGAGTCCAGTAGATGGGGTGGTGATGCAATTGGATCTTCCCTGTGACCAGGCTGGCGATGGAAGAAGGGTCTGGCAACAAAGGGGGGGGCTATTAGAACGGAGACCCAGGGGGAAAGTGAGGCCTCCCATTGGTGGGAACCCCTGTGTACAAGGCAGTGGGGGAGATGAATTTATTGATGAATGAAGAGCGCTACCCTTTGTGGGGTTGATGGGGGTGTCAGAATGCTGCTGAGGTTGATGGCTGTGGAGTTGAGAGGAATAGATTGGGAGTGAGGAACAATACCCGGTCTACACTGGTAGGACTCTGTCAGGCTTCAGGGTCTGGCCACTCCTCGGGGGTAGGTTCTTTTCTGGGTGTCACAGTTAGGAGGAATAAGAAATACTTTAGGGAATGGTGACAGAGTCTGACCAAAGGCTCTGGGACTCTAGGGTTAGGGGAAAAAAAAAAAAAAAACAGTTCAGCTGGCAGCAGGTACTTCTGGGTCTAGCCTGGAAACAACAGCGCGTCCTATTGGATGCATGGGAGGCTAAGTAGATCTCACTTCTTATAATAGCAGCTTCCTGGGAAGGTGGAGGGAGGCAGGCAGTGGCTATGGTCACTTCTGAACAAGTGGTTCAGTGATCAAAGAGCATGAAATGTGGCGGTAGATGCAGTGAGGATGTTCTGAAAGAGAAATCATGCATTCTTAAGGCCTCACCTAAGTTCTTAGGAGGTCACTGCCCATTCACCAACAAACCTACACCCTGGGAGCTGGTGTCTTAGGGACTGGCTTTGACAAATCCATATGCAAGTGGCTGTCTGTCCAGCTAGCGTTAGCACCCAACAGAAAGGGCCCAGTGAGCCTGTGCCTGTCACAGCCTTCTCACAGCACATCCTCCTGCGCCCCCCCCCCCCCCCATCCACTGCTCTCGGTCCTGTATGTGGAGTCCACTTCAGTTTTTTGTTTCATTAAGATCTCAGTGGACTTGGCATCTGCAGAACCCTGGGGCAGGGGGATTTTGTATGGGGTTTGGGCAACCCTTTGAGAGGGTGGGCTCCCCTATTGGAGAATCAGAAACATCCCAATGAGATTAAGTCACCAGGCTGGCCAGGCTGGCTGCCACATCTGTGACCTTCCTGTAGGGTGGGTCAAGATCTGGGGAGCCCTCCGTATCTGTGTAGCCTGAGAACTAGGTCACCAAGGAAGGAAAGCTAAGATGTATTCCAGAACCTTCTTGGGGTTCTTTGCCCATTCAGCAAAGACATTGAACTTAAGGGTAGGTAAGCAAAACAGACCTGCTTGCTGTTCCCAGCCATGGTTATTATTATTATTATTATTATTATTATTATTATTATTATTATTATTATTGTTATTATTATTATTATTATTATTATTATTATTTTAATAGCATTCCTGTGTCTAGCAGGAGCCAAGACTCATGGCTGAAACAGACGGTGCTTCTCTCTGGTTATCAGACATCCAGCTGCAGGTCAGGCAGATAGTACCTCTGGACGGAAGCCTTGACTAAGGAGGGCCTGAGACCCTGCTGGGGAGCCAAGCCCTCTTGACTTCTCGGCCAGACAGTTTCCATATCCTGGCTCTAACTCATAGATTACTGACACTTCTACTTTCCCTGGCACATGTGGGCAAGGCTAAAAAGTGTCTCTCTCTCTCACTGTCTCTCTCTGTCTCTCTCTCCCATTGTATGTGTATGTGTGTGTCCCTGCTTACTTTGCTTTCTGCCTAGACAGAGGTGAGTCTGCATGGGGAAGACCATGTTCACTAGTGTCAACTGCAGAGGGCCTTTGACCTTTGCTCCAGGCCATTTCTTTGCAATCTGTTGAATTCCTGATCGCTGACTCTTCATTTACCAGGCACGGAAAGTGGCAGGAAGTAGCAGCTTCTTGAGAGTCACTGGGAAGGGATGACATCAGCCGGAGTCTCTGCTTCCCTGCCTTCTCCATGGCCCCATAGATAGCTTTCTTTAGGCTCAGCCCCCAAACCCTGCCCGTGTGCAGTCTCAGCACACTCCCAGCCTAAGGCAGAAAGGTTTGGAGAAGCCTGTGACGACCACTTTGGGGATCACCAGCATGCTGTCTCTGCGTTGAGCCAGGCTGCCATCCTCTCTACCCAGATCTTTACAGGAGGGTCCACCCCATTCCCCTTCTAGGAGGTGATGTGCTAGGAGAATTCAGGCCTGTTCTCGGTGAACACAACCCCCACTGGCTATGTAAGCAGACAAGTTCTTAATCCCTCTGCCATCACTGACTCCCTTTGAAGGGAAGCTCCATCTGGGGGGTATGGAAAGGATACTGTGGCAATGCTCACAGCTGTACCAACCCACTGTCATCAATGTATTTCAGTGTTGTATAGATCCTGTCTTGTTTCCTTCCCTTGATGGACCCTGGACTCTGGAACTCAGCTTTGAACTTGTCAATCACTTCCTTTTTTCTTCCCTTCTCCAGCCTACATAAGGAGAGTGAGATTAGCCTTTCCTGCGGCTGGTTTCATCCGTCTTCTGTCTTCTGACTCCAGACTCTGGACATTTTCACTGCTCACTTGTCTAAAAGTACCCCATATTAAGTGTCATGGTTGATGCCGAGCCCTGGATGGTTGTTGTCAAGACTTCTGGGGCTGCGGTTTTCTGGCAAGCCTGACTGAGACCTTTCTTGCTCAGTATCACTACCCTGAATGTTCCTAGGTGCCACAGAATCTGCGCAGAGGCCTTTTTGGAAATATTGCTTAGAAACAAATACCTATAGCGCTCACAAAATGAACATTATCACAAGTGCCCACCAAAGCAGGCTGTTGCTGATCTGTTAAAGGTTGGCGTACAGGGATGCACAGCCCATTCTGAACCTTGGAATGATCTGAGGAGTCCAGGGAAATTAAGACACCGAGTCAGATAGAAGGATCCACTTGGAGGAGTGGCTGGGTATGCCTGCTTGAGGGGAGGGGGTCTTGGTGAGGTTGTTTTACTGTGCACCTGCCTGCCTGCATTTCCATGGAATCATCAGGGCTTGTTCTGAGGAACCACTGGTGATTCCATCTCCATATAAATCCTTTGTCTGAGGTGGGAAGGGCAAAATAGGTATGGTGTCAAGGTCTAATTCCTAGAAGAATCAAATGAGATTCCTCCTCGTCTCCTTTCCCCTCCAGGCTTGTGAGCAGCTGGCAGACATGACTTTTATGCTATCACTTGTCATCCTGCCAGAGTTCCAAGGCAGTCTGCAAGAAACCTGAGTGTTTTTTAGAGCCTCAGGACTGTAGGCTGATCTGGCAAGATAGAGCGGGGAGAAGCATGCTTGCAGGGAACTGGGGCTGGCCCATGAGAGAGACTTCCAAGTGTGTCACCTGGTCCCTTCTCAAACAGAGAGGGAAACCTCTTTACTGCTGGTCAGGTGGCCTCTTTCTGCCTGCAGCTCATGTCAGAGGGTGCCCCCGTATCCCGTAGACAGCAAATGTTGAATGAATGACTTCTGAGATTGGCCGAGAGATGTGAAAAACAGTGGGGGTGTCATGAGAATTGGGATAAAGGAGAGAGCAAAAGCCATGTGAACCTTACTCCCTGTGCGTTTCCTCAGAACCTCGCTCCTCCGGGTCTTAAAGATGAAGAGAATGGACATTATAGAACTATGCCTAATTCCTGTTAAATATTAGCATAACCAACTGCTCTTCCCCACAAAGTACCTGGGCTTGCTGACCCACTGTCTCTTCCTCCCAGGGTTCCTGTGTGCTGGACAGGGTAGAACTCATAAGGAATGTATGTGACCATGCCCCCGGGGGGATGGGAGCCCTGGCTTGCTCTGGTTATGATGTTTCCTCTCCTTCTACCCAGGCATCCTTCGAGGTGTCTGTGGAGGCGCGGAGCTGCCCTGGAAGACACACAGTGCAAGCTTTCACCCTGCGGCCCGTGGGCTTCCGGGACAGTCTGCAGGTGGAAGTCACCTACAACTGCGCATGCGCCTGTAGCACAGGCCAGGAGCCCAGCAGTGCCAGATGCAGTGGAAATGGAACATACATCTGTGGGCTGTGCGAATGTGACCCCAGTTACCTGGGCACTAGATGCGAGTGCCAGGAGGGGGAGAACCAGAGCGGGTACCAGAACCTGTGCCGAGAGGCAGAAGGCAAGCCTCTGTGCAGTGGACGCGGGGAATGCAGTTGCAACCAGTGCTCCTGCTTTGAGAGTGAATTCGGGAGGATCTACGGGCCCTTCTGCGAGTGTGACAGTTTTTCCTGCGCCAGGAACAAGGGTGTCCTATGCTCAGGTAGGTCTGCAGCCACCACCTTTGCTCTGAGCCAGACCCAAGACCTAGACCCTGTTCTCAGGACAGTGGTAGAAAGGCTCATGCCTGTGGCTGGCCTGGGAAAAGACCAGGGACAAACCCCCTCTGGCACAGGGTGGGTGCCCTTATGTGGGATATTAATATCGTCTGAGGGAGCCTGCTGTGGGTCATTTCTGTCAAGACTCACCTGCATAATGTGCCTGATGGGTGGGGATTAGCCATGAAGGTAAAGATTGAGGTAGTGGTAGGGGGCATATGAAATATGTCGACATGTGATGACGTAGCATTATGGGATGTTACCCATGGAAAGCACAAGTGTGTAGATGTTAGGATTGGCGAGAGCTTCCGCACTTTGAGGGTAGTGGAATGTTCGCAATTGTTGTGTAAGGTGCAAGACGTTCAAGTGTCGTGGATGAAGGTATGTGGAAAGATTGGGATCTATGTGCAAACTCTGTGACAGGGACCATCATGGTGGTGACCCATTGGTTTTAACTAGATGGTTCTGTCTAGGTTCATAGAAAAAGTGGGCTCAGGCGCTGCAGGTGTGGAGTTGTGAGAAATAAGACTGAATGAAGTGCCCAGCATATGCCTGGCACAAAAGAAGGACATATTGGCTTCCGTACAGGTCAGAGACATGCTCCTGGGAGCTGGCAGTGCCAGGCTTAGCCCGTGGGTCGGCCTTCACATAGTGGGATGGAGTTTCCACACCTTCGCACAGTGGATGCCCTGGCTGTGTTAGTATTTTATTGTGTCTTCCTCTTGAGCATGGAGTTGGATATAACCCTTAGGAATGTTTTCACTCCACAATGCTGCTCAGCCCATGCTGCCCAGGAACAGATTTGCCCGTGCAAATCCATTTGCACAGTTTAATAGCCAGAAACTTCTCTTGTCTTGGACATTGGTTTTCTCGGCTCTCAAACTGGTCCAACGTTGCTTGCTTCTGCCTTACTTTGACAATGGGAGAAGACATACACAGGAGCCCAAGTGCACTGAGCCTAGCAGGCACAGGGCAGTTGGTACAGGATGGGTGAGTAGACCTTTGGAAGGAAAACTCAGCATTTTCACTCATGTGCTGAGGGAGCACACTTTTTTATTCAGCCCCAGAAACCACAATTCGGAGTTAGTATCTTACATTCTAGAGTTCTACCAAAGCATGTATCCGAAAGCTCCCTTTACGCATCTACCCCTGTGACCTCAAGGTTCTCACGAGCCATGGATTGAGAGACCAGAGGGCTAGTTACCAGGATCCTAAGCTCCCAGCAGCTCACTAACTTCCCAAGACACAAAAGTTACACTCAGCCCTTAAAGGACACTGGGAGATGGGGAGTCGATGGAGGTGTGGTCGGGTCCTGCTGTGTCTGGTGAGCAGGATTGATAGGGACCATCTGGCAAATCAGTCAAGGGGCCTTTTTCTCCCCTCACATGGCCTGCCACCCCCCCCCCCCCCCCCCCCGTGTTGTCAAGAGCACTGCTTTTCAAGAAAGCAGAAGGTTTACTCTTCCGCCTAGAATGTACTTCACGCTTTTACCTGAGCGGCTACTTTCTTTTCTTTCCCGTTTTCCTCCTCTATTAGCGTTTGTGTGTGTCTGGATATGATTTCGTGTCTCGTCATTCACCCTCCGGAGACTCTGGAGATGAACGTAGTTACTTCAATAAATTGCTGATTAGAACACTCTTGACCCTTCATTGACATCCAACTTGACCCTTCATCTCTCTGCTTTAAAAGCCGCACTCGTTGAAACATGAAAGCTCTCCAGGCGTTCCTGGAGAAAGGGGTTTCTGCACTTGGGTCATTGTTGGATTTCTTCAGTTAAGATGAACTTGAAGCAGGTATGGTTCCGGACAGAGTTTAATTTCCCATGCTCTTGCAGGGGTGGGAACCTCATGCTTCTTGTCTCTCAGACCATCCATCTGGCTCCTTCTGGACACAGCTGAGCTGTGGTGAGCCATTCCTTCCTCCAGTTCTGGGGTGCCTGGTCAGCCTGAGCTTCTGCTCTGGAGCTGCACACACTGGTTTGGGTTCTTGGAGCGGCTTGTTCCGTTTGGGGTTTTCATGGGAGAGAAAGCCTATTTCTAAGTACTCTCTCCTGAAGTGCTGACTCAGGCTCTCAAACCGTCATCCTCAGCATTTTCTGGCACTTCTCCTTACCTCTGGCCCCTGCAGCCCATCCTGGAAGTGGGTCATGTGGTTGAGGTCTGTCTGGGGGAGGGGAGAAGGTCTGGACAGTGTTAGGGCCCACATCAGTGGGGACACCCAGATAGCTGTTGCCTTCCACTTATCTGTTTCTTCCTCTGCTGGGGTGGCAGCGGCTTGCAATCCTTGACCCCAGCTGAGAGACAGGAGGAGGGAAAAATGAAAGAGACAAGCAGTAAAGACAGTGAGCCCCCGTCTGGAAGCAAGCGAGCAGTTGTTACTGTTCTTGTGGCACGTCATCATGGGACTGCACATGTGCGCCAGGACTCTTCACTTTGGCTGGTCTCAAGAAGCAGCAATTGCAGAATACTTCTATCCCCAAACCATTTCCATCTGTAATGAGAGTTTTGTGAGGCCCTTGGGAAGCTTTCAATGCTTCTGACTCTTGGAAAGTGTTGACCCTTCACAGTTGAAAAGAGGTCTGGTCTGTTCAGTTATTTTTAATGCAGTAAAAGAAACTCACTCAGACTCTGTGCTTCTTGGTGATTTGTGCACTCAACATTCACATCCCTGGGCTCTAGGACACTCTCTTCTATGAAGCTGTTGAGATTTTTACATTTAATAATCAATGGCCAGCCTACTACCTCGTGGTCTCATAGAATGAGAAATTTAAAATCTAATCAAGTGTAACAGTTTGAGAAGAATCTTTTTGGTCTTTTGACTGTGGGGTCCCCAAAGTACATTGTAATAGGGTTGTATAGCTCATACGCCACTTTTATTATGTGGTAGATGATAAGAGCCGAAAGGATACCTTTAGATCTTTTCCAGAGACAGGAAGTGGAGCATGGGACTCATCTTCCCTTATAATCCAGAGCTGGCATCCAAGAACAGATCCTAGGTCAGCTGACAGATCTCAGTAGACTTAGAACAGTTCTTCAGGCCTCTGTAACTAAAGACTCCTGTGCTTTAAAGGACTCAGCTCTTGATTTCTTGTTTCTTACCAAATGAAACACCGTCTATGACAACATTATCCAGGTATGCCTGAAAGTATTTCTCAATTCACAGAAATTAAGTAGGGCATCCAAATATAGCCTGTAGGGATGAGTAGTTTGCCTTCAAAAAAGGTAGGCTGACGATGAGTGGGTGAAGCATAGGAAAGTGGGTAGTAGTTGGAACTAATTTTCCTCTGAAAGTAGCAGAGTCAAGCTTTTCAGACTGGAGGGTAAATTGGGAAGACTGGGTGAGAAATAAGACTCAAGTAAGTTAAATGTGAAGGCCTTTAAAGGCCAAGGAAGGCTTACTTGTGCAGTTCATTCCTGGATAATTGACCTGCATGGCATGCCTACTACCAACTACTCCTCTCATCTGTTCTTGTCTTTGGCCTCAGATCAGAGTCCAGGGTTTATCCGGTCCCTTCCTCTTCTCCAGGTCCTTACTAACCACCACTCAGAAACAGGGCATCAGTCATAGCCACCCCGGTCATGAGGGGTATACAGTGGTATTGACCTGAATAGTCTTCTGGGAAGAGCATCCTGAGAGGCTTCCCTGTCTCTATGCCAACTGGCTGTCCCAGAGTCATCTCTGTAGGCAAATCAGATGCATGGACACACCTGCCTGGGGTATCCTGCCTACAAAATGAAGTTACCATGGCTTCAGCCCTAACCATCTCTTTGTTCTCATCTCTCGTGCATGGAAGTTGGATCACAAACTGTTGGTCCCAGATATGGAAGTATTCAGTGACACCCTCCCCCCTCCCCCTGTGCATGTGGTTCTTGATTAGTAGTCTTTACTGGGTCTTGAAATTATTAACATACTACCCCCACCAGCTTTACTGTGAATTCAAGGAGGGGACTAATCTCAGACATCATAAGGATCCATAGCCACACTATAAACAAATAAATAAAGGGTGATCAGAAATGTCAGGGCATGAGATTGTACACTTTAATCCTGGCACTAAGGCAGAGGCAAGTAACTCTGTGAATTAAGGTCAAATTGATATACATGGCAAATTCCAGACCAGCCAGACCTACCACCGGAAGACTCTGTCTCTTTAAAAAATATGGTTTTTTTTTTTGTTTTTTTTGTTTTTTGGTTTTTGGGTTTTTTTTTTTTTTTGACCAAGCGGAGGTGGCACATACCTTTAATCCCAGCACTTGGGAGGCAGATGGATCTCTATGAGTTCAAGGCCAGCCTGGCCTACAGAGCCAAGTTTCAGGACAGACTCCAAAGCTACACAGAAAAACCCTGTCTTAAAAAAACAAAACCAACAAAAATCTATCTAGATATATATAGATAACCATATCTACATATCTCTGTCTATATAGTGTTGTTTATTTAATTTTACATGTGTGTTGAATTCCCTGGAACTGGAGTTATATATAGTTGTAACTGGCGTGTGGGTCCTGGGACTCAAACTTGGGTCCTTTGCAAGAGCAATAAGCACCCTTAACTACTGAACCATTTCTCCAGCTACTAGAAAATGACCCTGTCTTTAAAAGAAAAAATGTCTCACCATTCTTAGATTTCTTTAGAAATATAATTTTCACACTCAAAATCAGTAGCCTGATGGCCATGCCTGAGACTTTGGTCATTGCTATATCTTCTGAGATTACCATGATATTGACATATTTTACAAATATTTAATTACATTTTCTACACATAATGTATGTAGCTTTTCTTTATGTGTATTTGAGGAAGGTGTTTTATTTTTAAATTTTTTTCCCTTTCTAGATTTTGCTTTAAGATAACTCACAGAGGTCTCTCTGCTTCTCACTGCTAGGATTAAATGCATGCACCACTACACCCAGACTCTTTATAACTTGTAACAAGACCAACCCATATGCAACTTCCATAACAAATTGTTGAAGAACACCTTATCAGTGAGCCAAGATTGAGGCCTACTTAATTGCAAAAGGGCTGTCTTGATGGGGGATTGCCACTGCAGTGGGCTTCGTGTGCAAACTCCTAGGAAAATTGAAATTTTTTCACATATTTAATCTTGTATGGAGAAACTCATTCATGATTATATTCAAGATGCTACTGTCAAATATAAGGTTACACGTGTGCACATACACAGACGTGCATATGCTCACAGACACTCACATACACGTATTCCCAAAGGGACAGCATTAGGAATACTAGAGGCATTTTTCTTAATCGTATGGTCCTGATCATGTTGGTCTCTCATGCTAGAGTCAGCCAGCCACTGGTAGTTTGTGCCTAGAGAAAGCTGCTTGGGAAAATCACAGCTGAGTGGTAATAACTTAACCTGGTGCCTACGGACACGTCAGTGATGTCTCCCTCCATATCATGTTGCTACCTACCATTCAATAAGAATTTGTTGTACTTTATACATTGATTACCCCTATGCAAGTGTTATATTCTGTGTGAATTTCTACGTTTTTCTTCCCTCTGGAATTCTCTACTGGGGTTGAAGAATGGTCATATGAAACATCGCAAGCATGTGCTCCGTGTTCTGAGCTCAGTTTGTGGGAATGGAGTTGTCTCACGGCCCAGGGCCTATTTCGAGAAACTTCTTAGCAGTCACCAGTGATTCTGAAAGGGGAATGATCTAAGTATTGGTCTGCCCTCATCATCCTGTTCTCTCTTTAGAAAGGGAAGTGTGTAAATAAAAGGCCTCGTTCCCGGGGCTCTGCCTTTGATCATGCCTGGTCCGCACGCTTGCTCAAGTTTGGCTTGAGAAGAACATGACATTTAAGAAGGGAAGGATGCAAATTCACAGAGACCGTGAGGATGCCAAAGCTTAGCCGTCCGTCTCGCAGACATTGGTGCTCTTAGCCATGAAACATCATGGGACAATAATGGTGTTAGAAAATTCTCAACTTAAATTTAGAAGTTTGAGAGACCTCTGGTGGTGGAAACAATTATTCCTAGTACCTTTTTCTTCTGTGTCTCAGGAGTCGGGCCAGTATTTGTTTCTGTGCCCCAGTGCGCTCGATTATTGTCAGGGTCAGGGCAGGATCTGAGGGTGCTTTGTGTCATTGGGGTGAGTGTTCCCTCTAGGAACACCGCCCTTGTTTCCTGGAGTCTGGAATTGCTCAGGATGTTTTCCTTCCTCTTTGTTGGGGCACGTTCTGGGGTACCATTGCCCTCTGAGCTCACCCACAACCCCATCCCAAAATCCTTCAGGTGAGGTCAACCGTGTCCTGCACTAAAGAAAGTGCTATGCCAGTGCTATGCCACAGAACTGACCTTAGGCGACAGGCGGGCATAATAATGTAAGGAGACGATCTTAAAGCATTTCTTACAGAAATGACTAGGGTGTTAAGAGTTGGCTGCTCTTGCAGAAGACCTGGGTTTGGTTCCCAGCACTCTGTGGCAGATGATAATTGCCTGTAACTCCAGATCAAGAGGCCCCCTACGCCATCTTCTGGCATCCTTGGATACCAAATGTGCACATTACATAAATACAGGCAAAATGCTCATACCCATAAACACATGTTTTTAAAGGATTGTTTCCTTGGGAATAGATGAATGTTAGTGTTTTACATGCATCACTAGGAAGCACAAAGAGGGAGTTTTATCGTGTGCCTTTCCTAATAGTATTGGTCACACATGGTAGGTCAATATATATTATCTACTTTGGGGAAACTGAGGCTCAGAACCTAGTCTAAAGTTCCTTAAAGTGAAAAAATAAAAATAAAAGTGGTCTTGCTATATTGTCCAGGTTGGTCTTACCGACTGGGCTCACACAGTCCTCCTGCTTCAGCCTCCAGGCAAGCTGGGAGATGTGCAGCACTCTGTCTCACCTGCCCCTTGTGGTTCTTGGCTGTTGATTCCAACCCCAGGAGCCTTGCACTGTCTTTAACAACGTGATCATTCTTTCTGTGGTTGCCTTGTTTCAATTAGCTTACACCTTTGTCCAAACCTCTAAATTCCTAAGAGCCCTCAATGCCATCGTACTAGAATTTAGCCCACATTTCTGAGTCTTACCGAGTTGGTCTTTATCTTGGTTGAAATTTTAGGAACTACTTTGTCTGTTTCATAATGAGTCTCTCTTGAGTTAGATTCCATTACTCACAGCAAACCAGGGCTGAAGGACACACACGGGCGAGGCACTGAACAAGGTACCCATTGTGTTGTTTATGAAATCTTGTTTGAGGAAGACACAGGGTGTTCCTCTCTTGATTTGGCAGATGTCTGGCTCTTGTTATTAATTATGTTGAGCCAATTTTCCATAAATGAACCTTTATTAGCCTAGCCTTATAAGGTGAGCTGCCACCAAGGTTATGGAGTTGTTACTAACCTGCCCACTGTTGTACTGTTATAGATCCTTCCACAGGGGGGGAGGAAAGGAGGATGTTGTGAGACATACCTCAATGATTCTGGCCTCGGGTCTTGGCCCAAGAAGTCTCCCTCTCCTGACCCTCATGTCTCCCTCCTCTGACCAGCTGCCTTCCTGCAATCTGCTGGCTCAACCCAGCTTCTGGCAGCCAAGCTGCAGTGTGGCCCACGTATATGACATTTCAGATCAATTCTGTCCAGTAAGAATGCCACACCGGTCTCAGTGGCCAGTTTGGGGTGAAACTGGGCAGTGGTTCACCAACCACAGTGGTGTGACAATTTTTCAGTGAGTTCACACTCTCCAGATGTGGCCAGTATCACCCCAAGGTGCCTGCCAGGCAAATTGGGTAATTAAGTGAACCCCAAGGTGTGGAGCTGGGGTCGGTCTGTTTCTTTTGGCGATAGCCCTTTGTTTCTCTTAGGGCCTTGACAAGAGCTATGGTGTATTTTACCCAGCAGTTTGCAGACTTATTTGAAACTGGAAATGAGAGTTTACTAAAGAAGATGGGATTTTTTTTTATCTTCCCTTCAGGAAGAGAATGTGGCCCAGAAGCCAGGCCCTTTCCATGCCTCCCTCATGGATGATAATACTACCATCGTGAGCCATGGTATTCTTTGGGAGGGCTCTCCATTGACTATGGAGGCTTGGCTTCAGGGCCATGCTGTGATAACAGAGTAATGTGGGAATTTTCAGAAAGTTGACTTAAAGCAACACCTCCCTGTCTTTGTCATGGTGATCATTATTTGTTTCCCAGACATGAGCATGTGATCCAGACACAAGAGAAGAGAGTGAGAACCACTCACGGGAAATGCCCTCAGTATTAGGCCTGGTTTGTCAACAGTATGCCAAGGACAGAGGAGTAGCTGGCCCAGAGGGACTGCCAGCTGATGTGTGTTTGCGCTGGGGGATTGGGACGCTGTATAGGAGCAAAGTGGGGTGAGGAAGCCTGTGAAATCTGGTTAGTTGTGGGAAAGGAAGGAAGGAGAATCTTAGTTCTCTCCTTTATGGTACTCCCAAAGAGTCTGGATTTTGTATGTGTTGATCATTTGAATTGTCTCAAGGATCGTGTCGAAGCCTGTAGGATCAGTGGTAACTGGTGTTTTAATCATGTCGTTTTTTTAATGCTCATCATCGAGAGTCTCTTCTGGCCTTAAAGTCTGACCAGCCATCAGCAGCACATTCCCAGTGCCCTTTGAGGACCGGAAGCCATGCTAGGCACCCAGCACACACAAATACAAGTTTATCGGTGTGTGGGCTGACAGGATAAGGAAGGCAAACCAACAAGTCCTTGACTGTACTCTCCCTGTTAAGTAAGCCAGCTGTTTGGTTTTTGTGAGGCAGGGTTCTGTTGTGTATCCCCTGCTGGCCTGGAATGCACTGTATAGACCAGGCCGGCCCCTAAACTATGTTAGTCCTCCTGCCTCTGCCAATGGAGTGCTAAGGATATAGGAATATGCCACCGTGTCTGACTCTGGTCAGCATTCACACATATTCTAGTCTGAAGGGAGGAGAGAATGAAAGTCAGAAAAGAAAGAACATTGTTCCCATCAAGTGTCCTGTTCCCTAGCAGCTCATCCCTCCTCTGTTCACAGCCATATTTCTCAGAACAGTCGTCTGCAGATGCTGTCTTCATTGGTCGCCTCCCCCCCTCAGCCCTGAACTCAGTCCCATCGGACTCAACCCTCGGCTCCTTCACCAGTGTCCTCTTTTCCTGCCTTCCGTCTCCCAGCTGCCAGAGTTAGAGCTTCTCACCTGCTCACCCCATGCTCTCCAGTGATTCCCCTCTGGGTACCTCCAGCAACTGCAGCTTGCTCAGCCCGGCACACTCCCTCCTGAGTTCTGGGAGCCTCTTGCAAGCCCTTGCTTTAGTGTGTCCCCCATCTCAACTCCGTCCCTCCTCCCAGCAAGGCTCTCCCGGGTGTCTTTGTCTTCCCTTTGTTCATCCAGTGTGAGTGAGGTCGAAGCCCAGAAGCTTCCCTGTCTCCCACCTTCTCCCCAGCCTCTCCATCTGTCTGCACCGACCCTTCTCCTCTGAAGTCCATTTCTTCTCTGCTGGTATCTGTCTGTCTGTCTGTCTGAAGCCAGAGTGAAGATTCCAAAATGAGACTGTGCCAGACTCTTAGAGGCTGGCCAGACCCTGAGATGCTAAAGAAACGGGGGCAAGTGAAGGTCTCCAGGAAGAGTAGAGGGAATCGGGCTTCCTTAAAGGTTGTGCATGAGGTGGGGATGCAGGAGTTATATTCTGAGGGGAAGCAGCCTGGGCTCTTAAACAGAAGTGTAGCAGTGCCTGGTTCATGTGACAGTTGAGATCAGAGGCAGTGACTCTGCAGGAGCCCACCCAGGATGGGAACTGGGAGAGGGCATGGTACTCTGAGAAGCTCGGGTCCTCTAGGTCGTAGGAATTCCTCCTTGGGCAGCTTGGCCCTGAAGGGTCAAGTGAAGCTCCTACCAGGTCCTAAGCAGCCCTCCTGCCCTTCTCAGCCCTGTGGATCCCCAGTTTAACTATTCTCTGTCCTACCCCCCTTCCCACATTCCCCTCCCAGCTGCCTGCTGTCTTTCAACTTCAGATTCCCCTCTGAAGCTCTTCCTGCTAACTTCTACCTCAGAAACCCTCCCTCTTCCACTCTCTCTAAACATGAGGCTTACTGGATGCCTGCCCCAACCTCCCAGCCCCAGTCACACATCGGCTGTGATGGGGAAGGACCAATAGCTCAGTTCAACAGAGAAAATAAGGGAAGCCCAAGGCTGAGTTAGTGCCTCTGGTGGGGTGAGCCAAAGTGAGCATGAGGCTCTACCATCTTCATGGTAGTATACCTTGAACCCCTTAGGCATGTAGTTATCAGTCGTGATTGGCCTCGGCAGAGAAGAGGTGTGACATAATAGAAATACACACTCCAGTGCTGGATGTGGTGGTACACTTTGTAATCCCAGCACTTGAGAGACTGAGTGGAGATCTGTAAGTTCCAGGCCCTCCTGGTCTACCTGCGTAGTGAGTTCCAGGCCAGCCGGGGCTAAATAACGAGACACCGTCTTAAATAAACAAATGAAAAGTGTAGACTCCTGTAGTCAAGTGTTCTACCCCTGAACTATATCCCAGATCCAGAGACGAGACTCCAGAGCTAACAAATGTGGATCATGTCCCTGCCATCTGTCTACTGCATAGCTTGGTGACTTACTTGGCCTCTCTGGTTTTCTGTTCCCACATCTGTTAAATTAAGGTCATAATTGTCCTCGCTACATGGAGTTCTTGAGTACGAAGGCAGTTTGTGGACATTGCTTATAGCAGTATCTGGCTGTGTTAGCTTTCCATCCATGGACAAAATACCTGGGAAAATCATCTGAAGAAAAGAGGTTTTTCTGGCTATCGTTCTGGAAGTTTCAAGTTGATACCTTGTCTCCTGTGCTGAGGCAGCCTAAGGGGATTCAAACTTCATCTGGAGACAGAAGAAAGGGCTAGAGACCCAATCCCCTTCAAGGATACACCCCCAGTGACCTAGCTTCCTTCCGCTAGACCCAGTAATGCCACCCTGGGGAATAAGCCTTAAACACAAACACCTTTGGGACAGAGTCCAGGTCCAGGTGTCCTGTCATCTGTTCCGAGGCCTGATCTTAGTGGAATTAAATGTCAAAGCAAACTGTTCATCTCTGTTCCCTGCTCACAAAGCCTTCCCCACCCTGCTGCCAGGCCAGCAAGTGAGTGTTGAGGTGACCAAGGACACGGGCCAGAGCTCTCTAGCTCAGCTGAGCTTCAGTGGAGGGGTGGGGGTAGGATGGTGCTCAGCAGGGATCGCTCAGTGAGGCTGGTTTAAACCAGCCATGCTGAGCTTCCCTGTGGGGAAGGGGCTGCCCTGAGCTCAGGAGACTCTGAGGAAATAATGTTGCCAACAGTTTATCTAGTTGCTGCCCGAGATCCCTGTGAGGGAGCTGGAACCAACCCTATGTCTCTGAAATCTTGTCTTTGCTTTCCATAACTAAGGTCTTGGCAGGCCCGGGAAGTATCAAACAGTGGGGTAGGGTCAGAGTAGGAGACACTCTGGCCAGCCAGGGACACATGAGGACATCTAGGGTCCACTACCTAACTCTAGCCTGTTCACAGAGAACCAGGAATAATGTGTCTTCCTCCGGAGGGATGTCCTCTTCCTGTTTGTTTCAAAGCCCCAGAGAGAGTCCCGGGTGTGTATCTAGGCACAGTCAGCCCACCTGAGGAGACTGTGCACAGGCTGGCATCAGAGTCCCCAGGATGCCAAGGGTGAGGGACAGAGGGAGACTGGACCCTGGCTTGGGGCATTGTAGGACACGTGCACACACGCACAGCACATAAAGCTGCCACCTTGGGTCCCTGTTCTCATGACAGTTGCTGGAATTCTCCACCTTGGCCGAAAGTTTCACTCATAGGTCTGGAACAGAAGTGAGACTGGACTGGAGGTACCATGGAAGCTACCCCAGAAGGGCCAGGACCCCAGCACACATATTCTCTCTATTTATTTCTTTAACCACTTCCTGTTTATGGGCCTGTTCTGAGGGGGGCGGAGGACTATGAGAGATTGAAAGCTGAGGCACGGCGGTGCCAGAGGGCATGAGAAAAGGAAGACGACCTCAGGGTTGTGAGGAGAGAAGAGGCGAACCCACGGAGGAGGAGGTAGTGGGTGTGTATGTGCATGAGGGTGACTGCAAGGGGGAAATTAGGGAGACATTGAAAAAAAGGGATGGTCAGAATGAGGGGGGGGGGGAGGGAGGGAGGGAGGGAGGGAGGGAGGGAGGGAGGGAGGGAGGGAGGGAGCCAGCCAGTAGATCCCAGCCCTAGCCGGGAACTGGCTTTGAAGGTTGTGACTTCTGCCTACTTGAGACTCTTTGAAATTGAGCATAGGAAGTTGAGAATCATTCTCAGGTCTGTCCGTCAAGCGGCCCCTTTCTTCCTCCAAGCCCACTGACTTCCAGACTCTGAAGTGTCCAGCTTGTGGGTGGAGTGAAGTGGGGACTTCTTTTCTGGGTCTGGAACTAAGGAGCTGCCTCCAGGACCTGGCTAGGAGCCTGGCTTGCCTCCCTTTGCCGATTCAGCATTATTATATTCAAGTTTGAATGTGCTGGTGTTGAGGACACCAGGGAACTCCCCAGGCAGGGCTCAGTTGGCCATTGCGTCACCGTCCACTCCACCTAGACTCATGGCCGTGGTCCAGCTGGTGCTGGCAGGTACTGTGGGTACTTTGTCGTGGGCATTACTGCCTCAGCTTGGGTGTGGACCAGGTAATCTGGGAAGTTACAGCTTTGGAGACCTTCAGTCAAGTTGGCATGAAGCCTTCCTCCTGCTTTGCAGTGACAGCAGGGTTGAGGAAGCCTGTGTTTCCTGAATGTCAAGCATGTTGGAGTGTTTTCAGGTTGGCTTACCTTACAGGACTACCTACTAAGGAGGCATTTCTACTGGCCTCACTTAGAAATAAGAAGCCAAGACACAAGGCTTCAGTGCCAACAGATAGGGGTGGGGAGGGCAGGCCAGAGTCTGATCCCAGAATGCTGCTGTCTATTGCCTCAAGTTCTAGATGTTTCAGTGTGGTTTCTTGCTTCTTTTCCGTGACTAACTGCAGCTTCATATGGGAACCTCGCCCTTGCTTGTCCTAAGCTGGTGTCTCTGTGAGCATGGTGGCCTAGGGAGGCTGGGCAGCGCCTCCTCTGGTCAGAAATGCCTCAGTCCTTCATTCTCCCCCCCCCCCCCAAGTGCTGCTGCCCAGCTCTTGGATCCTCTGCTAATGTCACTGACATGGTCTCCCCTGTTTTCAAAAGTGGGGCAGCAATTCTGTCTTTCACTTCCAGAGCATTGCCACAAAGTGCCATTTTTCACTGCCAGGAAAGGAAACACATCCAGAGAGTCTAGGGACGTATCCAAGGTCACATCTGCATCCCTCCAGCTTTCCACTATCCATTTTCCTCGTTATCTTCAGCTCTGCCCCTCCGGGTATCTCACGAAGCAAAGCCTCTGTGATCTTTCCTGTGGTCTGATTGTTTCAGAGTTTGCTTTACTGAACCTTCCTCTTTCAGAAGAATGCTCTACCATCCTCATATTTGCTTCCCATCCCATCCTGCCCAGCTTGCCTGCAGGAGGTGTCTAAGCAGACTCACACGCTTCCCTGCCTGTGGAACCTTGTCCTGGGACCCCACCAACAGTCCCCCCTCCTAAACTTCTTCACCTCCAGGAAGCAGTGGTGCTGAGCTTCCTCTAGACCACTGGCTCCCCAACTCCAGCCCAGGCCTCTGAATAGCCAACATTCTGTTTGGTAAAAACAGCTAGAAGACTTGGCCAGCATCCCACACAAGCACTATTTTGTGAATTCTGCAGAGCTGAATTTCTGTATAAATAGGCACATTTACAACTTCCTGTCCATTTAGCTGCCAGTCACTCTGACAAGGGAGGTGTTGATCATAAGTTACGTGTGTAGTAATTCACGGCACTGCTTCCACTGCCAAGTATCCCTCTCTGTGTGCTGAAAACATATTTACGTCTGCCTGATAATTGACCAGGCATCACTGAATTAGGTCTGTCCTCTTAGCATAATCATTTGGCTTGATTTTGAGGAAGAAGCCTCACTGTAGGTCCTCTGGGCCCTGTGACACTGGTGATTGACGGTTATTGAGCCTGGGAGCAGAGGCCAAATGCCCCTGTCATTTTTATACACACATTCCTAGGACGCTAGGATAGGGGAAAGCTGTGCAGATCCTAAGATGTCCAAGAACGGACACTGGGATAAGGATAACTGGTCATACTTGTGGGTCTGGATGCTGTGCAGGTTACGCTTCTTAGGAGAATGGGAGACTTTAAGCCAAGGTGACAAGTGGTAACTGGATATCACTTAATCTACTTTGTAACAGTATGTTTGCAGACTCTGGGGCTCAGCCCACTTTCCTAGTGAAAGATCCCTATTATTAGATAGGAACAACGGCCAGCGTGACGGAGGACACACTGGCAGATGCCACGTCTTCACCTAAGCGTGTTTAGCTTTTATGCGTGATCTGTGGTGCTGGGGATGGAAACCAAGTCCCTGTGAGTGTTGGGCAAGGGCTGTACCACTAACCTGCCTCCCTTACTGTTTTGCTATCTTTAAAAGGCAGTGAGCAATCAGGTAATGAGTCTCTACTGGGGACAAGACTTGCTTAAGGACATGAGTGACGGTGGCCACCACAGTGTCGCCAAGTACGGGCCTTGGCTGCACTTTCTCATTTGGTTTCCTTTGAGTTTGCTTTGGAATTCTCAAATACCAGAAGCCAAAAAGTCACATGTGGGGATTTTCTGTGGTCCACAGCCCCTCGGCTGCTGCCCCAGGGCCTCCCCCAGGTAGGCTGGACTCTTCACACTGTCTCCTTCACAGCTTCACAGCTGCTTTTTATGCTGGTCATGCATTGCACCAAGGGATGCTGTTGGGACACATTGTGTCTCCGGTGGGCCTTTTTTTCTCTAAGAGCCCATGGTGGCTTCTGATGTATTCACCTAGGCATGGTGGCTTCCACTGTCTCTTATTCCCTGGATCTGGAACTCACTCAGCTATAGTAATTTTGGGCTGGGTGTTTGGAGCTCTGAGACCTCAGGATATCATTTGTGCTCACAAGCAAGTGGGGCTTCCTTGCTGCTCTGCCATAACAGTAGGAGTACAGTGCTCCAGACACCTCTGCCAAGTGTGCTTCATTTGCCAAGATGGCCTTCGATGTAGACGTTTGGTCACCCGAAAATCAAGGCTTTCTTCCCTTTAGCAGACATGCTGATTCTCAAACCCAGCCTGCCGTGGAGTGATACCTGCCCCCAAAACATTGATATTTTGGGATATTGTTTGAAATAACATGTCAATATCTTTATAACACTGCCAAACGGGCAGAAAGGAAAGTCTCTTTCAGTGAAATGTCTCCTAATGTTAGGAAATATAGCATCAGTGATGCCTTCTCCTACTCTGAAAGCCTTGTTTTATGGAAGGTTGTGATGTGTAAGCTATTGGAGAATGTCAGAACCATATTGTATAGCTAGATAAACCTGGTGGTACATCCAGCTATTTGGGAGATTGAGGCACAGTGCAAATTCAAAGCAGCTTGGGCAGCTTGGGCCAGGAAAGCCTGCCCTAAAATAGAAAGTGAAAAATGAAACTCTCCCCTAACGTAGACTCTGATATGCATTCTGAAAAATATACATGATGAATGAGTAAATATGATAAAGCCACATGTGGCACCCATTAGCAGAGTGTAGGAAGTGTCTGGATGTCCACGACAGTCTTTACCTTTTCAGGTTTCCCATAATGAAATGTTGAGCAAAGGTTGTCTTTAGCTGTGAACCACTTGAATTTAATTTGACCAACATTTCCCCAGGGTGAGAGCAAGGGTGGTTGTGTGTGTTGGATCTGTTTCATCTTTGAAGATTCCTTGGGGGGGAGGGGTGCCATTGCACAGGTCACGTGCTGGTGGAGAGACAGTGGTCGTCCTGAATCTCCCAAGTCTGTGACCTTGTATGGACAGTTTCCTGTGACATCCACATCACATGCCAGCTCCTGTGTAGTGTGAGCTGCACTGCTAGGGCTCCTCCTGGCCTACCTGGCATTCTTCCCTTCCTGAGGCCTGGCCATATGTCTCAGCACTGCCTATGAAATGCTCTTTGGTTTAGAGCCCCAGGGTGAGTAGAGAGGCTGTCATGTGAAGGAGGGTTGGGACACAGGGACACTCCAGATGGTCCCCTGTCACTGCAGAGCACACAAGCGACCTGAAGAGAGCTAGGAATTTAGTCTCTAAAGTGAGATCCTAACCTGTATTGTAGACCGGATTCATTAGTGGTCAGGAGCATCCTGGGTTCCAGTGTTAGAATAACCGACTCCAAAGTGGAGGTGACACACTGAGCCCCACCGTGATGATGCCCAAAGCTGTGCTCTCCAGTCTCACACTTATCTATGGATGGATGCTTAATGCAAACTCCTGGTTTTCTTAATGGTGTCATCCTTAGCAACAGGATACCAAGGAGGAAGATATGCCACTAAAACAGTTAGCTTTTTTAAATGAGTCATTTAGCTGATGGAGAGATGGCTAGGTGGTTAAGAGCACTTGCTGTTCTCACAGAACCAGAGTTCAGTTACCAGCACCATGTCAGGAGGCTCACAACAGTTTGTTAAGTCCAGCTTTGAGGGATCCAGTACCCTCTTCTGTATCAGTGGACTCCCACCCATGTATCCCACACACAGAGACACACAAAATAAACCTTCAGAAAAGTGAGCCATTTATAGCACTGGGAAATTAAGATTCCCAGAGGACCAAGGACATAACAGGTATCTATGCTTTTCAGAACACTCCCATTATGCCCAGCAGGTACTCAGACACTAGTGATGATGCTGCTGCCCTTGATGCCTGCAGAACCTTGAGAAGACAATGCCTCCCTGTTCCAAACAGAATGATCTATAATAGCTATGCTTTTTGTTTTGAATGTTTTGTTTTGAATGCATCTAGAAAGCAGTAAGTAGCAGGTAGACAGCAGAAGTGTCAAGTTGGGTACTTAGGTCATCCAACAGAGATGAATGGAGGAGCCTGATGGAGGATGCAAGCAGACTGAGATTCCCAACTGAGAGTCCCAGGCAGAGCAGAGTGCTCTCATTCCCACCACAGGCATTTTTATACCATGGGGTAAACAAGAAGTAACCTCTATTGGAAACGGTTGCCCTTCCAGCTGTTCTCAAGGGTACAGTGTCTGTAATACCCTTAGCTCTTTGCTGTCACAGGGCCAGGGGTGGAGGGGCAGCCTGCTCAGGACGTTTTCAGAGGACATTTGAAATAGACATACTCCTGTTCTCAAGAGTCCACTTTTTGCAAACACATGGCAGTTTGCCAGTATTTTATTTCTATTACACCTCCTCCCTGACAGGGTGAAGACAGAACCCATCCAGCAAGGAGAGCTAGGTAGGTTCTCATGATGGCCAAGCCTGCTCTGGGGGGGCACTGGAACAAGAGTCCAGCCCAAGGACACTGGGCTGACTCCCTGGAGTCTCCTGCAGCTAGCTGGGTGACCTTCTGTGAGCTGTTTCATGTACATGTCACTTTCACCTCTTGTGACGTACACCTGCCTTGTGGGTCACTGTGAGAACAGATGGTACCAACAACACCACATCAGTGCCAGTTAGTAAGGGCTGAGGCTCCACAGCTCTCCATCAGGAGACAGCAGAGCCCCAGGGCCAGCAGTCAGCATTGGTTGTGCTTGGTTTGGGTTGGGCCCATTCCAGCAGTCTGGATCTGTTCTCTTAGAGCGTTGGAAGTCAATTGTCTGAGTTGGTGTGCCATGGCTGGTCAGGGTGCCTGAGTGGCTGTATTCCCTCACAGCCCTGGAGGCGCTAAGTTTTCCCAGTCTCTAGGGCAATGCTCCTTGCATTTCTTGGTTATCATTCCAAGCCAGCTGCAGAGTGTCTTGCTTCTGTTGTCCCTCAGCTACTTTCTATAGTCACCCCCAGGCCCCCTGCTCCTGTTGTAATGACCTTATTGCCAGGTTTAAGGCACAGCTAGACCATCCAGAAGAGGCTTAATCTCATCTGTAGCTCTGCTTTGTGATAGTCACAGTTTCTAGAGTGGACATACTGGGGGACTGTTTTCACACATCAGCTGAATCAGAAAACTTTTTTGGGTTTTGTGTCATGGTTTGACCAGGGTCTGGACTGATTGAAGCACTAGTCTAGACTCTGGCAGGTCATGTATATTATCCTGTGGCATCACCAGGCCCCCTTTGGCTCTGAGGACAAAGCCAGTGCCACATTCTCTGTGGGGTTCCTCACCCTAGCATATGATAGGCTCTGTATATGTTTATATATAAAGACCAGCATGCCCTGACTGATGTATGCGTGTCCTTTTAGGCCATGGCGAGTGTCACTGTGGAGAATGCAAGTGCCACGTAGGTTACATTGGGGACAATTGTAACTGTTCAACAGACATCAGCACATGCCGGGCCAAGGATGGGCAGATCTGCAGTGACCGTGGCCACTGCGTCTGTGGGCAGTGCCAGTGTACAGAGCCTGGAGCCTTTGGGGAGACATGTGAGAAGTGCCCAACCTGCCCAGATGCTTGCAGCTCCAAGAGGTAAGGTCCTGTTCTTACACACACACACACACACACACACACACACACACGTACTGTTTTCACCAGGCAGCCCTCCCCAGTCTGCCTCTTGTACCTGTAGTTCAAGACTAGGTTCAACCAAACCTTGTACTATAAGTCACCAAAACAATGGCCACGAAATGCTGGGTGTATGTGGGGAGCAGGGATCAGTGGAAGAAAAGTGTAACCGGTCACAAAAACAAATCACTGATTCATTTTAAGCAAGTTTGGAGGTTTCCAAGTGACTGTTAAAGGAGATGGATCGAGTGCTGAGTCTAGACAAAACAGTCTTGGGTGTGCCGTAGCCTGTTCTTTAAAGGGAATACGGTATACGCTCTTTCCCAAATGACCTTGATCCGCTGCAGAGCATCTCCCACACAATGCTTCATAGACCAGGCCTGTGGGAACTGCTGCATTAAACAAAATGTAACCAGAAGGCAAATACGATTGAAAAGCGACGACCTACATAGGGATGCCTAAAGCCAGTGCAGGGGCTTTGGGATTTTTCTGCTCTATTTATGCTGATAATAGAGTAGAGCTGAATGGAGAGCTTGTCTAGGCTACTGTTACTGGCTCAGCCCAGAGTCAGGTCACACAAGCTGATGACCATCCTGGGCTCTGCTCTTTCTGCCTGCTACCGAAGCTCAATAGAGGTCAGTTGTAAGAGGCAAGCCATGGTGCTGCCTGGAGCACAGGCATGCCATTGGCTGTTAGAACTTGCTGGAAAACAGCTGTGTCATCCCTGGTGCTGAGGAGCCAGGCAGCGAGGAAAGCTGGGTACTAAGCAGAAACCAGTGGTGAGAAGCAGGCAATGTTTCTCTTTGGCGGAGAAGCGCAAGTGTGAGATTTTCTTTTGGCAGATTTCCCTGCTAACGTCTGGCCAGCCTGATAATGAAGTGAGTTCATGCTCCCAGAGCCTGTGATTGCTGCTGGTCAGCTATGTTCAGAAACGTTCGGAGTGGCTTGACCCTCCCTGGCTGTGTGCCACAGACAACCCTGGGCACTGGCAACTGAACTTGCCTGTAGATTGAGAAGCAAGATAGGCAGAGAGTGGCCCAGACACCATGCCCATGTGGGTGGAATCACAGCCCTAGGCAGCATGTTGCGCCCAAGGGGCTCCCTGGCCCCCCAGTTCCCAGCAGACCATGGGGAGTGGGCCTCGCTGGGGCAGCACATGGAGTCAGTAAAAGGAGCCGAAGCCTCTCTATCTTCCTGTGGAGCTGCAGGCAATGTGGAGTTGTCTTGGGTTCAGTTTAAAGGCCTCAGGGAAAAACAGCCCTTGCTTTAAATGTCTGAAGACTAGGAAAGCCCAAATAGGGACTGGCCTTTTTCATCTATCCCAGGGTCACACTGATGGGATGTCTCCTTCACAGCCTAATGGAAATCTCTCTCTCCCTCCCCCTCTCTCCCTCTCTCCCTCCCTCCCTCCCTCCCTCCCTCCCTCCCTCCCTCCCTCCCTCCCTTTCTTCCTTTTCTTCCTTTCTTCTCTCTCTCCCCTTCTCCTCTTTCAACAAAGCTATTTTGATAATGATATTCTAGACCGTTTTCCTACTTTCTGTTTTCTGAGAGGTTTTTGAATACTTTAGCCCTTCATCCCCCGTGTTCTAGAACTAACCAAACACACCCTTCACTTTGGTGAGGTCACACTCGGCTCCAGCTGATTTTAATTAACAAGCCTTGCTCAAAATCTCCCGAGCAGCTTGTTTTTATAAAGGGGCAGACATGCTTTTAATACATAACTACAGTGCAGTCTTCGTTTCCGGGGGTGAGGGGGTAGGGGGCTTCGTTCTAAGCCACTGTATCCACGTGGGTCATATGGAGCGTGCCCTAGGAGTGGCCTGGAGCTATGGTGATGCAGAATAGCGTCCGAGGGGAGGGTTGGCTTCCAGCCAGCCAGAAACACATCCTGTTTGCTCTTTGTTGATTCAGGAGGCTGGCAGCATGGTCTGCATGAATGACCAGAGATGGAGCCACCCCTTTCTGGTCGCTGGCCAAGCCTGCCTTGTGGGAGGAGGAACTAGGCAGGGCATAAGACAGATGAACCTTACTGCCTGGCTCCGTCCAACACTAGAGTTATCTGTGTGAGATCAGCCCAAAGAGAGGAGGATTTGCCAACTCTGGAGATTTCTAAGCATGTCAGTATCCTTTCAAAGTCACAGAGCTCTCTCTCCAATGGTCTCCTCACTGTCCAGTCCTTATCAATGCCCAGAAGGTGGTTGAAGCATGTCTGGGAGGCAGGACACTAGGAGGGACCTTGACCTGCTTCTCTTCCTGAGGTCTCAGGTCCTCTGTTGAGTGGCCCTACTGTATGATGGAGATCCTCTGGGATCAGGGGACTTTCTAGACACCTAGCCCCTTTGGTCCTCTATGAGATAAGGAGGGTGCCCTCTTGTGGCTGGGGTTCTGTGGGGTTACCCATCACTTCAGGGTCAAAGCACCTCCCCTCACACCTGGCTCTAGAGTCCCCACTCTGTGTCCTTAGATTTCCAAGTGCCACTTCCCCAGAACCCTGAGACTTGCTGCCCCCTGGGCTGCTTGACTCTGTTTTTCCATGGGGTTTGCTTTTCCTGTGGCACTACTCTGGTCCTCCCAAGGAGGCAGAGAGCCTTCCTCTCTCACAAGCTAACAGTGCCCCCAAGTTTTCTATTCTGATGCAACCTTGGGCTGGAGACTGTCTAGACTTGGGTTTGATGAGTAATAACTGTTCAACAGGGCATTGTCATCAAGCATCTTCACATGCAGTCACCCAACGGTGGGTGGTGGGGGACTGGGGGAGCTCAGTGTAGACCAACCACCAGGTTAGTGGCCAGCATGCCCCAAAGGATGCTGGCAGGTAGACACCGTGCGGAAATGGGGGGTAGGAGTGGGGCAGGGGGCCCAGACAATGATAATCAGTTCTTCCAGGCACCAGACCTGTCAGGAAGCCCCATTCTAGGGGATGGCTCTGAGGGTGCAGATGAGCCCAGGAATTGAGATTTACTGCTAAAAAGCCTCTGGAGAGGACATGTTACAGAGCCTTGTCCAGAGAGTAACACATGGGAGCACTAAGACTGGGGTAACACAAGGGCTTCAAGCACTAGCCCCAGGAATGTGGAAGTGCTCCCAAGGGCCAGGAGTAGTTGTTAGTCCTGGAAACCTCTTCCATGGAGCTGATGATTCCTTGGCCAGTTCACTCTAGTAAGAAGGTACAGATGGGTCAGGCTTGCTTCCTGTTGTCAGAATTGGGAAAGGCTGTAGTTGGTAAATTGACTTGTATTAGACAACTGATCCAAATTGATGAGAGGTCATGAACTTTAGACCATCAGCTGTGGAGCCTGCATGGGACCAGACTGCATACAGGACACCGCTGTGCAGCTTGGTCTGTTTAAGGGGTCCCTGGCAGTGAGATCAGAATCTGTCCCTCATGCATGAGCTGGCTTTTTAGAGCCCATTACTTACAGAGGGACACCTTGCACAGCCTTGACACAGGGGGAAGGGGCTTGGACCTGCCTCAATTGAATGTACCAGGCTTTGCTGACTCCCCATGAGAGGCTTTACCTTTTGGAGGAGGTTAGGATTGGGGGAGGGGAGGCTAAGGGGGAAACAGGAGGGATGAGAGGGGCATCTGAGGTTGGTTTGTAAAGTGAACAAAAACATTTCTTAACTAAAAAATTAAAATACAAATATGACTTGTATACCAGACATGCCTCTAAACGCATACATGTCTCTTTGAAACCCTGGGGCTTCCTTTTAACGCCAGCGAGATGTCAGAGCATCGTGTCCCCAAGACCAGACTTCAGGAGTGCAGTTGAGCCTTTGGGACATTACACAGCAGCTAATGACCACTTTGATTTTCTCAGAGACTGTGTAGAGTGCTTGCTGCTTCACTCGGGGAAACCTGACAACCAAACCTGCCACCATCAGTGCAAAGATGAGCTGATCACGTGGGTAGACAGCATCGGTGAGTGAGTGCCCTGGGTGACTATGGACAGCTGTCTCTGGACCTTGGCGGGCTTCTAGGGTTTTTTCTCTTCCCTGGGGAGCAAATGGTCTCAGCCTTGAGTCAAGCACAGCAAAATTCCTTGGCTTGTTTGCTGGCCCCCAAGGGGACCTTGGTATGGGAGCCTCGCATGCTATTGGCAAGAGTGTCATTCAGAAATCAGTTTATCAGCTGTGCAAAAAGCTACCCATAGAGTCCTCACACCATCTTATAATTCCGCTGTGAGGTCTATGCGTGTGCCTGATTTTCACGTTTATGGCAGTGACTGTAACAGTTAAGGTTGTTCACTAACTGATGAATGAGGAAGTAAATGTTCTATATCCATCTGCAGTGGAATATTATTTGTATCACAATAAAGAGCAAAGCACTAACATGATAACACATACGAGCCTCCAGAACACTGGGCCAAGTGAAAGATGCTGGGCAGAAAAGAGCATAGGTATTTAAAGGAACATGGTGCTATTTAAAATGTCCGCAGTACGTACTGTCAGTGGAGAAAGAATAGGAATGGGGGTGGGGTCAAAATTATATGCTAACGTGTGTGAACGTTTCTGGGCACTGGTCTAACATTTTGAACTCATTAAACAGTTCCTGAGAGACTGCATATGTGAACAGGGAATATTCAACCACTTGTTTCCTCTTCCCTGGTTTTGATTGGCTGCCTGGCCCGATCATGGTACCGAGTATGCTGAGTCTATTTATCCCCACAGGCATTCAGTGAGCACCTACTGTGTGGCCAGCTCTGTGCCAGGCTCTGGGGAGTTGGGAATTCTTTGCAACCTCTCACCCTCCTGTTTTTTGCTCATTATCTAGCTTGCTATCCAGAGCCCGGCTGAGCTCCGTGAAGCACATGTAGTTAGGAATGAAGGGCCCTGTACCACCTCCCACAAACAAGCCTGTCCTTTATGCACCGCTCATTCCTATTCCAATCCTCTGACAGGACTCTGCAGAGCCGTTCATGTTTGACCCATCACTTGTCCCTAGGCTGATTGGCTTGCTTAATTTATTTGCTTGCTTGCGTGTTTATTTTTGAGGCAGGGTCTCACTATATAGTCCCCATAGAGTCCTCATACCTTCCAGTCTGGAAGTCACTATATAGACCATGCTGGCCTCAGACTCACAGAGATCCTCCTGTCTCAGTCAGTGCTTGGATTAAAGGTGTGTGCCACTATGTTCAGCCTTATTATTTTGTTTTTGGCTTTATAGTGCTCTCATAGATCCCACATTGACTTCAAACTTCCTATGTTCCTGCCTCAGACTCCCAAGTACTGGGACTATAGTTGTGGGCCGTGGTGTCCAGTTCTTCCTTGTGCTTTTAAAAATACGCACCCTCACCAAGCCTGAAGAGGGCAAGAGGAAACATTGGGTCTTCATATTTGCTGACCACGCTTGTTAGTCTCCTTCCTGATTGAAGCTCCTGTTCAACAAGGTTGAAAAGAGGAAATAAATGAAGTACATTTATTGTCACAGCATTAATTAACCTGTGGTTGTGGTTGGGACCTCGATGTCCTTGTGGCCTGACTTCTTGTCTCCAACCCCATTGCCTCCTAAAAGGTCTTAAAACCCTTTTCCAAGGACCTGGTGCCTGGACAGGACAGTACCAGTTTACTCTGGTCAAGGGTGATGTGGGGAAAGGGGGCTGTGGCAGCTGAGGAAGGAGTTTGTCAGGAGTGAAACCTGTCACAGACAGAGCTGGGTCTTCGGTGGCTCGACTTCTGACAGGCTCACGGTATCAGTGTGGGGTCCCACCACAAAGTCAGCCTCTCCTCCAGAGAACCTCGGCACTCTGAGCTCCAGTTCTTGGGGAAGAGCAACCTCTTGTCTTCTTTAGTTAGGTCAGCCCTGCAGACTGGGCCAGTTTCCAAAGGCCTCACTCAGCCTGTTGCATCCAGTTCTGTTCATCCACGCCACTCCCTGCTGCTGTCACCGCCAGCCAACACTTCAGAGGGTTGACAATCCTGATGGGTTCCACATGTCCCCCAGAGCAATAAACTCAGCCCTGGGCCTTGATGTGAGAAACCTGAGCTCATTTTAAAGCCCCGCAGCCCCTTTTAAGTCTCCTATATTTTTCTGAGGTGCTTAGCATCTATCCTTGGCCTACAGCCGTTGTGGTGTTTCCCAGAGAGGGATGCTCAAGGTGTTTCTGCTTCTTTCCTAGTCAAAGATGACCAGGAGGCTGTGCTTTGCTTCTACAAAACTGCTAAGGACTGTGTCATGATGTTCAGCTACACAGAACTGCCCAATGGGAGGTCCAACCTGACGGTCCTCAGGGAGCCAGGTAGGTGAGAGCCCAAGGGGCCAGCCTAGGCCATACCAGTCCCTGTGTGGTGGTATACACCTATGAACCCAGTACTCTGTAAGGTAGAGACAGAGAGAGATGAGAAATCCAGGGCACTTAATGGCCAACTTGGACTATACAAGACTCTACCTCAAAGTACCTTTGAGGAGTACACCAGCCAACCATATTGTTGAGGCAGAAGGCTGGGGCTGTGGCAGTTGAGCTATGGGAGTGTTCTGTGGAGTGTCACCATGGAGGAAACATTAATTTGTGTACTTGGTTAAGGGATTTTGCAGGCAGGGTGCAGGGCAGCTGGTCCATCACGGCTGAGGTGTCCCTTAAGTTGGGAATCATCTGGATCACAACAGCTTGCTAGTACCAATAGTTCTGTCTTGTATTCTGGGCACTGGGACTAACAGCTTGTGCCTCAGAGAAACTGGGATTTCTATGTCAGCCATTTCAGTTTTTGGATTGGAGAGGAAGTAGAAAAAAGTTTGCACATTCCAGGTCACAGAACCCAGTTTTCAAGTTGAGCCCAAGTCTCTATGCACAGCATCGCCTTCTGGAACCAGAGGCAGAGGAAGTGTGGTACCAGCCCAGGGCACTTGCCTGTGGCAGTGAGGCCTTGCTTTTGAGCCCTGTCTTTGTTTGGAAAAAGCACATTCTTTCCTCTCAGAAATGCCTGGCCCTAGCCCAGCCCTTTTGGAAGTGGTGCATGCTACCTCCTGCCTGCCTGCTCTGTCCCTGAAGCCACTGACATGAAAGTGGCCCTGGCTCTTACACTAGAGCTAGGTCAGGCTAGATCCCAATAGGGGAAGTGTAGCCATTAACCATGGTGCTCATCTTTGCCATTGCTTAGCTATGTGAGCTTGAAACAGTTACTGAATTCTCTGAATCTTTTATTGTCTGTGCCTTGTGGAGGCCACCTGCAACCTCCCTAGCTTTCAGTAAGACAGAGGCAACATGAAGCAGGGTGGGCAGAAGAGAAATTGTCTATGGAAGGTAACCTTTCAGCTCTGTTATAACTGGGGTCAGAAGATGGAGGTGGGCGGGTTGTTGATGGCTTTGCCCACCTGTCTCCTGGTCCCTTTCAGAATGTGGAAGTGCCCCCAATGCCATGACCATCCTTCTGGCTGTCGTTGGCAGCATCCTTCTGATTGGGGTGGCACTCTTAGCCATCTGGAAGCTTCTAGTCACCATCCATGACCGCCGAGAGTTTGCCAAGTTTCAGAGTGAGCGCTCTAGGGCCCGCTATGAAATGGTAAGTAGGGGGTGGGTAAAGAAGAGGCCGCTGGCCTAGAGCCAAGGCCAAAGGCAGCCAATATCTTTGACATTAAAAACCATCAAAGCAACAAGGAATGAGCTAGGTGTGATGGTATACGCCTGTAATCCCGCTGCTCCAGCAGTTGAGCTAGAAAGTTCAAAGTTATTCTGGGTTTCTTACCAAGATCTTGTCTGAAAACAAAATAACCAAGTGCTGGAGAGATGGGCCAGCTGTTAAGAGCACTGGCAGCTCTTTTAGAAGGCCTGACTTGAATTTCCAGCAGCCACACGATGGCTCACAGCCATCTATAATGGCATATGATGGTCTCTTCTGGCATGCAAGAATTCATGCAGGCGGAGCACTCAAACCAAAAATATTATTATTATTATTTAGTGTAGTTCAGTGGTAGCATGTTTGCCTGGCATGCACAAAGATCTGGTCCAGTCCTTAGTATCACAGAACAAACAAATTTATGAACAATAAAAAATCGACACCTTCAGTCCTGGATGGGAGAATTGCATACCCGGAAGACTTGAGGGACATGTAGACTGTCCTGGTCCATGTTGGGACTGCTGTAGGGCAGAGTGCCAAAGGCAGGCTCGGTTTTTAGTTGGACCAACACATACCCATTCCAAGAAAAAGGCTCAAGCTCCTGAGTCTGGTTGGACGGCCTTGTGAGCAAGTCATAAGTCTTTCTGCTCCAGGCAAATGGCAGGTTCAGGAGAGCCAAGCTCAGAGGAAGTACTTCTGTCTCTCCAGAGATAGAGTCTGTCTGTTCAGGTTATAAGGGAACTGGGGACTTTCTGACTTAACCCTCCATTTCAGAGATGAAGAGTAAAAGCTTGGAGAAAGGAGGGCATTTCCCAGAGCACAGAGAAAGCCCAAAGCAGGCATCCATGGAGGTGCTAGACCTGAGGTAGAACTGACATCTGTGTTCTCATACTCACAGGCCTCCAACCCACTGTACAGAAAGCCCATCTCCACACACACCGTAGATTTTGCCTTCAACAAGTTCAATAAATCCTACAACGGCTCAGTGGACTGAAGGAGCTCGGAAGGGGGCCTGGGGACAAAGACTGATGTGTCTTGGATTGCTTTCCACATGCTCATGCTAGCTAGGCAAGCAACAAGATGTCTTCCGTTGAGCCTTAGGTGGCCTGCTACCCACACAGAAGGTGGCTGACCATGACCCCTGGCTGCTGGCCACAGGCACACGGGGCCACTTCCCTGCAAGCCAGGAGAAGCAAGAAGACTGGTGTTCTCAGATTCCCTGCTGCCTCTAGCTTGCTGTCTCCATGAACTGCTGAAGGCTGGGCTGCTCCTCCCTTCCCGGCCTGGTCAGGTGGGACGTTATCAGGAAGAGTCTACGTGCACAAAGCTAGCGCTCAGGCTGGCTTTTTTGGGTTGGTTGTTTTTTCTATGAAATAAAAAGGTCACGCATTTATGTGCAGATCCAATTTCTGGTTCCCCGAGGATTGCTCGCTATCTGTTGGTGTTGGGACTAAGGAGGTACCCATCAAAATGTTAGCTTTTCCCTGTGTCCATGTTTGTTGAGTTCTTTTGAAATGAATAGGAAGGATTGTCTGGGATTGGAAGTTTCTGTTGTGGTTTGAATGATGGCCCCGGAGGCTCTAGGGGGACACTATGAAATGGTGTGGTCACGGAGTAGGAGGAGGTGTGTCACTGAGAGAGGGCTTTGGGGCTTCAAATGTCCAAGCCAGGCTGTGTTTCTCTTCCTGCTGCCTGCTGATCCAGATGTTGGACCTCTCAGCATCCTCTCCAGCACCATGTCTGCCTGCATGCCACCATGCTTCCCACCATCATGATAATGGACTAAACCTCTGGAACTATAAACTAGCCCCAATTAAATGCTTTTCTTTTATAAGAGTTGCCATGGTTGTAACAGCAACAGAAACCCTAAATAAGACAGTTGAGTTCATACACTCTTTCTGAGTGGTCCCTAGTAGAGATTAACAAGTCCATATACTTCATCAGGGACAAGACTTGAACCAGACCAATACTCAAAGCACCGTGAGGTATGTGGGCATTTAGGATGCTTCAAGAGAGATGAGCAGGTATTGTTGGGCCTTCTGGGTTTTTTAGAGTTCTAGATAGAAGCGGTACAAACCGTGCATGTTCCCCACCTGTGTTCTGCTAAAGATAGAAATAGGTAGTGCAAGGTGCTAGACGGTGGAGATACATGGCTTCCACACAAAACGTTTCTAATAATAGACCCTGACCAGCACCTCCCCTCATCAAACCCCTAGCTCCCACCTGGGGCCTAAAGCCCGAATTCATCTCGGTTTGTTTCCTGCAGAGCCATAACTGCTCTAGATTTGATTAGTTCCCTCCTGACCCTGAGTCCAGAAGAGTAAGCAGGCTCTGGCAGGCAAAGTGGCCTGTTGAGGGTCAGGCTGGCCAAGGACCCTGTGGTACTACTAAGCCCTGGGCTTCCAATGTCCCATTTCCTTGACAAATCTTTCACTAATGTTTTGATTCTTAAAAGTTGATTTTTAGCCAGCCCTGGGGGTCCGTTTTTTTAATCCAAGCACTCCAGAGGCAGAGGTTGGTGTTACCTCTGTGAATTGGAGGCTAGCCTGGTCTACAAAGTGAGTTCCAGGACAGCCAAACCCTGTCTCGTGAGACCAAAATATGAATGAATGAGTAAAAGATAGATAAATAAATGATAAATATATAAATAGTAATAATAATTGATTTAATTTTTTTGTGTGTTTGAGCGTTTAGCTTGTATGAATGTCTGTGTATCATCTGCATGTCTGGTGCCCACAGAGCCAGAAGAGGGTGTGGGATCCCCTAGAACTGTTAACCTGTTATGAGACATCGTATATGATGTGGAAACTGAACCTGGGTGCCATGCAGAAGCGTTGATAATCTTAACTGAGTCATCTCAGGCCCTCACTAGTGGTTTTTGTTACTGCAATGCTTCAAGCCTGTAGGACCTTCATTTCAAATCAATTTGTTATAAGCTTTGGACCAAATTTCCTTCTTTGTACTTGGCCTGCTCTAGGGTGGATACTGATTACCTGGGGCAAAGAACTGATTCTGAATGCCCTTCTTCATGTGGAGTTTAGAGAAGGGCCATATGTCCCTTTACAAATATAAGTCAATAAAATGGTGGCTTTGAGAATTCCTAAACTGAGGAAGTCTTGGAAAAAACTTTTCCATTTACTTTGGGGTCTCCTGGAGACAGTGGATTTTAACTTATTCAAATCCTGTTTTCTATAGTCAGTGCTGTGAGCACGTGACACTCTTGAGCCACAGGCTAACACGGGACCACCAGCTCCTCCTAGGTTAATTAGTGTTTTCACAAGGACCCCAGAGGAAGAAATGCCCACGGAGGGACCAGCTGCCCGTGGTGTCCTGCTGCCCCCTGCTGGAAGATCTTACATAAACAGCCTGGAGACTGGCCCAAGCCAACCATGATTATCTCATTTCTTATGGTTGCATAGCCAGCTGAAAGTGGTAACAAGAATGCTTCATTTTACAAAACCCAGCTCTGTGTATGTATGTATGTAACATGCTTTCGGAGGCGGGAATATGTCCAGCATAGCTGTGCGGGTAGGGTCTGAGGATAGCTTTATGGAGTTGGTTTTTTCATCTCTTTCTAAGTCCCAACAGTGAAGTCAATGGCTTATGAGGCAATGTCTTTCTTTACTCAGTGGGCCATCTCGTTGGCCGTGTTGGTTGTTTTTTGTCTTGTTTATTGTTTGTTTGAGGCAGAACCTCACTCGGTAGCTCAGACTTCTTTAGAACTATGCAGCCCAGGCTGGTCTTGAACGGTCCTTCTTCCCCAAACTCTCGAGTGCTGGGATACAGAAGTGCACTACCATGCCAAGAAAGACCAGGTCTGTCATTTAATAACTTAAGACTATAAACGCAAGCACTCTATTGACTAGCCTATCTACCCAGCTTTTGTATGTTATTTATTGATTGCCTTGAATGAAACTTTTTCTAGTTAAAAAAATCCTAATTGGATAGGGAGTAAATAATAAGGGAAGAAGCATGTGGAATCATACCGTTCAGAGGTAAACACGCTTGGCCTTTTGCTTTACCTTGGATCTCATTCTCTCCCAAAGGCTGGAATACTAAAGGCTTGGTCCCTTAGCACTGCTGGGATGGGGCTTTGACATGAAGCTGCGGAGAGATCTCCCAGTCATTGGGCATGCCCTGGAAGGGGAAGCTGGGAGCCTAGTCCCTTCCCAGCAGAGAGGTGGGTGCTTTAGCTCTTCTGTGGCTTGTGCCAGTTATGTCTCAGTCGGCCTCACTTTCTTCATCTGTGGAATGGGAAGGTTGACTGGGCTGATCTCAAAGTGGTTTCCCAGGATCCTGGACAGAGGCATAACTTGGATGGCTGTGAAAGATTCTAGTTGTCTTGGTTCACTTTCTCAGCCTCAGCATATGTAGCTTCTACCCTTTGAGGTATGTGGTCTATGTAGTTCATGGCAAGTATGAGCAGGAAAGGAGCCCTGGATAGCACCAGAGATGTCCTTGAGCAGGCTCAAGGACTTTATAATCAAAGTGGTATATTAGGATTCTCTAGAGGAACAGAACTGATAGACTTAATACACACACACACACACACACACACACACACACACACAGAAAGGGGATGTAATAGGGTGGCTTACACAGGCTGTGGTCCAGCTAATCCAACAATGGCTGTCTCCTGCAAGAAGTTAAGAATCCAGTGGTTGTTTAGTGCACGAGGCTAAGTCTCAGCTGGTCTTCAATCTATGATGGAATCCCAAAGAAGTAGGCTAATTCCAGTGACGAATGGACTTGCCATCGAGGATGAGAATAAGCAGCAATGGGATGTCTTTCTGTACACTGTGAATTATCATTAGATTAAAAAGGAACTGTTTTGGCCTATGGCAGGCCAGCTTATAGTCAGGTGGTAAATCCAAGCATAGATAAAAGAGAAAGAGGGCGGAGTCACTCAGACATTGCAAACTGCCGCCTAGAAAGCCAGATGGTAAAGTACAGGTAAACCACAAGCCACATGGTAAAACACAGATTAGTAGAAATGGGTTGAATTAAGATGCCTGAGCCATAGGCCATAGAGTTTGTAATTAGTATAAATATCTGAGTCATTATTTGGAGCTAAGCAGCTGAGGGCCTGTGGGTCCAACCTCAGGTCTAGGCTGGGCTGGATGAGACAGAAACATCAGACTACATCTTCTGTCTTTTATGCAGATTGCCACAAGGTGTGGCCCAGATTTAAAGTGGGTCTTCTGACCTCATATGATCTGGATTTAAGGTGGGTTTTCCAACTTTGGGGCGGGGGGCGGGGCAGGGGTTAAAGGGTTTCTCTGTATAACCCTGGCTGTCCTGGAACTCTGTGTAGATCAGGCTGACCTTGATCTCAGAGATCCACCCATCTTTGCCTCTGCCTTTTGAGTCCTGGGATTAAACCAGTTCACCATTGACACTTTCAAAACAAAGTATTCCAACTTCAAACGACCTGATTAAAAATCCCTTACAGATATAAACAGTTGCTTGGGTTTTTTAAATTAATCAAGTTGACAACCAAGAATAGTCATCACAGGTGGACTGTGGCAGAGGACCATAGGTATATCTGGCCTTTGGATCCTTTGGTTAGTATAGGTCTCACCTCAGGGCCTGTGCATGTTATTACCAATGCTGAAGCTTCCAGCATGGCTGTGACCATCTCCTTCTAGCCTAACTCCTTTGGCTTTGTGAATAGCATGTTTCTCTAGGTTTGGGAAAGCTGTTTATGCATGAAGCTCAACCATTTCTGGAGGACACGCCTAGATCCAGTGCCCAGGATGCTGGTATGCTTTTCAGGTTGTGGCTCTTTGGTTGGGGATGGACACCAGGACTACACAGAGAAACTCTCTCAAAAAACAACAAACAAAAAAGCAAAGAGACTAGAGAGAGCCGGAGAGGGACAAAGTGGAGGGGTTAGGCCAGCAACCGTGCCCTCCCTCCCTCAGACCCTTCCAGTAGAATCAAACCCATCAACCACCTATGGTTCAGCAGTGTGCACACCAGCTGCCTCAGAAAGCTCTGCTTCCGCAGAGCCAAGGAGATACAGGTGGTCTCAAAAGGTCCCACCCTCCTCAATCTAGAGTGCTAGCCTTCCATTATTCCACACTCCACCCACCTTGAGGAGACATGCCCTTCACCTGTGCTTCTGGGAGCTCTGACAGAACCTGTGGCCAAACGGAGTTTAGGTCTCTTTGATCCTGGTAGCCATCTTAACCAGTAGAAGCAGAAGCTGTGGACCTCTGCAGACCATCATCTTCACTGCGGCTACTGTCTAGAGTTTTCCCTGCAAGGCGCGACAGACTCACATCAGCATGGGTAAGGGTAAAGCTGGGCACTCTGGATCGGTAATTTTATCTGGATCAGTCAACAGTATTGTTTGTAGGACCCAGGCTATTTAGCTTTTCCTTAGAGAAGAGGCCTATAGCCCAGGCCCACCTTGTCCAGATGCCCTGGGCACCCACTAGAAAGTCAGTTGCTTAGACTCTACCTTGTAATGCCCTAGCAGAACCTATGGCTCAGGACACAGGAGGCACCTGGTGAGGTGAGGGGCTCACCATCCTGATTTCCTCTCCAGTTCTTTGCAGGGGGTTGGGTGTACTACCCTAACAGAAAGACACTGCGAGGGGTTTTGTTAACTTTTGTTTTGAATGTCTGATTGAAATGCCAAGCTTTCCTCTCATGTGCAAATGGTTTAGCTGATGTGGAAATGACAATTGACTCTGCTGTGTTTCCAGAAGTGGAGTTCCAAATGTGCACATACAGTGAGTGGCATCAGGACAGGGACAGCTTGGCACATAGCAAGCACCCTGCTCTGCTCAGGTGTCACTTTGAATGTAGAGTCCTGTGAGACATATTTCACTCTGTATCTTGCAAGATGTGTCTTGAATAGGCCGAAGAAATAAGGTATTGTGTGTGTGTGTGTGTGTGTGTGTGTGTGTGTGTGTGTGTGTGTGAGAGAGAGAGAGAGAGAGACAGACAGACAGACAGACAGACAGACAGACAGACAGACGAAAAGTCTTCCAGAACCTCTGAGAACCAGAATATTTGGATCAGAGTGAGGAAAGGAGGCAGTCATTACTTCCACCACAGCAAAGCCCAGAATCATGAACATCAGCGTTCACTGAGCACTTTTCTCTTTACAGCCTGTGTTTTATGTATGGGAAGCCCTGGTTTGACTCTGGCCCTACACTGGGCCCAGCAGACCAGACAGTAAAGCAGTGAAATCACAGTAATCGGGCTTCCCTGCAATATGAATTGATTAAGCCCTAAACAGGCCAAACTATAGCTCCTCAGTTCTCCCGAGTCCTGCTTCTGTGTGCATCAGGGCTCTGTTGGTTGCACCTGTAAGAACACACTTTCATGATTGTCAGGTGGGACTCTTCTGGCTTCTTGCTGCAGCTTGGAATCCTGGGTAAGATGTCTTGGTTTTCAGAGCTCTGTGGATTTGGATGAGGCAAGTTTCAGCAAATGTTTTGGTGTAGGCTATGGAAGTCCTGACAGAAACGGGGTTGGGTCCTGAAGGAGAAATCTCAATGTCACTGACTTGAGTAAGAACAGTACTAGGTCCTGAAGAGGCGTCTCTGTCAGACAAAAGTACACCGGGCTCAAAACGGGCTCAGTGGACCAGCCAGGTTTTAGATGGGGCCCGAGTCTAGGGATTCTACCTTCTGAGACCCATCTGGGACTGGATTATGCTGTGAGAACATAGCCTTGGCTCATAACTTGCTTGTGCTGAGAGGGTGGTCTAGAACTTTAGAGTTGGCTGTCTTGGCTAAACAGAAAGGTCAGAAACTCTTCTCCATTTAGAACTGCAGCCAATTTACGTGTATGCATGAACATAAATTCTTATGAACCCCACACTGGGTGCAATAGCACACACCTTTAATCCCAGCACTTGGGAGGCAGAGGCAGGTGGATCGGAGTTTAAAACCAGCCAAGTCTAGAGTGAGTTCAGGACAGCTAAGGCTACAGAGAAGCCCTGACTCAAGAAAGAACCCCCAGAGCTTACACCTGCATTTATTGTTTAGGTGAACCCTAACAGGAACATGGGGTTGCAGAGACTGTCGTGAGAGAGTTCGTGGGGTATCTTAAAAGGTTTAAGGCATCAAAGACTTTCACAAAGTGGGATGCATCTTTTAACGCACAGGCTGCTCAAAGTGTTTTTAAAAGTTGAGTGCTCAGGGCCTTGAGCCTTGGTTAAACTCTTAGTATGACTTTCAAGTATTTTTGTCTAACATGGAAGATTGTCTGATGTATTGGTGTTAGGAAACCTCTGCCCTGCACTCAGTCGTGTTATTAAGAGCCCTGAGACCTGTCTTGGTTGGAAGAACAGGCTTCTCTGGAGGAAAGCTCGTCTGCAGGAGAGGGAGCTGAGCCCTTGGTGTTTCCAGTGAAGCAGCAGGTGTCTGATTTACAACACTGTCTTAACAGGCCTGAAATCTAACTCACCTAAACCAGGTTCAAGAGAGAGCCAGGGGCCTTGGACTCTGCCACGTGGCTGAAATGAGCCACATGATTTCGAAGAAGATACCCTGGGGATGGATAGGTTTTAAGGGATAGAGCATGGCTGTTGCATGCTTCTCCCAGCATGGAGACTGAGTCTGTCCAAGCTCTGCCTGTAGAGAAGTGAAGGAAGGAATTCAGTCTCCTTTCGTTACTTTTCATAAACTCTAATGGCTAGCTGCTTAAATAATTTAGACATTAACTGTTACGACTATAGCCTAAAAGCATTGGGGCCTGTAAAGGATCTTGTGATGGGGGAATCCATTGCCTGAGGTGTTGAGCAGTGGATGCCGGGTTAAGTGATGGGTACTTTTAGATTTTACGGACCATCTTGAAGTTAAAACTTGTTCCTTAACCACCCCAATTTTACTGTAATAGAAGACAAGACATTTTGACTAGGGTCAAGTCCCAATCTTGATTGGAAAAGGGTGTGTGTGAGCATATATATATATATGTAATTATTCTGAAAAAAGAAACCGCTGTTAACAGCTTTGACTGAGAATGTCAGAAAAGCTGTTTTCTGCATCCCTCGGCAGGCTCAGTCTGTTTCACATTCCGATTGGGGCAGAGATGGAATGGTAAAGATAGGTGTGGTTCCCTCCTCACTGTGCTGTCAAGGGTGAAACTACTACACACCTGAGCGCAGTTCTACAGTGAAGGTAAGGGCCGTTCCTCTCCTGTGCTTGGATTTATTTGAAAACAGATGTTGAGTTGTACTCACATTTCATATTTGGTAAATACACTAATGGAGCTGGGCAGTAGGGGTGCACACCTTTAGTCCCACTACTCTAGGAGGCAGAAGCATCTGTGTTTGAGGCCTAATACAGAGGGAGTTCCAGGACAGCAGGGCTGGCTGCTGCACAAGACCGTCTGAAAAAAAAAATTCCCCAGCTTTTGTCACATGGATGGATCACCTGAACATTTTACAAAGGGTCTCATGCAACTGCCATCTCAAGAGGGGTAGTGTGGCAGTAGTTACGAGGCAACTGGGGAACATCTTTATGGAATAAACATCAGAGACATCTCCAGTGAGCTATTCTCTTTGGTGAATTATGTAACTGTTACACAGGGTGTTCCTGTGACACTGCCATGCTGACTCACCTGGAAAAAGTAACAGCATTTTAAGAGAATTTTAAGATGAACTGACTTGGCCAAAGGTACTGTAAATGGGCAGATCGACCCAGAAAGTCTGTGTCCTCAAGCAGAACATATTCTATTTCCCAAAATGCTGATGTAACTTAATAGTGCAGGGTTTTTAATGCATTATGCTAATGTATATTTTTCCCTTTTGACCCCTTCCTTGAAGACCTGGTTTTCTAACTGAAAGTTCACTCTAGAGCCACGTGTATGTGTGGACCTGGAAATTCAGGGCCTCACTTTAGGTTTGCATCTTAAAACCGAAAAGGGTCCTTTTGGACTCCTGGAAACTTAACACGTAGAAGAAACATCCTTAGGTACTGACAGCATTTCCCAGACATGAGTACAAATCCACCCTGAGCCAAGCTTTGTATAAGATGTTAGTGTAAACAGGGTGATGATGTACAAGTTAGCAGGCTACATAGGCTGGTCTGAGTGCGACTGTGCTAGCTATCTGCTAAAGGATGGCTCCTTCTGGAAAGAACAAGAACTTGAGGCCCTAGAGATATGTGGAGGGCAGAAACTGGTGATGATGCTTCAGCTGGTAAGAATAGGAACCAGTGGGGGAAATGGCTTAAGTTTATGGGAGTAGGTTGTGAATTCTGCTCATAGTGGGCAGACTTCTCCCTTTTAGCACCGGCAAAGACCACTTTTTTAAAAAGTTTATATTTGTAGCTAGAAAAGGAAACTGGAGTTACAGATGTGGGTGCTGGGAACCCAATGCTGATCCTCTGCAAGAGCAACAGTGCTCTAACCACTCAACTATCTATTAGCAACGACAGTGGAGAACTGGTACTGTTTTCTTAGATGCGGCAGCCTGCTGTCCAGGTGAAGCAAGGGGAAGCAGAATGAACCAGAACTCCTCCATGTATCAGCTCAATGGACGCTTCAAAGCAGTGACTACACGGTAAAGACCGTGGCTTGATGGCTCTGTGCAGGACACTGAGCATTGGAGGATGCTGCGACTTTGGGGACACCAGTCATCTTCATAATCTTCAGTGTCATCTTATTAAACAGCAAGCCTACTCAAATAAGCTTCCCAGGCAGCTTTTCTGTACACCTCAGCTGCTTCCAGACGGTTAGATGCTGCAAGTATTCCCCGGCCTACAATGATGATATCAGAGCCCCGTTTGCCAATCACTTCTTGAGGACTATTGTACTGCTGGCCCAGGTGATCCCCTGTAGAGAAACAAAAGCCATTTAACATAATGCAAACTCAGGAAGCGTGTGGGCAACGTGGAAGGGGAGGTAACAGGACTCACCGGATCATCTCAGATATAAGGTAAACCCAAAGAGCATTTACTATCATACACTTTATTCCTCATAACCCTTTCTGCTACAATCCTACCAAGTCCTCAGACCCTAATCCTTTGTTTTTGGAGACAATGTAAAACCAAGCTGGCCTTGAACTCAGAAATCTTACTGCTGTTATTAAAGGCATTTGCCACCTTACCTGAATAATTAAAATGTTAAATTAAATGGGTTTTGATGCTTTCAAGTCCTAATTGCAGGGCTTATGAAATGAATTATTGCAGCTTGCTTTGTGAGGCACTATATTAAATAGATGCTGTTCACCCCCCCCACACACAGGTCAAGATGAGATTAGTAGTTTATTCTTGCTTTACTATATAAGGGTGCTGGTTCCTAGAAAATACTCAGTTGTTGCCTGAAGTTATTGACAGCGGTTTGCCAGACCTGCCAGAACGGGCAGCATACTCAGAGCACCAACCAGTAAACGCTAAGGTAATGGCTAGTGTCATGGCACAGGTCCCAGCACTCGGAGGCAGGGTTAGGCAGATCTCTTCAAGTTCCAGGACCCAGGCCGACTCTGGACAAAGCCAAACTGCAAGCTGTCTTACAAATATAATATAGCACAGGACAGAGGGCTCGTTCATTGTTCTAGACTAAGGCAACACCATCACAGCATAGTGGAAAGAAAGCAGATTTGGAAGAGCCATAATTAATGAGTACACTTACCTCCTGTTTCTAACTGAACTCCTGGGGTCAAGTGAAGAAACTCTGGTCTCATGCTTACTCGGGAGCCAGAAATAAAGCCAATCACAAATCCACAGTGCTCCTCAGCCATCTGAACCTACATGGGATGAAACAGTATTACAAGAACACTTATGTAGTAGCTATTTATCTAAACTACGCTCTTCCAGCAGAGTCTCTGTTTGGCACCTGCTCTTCACTGGTCTCCTCACAGGTACAACAGGCCTGGCTTTCTGACTGGTGACGCTCACAATGTAGGCCTTGCCACCAGCTATTACCACCAGTAGGGGACAGCCTGTCCTTGAGCCAGACCTCACTTGCAGACCTCACTTGAGAGCTGGGAAGCCAGTACTTAGAGGGCTGGATCAGTGGCTCAGCAGCCGCACGGTGGCTCACAACCACAACCACCTGTAACTTCAGTCAGGGGATCCAACGCCCTCTATTGGCACCAGGAACACGCCATACACAGTCCTAAGTGCAGGCAAATACCATATACATACAGGAACATGCCATACACAGTCCTAAGTGCAGGCAAATACCATACACATACAGGAACATGCCATACACAGTCCTAAGTGCAGGCAAATACCATACACATACAGGAACATGCCATACACAGTCCTAAGTGCAGGCAAATACCATACACATACAGGAACATGCCATACACAGTCCTAAGTGCAGGCAAATACCATATGCATACAGGAACATGCCATACACAGTCCTAAGTGCAGGCAAATACCATATGCATACAGGAACATGCCATACACAGTCCTAAGTGCAGGCAAATACCATATACATAATTAAGTGTTACTGTGTTCCTTAACTGTATTTATCTGTTTTCTAGATGGCCATCCGACTATAAAATTTACCACAGGAAAATGTGAAGAACAACTTCAGTTCTCCTTAAGATAAAAAGACAGGCACAGGCAGATATGCCTTAATGACCTGAAGGTACAGTTCAAACCCTTCACTGGCAACAAGATCAAAGAGTTCAATCCAACTGGTGTTAATAAACCGTCGGGATAATGGTTGAGTTGAGGGGAGGTCATGGCTCCCACAGACCTTCCGTGAAGGTGTTTTCTTGACCCAGAGCATCAGCATGCAGATCTGGTCTGCGCTTAGCCCTGCACACCATCACTTACTGCTGCTTTGGTGTAGTTTCCAGTGGCCAAGGAGCCAGCAGAGCTCATTTCTGCAATGAGCAGGCATGCTCGATGTAAAGGCAGGCCCACTTCCTGTAAGCCTTTCACAACTCCCGAGCCTGGTACCACATGGGCATTGACTACATCTGCCCAGGAAGCTATTTTAAAGATGCCACCTAAGAAGAAATAAAAAGACATTTGCTGTGTTTGAAAGGGCAAGAATCAAGCAGTTACTAGTTAAATTTCTTAGCCAGCTGTGGTGGCCCACACCTTTAATTCCAGTACTCAGGAGGCAGAGGAGGTGGATCTGAGTTCCAGGCCAGGCTGGTCTACAAAGTGAGTAAATCTATAACCCTTTGCCCAACCAACACCAATATGAAATGATCTACAAGTTAATCAAAGCTGGGTGCTTTGTCTATGAACTACTCAGCTACCCCTGGTAGCCAGGTGACAGGTAGCAGGGGGAGTTCTTGCTGCATTTGGTTATCAGGAACACTGATGCCTCCCCCCCCCCCCCCCCACTGAAGTTTGAGAGACCACTAATAAAGCTCATGTCATTAGAGGGACATATGAAGATGGACATTCCCAAAGCACAGTATCATCCTGAAATTCTGAAGACCAACAGATTTTCACCCTATAGAGATCGCTCAGCAACTCTACCTTCTACGGGTTCCTAAGCTTCTCCAGTTATTTTATTTTTTAATAAAGACAGTGTCCTGCCTGTGTGTATGCCTGCATAGACATCCATGCCGTAAGAGGACACATTATAGACAGCTATAAGTGACCACATGATTGCTGAGAATTAAACTCAGGACCTCCTGAAGAACAGCCTGTGTGCGTAACCTCTGAAGCATCTCTCTCCAGCCCAACTGTATACATTTAAAATTGATAGTAAAAATGCAGATTTGAAAAACCAACACACAAGCCTAAAGAAAGGTGATATAAGTCTTACTTCAGCCAGTAAGCTCTACTAAGCTAAGCAATGCAGTCATGGGAGGACATCATCAGTACATCAGGCAGCAGCAGCAAATTCTCCTTAAGAGAAACACACTGGATACAGGCAAACAGTGAAGAGTGCCCACTATGGCCATCTGTTTCTTTTTGGTGGTAGTTTTGCAAGACAGGGTTTCCCTGTGTAGGCAATCCCAGGAGCTCATTCTGTGGACCTGGCTGGCCTTGAACTCACAGAGATCCGCCTGCCTCTGCTTCCAGAGTGCTGACATTAAAGATATGCCTATTTCTAAGAGCAGAAGTCTGTATGCAAAAACAGGTATAGGACTAAGTATTTCTCAGGCCACTAATAAGCTGCTTCACCTGATATTAAAAACTTTAAAATGTACCGATACATTATGCTACTAAAAATACTTTGTACTTTATTTTTCCATCTTTTCCTATATTGGCAATTATAGGAAAAGGTCCAGCACATCTTGTTTTGCCTGCCCAGAACCCATACATACCTTCAGATAGCAGCTCACCCAATTTTTGGGGGGTGAGGGTGGGGTTCAAGTCTGTTTTAGAATTCATTTTGTAAACCAGACTAGCCTAGAACGAGCCCTTCCCAGAGCTGGGATTAAAGGCATATACGGACAACACCCCCCCCCCCCCCCGCCTTTTTTTTTTTTTAAGGAGATTGACTGGGAGCTCAGTCCAAAAGAGTTAAAAAGACTGAACCTTGTACTTACTTGGAGTGTTCCCCAGGGCCGCACTGAAGGGAGTTTACACCCAGAGGTAAGAGTGAAATGCCCTGCCTGAGAAACAAGTCAACACAGCCCAGATGGAGAGCAGCAATGTTGAAGGTGTCACTTCAGACCTGCATGGACCCCACCTGACAGCTTGTTCCATTGCTAACTCTCATTATGGACCAATACAGGTCTTCTCCCCTGTGGCTGGTCTACACTGGACTTTTGGCCACACTTACCTTCATACTGCTTTTTTACTGTGTTTCCTATGTCAGCAAATTTCCTGTCTTCAAATATTAAGAACTCATGGCGTTTTGCCAGAGCTGCCAGCTCCTCCATCACATCCAGAGTAAAATCATTCAGAATATCAACATGAGTTTTGAGCATGCAAATGCTGGGTCCCAAGGCATCGGCCAGCTGCAGCAGCTCTCTGGCCGCTGACACATCAGCAGACAGACACAAATTGCTCTCCTTCTTCTGCATAAGCCTGAGAAGTTTTGAGGTAAGTGGATGGACCCCCGGCAACTCTGCACGGGCACCAAAGCTGAGTTCTTTACATGCTTTCTTCACAGGAGGGGGGACACCATTATGATTAGCTGCTGTGAAAACATTCTCCCGAATGAACCTCTTCACTCTCCCAACCATCTCTGCATCAATTTTTTTCTGCTGCTCAAGAATGTCCAACATTTTGGACAGTGTGCACACAGCGTGGAGACGGACCCCCTGAGCCTGCAGCTTGTCCTTGCCTCCTTGCTCTCTGTCTAACAACACGACGGCATCAGTCACCTTCAGGCCCTCCTTCTGAAGAACTTCAACCGTTTCCAAAACACTGGCCCCACTGGTGACAACATCCTCAATGATCAGACAGGTTTGCCCTGGATTAATCTCTCCTTCTACAAGACGCTTGGTACCTAGAACACAAAAGCTTCTGTTTAAAGAAATAGATAAAATTAAAATGTTTCAGCTACCTCAAGATAAATCCTGAGTCTATGCTTACTATGTAATTAGAGTTAAGATTTTTCATATCTATTTATGATCATTGACGCTACTTTGTTGAGTTTTCAATGCAGCACAATTGTTCTGCTCAGTATCTTCTCTATCTCCATATTGCCAATTATGTACAAAATAGTTACAGTAAAACAAATTATTTTACACTGTAAATAAAGTCATTTTTTTTTCTGAACAAATGAGTTTCTTAAAGCAAGATCACTTCATGGAAATCAGAATAAGTCAGTATCATCAATAAAATCATTCTTGATTATAAGTTTATCACTCATGACCAACTGAAAAATTTGCCTTTTTAAAGGCAATTTAAAGCCAGGTGTACCCTAGTACTCAGGAGGGCTGTGCAGAGCCTTGCAATCAGCCCTGATTGCAGCCAGCTAGGGACATATAACGAAGCCCTGCCTCAAACAAACAAAATAGGGGCCAGGGAGATGGCTCAGTGGTTAAGAGCACTGGTTGCTCTTACAGAGAACCTGGTTCAGTTCCCAGCACCTACATGGCAGCTCACAACTCTCTGTAACTTTCAGGAGATCTAATGCCCTTGTCTAGCTTCTGCAGCACTGCATGCATGTGGTGCACATAGGTACATGCGGGCAAAACACTCAAATTCAGAAGGGAAACATCTCACGACTTCTTGGACACCATAACCACAATGAATTATACGAAGTGACTTCTCTACCCTTAAGTCCCACTACAACTACACAAAGTATGTAACTCAGGCTCTAGACTTCCTATTCATTTTTGAGATTCAATTTTATATTTTCTCCTGCCTATTATTTTGAAAGACAGCAGGCAGACGTTTTAGCTTTTTTAAGCCTTTTCTTTCACTGTTCCCATCTCTCTCCTCTTCACCTTCCTGAATCCTAGACTGAACTGTAAACATCTGTGAACACACGGGGAAATAACTACATTCCTCGTGGGCAGCTGCTTTATTTTTAGCTTCAAAATAGTATAATAGAAACTGGGGGCTTAACTCATGGCCACTACAGGCATCCCGAGTCCTCCCTCCCCTCACAATGTCCTGTGTGGGGGCACACATGCAGAGGTCAAAGGGCGACCTGCAGTGCCGGGTCCTCTGCCTGTTGATCTATCTCACTAGACTCTCACAATTTTTATCTTAAAAGATCGCTCTTAAAAGCTAACAAAGCACTACCATGCTAATATAAACAAGCAAAAATCCCATTAATTTTTGAATATCATTAAATATCAAGGCAGCCCTGGTATTTTTAGGTTTTAAAGCAAGTACCTGATACCCTACTGCTATGGACACCCCCCCCCCCCCCAAAACCAATCCCAGAGTGTCTGAGTTTCCTAAAGTATCTTCCTCAGAAGTAAGTGCTCTGACAACACTCTGCTGATGGAGGAAGGGTCAATACAAAGGTCGGGGTTCACCAAGTACTCTTGCTCCTCCTCAGACAACACAAAGCATTTCAGACCCAGACTCTCCAGGAAGGTCTTCTAGAGCAAGTCAACAACTCACAAGCTCATCAGGCCTCTGACGAGCATTCAACAGCTCTAGTGAAAACATCAGGGTCTGAAAGACAACAAGGTCCTGAGCGGTTACACAGTAACGAGGCTTATGCTATTTTTAATTTACCATAATCCTTTGTTTCCTTCCTTCTAACGAGCATGGGGATGTGATTGGCCGAGCAGATAACCGTAGCTAGTGGCAGTGCTGTGTAAGGGACTCCACACACACTGTCAAAACTGATCTCCGCATTTTTTGCAGTTTGGAACAAAATGTCTGCGACCTGTAAGAAAAGGAACAAATAAACATCCCATTATTACTACTACCACTTAGAACTATAGAGCAATAAACTTCCATTATTACTACTGCTTAGAATACTGAGTCAGTCATGCAAGAGCCTAACAATAGAAATAGAAATAATCCCCTGAGGGGGATTTTCATTAAATTTAAGATGGATTACTTTTAACAGTTCACTGTTTCAGTACCTAAATTCAGGAGAAAATAGTAAGCAACTGACTTAGACCCATCACAACATGCAGACATAAACACCATGAACCTGTTCAGCTAGATTCAGGACCTACTCTGAGGGCAACATGTCAGGAAGGGTAATCCACCCTGAAGACCGAAGATGCTTCCCAGACTCTCTAGAAGCATGGCCAGTTCTATTTTCTGAAAGAAGTTTCCAATGAACACTTTTATAAGTATAGAGCCTATTGTGTGAAATACATTTATCTTTTCTACATAAATCATTCTTTGGGGTGGGGGAAGAATAGACCAGGACAGGGTTTCTCTGTATAGCCTTAACTGCCCTGGAACTTACTCTGTAGACCAGGCTAGTTTCTAACCCAGAGATCCGCCTGCCTCTGCCTCCCAAATTCTTAGATAAAGCCATGTGCCACTACACCAGGTCAAATCAACCATATTTTAATGTTAGAATGCACACTCCATCCAACACTATCTTAGAGTTGTTCATAAACCAAGTTAGCTTTTTAAAGTTTTATTCTTGTATTATCTATCACTTACTCTTGAAGGGAACTTTTGAAGATTCTCAAAACTGACTTCAAACTAAAGTCAATTTTCCTGCCTCAACCTCCCATGTGCTGGCATGTACCCCCCACCCCATGCCTAGGCTCCTTCCATGTACTTAAAAGTCTACAAGTTTCAAAGTGTGCAACTTCTAGTACTAAAATCAAGAACATACCCAAACTTGTATATCATTACCTGTAATGAATGTGAGAATACAGTAGTTCAGTGATGGAGCACGTTGGTTGGTGTACATAGACTGGGACTTAATCCCCAGTAACATACAGGCACACACACAAATGCTGGAGACTATGAAAATAGGAAACTTTACAGTTTTTTTTTTCTAATTCTACTATATCCACAGAATTATTACACTGCATACATATTTCTTCCTGTGTGCTTTTACTGATCTGTCATGCTTCTTTACATGAATCTAAACTGAGGTATATATCAACTGAAATTTAAGACTACCAAGTTCAAATAAACTCATGATCCTGAGTCTGCTAGAGACTCTTGCACTATCTTTTGCCTGGGCATATACCTAAAACATAAATCTGCAATCACAGAGTATAAGAGATACTTGGAAATTCCTTTTTCAGTGAAATAAATACTATCATTTCCCTCCAATTTTTTATGTGTACACACATCAACTATCACTTATTACTGGGAAGTCAGGAGTAAGCATATAACCTATTACTTCTCTGGGGGTTGTATATACTGAGAGCACCTATTCACATAAACTTCTTTTAAATTTAAAATGTTCACTAGAAAGTTCGTGGTGATACAGATTCTCTACATTGATGTGACAGACCATTTCAAGATTCCTGACCATAGCAAGATTCTGAACAGTGAATAGCTAACAGCTCAAGCCAGCTCAATACTTACAGTATACTTACAATAATCCGGAAAAATGGGTACCCAAGAAACAAACCTTACATGTGTTGGGTAGGAACTTAGGAGTACGTTTGGGGTTGGCTGTTTTTTGGAAATAGGATCTTCCTGTATAAGCCAGGCTGACTTCAAATTCACAATTCTGCATCAGCTTCCCGAAAGCAGGAATTACAGGTGTGCCCCATCATGCCTGACTGCATATGTCTTGATAGAACTTGGTGATGATGAAAATACTCTACGGTTGTAATAGCCAACAGGGTGGCCACTAGTAACTTGTAACTTCAGGTAGCTTGAGGCTGACCTCAAAACAAAACAGCAGACTGGGATGATCTTTAACTCCTAATTCCAGCTCCCCCGTGGCATTTAAACAATTCTGGCAGGCAAACTCATCCAGTAAAGCTGTTCTCTGCCTAGCCGGACCACCTGAATTCAATCCCTCCAACACTCATTATGCAAGTTAAGAACACACTGCTGCAAGTTGTATCACGGGAGAAACACTCCCGCATATATATGCTCTCTCTCACACACACACAATAAGTAAATATAATAAAAACTCCACGGTGCTCAACATTTACAGAGTTGATAACAACGCTTCCAGCATCTCCACCCTTCTATTCAAAGTGCTATCCGCAGTTCAGCCGGCAACTTGCCACGCTGGAAATGCATTATCTGGAGCCGACGTTGCGGCGATTCATAAAATAACCCGCTCAAGGACTGCGCCGCCGGCCGGAGCCCCACGGTCCCCGACTCCCGCTAAGCACGTGTCGCCGATCACCAGCGAGGTCCCAAAGGGCTCGCCCGCCCGCCCGCCCGCGGCCGGCCTCCGTGCTACCCCTCGGACTCCCCGGACCGGCGGGAGGGCGGGCTCGCCTGCCCGGCCCGCAGCTCTCCCAAGCCCCCAGCTCCAGCCGCCCCCGCCATCTCCCGCCCTCCTTTCCCGCCACCGGGAGCCATCCGGTCCCCGCACCTGACTGAGAAGACGCGGGCGGGACACGATGCCCCGCAGGTCAATGTAGACCGGGGACGTGATCCCGCTCTTCAGCACGAAGCTCCCGAACTTGAAAGCCTGCACGTCGTACAGCTCGGTGACCAACAGGCTCACGGCTTCACCGGCGACCGCCATTCTCGAGCGCTCGGCTCGCTCTGGGAGCCCAGCGGCTCGGGGCCGTGACGTCACCCGTAAGCCCCGCCTCTTCCGCCGCCCCTTCCGGTCTGGACCGCGGGGGTCTGTGCTTGCGCCGGCGGCTTCCGCTTGGAGCGCTGGGCTTGGAAACGTGCGGGTCGTATTGATGCGCTATTTCTCAGAAGAGAGTCTGTAGGCTCTGCTTCGGGTTTTGGTTGTTTTTGGTTTTTTAGCTTAGTGCTTTCATGACTAAAACATCATAATTATCATAGTTGTTATCCTGTCACGTCCCTAAACTTTTGCACGGTTTCTCTACATGATAAAAGTTCTGTAAGACAGGACTTGTGACTCCCTGCTTGAATTAACTTCACAACAGCTGGCTGGGAGAGTCTCACGGAAATTTGCACATAGAAATATAAGGCAGATCATTGTACATGCTTGTGCTGGCAGAGAAACATGTCTTTATTTCCCTTACACCATCTGAAGTGCTCAGGATGAGGGGTGGGAGGGGATGAACTGATGGTGTCAGGCTCTCTGGAAGGATAACTTTGGGCAGTTCAGAAATCCAAGCGTATTGGTTTGCAAAACCCTTACCTGGCTGTGGTGGTGCAGTCCTGTAGCCCTAGCTACTTAGGAACCTGAAGCAGAAGATTGCAAGTTCAAGGCTGACCTGGGTGACTAATTGAGACCGTGTAACTAATAGTAATTATTATATAATAATATAAAAATTCCTTAAGGCTGCATTTATCTTATTAAAAAAATATCCCCCAATGCTACTTATCAAACCGATTTTGAGATTAATGTCTGTATTCTTTGTTTTCTTTAAGGAGATTTTGTTGAACCACCAGTGTGAAAAACCCATATATTCTTGTTTGTTTTGTGTTTGAAACAGGGTTTCTATGTAGCCCTAGCTTGCCTTGATTTCACTATGTAGACCAGACTGCCCTCAAATTCAGAGATCCAGGTACTTCTACCCCCCAAGTGCTTAAATCAACAGCATTCACTACATCTAGTAAAACTCACAGATTTGGACAGTTGTTTCTCATTACTAGTAAATTCAGTAAAGCCTTGATTAAACAATTCAGATGTTACAACGTTTTTGTTCTTATCATCAGATTGAGACAACTTTCATCTCTGGATGTTGCTAATTCGCAGGGAACTATAGATCCGCTTCATTCCCACCTGTGGGGCACCTGGAGTCTTTGAAAGCTTGCTTATGCCTGTATAGGTTGTCCTAGATGGCTGGTTTCCTACCAGTATGCATAAACCTTTGGATCCAGCAAGAATCAATTCTCTCTTTGTACTATGCAGTCCTGTGGATCAAATTCAGTTCTTCAGGCTTAGAAACAAAAGCTGTTATCTGCTGGGCCATCTTGCTGATACACTAATGGGCTTTAAAAATAAATGAATGAATGAATGAATAAATAAGTAAATAAATAAGCTTGCCAAAAGCTTTAAAATATTTAGGAGGAAGAAAGAAAAAATTACTCGTGGGGTGGGAGTGGGGGAGGACAGGAGTTTTATTTAGGAATAAAAAGGAGGCAAGGGCCAGCAAGTTGGCTCAGTGGGTAAAGGGACTTGCTACCAAGACTGATGACCTGAGTTCAATCTCCAGGACCCACATTGTGGAGAGAATCAGCTTCTACAGATTGTCTTCTTATACACACACTGTGGCTCGAACACACACACACATACAAATAAACGTTATAACATTTTTAAGAGGGGGGGAGTCGACTAAAAATAGCATCTTCAGTATATTATATTTATAGGAATGCATAACACATAAAATGTACATTTTGAAACTTCATCCACAACTTATAACATTTACTGCAGCAATAACAAGACAGCAGGTCGGCACTTTACAACATTACATGAGTGATTCTGACTTACAAATAAAATATTTACAACCTACCTTTACAAAACAACATTGTGTGCATACAAAATGAACAACTGCAGGAAAAATTTAAAACAATAAAACGACCAAAACCCAAAACCCCAGAAGATACACTTAAGGCAGACCAGCAAGACACTGAAATAATTAAGGCTGTGGAATTCTTCTGCACCTTGAAAATATAGAGCTATTTACCAATACTGTGGAATGATTTTTGAATCAATTGTTACAAGCCTGATGGAAGTATGTACTTATATGTATATGTGTAATGGTCCCTATGGGGAAATCTGTCCACTTATGGATAAGGCCTTTTATCTGAATGGCCAGAGGAGCCCACCACAAATAATCAAAAGACTTTGGGGGAAGGGATCACTCAAAAACAAGAAATGTGAGCAAGTTTACACATCACCTATTTAAATAGGTTGGGCATAATGACATATCCCTTTAATCTCAGCACTTGGGAGGCGGAGACAGGTGGATCTCTGGCCAGCCTGGTCTTCAGAGTGAGTTCCAGGACAGCCAGAACTACACAAAGGGACCCTGTCTCAAAACTAGAAAAACAAAAACACATACAAGAACTCAAATATAGAATTTTGAGTAAACAGCATCACATAAATAACGGTCCCAATGTGTTTTGTAATTTGTTCGTTTGGCCATGTGGACTTCAAAAGGCATCAAATCAATTCCCGTGTGAATACAATTCTCCATGTATTATCCCTAATGGTTTTGAATGGTCCTAAATGGTTTTCCAGCAGAAAAACTGACTCACCTGGGCTGCCTGCAAATGGATAGATTTCTGCATATGAGCAATAACATATACATACATATTATACACTATATACATGTGCAGATGTACATATATCCATGATTGCTGCTGTTCTCCACATAAATAATATCCTCAAGGGAATGTCTAGCTTTTCACAGTCTTTATGCTTGTACCTCTTCTAGGTTAATTTTCTTCTCCTCAGAGTAGGCTGAAGTTTGGCAGAAACAGAAGTAAAAGCACGAGGGTTAAAAAAAGAAAATTAAACACAGAGGTGATAGATATGGCTTAAGTTAGGAGAAGATGCTTTGTTAACTTCAGGTCATAGCCACAGTCTTTGAGGTCACAGTAACGGTCTCCAGGGACTCCAGAATTCAGACTTAGCTCTTGTTGAAAGTGGGGAATTGATACAACCCTATCCCTGGTCTGGCAAGTTTACTTGGTTAAATTAACTCTCGGGGATTCCAAAACTTGCTACTTGCATATTTTCTTGCTACTTCCCGTTTACTGAAGGAGGCTTGTCGGACTAAACTGTTAGGTTGGTCATTTGGATAAAAACCGAATCTCTGACCACAGTATGGAGTTTCTTAGCAAAAGACAATAGTCTGGGAGTGTTAATTTTGAGCTTTTAATCAATATCACTTAAATATTAAAGCACTGTAGTAGAATGACTATATTCTTCTCCTATAACTTGAACTCATATTAAAAAATAAGGAAAATGTCTTTCATAAAAAATATGACCATATAATATTTATGTATTCTATTTTCATGAAAAACATTTTCTATCAAAACATCTCAATCTCTGGACCAATTTCAGCCCTTTTGAGCTCTTTAGAATGAATGAGACAATGAGATTCTCAGGGTTTTCAGAAATAATTATTTTCACAGTATCATCTGTTCTATTGGTGGAATCTATGTGAGCTTTTCCTTGGCCTATTCTGGGTGTAATAATATTCCTCCCATAAAAGCATTTAGATTTTAAATATCAAAGAAAAATCATGAGGTGCTTTTCGCAAATAAATCTGTTGAAAGCTTATGTATGTTTGCCTAACCTAGACTCCATTGGAATGTTACCCAGGCAAGAAAGGGGTATGGTCTACACTCCTGAAAACTCACCCAGTACAATTCATGGTCTATCCCAGGACATGGTGAATGGCTACTTTGTCTACTACAGAGACCCTTTGTGTTCAGTGGGTTTCCCCTCTGGCAGGTATAGAGAGAGTTTCAATTAACACAGAAAAATAGCCACCACTTACTTGTGTTCTATTTTCTCTTGCATATTCTCACAGATCTAAATTTCAATGTTCTTCCAGATAGACAAGAAAAAAAGAGGTGAGAAGTGGCTGCTAGGTGTGAAGACTTGGGAACAAAAGAAGACTAGTCTCGAAAGCCCAGAGCCAAAGCTGTCCTTCCTTCTCTAGGTCCAAATCATCCATGCCCCCCCCCCACCCCGTGCATTCCACTTGCTTTTTTAATTTTTTTAATTAATTAATTTTTTTTTTTTTTAGCAGATTCTTGTGAGACTCTAAAGAAATAAATTGTGACATAGGAGGTTATTTGATTCTCACATCTGCCTTCCCAGTGAGGAAAGTAACTGTTTGGATTCTTTGTTGAGTTTTCCCCCAGAGCATATAGTTTAGGAAGAGAAAGGGATGGCTGTCTTGGAAAGCATCAGACGTTCAAGCCATAGGAAATACTGGAAAAACCATCTTATGAACATTTAAGGTCTCATCAGCTCTGCTAACCCTTTTCTGTAGACAAGCTCTTAAAGGGTAGAAATTATAAGCTAAGACCAAACAACATGTGGACAAGGAGCACCCAGATCTTCCAATAAAAAATCAATTTACAGTGTTTAACCTCATGAGTTTGTAAATGGTATCCAAAGATAAGACTGTGGGAGACTGGAATGTTCAAAGTTATTGTCAAGAAAGTTCTAGCACTGGCAGTGTGTAGCACTTTAAAAAAAATCAAAATATTTTATAGATGTGTCATCAAGGACATTTTCCTAAACATTCTTAAGAGATTAATGTTCTCTCTGTGTCTCCCCAAATCCATCTTATCAATGGGGATGTGGGGAAGAAACAAGAAAGAATGAATTTGGAATAGCTGAGTTCAATACTCAAAACGCCTGGTCCCATCCTACATTCAGATGGTTTCATTTAAAAGGTATCTCAAGCCTACGGAAAAAATACGCAGTATCAGCGAATCTAAAAGCAACTGAACTTCTTGGCTCCTAGCGTCCCCTCTGAAAGGCACTACTACTTAGAAAGGCTTTGTAAAGCACAAAGCTGTGAAGCCAGCTTTCCACTCTGCCTCTTCCACTCCCACCATGGTTGCTTGTGGCTAGGAGAGACCGGAAGGATACATCCACATTGCGACACTATTCTTAACAGTCTCTACCACATTCAGTTGTAAGCGGAGAGAAATCTGTTGAGTTTGAAACAAATGCAGAAGGCGCAAAATAATTGTTTGATTTCTTATCAGGGATCATGGGTTGACCCTGATCTTCCCATCACTCTGTTCCTCACTCTTTTAACATAAAACAAAAGAGCTAGAAAGGATGAATACAAGCCAAGTAAGAAACCTGGGACTCTGACAAACACTGTTTTCCTGGGGTTGGCGGTGTACCCTCAGCGAGAGTAACTGGGATGGTAGTATGGGTGAGAGGTTTGCTCTTCTAGTAATAAATCTATCTCCCAGCTGAAACAGGTGCAGGAGGGTGGCCCTGGTTCTTCTTCTCAAGCCACTGATGAGCACAACTCCACTCCCAACTCTATTTCCTAGCCCTGTCAATGATTCTAATTCCCAGCTTGCTAGGGAGAATTCTTGAGCCAAGACTCTCTTGTTCTCTGTTGGAGGAACCAGGTGCTTTGCGGATGGGGTCTCCCTGTTCATGTCAGACATAAAGCCATAACAAGTGTGCCCCTTTTTTCTTAGGACCTTGCACTATCCTAACAATTGTACTTGGGCCATAAACACAACCACATCCCCTTTCCCTTCTGTCTTCCTCTCCTGTCTTCTCTGTGTTGCTGGGACAATTCCATGCAGCCCCACATCTACATCATTCCAGCCCTGACACAGACACAGCTGTGAAAACTTTGTCTCTGCCTAGCATTCTGTCACCTCACCTTGCATTCAATATGGCCCTTCTGTGGCATCAGAATGTCGTTGTCCCAGGCTCTTTTCCTTCCTAGCAGAAACTCATCCAGTAATAACAATTCTAAGTGACTCTGTAAGAAGCCCTTCTTTTGAAGCAGTCACAGTGGACACAACAGACCTGACCATGTGACTTTCTGGGTCTTCGGAGTCCTCAGAGCGTGCACTTTATTTCACAGCAAGCCTTCTGGTCCCAGGCCTTCCTCCTTCATGCTACACTTCATAGTAAAGACATGTTTTAAAAAAAGCATGTTTTAAATATCATATCATATGGTTTTATATGTGTGTATACATCATGGTTTAAGTGAAGAATGTGGAGGGTTAGTAAGCTCTGCAGGAGTGAGGCTTGATGACCCAGGGCCATCTGAAGACAAACTACACAGAGTCAGTTTCCATATATTTGGTTGGTTAATCCCCAAAAAACTAGGTGCTAGCTAATCTTATTGCTTTTGTTTTCTACTAATTTATTAATCTATAGTTTGGGGTGAGATGAAATGGAGGGTGGTTGATGAGCAATTTGACTTTGAAACCAATGGGGGAGGGTGGGGAAATGATGAGTATTATAATTCTCCATTTCCACCATGGGATATGCGTTTCTTTACATTAAAGTTCAGACTGCTTCCATTATTTCTTCTTTAAATAATTAAGGTAATTTTGCAGCGTGTTTTCCCTTCCCAAATCCTCTGATGGCACTTTGCGCTACGTGATTTCAATTTTCTCCATCTCTACTAGCAGGAGAGACACAATGACGAAAGCCTGATTTACATAAGCACTTAATTTATATTTTCAGAATATTATTTGCATAAAAGCACTTTTTAAAACACACTCTAGAAAACAAAGAGTGGATCATGTACAAACACAAAATAACAAAAACTCCCCCAACCCCTCCAACAACAACAAAAAAGAAAAACCCCCAAAAAACAAGAAACAAAAACCCCATGAAATGCCCTGGTTAATTTGTTTTTCCCTCAAGGGGCACTGGGCAGTTAATAACCTTGTATTGAGAAAGCAGACTTGGCCTTGGAATACAGTTAGTCCTTTTGGTCCAGAGACGTTGGTGGCTATGTGATGATAAGTATTGCTACCCCAGTTAATCACCACGTTGTGTTGGTGTGGTGGGTCAGGCTTTGCGCCATGGCTTCAGAAAGGACTTAGGACTAACTAGCCTTTGAAAGGCTTATATGGCTGCCTCCTTTTGGTAAGCACCCCGAAGCTTCATGAGGGGTTAGAAATATAGCAAGCTAGCTTTCTGGAAGCTGCATTCTACAGCTATAAAACCAGAAAGAGCTGTCCCGTTGTTCACGGGAACTGTAGGCAAAGTTTCTAGGTGCCCTTTTGTATGAACTTGTGATATTCATTTATCTATGTCAGGCCTAGTATAGACATAAGCAACCCCCAGCTCTTACTAGATTTGGACTTATTCCCTGGCTTTCCCACAGGAGGAACTCTGCGCTGTCAGTGAGTTCAGGGGGAGCTTTTGATAAACAGAACCTATCTTACTCAAACAACCCATGATGGAGGAAAAAAATATCTCATTCACAGATCGCAAAAGGGTCACATTGCTTTCTCTTAACACACAGGTTCTGATAAAAGATTTCTATACAAGATTTATAAAATGCTCTAAAAAACTCGTCATCTAATTGTGCTTAGTCAAAATAATGCAATGCTTCGGTAAATAAATTACTGTCTTAACGGGAGCACTCAAAGTTACTTATGATTGATTTCATATAGAACTCTATATTATAAAACTCTGAAACCTGAATGGGATCTATTATACTGTATGTGTATATGTATCCTGTTAAGAAACTATATCTAAGCCATCTAAAGCAGAATAGTTGACATCTCTGTTAAATAGAACTTTTAGCTTAAATTTTCAGTGGAGTCAGAAACCTACTATACTCTTCACCATGGGTGGGACTGTTTGCCCACTTAACCATTCATTTTGGAATGTACAATGAACACATGTTTATACCGACTACTACCTTATCAGCCTTGCCCTTTCTTTTCTTAAAATACTTTCTGCAACTCTGCATCTTCTTGAGCATGACCTTCTGGAATGCTTGCTCCTGGGATTAGGGTCAATCTGATGCCAGCTGGACCCCGTGTAACCACAGACAAGGGTTAAGAGAACCGCCCCTCAATCCGGAGAACCACATGGAGTAAAATGATGAACAGAGCTATTTACAGACAACGGCAGTCTTGCTTTGGTTCACACCACACTTCTATGTGAAACCTCAGGGGGTTGGGGATGGCTAAGTCCCTTGGTTCACCCTATTGAGGATGTAACTCTTGACATTGGGAATGGGCCGCACGTCATTCTGGTGCTTGCGGCGTTCTATGAAGCAGGCCAGGCGGGAGGTGTCCAAGGGGATCTTGGAGTAGCTGCCATTGTGCGGCTGTAGCCATGGATGCTGCAGGCAAGTGGCTGCTGTGGGCCGCCTCCGGAAGTCTTCCTGTAAGATGACATTGATGAAATCCCTGGCAGCATTGCTCACACCACAGAAGTATTCATGGGGGAAACTGAAGTCCACCTTGCATACGTTGATACAGGTCTCTTCCTTGCTCTCATCTAAGAAGGGAGAGACCCCACTAAGCATGACATATGTCAGAACCCCGATGCTCCAAATGTCTGTGCCCAGGGAGACAGGGATTCCTTGGATCACTTCTGGGGCAGCAAACTCAGGGTTCCCCAGCAGATGGTGGATGTGGAAGTGGCCTGAGATCTGGACAGCATCTTCCAAATCAATGAGCTTCACTCGAGGCACTGGGATCCGGAGGTCAATGAGCAAGTTTTCAGGCTACAGGGACCCAGGAAGGCAGGGACAAAAGAGGCAAGGTTAGATCTTTGTTGTCTACCAGGTAGAATCTGTTAGCTAAACGGGGTTCTGTTATTCTTTGATAAAGCTGTGCATGTGGGATATTCCCTATGAAAGGCAAGGAAGTTTCAAACTATGGCATTGACCTCATTAAATCTGAGTTCAGATGGTACTTTAGATATGTGTTTGGCATTGAAAATTGTGCCTTTGGGGAGGAGTACAGGGCTAACTGGGTACTTCTGTGATGTGGGAATGCGTTTATATATGCTGTGAATCTCAATCTTTAAATAAAGGAGCTGTTTTGGGCCATGGCAGGCACCATAGAAGAAGTAGGAGGAGAAATCAGAGCATAGGTAGGAGAAGCAGGGCGGAGTCAGAGGCAGATGAGCTGAAGCCGCCCAAGAAGAAACATGTAAGGAACACAGGTGAGCCACGGGCCATGTGGCAGACAGATTAATAGAAATGGGTTGATTTAAGATGTAAGAGCTACCTAGCAATGTGCCTGAGCCATAGGCCAAACAGCATGAAGTTAATATAAGTGTCTGAGTCGTTTCTGGGGACCTGGGCGGCTGGGCAGCTAAGCAGTCTCGGGGCGGCAGGTCTGTGGGTCTCTGGGCCTCTAGCCGCCCGGGACCGAGAACCCAACTACAACACTTCTGTCTGGCCTGGAATTTATGGAGATCTACTACTGTCTCTGACTCCTGACTGCTGGGCTTAAAGGGTTAGACCACTGCACACAGCCCTCTACTTCGACATCCTGGTGTTAAGGATCCAACCTGCATGCCAAGCAGGTGCTCTGCCTCTGACTCACACACCTATTCCAGAAGGCCTTCTTACCCAAGCTTTCTTTTTGTGATGAATCAAGAAAACAAGTAGACTTTTGAGAAAACGGAAGCTTCTCATTAAAAAACATTTTCCCCCCTGTGCAGTAGTGGCAGATACCTTTATTCCCAGAACTTGGGAGGCAAAGGCAGGCAGATCTCTGAGTTTAAAGCCATCATGGTCTACAGATTGAGTTTCAGGACAGCCAGGGCTATACAGAAAAACCTTGTTGGGAGGTGGGTGGGGAAAAAATAAAGAAAAAGAAAAGAAATACAAATGTGCTTTGTCCGAGGCAATGGCTAGTAAGTTAGCCTCTTCTATTCTGTGGCGGCAGGTGCTGGTTTGTATTACCTTTATGTCCAAATGTGCGACCCTGCAGTTATGAAGGTACTGCAGAGCTTCCATGATGTCTCGGATGTAGAAAGCCACTTTTTCTTCCATCAGTTCATCGTGATTCATAAGGTAGTCCAAGAGTCGGCCATCATCCATCCTGAAAGCCAAGGAGGCAGGTGAAAGAATGCGTGGGAAGAAACAGACAAAGGACACACGTATAAAGCTTTAAAAGGCTCTAAGATGTCTCTTGCTAATCAGTACATTGCAACACACACATATTTCAAAGCCCAACGCGAGCACCACATTCAGAACTGGAATGAATCAAGTTTCCAACATGTTAGGCTCCATCGGAAACTCATAGACCCTTGCTTATAAAACACTGTTTGGTTGACTTTAAGGTGTAGCCTGGCTTTAAGGGGGAAAAAGGTTTGCTGTTTATAGTCACCCTCGTATATGTTAAAACATAGAATAATAAAGTCAAGTAAGAATATGTGGGCTCAAGGAACATTTCTCCATCCATTCTTTTGTAGAGCTAGCTTTGAAGACCTTCTCTAATCTTGATTTTCTAGTCTGTAGAATGAAACTTAAATTTATATAAAACAGAGATGAAGGAGTCTATAGCTCATGTAACACTTTGTAAATCATAAACACAGTGCAAAACGTGACTCTTGTTCATTAATTGCAGGCAATGGATAACACAGGCAGATGAGGACCACACTAGAGGTCCCCATACTCACAGTTCCAAAATCAGGATGTAGGATGTGGGGGACTCGTAGGTGTCATGGAGAGTAACATACTGGGGGTGCTGCAGGTGCTGAAGCAGGGCAGCCTCATGGGCAGCCTGCTCCTTTTTCTTCATTTTTTTGCTCACAAATTTCACAGCAACATCTTTGCGGGTAGCTTTGTGGATGCATTTCTTTACAATAGAGAAACGGCCTCTGCGAGACAAAAGGGGTAAAGGTTTCCAAGGCTCACCAGTCAGCAGGGTGTCATTTACCAGAATCTGCTATAGGGTGTATGTGCTGGGTGTGGGGGGAGGGGCATGTGCTCACTGGAACTGCCAGCACAGTTAGATTTTACAAGTTGAGTATTCGTGTGTGTGTGTGTGTGTGTGTGTGTGTGTGTGTGTGTGTGTGTGTGTGTGTGTGTACACGTGGGCATGTGCTCACCGGAATTGCCAGCACAGTAACATTTTACAAGTTGAGTGCTCCCAATCCAAAAATCCCAATCCAAAATGTTCTAAAGTCTAACACCTTTTGAGTGCAGACATGATATCACCGTGGAGAGTGACAGTCAAAATCAAGTACACCAGCCATAGCACATAAATTACCTTCAGGCAAAGGTGTGCATGACATACAGATGAGTATTTTTAGACTTGGGTCCCATCCTTAAGATATCTCATTGGGTACACATGCACATTTCCCCAAGTCCTTAGTGCAAATCACGTCTGGTCCTCAGCATTTTGAAGAGGAGGTATCAAGCAGTATTAGAAATCTTTCTGGGGCTGGAATGAGAGCCCAGAGCTTAGGACCTGGGTTGGATTTCCAGCATCCAGTTCCAAGGTTATGTGACACCCTCTTCTGAACTCTTCAGTCACCAGGCACACATGTGATGCAGGTACATACATGTAGGCATGCAACTGTACTAATAAAAACAAATAGAGAGCCCTTTCCTTCTGGGACTGGTGCTCTGGCTCAGTGGATAAAGGCATCGGCTGTCTGAAAAGATAAGTCTAACAGTCTGAGCCTGGTGCCTAAAATTCCCACAAAATCAGGAGAGCACTGACTTTACCACAGACTGCCTTCTGATGTCCACACATCGCTGTCCACACACGGGCTGTGCATGTGTGCACACCCTCTTCTGAACTCTACATATTACATACACATACATACTAATAAATAATAAAATAAAAAGAAGCCCTTCCTTTTATGCTTTAAATTATAATATTATCATTAAAAAGAACAAAACAAAATATCTCTCCTTCGTTAGCATCCTAGGGCTCTTTGAGAGTCAAAGGTAACATATTTTTTAGTCAAAATATCTTTCTGCCATCTTGAGCATTATATATGGGTTCATTTTTTTTCTAACAATGAAGCTGTAGAGATGGCTCAGTGACTAGGAGCACCATTGTTCTTACAGAGGACCAGTGTTCAGTTCCCATCACCCACATGGTGGCTCACAGCTCTACCTCCAATACCTGCAATTCCAGGAGATCCAACATTCTCTTCTGGCCTCTGTAGGGACCAGGCATGCATGTGGTGCACAGACATACACGCAGGCAAAATGCTCACACAGATAAATAAAATTAACGTAGAAAAGCAAAATGGATACGAAACATTATTCTCCTTTATTTTTATTTTATGTGTATGACTACTTTGTATGTCTGTGACTATGTGTGTACAATGCTTCCAGAGGACCGGAGAGACCGTTAGAACCCTTAGGAGTAGAGTTACAGATGGTTGTGGGCTGCCATGTAGGTGCTAAAAATTGGATCCATGTCCTCTGGAAGAGCAGCCAGTGTTCTTAGCCTCTAAGCCTGAATACATAGAAGGTTTTTCAAAATTTTGCTATGTTTTACCTACAGAACAAGTCTGAGTAAGTTCTTTGATCACAGTGTGATGAAATTAGAAGTGAGTAACAAAATATAATTTAACATCTCCACATAGTAAAGTATTTTATGTAATTTTGTAGTATATTATAATTGGCTCAAAAAATAAACCATAGTTGAAAAAAATACCTAAAAACAATGTTAATGAAAATATATATCAGAACTTGAGATTATGTAGTTAAAATTACACTTTTAGGGAATTTTTGAGGCTTTTAAATCTTATATTTGAAAATGAAAGGCTAGTGCTGGAGAGATGGCTCAGAGGTTAAGAGTACTGATTGCTCTTCCAGAGGTTCTGAATTCAATTCCCAGCAACACATGGTGGCTCACAACCGTCTGTAATGAGATCTGGTGCCTTCTTCTGGCCTGTAGGCATACATGCAAACAGAGCACTGTATGCATAATAAATAAATCTTTAAAAAAAAAAAAAAAGAAAATGAAAGGCTGAGTTGATAAGGCCAGCTTCCAACTCAGAAAGAAAAAGAGTTAGAAAATTCCAAGAGATGCTCTAGCTGTTTTCTATCTACAGGGAGAATGCATCTATCTACACAAGATAGAAACAAACACTAGCTGGGGAAGTGGTGGTGTGTGCCTTTAATCCCAGAACTTGAGAGGCAGAGTTCAAGGCCAACCTGGTCTTCAGAGCTAGTTCCAGGACAGCCAGGACTACACAGAGAAACCTTGTCTTGAACCTCCCTACTCAAAAAAAAAAAAAAAAAAAAAAAAAAAAAAAGACCAAGAAACCAGGTTGATCATCTGTTGTGAGGTGGCTTGTATCCTTACCTGCCAATCTCGTTTAGTTCGGTGTAAGCAGAATCGAAATTTTCCTTCCAAGAAATGGTGGCGCCATCAGCAGCTGCATCTTTGGGAGAGAGAGAGAATCCACGAGTGACAATGAATGTCACACAAAAGTCACATGAAGAGAAGGAAAAGCTTCACAAAGCTAATCCAGCATAATAACCTCAGGGAAATAACCCATTCTTAGGACTCAGTATGGAGGCCTCCCAGTGGGAAAGGGCTGTGAGTCTCTGTAATGCTATTTTTAAAATGACTAAGGGGAACTAATATGGCAGGGTCAGACAGACGCTCTCTGTCATCTCCTCAAAGGGACAACAGGGGACATGATCAGAAACATAGCTTTAATAAAGGTAGGGTAAACACATAAAGGGAGGAAGAAGAACAGAAGGAGAAAAGTCAGTGAAAACAAGGATTACGGGGGTGGGGGGATGCAGAGAGAATGAAGGTCATGGAAAAAGAAAAAATAAAATAACAAAGGAAAAACTGTGGCCAAAGCATGCTAGAGAATTCTCTGCCTGACACTGGTGTGGGAGGTCTTCCTATATGCTGCAAATACGCTTTATTACCATTGGTTAATAAAGAAGCTGTTTTGGCCTTTAGCTAGGCAGCTTAGAGGCAGGTGGGAAATCCAAGCAGAGATACGGGAGGACAGAGTTAAAGAGAGACGCCAGAAGATACAGAGGGAAGAAGATGAGAAGGCTTCTCTGAGAATGTGGCCAAACATAAATAAGAAATATTGTTAACTTAAAGTATACAAGTTAGATAGTAACATGCCTGAGCCATAGGCCAACCAGCTTGTAACTAATATGAGCCTTTATGTGATTATTTGGGACTAAGCAGCTCTGGGACTGTGGGTTCAGACCTCAGGGCTAGGATGTGCCAAAAAACTTCCGACTACATGTCACCAATCTCCTCAGCATTGGACAAATTTGCCCTGTCTACGGGACAATTGAACTTCAGCCACAATTGGTTCTTGTGGGTGATTTGGTGATTCAGCTGGACTTTGTATGATATGTTAATTCTTGGGAAATTAACTTGGAAAGAAGGAAGCCACCTCAGCAACTCAGTTCTTCAGACTCCACATTGGTCAGTCACCTCAGTTCTCACAGAACTTGAGTTGGTAATGTGCCCACAGTGGATTCCGAGAACATGTGGATCTAGGGCCAAGGCTTTCCGGAGAGTCACAGGCCTGTGAGGACTAGTCAAGGTCACTGACAGGCAACTGACTGGGATGACCATGACCTGGGACTGTTGGGCCAAGGCTCTGTGGGGACTCTAGACTTTAACCCACCGACACTCAGGTCTGCTACATTTTAATATGGTGACACCCCCATCCTTTCCTGTCTTGTCCTCAGGGTACACACACTTCTGTTCACTACTGTGTCACCAATGGGACATTTCTTCAGACCAATAAGTTTCCTCTTTTAAAATGTCTGTGGGACCAAAATCGGCAGAGAAGGTGGGTCTGAAAGCAAGGTGGGCAAAATAAGAACCATACTGGTCAAATATTCATTTCTAGTTAGTTCCATGTATGTCTTAGTCAATTTCTATTTTATGGAATAAAACAGATCCATGTTGGAAACTATATTCTGGAAGAGCAGGGCAAATATCAATGTTTCACCTGATACTGAAGCCCTTCATCCAGGTTGCTTTTCTCTCTGTTTTGAGTTGTTGAGCACAGCAGTCCTGTGATCAACAGATGCCTGCCAGAAGCACTCAGGGGAAAAGACTTTATGAGGTCTCAGAGAAGGGCCAGAGCCAGAAAGCATCCTGGCACACAGGCCTCTTGCCTGTCCCTTGAGGTTCCCCTGAGGAACCTCAGAAAGCCCAGGGTCAGAAACGGTGGTAGACCTAATGTTGGGCTCTGATATATCTCCTGGAGACACTCCATCTGGTCTCTCAAAGGTGGCCTGATAGAAGCTGCCATGTAGCCCCAAGACGCCTCCCCATGGAGGGTCAGAGATGCCAATGATTTTTCGACAGTGGCCCACTACCTTGTTTCTGCTGGCTAGCTGTCCTGAACTTGCTGGGACTCACCGTACTCTGGAAGGCGCACAAACTCTGAGGCTTCACTGGGAAGGCTAATTCCCCAGGGGTTGCTGGCACTGACCCGGAACTGATAAGGGCATCCAGGACTAAGATCTTCAATGACAAGGTAAGTGTCCAAGGTTGAAGCTACGGACTGCTGCCAGACCTGGGAACCTAGCGGGTAGTTACAAGGACAGGGAGAGAGTCAAAGAGACATTGTTTCAAAGGCCATCAGCAAACAGAGATAGAAAAATGGACAGAATCAGTTCAAAGGACAGTGTAGTTGCTGCCGAGTTCTGAATGTCTGGTGGTCCAATATGGCCCAATTTCCTAAATAACATTAAATAAAGGCCGTACAAGAAGTTGCCTATGGACTTCATCCCTTCTCAAATGTGCAAATTGAAGACCCAGTTTACATGGGAATATGTGGCAGCATGATTGGGCTGGAAGAAAATAACAGAATGAGAAAAAACATGCCTCTGGAAATGGAACTAAACGTTAGCATGTAGGGGAGCATACGTGCATGTGAAAATATTCCAGAGTGTGGCACGATTCTCCCCCTTTAACTCCAGCTAAAGTCCACGGAAACCCAGCGAGGAGTACTCATCTTACTTGACAGAAGTTGAGCCTCAGAAATACTAAGCAGTCTGTCTACGAAACTTAGCTTCCGAGAGAGCTATGGCAGAACACAGAAATAGTGAAGTGGGTCCCCGGCTCAGCGGGCAGACAGCTTAGGAAAAAGGCTGACATAAAGAATTTCATAGCTGCACAGTGCCTGCTTAATAAAGGGGAGAGGAGAGAAAACGGGATGTAATAGTAGCAACGGAAAGCAAAGTAAAACAAGTGATCTCGGCTGGAGGTGGGTAATTTGTGATGTAACAACAGCCTGGAAGCGCCTTCTTAAACGTATTATTATTATTAGTTATTATGATGATTTATTACTGCTGAGACAAGGTCTCACTATGCAGCCCTAGCTGACCTAGGTCACTCTGTAGACCAGGTTTGATTTTGAAAATACCTGGCTTAAAGTTTGTTCCTCCCTCCCTCCCTCCCTCTCTCCCTCCCTCCCTCCCTCCCTCCCTCCCTCCCTCCCTCCCTCCCTCCCCCCCTCCCTCCCTCCTCCCTCCCTCCCTAAGTTCTCTGTCTCCCCTCACAATTAAAAATACATGTATGTATACATGCTGTAGATTTTGTCTGGTGGTGGAGGGATAGAGCTCTGATCACCCTATCACAGTTTCTGTTCTGGGAGGAAAAACCCAAGACTAGCCAGCTACAGAGCAGGGTCTGGTGGAAGCTTGCCCCTTACCAACTCCAGCTCTGTGTTTCTTTACCCTTTAGCCTCCCAGTCTTAGAAAGGGCTCAATCGCCCAGGGCTTGCGAGCCACATCGCAATAAGCAATGAAGACAGCGCCACCTAGTGGCCGCGCTAGAATGGCCCCAGGGAGGTTGGCCTCAGGCTTCTATGCTAAAAGCTCCCAAGGTGCTCGGGCCAAACTGATTCCAGCGAACAGGAAGCTATATAAAGTCTCATTTGAGAGGAGCAAATACAGAAGAGTAGAGCAACACACCTTCCTCACGGTACTCCACCGTGTACCCCGAAATAGTGCAGTTCCCGGTGCTGGCCGGGGGTAGCCAGCGCAGGATGACCGAGGTGCAGCTCCTCTCCTGGGCGATGGGGCGGTTGGGGGCTGCGGGAACACCTGTGGAGACAGGGCGGGGCTGCTTCTCAGAACTCAGTTGCATCCCATGGTAGCATGGAGCACTGGAAACATTCGAAACCTGCCTCGAATCTGGCGCATAACCTTGTCCTCCAGACCGCAGGGAGGCCTAGGAGATGGGACCGGCTTCCTGACACCTCTTCCAATTAAACGCTGCCGCACACATGGGAAAAGGTGGTCAGGAACCACGCTGGAGGAATGAGTGGGCGCTCTTAGTAGGCAAGTTTCTCTTCCTGGCCTGAGTTCTGTTGTAGAATTTGACAAGGGATCCCTTCTTCCCTGAGTCTCAGGGTGCCCTGGCCACGCACACTTAAGCCAGAATGGGAGCAGCTAGGGCAGTGGGGAGGGAGGGAGGGATTTGGAGTCATTTAAATAGGAACAGATGATGAAAGAGTTATGTAGATGGGTGGTGGTGGCTGTCGACCAACCAGTGTGTCCTCAATGCCATTGAACTTTTCACTTAAAAGTGGTTAAGATGCTCAGTCTTATTGTTGTGTTTTGCTACAGTTAAGAAATGCTTTGAGGGGGGAAGGGACGGGGAGAAGGAGAGGGAGAGGGTAGGGAGAGGGTGGGGAGGGGGAGGGGGGAGAGCGAGAACACAGCATACCTTGCACCTTAACTGTAGCCGATGTGGATGCAGTTCCGTGGTCATTTGTTGCTATGCAGGTATAAATCCCGCTGTCTTGGGGCATCAGGTTGCAGATCTTGAGGGTGATTTCCCCGGAATCACTAGAACATTAAATGGATCTCCTTCAGACTCCACGGAGGAGACAGTTGAGAAATGGGTAAAATGCCATCCGCTTGGTTCGTGGAGGCAGAGGTAAGTGCATGGCTCCAGCTCACCTAAGTCTATACCTTGTATCCATTTTCTTATGTGGGGAAATTTTTTTTTCTGGCTATTCTCACTGCTCAAATTTGCATAAATAAGGAATAGAATAGGAAGGGATGATATATGAATTAGAAATAAATAAAATCCTATAACCTACTGGCTTACAATGTAGTTATGAGTACACTGTAACCTTGTGCTGAAATAGCTTCAATTTCATAGGTCAGTAACAAATGATAAAACAGATCCAACAATGAAAATGTTTGATTATTTCAAATCTTACACATGAGATCCTTAAAACCATTAAGTGGGTGTCTGGGGAGATGGCTCAGTGGGTAAAATGCTTGTTGTACAAGCATGAGAATCTGAGATAGTAACAAGTGGGTGCAGCATGTGCCTGTGACCCCAGAACTGGGTGGGTTGGGGAGCAGGCAGATCCAGAGGCTGTTGGCCAGCCAGTCCAGCTAAACAGTAAGCTCCCAGTGAAGAGCAAGAGATAGAGAGGCTTGAAGTGGACCTCGAGTCTCCATGTACACATGTCCAGGTGAGCGGGTGCACACACACACACACACACACACACACACACACACACACTCTCTCTCTCTCTCTCTCTCTCTCTCTCTCTCTCTCTCTCTCCCTCTCTCTCTCTCTCTCTCTCTCACAAACAATTTAAGCCAATCAATGAAATGTGCTTGATTCTGGGCATTTCTCTAAGTGACAGAAGAGCCATTAGCGTTTGGTATTGCTTGTCTGCTGTAAGCAGCAATGCACAATGATGCTCAGAATTCCTGTGTGTGTGGGTGGGGGACAAGTTAGCAGAATGGCTGGGAGGTAGTCAACCAAACAGAATTTTAGTGTATAAGCACCTTACATTTTGGAATGTGCCTCCCAACCGTCTCCTAAAATAGTTCTTAGGTAAGGAATGAATTCTATCACTATCTCTAAGCATCCCGAGGAGGCATAAGCATTCCATGGTGTTAGTTAGCTTTCAGCACTTCCAAAAAATCTCCCTGGGGACCCTCAGACAGACTGATGGAGTGGCTGTAAGGCAGGGACCACAGAAACATTTTATATCAATGGTTCAGGCTTAGCCTGTGATTTAAAGGAACATGCTTTATTTGTTTATTGTAGATCCAGCACAGAGTGTTTCTAGGTGGTTCCTGTGAGCCTTGGGTATGTCTATCTGGTGCTTAGCAGCACACACATTCATGCAGGCACAGCCCAGGCTAAGAGGCCAGCTGCAGAGTGGACATCTGAGGCTGTGCTCCAGTGTGGGATGCTAAGCCACCCATACTTTTAATTCAGTCTCTCTCCTAATCAAGGCCAAGTGTGTGCTCTGGTATAAACACCAGGACAGCACTTTGAGGGTGACTATAATCCAGGGAGAATTTCACCCAGAATCCAGCCTCTGGGTGCTCTAGGCTCAGACACTGGGTGGTCCACTTACCAGGAGGAGATGGTGTATGTGGCTGAACTGTTGTCAGTGTTTAGGATGTTCTGGTCTGGACCCTTCCAGGTGATAGCGGGCTTTGGCCTCCCACAAACTTTGCACTGCAGTATCACTGTGTCTCCAAGCAAGCAGGTCACATCCACTAAGGGCACAAGGAATTCTGGGGCCACTGCAATTGAATTGATACAATTCACATTACCCACCACAAACTTACAGTAGCCGTTTTAGATACAGTATTCTTGTTCCCAGAGGTGGACATCATGGTCCAAATGACCCTCACTGTTCCACCAGTGTGCACTTGTCTTTATGGGAAACTCATTATGTAGAGGAGGCTGGCCAAAAACTCAAGAGAGATCTGCCTGCCTGACTCTCTGTGCTGGGATTAAAGGTGTGCACCACCACACTCAACTTTGTGTGCCCCTCCCCCACTTTACAGCAAAATTAGAAACAGAACAAGAGAGTGGAAAGTTCCATGGTGGCATAATGCACTCTTTCCTGTAACAGCTTATCTTAATTACCTCTTCTTGCCTATAAATACAGAAATTGCTCAAAGCCCCTACCTTAAAGCTTGATACAATTTATGTAGCCGATCCCCACATTCCCAATTCTATCCCCTTTAAAAACTCACCTTCTTGGATGAAATTTGGATTTAAGATCTGAAAAACACACACAAAAGAACAGAAAATTGCTTAAACCTCTACAGCTAAGAGAAAACTATAGACTTTACTGAGTCAAAAGTGAGTACCTGTTGGGCCAATGCCATCAGGAGCCCACCCAGTCCCTGTGCTGTTAGGGATGATCATCGTCTAGACACCCTCGTCAGCATCAAAGGGCATAGGGCCACTTCCTGCCTAAGACGGATGGACAGACTGTAGCCACCTTTCTCCCTTCCTCCCTGCCCCCTTTCTCCATGTATAACCCCACACCCACACCCCTTCCTATTCAACATGTCCTCAGCCAACATCACAGCAGCGATTTTCCCCACAAATTTCTGTCAGAAACAAAAGACAGGAGGGCAATCACACTGGGCGCTGGGGTGAACCTACCCAGTGGTTTCCTCCAGTGATCTCGTCTACCCCTTATTTGACCCTAAGCAGAGCTTCCCTGGTTAAAGAAACAGCATCAGAGCTCAGCTCTATGTTTGGTCCCAGTGCTATCAGTGGCCCGGGCCTCCACAGGAAATGGAAAAACGCTTGGCCTTTGTGCTACTCAAGGGATCTCTCCGGTTCCATGGCCAGTCTGAGGAGAAAGTCATGTACTCTGCCCCAGAACACCTGGATGTCTAAAGGAGGCCACCATAGCCTTCCTGGAAAGTTATCTATTCTCAAGAGGCTGCTCACTGTGTTCTGCCTCCCCCACCCCTTTGTATTGCCTCTCCCTAGCCAAAGGCAAGCCCAGTTCATAAAAATCTGGCTTTCAAAAAGGCTCAAGCTTTGGTGAAATGAGGGCCAGGTGTCCCGTTTTGTTTGATGTGGTTGCATGCTCGCTTTTTAGCCCTTATTCGTTTTAATTCCCTTCACTATAAAATCGGGTCACACCCATGTGAGATGCTATCACAGAGATAAGTACAGGTATATATGCCAAGTGCATAATGGTTCTTGTTGATTGAGGAGTGCATAATTTCTATTCAGACTGAGATGGGACGTTTTAACTGCCTGCCTCCTGTTAAGCAGTCCATAACCCCCCTACTGTATCATGCAGGGTTCTTTCCTTCTAACTGGGGTGGAGGACTCACTGGCCTTCCAGAAAGAAAAGCCCAGGTGGGGCTTTCACACTGTCTCCCAGTATCTGTCCTTGCCTCCTGTGAATGACTGCGCACAGCTTCTGTACATTCCCATATAGAGGGATGTGCAGGAGCCTTCTGGAAAGATGCTATTTTCTTCTTAGGGTTTCCTGTGCATGCACACTAACTGCCCATTTATGCAGAAGTTTTTTTTTTTTTTTTTTTTTTTTTTTAATGACATAGGCTGTAGGCACCCCTGCAACCAACGCTAATTCTGGAACTGTGTGGGGACTCTGGCTTATGCATTTCCCTCTATTAGTCTGAAAATGCCACTTTGAGCAGTTCATTAATTCAGTGGTTCCTACTCCTGGGCTGAGGCAGCTTAAAAACCACCACAAGGCCAGCCAATGCCTGGATCTCATGACAAGAGCTTTTGTATGGATTGGTGTGAAGTAGTGTGCAGGCATTTAGAGCACAGACGAGTATACTGGGACGGTACCCACAGCTTTGCACATGTTGGGCAGATGCACTGGCTTATGACCCTTTGCAAATTTAATTAAAATTTTGATATAAGGCCTTACCAAAATGTTGAGGGCAGGCTTTGAACTAGGGCTTCTCCTGCCTCTGCATTCTGAATAGCTGGGGCCAGAGGTGTGTGCCATTATGCTGGGCTGATATTTAAAACACACACACACACACACACACACACACACACACACACACACACAATGTATTCATTCTTTGAGAATTGTATACATATATACAATGTATTTTCATCATATCACCCCACTCCCTCTTCAGCTCTTTCCAGAACACTCTGCCACTCCTTTGTTCATAGGCCACTGAGTCCAATCAGTGTTGGCCACATGCAAGGGTCTGTGCAGGGCCATCCACTGGAGGGCAGGCAGCCTGCCTGGGGCCATTTTCCTGAGGGAACACCCACTCTGCCTACTTCAGTAGCCTTCAATTGCCAAAGGATCTCAGGTTCCCGTCCTTCTCCTAACTGTGCTGACTTGACTGGCTTGGTCTTGTGCAGACAACCACTGTTGTTGTGAAGTCATGAATGCAATGGACCCATGTGCCCAGAGGACACTTTCTGATAACCATCTCCTTCAATGACTCTGATCATCTTTCTGTCCCTCTTCTGAAACGTCCCCTCATGGGGGAGAGGCTGGACACAGACGTCTCCTTTAGGGTTGAGCACAGAACTCTAGCCAGCCGTGGATCTCTGTATGAACTGTCCACCGCAGAAAGAAGGTCATGGGAGTTAAGAGGAACAGTCACCCGCACCCCCCACACTTTTTAAGACTCATTCAGGCAAATTTCCAGGCAACCTTGTTGAAAGACCACTGATTGGTGTCATCCTGTCTGTGCAAAGGGACTAATCTGCTTGGCAGCTTGCAGCCCCTGGGGCTTTTGTGGATGGGTGACCCATGGAAGGATGTTATCAAAAAAGGCTGCCCAGTAGACAGCTGCCATCTAAGAGACCCCTCTGTGTGAGGATGTGACATTGACTCAGGGCAGCAGCACCATAGCACCAGCAGGGGGCATGAAAGAGGTCGTTCACTAATCAGCCTGGCTTATGTGAGGTAGGCAAACCCTGTCTGAGTCAGTTTGGCAGACAGAGAAGAGGCTAAGAATATTTCCAGATATTGATGGTGATTACTCAGTGCCGGGCTTATAGGCGGCTTTCCTTCCTATTTAAGAAACACCGGCTGATCTGTGTGTGGTTCTATGGACACAGAAATACAAAGATATAGACTCTACTTTCTGAATTTATATAACAGTAGATAGTGTTTAGGTGACCCTCCCTCCCTCCCTCTCTCCATCCCTCCCTCCCCTCCCTCCTCTTGTCTTTTTGAGGCAGGTATCTCTATGTAGCCTTGGCTGTCCTGAAACTTGCTATGTAGAACAGGCTGGTCTTGAACTCACTGAGATCTGCTTGTCCCTGCCTCCCAAGTGCTGGGGTTAAAGGCATGCACCACCACCATCCAGCCTGGCAAGCATTCTTAAACAGTGTGGGACTCAGTTTCATCTGTAAATTGGGGATTGTAATGCTAACATGGAAGGGTTGCTTGATCTTGGTGAAGATTTACTGAGCCGAGCCTTGGTTAGGTGGCTGTACCAGGAGGGAACATGGCAGACAGGCACACTGCCACCTGCAGGCGTCAGTACAGTGGCAAAGATGCATTCAATGACATTGCATTCTGTTTGATGTATGATAAGGACCAGACCTCAACAGATGACAGAGTTCTAAACTTTACTCCCTCCCATTTTCCTGCTCTATCGGGACTCTGGCGGGGGGGGGGGGGGGGGGGGGGGGGACCTGAGGATACTGCTGAACAGACTCCATTTGGTAGCCCAGGTTCCCCAGAGAGAAGTCTAAGAAGTCCCTGCCAGCAGTCTCATAGAGGAAATAATGAAACACGTGGCAGGTCGTCGTACTATATTTCACATACACTTGGGGCACAAGGTATGGAACCCAGGACTTTCGTGTGCTAGGTGAGCACCCTACTGCAGAGCTACCTTTTCAGGTCCTAGTAAGAAAAGTTAAAGTGAGGCTTCCAAAGCCTTTACCAAGACACCGTCTCTATGAGCACACATCCCGGCTGGCTGCAGAAAGTGTCTTACTCCTTTTCCTGACCATGGAACCCTAAATGTGTCACGTATGCTAATACATACTCTGTTTAAGAAACGAATGTTCCTAGTTAGGGTATAGATTTAGTGGGAATGCTGGGTAGAGCTTAACTGTAGGTTCTTATCTGGAAAGACCCAGGGAAGCCACACACCTTTGTTTCTCTGCCTGTGGCTGGCCCATAGAGCAGGGCAGGCATTGCCACAGTGGTAATATCAGCACCGATCTGGGCAGCTTTGTCTAATTTGTATAAACTACTCACAAACACCTCCCTGGGATCCTCCCAAAGCCCTGGAAGAATACAGAGGCAGCATGACTGATCCCTGTCTCCCAAATGATAGGGAAGTAAAACGTAAAATCCTCCAGTGACAGAGGGCTGTCTATGGGAGTGTTTGATGAGCTCAGCACTCTGTCCATCACAGTGGGGAATGCAGTGAGCAGTCCTTGGGGAAAGCCTCACACTTTGTCATTGATGTCAAAGGCCCACCTGCTTGGCTGCCTCTGTCCCACCTCTTTCCAGTCTTCCATGAACTTCTCTGCAGGGACTAAGAAGATGCTTTTGCTAGCTCTGACTGTGGCTCACAGCCCAGACAAGTCTTTCATGCATGTATGGGCAGGAGACAGCCATGACACTGTTCTCCCACCGTGGAGTGGTCTACTTAGGATTTGTCTGTGGATCTCTATAGCTCCCAGCCCGTGAGGATAAGGGCTAAATTATCGTCTTCATTATTATTGCTTATTATTTAGCACAAAACTTGGCATGCAGTGTTCTATGTTTGTCAAATCATTCACAATTTTTAGTGGCTGGGATTCTAATTTGGGGGAGATAAAATGAGAACACATCTTCACCAGAACTGGAAGATATGTTTTCTATATCCTGGGCATATGACTTTCTTGGGGATCCTATTGGTCAGGTCAAGTCTGTGATTCAGCCAATGGAGATCTTCCTTCCTTTATTTTCTTTCAGAGGCTGGTGCAGCATAGGTCATAACATCGTATCTGTGTTGTGTGTGCTCACCAGTCACCAGTCACAGATCATAACCCTGAATTTTTTGTCCTTCAGTACCATCAATTGTAGAATGGATCAAAGTTTTTGAATCAAATACACCGAGGTCATTCAATTACTGGACTAGAATTTGGTTCTTCTGGTTGTCTTGTCTAGTGACCACTGCTGGTAGGTGCAGGGATCTGAGGTTCTAACCCTAAGTTTCAGATGTTTCTTGAATGTTCCTTTTCCTTGCAAACAGGTGAGCAGTCTGAGTAAAGTGACGAATGGGAAGCCAAGGAGAGTTAGAAAGTGAGATAGAAACATTTGTGGAGGAAACATTGTTGTTCAAAATGCACAGTCTCGCTCTGAGAGATGCAGGAGAATGCTGGGTAACTTCAGGGATGGACTGCAGGGGAATCTGGTTTTGTTTGAACAGCAGAGGGCAGCATGTGACAGAGTTTCCTGAAGCCATGAGAATGAAAGGCCACAGTGGCTTTGTTGCTTTTTCTGAATTTTTTTTTTTTTTCTTCAAAATGGGACAGGGGAAATGTTACAGGATCGAATAAAAAACTAAGTTTAAAGAGACCCGGAGCCTAGTTTTGCTTGCCAGGCAATGCCCAAGAGTCTGACTCCAAGAAAAAGGGTGACATTCTGTTTGGAAAACCAGTTGTTAACTGAAAATGACCTGGCCTCTTTGTTTTTCCCTAAAGCCTTCATCACCCAATCGCGAAGCACATGCAAACTGCATACAAAGGATGCTAATGGATAAAGACGACTGAGCAAAACTCAAACTGAAGGCTCCAAACTATCTAGAGCTACCCTGAATGAAAAAACCCGACACTCCACACCTCCCTCCCTATCGTTCTTATGTTGCTGCACGTAAATCTGGGAAGGAAAGAGATTTAGGTAATATTTAATTAAAAATGAATAGATATTAAAAAGATAATACCTTCTGGACCGAGGAAACAGCACATAATAGAGCACTTGCCTAGCATACATGAGGTCCTGGATTCTATCCCATAAAGCAAAACTTCCTAAACTGTTTCTTGTACATGTGATCTCTGGATTGGATATGGTTTCTGATTGGAAGGACTATTCATTATTACGTTATTACTGACGACATTGGTCTTCAAATTTCCTCTTCCTCTTCCTCCTCGTTTTTGAGACAAGGTTTCTCTGTGTAGCCCTGGCTGTCCTGGAACTCACTCTGTAGACCAGGCTGGTCTTGAATCAGAGATCTGCCTGCCTCTGAGTGCTTGGATCAAAGATGTGCACCACCCTGCTCAAATCATTTTAAGCAAGATTTATTTATTTTATGTATACAGATGTTTTGTTTGCACATACATCTGCAGACCAGAAGACCTCTAGAAGAGCAGTCAGTGTTCTTAACCACCAAGCCATCTCTCCAGCCCGTCAAATCATTTTTTTAAAAGATATATTCTTCTTACTATTTGTGTGTGTGTGTGTGTGTGTGTGTGTGTGTGTGTGTGTGTGTGTGTGTATTTAATATGCATGTGAATGCAAGTGCCCAAGAAGGTCAGAGACATTAGATTCCTTGGAACTGGAGTTATAGGAAGTTGCAAATGCTTGGCACAGGTTCAAACTCCAGTATTTGCCTCTCCAGTTTCCTCCAAATCTTATTTTTTTTTTTTAATCATCTTTGTGGCTAAAGAATTTGGTCTGTCTATGTGGTATTAATTTCTTGTTTTTCTTGAGATTTAGTTTGTGAATCGTTGAAGAATGCTCACTGAGTTTGTGGGTGAATTTTGGTAGTACGTGAATGTTTGTGTAGAGAGTTAAATGGGAGTGGTGGCTTTGTCTCTTCTAAGGTAGGGAAACTCCTCTCCTAGGTCAATGGCATTTGAACCCTTCTAAGTGTACAACATGATGAAATGGGCCAGGCCTCCAGACTAGGGTGAGGTGCCTCAGGACACACATGACTAAGAACAAGAAACCAATCCAGACATCTCCAACTAATGTCAAATAGACTTTGCTTCCCCAGCTGTAATGGCTGTGCTCTTGAGTCACTGGGAAAGGGTGTGCCCAAAGCCCAGTGATGACCCCAGGAGTCAAGGGATTATAAAAGTTGTGAAGAAATTCTCCTCCTATAAGCAGCTGTACAACAAGGAGGAGCCTGAGCCTCTGCATTCAGACTTCCTAATGGGCCTAGGTCAGGTTGAGAAGGACAGGTCAAGAGCCAGACCTGCTCTTGAACTGGCCGTGTGATTTTACTTCCCTGAACCCACCTTTGTCTAGGAGAGGTGATTGGTTCTGACTGGTTTTGTTTTTAAAACAGGGTTTCTCTGTGTAGCAGCTCTGACTGTCCTGGAACCCACAGAAATCCACCTGCCTCTGCCACTCGTGTGCTGGGATTAAAGGCATGGGGTGATTGTTAATGCTTATTGTCAACTTGGATTGAGATGCGCCTAGATTTGGAAAGTACAATTCTAGCTGTGTCTGTGAGGACATTCCCAGAGAGGATTAGTTAGGATGGTGGTGTGGGGGGTGCCTGGCATCATCCCATAGCCTGCTGGATGACAGACAGAATAAAAAGGAGAAAAAAGAAACAGCTCTCCAATGCGGGCGCTCTCCATTTCCGTTTCCTGGCCGCCATGAGTGACCAGCCTCCTCTCCCACACACTCCTGACACCATGATCCTCAGCCGACCCAGAGCATCAGGCTGAAGGAACAGTGACATAAACCTGGGAGTTGTGTGGCAAAGCCATTCTTCCATTTATAATCGTTTTTCTCCTTGGGAACGTGGTCAGTGACAAATCTAGCAGAGATAAGCAGTCGTGCCCTCCCTGGTGGTCAAATAGAGCTGAGCCTCAGCTAAGTCCCTCCTTCAGCAGGAAACATCCATGAGTCCTTATAGGGGATCAGAACAAATCTGGGCAGGAAGAGCATTGTCTGGCTGCCAAATCCATCAGATACATTACAAAGCAAATGTTTTGTCAAAATAAGAGGAATGTGACACCTCACTTTCTTTTTCTTTAAAGAGTTCTTTTCATTAATTCTGTTATTAAAATACAAAAACAGGCTTCAGTGGAAACATACTGGTGATGCTAGGAGGTCAGTTGCCCAACTCGGGTGTAGACGGTTCATCGGTGTGGCCAGGTTATTTTGAAGCTCTGAATCTGGGATGTGGATGCCAGGGTGTCTGAGGCAGGAGCAAACAGGCTAGTTCTTCTAGGCTCAGGCATTTAGGACCCAGAGTTTTGGGGTTTTGTTTGGTTGGTTTGGTTTTGGCTCTTTTGTTTTTCATGGTGGGAAGGATGTCCTAGCCCTGAACGCTCACCCTGTTCCCAGAACTGAGAGTGGCTTCAGTGGCCACTGCTTAACAACAGACAGCATTTCTTCCAGTTTGTTCTTCATGGTCTCAGTGCTTCAGGAGGCAGGTGTCTTGACATTCCCCCTTAGATCTGTGTGGTGTTCAAAGGGCTACATGTCAATTTTAAAAGGCTTTCACTCTAGACACTGAACTGCCTGCAGAGAAACCCAGAGCACAGGAAGCTGACTGGCCCAAGCATACATAGTTGCCAGTATCTAGAGCCCAGTGTTCTGACTCTGGCTTAGGCCCACTGCCTTTGTGTGGCTTCGGTATCAATCATAGTTCAGCTCTGAGAAGGCAGGATCCGTTCAAAGGACAGTCCTTTGGGTTGAGCCAAAAAGAACAGCACACTCACACAGGGTGCCTGGCTGGAAAACAGGCCTTCTAGGCCCCCAGGATCTGTGCTTTAGATTAAAACCAACCTAGAAAGGGTGTATTTAAACTGCCACAGGATGGTATGTGATGGGGACTAATCCAGGGAAATTGAGCAACTGCCTCAGGGCATTTTCTAACTCTCTTTTCTTTTTTTAAATCGGTGTATACATGTACACAAGTTCAGGAGCATGCCCTGCGGGTGTGTGTGTGTGTGTGTGGACAGTATCACGGGTCTTTTCTCAATTATTCTCCACTGATTTCTGATGTGAGGTCTCTCCTGGAACTGGGGGCCCATTGATTCAGCTGAATTGGTTGGCCAGCAATCCCAGGGATCTTCTTGTCTCTGTTTCCCCAGTTCTGGGATTACTGATGGATGCCACTGTGTGATGTTGATGATAAAACTCAGGTCCTCATGCAGTCATAGCAAACACTTTACTAACTGAACTGACCTCCTAGTTCTGAACTTTTTGAATTGAAAATCACAGCTAAGAAATTATTCTATGTATGTACATGTTTGCCTGCATGTTTGTATGCAAGTATGTGTGGGTCATGCATGCTTGGTGCCCACAGAGGTCAGAAGAGGGTATCAGATCCCCCAAAACTAAGGTTATAGATTGTTGTGAGCCATCATGTGGGTGTTGGGCACCAAGCCCAGGTCCTCTGGATGATCAACAAGCGCTCTTAACTCCAGAGCCATCTTTGCAGTTCTGAGTTAAACTTTCTACACTTCAATTCCCAGTTTTAAAAAGCAAAGGAACCAGGGAGATGGGAGCGAAGATGTTTCAGGGGGACAGAGAATGCTTGAGGTTATGACAAAGTTCCAGAAATGAACGGCGGTGAGGGCTACACAGCGCAAAGGTTATTTCCCATCACCAAACCCCACACTTCCAATAGTAAGGATGCTTTCTTATGTTAATATGTTTATATAGATGTTAAAAGAGTAAATGAAAGCACAGGCTAGCTCCAGCTTCCCAAGACTGTTGCAAATGTCATTTTTAGCCTGATTAGAAATACCCTCTCCAGTAGCCTCCTTTTCTCAAGTGTCTTGGCTTGGCCCATTCAGACCCTTCTCCACAATGCTTAGAGAATTTATTAGCTCCCTAACCTATGTAGCTGGCAACTGAAAGAGGCAGGAATCCTCATGGCTGGGGTGGGGGAGTCTTTTGAAATCACAACTTCTCACTCTGTCAGACTGACCTCTGCTAAGAGGGTGATGCGATGTAATTTTAAAGAGATTAAAATGCATGTAATTAATTAGGTTTGACGTAAGAGTTAGGCTGAGAATTCTGATCCTTAGAGATAAAGGCCCAAGTCTGGAAATTGGTTCAGACTTTTCAGCCCCATTGAATGATTCAATCAGGGGCAATGTGGAGGTTGAACAGCTGTGAAAACCCAGAAATGACCTTCCCAGCTTTTCAAAGGTGGTATGGATGTGGGGACCTCCTGGCATGGACTGTGAGTCCTAAGGAAAATCTAGCCTGGGCCAGAAAGGATGCAGATTTCTCAGACACAGGCTCTGGCTAAGGGCAGGTGCTGGGCCTGGGTACTTGGGCCCTGGCTCTAGCCTGGAGTGTCACTTGTGGACACAAGGGTTGTCATGTGATTAAAGAAGCTGGCAGGCAGCCATGTGGCTCTAAGCCTTGAAATGGCCATCATCAGGCTAAGCTGTAGGGAGGGAAAAGGAGGGAGAGGGGGAGGGGGAGGGGGGGAGAGAGAGGGAGAATCTGTTCCCAAGAGCCTCTAGTGGTTCAGTTTTATCCTCACTTGGGTTTTTTTCTGCTGGTAAATTTCTTGCACCATAACATTCCCTTCACCCTCCCCCCAAGAGTGCAAGGAAAAGCTGAACTATAGGCATTCATTTTTAAAACAGTTCCCCATGTGGTAGGTGGCAGATGGAGAGATGGCTGAGAGGGGAAGGCAGAGACTTTGTGCCAGTCTTGCTGTGGTTGGTGGTGTGGCCTGCCGTGCCCGTGCCCGTAGTGAGGTGTGTATGTGAGACTATCCACAGGCATTGGCTAGCAGAGGAAGGAAAGGCTTTGAACAGCAGTGCCAACAGCCTCCTGTAATCTGAGTGGCCGGTTAAACCCGAGGATTCAGTGTGCTTTACTCTCCCCTTAAAGGGCTTTCAAGGACAGCCTATGCCTTCTTAAAGTACTGAGGACACATCTGGTGCAAAGACTCCAGGAAGTAGTCCCTTAAAGGAACACAGTCCCCAGTTAGGAGAAGGGCGAAGATGCTCTGATGATGTCATTCTCGGGGACACAGATGAGTTTGTTCAGAGTGTGCTCCGGGATGGCCATGCTGCTGTCAAGTCACGACCAGGAATGGAGAAGCACATGGGTCACAGTACCAGGTTTCAAGGTCCCAGGAACAGAGGCTGAATAAAAACTAGAGGGGGTGACTGCTCAGCTCATGGAGAGAATAGAATACACTTCCAAAAGACAAGGTGAGGTTGGGCCTGGGGGACTTTTGAAATGGGCCCCAAACTATCATTTTAGCAGCAAAGAGCATTTCAGAGGAGGCACAGCCATGGATATCAACCAGTCTTTGGCATGTACCACCAGCCATTTTTTTTTCTATCATCTTCATGGCAATAAAGTTCCATTTTCATATCCCTCATGCTTGCCCTTTGTATCCAAAGTGGCTGAGTCAGCATCTGTGGTGACAGCTACCATCAGGGCGATGACACAGAAAACTCACGGGCAATTGAGAGGGTCAGTGCAGAATGCCAGGGGCTGTAGGGCTTTGGACAGGATGGAGTAACCAGCATATTCACGGCTTCCAACCACATTCCCCCTCGAGGGTTTGGGGTAGCTGAACTTTCTGCCTACAGGAAGCTTTGCGCCTCCATTGTTGTATAGTAAGACTTTCTGTTTACATAGCAGCATGCTTTGGGGCTTCCTTCTGCTACCAAGAACATCCTGATGTTTTTGCTTGTGTAGCCAGGAGCATCTCCCAGGGGTCCGTCTTATTTAGTTTACAAAGAGGATACCCAACTTTGAATATTAAGAACCTTAAAAATGGGTTCAACTTGCAGGCAGGCTAAGGTGTATATGTGCACGTACTTCTTATTTGAGTTCAGTATTGACGCAATTGACTAGAGCACCTAAGTTTCTCCGTGGATGACAACATCCCCCTGTATCCACCTCTTCTTTCACAGTGTGGGAATGTCATTCTGGAACACACAGATACCATGCCTTCCTCTACATGCCCCTGACTCCTTCAGTACAGTATTTAAACACTGACAGGTGTGAGACCCACACATGTTAATAATAACAATATTAATAATTATAGGCAACCTATGTAGGTGAAAAGTTTAGGGCTACACATAAGAAAGGTTTTATTATACCGTTATGCTAAACTGTAAAGCTAAATGGACATGCTGTCACAGTATCTTCTGGAGGGTGTGGAGGACTCTGTACGGCTGTTGTGGTTATCTGCACAAGACTGGGTATGACAACATTACACCAGGAAGCGGGGACACAGGCTCTGCTCCTGAGGAGTTACTGTCATTGCTCAGACGGAGAGGGATTGTCCTTTCCTTCAGTAAGTTGCCCATGTTCCAGTAAATAACCCTATCCCCAGGCTTGTCCGAGGAACCCTAACTAAACTCAGTGGGTATTTAAGTATAAAACAAAAACCATGAACTTGGTAACTTATTGGGGGAGGGAGTTCAGAGGGAGTGGGAGGCAGATGTGATAAAATACATTATATACATGTATGAAATTGTCAAAAATACATTTAGAGATTATTTTGCACTAGAGGAACTCAATAACCTTCAATCTATTGCTTGGGAGGGGATACAGAACCCAACTAAATGACATTCCAAAAATGTCTTTTGGAAAATGACATTTCAATCTCCTTTGAAAGTCTAAATGGCAAGGCGAGCTAGCTTATGCTTGCTCAGATTCTCCAGGGTTTATGACTTTGTGTGAAAACCATGTAGGGTCCATGCTTTTAGAATTAGAGACTTGGTAATGGATGTTCAAGATGGCAGGGTGTCTTTCCAACTCCTGTACACATGCAAATCTGGGGTGTGGGAAACGTCTGCCACATGTTCTGCCACCCTGTCTCAAGACCGAGGCTCCAGGAAAGACGCTGCAATGTGAGGCTCTTCCCTTGGCAGCCACCAGCCCCGAGCCCTGGGATGGGCAAAGGAATGCCTTCGAATTCATTCCTTTTTGCTTTGCTCTTAACCAGGTGCACACAGTAACTGGGAGTCAGTCTCCCAGAAAGACCATAGAGCACCGAGGGACTAGAGGCCAGAAGATCAGGATGAAGAGAAGAGAAGGAACGGAGAAGGGGACAGAGAAGAACCATAAGAAAAAACAAAACAAAACAAAACAAAATCCCCCAATGGCCTTTATCCTTCAGCTGTGAACCAAATATCAGTTACAGCTGGTTTCTATGAAGAAAAAAAGTGTTCTATGTTTCAAATAATAAAGCTGGGTATTTTCTATATAAATCCAAAGCTTCCCATGAAGGAAATATTAAGCAAACATTCAGGAGAAGCACAAGGTTTTGTTTTTTTTAAAAAATATACCAAAGTAGAGTTTCATGCCCCAATGGGGGTAAACTTCGTTTTTTGTTTTGTTTTGTTTTAGTTTGGATGGGACAACCCTGAGACCCTCCATCCATCCTAGACTCTAGCAAGGTCACTGTCACAGAACACACTGGAAAGGCAATCATTGTAGGAAATAGGACAATGTAGCTGCTTCTACCTCCATACTAGTATTAGGGTCAAGGTCATCACATTCTGACTCCTCGGAGCTGTTGGTCTCCTTGGTTGGCAGCATGAAGAAGGTGGAAGAGAGAGAGAACACAGTTAGAACACAGTCGTCCGGCTAGAGGAAGGAGAATGTCAGAAAGCCATGGACATGGGAAGCTGGGCGGAGAAACAACCGGTGCCTTTTCAGGTGGAGTGTGGGTCACGGCAGCAGCATGCTTTTGCAGGGACTGTGGACAGCTGATTATCATACCACGGGGAACAAAAGGAATGGCAGAATGAAGCATGGGTGCTGGGATTAAACTGTCCTCCCCGGCAAGGCTAGGCTTCCCAATTTCTTTTCCCCAAAAAGGATGGTGGTGAATAGGTCTTGGTAGCTCTTTTGCTTGGGAAGACAAAGCACGTATAAGATAATCGGCATGGATTTTTTTTTTTTTTTTTTTTTTTTTTTTTTTATTGTACCCAGGCAGAGCATTTCAAAGGGATCACCTGAAACTAGGTGGATCGCATCTACATTGTTTTCAGATGGGAGAAATCACAGGTCTGCCACACTCATGGCTGGTGAGTCCAAAGTAACAAATAATTTAAAAAGCAACCCGGGCTTCGCCAGTGTACCTCCCCATTCTTTCCACGCATAGTGGGAATGTAAGGGAATTGCTTAAAGGTGCTGCTGTGAACTCTGGGGAAAAGAAATGAAACTTTACTAGGGACATGATGGCCCTTAAGTGCCAAACCTCTGACTTCACAAGATCAGGGGTTTGGAGTGTGAACCTGTAACCTGAATGTGTTCCCAAACCTAGGCTACTGAGTGGGGAGATTTTAGAAGTTTAGTATGAACCAAGCATCTTGCATTTCTAAGAAAAGAATTGCTACAGATGATTTGAGATAAAACATGTGCTTAATCATAAAAGAAAAGGAAACGAGAGGTACTTACTTGAACTGAAGGTGCCAGGAGAAATAAAAAATAAGAAACAAATTGATCTTGCATGCAAAGTCCTGCTAAACCACGCCCTCTTTGGTTCCCACACTGGGCAGTAAATAAGGATTTGATCCCACCCACCCAGACTGCCTGTGAGATGCCTCAGGGTGGGAATAGATGAGAGGAACCCAGTTCCAGAATACCTTACTCACTTTAACAGAGACTTTGTTGCCCAGAATATCCTTGGGTTTACGAGGCCCTGTGGCTTCATTTTTACCCGTGTTCTCCACGTCTGCCCGCTTTCTCATGCGTAGAGTATGCCATGAACATGACTTCCTGTTATACCAAAAAATGCACCAATCAAAATGGCAAGATGGAGCAGAGTGAGGTGGTGGGTGGGCTCACCACCATTGTGTATCAGATGAGATGCTCCAGTGAAGCCCCTGCCAGCTTCAGGGCTCCAGACTTTCTGTGCCAGCCCCCATGGTGGCTGAGACTGACATCACTTCCAGCTGAAAGAAAGGATGAACTTTGACCCTTCTTGAAAGGTATACCAGGGAAAGTGTAGCATTTGGAAAAAATGGTGCCGAGTCACCAAACCCACAGAGACTTTTGATCATCTGATGAAGCCTTCCAGGATTGAGGTGGTGTTTTTGACAAGTGGACAGGTAAGGACGGAATGGTTATAGACTCAGAAAGATAAAGGGAGTATATTTCATTCTGTACAAACAAGCCATAATACCTCCTATGTAAATAAGACCCAACAGAATGTTTTTGAGGTTCCTATTTTGTTATTTATATCTGAGGTGTGGTACTCTCAAGCGCCAGAAAACTGCCAGGGTTTCTGAGGAAGCTGCCTTAGTAAGTGGAGGCATCTCTCTCACATATATGGATATTTCAGGGTAAGATTTCAGTCTGTGCCCTCCACATTACTCAGTATCTGTGACTACAGGGCTTTGCCAGTTACTAAAAGGTGCCTGAGTTTCCCTGTTGGAACAAGGCTCAGTGTGTGCTTAGTTGTCACCCAGAGGTGACAGTTGTGATGCTCTTCACACCATCCTGACCTCTATCTCACTTGGGGTCTGGGCACTACTTCACAGCTATAGAAGACAGACTCAGAGCAGAGCCCCAAGTCCCACATCTGTCAGGGCCAAGGACAGCAAAGGCCAAGACCTGAGCAGCAGCTGTATTTCATGGTCACGGGGTTTACATGAGATTAGTTCTTGCTTGGAGTGAGGCCTGTGTTCCCTCTTCTGAGTTTCCTGGTTAGATATGGGGCTCTGCAGACAGGGCTTGAGGAAGAGAACTTCATGAAGGGAGGGGTGGGTGAGAGTTAGGAGAAAAATATTTATTATAGCAGCTCCTCTTCCACAGCACTCTGGAGCCACAAGGAGAATAGGGAACCCAATATGGGTGTTTTAGAAACATCTGTCATCTAACGTACAGCCTCAACAACTAACCTGAAGAGGAAAATGCAAACACAGTTGTGTTCTTGCATGTTGTGGGCAGAGGGGTTCTTCTGAAGGCCAGAGCTTATCTCACAGCCCCTGGCCAGAAGTTCTTCAGGACTTCCCAGAGCACCTGGCTCCAACCTGGATCCTCAGTGACACCCAGACATGGAAGGTGACCCTAGTGGACATCACTCTTGAATGAAGACTTTTGTCTCTTATCTTTTATTCCCAAATCCAAGTACCTGGCTCTCCTGGGAATATCAGGGCGGCAGGGAGGTCTCTGATGGAAAGAATTCCAGGGCAGAAGGTATAGTGTGTGTTTGCGCGCAGGTGGGGTTTATGCCTGTTTATTGCCACCCTCTGGGCTCCTCAGTGTGCTTGGTGAGAAGTAAGAGATGTTAAAAATAGTGTACCGAGGAGCACAAGAGGCAGGGAGTTCAATTTCAAATTCTTCTTCCCGGATGAACACTCACCATGGTTTGGGGAGCTTCCACCTCTTGGCCCCAAGCTCAGTGACTGATGTGGACATATTTTCTGTGACATTTATCCTGTAGGCATCGTCACCAATTCTGATCCCTGTGGTCATGCAGGCCCAGGGAAGGAGGAGTGAGTAGTCTTTGCTGGTAAACACTAATACCACATCGAGTCAATTGTTCACCTCCAGTGCCACCAACACCTGAGAAACTCTGGCTGGCAAGGAACCCAAGTGGCTAGTGGGTGCACCTGCTTTCTTTGCCCCTTTACCCTGTGACTAAGACATCCAAAAGTCCAGAGGAAGGTGGCTCAGTGCCTGGGAAATGAGAGCTACATCTGTGAGATTCTGCTATGTCAGAGTTCTGTGGCCTTCCCTCCAAGGTTTCCAAAATAGGCATTCCTAGACTAAAACAGGCTGGGTCTATTTCCCCATGGGGCCACTTCTGATTTCTGTGATCTCCGGGAGAGGCCAGGTGACATCAAGAGCTTCTATTCTCTGTTAGAGAAGGACCAAAGCAGAGCAGTTCTGCTGGTGTCGCAGCTCTGTGTTAGATCCTTGGACCCTCCCATGGGGAAGCATGAAGCATGAGGTGCTGTGAGAAAAGCAGGCTAATACTGTCCTACACTAGTCACCCATAGACACCAGCACTTCAAGATCACCCTGTTGCTGGGAACCCTCCGATTGCATTGACTTATATGTCATTCTCTTTTGCTGAAGCCAGAGAAAGCCCAGAAGGGGATGGTTAGGGGAAAAGGCAGGGTCCAAGATGTAGCAACAAAGGCACTTTTTATACAGGAAAATACTGCCAATGCAGTCAACCAACCCATAAAATATAGAAAAGAAAGGAAAAAAAATCATTTTCACACTCAAAAGTCTGAGAATAATGAGATGGGAAAAGGGTTGACTGGTCTTTAACCTCATTAAAACATGCTCATGGTGAAAATTTATTTTACATATTTAAAATAGTACATTTAAAATTATTACTTACATTACAGGTACAATGATGAACATTGTGGCTCCTTATTATATTGCACAACCTGACTTCATCCATATGGGTTTCTTTAAATAGTGCAAAATGCTTTATACAGGAATGTGTTCAGAAGGGTTTTTGCAATCAAAATAAGGAAAAGAAATATCTTACAAATTACCATGAACATATATTAAAGTGACAGGGGAGGAGAGAAATAAAAATGAAAAGTTACAATCTGTACAGAGGAATTGCTATGGACAACCAAAAAAAAAAAAAAAATTCCCCTCTCTTTTGGGAGAAGCAGCAGGCTCTGGTCTGTCCAGAGCAAAAACCTGGCGTTTGTGCTAACGTTGTTTTGGGGTGTCATCAAAAAATAATATATATATATATATATATATATATATATATATATCAGTAACTTCATACAATATAAATAGAAGTCCAGTCCAGTGAGTCTCGTGGTGGGTCAAGCCTGGGCCTTTTGTCACCTATGGTTTCAGTAGGGTTCTTTTCTTAATGAGTGAGGGGAAAAAGAAGGGGGGGAAAATAAACAGAAAATTATAAACGAAAGGGAGAGAAAATTCACCATCACCACCATCATCACCACCACCACCGTGACCCCAGAGCAATGTCGCCTAGACGCCCTGATCCCACTGATGCCGTTATCAATAAGCAACGGTGATTCCCTACAGTATCTGCATTCTGTGTTCGTTTGGTTTGATTATTATTATTTTTTTAATCCGCATACTTCTCTCCCAGGAAAGCCGCCAAAGCACTTACTTGATGTTTCCTTCACTATTTTCCGTCGCTGCTGTGGTTTTGCTGAGGGGTGCCAGGATGCTGCCTGGGACCCAGCCTTCTGCTGCTGGGGAATGGTCGCTAGCAGGCTGGTACACCAGGCACATGTTCTGCTGGTTGACGGCGAGGACCTGGACCACCTCACCTTGGCTCACGCAGATTTCGTTCTCTTTCAGGGCATAGTAATCTTTGATTACAGCCATGGATGAGGTACCATTGCAGCCTCCCAGGTCGTTCTGCTAGGAGACGGGCAGAAGGGCATATAAACACAAGGGGTCAATAGCTCACACGGGCTTGCTCTGCACCCTATGGCACAGCTAAAGGCCAGATGGCCCACTGGCAGGACACTCCTGAGTGAGGACACTTTTGAAAATATGCTCTGAAAGCACATTTATAGCAATATAGTATTATAACCAAAGCAAATGGCTTCAGATGATACCCAGGGGAAGCTATGGACACATCTTCAACCTGGAAGCTTCTTCCTAGCATATAGCCTTCATGATGGTACTGTCTTGCTGATGGCAGGAAGAACCTATTATCAGCACAGGGATATGTAGACATTTGGACAGAGTGAGGTCAGGGGTCACAAATCCTCCTTTATGGAAAGAATTTAGAGCCTGTGATGCTACATCTCCCCCTCCCTTTTGAGACCTCACTTGACATGTAGTCCAGGCCCGTAGACCTGCATCACCATGCCCAGTTTATTTCTTTATCCTTTTAAAAAACATCACTTGCCTGAGGTCCTCATCCCGACCTTCTCTAACACAGGAGTAAGAATGGTATTCTATCTAGTGTAAAGGTAAGGCCCCGGGCTACCTTGTGAAACAGAAATGCTGACATCTCCCCACCACTGTACTTATTAATACAGGAGATGCTGCCCACGTGACCTCTCCATGTGAGTCTATACCTGGGCAGCTGTGTCTAGACAGACCTGTAACTCCCGGGGAGGCTAGGCTGCCTCCTAGGGCATGGTGAGAGCCAGAAAAATCTTCCATATGGCTGTCAGAATGCCAAAATAACTTGAACTGATTCACACGGGCAGGGTTTCTCTAGGGCAGAAAATTGTTTCAAGTGATATGATGAAATAGGTGGCGACGGTTACTGTATTACAGGACTGAACTTATAATTAACTACTAATTTGAACAAAATAGGCATCACCTAATGATTTGGGGAAATCACTTCATCTATAAAATCGGGTCATGTAGGTAAGAAATTCAGATGTAATTGGAACACCTAAGACCTCAGGAGTTTTGGAGACTGCTTAGGCCTGATAGGCTTGGAGTAGAAACCAACTCATCTGACTTCTAATGAAGCATTTCCCCTTATTTCCTATTCCCACTGTGGTTTGGGATGAAGCCACAGACTAGACCTGCGGTACAATGCCCCTCAGTGGTATTTCAAGTATGGACTACGGACTATGGGGCCAATCTTCCGCTGGTGCTCATCAACATCAGCTTCCATGTGCCACATCAGCCAATGGAGGGTAAGCGTCATTCTGAAGGTGCTGAGGCACGTCACTGTCAGATGGGGCTGACCCTTTCTAATATGGAAAACAGGAGCTGTGGTTCCTTTGCCACAAGAATCCACATTTAAATACTAACAGTCCTTTAACACACAGTGCCCCAGCCAGAGGAAACTGGTTTCTGTTAATTACAAGGGTAGGAAGAAAAATAAGTGAGATTGGATTATACTTAATGGATCGCTCCTGCTAAAATAATCAACAGGAAAATACGGTGTTTCCTAAAATGACCTGTGAGGTCTCTGAGGCCGTAAGGGTATGAGGGACGAGCTGTCGCTTACCTTGCTAGTTTCAAACTTATCCCCAGGTTGGTGGTAGTCGAACCCTGGACTGCCATTGGAGGTAGATATCTTCAGGGGTGGCAGAGGCGGGTTGTAGCTGGAGCCCTTGGGGGGCTTCTCTGAGCCCACAGGGACAGATGAGTAGGGTCTTGGGCTGGCTTGTGGAAGCCTGGGGGGCTGGGAGCGGACCATAGCTGTGCCCCTTTCCTTCCGCTGGTATTCAATGGGTGACTGTAGAGCTGCAGGAGAAGAAACGAGTTACTTTATCTTCAGGAATCCCACAGGGATATGGAGGCCTATTAGGTACCAGCATTTACACTAAATTCTGTGTCTGTGCGTGCATATGTTTAAGGAGCTGCAGAACAGGACTGGCTCCCACCGACATTTAAATCTGCCAGAAGGAAGCATATGTGAAACACTTGGGAACAGGGAGTACTCAGAAGGGAGATGGGGTGCAGGTGCATAGTTTTTAGAAGGTTCTGTGAAGCCAGACTGTCACTCTGAAGATGAAAAGCATGTACGTATTAAATAAACTTAACAGTTTGAAGTTCAGATCCTATCACTGAGGTGCATTTGAGGAACACAAACCTCACAGCGGTTAGATCTGACAGGAGCAGGCCCAAGGTTTCCCGTCTCATTCAGAAGCCATTTTTGAGGCCAAATCAAACAAGGGCTAAGTGAATGTGGAGGAGGAGAGAACTTAGCTGGGGAAGGTAGGTGAAAGACCAAGCAACCCAGAGGATGAGAACGCCAAGCTTGCTGGGAAAGATGTGAGCTCTGCTTCAGTTTACTGAATATACGATTCAAAGTTCCAAGTCTAAGCATTAAAGAGGTACAGCCAGGAAAAGCCACCGTGGCAGACCGCTGTATGAAGGGTTTTCAGGACAGGCCCAAGCAGGGCATTTTTATCAGGGTTTTCCTCCTGCAGCAGCAACTATTTAAGTGGATTACCAGCTGCACCCCGTACACAGTGATGGGATTCAGTAGACTGGACGGGGTCACACTCTACTTTCTAATCAGGTCTCCGGAGGGAAGATTGGCTGAGATGCCTGCACATGTGTCTTTAAACAGAAGCTTCCAAACCAGAAATCCTTCAAAGAATGCAGTTTAAATGACTGTTTACATATGCACATATTTTGCATTAAATCACACTAGCAACAAGCTGTGTTTATTTAAAGCTGCATATTCAGAACTTATAAACTATACAGATTTCAGTTCTAACTTGTGTTGTTTAATTATCAATGTTTTAGAATAAAAAAGCAACTTGGGAGCTCAGTGTTCTACACCTCTTTCAGTTGGGAACATGCTCCCCAGGTACTCTCTGAGAACCTGACATAGTAGTCTGTCATTAAAAGTCATGGGCTTGTGAGTCAGGGAGTGATGACACACACTTTTAATCCCAGTACTGGGGAGCAGAGGCAGGTGGATCTTTGAGGCCAGCCTGGTCCACATAGTGACTTTCAGGACAACCAGGGCTACACAGAGAAATTCTGTTTAGGGAAAAAAGTCATGGGATACAGATAATGCATGTGTAGTTGGTTACTGGTGGGACGTTTGGATACTAGGCTCACAGCCTTCTGTTCATTATCCAGGAAACTCTTTTTTTTTTTTTTTTTTTTTTTTTTTTAAAAGGTTGCTTGAACTCAAGATCCCACAAATGCAGGCTAAGCAAGTTTTCAACTACTGAGCTATGTCCCAGTCATAACCTTTTGTTTTAAGATGAAAACATTGTGTTACATTCCTTACCACGGAGAAAAGTGACACACAACAGGAGGGTTGGACTGTCCTGTGGTATGTATAGTGAAGGTAGTGTCTTGATGTAGGTATAGTGTAGGTAGACTATGCTGTCCTGTGGTAGGTGTGGTGTAGGTAGTGTCTTGATGTAGGTATGGTGCAGGTAGGCCATGCTGTTCTGTGGTAGATGTGGTGTAGGTAGACCATGCTGTCCTGTGGTAGGTATGGTGTAGGTAGACCATGCTGTCCTGTGGTAGATGTGGTGTAGGTAGACCATGCTGTCCTGTGGTAGATGTGGTGTAGGTAGACCATGCTGTCCTGTGGCAGTACTGCTTGCCCATCAGTAGACTCCAGCATGGGCAGAACACATCTAACTCCAAAGTATCCTTTTCATAAAATAAGCTGAGTGAGGCACAGAGAAGTGCTGCATCTCACCCAAGGTCCTCAGCTAGGATGGTACCTCTTACCTTTTCCCACAGTACTGAGTTCCATGCTAGACAGCTGGTAAATGCTATGTTCACATCATCTAAAAGAGTCTAGAAACTGTTCTGGCAAGGAGACAGACCAAGGGTGGTCCTGTGAGTATAGGTGTATACGTGCAAGGGCACAGAGTCATGTGTCCATCTCAATAGAGGTAAGAAGAATATGTGTACAGATCTCAGTCAGGCGAGAAGGGGTGATGATACACCCGACAGTGATGTCTATGTATGTATGTATGTTGCATGTTTGTATGTATGTGCTCTTGAGACTATTCTTTCATATTACTGGTTCCATTTTGCCTTCAACTTCAGGCTCCAGCTCAGTAGAGCATCCCTACCTTCCAGCTGTCCATCTCTACTCACCCACTAAGCTGAAGGTAAACATATACCAGCCGGGGCAATGTCAAATATAAACAACACAGTAATTCTACTTCACCTTGTGTGTGTGTGTGCGTGTGCATGTGTTTCAAGACAGGGTTTCTCTGTGTAGCCTTGGCTGTCCCAAAATTCACTGTAGACCAGGCTGACCTCGAACTCACAGAGATCCACCTGCCTCTCCCTTTCAAGTATTGGGATTAAAGGCATGAGCCACCACCTCTTATGGATGCCTGCAGAGTCCATATTATCTGAGTAACCATCAGTTGGTTACTGGTGGAAAGTTAGGGCACTATTGAGGTAGGCTTAGCAACTATCTTGTTTGAAAGGGGCACGGTTAGCTAGATGGGTAGCTTAGCCAGGCCTTCACCTGTTGGGAAAAGAGAAAGGATTTGAACTGTTTTACCAAACTCCTAGTCATCTCTAGCTAATCCTAGAGAGCCTATGAGGGTACCTGCCACTAGCCACAATGTAAGAGAACAAGAATCCCAGAACGCGCCTGCCTGTCTTATAATTTCCCCCAATTTACTGCCAGTTGACCATGGGGACCACAAAGACATACACATACAATATCCTGTGGACAAATGCCCCTTTGATTAAAAGCATGGGACTTCTTTCTCACACCTGTCTGTTCCATTTATACCTTCAAGAGGCTTCTGGAGTCGTCTCTGAAACTACTGAGGTTGGAGACGACAGATGTGATCTGGCCTCCTAAGTCTCCATGAACTTAGACCCAAAGATGCTCAGGGGTAGGGGCCCCTGAATGGCTTGCGTTAGAAGCAGGCCTCTCACATACCATTCAGGAAGTCCCTCTGTGTTTCTAGGACTTGACTGATGTCCTGTACCCAGGCCTGCTGGATGTCTGAGTTGGCAGCCTGCAGAATGACTCTCTCTGAAGTCTCCCTGTTCATGAGTGCAAACTTGCAGGGGTCATTGTCGACATTCTCCTCCAGGACCAAGTAATTCATCTGAAACAAGACCAGTTGATCCTTTTCATACCTAAGGAGCTAAAATCAGTCAGCGACCCACTACTGTCCCTCAAAGTAAACTCACTTTCTTTTCCACTTGTATTTTATGTTTATATGGGCGCCTGCATGTATATCTGGGCACCATGTTTGTGCTTGGTGACTATGGAGATCAGAGGAGGGCATCAGAATCCCGGATCTGGAGTTATGGATGGTTGGGAGTCACCGTGTAGGTGCTGGGAACTGAACTTACCCCTCTGGAAGAGCAGCCAGTGCTCTTTAGTGCTAAGATATATCTCCAGCTCCTCCTTCAAAGTTTTTAACTTCAGGGAAAGTTTCCCAATTTTACTCTGTAAAGTCTCTAGCTTCTGTCTTAGGGTGGATAATATGAGGAGGAAACCCTCATGATCAGGCTGGAGACTGACCCTGCACCTGTCATTGCTTCTAACGGTGACCTCCAGGTAGCTTCAGCCACCATGATGTTCTCGGCCCCTTTGGATCCCCCTCACCTTGATGCTCCTTTTGAACATGTAGCCTGGGGTGAGGGACCCCTTTCGGAGCAGTTCACTGAAGATGACGATCTGCTCAAAGAGAAACACACGCCTCTCCTTGGTCCGGGACTGCATGCCAGCATCCAGCTCAATCACATAGAATGTGTCTTGCTGCAGAAGCTTGCCCTGGGCAGTCAGGGTGCCCTGATGGAGAGAGAGTTCCAGGGAAGGCCATGAAAAGCAGGGAGATGGATTCAGCTCTCTTGGGCGACATCTTTCCTACCTCTGGGGGATGTGAACAGTAGACCTGGTACTCAAAGCCATGGAACTCTAGCAAAATACTGAACTGGGATCCAATAACTCATCTGGGGATAGACTATGAGCATTCCCCTGTTCATATAAGGTTCCTAAAAGGAAAGGGTTTAGGTTATGGAGTCAGTAAGAAATGATGCCCCCCCCCAAAGGAAAACAGCTAAAAAGGAATGAACGATCTTGGTCTTTCCTCCCTTTTTGAGACAGGGTCTCACTGCATAGCTTTGGCTGGTCTGAAACTTGCTAGGTAGACTGGAGCTCTCCGAGACCCACCTGCCTGTTCCCGAGTGATGGGATTACCGTCCTACCTCGCCTGGTGCTTTTCTGGTTTTGTTCGTTTTTGTTTTTTATTTTACACTAAAGAAGACCGACAAACGTTTGGAGTAGGCAGTAGCCTACCTTCCCTGGCAACTTTGAGAATCTTTCTGCCTGGCTTCTCTCATTGTTATGAACCTATGACCAGTCTGTGGCCAAGGAGAGGATTATAAACAGGATCTCAAATACTGGATGATGCGGGTCCCTCTCACCTCCTTTTATTATTTAAGATAGGGGTATTCTGGAGTTTCTCTTTCTTGCTAAGACTGACAGGTGAAGTTGATTTTGATAAGGTCAGAGCTATTTATCTGGATCCTGTGATCCTTCTTAAAAGGATTCCAGCTATCAAGCTATATTCTACCCCACTGGGGCGGGAGAGCTCATCTGGTTTGGCAGCTTCTAATCAGCATCCCAGAAACATTTTTAAAGGGAACTTGTCCACCCAGCAGGTCTCCACAGAACCTCCCAGGAAAACTTCACTATTTATCACTATTTATTTATTTAATTTCTCTGCAATAAGAAGACTTTGACCCCTGGGACAGAGGTCAGGGGGATTAGGAAATAGATTCTTTCTCAGGGACAACTTTTACCCTCTAGTGCAAAACGTCAGTCATGCCCTGCACGTGGTGCCATATTCCAAGCATTCCCTGGCACAGGGGTCATTTCTTCTTTTGTGTTGCTGAAAAACACCTGCCCTTTGCTGGGACCGTGGCTCCTGACTACCAAGGTCAGCAGGAGAATAGGCTTATCTCCACCTGGTCCAGAGTTAATATTAAGCCAGTGACCAGCTAGCCAAGAAAGCTCTACACGCTTCATTATTACACAAGACTCAATCAGGGACACAGGCAGGCAGCTTGAAAGGGAAAAATCACAAGATCTGAGAGGCAGACAATGAGAATGAGGGATGCTCACTGTCCTTTCCAATCAGCTGTGGGGATGCTGAGCAGATTCTCTGCAGCTTAATGATGAAAATATGGGACAATGGTGCTTGATTTATAAGAGAAAACTACATTTCCATGTGGCTTTATAGCACGTGCACACACACACACACACACACACACACACACACACACAGAGTCTCAAGTGGGTCAGACAGCACAAACTTCTCCTGAAGGGACTCAGAAAAATCTAACCAGACTCCTATTCGGAAAACACCAGGATGTCTACGTTAAAGAGTAAGAGGTAGGAGAGAACATTTCCTGACAATAGCCTCAGATTTGGTATAACAGCAGGAGAGGAAAGTATAAAATCTCTTCAGGCTGAATAACAAGACCCTGAGTTCAAGAGTACACATGAGCTAAGTAATTCAACTTATGCTAACATTTGACTGAGGCCTACCTTAGAGAACTGGGAACCCATGGAAATCTGTCACCTAGATCCTGCCATCACAGAGCATGGAAGCCAGGCTGGGGCAGGAAGGGTGGGCTGGAAGGAAGTCTGGAGAACAAGGGGACTGTCCCACCCTCAGTGACACCGCAGCTGGCCTTCTTTCTGTACTTTATCTGGGCTAACCTGTGCTAACTTAGCGAGGCTGGGCTGGGTAGAACCTCTTTCCAAATTATCTCAACTTTCAGGAATCCCTTTGAACTAAAAAAGAATAATGAAATCTTAGACTTCAAGATTGCTGGGAAATAGGGTTTTGAAAGGGGCGATGTGGACATAGACATAATATCACGTTTAGAGGGGAGGGGATGCGATTCAGGAAAATGCCATGGGAACCGGAAGATGCCACCATCAAACTGAAGACAGATTGGGAGCAGATCCTTCCTGGGTGCTCAGGCCTGTCACTTAAGCCACCTGATGTATAGTGCTCTGCAATGGCAGCTCTTCCAGGCCAGTGTGTCTCCTTCCCTTCAGGCTTGTTCCCTCATCAAGGATCAGAAGTGTATTGTGTGATAGTTTGGAGCTTTAAACATTTGCTGACGTAAAACCCAATCACTATACAGACTTCTATGGAAGACCTATCCCCCGAAGAACAGTTCATTTCCCCACGGTGCCTCAGATCCTCACATTTCTTAATCAGGAGGAAGGAGGGAAGAGACAAGGAACTTTATCCCTTTCCAACTCCCTTGGAATTCTGATCCCAGTTTGGCCAAATCACTGAACTTCTGCAATGCTCCCATCTCCCAGATCTGAGAACCAAAGGGGCAGGGGGGAGGGAGGGGAGAGGTAGGTGCACTGCTTCAAAGGGAAGAATCTCTGTGGCCTGGCTCCTGTCCATGGGAGCTTGGTGGCACTCCCAAGGACTCACCTCAAAGCCCTGCAAGCGTCCCAGATTCATCATGTCATTGCAGCGTTTGGGAACAAGGCACATTAACTCCACTGCTTTCTGTGGGAAAGAACACATCACTCAGGATGGGGAACACCACTCAGTAGGAAGCTCACAAAATTCAGGGAGGAAAGAGGAGCTTATCTCTGCCAGCCTCTCTGTTTTCAGAAAGGGGGTGGTCCCTTGCTGCTCACTCTCAGAGGACTGTGTGGGGTTCTTAGATAGGAGAGGCTGGTATTAGCAGCACAGGGGCTCCATGTCAATAGTGACAGCACACAGGGAAATGTTGCCCAGACCATCCTTTTTCTACCTCCTGCTTTTATCACCCTTCCTATTATTACTTTTTTTCTGTGTTGCTTTCAGAATGCCCAAGTTGAAACACAGAGGTTCTGACCTAAAATTACCTGCTACAAACGGCTGCAACTTTTGGCTTAAAATAATCCCTATGGCGGCACAAAGGACTCACTGAGGGGGTAATCCTCTGTGTGTGTTGGGGATGGAAATGGAAACATTTATGTGTTAGAGTCCAAAGGCACTGGGCACCAGGGACAAAGCTGCATACTGAATGTTGACAATTTGACCCAGTGTCAAATATCCCCATTCCCCACTATACCCAGCAAGAGCCCCAAATATCAGTGGGTTAGGCTCTGGGCAGGTCCAGGGTAGGATTCTTGAAGTCTTAGAAACACTCTGTGTTCAGTAGCACTTGCCATTCCTCATGTTGCTGAGTAAGATGGAGTGGCTTGGACCCTGGACCTTCTGGCCATCTTTTCCCTTTGGGGACAAGACACTCGATACAGTGTCTTCTTCCTAAGAAAAGCAAGCATTACAAGCAGAAACCTACCTCAATGTCGGAACACTCCAAACCAGCCTTCTCACTGTATCGCAGGAAGTCCTGGCAAGGAAGGGTGAATCAGAGAGTAAAGTAGCCAGACAGCCACAAACAAACAAACAATCCCCCCAAATTATCATAAAAACACAACACCCCAAAGACAATTGTTTGTAGTAGCCGAGAAATGAAATGACATGATATGTTAGACAGAGAGACATTGAGAAAGACTCCAGAATATGACAAATGAGCCTGGGAAAGGGGACAGAAACGGAAGGAGAGTGGGGCCATGTCAAGAGACCACGGAAGGTCTCCAGGGCCACCTTCCCCTTCTTATACGCTTGATATTTTTGAGGACTTTGTTGCTGTTTGTGTGAGATAGGATCCCACTCCACAGCGCAGGCTGGTTACATACTCATGGCCTTCTTGCCTTTGTGTCCTGAATGCTAGGAATACAGATGAGTGGCACCGTGCCTGGCTTATGCTGTGATTTCAAAGGCACTGAGTCAGAGGCTGTAAGAGTGTCAGGGTGGAGACAGAGTGTGGAGGTAGGACCCTTGGCTCAGTTCTCCAAATGAAAGATGAAAGAGAGAGAGGTGTGGGGAAGAAAATAGAGAAAAACAGGTAGCAAGCAACCTTATGGGCAGAAACAAGGGCCACGCAAATAAGACCCATGCAAGCTATTCAGGCCCAAGGCTGGCAGAGCCACCAGCAGCTCTCCAGCCTGAAGGCTCCCAGCTTTTTACCTTAAGCAGCAACTGGTACTTTGTTATTCTTTGAATGGGCTTGATAAGGAAGTCACTGAGGGTCAGTCTTTGATTGATCTCTTGTTTAACCTCCTGAAACACAAAGGTACAAGGGGTGAATAATGAGTCTTCAGGCTCTCCAGAGATACTTCAGAATCTTCCAGCAACAACTGCCCACCCCACTGTTCATGTTATGAGCTAGGGTCACGCAGCTCCAAGACCTTGCCTGACTCCTGAGTCTCACAGTGAACACTGTCACACTGTAGTCCTTGACTTTATCCTGGGAGAAACCTGAAACAGATACTATGTTCTCTCTGCTACTCCAGGGAAGAGTCAGGTGAGGGCTTCCCTCAGATATAACAGACCTCTAAGGATGGGCCCTGAACTCTGCTCAGGGTCTTTTCTAAGAGATGCTGGTGTCTCTTCACCAACAGAAGTGATTCTGCCAGGCTAGGACATTCTCACACTTGGAGGTGCTGAATGCAGGGATGATATTAGACACTAAGAATCTCAAGGATCAAGGTCAGTGGTGTGAGAGACCAGTTTTGACGCTAGCTGAGAACAAAAGCTGTCTATGAAGGGGCTGGAGAGATGACTCTCAGTTAAGAGCACTGGCTGCTTTCCCAGAGGACCCGGGTTCAATCCCCAGCACCCTCATGGCAGCTCACAACTGTCTGTGACTCCAGTTCCAGGGGATCTGACACCCTCACACAGACATCCACGCAGGCAAAACACCCAATGTACGTAAAATAAAAATAAATAAACAAAATTTTCAAAAATCTGACTATAAAGAAACTGCAAGGTCTTTAACCAAGGGGAAGGTAATTAGCAACAGTCCCAGGGACAGATGGGAAAGATGGTAGATGCAATCTGCTCAGTGGTCACGTGAGAAGGACAAGAGCTTCCATAAATGGAGGCTTCTCAGCAATGTATGGATAGAGCCACCCCGCTCCTCTTTAAGCAAAGGTGTATATGGGGATGGAGCTGAGAGGCTAATGGCTCTGTGGGGACAGGTGTCTTGTCATTAAGGCCAGTGGCAGGGGCACCTGTGGATGGAGGACCTGGGGTGTGTTTCAATGTGGCTGTCTTGGCCTGAGCGTCTCATCCATAAGAAATAGCTCACCTCAAAGTAGGCATCGTATTCAGCCACGATGTACTCGGAACGGGGCTTGTTCTGGCAGTACCACACATAGATGTGCAACTTCCGTTCCTGGGACAGAAGGAAACTTGACAGTCAGGCAGCCTGGCTGTCTATTCATCCCTCTACCCCTGAGTCAGTTAAAGACAAGGAAGGGGCCACATGAAGGAAAGAACAGGGTGGTGAAATGGCTAAATGTGTTAAAAAATAAAACCAGAGTACTGGGAGAGAGCAATCCCATGAAGAACTGAGGAGGCTCCTGGAGAGATGGAAGATGGCCAGGCCGACACTCACATGTTTAATGAAGAGCTGGGCCAGTCTGTCTTGCTCTTGGGTACATTTTTCCAGTTCAGCCAGGAAAAAACTAAAAGGTGAGAGAAGGAAGTCATTCTTCTTGGAGAGATGTCATCTCTCAATGATGAAATAAAGGCAGGAGGGCTCTAGTCAAATACCCTGCTCAGGGCAGATGCAGGGGCATATGCCCCACCTTCAGGGCAGATGCAGGGGGTAGATACCCCACCCTCAGGACAGATGCCCCACCCTCAGGGCAGATGCCCCACCCTCAGGACAGATGCCCCACCCTCAGGGCAGATGCCCCACCCTCAGGGCAGATGCAGGGGGTAGATGCCCCAGCCTCAGGGCAGATGCCCCACCCTCAGAGCAGATGCAGGGGGCAGATGCCCCACCCTCAGGGCAGATGCAGGGGGCAGATGCCCACCCTCAGGGCAGATGCCCCACCCTCAGGGCAGATGCCCCACCCTCAGGGCAGATGCCCCACCCTCAGGGCAGATGCAGGGGGCAGATGCCCCACCCTCAGGGCTGATGCCCCACCCTCAGGGCAGCACGGAGCTTACTCTTTATGCCAGTCATAAATCTGGTGGATGTTTCCAAACACGATCTTGTCCTTTCCTCGCATATCCTCGGGGACCCCCTTCTCTTCTATTCTCTTCATGAAGCCCTGCACAACAGAGGTGACATCAGCAGAAGACGTCAATGTTCTGGGCCAAGCCCCATCCCTTTGTATTCATGTCAGCCCATACTCCAGACTGCACTGTGGCCGCTTCTCCCACTCAACCAGGCCCCAGCTCCTCTAAATATATTAAAATACTTATTTTCCTCTCTTCTTCCCTCCCTTCCCCTTCTTTCCTATTTTGAGACAGTTTCTCTGTACAGCCTTGGCAGTCCTGAAACTCTCTATGCAGACCAGGCTGACCTTGAACTCAGAGATCCACCTGCCTCTGTCTCCTGAGTGCTGGAATTAAAGCACCCCCCCCAAAATTAAAATATTTCAAGAAAGTGAAAAAATCTGCCTCCACATTCTGTCTGAACTGTACCAATTTTAATTTCATTTCTGCAAATGCCAGAAAGTCAAATACGTACAGTCAACAGGTTACAGCACCTGGGCCCAGGTAGGGTCTACTTTGCTCCTGGTCAGGTGAGCACTGATAACCCATGCTGTCACCTGCTTACCTCTACCACAATCCCCAGGTCCTTGACATAGTCCTTCTCTGTCTGTACCAGCTCATTGAGGACAAACCTGAGTAGCAGATAAGAACAGTGAGGATCCTAGTCATCATTAATCAGGATATCTCCACAGTTAAGAGCACAGGAGTGTGACTTCAGAAAACTTAACAAATACCACTGTAAAGAGCCTCATAGAACACATATTGGCACAGCTGGGGACTCACTGATGATGACAGTCCAAGGCTCAAGAGGGCTGTCCCCAGGGGCAACGACAGTCAGGTGAGGGAGGGGGTCCATTACCTTTCTCCCCTCCCTAATTTTTTCCCTCCCCTGCCTCTCCTCCCCTCCAAGACAAGGTCTCATATTTCCCATGCTGGTCTCAAATTCCCTATATATCAAAGATGATTGTGAAGTTCTGATCCGCCTGCCTTCACCTCCTGAATGCTGGGATCAGATGTATGCCACCATAGCCTGCTTTACGTAGTGCTGGGCTTTGAACCTGGGACTTTGTACATGCAAAGCAAGCACTCTGTGAACCAAGCTTCACCCCATTCCCTCTTGCAGAAACACAGGGTGGAAAGAACTCTAACTTTTTGCAAAATTGAGTTACAAAAGTGTTGAGACCAAGGGATCAATATGAGACTTTGTTCCTTTATTTCGCCTCTGTTCTTATCTTAGCAAGAGAAAAAAGACATCTGTATGTTAACCAACCTAGAAAGGCTGTGGAGATATTGAGCAAAGCTTCTACAATACATAATCTGCAGCTATTTAGGAATGTATCCATGGTAACCGGCCTAGAAAATTCTCAGTCAAGGCTAAAGATCCTAGGTTGGCTACAGCTATTTCATGTTTACAGTTCTAAATACTGCATTCTCTACCCCAGGATATGGGATCGATAAGAAGGGCATTTGCTTTCTTGGGTTCTTTTTGAATTATTTCCACCGTCTAGGGCATTTATTACATGCCATTTACCCCATCTGGGTTTTGCCATGCTTATAACAAGGCAGGGATTATAAAATCCTACTATTTAAATACTGAGATAAATGGGAAGGTTAGGGGACTTGTCCAGGCCTATAATGTGAAGATCAGAGGAGGGATTTAAACCCAAGTGTTAAGGTCCCAAAGACTATCCATTCCTAGTAGCCCATTGCCTAGGGAACAGTTCGGCCAGGCCTCTGGTGTCCCTGAAGTCTCCACCCCACTTCCTTTCTTCAGTTCTGAGAGCCAAACACTGTACAGAGGACACCGTGGTTAGTCACAGGCCTGGAGGTCCTGTGTTTACAGGAGTCAGAGTGTTGCCTGGAGGCACACCAGTCCATTTTTTTGGCCTCTGACAGCAGGAATAACATACTGAGGTGCTGAAGGAGTGTGGTGACTGTTATAGCCCAGAGACTGTTCTAAACCTAGGAAGCAATTCATCTGAAATGCCTTTCTACAGAGCACAGAGAAGCTCCTGAATCCTGGGGGTCTGGGCCTCAGAGAATCCAGAGGGAACATACAGCACATGCTTGCTTCATGAGCTTGCTTCCAGCTGGCTCTCTCCCTCCAACACATGGTCATGTGTTTCAGGACACGGGAAGGAACTAGCAAGGACAAATAGTAGCCTTTAGATGTATCTTTAGCATGGCCCGAGTACTTCCTGGAAGAGAGTGGCAAGACAAAAAGCCACAGCCAAATGAGGGTGGGAACTGAGGGCTGGGCGGCCCTGGGCCAATGCTCTGCCGCTAGGTACCAGTATTTTTATCCTCAGTTGTTTGCTGGAGGCTGTCTTGGCTTTTGAAAAGGGGACTGCACTGGGTTCCCAGGACAAATAGAGTACCTGGAACACTGAGACAAGAACAAAAAAGTCTAGCTAGTGTAGCAGAGAGCACATCTACCAGCCCAGTACTAGAGAGGCAGGTGAATCACGAGTTTGAAGCTAGCCTGGGCTACATAACAAGACTGCTTCAGAAAACAACACAAAACTACAGTGGTATACATGTTTTTCAAGGCACTGCATGACCGCCCACCCAACAACTGGAAAATAATGCAATTCTTTTTCATGTCCAATCCCAGCAGGACATGAATGCTAGTCTTTGGTCTGAAATTCTTTCAGCTTCACATGGCTTTATATTCGTTACTGTTCTTTTTGGTAAAACGCACGCCGAAGGAAAGTGACGAAGGAAGGGGGGGCTGACTTTGGCTCCTGATTTAAGGGGGTACACTCTACCATGGAGGGGAGGGGACATAGCTGGCCACACTGCATCCATCGAGATGAACATCTGTGTTGAGCTCAGCTTCCTCTTGGTTCCTTTTCATTCAGTACAGAACCCCATCCCATGGGATGGTGCCACACATGCTCAGCATTGATCTTCTGGAAATGTTTTCACAGATGTATCCCCAAACTGTGTTTCCCAGGAGATTCCCATCCCGTCAAGCTGACGGAGAAGACGACTGAGCATCTTGTGACTGGCCCCTTCACACTGGTAGGGGATGGGTGAACTTCTGAGCTCTGGCACTGGTGTGCTCACTGCCGAGACGCTGTTCCTCCCTGCTGAGCTCCTTACCTCCTTCTGCTCCTGCTCTCTGTGCAAGCCCAGAGGAAGCACTTTAAACTGTAGCATGGCCGTCCCTGTGCTCGATTTTCTTTCTTCTCTAGGTTCCAAACTATTTAATTTATTCTGTTTCTTTGAACCCTGCCTCAAGTGAAGACTTTCTGTTGTTGGTACTGATTGTCTTTCTCATAGATTTATCCCACTGGTGGAACAGAAGACGTACTCAAGGGCACCCGGGGAGCGGGTGAGCGGCCACACCCGGGGTGCGGGCGAGCGGCTGCAGTTGAAGGGCAGCAGGTCCATCCTGAGTGTCTTCCTCCCCCTGGACAAAAGACAGCTGTTTTCTTTTCTCCGTGTGGCCTTTCATATAGTAACTCTTCGGTGTCCTCTTGGCGTCTCCTGGTTGAGCCTCCAGTGCCTACATCTCTGCTTCTAGCCTCTTACAGCATTCACAACTGAGCACCATGACATCCTCCAGCAGGTTAGAATGAGTCAGGCCAGTCGTCAAGGGAGTTCAGGATGTGGAAAGTGGAGGGTTTGATGATAATCGGAAGAGAGAGCAATGTGGTGGACTAGACTGCAACAAACATTTCTGGCTTGTTATAACAATATCAAGCAAGATCTCATTTGGATAATGACGTAAGTGCTACTCAGGCCCATTTGTCCTGATATCAGCTGTGCCTCATCTTGATGGAGGACTGGAACCAGTTCTTACCCCCCCCCCCCCTTAACCCCAGCCAGCACTAGTGTAACACCCACAGGAGAAGCGAGGCCCAGGAAACCTCACTTTGGAGGTGACAGCTCATTGACTAAATCCTTGGGATCCTTCAGACCCTCCAAAGGTTCTGGGGGTAAACACAGGGATTAGTTTACACAATACTTGTTTCTCTTCCCTATGCAGTGGTGGCCTTGCTTTGATACCAGGCTCTTGCCATAATGTTAGCACTTTTGCTTCCAAGGAAACAAAACCCTAACTGTTTACTCTGCATATTTGCCAGCAGCAAAAGGACTTGGCTTCAGTTCTTTTTGCTCACTTTTATGTCTGTGGCCCGGCTAAGATGATGGATGTAAAGGGGAAGAGAAGCCAGACAGTGAGGGGACCCTTCACACCTGCCTCGCCCATTCTGAGTGTCATTCACAACCTCCCACATGGAGTTACCGGCAGCTTTGCTTCCAGAGGACTCAGCTCTAAACGAGTTCTGGTTCTAATGCCTGTTGTCTTCAATATCTCAAACGCCAGGAGACTGACTCCACGTCAAGGTGGAGAACTGGAGTATGCCTTACACAGCATATGGGTTTTTATAAGATGTGAATGGCATCTTACCACTAGTCATTCAAAGTAAGGGCGGGTTCTTGCACAACAAAACACAAATGGATGCAAGGCCCTGGATGGAGAAGCAGAAATGGGCCCCACCAGGCAGCCACTCCTGTGCTTCTTTTACCTACATTTGGGGAGCATCTCCTCAGGTGATCACCTCAGACTTCTGCCAGTCAGGGGCTCTCTGGTGCTGCAGGCCCACAGTAACTATCCCCCAGTTCTCTGAATTCTACTTTTCCCCTCCTTCCTTCCTTCATTTCCTTCTTCTCTGTCTGTCTCTCGTGTATTATGGTTATATTAGATCTTGGCTATAACCACACTTTATCAATAACAGCTATCTCACAGACTATATATCCTCAGCCCAAGCTTATTGGGCTTATTGATGGTCAGTAATGTACCATACAGATTTGGGCCATCTTCATTTAGGAAGGATGAGAGTAGTAGACAGACAGCATGGGCCCTCCTGGCCACTGTGTGGCATACACACGTACCAAGGAGGGATGATGAGCCACTTACATTCTGCCTCTCAGAGCCTTGGCTTTCTGTTCTTCTTCCAGGTTTCTAGGTGGTGTGGGAGGGGCCATCCCCTCATTCAGACAGCCCGTGGGGTCCTTCAAGCTCCCCCTATAAGAGCCTCCTTCCAGAGTCTAGAAAGAGAAGGATAAATAGCCTCAGGGTGAGCACTGGAAAGTTATTTGCAAGCTCCGTCTCTCCAGTCTAACCACAGGCAATATAAAAACCAGCAGCCAAGGCTGATCTCTCTAAACCACCATGATGCACTGGGAGACCAGAGACCTCTCTGCATGCAATCAGAGTACGCCAGGCATCCGTGTGATCAGGGCACACTAGGCATCCATATGTTGCCAACTGCCCAGACACAATGAAACTGTCATGGTGACTTATCTCTGGGTGAGGGACCCAGCAGGAAAACTAACCACTGGGGTACTATACCAAATAAGGCACTGGAAAGGCAGACCAGCTGTAGGACCACTTCATGCAAGTTGATAAGGAAAGGGAAGGGACAGACCTCGGTGGTGGAAATCTTTGTTACACGAACTGCAATGCTTTGGAAAAAGATGACAAGATGCAAACTAGAGAGAGCCAACAAATGTAGCCTTTCCTAAAAACATGTAAGCTATTGGCCAAAAGCTTTCTTTTATTAATCCTCATTTATGTTAACTAAGGTGCCACTTAACTAAGAAAAGTAAATAAACTAGGATAGTGTTCTAGAAGCAGCCTAGAAAAGGAACCCGCGGTCTTGCCCCAGGTCTGATGGTTGTGATGTACTCTTGCAGGGGACATGAAACTGTCCTGTGCCTTCCTGGGTTTTCAGATCAGATTCTCCCTTTTAGAAACTTTCTAATGGACAGAGATGACACTTGTACAAGTTACAAGTGTTCCACAGGGGAGCCTCCCTCTGTGACTGGCACTGGCCACAGCAACATATTCAAGTTATAACACACTTAACTTGTAACTGGTAGGAGTAACATACTCTTTGGGGCCATACTAGCATTTTACTGTATTAGCTTACTGCACGTGTAGGATGCCATCATATGGGTCTTTGAAGATATTTTGACAGACGCGTACATCTATGCAATAAATTTTAGTTCCATTCACCACCTATTACCCTGTCTCATTCCCACACCTTCTCAAGCTGAAACCTGTCTTCTCATCTCTGAATGTGACTCACTGTTGTATTAAGTTTCTGGCCCGGTCTTTCTGGCCTATCCTCATGGCTCGGACCCGCAGACCCACAGTCCCATAGTCCTACTGAAACATACAGATGCTTATATTAATTGTACACGGACTGACCTGGGGCCCAGGCATATAACTTTCTAGCTCTTGCTCTTAAAGTAACCCATGATTCTTATCCTGTCCAGTCATGCGGCTTGGTACCTTTTCTCAGAGCAGCGTAGGTATCCTCTGGTGTGTCTGTGGCATCTCTGCCCTGTTCTTCCTGTTCCCAGAGTTTCCTTAGTCTAGTAGCCCCACCACACTTCCTTTGGCCAATCCGTGTTTTTATTAAACCAGTAGGCAGGACAATTATTTACAATCTAACAACATAATCCCACTACAACTCACAAATAAATAGGGCTGCCTCATGAGCATGGGCAGGAGGTTATTTGAGTACAAGCAACTTTTCAGTGGCTACACAATTAGAGAAAATGACAACTTCCCCAAGTAACTGTTAATAGTTGTCAGGGACAGGGGCTCATGAACTCTTCCTGATTTATGATGAAATGTTGCTGGGTCCAGTCTTTTAAAGGTCTTATCAGATAACCATAATTTCTTTGAATTCACGGGTGCAAGAGTCAAGCCATGTCTAGAAGACAATGTTCTGCATCTCCATCTTCCAACCCTTCTGTTCCCTGAGCCCGAGAGCCAGGCTGTATGTAAGGCAAGTACCAACAGCACCGAGCACTTGGTTCTGGGGATTGGTAGAAGCAGAGAAACAGTAATCCTATACACCACGATCAAGGTGGGCATCAATAACACAAGCAAGAAAGACAAATGTCATCTACCCAAGGTGCCTGACTATACCAGCCCCTGTGGTCTCTAAAAGGCTTCACTTAGTAGTCTTTGTAAACACCAGCTTTAAGATACAAGTCACAAGGATCAAAAAACGCCATCCACAGAGGTGGCAGGATAAAAGGCTGTGGTCTGGTCTTACACAGTCTGCACTTGAGAGAATCTATCACTAACATTCTTAGCTGCTGCATTTCAACAGAAGCCAAACGGAAGCAGGAAAGAACATTCCAGGGAAAGGAAACAAGGCAAATGTGGCACCCGATAGGAGAAAAGATGGAGAATATTAAGTCTTGAGTGGAATGGTAACATCGGCCTCTCCCACTCGCCCAGTTGATAGACGACGCCAAGGGTCAGACCCGAATCTGTTGCCAACACTAGAATTAAAAGCCAGTGCCTTCCAACTTAAGAGAGACAACTGCTTTCCACTTGACATAAAGGTGTTTACAGAATAAGTAATCAACCGTGGAAGCTGTTACATCCAGAGCAGCAGTATAGGCTAAAAATAAGAAAGGTCGAGAAGGGTTTAGCTACATTTATAGATACAGGATTTGTAACCTGTTATTAAGGAAATTAGAATGTCTAGTGCTGAGGCTTAACAAAGCAGAGGACAGGCAGCTTTCCAGAGCATGTCCCTGGTGCCATCACCAGAGACAGGCTCCAGCACAGATGGACCCAGCTGGTGATGGGTCTGATTAGTATCTTTTCCCGTTTCTCCCACTACCCTGCTGTGGCCTTTGTTCTGTAGCCTGTTGGCTGGTGGGAAGGTGATTGCCAGGCCGAGCAAGCAGGTCCACACTGCTGCCTCTAGGGTGCACGGCACAACCAGCTTGGCATGGTCCAATCTGTCTGCGGAGTGAAGGGCCTCTGAGGAGTGCAAAGTGTCATACAAGAACATCTGCCTTTCTCTTGGCTTTCATCTCTTGGGGAGGACTCTGGGGTAGTCAGAAGAGTGGCACACAGTAAGAGGAAAATAAAGGGCCTGGCCTAGTTCTTATGCTAGGCAGCCAGAGTGACCCCCATGAGGACTCAGTTGCCTGTGCCATAGAGTTGGATACAGGGATCCAGCCAAGGGCAACCTGTTACCGGTGCTGTCCCCAGGAGGAAAGAGCCCAGAGTTTCCAGTCTGTCCTCACAGTAAAGACCTCTGCCTCCTCACCTATGGTTCAGGACCACAGCATCCAGTAGATTTAAGAAAAGTGAACAAGGAAGGGGTAATACAAGTTCCTCTGGCTAGTCCAAGGTTCAAATAGATTCAAATAGATGGCATACAAAGAAGGAAGACCCCCATTATGGTCACCGGGTCTTGGGTCACACACCCTCCCTCTGCTCCCATAAGCACTTCCCATCCTCCCTACACATCACCCATTACACAGCACGGCAATCAATGCCTTATTTGTATTCTTTAAAGCTCAGGCGTCCACTATGTTATATGCTGACTATGCTGGAGAAAGAAGATGAGTAGGAGGTCCCAGATCTCTACGTCTAACCCACATCGGGTGTCCAACAGAAGGACCGTATAGGATAAGAAAGGGGCAGGGCCCCACGGAGGACGGAAAGAACTGAGAAGGTCTTCCTGGAAAAGGCAAAGTTCGGGAAGTTATCCCTCGGTGTTCTGGGGTATTGTCTAGACTTAATTCATCTTTCTATATAGTTAACTAATGTCTGTGTTGTTTCTGCATTTATTTAAGAATAGAATATAATGTAAATGCCATGTAATTAGTGATTGTTACACTGTCTTAATTAGGGAAAAAGAAAAAAAGTCAATACATGTTCGTGCAGAAGCGATTTTTTCCCCCAAAGGTTTTTTGATCTGAGATTGGGTGAATCCACAGAAAAGGAACCCAGGGATGTGAAGAGCTGACTATTCTGAGAAATTAAAAGAAAGAAAGAAAGGAAGGAAGAAAGAAAGGAAGGGAGGGAGGGAGGAAGGAAAGAAGGAAGGAAGGAAGGAAGGAAGGAAGGAAGGAAGGAAGGAAGGAAGGAAGGAAGGAAGGAAGGAAGGAAGGAAGGAAAAGACTTCACTGATACAGCAACGTGAAAACATTCCTGGTAGGGCTGCAGTGGGAAAAGTCATGGAGTGAAACCACATGTAGCAAGCTAAAGACATGTTGTAGGTAGGATTCAATGTGTGAGGAGAGGGGCTGGCAGAAAGCTGTGTTAGTGAGGTGTGTATGTGTGCATGTGTGTGTGTGAGCGTGAGCAGGGGGTGGGCGCGTACCAGAGAAGGAAGATACAAGAAGTAAAGTCAGATCCTGGAGACACACAGATGAGCTTTTAAAGAGCCTGTCTGTGGCATTAAGCAGAATGTAATATTGAAGTTAAGTTTTACAAAGATCATTCGCAGCATTCCAAAGAGCTTTTCACGCCACAGAAAAACAGTCTCTGACTGAACAACAAAAGAGGGCAAGATTTTAGATCTGAATACTGTGATTACTTTATTGGTCAAAGAGTCTGAAAGAAACACACGAAACCCTAACACCGAATGCATCCACATGATGATTTCTGTTTAGCCGCTTGTCCTTTTTCCAATTTTTGCTGAGTAAGCATATAATGCTTCCATTAAATTGTTTTAAAACAGGAAAGGCATCCCTTTGGCAATCACATGGAGAGATGCCAGGCTAAAATCCAGGGACAGACTGCCACTGTGCAGGCAGGAGGGGCTTTTGAACATTCACCCGAGGTTGTGGACTGTATAAGGACGGCTCCATGCTGACTTTCAAGGCTGGCTGCAGGGCCGGCTGTGCTGTGGCCTCCTGAGGGGAGATCAAGGTTCATCTGATGAGGTAAGAGGCCCCTCTGGCCTGATATCACTCACCACGCCAATCACGCCAATCAGTCCCCTCTTAGCTGCTCCTATTAGAGAACTTTCCCATCACACCCAGAGGATAGTTTTTATATACTGGGTGGAAAGAAAAGGAAGAAGCAGAGGTGGAGAGAGTAAAACAGGTATTTTTGTTTGGTAAGAGTAGAAAGGTCGGGAGCCTTCGCGTGCTGTGGGTGGGAGTGAAGAAGAGGGTGCCGTCTCTAAATAAATGAAAACTCAAACTTCTGTAAGACATAGAACTCCGGCTGGGCATGGTGGCGCACGCCTTTAATCCCAGCACTTGGGAGGCGGAGGCAGCCTCTGAGTTGAGGCCAGCCTGGTCTACAGAGTCAGTTCCAGGGTGGCTAGGGCTATGCAGAGAGACCTTGTCTCAGAAACAGAAAACAAAGAAACCAAAAACACATTTTCCACATTTTGAATAAACATAGAGAACCTGATGTCACGTAAAACCGGCCAGACACAGAGAGAAGAGTGCCACATTATCGCTCTTATGAAGAAAATCTTTTTGAAGAGTCGAGTTTACATGAAGTTAGAGAATGAAATGGAGGCTGCCAGAGGTGGGAGGGAGGGTGAGGAAGGAAGGGGTGATAAAAGTCAACAGTTCAAAGGTACAGATGTGTGGCATGAATCATTCTAGAGATGCAAGCCACATGCTGAAGGCCACAACTTAACATGATGTTATGTTAGGGACCTTCGTCAAATGGATTTAGGAGTGTTCTTGTCACACAGGAAATAACCATGGGAAATAACAACTATGTTAACTTGATCTCAGGATAGCAAGTGTTACATTTTACTATATGTACATATACAAATGTGTGTGTATGTATATCCATAATCTCATGTTGGAAAGCTTACATTTGGACAATAATGGACTTTTAAAGATCTGTAGAATATCGCCCTGACAAAAGGCCTCAGAGCTAGGCCATTCTCACCAGGGTCAGCCACACATTGAAAAAAAAACTGAGGTGTGGTATTTCCAGGCAAATGAAACTGCAGATTAGTGAGTTGGAGTTTTAAATTTTTGTTGGAATTCTAACCTTTCCTGTTCTGAACCTTAGGATCCCTTACCAGAAGGGTGCTAGATGACCCAGTTCCTGAAAACATATACCACCAGGATGGCTATGATGGGGCCCCTCCTTTGTCTCTTCTAGATTCTGAGCTGAATGGCTTGATTGATGCAAAGGGACCACAAAGCACAGACACAGACATAACCTGGCCTGAACCACTTGGCTACCCTGGGATGGTAAGTGTTCTCAAAGCAGGAGAGCCAGAGGGTAGAGTCTTGCTCAAGCTGACTTGTACATTTCTCAGGCCAGCAGGGAGACTAACCTAGGGCTGCCACTGGCCAAACTCCCCCCCCCCCCACCTTGGAGGTGGGAAATTATCAAGACACATCCACTGGGCCATGAGAATGGAATGAAGTGCTTGGGTGTGCGGCCTACGACGAGCACCAAGAAGGCTTTCTTCCTGGAAGATCAGTTCTATGCACCAGGCCGGTGGTACAACCTCCGGGGCTCCAGGCCATAGTAAATCCCCACATGGCCAGGAAGCTCTGGCTCCTTAGACTTGCAGGATGAAACCAAATGGTATCACCTGCTAAATTATTTCCTTGTAGCAGTCGCCCATTACCAGTCTACTGGCAGTCAAGTACTAAGATTTTACATATTCACACTAGGTCTTGGGAGCCAGAGACAACACAGTTTTTTTTTTTTTTTTTTTTATTGCCCTAAGACTAACATTTGTAGATGCCTACTTATCTGTGAGGCATGGCCATGCCTATGCAATCATCTGAGATTAGATTCTGGCCAACAGATTCATCATTATCAGGAGGGGCCCAAGAGACCAAGTTACTTTCCCAAGTAGACAAGTCATTTTTCTTGGGCTATGTTATCAGTAGGAGCTAAGGACTGAAACCTTCACCTCTGGTCCCCACAGATTTGCGACCAGTTACAGAACCATAGCTGCTAAAGACGGAAAAAGTCTCATCAAGATTCACAGGGGTGAGCGGCGGTACATGCTTTTAATCCCAACACTCAGGAGAGTGAGATTGAGGCCAGCCTGGTCTACAGAGTGAGTTCCAGGACAGCCAAGGCTACACAGAGATATTCTGCCTCAAACAATGCCCGCCCCAAAAGACTCACATGGAGAAAGCAGAAAAAGTGCTTGCTTCTGGCTCAAGAGTTCAAGAGAACCCAGGAAAAGTGGGTTAGCTCTGCCAGGGGAGATGTGGGCATCTTCTCCCGGTAAACAAATACACAGGCTAGGGGCAAAGCCAGCAAAGAACTCAGAAGTGTCCATCATACTCAGGACGTAACACTGGAGGTGCTTCAGTGATTTATCTGCACTGGAGGCAAGCCTGTGGCTCCTACTTTCATGCTCCAACAGCATCTTTTGGGCAGCTCATGTGGAACCAAGATGTAACCATGACCAAGGGACTGTACTGGGATAGTCGTGGAACCCAGGCCATGGGAGATCTCACAACCCTCGAGCAGAGCTAAAGAACCAAATGGATTCTAAGTGCAGAATTCGATGCCATTGTTTGAACAGTTAATAGAGAAAGCAGACAGACTCTAGACCGGAATAAGCTCCTGTAAAATAGAATGCGACTCTTAATCAGAAAGGACTCTGTTGGTTCTTCCTCATAGCACACTACGATAACTACCTCCAGGTCCAGGTTCTGTCTTCTGGAGCATGCGTCAGACCAGCCTTTCATTCCCACAGCAGCACTCCAGGAACTGGAAGACAGCCTTCCTCTCGGTTTCTCTCCAAACTTAATCTGTTTCTTCAGCTTTCATTCTAATAACCTGGACCACTTCCTCCAGGGCCCTCCCAGTTCCTTTAAGAACATTCTAGATGGCTACATTCAGAACGAATAGATTACTCACACATAGCTCACCGAGGTGTGGCCGCTTGCAGTTCACTGGCACCATTGGCTCTTGACTTGCACATTGAACTCTGAACGAGTCTGTGACATCATTACTATTGACACAAACTCCGAACTTTAACGGAGGACATCTGTGAGACCGCTGGCTACTTGGGCAACCATCAGATAAACCCCAGAACTTTTTATGAACACTTGGACTCTTTCTTTATAGTGAAAAGCTAATGAGAAATGGTGATAATTAGGAATATGTTGTGGAGGTAAAAAAAAAAAAATGCAACTTAGTGTTTGCAACCATGGCTGAAAATAGCCTCCGTTTATTGTGGCTCTGTGGCCACAGCACAGTGGGCTGCTCCATGGCTGCGCCACAGTGGAACGGGAAAGACAGAAGGGAAAAGAAACAGAATCAAATTTTGGCGAGAAAATTCTAAGACACGGAACCACTGCCTCAGTCTTTTCTCACAAAGGGTTTGGTTTCCTATGCTACACTAGAGACATATCTGCAATTGCAGGCTGAATATATATCTTAAGGGAGTGATTATCGGTGGGGGAAGTTAATGCTGCTCTATGGTAAACTCACCACAGAAACCAGTAGCTATTTATTGAGGCCAAGTGACTGGGACTCTGCACTCCAGCCTCACCTCATATTCCTTTTTCTGAGACATCTGTCCCTTGGAACACCCCAATAATTTTGCTCATGCCTCTAACACTAGACTCATAAACTGATCACATAAACCAGGGGCCAACAGTGCAAAGATCAGTAATAGTAAGTAGCAGGTCAAAGGTCACCCTAAATAGAAGCAGGTATACATTTTTAGAACACGTGTTCATGAGAAAATTCAGTGTAAAGACTACTACATATTACTGGAAGAAAAAAACCAATATTGCCTTAAGTAGCTATGAGCAGGAGAGAAAAGTCATAAATGTAAACATTCAGATATTTTAACAGTAAGAATTGTCTCTGACAGCACGGAGCTTTAGGGGCACAGTGGGATGTCACAGGAAATCTGGCCAGGACAGGGAAGGGAAGCCTTTGTGAAAGATGAAGTTGGGTGGGACCCCGAAGGACTATTACTATGCATTAGATGAGTAGAAATATGAGGGAGAACATTCCAGAGGAATGGGGATGATAGGAACAAAAAAAAAAACAAACAAGTATGTGACTTTGAAAAGTTGATGTGGTGTCTGCAAAAACCCCGGGGAGAGCTAGCGGTAAAGTGGACGAGAGCTTGCCATCTTACCAAAGCCACCATATACAAACACCATTTATTCCCTAGTCACAACCACAAGGAGAGGCAGCTGGCCTGGGAGAGCATGCACCTCCGCCCCTCAATCCCCAGGCCCAGTGGAGGAGGGTTAGTGGTGAGGATTAATGAAGTACACAGAAGGATAGCAAGATGCTCCTGTTGCTTACACTCGTAAAAACATGGACCAGAGGGACCGCTCCGTTCCAGTGACCTGCCTGGGAAGGCACCACTGAAATCCGGAGCTAGCTCAGGCTAATTGTTCTTCCTTCTGGTACTATAATTGGTTCATAAGACAGTTACAGGCTAGACCAATTGTTTGTGTCTTGTGTTTGTGACAGAGATGTGTTTCTGGCTCTCTTAATTTCTTGAGGCGAGGCTACTCATACTGGCCTCTATTCCTTTATAATCAGTGGTCTAATTTCTAAGACTTGATAAACTAGAAAGTCTGTAAACAAAATTGCCTGGTTCTCTAAAATGCCCAATCCATATTCTGTCTCAGCAGTACATGACACTGGCTTCAGGGCTAGCCTGAGACACAGTCAGTGACTGAGTACCTCGTGTCTAGGGACCTGCTGGACAGTTTCAGTGAGGTGTTTTTTATTTGCTTTGGAAACTCTCTACCTTTCCTCTACCTTAACCCTAAAGGCTTTGTTGATTCCTTACACTGATCCCACATAAAGCGGAAAAGGCCTTTGGGGCAGATTAAAAAAAAAAAAACAAACCACCATTACATGAAATAATTCTACAGGAGAAATAAGTGAATTAGGACATGGCTGACTGACGGAAGCCACATGGAGTTGAGCTGTGACACAGAACTGCCTCCAGGAAACCCACTTACCAGCTTGTTTTTGACCAACTTTTCTATTGCACTGACAAGGTCTGCAGCAGTAGGGACCTCAGTGGAAGCCTGGCGGGCTGCTAGTAAAGAGGAAGGCTGCAAGACATTGGACAGCAGAGGAAAAGCAGATTAGTGAGAAATGAGGAACAGCAGTTAGGAAGCAAGCCGGACAGTCCAAAGCTCGAAAAGTACAGCTAGGAAAGTACAGCTCTGTTCAGAGGACAGACAGGGGGAGACTGGGTGGGCAGTCGGTATTGGTAGGTCTATGTACCCCTTGTTAGGAATTTTGGTGAGTGGCAAAGTATGGATGGATGGGTTTGGTTCTTCTTAGGGGCTGAGGGGAGGGATCAGTGAATCCTTCGGGAAAGCCACAGGCAAGGACTGTGCAGACTGATAGTGGAGCCGGCCGGAACTGTTCTGAGGGTGGTCAGGACTTCAGCCTTTTGCGGTTCCACGGTTGGAAGGTCTGGACTATTCCAGCATCAAATGTGTGTGAAGGAGATAAAGTCCTGGTTTTGCTACAACCTTGGCTGGGGATCATCACTGTGTGTCAGGCAAGATGGACACCTCTCCCCATATCTTCTTCTTCCCTCTCCTTCTCGGTCACACTCACACACACACACACACACACACACACACACACACACACACACACGCACACGCACACGCACACGCACACGCACCACGGCACTGGTAAAGCTCCCAATAGTAAGTACTAAAAGGAATTGTGTGTCATGTGCTGGGGCTCCCAGAGACTACCCTGCTCACAGCAAAGGAAGGCTCCATTGCAGCCCACTCTGTATCTTCCCCCGGATCAGTGGCAAGGCTTTGTGTGGTGTCTGTTTGTACAATGGCTGTGTATTTCCCCATCTCCACACACTGCAGGACAGTCTTTGTTTATTAATCTGCTTGGCTTTTCCTTCTTCCATTCTCCTGAGGGGAAGCTGGGGGAAAGATGGCTAACTGTGCATCTACGCGTGCGCTTCTAGCCTGTGGATCAGGGTAAAGGGCGGTGATGTTCCCAGGCCAGCACGAGGAGACTGACTGAGAGCACGGAAAGAACTATGCCCTGCGCTTGAGCAGGCTTCACTTTGTCCCTTCAGGTTAGGGAAAGTTTCAAAAAGGACTTTTAAGTCCTTGCTTCTAAGATCGGGGAAGACCAAGTATATGCAATTCAGAACAATATAACACCGCTCTTCTCTTGTCTTTTGGAAAAACACACACAAAAAAAGTTCTTGTTTTGGAAAACCCAGTTATCATCTTTGGTTTAGTAATCCCACTTCTGGGAACTCATTCCAGGGTCAGATATCTGAAGGACAGACACTGGATCTACACAGTGATCTTCAGGGGTAATACTCAGAGGCACAAAGACCAGAAACACCTTAGGCTGTTACACGAAAAGGTAATGAAGCAAACCAAAATTACAGTAACATAGATAAAAATAATAAAATCCTACAAAGCAATAATTGAACATGTCATAACATAGCGTGAATGGAGAACATCCACACACACGTACAATGAGCAGTTGATACGGAGAACAAAGGAGCCAGTCATTAGATGGTTGAACTTTAAGAAGTTCCTGCCAGGGCTGGTGGGGCATACCTGGAATCTTAACACTCAGTAAGCAGAGGCAGGAGAATTGCGTTGAGTTCAAGGCCAGCCTGGTCTACAAAATGAGTTTCAGGTCAGTCAGAGATGCATAGTGATTCTGTCTCAAAAAACAAAACAAAAAAATGTTTTAACAAATCCAATTCTGCTTGCTAGGAGTACTTATTCCCAAATATATCAACAAAAGCCAAGTGGATTAAAATCAAACATGCCAGTCTGGAGAAAGAGTTAATGTTTCTAAAATAGGGCTGCCATGTGCACTGTGTATAGGAGAGGGTTCATGACCTTTCTGTTTTATACAGGCAATGAAACCTGTGAACTCTGCCCCCCCATTCCTACGCACACAGACACACAGACACGGACACACACACACAGAGCTCATAAGACATTTTACAAGGGTGGGTGGGGAAGTTCTCATGAAGGTAAAGGGCAGGCATCTCTGGAAATCCCTTTGGGCACAATGTCATGCTTCTGTTGTTTTCTTTCCTTGCTCCAGAGTCAATTGGCCCTAGAACCTAGGGTCCAAACGTCTCTGTAGAGGGAACACAAGTGTATGCTTCTTAGGGTAAGGAGCATAGTAGGCAGCCACACCTTCGTCCCTGGCTTTCCCTCTACAGAGGAAGACTTTGAATATTTACTACAGGTTAACAACCAAATGCAAAGCAGACAAAATAAAAAATTCCAGAAACACCCATAAACAGAGTCTGATACCTGCTGACTCAAAGGAGGCTTTCCCAGTTCAGGGCACAGGGCAGAACACAGTGAGAGCCAGAGACAGCCAGGGTGGCTGCCACCACCACCATAAAACGACACTAGAATAAAATGGGATGTGCGATCCAATGCTGGAACTTCCACATCAATGACCAGAGTCACAGGTACAAGCCACCACATAATAAGGCAAGAAAAACTCAATGGAGCACAGGCGACAACACAGGAAAGCTCCAGCTGGGCATGGTGGCCCACACCTTTACCCCCAACATTAGGGAGATGGAGGTAAGTGGATCTCTGTGAATTTGGGGCCAGCCTGGTCTACATAGTGTCCAGCTAGAAAAGGCTACACAGCGAGACCCTGTATCAAAAGAACAAAAAGCAGCTCGTGTTCTAGGTCAGTGCCTAGGAGTCAGGGTCACTGCAATCAAGCCTCCATGCCAGAACAAGCAGAATGACCTAACTACCAGGGCATGTCACCGGACATGGACCTTTCCAACACCAGCGAATGGGGCAGTTCTATAAAACAGAGGCCTGCGGCAACTTGGCAGCATGCTTTTCTTTTCCATGCTGACAACACCTTCCACCACAGCACCTCTACTCCCGCATGCTGAGATGGCAGAGTTTTAACGGCATTGGCTGGAGCAGATGTGACTGTGATTAGACTTTCAGAGCTGAATGCAGAAGACATCTAAAACTCGAGCTGTACACCAGGCATCACCCAATGATTGACACCTGAAATCCTCCTCACAGATTCCTTTTAGGGTCTGCTGCCTGCAAAAATAGCACCCTTTATCAGCAGTATGCGTTCCCAGGCGGATACCTACTTTAACCAGTCTTTGCACATCCCTACACCGCCCAGAACAAGGTTGGGCACCTAGGGACCAACAGCATCTATGTCACAGATAGGATAGCACTGTTCCCGTCTCACAAACTCAGAAATCTCAGCAGAGGTCATACCATCTCGTCCTGAGTGGGGTCGTTGTCAAAGATCTTCATGGGCGGAGGAAGGGGTGTGTGTGACTCTTCATCTGGTTCATCTTCACCCCAACCCTTCTTGCTCTTCTAGAACAAAGGAACACCATTAAGTACGGCTACATCAATAAAAGATGTTGTCAGCACTTACGTTATTTTTTTTTTCCTTAAGAAAGTAGAAAGAGAGAAAGTAGAAAGACTAACTTATGAATGTTTTTTTTTTTCCTGTCTTTCCCACCCCAGACTGAACCAAGGGTCCAGGCTGGTCTTGAACTCATGATCCTTGTGTCAGGCTCCTGGGTACTGGGATTACAAGAATGCTGTGTATTTACATGCCAAGACTAACTTCAAAATTTCCCAAAAGGCTATTAAACTACCATGCAAATCTCACCAGAGTTTTGTGCCATTTCCAACTTGAGAAATGGCAGGTAGAACTGAATTGCAAGAGGGAATCTCCTTATGCATCTGGAAAACTTTCTTAGCTTCACCAGTAATTGGAATAGGTTAGTTACGCAATAAAACAGGCATTTTATTCCCCAAGCCAAAATGCTTCCTCTATATTTTTACTACAGAATCTCAGCTGTGTGAGGATTTTAGAGACTATCCAGCCTGAGTTCTTGGCTAAAACCCAGTTCTCTGTGACTAATGTGAGGTCAGATCTCATGATGGCCCGTTTCGTCATCACCAACTGTCTCTTTCAAAGTTCCTCACAGAGCAGAGAACTTGTCCACTGGGATCTTTCGTATTCTTCATAATGATCCCTCTGCAGCATCTTTATTTATTGATTTATTTGCTTATTTATTTGTTTCTTTGTTTATCTGAGATAAGGTCCCACTGTGCAGCCTCACCCTGCCTAGAACTCGCTTGTAGAACAAGCCGGCCTTGAACTCAGAGATCAGCTGCCTCTGCCTCCCAAGTGCTGGGACTACAGGAGTGCATCTCCATTCATGTGCAGTGCCCTTTACAGGGGGCATTGCTCAAAGCATCTGACTGCAGCTCAGCTTCTGGTTTTCTGAGACATAGTCTCAAGCCTTGTATTCTTATTCTCTATCTGGCCAACTTTGATGCCATCCTCAGTAGAGGCAGAGATCAACTAACTGTCTCCTCTCTGGCCAGGACCCTATGTCTGAATCTGTCAAGTCTTCGTTTCCATCTACTTATAGTGTCTGATCAAAGTATCCAAGTCTCAAGAATGGAAAATTCAAGATGACAAAGTATTAGCAACAGTAGACCTGCTTGATTATATGATTGTGAGGCAAATATGTCTTGGGGCAGAGGAGAGCCGGCCCTGGTAGGTACCTCATCAGCGCTGTCTCCCTGAGGGGTCGTCTCATCCCCAGGCTTGGGCGATCCCAGGTCGAAGCTCTTCCGCCCATCACGTACTTTTTTCTGCTTTTTGATGTTTCCATCTGCTTTTCCACTGTTGAGCCGCCGCACGGGGCTGGTCAGCCATTTTTTAAGGGTGTTAGTAGAGCGCTTGGGACCAGGGGAACTGTGGATGGAGTTCAGGGAGTGTTGAGACTGAAGGTTGGCCACAGACTCGGACTTGCCTCCATTTTCACCAGAGGAATGAGAGTATGAATCTGAGAAGAAAGGACAGATGGAAATATCATGTCAGAAGCTCTTAAAACAGGCGATTGAACTGCTGGCTAAGGAAGCGACATCTTCAGAAAGGTAGGTCACAAGGAAGAAGGGCCAATACTGACTCAAATGTTCACATGTGAGTTGCCAGTCCAGGTTTTATGGAAACATGGAGATTCCTTTGTGACTCCTTTATCACACAGGAGACAAAGGCTCCTGCTTCCATGGAGGTTATATTCTGGTGGGAGATACAATAAACCATGATACCAACAAAATAAGTGAAATGTAAATTATCATAGAGAATGAGAAGAGCTATGTTAAAAAGAGGTAAGATTGATAAATGCAGTGGGGCACAGAGGGTGCGAATTAATGGTAGCTCAGGTAGAGTCTCATGACTTAATATCTGAACGTAGTCCCAATGGTGGTAAGAGACACGTCATGTGGCTGTTTGCCAAAGAGCAACTCAAGCAAGCAGAAGATGGAGCAAATGCAGATGTTCCAAGGTAGTATGTGGGTTATCCCAGATACGGCGTCTGTGCAGTGACTAGGGGATAGTGTTACAGTGGAGATCGGAGAAGCCAACAGGGTAAGCCACCGGGACTTGGTGTCTCATTTTATTATTGTCAATATTATAACTACTATTAATAATATAGTACATTATTGTTATGCCTTTGATTTTTACCTGCAGGGAAAATTCTTAGAAGATGGATATCATCTATCATATATACTAAAATGTCATTTTATTTTTAGTTGAGAACACCAGAAGCAGACTGTCTAGGAGGCCACCATATTCCTTCCAGCTGAGGGATGCATGCTTGTGGCTCAGAGGATGGTACCAGTGGCCATCAGAAGGAGTTATATTCTGGGTAAGTTTTGACAGTAGGACAGGCAGAGCTTTCTGCCAGACTGTGCACAATATATGAACAAGAAGAGTCAGGGTAAAGTTTCTGGGGTGGGCAAAGGGGCTTTGAAGGTGGACAGAAAGGAGGTCAGCTGTGGTCATCTTCGAGACACTGTGAGACAGGTACTAGCAGACAAACAAGCTGACTAACTGCTGGTTCAAGTCTGGAGCTCAGAGCAGAAAGTACTGGTAGCTGGGGCTGACTGAGGGTTGTCAGGGAAGAGATGACGCTGGAAGCCATGAGCAGAACCACCAAGGGCCAGAGCATGGAGAAGGGAGAAGCCTGGAGATTTAGCAAGAAGCAGGAGCATGAGAAGACAATGTCAGAGCAGCCTGGGGAATCGAGAGTAGTAGTTGGCTTGGAGGTGGCATGTGGAAAAGCGTTCGTATGGAGAAAGGAGATGTCAGCTGTGTCAAACGCTCCTTGATAGGTCAAGGGCACTGGCCAAAGAACTAAGCCTTAAACAAACGTAGTGACACAGATGTCACTGGTGACTTTGCAGAGAAGCAGCTGTACTGTGATGGAAGGGGCAAGCCTGATTACACAGAGTGGCAGAGAATGGGAGAGGATGGAGACAGAGCGCACAGAGAATTTTCGTTTTGTTTTAAAGGGACAATGATTGGAGATCAAGAGAGTTTGTTTGTTTTTAAATAGGAGAAATCAGCGTATTGTCTGTAAGTTGCTGTCTCATTTGTTGACTATCTCAATGTTTTAATGAACTTGCAATAGCCCAAGCATTTTACATGGACCATCTTAATTCATCCTCCAACAACATCGTGGGCTCATGGGGGTGGATGGAAGTCTCATTATCTTCATTTTAGGGAAGAGGAAACTGCCCATTTAGAGACACCAATCCATTTTCCCAAGCATGTACGGCTCCTAGGGACAGGGTTAGATCTGTATGCCATGTAGCCAGACTTGAGCAAAAAACTGTGCTCCTGGTCCCTCCTGCCTTTCCATGCCCAGTACAGCAGTTTCCACTGACTACAGGCAAAGCAAACCCAGGGAAGCCAGACTACTGACCAAGACAGCTAAAGAAGCACAGGAGAAGCATGAGGGACAATTCCCCTAGTTCTTGACATCTGAATACCTGTTAATTTTTGAGGAGATCAGCATTAAAAGTACGGAGCTCAGCCTATAAAATATCTTGACTAATTCAAGGACAAGATTTTAAAGTCTGCTTCAGGTATCTTTATAGTTCTTACTGCTCAGTGGTGCTGATTTTGGTTTTTTTGTTTTGTTCTGGTTGTCCTGGAACTCACTCTAAACCACAAAAGCCTAAAACTCACCGGTACTGGGGTTAAAGGCATCACCACCTCCCAGTCAGCGATACTGTCTTTTTGTTCTATTGGTGTTGAGAAAACTAGGGTCTCTAGACTTGTAGATGCTTCACGGCAACACCAGCGTATTGGCACTCAAGTCAAGTGCCAGGCAAGAGTTACTAACCGGTAACAATGTCACAGAGAATGCAGAAGACAGCGAGTTCTAAAAATACACTGACCTATTGTCTAGCTCCACACACATGCACAGCAAAGAGAGAGGTAGAGAGAGAGGGAAAGGGGACAGCATAGAAGATAAAGACATTTTCATAAAGCAGCTTGTGATTAACCGTCAGCAGGCTGTATGGCCAGACTTGCCTGATAAGTGAGCGAGTTCAGAGGAGGGTCACATCTGTGCAGGAGGGGAAGAGACCTTTGGGAGGTGGCCTTCCCCCAAAGGTGGGGTAACAAGAACAAATGCACAGCCAGGGAAATGGAAACTGAGTAACCAGTCCAAGGTAGGTCCTTGGCAGGGAACAGTGTGGGAGAAACTGGGTGGAAGGAAACTTTTGTGATGAAAGCATTAGATAATCAATTCGAATATGAACTTTATTACGAGATTCCGGTGCGAAATGACAAGATGAGGGAAAAGGTAGTTTTCTGTTTTTCTAATCAATCTGGCAACTCCACACAACTATTTTGGGGAAAAGGGATTAGAATTCACATGGGAGGACCATGTGCCCAGGCTAGGGAATATGATACTATTAGTATTCAGGAGACAAATTAAGGTTGACCATGCTATGAGCACTCATCACTGCCATGATCCCGAGACAGCTGATCTCTACTAGCCCCATGGCTGCCAGTTTGCATATACCAAGAAAATGGTTAGATATTTAAATAGTGTTCTTATGGCTTTTCACATCTACTCGGAAACTGAATCACATTTTCCTGTGTGACTTGGACAAGAGATCTCATCTGGCCTTGGAAACCCTCAAGCTTAGAAGAAGCCAATAGAACGGAAAAGAAAATCCTAAAACAAAGTTAGCAAATGCATTTGTCAGTAGAGAGCTGCTTCTGGCATCTCCCAGAGTCTAAGACCCTGTGTTCCATGCTGGGGCTCACTGAGCCTTGGCCCTGCTGGGACCTTTCTTGGGGATTTGTGCATGTTTTGTAAAGCAACAGCAGAGTATGTGTGTTTAGAGCACAAACACAGAGCTCCTAAAATTCCATAGTACAAAGAAGAACCCACGAAACTGCTCTGGGGAGCATCTGGGGGTTTATGGTACCTCTTTAAGGACAAAGGTGTAATCTTATCTCAGAAAAATTCCTCACTGGCTGTGGTCTGGCGTGTGTTGACATTATTTCTCAAGTGTTTGGTATGAGTGATAAGCATCTGCAGTAGCATTGATAGAAACAGGGCCTCTCTGCAGATAAGTGGCAGGCTGGCCTCACTCACTAGGCCCCAGGGATGCAACTGACTCCAAGTTCTCAAAACCTAGATTTATAGCGTATGCTGTGTCAGCAAAGCGAGAGGCTCAACTCTTCTCTAGTAACCAAGCAGAGCAGGCAATGTTCCAGGGCAAATCATGGCCTGACTTTGACATTCACAAATGTATACTAGGAATGGCCATTCCTCTTACCCTGCTGCTATTGGTTTCTGCTTTTTATGCTTTTTGTAAGAAGTGATAGCAGAGGTAAAGAAAATGAAGACTCCAGAATATTCTCAATACTGCTTCAGATTTGTTCTAGGTAAACAGGAATTCTTTCGTGGTGGTCTAAGCAATGGGAATCCAAGTCGGAAGCAATTTTTAATTCATCATCTACCCAGTGTTATAAGACAGGGTCATTTTCAAATCACTTTTTTTGGGGGGGGAGATGGGGTGAAGGAGATGGGGTTTCATTACATAGCTTTAGCTGTCCTGAAACTCACCATTAGACCAGGCTGGCCTCACTCTCACAAAGATCTGCCTGTCTCTGCTTCCTAGTGCTGGGATTAAAGGTGTACACCATTTTGCTTGGCCTAAATCACTTTAAATGCTTGGTTATAAAGGAATGTGAAATCATTTGGATGGGAAGTAGCCGTCAAGCTAACTGCCTCTTCATAAATCATGGCTGCAGCATCTCTGTAAAATGGCTGCAATTATTGAAACGTGTTCCCAATAGAAGTTCCCGTGGGTGATTCACATGAACTACAACAATGCTAGTTCTTACCCAGTTGTCATAGTTGAGGTAGGTAATGTGAATTATGATGCCCACTTCCGGAAACAGAAAATGAGAGTGTCCAGGTAAACCAAGTCAGGTAACCAAGGACTGTAATCAGGGGCAGAAGCAAAATGCAGACCCAGACTTTACATTTGCAGCCCATACCTTTAATATAATTCTCCTCACATGTTCATCCCATTCTTTTAGCCAATGAAATATGGTATGACTATTCAATCGCTAGCCTATTCATCAATTTAAATATAAACTTACACATACATTGTATAAGTGATAAAATTTTAGTGTTGAAACTATCTTCAAAAAAATAGGTCAAGGGACAAAGCCACTGTAAAGCCACTCGTAGCAAACTGGGACCAGAAGCCAGGCATCCCCTTGACCACTCATGGCTTTGGATCAGTGTGGGCTCTCTCCTCTGAGGACCAGCCTGAGGGCCGGTATCAAGTGGGTAGAGATAGAACTGTGGACGCTGCTGTAAATGAGACTCCCTCATCTGCTATCTGCGGCTTGTTTGCAAGATCAAAAATAAGTAATTTTCCAAGGCATATTTTACTATGAAATATTTTTAAGTAAAGAAAAATACATAAAAAAATGACATCTAATTATCTTAAAGGTACACATTTTGTCATATTTGCTTCAGCGATTTTTTAAAAATTGAAATATTTCAGATTTAGCTGAAGATGTCTATTTTTGCAATGTCATGCCCTTCTTCCTTATCCCAGAGTAAAAGTCAATTCTGAGGTGGCTGGTGCATCATTCATATCCATGCTGTTTATATATGCAAATTTGGTCTTTGTATTTTACATAATCATAGTATAGACATTATTATATTGCAGCTTGCCAATCCTCCTAGCTCAGCACATGAAGCTTTGACATGGGTTATTCCCTAGAGATGACAAGTACCTCCTTCTCTGTGTGTACCCCCCAGAGCAGAACCTTTCATTGACAGACTTAGGACAGGGCAGGTAAACAACCACAGGTCAGGGGCCCATGTTGTCAGCATCCCTCTGGGGTTCTGCCATTCCAGGGGTTTTAGTCACCATGCAGTACTGAGTCCAGCAGCTCAGAAGCTAATGCTGTCTGCTCCCCTGAAGATAAGATCTGAGGAAAGCCAGGACAGCTTGCTCAGTGCAGGCATCCTAACAGGCCTCTGTGTAGGCAAACCCTATCTTTTCCTACACTAAGCAAAATAGAAGACACTGGAAAGAATAGATAGGCGGTAGAAGAGTATGGAAGAAATTTGCTACATCAAACACAGCTCATTTTTAAGGTCAGTCTTCCATTGATGAATTTTCTTTTCAAACTTCTTTTACTTTTATGTTATATCTGAAGAAAAGCTCTGCTTTAGCTGGCCTGATGTGAAGGTTGTAGGTTTCTGAAGGCAGCAATACTGTGGTAGGCATCACAGCATACTCACTCAGGATTGCAAGAGTCTCCGAGCTGTCGCCACAGTACTGCCATCTGATTTAACAATCACAAAACATTAATTTGCCTCATTTCAGTTTCCCTCAATGACAGACAAAGGACTATACCTCCTCAACAGAAAGAAAAAAGTTTGGCTAGCCATGGATTTAGCATCCCCAAGGACCAAAACAGTATTGAGAGGACTAAGCTGAAACCCAGGGAACCCGTGTGTGGAAAAACACAAACTCCAATTCTCTACTCCCAACTCATGTCTCACACCAGACACACACGATTAAGATTGTTTCCTACACACCAAGCCAGCCAACAGTCCTGTGTCAGAGAGTGTCAGGCATCCCTAATTCAAGCCAACAGTGGCACTACCAGCCTGAGAGAAGGCAGTAGATCCCATGGGTTAATGGCTCAGTCAGTCCCTGGTTCTGTTCTCCACTGCCACCTCAGATGCCAATCACAAGCCCCAGGTTGGTTAGCCTATGCTTCGACCAACTAGTCACAGACTGAGATTCCACAGCCTCTTTTGGGGGCTTGATTAATATACTGCAGTGGCTTTCAGGACTCAGGGAAACAATGCTTACTGGTTTACTATTTGAAAGACAGAGACAAAGAGATTCTAGGGTGCTAAAGGTTGCAACTCCACCCCCTCTTTAGATGTACTGTCTTCCAGGCACCTGCTTGCATCAGGCTATCCAAAGGTTCTCTGAACTCTGATATCTTTCAGAGTTTTTAGGGAAGCTTCATTCTATAGGTTTGGCCAACCAATTGCTGGCCAATTCCTCTACCCCCCTTCTTCTCCCCAAAAGTTGTGGGGTGAGTTTGAGAATCCCAACTCTGTAATCCGGCCATGGTATTAGGGTGAGCTGAACCCATTGGGAGGAGCTGCCAGGCATCAGTCAATCATTAGCTCACTAAGAATCATTACCATTTTGGAGATTGCAATGATTTCAGGAGTTGCGTGCTGGGAAACAGAATAATGCCAAATGCATATCAGAGTCTGTGGATGTGTAAGGTGACTTCCAGAGGATTTCCTATGCTGCTTTGAATGGCACCCCTCAAGGTTGAAAAACTCATTTTCAATCCATTCTTCTGCAGTCCAGTGACTACACTCAATCACACCAGCATCATGTATCCACATAACGTATAATAATGTACCGTGTAATTGCTAAAACACACAAGATCTAGTTGTTTTTTAGACAAGGTCTTGGTATGTAGTTTTGATTGACTTGGAATTTACTCTGTAGATCAAGCTGGCCTCAAACTTACAGAAATCTACCTGCCTCCGCCTCCACGTGCTTGGCGTTAAAGGTGTGCACCACCACATACGGCTAGCTGTTTGACGTTAACCATTACATATGTGATCCAGATGAGCAGTTCTCAGCCTGTGGGTCTCAACTCCTTTGGGGGTCAAACAATCCTTTTACAGGGGTTACCTGAGACCATCTGAAAACTGATTATTTGTATTACGATTCATAACAGTAGCAAAATTACAGCTGTTAAGTGGCAACAAAAATAATTTTATGATTCAGGATCACCACAACCTGAGAACTGTGTTAAAAGGTCCCAGCATTAAAAAGGTTGAGAACTGCTACTCTAGATGGATATTAGATCTGTAAGCAGTTCCCTGGTATTTATCATAATACTATATGGGAAACTCTGACCCCAGTGGCTGAAATAGAAAACTCCAAAGATTCCTAACATCGTGACATGTTCATAGAAAGGCCCTCTAGCCTCCTGTGTTTTTGTCTAAATTGGGCTCCAACAATACAGAAGTAGTTGTAAATCTAGCCTATTGCTTTCCACGCCTTGAGTGGTGGGCCAGTTATGTCAATACATTTGCCTGCAAAAAAGTATGTACACAGACATTCCTGCTTTCTCTGTCTTTCTAGAAGTAACTTATTTGGTATTTTTTCATTCTGGAATGTACATCTAGAGAAGGCTATATGATGGAGAGAGAATAAGAGTAAAAATTCTCTGGATGATAAATATGTTTGCAAGCATGTGTAACACGGATCTATCAGTCAGATGAATATGTCCTGTGTGGCCTAGGAAAATGAACTGGTCAGGTCTTTTAGGGAAATATTCATCAAAGCCAAACTTTTAGTTAAGTATTCAGCAGAGGGCCTGATGCTGGGCACCACCAATTCCTGGTGTGGCTGGCTTCCCAGCAAATCATCTGCTTGGCATCATGATGCCTGGGCTGCTCAGTGCTGGACAGTAAAGGGAGCTGCTGGAGAGAAACCTGGCTTAACAGCGGGCACTTTACTGCCACTGGGATGTTGCAGTATCTCCCACTACAGCTTAGCCTGACCTTGCAAGCTTGCCATGGCACAAGGTATTCCTTGGTCATCCTCCCGTCTCAGACACATGATGCAAGCCTCTGTTCCTGCGGACTGCACCAAAGCTCTTGTGCTAGCGTCATAAGTCTCTCTACCAGCCCAACACTCTTTTCTGAGACTTGATGGCTTTATAAATGCTGTATTTTTAAATTCCCATACATTTAACACTGGCGTCTGCTTTTTCTCATTGAAATACAAAGTCATGGTCACTGTGAACCCTGAATCCTTGGTCCTGGATTCTGTCTCCTCTCTCATCCCCTTTGCAAACCTTTCTTTTGCCGTGTGCTGCTGTTCTGGCCCACAGAAGGCAGATTTGAGCCACAGAACTGATTCTGAATGCAGTGGCACCCATGCAGGACCGACATCCTTTACCTCCCCAGCCCTTTGAGATGTCAGCTCTGTGGGAGATTATGTTGTTACATTGTAAATCATTGTCCCACCCACTGGTTTAATAAAAAGCGCCGATTGGCCAAAGGCAGGAGGAAGTGTGGGCGGGTCTACCAGACTAAGAAAACTCTGAGAACAGGAAGCACAGAGCAGAATGCCAGAGAGAAGCCAGAAGAAGCAGAGGACAACTATGCTGCCCTGAGAAAAGGTACCGAGCCACATGACTGAATAGGATAGGAGTCATGGGTTAGATTAAGGGTAGAGAGCTAGCAAGTGATATGCCTGGGCCTGAGGCCAATCAGCCTAAAACTATAGTAAGCCTCTGCGTGTCTCTGCGGGTCTGTGGGTCTGCGGGTCTAAACCTTGAGGCTAGGCCCAAAAGTCAGGGCGAGAAACCACCTACAACACAGCTCTTCATGGGACCATCTTTGCCAACTGTCTTCAAAGAAAGGAGGAGTCAATATCTCTGGCTCCATCTTCATGGGATTCTCCTGAATTCTGTCCACTCAGCTACTGCTGACCATGTCTGTCCAACTTTATAACCTTCATCCCAGAAGCTGAAGGTACCAGAAGCCAAGGTCCCAAGTGCTTGTATTTAGGGTCTCTTGGTCTCAGTTTCCCTTATGTTATTTCTGAGACAGAAGTAGCGAAAAGAAAATCCCCAAAAGATACCGAATCCCATCCTTCCCAAAACGTCCTAAAATTTAATGTTTATATTGTTATTTCTTTTGACTATGACACCATCTATCTGGCCTTATAAGTTGAGGGCTGGAATGGTCTCTGTCTCTACTGACCAGTGGAAGATTTAGAAGCTTGATTCATCACATCAGGAAGAAGCCAGTGAAAACTGCCCTGCTGATTCCCAAGGGTAAACATTCTAGATGTTACCTCAACCTTTGTACCCATCTCATTCTCCTGGATCTGGCCACACGCTCTGGAAAGGGAACATGCACTCCTTCCAGACTGCTTCAAGCTTAGAAACTGTTCAAACGAGCCAATGAATGAACATGCAAAGTCACCAATTCTGACCCAAGAAAGGGTCTACCACATTGGCACAGAACGCTTTTCTTTTTTTCCACTTGAGACATTTTTAAAAATTCATTTTACATACCAACCACAGATCTTTCTCTGATCCCCCCACACAGTTGCCTCTCTGTCATCCACCCTCCCATCCCCTCCTCTGAAATGGAAAGGCCTCCCATGGGGAGTCAACAAAGCCTGGAACATGCACTTAAGATAGGTCCAGCCCCCCCCCCCCACCCCGCATCAAGACTATGCAAGGTGTCTGACCATAGGTAATGGGCTCCAAAAAACCAGCTCATGTGCCAGGGATAGATCCTGATCCCATTGCTAGGAACCCCTCAAACAAACTAAGCTACACAACTGTCTCCTGTATGCAGAGGGCCTAGTCCAGTCCCACGCAGGCTCCACAGTTGTTGGTTTGTGAATTCCCACTGGCTTGGTTAAATTGTCTCTGTAGATTTCCCCCTCATGATCTCGACTCCCCCCAACAAATTTTGTTTTAAAAAAAAAAAATAATAATAATAATAATAATAATAATAATAATAATAATAATAAATGGATTCTCCCCATATCAGTGGTTCTTGACCAGTGGGTCTTGACTCCTTGGGGTCACACATTAGATATTTACATGATGATTCACAACAGTAGCAAAATTAGGAGCTGGAGATATGGCTCAGCAGATAGGAGCACTGGCTTCTCTTTCAAAGGACACTGGTTCATTTCCCAGCACTCACATGGCAATTTATGCCTGTCTGTAACTCCAGTTCCAGACCTTCACACAGACAAAACATTAATGAAATAAAACAAAATAAAAATCTGTATTTATAAAAATGTAGTGGGCTGGAGAGATGGCTCAGCTGTTAAGAGTCCTGGCTGTTCTCCCAGAGGTCCTGAGTTCAATTCCCAGCAACCACATGGAGGCTCACAATCATCTATAATGAGATCTGGCGACTTCTTCTGGCCTGCAGGCATACATAATAAATAAATAAATTTTTAAAAAATGTTAAAAAAAACAAAAGAATTACCCATGCCTTTAAATAAACATGATGTTTTTTTTTTAAAAAAAATTACAGTTATGAAGTAGCAATAATCTTAGGGTTGGGAGTCACTATAAGATGAGGGATTATACTGAAGGGTCGTAGCATTAGGAAGGCTGAGAAACATGGTCTATGTGGTATCATCTTGCATTCACTAGAATGAGTATTATGAAAGTCCCTGCTAACAAAGGAAGCAGAAGAAACAGGAAGTTCCTAAAAACCAGAGCTGGAGTTGTCCATGTTGCATACCTATAGCCCCAGCTCTCCAGAGGCTGTGGCAGGATTAGACCAGGCTAGCCTGGGATGAACAGCAAGACTTTATTTTCAAAATCTGAACAAAACACAACAACAACTAAGAGAGAGAGAGAGAGAGAGAGAGAGAGAGAGAGAGAGAGAGAGAGAGAGAGAGAGAGAGAGAGAGAGAGAGAGAGAGAGAGCGCACAACCCAGGGAACAGCTCTCTTGGGGCAGTCTCCTGTGACCCAATAATACCTCTTTTAATAACAAAGGAAATGAAATCACAACCTTATAAATCTATCTGTACCCCAATGTTCCTTGTAATATCATTCACAATACTCAAGACAAGAAAACTGTCAGTGGAGTTTTTTTTTTGACAAATGTATAACACATACACATATTTATATAATATAGTATCATTCAGTCTTTAAAAAGGAGATTTACCTATTTGTTACAACATAGATGAACCTGAAAGATATTAGACTAAATGAAATAAGCCAGACAGAGAAAATGATTTCATGGTATTACTTAAATGTAAAGTCTTTAAAAAAGTCTAGAGGTCTAATGCACAATGTGAGGATTAGCATTATCAACATTGCTGACAATGAATAGACTTCAGTTGTCCTTGCCATAAAAGGGGTAACTCTGACATGATTGATGACTATGTTTCTCTGTTTCACCACAGTAACCATTTTACCATCTATATGTGTCCCATAAAATCATGTCCTACATCTTAAAAATATACAACAAAATTTATTCAAAAGCAAAATAATAGTTTATACTTAGGACAATAAGAATTAGTAAATAAATAGGAGATCAGGTGGCCAGAAACCTATACTCATCCCTCAAGAACATAAGGAAGGTCATTCCATTACCACACATGGTACCAGCCAAGCTCCAGGGCTGCGGTGGGTCCCATCAGGGTTCCCTCTCTCCATGCCTTTCCAAGCTGCGCACCTGACAGGTGAGCTCTCCCTGGTAAAATAGGGTTGCTCTGGAGTTCAGTGTGTATCTTAAGCTTTCACACAAACCTGGAAATCAGTTCAACAAGCTCCCCAAAGCACTGCTTATCCTACTGACTCATACAGCAACACCTTCCCGGCTTCCCTTCCTCCTTTCTGGATAGTGTAGACACACGCAAGTTTAGCCCTGTCACATCACATGCTACAAATGACTCCCACAGGTTGTCAAGGCTAACTCGGTCTCTCTCCTATGATCTTCACAAAGATTTCAGCATGAGCATCTTCCATGTGTTACCTGTCACTGCCCTCCTTCAGCTCATCCTCGTGGGTCAACTCCATGATGGCCTCCAGACTGGTCTCTCTGAATCCAATGCATATACCTCTGCTACTATGGCAACCACACCATGTTGTTCAGCCACTCTTCCAAACCTGATCACCAAGACCCACCTGTCAGCCTGTCACTTCAGCGACTTGATCAGGCTAGAGCGCACCCTTTCAGTCCCTTGAGCACCTAGTCGCTGGTAATAGCAAGGCTCTCAAACTATGGTCTTTAGGCAAACAGTATCAGTGCCACCTAGGAACTGAGCAGAGATGGGAAGTCTCAGGTCCTGTGGGAGGTCAGAAACTATGGGGGTGGTGTGCCATGGGCTTTGGGGCATCTCAACTTTGAAAGTCACCATTCCATATGAAAGTTCCACTCTGGTTTAGTTGCTCAGGCCCATGCATTAACCGTGTTACATTTCTCCTGGCTCACCTTACCCTTTAATTGTCTGCTCATTTGAAGCTGATCCAGGATTCTTGAACAATTAAACCTGGCCATTGTCCTTTTCTCGGATAGCATGGGTACTGATAAATGCTATTTTACACAGTTCCCGAGGACAGATGTATAACCTATCTTTGCACCCTGCACACAAATTCTTTAGCCATCATATGGCCTGTCATGAACAGTGAAGGGTGAGAAAAGATAAATCATTAGAGCATGGGTATTTTTAGGACCAGAGACCTCTAAGAAAAAGTCATTGTCAGTGTGGTCCCCGATTCTGAAACTTGGCAATGTAGTTATCAACATAGACTTCTGTTTCCTGTGTTCTGTAAGATGGCCAAGGTATTTTAAAGACAACCTAAATTAACTCACTCACTACTTTACTGTGGGACTTTCAGAACCTTTAGTACACTAGTGTAAATGCTGACTCCAGACGGGACACAGCATTTAGCAAATTACTATTAATATGTCCTTGGACTCGGTGTGGCTGGCATAGATCTTGGCTATCACTCCATTCAAGTCTAGAATACAAATGTGAATCAGTCTCCTAAGGATAGTGTCTTGACATCAGAGTTGCTGGTCAAATCCAAAGCCTGTTGTAAAGGCCCAAGTAGGAGATAAGTTACAGTCCAGTTCAGTTATTTTAAGCTGATATGCCACCACATGAAAGCTTACCCAGAAGCCAGAGGGAAGCCAGCCTGGATTCAGGTGCTAATGTGCCCTTTGGAGTAACCTTGCTCAAAGTAACTTCCAGAGGCTTCTCTGCAGGGACAGGGGAGGAGTTAGGAAGGATGACTGGAAAGCTTAAGGCTGTCATTAAGTACTGCTTAACTAAAATGCTGAGGTGGAAATTCTCCTAGGAAACAGAGACAAGAAAGAGAAAACTGACCTCTCAGAGAAAAAAGTAGCTGGTTGAAGGTTAACAATTGCCCATTTTCAGTGTTCTTTTTTGGTTATCTACAGAGTGCATGCGTGCGTGCGTGTGTGTGTGTGCATGTGTGCGTGCGTGCATGCGTGCGTGTGTGTGTGTGTGCGTGTGTGTGTATGTGTGTGTGCGTGCGTGCATGCGTGCGTGCATGCGTGCATGTGTGTGCATGCGTGCGTGTGTGTGCGTGTGTGCATGTGTACGTGCATGCATGTGTGCGTGTGCGCGTGCGTGTGTGTGCATGTGTGTGTGCGTGTGTGCATGTGTGCATGTGTGCGTGCGTGCATGCGCATGTGTGCGTGTGCATGTGTGCGTATGTGCGTGCGTGTGTGTGTGTGTGTGTGTGTGTGTGTGCATGTGTGTGTGTGTGTGTGCGCGCACATGTATAAAGGAGATGTGAAGGTTCAGACTCTTCTGGCTGGAAATTCTGCCATGTTTAAGTACTCCTCCAGGACTCACACCCTGAACTTGTAGAAAGCAACTTCCTCTTGCATTCCTCAGCACAGGGCTCTTTACACACAAGTACCCGTCCCTTCCTGTCTCCTCACTTCAGGAGCCCAGAGCCAAAGCTAAACCACATAAGGCTAAGGGGCACACATGGCTGCCAGCCCTGCCAGGGCTGCTAGTCACAAGATTGATCCCACTCGTGCAGACTCTTCAAAATCTTTTATTTTGAAATAATTTCAGATCTGGAGAAAAGTTACAAGGCCAATACGAAGAATCTCCATCCACCTAAGCCCATCTCCCTCTGACTTCAGAATGAATCATACAGACTTCCCTGATCTTCAAATGCTTGAATGCGTTTTTTGTTTATTTGTTTGTTTTACTAAAAGCGGGGAGCTGTGCTCTCACACAGCTATAGCACAGTGAACAAAACATAACTTAAGTATGATCTCTGTTCAGATGTCACCAGCTGTCCTAATGTCCTTTAAGAACAGGCAAGGCCTATCATGATCTGTCTACCTTTCAGGAAGACAAAATAGCTACATTGCTGTATGCCTCTCAGTTTGGGTTTGACAGGTGTTTCCTTAGGCTTGAATTTAGGGTGTCACTGTGTCAAGAAAGCCTCACAGATCACATCAGAGGCACGCAGCATGAATTTGACACTTCTAGGGACATTAACTTGGGTTCTCTGGCTGAAGCAGTACGTGTCAGTGGTACCATGTTCTAACCCAGAAACTCAGACAGTACACTCCTGGAACCTGGACCTTTCAAAATCTGTGTACAATTTTGCCTTGCCTAATCTATGGTGTTACATGACAACTTAGCTATATATAGTGCTTGAGAATAATTACTATGTAAGATACTCAACTCCATTCATGGGACAGTTCCCTGATCATAAATAGGAGCACAGAGAACTTACCACTTCACTGAAGACAGAAAGAAAACATAAAATAAAAGGTGGTTATACTAAAAGTTAGAGCTAGATTTCTAAAAGTTAAGAATCTGTAGGGGGTTGGAGAGATGGCTCAGAGGTTAAGAGCATTAGCTGCTCTTCCAGAGGTCCTGAGTTCAATTCCCAGTGCCCACATGGTGCCTCACAACCATCTATAATGAGATCTGGTGTCCTCTTTTGGCCTGTAAATAAATCTTTAAAAAAATAAAATAAATAAAAATTAAGAACTTCTAGTGAGCTTACAAATTAATGGGCTTCATTATGATGTTTTTATATATGAGTATCATGTACTTTGCTATTACCTGCCCTTGCTCTCCACCCCCTCCCCCATGCACTTGTGGCCAGATTTTGTTAAAATTGTGTTTAAAGCTATTGCTCATATTCGAGTCTTCAGCCCCTCGGGAAAACAAAATGTGTCAAGTTGAAGTTTCTACCTGTGACACACATTTCTGAAAGCTAGCCCTCGCGTTCAGGTTTACATCTAAAACATGAGCCTCTTCAGTGGATCTTGAAACTGTCATTAAAAATGATGTTAGGCTAGCTGGGTGGTGGTGGTGCATACCTTTAATCCCAGTACTTAGGAGGGAGAGGCAGGTAGATTTGAGTTCAAATCCAGCCTGGTCTACAGAATGAGTTGCAAGACAGAGCCTGGGCAGGGAAACATTGTCTTGAAAAACCAAGATATATACATATATACATACATATATATATACATATATACATATATATATATACAAATGAACTTTTGTGGGGAGCATACAGTTCTGATTGGATAAGTTACTATTCCTATTATTAATAAACATAGGAAGATCATGATAAGGAGTAGCACTTGCCCTTGAGCCTTGAGCAGAACAGACTCATGGAGAAAGCCACAGGTTGAACAGCAGGAGTAGCATTCCAAGACACAAGCAGGCAGTGTCAAGTTTTTATTATCTAGGTTGAATTTAAATGTAAAAGACGGGAGAAGTGACAAGGACAGTGATAGGGCAGACTGGCAAGAACCTTAGAGGCTCAAGACATGGCCCTGAGTGCAGTTAACAGTAAACCAATTGCCCAACTGTTCAAGCAATAGTAAGCCTTGGGCTCAATGAGAGCTCAGCTAAGCCTAGATTGGATAGACACCATCAGACTGTGGGAAGGTCACTTCCAATTATACTGAGGACTAGATACTGCCTCATCAAGCATCTACTGTCCTTGGGGCAGGTGAGACAAGTTGACACCTTGTTCTGTAGTCAAAAGCTAGTTCCCAAGATTTGTGAACAGTATTTGAACATTTCCTAATCAGGAACATCCAAGGGACCCAATGAGCTGCTAGGAACTAGGGTTATTATTTGCTTAGGGCAAAGGTCAACACCCGGGTATCTTTAGGGATCAATCGGTGAGACACACAGGGGAAACTGGACACTGGGCAGGCAGAAGTAAGGGCTGTGGCATAACAGAGGGTGGAAAGTCTCTGTCTCTCTGTCTCTGTCTCTGTCTCTGTCTCTCTGTGTGTGTGTGTGTGTTTTCAAAACAGGGTTTCTCTGTGTATCTCTGGCTGTCCTAGAACTCACACTGTAGACCAGGCTGGCCTCAAACTCAGAGATCTGCCTGCTTCTGCCTCCCACAGTGCTGGGATTAGAGGCAAGCACCACCACTACCCAGCATGATAAAGACATTCTTATTTGTGTATATTTTCAAGCAAGATCCCTAAACTCAGCTGTTAAGAACCAAATGTCTTAGACCAGGTCTACAACTCTGCTTTCTCTGCCCAATGGTGGCAAGGCCTTCTCACTAGCTTCCTAGACAGCGATCTGACCCTGCAGAGGTAACATACAGCTAGACCATTCCCATAGGAGTACCTCTTTACTGAAACTAATGGCCGGTGCTGCCTAGACTCTGCCTACTGTGATGGCTCTTTTATTACTTGAACACTTGCTCTACTTGTAAGTAACCGCTGTGTGAAGATGTTGCATTATTCAACAACTGTCTATTGAGTGTCTTCTACGTGCCAGGCATTATTTCTGATATGGGCTCTAGTAGTACAGTAGATAAAATCCCTGATGACATTCTAGAGGAGGTAAGGGTCCAAATGGAGTTAGATAATAAATGAATAAATGAACTAGAAACCTTGCAATCCCGAACAGTATCTAGAGAATTAAAATGAGTAGGAGGAGGGTTAGATGATTTCTTCAGAATGAGAAGCTGGTGATGGTCTGACTGAAAAGTGACATTTAACCTAAAGATGGGAAGGAGCCAGCTATATGAAGAGAGGGGTGAGACTTCCTGCTAAGGGTTCCAGCTGCACAAAGATCCTGAGTCAGCAATGAGTTTGGGAAGTTCAAGTCCTTTAAAGGAAGTCCTTGGGCTGGCACGCAGTTACTCACGATGGTACATGAAAGGAAGTTGGACAGAGACGTGGTGGGGTGCTGGAGATTCATCTTTGTCTTCCAGGAAGCCAACTATGTGGTCTATAGGGGGTCAGTATTGGCTTAGGCAGTGAGATACAATTTGTTTTCACTGGTAATCTTGAGTTCTTGTACAATCACATACATTTCTCTTGAATTTCAATCACCTTTCCAGTAAGAATCACCTTTTCCTCTAGCAAATGGGGAAGGAAATGGGAAGAAACATTTAACTAAATATGGATAAATAAGAACGGCAGGATATGTAGAGCTTGTATCTGGACAAAACATGCCATGTTGAACTCACACATATAGGGCCTTTTCATTGCTTCTACCCAGCTCAGGCGCCTGCCACCCAGCCTCTTTTTTTTCTGCTGCGGTATAAGCCATGTTGGTAGTATTAGGTGTTATTGCCAACGAGCTATGCTTGTAGCTTGGACCTTGCTTCTCCCTCTGCCTAGAGAGATCTTTCCCCAGATCCACAGAGCCCATTCCATTTCCTTTCAAATAGTTACTAAAGTACATTCTTCCCAGGAAGCCTCCTCTGAAGACCCACCCACAGTGCCACTGTTCCTGTCACTCACCCTGCAGTATGAACTGCTGTCTGGCCACCTGAATTAACTCTATCTCTCTATTTCTCAATTATTTGTTTTTCCCTTTGATATCCAGGGCTTTGCTGATTTGGCACAGGGTTGAGCTCAGAGGTAGCTAAATCCTCAAGATAGTCAGTGCCTTTCCACAGCAAAGTCTCCAATCCAGGTCCAGGTCTCCTTTATCAGCCTCACTTCTGCATATAGCTCTCCACCTGCCTTGGTCACTCCAGGGCCAGGTACCAGATAGACAAGGACAACTTCTTACACTCTAGTCTCTGCTGACATTATTCAAACTCGTAGAGCTGAAGCCCGCTTTCCCAGCCTTGTCTCTCCCATCAGCCCCCTCTTTCCTTCTCCGCCTGTACAACCTGGTGTTTTCCCCATGGTCAGCTATGACCTCCTCTTAGTGCTATGAACAAATATTTTTTTAAAAAAACGAGCCTCTGATCCACTGACACCATCGATCCTCAAATTTTTCTGTTAATATGATCTATTTTCAGCTACCTACTGTAGAACTTCCTTATTCAGTATCTGCCCGCCCGTTATCTCCTCACTAGAATACAAGCTCTAGAATGTCAGGGATCATATCTGCTTCATGGCTGAGCCTGCAGCAGCCAGAAGAGAGCCTGACGTGAAGTGAAACACACTGACATACATTGTAGATAAGATGGTGTCATGCATAGCAAGTGCTCAGTAAATCTGTCTAAATATTCAGTGATGCCCAAGGAAGCTCAAGTGTCTGCTGATGTGCACAGGAACAAAAAACTGAAGCCAAGTGGGAGGCAGGGTGATTTTGTGGCCTGAGGTCTGGCTTTTCTCTGAACCTTTATGGAACCCTGGTTCCCTTATTTCTAAAATGAGAATTATCTACCTACGAGGTGACTATTTAAAGCCATGGGGGCCACAGGGAAAGGCTATTGTGTGGTGGGATTCAGGTGTCAGTTGATAAGGTCTGAAGATGCTTATCCAGGGTCCTGGGCTCTTGAAGGGGTAGTGGCCAACCCCATTCATAAGGGGCTGCTGGGTTCTCTCTCTCTCTTTTAATTTTTGAGCCTGGGACCCTGGATAAGCATCTTCAGACCTTATCAGCTGACACCTGAATGCCACCACACTATTGTTTGATAATAAATAGCAATGACAATGATTACCGATGTGTTGCAATGTAGCGAGGCTCACAGGCCTTGGCCCACAAGATGGCTGGCCTCTGTCCTCAGCACAGGCCTGCTGTACCCTGGGCAGCATGCTGGGATGGGGAGAGCATTTACAGGAAGATGCATTCCACCCTGGTCCCAACCGGTCAGAAGCAGAAGCAGAGCCTGGCCAGTGCAAACACAAACACACTCAAGTGGGACAAGTCTGAACACCGGGTTGTTGCCACACTTGGGAACTCAGGAGGGATTTCCTGGCTCCTTATATTTCTCATTCATTTCTGACTTCAGGTTAGAAAACCCTTCCGGAACACGACAAAAGAAAATCCCAAAATGGATAGGAGGATTAAAGGTGGGACAAGGGGAGCACGGTGCAGAGGTAACACATAGATAGAAGCAAATTCAGTTTCTGTGATCCAGCCTCTACCACTTCACAATATTCATTTCACCTTCACTGTGGAATGTGTGTGTGTGTGCTGTGGGGCTCTGCTTTTGTGTACTGTAAATAGTTGTCACTGTAGATACTGGTTTAATAAGACACTGACTGGCCAGAAGCTAGGCAAGTGGGAAGTATAGGTGGAGTGACCAGACAAGAATTCTGGGAAGAGGAGGAGCAGAGACGCCAGCCAGACACAAAGGAAGGAAGATGAGATGTTGCTCCGAGCAAAGGTACCAAGCCACGTGGCCAAACATGGGTTAGTTTAAGAGTTAGCAAGTAATAAGCCTGAGCCATAGGCCAAACAGTTTATAATTTATATAAGCCTTTGTGTGATTATTTGGAACTCAGTAATAAGGCACGGCATGAGACCTTAAGTCACTGCAGCCCAGTGAGGGGGTTTGAAGAAGCTGTACAACTTTCTCAGTATAGTAACTATGGAAGTGGCACACAAATGACCAGCACAGGGAGGGGCTGCACTTGTGATGAGTGTCTCTCAGCCCAAGGAGACATCACAGCACACCAACGGGCAGAGCCTGGAGATGGCCTGAAAGTGTGGGACTCTGTTGTTGTTTTATGAGATCATTACACTCTTACCCACTTAGGCTTTTATTGTTTCCTTCTGGTTATAAAAGTAATTTTTATTGCAGGAATTTTGGAAAACCAGAAAAGTTTAAGGATGAATATAAAAAAGCACTCAGGAATGGAGATGCTCAGGGTGCAAGGCATTTGTCATGAGCGCGAGGACCTGAGTTGGGATTCCCAGAATCCACAAGCCAGAAGCTCACAGAACTGTTGTTAGGAACATACATGGTGAACAGAAGAACCTGTCTCCAACACAGTACAAGGTGAGGATTGACTGGAGATTGTTCTCTGAACATACACACCGCAGCACATGCCCAAACACACACACACACACACACACACACACACACACACACACACACACACACACACACACACACACACACACACACACACACACGCGCACACCCTGATTAAAAAACCATTCCTAGAGCACTGACTTGGCATATCTGGTTAAATTCCATTTAATTTCTTTTCTTTCTTTTCTTTTTCATTTTGTTTGTTTTTGAAGACATGAGACAGAGTTTCTCTGTGTAGCCCTGGCTGTCCTGGAACTCCCTCTGCAGAACAGGCTAGCCTCAAACTCAGAGATCCATCTGCGTCTCCCTCCCGAGTGCTGGAATTAAAGGTGCGCACCACCACTGTCCAGCCCATCTCATCTCTTTATGTGTTAACAGAGTACTTTAATCCACTTCATTTAAAAGTCTTGCTTCTTCATAATATTTATATATTTATTCTAGGGAGTTACATTTTATTAACTTAAATGATAGCAAAAGACAAAAGACCTTAAATAATACCTTAAATAATCATTTAAATCAGTCTTTTCTTTTTCTTTTTTTTTGGGGGGGGGTTCAAGACAGAGATTTCCTGTGCAGCCCTGGCTGCCTTGGAACTAGAATTCGGTCTGTCTTGTACCAGGCTAAGCTTCCAATTAAAAAATCCCCCTGCCTCTGCCTCCCCAGTGCTGAGATTAAAGGTATGTGCCACCACCACCTGGCATTTTAACCAGTCTTAAAACAGTGTACAATTCAGTGGTGGTAATAATCTTCACAATGTTGTGTAACCATGGTTGCTTTCTCTACTGACTCTCATGTGCTGTCCTGTGCTGAGAACATACAACATACATGTGTGCTTAGCATGCCAATGCTGTTCTTGGTCCCCACTAAACACGCAGTGTACACAAGGGCTGTTATTTGCCTAATTTAACACTGAGACTGACATGAAGAGTCTTTATGGTGGGTCACAGGGTCAGCAAATGTCAGGGCCAATAGTCAAAACATGTCTGAAGGACATCAAAGTCTATGCCTTACATGGCTTGGGGCTCCATTCAGATCAAGAACCACAGAGAAATGAAAGTATGTTAATGCACCTATTATCTCTACATAGAAAATGAACTTAAAAATACCTCTACCAAACTTTGAATTAGGAAGAGGTATGAAACTTTTCTGACCCAATAAAATGGAAATTGCACAGCACTTGTTCACTTCATTTAATGGAATAATTCATTTTAAGAATCATAAAAAATATTTATAGGGCTTTCATGAGCTCATCTGAAACATTCAACTCTCAGACCTACTTTCCACCATTAAGCACCTCAACTTTAAAATCTTCTATCACAAGGTTGTGCAAAAAACGACCTTTGTGGTTTGGAAACAGAAATAGTTTGTCAATGGCATCAAGAAAGGCTCCTTCCAGGGCTCAAAGGGCCAGTGATTTCCACACTCTAGAATGCACTGGCCACAGAGAAGCCAGGCACACCAAGGCAGTCCTGGCTCTTACTTACTTAGGGCTCCTGACTGGGGCTTTTAGTCTCTGCCACTCATGTCAACCTGATTTCAAAAAAAAAAAAAAAAAAAAAAAAAAAAAAGGATCTCAGTGTAGAATTCAACGCTAAGACACATAACACAGAACCTTTTTCTCACTGATATAGGCTCACAGAAAGACCCTCTCAAATACAGCTTCTGCTCTTCTCTTGGGTGATGCACTGTTGGGGTCGGCGGGGGTGCACATATAAATACAGTCTCCTTATTTTCTTTATCTTTCTCAAGCTCAAAGCCAAAATGTGGTAAATCGAGCTGGAGAAACGGCTCAGCGGGAAAGTGCTGGCTACAGAAGCATGAGGACCTGAGTTCAAATCTCTAGAACTCATATAGCACAATAACAAAGATCTGAACTGTACTGTGGGAGGCTCAGGGGCCAGCTAGTCTGGTATGTGTAATGGTAAACATCATAAAGACCCTGGAGGGCAGATACCTGGGGTTACCCTCTGACCTCCAAATGTGTGCCACGGCACATGTGTACTTGCCCTTAGATATATAAAGGTGTACGTGAACACACATCGGGTACACAAATACATAAAAATGTGGCAGTTTTAATTTAAAGCAAAGGACGCAAAAGAGTAACACGAGAAAACTTTCTCTTAAGCAGAACCACAAAGTATGAACACAAATATTCTCTCTCTTCTCTCTTTTGTCAGTGCTGGGTATTGAACTCAGGGTATGGCGCATGCTGGGCAAGTTCTGTCTCGTAGCTTTGCTACTGAGTTATACCTTCAGTCACACAAATCTTTAGTATCCATGCTGGCGAGAAGAGGGAGGAGCAACAAGAGCCCCCCCTTTTTTTCTTTTACAGAGGACTTTCGCTTGCCTGCAAGTGCACACAGCTCTTGTTTAGCTTGTATATGGTTCTGGGTTCTGTTCTAGCACCACACACACACACACACACACACACACACACACACACACACACACACACACACACACACAAGCTGAGCCCATCCCCATGCTGGACACAAATGGCCTCCAGGTCACTTTCCTAGGGAAGAAACAGAGTCCTAGCTGTCAGTGCTGTTGGAGAAGGCAGGTAAAGCAGCAAAGGCTCTGGGAAGGCTGTGATAGATTGATGTTGCCTCCTCTCCAAGAGACTCAATACTATTTTAAGAGATAAACAAGTGTGGCTGTGGTTAAAGATAATCACAGTCAGATGTTGGCAAAAGTAGACAAACATCTCTAGGCTGTGCTATTTAGGGTATAAAAGTGTGTGTGTGTGTGTGTGTGTGCGCGTGCGTGTGTGCGTGTGTACACAACAGCCAATGCTTATGTTCAGAGCTTTGGTGGCACACATTTGGAGATACAAATAAAATTAATACCCTACAGAAAGGCTGCTGCTGGAAGTGCTGCCCATTCTAGAGCTGAAAAGCAGACAATAGGAAACGGTACTAACATTGGTTCCACTGTAGTAATAAAAACCAAAGGGACTTTGCACAAAGGCTGGAATTCAGTTGGGCAGCAGGGTAAACAGGAGGAAGCTCCTGAGAAGCAGAAACTCAACTCCCTTAGCCATCAGCTCTAAGGAGAATAGTTCCATGTCTTTGGCCTCAGGCTTGCCTGTGAAACATGTAGGTTGAACCCCAAAGCCAAAGGGCAAGATATTGCAGTCACAGACCATAAATTGTTGTCTGTCTATCTTTGCTAAGGAAGGCACCATTTCCAAGCCTTCAGGTCCCAGACCCTTCTTCACAAGAACTCTTTCCTCTAGAGGGGCCTGTCCTCCTGTCCTGTGAGCATTTTTCAGGAGAAACAGGCACATTTTAGTGATTCTTAAACGAGCTCTGTTTCTCATCAGAGTTGACATTCACTGTAGAGGGCATCTATGGCCTGGTCGCCCTTCCAGCATATCTGCTCCTCATAATGGTTCTCCAGACCTCCTGACTTTGAGAGTTGAAACCCCACCTGTTCAGTCTCTCCCCCAGAAGTGGGTCCTACATTAAATAGCACAGATATTTAATTCTCGGAGCTAGAAAGACTGACTCAAGGAGGAAGATGTGATACAAATGAGATGTCCCGAGGGAAACCAGGACCTCTTCCTTCCCATCGAACATGAAGTTCTATAAATGAACTTCAAAATGCACATTGGTACATGCCTTTAATCTCAGGAGACAGAGATAGGTGGATTTCTGTGACTTTGAGGCAGGCCCGGTCTACAAAGAAATTCCCAGACCTGCTAGTGCTACACAATGAAACCTTGTCTAAAAACAACAACAAAAACTAATTTAACCTTAGTACATTGACAATGAAGAACCAAGTTTCTTGTGTATGTGTGTAAAAGTGAGAAATGCAGTTGTTAAATATAAAAATCTGTAGTTAGTCGGCTGCTATAATAGAACAGAAATTAAATAGATGTAAATGGCAGGTCAGATATTTACGAGAGCCAAGAAGATAACTATAGTAATTAAGAGAATGCATTACAGATGCTCTTGACCATGAATACAGAGTAATAGCACCAAGTGAACAAATAGGATGGTCCTTAGTAGTGGCCAGCCAAAAATACGCTTAAAGAATCCACGGGGCTGGGGAGATGGCTTAGCAGTTAAACAGCCTGCCTTGTAAGCATGAGGACTGGACCTTAGATTCCCCCAACCCACACAACCCACACAATGTCATGTAGGCATGGTAGCCCACCTACAGTTCCAGTCCCAGAAGACAGAGATGAGATCCTTAGAGCTGGCTAGTGAGGCCATGGTATTAGCATGTTCTGGGTTTGATTCAGAGGTCCTGTCCTTAGAAGGCCTGGTGGAAAGCTATCCAGGAAGAGTGTGGACATCAACTTTGGGCCTCCACATGAACATGCATCCATATATAATGAGCATACAAAGACACACATAGAACACATACACAAACATGAAAAGAAACATAGAAAATTAAAAAAAACAAAAATCCAACCCATTGGCTTCTAGGCTCTGAGAGGAGAGCTTTCTGAGGAGAAATCATTACTTGGAATCAGCCCAAGATTTACAGATCAACAGTAGAGAGGTTCCTATGGCCCAATGATTAGGTAGAGGGTCCGTACTGAAGGCCTATGTCATGTGCTGATCTCCTTGAACGCTTTGAGAAATGCTCACTTGTCTACCTCTATCCACTTGAGATCTTGTTTGGAATTAAGGCCGTATAAGACAAGAAACACCTGGCAATGGTAGAAGAGCGTTAGCTGAGTGCACCCTATGTGTCGGGGACCAGGAACTATATATATATTTCCACCTGAATCTGCACAACCCATATGGTCTCTAAAGCAGACCATGAAAGAAATTGGCAAATAAGACAGGTAACAGGACAAAGTCAGCACACTTAGGGAGAAACCCAGTTTTTAAGACTTGAACCCAAAGAATTGTCCAGGATTAGCTCTTTTGCTAAAAAAAAAAAAAAAAAAAGAAAAGAAAAAAAAAAAGAAAGAAAGAAAGAAAGATGAGCCTTGGAGAGCTGGCTGACCTACATTCTTAGTCAAGTCCACTTGTGATACTAGCCAGGCACTTCCCCACAAAAGCTCTGTGGTCTCCCCCCCCCCCCCCTCTTAACTTCCAGTGAGGATACTTTGTAAAGACACAGGAACTCAACAACACTTAGGACAGCTTCCTAAGAGGGAAACGCAAAGATGACTGCATTTGACTCACACATTGACCCCACACTGGAAGCACCACACATACGTGTGTTATGGCACAGAGCACTAAATGTGACTGTCCTTTTACAAATGTGGCTAAATCATCACGAGCCAAATTTACAAATTGGCTGCAATGCTGTGCAGTTATCCATTTCCAGTGTCTGACTTGGCAAAAACCATTCCACACACTGGACTTCAGACGCTGGTCCTGCCATCTGTACCCACTGATACAGAAGAGGATGCCAACTGAATGAAGGAGGAGCCAGCAACCTATCGACAAAGCACAATGAGCAGGTTGTATCTCACTAACCTGGGACCCTTTGTCTCTGTATTAGGAGACAAAGGTGAACACATAACTGTTGGCATAATGTTTGGCAAGCAGCCACATCAATTACAGACCCAGTAAGTTATGTCACTGACACTTTACGATGGGAGAATCTGGGAGGGTGGAGGATGTGAAGGACTTTCCCTAAGGGACCAAGCCACGCTAGGACAAAGGCCAAGAGTCCCCTGTGATGTCTCTCCCCACCCTGACCGCCTCCTCCTCCTCATCTTCTCCCAGGTCTGGTTAGGCTGCTGGGAAGGCTCAGCTGCCTTCCCTTCTACCTCCCACACATATACACACCCTGGGAACAGTCCAGCTCTGGCTTGCTTAGCTGGCGGAAGGGTCACAGTTAAATTTAGACCTGACCACCTCCCTGGGACTGAGCTGGATCACTATGTGAGGAGAGATGCAGTTACTCCAGGAGGGAGGGTTGGTAGTTGGGTTGAAATTTAAATGGGAAAGGAGCAGGATTTCTAAACAAAATCACAGAAGAAAAGGAAGATGAAATGCTATAAAGGCTCAAACAGAACTCACAGGGGTTGCTGAGGTTTCTGCCCCCAGCGGAAAACAAGTGAGCAAACGGGATTATTTCTGGCTTCTTTTTAAAATTTTTTTAAAAAATCCTTATTGTTATTATTTATGTGCGTGGGCGCATTTGTGTACCGCATGCATACAGTGCCCATGGAGGCCAGAAGAGGGCGTCCGCACAGGTGCTGGAAACCAAACTCCAGTTCTCTGGAAGAGCAGTCAGTGTTCTTAATAGTGGGGGTGGGATGCTGCAGATGTGATTGGCGAGACCTCAAGACAGAGCTCAGTATGGCCAGAAAGGGCCAGGATGGGAGACAGAGAAGAGTGGTTATCTCTTGTGGAGTTCAGGCCACAGGTTGACGGTTCCACCTAGACTGAGGTCATGGAAGTAGGAAGTAAGGGCTCCACCATGACCAGAGAACAAAGATGCCCAGGGGTTTGCAGAGCAAAGAAGTCCACGTGAGCCCTGTTTCCTTTCTTTTCTGAGACAGGACCTCCCTCGGTTGCCCGGGCTGGCCTTGACCTCCTGGGTTCAGGTGACTGTCCCAATGTTGGGTCTATGGCAGACACTGTGCCCGGCCTACCTGAGCTACTGAAACAAACCAGCTTCAAGCAAGGTGCCAAAACCCAAACTCCACATAGCCACTGGGCCTTATGCTCTTTATGTTCTCCCATAATCCTTAGCAAGGCCTTTTGAAAACTCTTTAGATTCAGCCCAGAGTGCAGTGTAGACTTGGGGACCCAATGAAAAGTAGCAACAAAACTTTCAATACTCATGTCACTCTCTCAGACAGGGTCCGATTGCCCAAATAAAACCCATACCCACCCCTCGCCAAGGGACATTCTCAGTGTCCCATTTATGTTTACCCCCCCCCCCCCCCCCCCCCGCCCCATTTGAGAACATCTAGAAAATGTATGCTTGGAAAAGACACACACACACACACAGACACACACACACAGACACACACACACAGACACACACAGACACACACAGACACACACAGACACACAGACACACACAGACACACACACACACACAGACACACACAGACACAGACACACACACACACACACACACACACACACACACACACACACACACACACAGAGAGACTTAGTCCGTGGCTCCATCTGAATTGTAAGTAGATGAGGTTTCTGTTTATCTCCCAGTCCTTGGAGGAATGGCCCATGGCTAGGAGATAGACACACTCTGAGAGCCCCAGGCCTTACTTAGGCCTCTGTGAGGTTTTTATAAACTTCAGTTTGACTGGATCATACCGGATTTTCGAGGCCTGACTTCAGAGTAACACTGACCTTCCTTTTCATCTGGCCTGGAGGAGTCGTAGGAAGCCCCTGGGAAATCTCAAAAAGTTTTCTGGCTTGGTTGGATGCTCCAGACCACTTCGCAAGACTATGGTGGAAGGTCAGCTGGACCTACTCTCAGTTCTTGGTTGTTGAGAACCAAGTTATGGTTTTAGATGGATTTGTGTCCCTGAGCGGTAGAGGGTCCCTAGAATCCCTGTAGACATTTGTGAACACCAGCTGTAAATCATGGGAAAGATTTTTGGGTAAGGCATGGATAGTTCCAGGAACCTGGGAGAAAATTCCAGTTCACTGGCTCCCTGTTGTCCTAGATTTTTTTTTTTTTTTCTGATTTAGTCCACTTACCATCTCTAACTTCCCAAACAAAAAGAGTATGTGCATCTGTTTTCCACTACCCTCCTTTCAAAGTCCAAATAATCTGCTATAGTTAGCATCATTTCTCCAGTTTCCATCAAAAGACAGGAAGGGGCAAAAGTGTAATATATAGGTTCTCAACACAATAATTACCTGCAAAATATTATCTCCATTTTAACATGTGATCCATATTAGAATCAAAATACTCTACATGCCAAATTTTTGGTTTTTATTATCTATTTATTTATTTGTATTGTGCCTTTGAAGCCTGTTGTGTGCAGCAGAAGCACATCCCCCTTTGAATTAGCTTCATTTCAAGCCCTCAGAACCCCAGGTATTGGCCAATAGATTGGACAGTGCGGCTCTTAAAGGCATTTATAACCTGCTTTCTTTGTGGTCTTCTGAACATTTCGGTTCCTTTATTCACATGAAATCCCAGCCCTTTAAAAGCCCTTACCCATCTTCCATCCCTTGGGATGTCTCCTGGATGATCCCATTAGTTTCTGTTTAATTACATTAACTAGCAATCCGATAGGAACTCAGAATGTCAGCCTCTAGTGACCCGTCCTTTCTTCTTCTTATAACTGTTTTAGACTTAAGGATCAGTTCCAGAGCCCAGCTGCAAAATATTTCAGAGCACAGAAGCATCTTCAATTTTCTATGAGCATAAGTCTAATATCGGCATTCCCAGAACTTTGGAATGACACTGAAAATGTATGCCTTAACCTTCCACAGGACTAAGGAACTGCTGAAATTATTTGAACATGATTCTTGGCAGTCTGCAACAATCTAACCCAGCACTTGAGACAAGTCAGGCCTGAGTGATTTATATATGTTAATTCACCTAGGCTTTAATACACACACACCCATGAATAAATTCCATAGTCATTTCTATTTTCCAGAAAGAGAATGTATTTATGTAATTTGTACATTCACTGTGACTCCAGCATTTGACCTCTCCGCTACTACAATCTATCACCTTGCAATACAGAACAACAAAATGTGGTTCTATTTTTACATTGTATATTAGTATGTATCCCAAGAATCAAAGGTATTAGTTTGTTATACTCTGAGCAGGGGCATTTTTCTCATATAAAAGAATTAAACTAATTCGGAAAATGTAAACAGAAGTAAACAGTTGGGGAGCCATGAAGTTCCAAGTTCCAGAGGGTGCTTTTCATAATCCTAAACAAACCAACTTGCTGTTCCTTTCAAAGGACGTGAAGCTACTGGCAAAAATAAGCGTCCAATTTCAGATATCCCTGAAGCGAGGAACCCTCTTTCTAGGAATCTGTCCTTGGGAAGCAGGTATGGGCATATGTCATCATAATACTGCTTAATATAATAAAAAAATGAGAAATGGCTTGGAATAAGGTTGATTAAATATGAGCAATTCATATTGATACAAGATTAAAAGGCATTGAGCAGTATCTGTTAGGCATCAAACCTGGGGGAACAGGTAACTGGGGCTCCTATTTAACAAAGCAAGGCAACCCTGGTTTTCCCCAACAGATTGAAAAATAAAATAATATAAAGAAGGTCAGGACAGCTCCTAGGTATGGCAGGAAAGGTTTACTGTAGATATGAGGGAGAGCATAGCCAGAGGCAGACTTTGGGGATAGCCCACACCAGGGTGGGAAAGTTTTATGGTAGGAGGAAGGTTAGGCCAGCCCTACCATGTAGCAGGTAGGAACTGAGAGATACTGGGAGAACTTGGTGGCCTGGTAGGCTTCTACATTAAATAGCCCCTCAGTTTGCTGCTGGTCCTGGGTTTAAGACCTAGTAAGTACTCATATGAAATAGGAAGCCTTCCATGGAGACGCTATTATGATCCATCTCAAGACACCAACGGCTTAGAAATGTGTTCACAAAGTCTGGGATGCTTTGTAACTCCTGTGAATACTCACACACGCACAAGAAGCTGTTATCTTTAGGTAATGGCATTTTATCTTCAATTGCCTATATTTAATTTTTTCCGTTTACATTTTTTTTTCTAGACAGAAAAATAAATCAAAGCTTCCTTCTCAATCACATAGATTTAATGGCCTATATTTTAAGGAAATGTCTCAAAGAAAAGAAAAACAAAACTCTTGAACTTGCTTTTTGAAAATAATCACAAGGGTCACCCGGCAGCTCCAGCCTCTGGAGTTTATAGATCTCCTCAAGGGATAAGTCTATGTGGGGAAAATCACACCTCTGCAGAAATGGAAGGCATGGCAGGCAGGAAAACTCCAGGCCAGGTACCAGTATGTCCATACAATCTGAACAGCTCAGAAGCACCTGAGTCCTGACAAAACAGATCAAGCTCCTACTAATGTAGCTATGCAAATATCCCGGAGGGCTGGGGACACAGCTTACAGATAGCACCCCTGCCAAGCATGTGAAAGACTTTGGGTTCCATCATTATCACTGGGAGAGAAAAAAATCATTCAGTGGTGGTGGCTCACTCTTTAATCCCAGTACTAAGAAGAGAGGCAGGTAGATCTCTGAGTTCAAGGTCAGCCTGGTCTACAGAAGGAGTTCTGGGAAGGCCAGGACAATATAGAGAAATTTTATTGGGGGATAGGGTTCTAAAGTCCACATGGAAGATGTTCAGGAGGTGAAGTCAAAGCAAGTTCTAAAGCAGTAAGTAAAATACGAGTCCATTTATCCAGAAAGAGGTGAATCATGCTGCTGTAATGTTTTTATCTAATGTTTAACTTTGTTGCTGAACACTAAGGAAAAGAAATGGAAGCGTTATAATACTGAATAAGATGCCCTCCAGAACACAGAGGGCTCCTGATCCCTCATTCCTGCCCCTCTCCTGCCCTCAGCTCAGACATTGTGAATGACAAGGATCAAGGATGTCTCCTTAACTTCCACAAACTAGAATTCCCCAGGGGAGAGGTAGCCTTCTCATGGGAATGCTTTGTCTTTCATGAGCTGGGGAAAAGGAAGAGAGAGAGAGAGAGGAGGGAGAGAGAGGAGAGGGGGGAGGGAGGGGGAGGGAGAGAGAGAAAGAGAGGGGGGAGGGAGAGAGAGGGGGGAGGGAGAGAGAGAGAAAGAGAGAAAGAGAGAGAGAGAGGAGAGAGAGGGGGGAGGGAGGGAGAGAGAGAGGAGAGAGAGAGAGGGGGAGGGAGGGAGAGAGAGAGAGGAGAGAGAGGGGGGAGGGAGGGGGAGGGAGAGGGGAGGAGGGAGAGAGAGAGAGAGAAAGAGAGAGAGAGAAAGAGAGAGAGAGGAGAGAGAGAGGGGGAGGGAGGGAGGGAGGGAGAGAGAGAGACAGAGAGAGAGAGACAGAGAGACACAGAGAGAGAGAGAGAGAAAGCACTCACATGTGAGTGCTCTTACCAGAAGGGAACTTGGTTTCCTACCAGGTCAGCCTTTGTGTCTCACTCCTGGGAGCTCTCCAGCCACCTGGAAAGCTTATTAAATCACAAGCTGTTAGGGCCTGGGGCCTAAGACTAGCACGTCTACCACAGCAGCCCTGAGTGACCACGCTTGCTCACTTCTACTCACAGGCATCCTCACTTCTACTCACAGGCATCCCGTCAGCGGGGAGAGAGGATTCACACTCAGCACTGGAGTGAGGCTGGGCTGTGCAAACTGGCAGATGTGGACTAAAGATAATACCCCTCCATCCATAACAGTAAGCAGATCCTCACACAGGAAGTGCCTTGAAATCTGGTCATGTGAACAGCCATTGAAACCCAGGGAAGAGCAGAGAGCAAATGCAACAGAAGGGTTTCCCTTCCTTCCAACTTTGGTTTTCTGGGAGTGGTCACAGAGGGGCAGAAAGAATGTAGAAGAACCAGCTAAGAAACTCTTTTAAGTTTTGCTCTTTGACGGGCAAAGCCATTGGCAGCCTGTCAGCCACTTCAGGTGTAACCAGCACCTTCCTCCCTCCCCCCTCTTTCCAGGAAGTATCACACAGAATTGTGTTGCCTCCAAAGAGGGGAAAGATGAGTCCCATTAATCACTGAGTAAGACCAGGCAGGGGGCCAAGCCACCTTGTCCCTTACCTGTGGACTATATAGGTGACCCTATCCAAACTCCAGCTGAATACCCAGAACCTCCGGGGTTGCACTAATAGCCAGGGTGGAGGTGAGTGAGGGGTAGCTCTCTTTGTTTTTCAATCTAGGCATAGAGAGTCTAAAGATGTAATAAAGGATGTGCACATACACCAGCTGCACCATGGGAAGATAAGTATTTCTGTTAGATTGCTAGCTGGGGTCAAGGAACAGGAGAAAAATGGCCCTTTTCTATTTAGAGAATGTGGGTTCTCAGGGTCTAAACTTCTAAAGTGATTTAGTGATGGGGTAGAATGCTTGGCTAACATATGCAAGACCCTCGCTTCCATCCCTGGGTTTCTGCATGAAAGGACGACCTGGCGTCACTTAGGGTTCTTAGGCTTTGGTTGACTCTTTTATGGGATAAAATAATTCTGACACTAGCAGTATTCATAGATTTTTAAAACTGGTTTAATTATTTTTAAAAAAGGAAATGACAATTTTTTGTTCCTCACTTTGACAGCTCCACAACATTGAAACACAGTGTTGATGGCTTGAGCCAAGACCATGACCTGTTTAGGAATGCAGATTTACACCATTCTGACAGAGGCGCCTGGGTCTCCGTCTAGTATACTGTTCTCATTAACAGCAGTACTTTAAAAGTGTGTTCCCTGCCTGGTGCTATGCTTAGCCCTTTACAGACATCATAACTGAGCCCCGCAGTAGCCCACTGTAGTAAACATCTCATGATTCCCATCTTCTCCCAAGTATCTAGCTCAGGGCTAGCAGGTGGTTAGCTTCTAAACATTTGTCAAGTGAGTTAAAATACTAAGTAGGGACATAAAACCAGGTGCAGTTGAAGACGGAACGCATTTCATGGATTCATTTCCACCTGGAAGGGTGAACATTAAGATGCACGCCAGTGGTTCCTGCTATGTGGAGGGTTAAGGTAGAAGGATGAGACAGCAGGATGGTCTGAGCCCAGGAATTTGAGGTCCCTTATAGATAAAGTTATCTTTTGAATAAACTGAACCAGAGGTCAGAACGAACAAAAACAAAATCTCACGAATGCTTGCTAGGAATGATAAAGAGCTATGCTTTGCCTTTTCTTTGGACAGAAGAGTCTTTAAAGCAAACCATGCAGGTCGTACCATTATCTCCAAGAACAATAAATCATTCCATAGTCAACATCCACATTTCCATTGGGGAGTGATGTCTGTACTTCTCAGTGGCATCTCAGTGAAGAGATGCTACATGCCCAAAGATGGAGTAGAGGAAGGAGTCCTGGGAAAGCATCTTGCTCCTAAGGGCTGATCTGGTCTCTTTTCTCCTCTAGAAAAATATAATGAATTGGGCTTCCTTCCGGTTCAAACTTCCCTTTAGCATTTCTGTTTGAGAAGTTCTCAATCTTCCCACCTCCAGCCCCTTACCTCGCCTCTCCAGGACTCTTAGGATTGGCTAGACTGGGCTTGGAGTTTTATCTGAAAGAGAGCAGCCACTGAAAAGTAGCAGTGTTTGTAAAATATGGGATGAACCAGAATGGCCCTATTGATGAAGACACATTGGACATTGAGAAATCATGTAGGTATTAAGTACTAAGCCTTTTTCTTGCTGGCTAGATTTTTATCGGGCTGAAAAGCTCTGTGAAGGCTGTTGGGTCATGGATGCTCTTACTTAGCTGTGAATCTTGTGAAGACAGGCATGGGTGTAATAGTGGCACTGACGTCATAAGGATAACCATCTGCTTGGATTTAAGGTTTGCTCCACAGGAGGAAACACATGTCTGATACTGCAAATCTGGCTAAGAACCCATGTTTATGAATCTCATAAGTCCTAGGGGTGAAACTACTATTATTATTTTGCTACATTGTCACAGTTATCAAATCACCCTCAAAATTCATATCTCCCCACCTGTGGATTAGTGCAGCTTGCCATCAGAAAAGTCTGGGCAGTGAATGGTTGTTAATACTCAAACAGGAAAAAGTACAGGAATAAGTGATTATGGAGTGTTCAGCCACAAACAGTACATCTACACCACACCCCCTCCATAAGGCTCAGACACCATCATGTGGAGTGTTCAGCCACAAACAGTACATCTACAACACACCCCCTCCATAAGGCTCAGACACCATCATGGGAGAAGGGGGGTGTGGAAAGATTCTAAGAGCCAGAGGTTGGGAAAGGCAGGAGCAAACTGAACTCCTAACAGCTGTGGTTGCCTGCACAGACCTGTACAATATGAAACCAACTAATGTTCTAGCACAGAGTGGAAAGGGGTGCATGAACCCCTATACCTAAGGAACTACCAACAGCTAATGGTTACTGCCGGAGGGACAGTCAGTTTTCTTTAAGGGTGTGGTTCTTAGTAAGTCCACCATGCTCCAAACAACACAACATGGGTTATTAAATTTTTCAGAAAGTGGTTCAGGTGTGCGAGGCAGGTTGTCAGGATAGATTCTAGACCTACTGTTTATGCCCTGTATGTCCTTAATAACTCTGACATTATATGTATAATATATATATTGTACAGCAAAGATGATAAAAAAATTATCTGAAATAAGAGATAGGGCAAAATTTCAGGGCAGAAGAGAATTATGTTAAGGTTTTCAAAATGAACATCACAGCTCTGGAGTCAGTGTGCCCATAGAATCATTGTATGGGTTTAGGAAAATCCCCAATTTACCTGCTTGCCTGCTTTTAAATAGAAAAAAAAAAAAAAAAAAAAAAAAAACAGACAAGGACTGCTTTCTAACTTTCTATTCCTAAGTAGGGTTTTCCAGACACTTATTACTGTTATCCAGATCATAGCTGATATTCCCATTTCTTCTCACCAGTTAAGAGAGGCGTGCGTTGGGGACAGTACGCATGTATGTGGTATCTCTTCCCAGATTAGGGTGCGTTCATGGGGGGGGGGTGGCAAGAAGTATAATGGGGAAATGAGTTTTCATGGCTAAGGTGCATGGATTTCGTCCCTTGTGTAGTGAGCTAAAAGGTCATATGGAACCTCTTCCAGGTGATCAACACCCTTTTAAAGGAACTTGGTGTCCTGGTGTCACACATTAAATGCAGTTGTGAGCTGTATACATAAAGTCTTAAGGCTCCTGGTTAGGGAATCAGGAAAAAGATGGAAAAAAATAAATAAATATAGAGAATGACGACTTTGGATGCCCTGTGACTCTCCAGAAACTGGTCCATACCCTCTGATGTCAGAGCCAAGAAGAAATGAAGTACCTTGTTCTGAAAGGACCATGAGTGGGCAATCCCAGCACCTCACGAGTGAACTGATTCACCCAGACTACGCTGTAGACTAGCACTCTCTCCTCTGAGATGCTCAGCCTACTGCAGTGTCTCCACGTGAGTGAAAAGACATCACAGCACCAGGCTTCAGATACAAAGACACAGCAATAGACAAGTGTGACTTGCACAGTGGTTATCGTCCACACATCCAAAGTTAACTACAAGTTGACTGGAAAACCCGAGGGCCCTAAAATCGGTACCCTTCTAGAAAGATCTGAGCTCCATGACCTAATTCACAAAATTCTGTGAGACATATAGCTTCAGGTGATTTGTATCTCCTTTGTCACTCTGAAGAAGTTTAAGCTGCTTTGTTTAAGTTACATTTATATATCTTTTTATTTATCACGGCAGTGGGTGAGTGCGAAACACGGCTTGCAATGTGGAGGTCAGAGGACAACGCAGTCCTCTCGTCCACCATGTAAGCTCCAGGGATCAAACTCTCAAACTCTGGTTGCCAGGCTTTGCAGCAAGCACCTTTACCCACTGAGCCATCTTGCTGGCCCAGCAGGATTTTTCATTTGTTTGCTTGGTTGGTTTTTTGAGACAGGGTTTCCCTGTGCAGTCCTGGCTGTTCTGGAACTCTCTCTGTAGACCAGGCTGGCCTCAAACTCAGAGACCTGTCTGCCTCTGCCTCCCTAGTGCTGGGATTAAAAAGCGTGTGTTACAACCGTCCGGCTTTTGTGTTTTTTTTTTTTTTTAAGCTAAGCAAAGAAATCTCTTAAACTGACCTACTTCCTCAGGCTTAAAGGACAGTCTGGCCACAGCAGCTCCAGCTCCCTTACAGAATGTGACACCAATGATTTACTGCTCTTTGGACACACACATGCTAGTATTCAGTTCTCTTTCTTTTTTAGGTCATTATTTCACTTTTGGCTGTTTTCACTTTAGAAAAAGCAGCTGTAAATGCATCACTCTCGTTCCCCCCCTACACCCTATCTCTATTTCCTGTAAGAAAAGGGTAGGTCTTTTATTATTCTCCCCTAATATTGGATTTCAAGGTAGGGATTTCATGTTCCTCAAATCTTTGTAATATTCCTGCATGCAACAGAACCAAAATATAAACAAGCAAGCAAAGAAGAGGGAAACACCACTTTTCCAAATCAAAAGACAAGTTCAACTAAGTGGGAGTGTATATTTTAATCCAATGTGAAATTTATAGGTCACAAACTGGCAATTTCTGGATCCCTGGCTTTTTTCCTAGTGACAGTAACTAAATCACATAGCTTCGCCCAGAGATATTCAGGATGGTTCTCTAAACTTCAAGCAAAAAAATAAAAATAAAAAATAACTAGAACTTCTCACAACCTCATTTCTTTTACTTTGTGCTTCATAGGTTTTGAGTCCTCTACATTCTGAAGGACTGGTAACCAGTTTGCAAATGTCCGCTGACCTAGGAACCACAGCCGCGGGCTCTAACCTATGAATTTCAGAGTCAGGCAGCAGTAAATTCCGCAGTCAGAAGAGACAAAATGACTAATCGCCTTTATTTAGAGAGGGGAGTAGGGATCCTGCCTTCCAGTGGTAGTAGGTCTACAAGACCTGAGAAACTGGTTTCGCTGAGTAGGCAGATAACTCCTGCTGGTGTGAACACCCTACAGTTGTACCTTGTCCTGCCCTTCTGCAGTGGGGCATCCTCCCACAAAGTTCTGGGCTCCAGGCAATGCGACACAAACAGCTTCAACACAGACCTTATCTTCTCTGTCTGCTGCTGAATCGATGCCCTGGGGTTGAGTGGAGACTCCTACTTTTCTCTTCTAAGGGAGTGTGGGGATGTGTAAGCACCTCAGATGCTATCTCACTCTGCTACCTTTCAGATCTAGGAAAGAGTAAAGGGCGGAAGCCTGAAGTGGAGGGCAGCTTTGTTAGCGGCTTCATCCGTGATCTGCTGCAAGCTCCAGCTGGCTCCAGCAACACCTACTTTCCCACGCCCCCTCTCTCCCGGCCACAGAGCCGGCAGCCACCAAATTCTGAATTCCCAGGCTGGCGCCAGGACCCACCACTTCTATGCTTAGCAAAAGAGAGCCGGCGCAATTCACCAAACTGTACTGCCCCATGTGGATCTAAGGAGACCAGCTACAGGAGACATAACCACTGTTATAAACCACACATTCCTTCTTGACCGGAAACGGACTCCCAAGAAAGCTTGCCTAGAAAACTTTCATCCTAAGGCAGGCAGCACACAGCCTTCAGAGCAAACCTATCCACTAGGATCCTACTGGCTGCTTCCTGCTTCCCCTCCTCCCTCCCTTCAGTTCCCAGCCTCGGTTTCCAGTCCCTGCCCACTCAGACCCTCCTCCCCCTGAAAGCCCGCGTTTGAAGCAGGACATAGCTCCCTTTCAGGCTGTTCAAATTAATAAAGACGTGGAGAGAATCTGTTGCTGTGATTATGAACCTTAATGACACGGGAGAAGATCCTTGAGACTTCATCAGTCTCTGTAGCCACACATCTGTGTAGGGCTGCGGATTTGTCACCCTGATGAGGATATAATAACTCCATGGGAGGGTGGTATGGGTACTGCTTAGATTATGGGCCTTGGACTGAGACTCTGTAAAAGGGGCGGGGCAAAGCACCCAATTGGTTAAAAAAAAATTGAGCAAAGACCAAATAAGAGGTATGGTCTTTTGTCTTGAATCACACATTCTTTCTTCCTCCCCCTGCTCTCCAGGCTGAAGTGAAGTGATATGAACAGCTTAGGGTCTCACCTTCCCCCACTCTTTTGTCAGGAGAACCTCATTCAACCTATCACCCTCCCTCTGAGATCCTTCTAAATTTTACAAGCTGCTTTGAGGAAATTGGTCCCTTCCTGCCAGTCTCTTCAATGATATTAAAATTAGCAGAATAATTAAATACAGTCCTAATTAGGTCCAAAAAGAGTTCTTGGTTAATTAATGAGCTAATGTCTGGCCCAAAGCCGTAAACCTACGTTGTTCTGTAGATCTATGCACAAGCGGGGGAAAAGTGATCTCCCGTCCCATAAGAAAATTGTCGCTTGGAAAAACAGTGTCAAACACATTCCTCCAGACAGGAGTCAGTCCGTCTCGAAGCTGAGACCCACATGTAAATGAGCACCGAACTGTGTCTCTTCCAAGTCTCTCTTCTAACTCCATACCCACACCCCCCATGTTCAAAGTCACTGGGGAGGAACCGTCTCCAAACTGCAACTCGGCATCCCCCCAACCGAGCGCGCGCGCCTTGTGCAGCCTGGGAAACTGAGCCCAGCGCCGTTCACAGCATTCCCTCCCCAGTCCCGCCAGCCTGGTTAAAATGCCACTCACCTCTACAAGGGAAGCAACAGCAGCACTTAGCAAGGAGCCAGCCCAAAGAGGGACCTCGGGTGTAAGCCTGATCGCCGCCGCCCTTCATGCTGCAGCGTGCCCCCAGCGCTCCGGCATGGCACGGACGCCCGCTGGGATGAGAGCGCCAAGGGAGGAAACTTTTGCGCCAGCCGCCAGCCAGGTCCCGTTCCCACCCGTTGTCCTCCTCCTCCTCCTCCCGCACCCAGACTGTACTGGGACTTACAGGGAGTTGGGCCACCTTAGGCAGGAGGGAGGGGCCTGGCGGCAAGGGAGGGGCTAAGGGGGGGGAGGAGTTCCAAGGTCCAGCTGTTTGCTGGGGACGCGGCCAGCGGGCGTCCCCGAGTCTTACGAAACACGCAAACACGCGTGTGTGACCATGGGCAAGTACTGAGACCTCCATCGCCTAGAGCCCCTGCGGCAAGTCAACTACTTATGTGAGCTCTCCAAAGGCTACCACAGCCACTTTTAGTTTATAGTACAGAGCTAGAAGATGTCAAAGAGGTGGGAAAGGAACGGATTAGAAAACTGAACACAATACTTTCTCCCAATCTTCTCTCTGTAAAAACTTCCTTTCTGCTTACAACCAACCAAGGCAACAGTGATCCCTTATCAGCTTCCTTATCAGCTTCCTCACCAGAATGATCTGCAAAAGCTTTCTGGGTTTGGCATAATAAAAACTGAAGTTCAGAGCTCGTTTTTTTGGCTACTGACTAATTCTGACTTTAAACCACCATACAATTCACTTCTTTTGGTAGCAAAACCGGATGGGTGTGGTGGTACATTACTAGGGAGGCTAAGGCTAGGGGATCAAGAGTTACATAAGAGCCTGGGCTACATAGAAAGACCCTGTCTAGAATTTAAAAAGACACTCAGGAGCCAATGTTGAATAGTCCCAGAAATGCCTGCAGGAAAAAAAAAAAAAAATCCACCACCGCTACCTACCGCAGAAGGCTTCCTTCTACTATCCCCTCTCTGCTATAATCCATGGGTCTATCATTCTTTCCCCTTCATCCTTCTGCTTTTCTTCTCTATACCATTTTACAGTTCAAGGCCGTGCTCAGTGTCTACCAGCACCCTCAGAGCTCACCTGAAGAGCATCAGCTGAACTTTTCCATGAACCACTGAGCAAATCTCTCATAGGATAGCTCTCCCACTGGTTTATGACCAGCCTTATGAGAAATGGCTTGAAGGGAGAATGGAGCAAGTCCATTCGCTAAAAAAAAAAAATACAGATATTACTAGAGGGCTGGTCTAGCAAGCTTAAGGGCCTGGGTTTAACACCAGAGCCTCAGGTAGAGGCCCCGACACCTTTAATCCCAGTACTCAGGAAGCAGAGGCAGGCAGATCTCTGTATTCAAGGTCACCTGGTCTATTAGAGGGAGTTTCAGGACAGCCTGGGCCACAAAGAGAAACCCTGCCTCAAACACAAACCAAAACTCCCGGGGAAGGTTCAACATCCAAACCCAGGAGTCACTGTGTCTTCATGGGCCTCTCAGAGCAAGACTGGCCCATGTCTACAGCCCAACAGAGACATCTTGAGCATTCCTAGGGTACTGATGTTGGCTTTTTTATTAACTCAGCAAGTATTTATAAGTGGTGACTATGTTCTAGGCTCTTTCCTAGGCTCCCGGCCTACTTGAGTGAACAAACCAAGACATGACTTTAGAAAATGAACACCAGAATACACTCACCAAGAGTCCACACCGTGGCAGTATGGATCAATCGGCCCCCAGAAGTTCATAGGGAGTGGCACTATTAGGAAGTATGGAAGTGTGTCATTGTAGGGGTGGGCATTGATGTCTCCGATGCTCAAGCTACACTCAATGTAGATGCAGTAAATTTCCTGTTGTCTACAGATCAAGTTGTAGAACTCTCGGTTCCTTCTCCAGCACCGTGGCTGCCTGCGGGCCCCCATGTCCCACCATGATGGTAATGACTGACCCTCTGAACTGTAAGCCACCTCAGTTAAATGTGTTCTTTTGTAAGAGTTGTCATGGTCATCATGTCTCCTCACAGCAACAGAAACACCAACTAAGATTGACACCTACCCTAGTTTAGGGATGTAAGAAAACAGGGGCCCAAATTGAGGAAGTAGCAAAAAGAAGTAGTTTAAGAAGCTAGTTTTCCACTTAGTTTGAACTATGTATTCATTCTTTTCTAATAATGTACTTGGCACATCAGAACCCTTACCTGCATGAACTATGCGCATACACTTCCTGGGCACCCCCAACTTTATTGAGCTACCTGCATACCCTACTCCAAATAATGTAACAAATCCTCCTCCCGTTCAATCCTACTCTAGTTGGGTTATGTCTAAATACAAGGGTAGAAGCACTGATCTTGCTGAGACTAGTTTTGGGTACACACACAGTAAGGTAAACTGTGTCCTCTCAATGAACTTTTAGGGAGACCCCCTTATTTACTATCTGATGCCTGTGCATAATTGTGCATGCATATAATCAAATTCAGATGCATTATGGGAAAGAAATTGTGCAATAGAAAAGAGGTTATATAATCCATGTCAGCTGGTCAAAATAAAACAAGGCAAAATTGCCCCATTCCGTCAGACCTTATCAAAAGAAGTCTCCAGCCAACCGCATGGGGCCCTTGAGGAACGTCTACCCTCACTCACGTAGCCTACTGTCACTCTTCACAGCCTAGTTCTTCCTGGTCTGTACTAGAATTTTGCTTTTGTACAAAGTTCCCCGTGGTACTCTGCAAGTCTGTATGAACCTTTGTGTCAGTGCCTTGAATCTGGAGACACCTGGCCTAGACCCTGACAACCAGTAACGAGATCATGTAGCCTACATCTGGCTAGATGTGTTACATTTTCAAGATAACCCAGAAGGGATGGGTGATAGGCAGGAGGTTTCAGCACAGCCGCCAATGAACCACCAGAGAGCCTTACAAATCACAGGTATTTCTGCCCGCTCCCCAGGAGGTTCCAAGGATTGAAGATTGAGGACCATTAATAGTCAAGTCTCTCCTGTCTAGATTCACTGACTGAGTACATCTGGGCATCAGAAGGTTTAAATGTCCCCCAGGGGTCTGTAATGTGCAGCAAGCACATCAGGGGAGCCACTAGCATGCTGTGTATCAGAATAACCCAGAGAGCTTGCTAAAGCTCTCTGATCTGGTAGGTGTGAAGTAGACCTCAGAATTTTCATTGTTGCGAGTTCCGGGTGATGCTGCTTTGGTACAGAAATTACAGCGAGCGCCACTCATGTTGTGATTATTTTCCTCTCTTATTTCCAGTCACACTTTTTTTTTTTTTTTTTTTTTGTACTAACACCTTTATCTTTTTTAGGATACAGCCTTCGTTCACAAGGTTGGGAATTGGTTTTGTTTACTCTGGACCCCGTGTCTAGAACAGAGCTTGGCACAGTGCATGTTTTTGGAACTGGCTAACATCTTCCTCCTGTCTATCCCCGACTCCAAAGATGGCCCAAGCAAGACGTGGGTTTGCATGTCAGTCACAGGGCTTGGATGAGACTTAGCATCTGATCGAACTTCACGCAATAAGCACAGACCTTGAAAGTTCAGGGAGAGCTAGTAATAAAACAGCAATCTCTTTACGGAAGGTTTTGAAGAGTTGGTACAATGTCAGCCTCAAATGTGTGAGGGTAGAGTCTTGCTGCAACCAGGGAAGAAGCTGGATTGGAATGAAGCCAGCAGGGAAGGAGAAGACAGGGAGGGGGATAGAGAGATAGAGAGATGATAGATAACAGGTACGTAGGTAGATAGATGAATTAACAGACAGATATAGACAGATGATAGATAATAGGTAAGTAGGTAGATAGATGAATTAACAGACAGATATAGACAGATGATAGATAATAGGTAAGTAGGTAGATAGATGGATTAACAGACAGACAGACAGATATAGATGATAGATAATAGGTAAGTAGGTAGGTAGATGGATTAACAGACAGACAGACAGATATAGATAGATGAGCAGAAAGACTGACTCTTATTTCAGGGAGTTTTTTGGAAGTTAGTTGCCTACTTCCAAAATTCAGGCTAAAGCCCCCAATTTATAGTAACAGTATCTTTAGGTTGTTTTGAATTTTCACATGTGGCCAAATCTCACACTTCTTTGGGCACTGACTTTAGTGATATCGGCAGTCTAAATCAATTAGGCTCCCTGCCTGCCTGCCTACCTACCAATCCATTCTGTATTTCAACCCCACTGAACCCAACAGAAAAGCCCAAAGAACTCCAGAGTCTTGGCCTACAGATGTCCTGGACCAGATACTTCAATGCCAGGTCCGGCGTGGGGCATTAATAAGACTATTATGTCTTTCAAGTTAGCCACCACCTTGAGTTACACGGGGCTGTGACCACAGGCACCCTCTTTTCTATCAATACACAGATGTCACATTTCTTGCTATGGGAACACTGTTTCAGATTCAGAGGGCAGGGTTTTCTAGATCACAATAGTCTCCATATTTGTGTGTGTGTGTGTGTGTGTGTGTGTGTGTGTGTGTGTGTGTGTGTGTGTGTGTGACAGTCCAGGTCAGGGACATAGGGAACAGCTTTACCCTAGCTCGGGCCTAGGGTTCTTGGAGCACCTTCATTCTGTGTCAAGGACATTCCAATAACCCATTCCCCAGCTTCCCAGGGATATTCCCAGGCTCAGGAAAGTTGAGCACATGGTAAGTGCAGAGGACTAGCCCAGCTTTCCCATCCCCACTGCAGCCAGTATGGATTCCAAAAGCCCAGGAAGAATTCCTGTGTGAAACCAGAGCAGAGAAGAAGCCTAGCCTCTAGTTGTCCACTCTCCGGGAAGTGTTTTGTTTAGGAAGCAGCTAACCACAGACATCTTTGCTTTCACCAACTCTGACAACTGGTTTCTCTGCCCATTCCCCTGCCCCTGTTGTTGCTCAGGCTGATCTTGAACCTTTGAACTTACATGATAGTCTCACTTCTGCCACACAAGTATCTGGGACAACAAAGTGTGCCACCATGCCTGGCATTCATTCCGTTATGTTCTGTGTTTGCTAAGTATGTCTTCCTTAATTATCATCCTCCTTTTGTTGATTGCTGACCTCTGATGTGCTTGCCTGCTGGCACCAGGATGGTCCCTGAGTCTCTCCAAGTAACCCAGCCCTGGTTTCCCTTTGTGGCTATGGGTCAACATCATACGATTCTTGCCAGGTATTGGTCACTTATTCCACAAGTGACCTGTCTTTCTCAGCCAGAACTCCCAGCTTGAGGACAGGATCCCTTGTTCGAATCCTTAGTCCCTCTTACCAAGGTTTAAGCTGGTCTCCATGACAGGTTGGAGAGCAGGGTATAAACGGAAATTTATACAGGAAGCACAACTTAGTCAAACACGTTCCCTGACCAAAGACAAGAGTTGAGTGAATTCTAGAAGCAATGGATTCAGTTTTCCATGATGGACAAAGAAACTGGAGCCAGAGTGAAGCCTGGACTTGAGACACAGGTTTCTTCTTAACGTGGAAAGAAGCATAGAGACACCAGTTACCATTAAGCAGAAGCACTGGAGACTTGAGAAAGGAAGTTTGATCTGTGTGTTTTTCTGAATTTAATTTTCAGAGCTTCAAGTACGCCTTTTTCCAAAGCTGTGCAATGTCTATGTGCGTGACGAGTCCCAGATGATAGTTTTAGTGGTAATAACTACAGAAGCACAGGAATCCCTTCTAGTCATCTTTGTTTGGCATGATTTAGCCACTGCTAATCTCATGGGTAGCACTATCTAGAGCGGCTGTTAGACTTCAACGATGCAACCGGAATGAGCTCATGCCACAGGACTCCAGCCACTGCCTTGTAAATGTGTTTCCCTGGTCCTGCCCATCCAGCACCTTCCTGCTTCTTTCTAGTTTTCTCACTAAAGCCTGAAGGAGTTAAACAGGACTTCCCCCTCCAACATCTTCTTCTCTTCAGTAAAGAGCCTCAGCTCCCTCTCTGGCTAGGCCCAAGGTGTCCCAGACAAATTGGTGAAGGATGGAGGGTAGTATGGGAGGGAGGGACTTGATAGAGGACTGGCCTCAACTGCACGGCGTTCATATTCTTCTGTGTGGCCAGAGGTAGGGCTGTTGGTAGCAAGGACAGATTCCTGGAGATCCACACTGAGCAGCCTCTGAGCTGAGCTCAAATGAGAAAGCTATTTATCAATGTGAAAGGTGGCTGTAGCTAGAGTTGCTAAAAACAACCACTCCAGGTTCTGTCTGTGCATTTCCAAAAATGCTCATTTGTAAGTAGGTCAAAGTGTTCCCAAAGGAGAGTAGAGAAGTACAAGTCTATCACTTTGACTGAGCTCCAATTTAGGTATGTATATACTTGCTAAGTGTCCACTACAAGGGTGGTCATTTAATTCCAACTGTCAGAGTCACCTCCACTCCCACGGGCAGGAGAAGCAGCCCGGGGCTTCCTGGGGACCAACAGTGATGCTCTGATATGTCAGGGAGAAAGTCAGTTTTATAGGGATGCAACTCAAGTCAGTTTACAGTGATGCTCTGATATGTCAGGGAGAAAGTCAGTTTTATAGGGATGCAACTCAAGTCAGTTTGCTCAAGGTCTCTACTCACAGTTGGATTCGAGAACCTCACCTCATATTTCATTCTACATAAATGAGGGCTCAGTTTCATGTCCCCAGAGATAGCCCAGCATGAGACATCATGGCCTACTCTTTTCCTTAGGTTTTTCTGCTAAGGCTTGAACTAGTTCCCTCTACATGCTGGCCTGGCTGTCTTGGGTTTCTGTTGCTGTGAAGAGATACCATGACCACTCTTATAAAGGAAACATTTAACTGGATAGTTTAAAGTTCAGAGATGCAGTCCACTGTCATCATGGTGGGACATGATGGCACACAGGCAGCCATAGTGCTGGGGAAGTACATGGGAGTCCTACATCTTGTAGGCAACAGGAAGTGGTCTGAATGTCATACAGAGCTAAGCTTGAGCAAGAGAGACCTCAAAGCTTGCTTCCAAAGTGACATACATCCTCTAATAAGGCCATACCTAGTCCAACAAAGCTACATCCCCCAATAGTGCCACGTCCTTTGGGGTCCATTTTCATTTAAACCACCACGCTGGCCCTCTCTCTAGTCACTCTACAGGGGTCCTCGATGCATGTTTCCCCCTTCCTTCCTGTAAATATTGACTGAGAACTGACAAGCCAGTCCCTATGCTAGATATTGGGGACCAAGCATTGATCAAAATAGACAAAACCCCTGTACCTTTAGGAGGAATTTACAGGAAGGGCCAAAGGAGGAAAAGCTGATAAGCACCGGTTGATCTGTCTGGGGCGAATAAAGGAAAGAGAGAAACCAAGTCAGGGAATGAAGTGAACAGTGAGATGGAGAGGCTCAGAGGTGTCCAATCAAGTACATGAGGATATGAAGGCAGTGAAGCACAGCCATCAGGAACCTGGGGAAGCTGGGTGTTCCAGAAGGAAGAGCAAATGGCTGGGCCTTTGAGGTTGAGCATGATTGCCTTCTAGTGAGATGCTTGGTCGGGCTGGTCAGGGAGTGGTTGGATGAGGTAGGCAGAACAATAACTCTGCCAAGTGGCACCCTAATACCCAGAACCAGTTCATACGGTACTTCACAAAGCAGGGCTTGGCAGACATGACTCAGTAAACATTTTGACATAGGGAGGTTGTTTCAGGTTCTCTGGGTAGTCACTGTGTCGTTGCAAGCATCCTTAGAGAAAGACCTTCTGTGTGATTCATGTAGAGGTGACTAGGGTCAGAGACACATAACACTGGGCTTTGGAGATGTAGCAAGGGAGCACAAGCCAAGGAAAGCTGGTGGCCGCAGAAGCTAGAGCAGCAGAAACAGATTCTCCCGTGGAACTCCTGAGAAGACAGCCCTCCTAATGTCAACTTTAGCCCTGCCCAGCTCATGTTGGAACCCTAATGGGAAGAACAGAAAAGCAGATAAACTTGTATCATCTGAAGCAACAAAGTTTGTGACCTGTGCCAGCAGTGTCCAGAATCTAACACAGGCTCATGGGTCTCTCTGCAGCCCTAGAAAGGATTTTGTTTCCATTCAGAGCACCTCAGGGTCTGCTGGGCACTTGGGTTTCCTGTGGCCTACAGGACCATGTGGAAACTAAGGTGAGTACACACAGTATCAGAAGGGATTTCTTGAGGTGGTTGTAGACCTAGTTGAGAAAACTAGACAATCCACCTGCACTGCAGTGGCACAGGCAAGGGAAGGCAGGGGCTGGTATTTAAAATGGCCACGGTTGGCTCCTAGCCCCAAATCTTCAGATGTAAGTGTGGGCCTCATCCCTCATCACAGGAGAGGATGGAAATCATCACAGAAGACCACAACTGTCAAAATGCAGAGAACAATGAACAGTCAAGTGCCAGCCCTAACCCACACGTCCACAACGTAACTCCTTCTCCCCAGGCTCAGCGAATGTCCTGGAAGTGTAAGAGTCAGAGGCCTGGAAATGTGCTGTGAGATTGTGACTCCATAAATGGCAGAGAGGCTACACCCATGATACCACAGCAATATGGCTGCCCAAGCAAGACAGAAGAATAACAGCGCAGACAGGAAACACTAATGCAGGAAAGGGAAGTTCAAGGGACTCCACCCGTGAACAAGAACCACAGGTAACTAAGGACCACTGAGAGACGGCCATGGCCCTTCACAGTACCGAGCAGTCAGCCCTTGTATGTATCTGTGCATAGGTACATTTAACAACAATATACAAGAGAAAGAGACCATGGATTTGAGAGGGAGAGGGGCCGAAAGGATGTAGAAGAGGTTAAAGAAGGGGAAGAGAGGAAATAATGTCATTATATTTAACAAAAATAAAAAGTATCAATAAAATAAAGAAAAAAATGACCCCAGCCAACAACATAAAGATATGGTAAGTGTGTTCCAGTGCTAGGCTGAGGCTCAGTGGGGAGCTGTTCTCAAGGGCAGGCAGAGAGGACTTCCCATTCTGTCCTGCCAGGGAACAGCCGAGTCTCACTGCCGAGACCGATCCAAGCTGCCTCCACTGACAGGCTCATCCCAGCTGCCCAGACCACTGCACACATTTTCCTCGTTTGAAGCCAGTTAGTGTTCCTGGGTTTCTCCATTCCTTTAGAATGCACTCCTTTATAGATTTAAACACGGAACAATTGTGCTGTTTCCTCTCTGGGGGACACCGTTGGCTACCCCTTTTCCTGGCATTTTAAGCTTCTTTGGGTAGCCTTTCTTCTCTGGGACCAAATCTCTGGTGCTCACTGCCACACTGAGCTCACCAGCTGTCTCAGGAGGCCACACACACCGTTTGCACACCTTTCTACTTCCCCCTGGACTGTTATGCATATTATCATCACATTAGGGACAGCAGGAGTTGATGGAATTGGCATTAGGCAGAAGGTAAGTCACAGGAGGTAGACAGACAGGATGAGGGAAACCTCTAGATCTGGGGGAGGGGATGCTCTGGGCTGCATGATTTGGGTCATACGTCTCACTGGTGGCTACCAACTCTGTGATCTTATTTAGAACACAAGAGGCTTGGGCTCCCTTGCAGAGACTGTATCAGATCAAGCCCTTTTCTGCATGTTGGTGGGTGAGGGAAAGGACCTCTCATGGACCAGAAACGGAGACAGGAGAGCAGTGATTGACATAATATGGAAAATCCTTAAAAAGGGAAATCAGAAACAGGATTCTGGCTTCTCAGACAGCCCTAAAGAGGGTTCAGGCTAGGAACACCTTAGACCTGGCCTGACAGAGGTCTGAGAAGGCACCAAGGCAGAAGGGAAAGTGTGCTTCTAATGTGTGTGGCCTTCACGCTGAAAACACTGAACACTACAGCATAAGACATGGGTGCTGAAAAACCATCAATTAGACTTGAAATTTCTCAAGGTCACCTGCCGGTCAGTGGCAGAGGCAGGGCCCAGACTCTGTTCATCAGAGCTCCACAACCTCTCACGTCTCTTCTCATTGCCCATTGCACACCTTAGCAAAGCCTCTGGTCACTGTGCACACAGCCGTAAGACCAATCTCACGGCGGGAAAGGCACTGTTCTCTCATATTGCTTCTCAAGTCATCCAGGAACTCTGCGAGCCATCCACACCAGCTTCACAGATGCAAAACAGCCCAAGAAGCCAAGCGGCTTCCCACGTAAAATAAATGCCTTCTCATTCCACACCCTGCCCTGTTGGAGACTGTGGACTCTTTGAGGACAGGCTCCTCCTGTTTCCACAGAAAGTTATGAGTAGCCTTTTAAGGACAAGTTGATTATAACACATCAGCATGTGTTATAAACGGTGGCGTGTACCCATAATCCCAGATTATAACACATCAGCATGTGTGGTGTGCACCCATAATCCCTGATTACAATACATCAGCATATGCTATAAGTGGTGGTGTGCACCAATAATCCCTGATCATAACACATCAGCATGTGTTATAAGTGGTGGTGTGCACCCATAATCCCAGGACCTGGGAGGCAGAGGCAGGGAGATAAGGAATTCAATGTCAGCCTCTACAACAGTAAATTTGAGGGTAGCCTAGGCTACAAAGACCCTGTCTCAGATGACAGAAACAAAAACACATAAACATGCTGACTGTCAGTCATTTTTGACTATAAAAGTGGAAAGTTGGTGAGGCTGAATCTGATAAATTGCACCTCAAAGCGAAGATACTTGTATGTTTGGTGAACTTAATGTAAATCCATTCGGTTAATGACTTCAGATCACCACAGGTACTTATCTAGTCTGCAGAAGGAAAACAGACACTTTTTTAGAATTCCCAGAGACAATTCAGGAAGATGGATGAAGGCTAATAAAAATGACCAGCCCCGTCAGCCCTAATGGCAGTAAGGACTGTCAGAAATAGCCAAACCTGAGCAGACACCCACAGCGGGAGGTCCTTATCTCAAAGCCCTTTGTCCAGAGAACACCAGGTCAGAGGTTTGTGAGTGAGAGTCCAGCCCACTTCCAGGTTAAGATCAGGAGGCAGAGTCCTTATCAACACAAACTACCACTTTACAGGTTAGGGGTGCTGGGATTCGCATGCTTTATTTGAAGTGTCTGATAAAGGATTGGGGGGGGGGGAAACAACTCATCCTTAAGCCTTAAGAGAGTGGTTTTCAATACTTTAAAAATCTTTATTTTATGTGTACTGGTATTTTGCCTGCATGTAAGCATCTGCACCATGTGTGCACCTGATGTCTGCAGATTTCAGAGGAAGGTGTAGATCCTCTGGGACTCAAGTTTCTCATTGTTATGAGCCACTATGAGGGTGTGAGGAACCAAACGTGGGTCCTCTGTGAGAGCAATAAGCACTCTTACGCACTGAGCCATCTCTCAAGGCCCCCAACATCCAAGTTTAATATGTAACGCATAGTACTTCATTCCAGAAGATTAGAAGTAGTTGGTAGACAGAGAAGAATGATTGGGTGGGGGATGGGAAGGGAAAGCTGAGCAGGGCTGGGTAGGAAGCAAGTGTCTAAATTTGATACCTAGATTTGAGAATTTCCTAGGGCTAGAACTATACTCAAGTCCAACAGACTTCTGGAATCATATGTTATAGTCTCTAGGGGCTTCCCCGTCCCGGTTAGCTCACTTCCTCTCGGGGACACTGAAGAAGGGGTTACTTGTATTAGAAGAGAGGTGAGCTCATCATCTGCAATTTTAGGGTTCCAGAAGCTCAAGGAATCCAATTTTCCCAAACTAAATTGAACATAATCAAGGGCCACTTACAGATTTTATTCTATTTTTTTTAAAAAGTGTGTGTGTTTTTATAATAACCAGGAGTTTCTCTCTGATCCCAGCCACACATCTTCATTCTCTTTTGCTTGTTTCTTGTTGTTTTTCCAGACAGGGTTTCTCTGTATAGCCCTGGCTATTCTGGAACTCAAAAGCTGGCCGCAAACTCAGAGATCTGCCTGCCTATCTCCCAAGTGCTGGGATTAAATGTGTACCCACCACAACTGGCTCAATTACTATATTTCTTATTCAATGCATCGTTTCAGGTACCAAGAGTATTGTGGTTTGTTTGTTTGTTTGAATTTATTGTGTAGCCAAGACTGCCCACGGCTTCTGATCTTCTGCTGTTAGGCTCCCACCTCCCAAGGGCTGTTACCAGAGTCTGAGGCATCTAACCCGACAGACTGATTAAAACCAAATCATTGCCAGGTGTAATATAATGGACAATGTTATTATGGAATGAAACTGTATGGATATAGTGTAGGGACCTACTGTCTTCCTCATTCATCACATTCCCAAGATTCCATGAGGAAGTGGGTTCTGAATTTACATACAGCTTTATACAAACGAAGAGGGACTGGAGAACATCCAGCTGTAGTTTGTAGCCAGTCATGCCTGAAAGGGACTGTTTGGACAATATTCATCTTCCATGCCTTTTTAGTTTCTTATGGTTTTAGGCATGGCAGAGTAATCTGAAACCCAAGGTTACTGCTTTTAGCACAGAATTATACTAAAAACTTTCTCTCTCTCTCTCTCTCTCTCTCTCTCTCTCTCTCTCTCTCTCTCTCTCTCTCTCTCTCTCTCTCTCGTCACACTTTTAGAGGATTCCGCTGGTGGGCAGAGGGACATAAATTCTCTGGGTTGAACAGCAATAGGACCAAGAAAGGGACCCTAAACTTTTGGGTGTTTGGCACCTGGGATTTTAAAAGTGGAATGTGCTGTTAGGCTGCAGCTTCAAGGCTAGACTGGCTCCTGACAGAGGCAGACAAACACTGTCTGTTGTTCTAGAGTATGCACAGGACTGTTCTGCTCAGGACTTCATAGTAGGCTAGTACCCAGTGATAATTAATAGTGATGTCAACTAGACAGGCTTTGGCACCCCTAAGGAAACAAGTATCAGGACTTGTCTGTGAGGAATCACCTCTACATTAGGCTAACGGAGGTGGGAGACCCATCTGAACCGTGTTGGGGTCCTTAGTTAAGAAGGAGAGAGAGCAAGCTGAATATGTACCAGCATGCACCATTCTTTACTTCTGGGTCCTGGATGCCATGCAAACTGTTGCCTTGAGTTCCTGAGGCACCCCGCTCCCCACATGACAAGTGGGAAGTTGCTTTCATCGGGCATACACACAGGACAAAAGTCTGCCTTTGGAGGGAAGAATTTGGTGCCAGGCATGAGAAAGAGAGTTAGAAAGCTATGTAGTGGTGTATTCTGTTTTGTTTTGAGACAGGGGCTCATTCTCTAGCCCAGGCTAGCCTCACAGTTGTGTGATCTTTCTGTCTTTGTTTCCCTAGTGCCAGGACTACAGGCCTGATCCGCCATATCTGGCTGGTGTCGCCTTTGTAACAGGGTCGGCATCCTCCAAATCCTTATTCAAGTAGATTGGTCAACTCAGGGAGCCTCAGACAGGAGGCAAACTTAAGTATGAATTCTGTGCCTTCAGCCTTGGGAAGAATGGAAGGCTAGACCCTGGGACAGACAGCCTGTGGACAAATCCAATCCACCTGAAAGCTCGGCAACCTCTAGGCAAGTTATCTATTCTCTACAAAACTGTTTCCTTGTCTACAAAAGCAGCAAAACACAATGTATTCCCACTAAAGCATTGGCCCTAAAACTAGTCCACAGTAAGACTCAATACATGAAAGTATTTTTTGTTAAGTAGTCAGAGATTTACACACTGATGTCAACTATTGCACCCTTGTTCAGTGTCCTCGGGCCATTGGTGCTATGTACCCACAGCCTGAGGAAGTGTCCTGAGGTCAACTAGGCGATGACAGTGGAAAACCACCAGGTAAGTCCAAGGTTGCCTGTGTCCAGGCAGGGCCACCAGGGCCACTGTCCTTTGCTCCAGGTTCTCCAGATACCCAGGGATTGGTTTCACCCAGAGAGATATCTCTTTACACTTCTTCCAGGCATGAGACCAGAAGGTGGCACATAGGCATATCCCAGATATTATGGGAAAGACAGACCTCGATTGGGTTTTGGAGCCTGGGGATAAAAATCCAGGGCTAACTTTAAATAATCTTCACTATTTTCAAGCACACTCTGCTCTGGCATTAGGTGCATTCACTTTAAAAGGTGATTAACACGAGAGAATAAAGAGTATGTTAGGTATGTTGTACGAACAAGACATCCCCAGATGCTTCCCAACTTGTAAAACTGAATCTGCACCCACTGAATAATTTAATTGCCTAATTCCCTCCTTTCCCTGGAAATCACCATTCTGCCCTTTGCCTATGTAAAGCTATTCAAAGTATGCCATATAAGTGAAATAATAGAGTATTTGTCTTGGTGACTGACTTTCCCTTTGCATAATGTCCCCAAGGCCTGCCTATGATGTAATCTGGTGTTGGACTTTCTTTCCTTTTTAGGGTTGAATGATATTCCAGCGAATATGTGCATTTGTCCGTCCATGGACACTCACTGCTGTCCTGAACAATGTTATGAACATGAGTGTGTACGTATGTCTGTGTCCTTGATTTCACTTCATGTTGAAATACTACCAGAAACAGGATCATATGTTAATTATACATACACATATTGAGATTCTCTGCAGTGTCTCCCACAGCTGTGGAAACATTTTACCTCTCAGTCAGCCATCCAGCAGGGTTCCAACTTCTGTACATCCTTATAGACATCTGTTGCTTTCTGAGGCATGTCCACATTAACTAAGAGCCATTCTAATGGGTCCAGAGTGGTAGCACATTGAGACCTTGAATTGGATTTCCTTGGTGAGCAGAGATATCAAATCTTCCCATTCTTGCTGGCACCTGAGTATTCTCTCTGGCAAAGCATCTGTCCCAGCCTTTTGCCCAAGTCAGTCCAATGGTTTTGCCCTTCTTTGCTGAGCTCTATGTCTTGATATACTCCAATGGAAGGCACACTTGCCTTCCTTCACATTTTTTAGTATCCTACACCTCACATCTGAAGATGCTAAACCCATAACTAACAGAGAATCAGAATCATCAAAGAACTTTAAATACTAAGGAGGCATATGTCTGAATTTTGGACTAGCTTAGAGCATGTTATTAAAAAACCAAACAAAACACCTCTGTATTACAGGAGTTGGAAATCACTATAAAGTCCCTGTCTTTTGTGGAGTGTAGCCTTCAGCTACCTGCTGCTGAGAAATCCAGGGCAGCGGGGAGGGGGGGGGGGAGGGGCTACGGAGAGATCAGATCTCAGAAGCCCCAAATCCAGAGAGAATCCTGAGAGGACCCGGTAAGGAAAGGAATGTGAAACATGGAGCTGCCCCAATCTGTTACAACATCTGGATATTTCTTGACAACCCCATCATGAGTCACATCACGCAAGTACCAGAACAGAACAGCCCTATCCTGCCCCAGAAGCCACCAAAGAAAGGAAAACTCTAGTGCCATCTAGAAGTCTGCAGGCTAAGTGTGGTCTGTCCCATCTCCTTGTGGCGTGGGAGAGGCACTGTGCCTTCCTGTGACCCAGAATCTCTTTGGAAGCTGAAAGACTGGGCTAGTGCAGTGGTTCTCAACCTAGGCTATACCTTAGATTCACTTTCATGCCCCATACAGGGATTCTGACTACAGCAATCCTGGGTGGGTTCTGAGTAATGTCACTCTGGAAGGCTCGCACCTTACTTTACTGTGTACCTATTCTGGTGGTTCCTTGAATTTCTTCTTGACGCCACACAGTCCCTGTACCCCACTTCTGGTCCAATTATCAATAACAGCATTTAGCATGCCATGGATAATCCCAGCTTCATACAGCCTGCGAAACGTGGACTTCCACCAACACAACAAGGTTTGCAGGGCTAGTGCCATTCTCCTGGGAACTGAAGTGGAAATCAATTCTGACCTCTGACCTCCATGTTCCCAGATAAGGCTGTTCTCTCCTATGCCACAATGCCAGAGGAAGGCATTCTGGGTAACTTTTAATGTAGAATGCATGCCCACTGAAGAAAAGCCACAGCTGGCAGAAGAAAAGATGAGGTTGGCTAGCTGGGATGCAAGCAGGAGAAGCTCACGGGGTCCCTGCTGCCTCCAAATATGGTGTCACTTGGGGCACAAAGGGTGATCTTTAGTGACCTAGACCCTAATTGCTGGGAGCAGGACATGCCTGTGTCATATTCATCTCCCTCACTGAGCTCATCCTACTTTGTTGCCCAGGCAACCTTCCTGCCTCAACCTTCGAGCTCTGAATACAGGTGCAAGCTCTCAGGCTTGGCTGGGCACCCCAAGAATAGCTTCACAGGTCACTGCTTTGTAGGCCCAATCTGCCAGCCTATGCTTGGAAAGAAAAGCCACCAAAATGGGTGATGTGGACTGGTGGTCACTTTGGGAGGCCCTTCCTCCTTTCCATCCCGGTCCTCGGCTTCTACTGTGAGCTCCATCTGTCTAATCTGTCCCGAAGGACTTTTACTCTGAATGCCTCTACCTCTGACTGTTGGGCGGCAGATGCCTGCCACGACCCTCCGATTGATTCTCCAGCTTTGATTTGATCCTAACCATCTGCACATGTAGTGGACCTAACTATGAGAGTCTGCACAGATCACCAAGCCACAGACCAGAAAGGGGAGGTATAGCCCCCTCTCCAGTCTAAGCAATGAGGTACTCCTCAGTGAAAACAACCCGAACCTGGGATCTAGGAAAAACTACTTTTCCTCTGTCCTTCCGCCTTACTCTATGGTCTCTGGCTGGATTTGTGGGAGTCTGCAGGCATTCTGCTGGGCACACAGTGATAAATAAACAAAAGCAACCAGCTTACAACAACCAAGGTGTGCTAAGTGCCAGGACTTGGAGAGAGTACATGCATGCATGCGTGTGTGCGCATGTGTGTGTGTGTGTTTAACCTATTCCCTCATTTTAACCCCACAACAATCCATCCTTCGTGGGCCTCACTTCCCCCCACTTAACTCAAAACAGAGACCAATTCCCTAAGTTCCCAATTTTAGTCTCTCTTTACACCAAGAACTTCAGAGGGTTGTGGGTGCTGATTTTTCAAAGGACTGCGAAGCTACAATACAAATCCCACACAGCTTCCTGTCAATCTCTCCAAGGTACTCTGAGGAAAGAGGGGATGGAGAGAACCCAAAGGTGAGGGGTGCAGTTGTGTGGGTGGGAGGAGTCTAGGTTTTAAGATGTATTACCAGATGAACTAGGCAGTACAAACATGGCAGTCCACTATCGCCACCTAGTGTTCAAAAGCGACATGTCATAGTTGGCAGCATGCCCAGATGGAATTCCCAAGCTTGCAGGTTTCCAAGCAAAGTTACTCAAAGTTATGAGCTATATCAGACAGCCTGCCCCAGGTCTGATGCACTGATAGTGTCCCTGTGCCAATAGATGACAATTTATATAACTCAGCTCCAGACCAAGACCTAGTTTTCTGTTAGTCTCAATTTCCTCAATGTAAAATGCACGAGTTCGAGGCCACACTGACTTTGGAAGTCTGTGTTCTCAGACTCACTCCACTGTGTACCAGCCACCTGGAGAGCAAACTGGTGTGGTCACCTGCTGAGCAGCTGGATGAAGCCTAACCTGTTTCCAGGCACACAGAAGCTGTTGTGCTGGAGAACACTCTTCGAGAGCCACTGACTCAGTATATAGAATGTACACGAGGAACCCAGAGAAAGCCTGGATAATGGGTGTATAGTGACTCTTCAAACCCCCAAATGAAGGACACATCTGTAATAGATTATTTGCTTAATTTGATCCACTTCTAACCTGGATCTTTGAGGTAGGAAGAAACACCTTTAATCTAGATCTTCTAAGATGGGGAAACCCACCTCTAATGTGGACCACACCCTCAGCCAGAAGCCTATATAAGGACACGGAAGAAGGAAGGTTCACTCTGCCTGCTTATATGTGCCTTACCAGCAAGTACATTCCTTCACTGGCAATAGAGCCAACTTCTTCAGGATTCCAGTGTTTGCTGAAGACCGGATGAGACATCCAGCCTCTTGAACTGAACAACTACTGGATTCTTGGATTTTCGGTTCACAGTCAGCCACTGGTGGATTAGCTGGACCACAGCCTGTAAGTCATTCTAATAAATCCTATATACTCATTGGGAGTATCAAAGGAAATATGTGACAGGGGACTTGGAATCCTGAGCAGTCAGAGGGGATGGCCAAGTCCTACTTCACTGTGGCTGGTTGCTGGGGTTGCTCGGTCCTCCTGTCAGGGTGCAGACTCAAATCGGGGTGTAGTATGAGGCAGAGGGAAAGCTTGGAGAGAGCTGAGAGGCCATCAGTTATCAGTTCAACCATTGTTTTTTTAAAGAAAAGATGTGCTTGGAAAGGTTAAGCCTACAGATACACTTGGCTTTCTCTTCAAGCTTTTTAACATACCCCCCTACCTCTAGATCTCAGAGAAATCCAGCTCAATCAAAGTGGGCTGAGGCCAGGTCTAAGGTGCTTGGCCTAAGCTCGCCACCCTCCCCCCCTCAATCCATCCTACCTTTCACCAAGGGGAAGAAGCAGTCCATCTCCACGCTGCTTCGAGAGTGTGAGATGCATAGGGTGCTGCTGGGGACCAGGCCTTCTTGTGGGGGGCTCCGCTCTGTGGTACGAACCAGACACCAGCCGGGCCTCTCACTTGGTCGTTCCAGCAGCTCCACCGTCTGTCCCACCTGGATGCTCAGCTCACTGCTGTGGCCTGCGCTGAAGTCCTGGAGGACCACAGTGAGCTCACAGCCACCTGAGAGCTTTGATGGGTGGTGAAGGGGTAAATGTGAGGATGTGGAGGATGGTGTGTGTGTGTGAGAGAGAGGAGAGTGGGAGAGGATGGGGGAGGGGAGGAAAAGGTAGGAGGTGGGAAAATGTCGGGAACAAACAGGAAGCAAAAAGAGATGAGGAAAAGGTAATTAGTACGGTGCTTCTGGGCCGTCAGTTCAGCTGTAGGCTCCGGAGCCTGCCCAGAGCCAAGGCTTTGCATTCTAACTTCTTGCCTCTTTAGAGGCCCTTCCTGAAAACTGTGCCTTCAGCCCCCTTCCCCACCTGCCCATCCGTCCTTCCCAGGGCTCCACTCCGTACCCCTCCTGGTCCTCATTGACATCCCTCAGACTCCGGTGCTGGCGTTGGTGTCTAGCCCACTCCCCCTGGATCATAGGTGATGTTTGGGAAACCCTTCTTTCTAATCCACACAGCGTATCCTCATCTGTCCCTAGAGCCATAAGCCTAAAACAGGCTCTATACAGTAACAAGAAAGAATGGGCTGCACTCACGGGCATTTGCTGGACTCTTGGGGACCAGGGAGTGAAATGCAAAGGGAGAGGGGCAGTGTCTTATTTAGGAGCACACAGCACTGAACTCTGTGCATACATGACCTACGGTACCTACTGCAGGGGTGGAAGGTGAAGAATAGAACAGGGGATAGATCCTGGAGGGCAGACAGGCTCCACCAAGTGCACCTTGAAGTGGCTCACTTTTCACCTAGGGGCTTGTAGCCCCCCTTTCCTTCCCTCTGGTCTCAAATCCATGAGGATCATGTCAGTTTGTGCCAGGCCTCATAGAATGGAGTTCAGAGCCCACGGACTGGAGCAGCGGCTGTGGGACCCAGTTCATACTCCTTCTAGGGGGCGCCGTTGCTGAGGGAAGGGTGGGGAGCATCATAGTGAGTAGGTTTAATCATGTGACCAGAGCAAAGTCTTAGCTACTAAAGGGACTGACTGTTGGAATGTTGGGCCTGAGGACATGGCTCAGTTGTGAGTGCCACACAAGCATGAGGATCTGAGTTTAGATGCCCAGGACCCATGTAAAAAGCCAGCTGTGGTAATAGATTGCTGTAATCACGGCACCAAGAGGCAGCAAGAAGACCTAAAATTAGGTGAGCAATGGAGAGAGATGCCTAACACTGACCTCTGGCCTCCATACATGGATAAATGTGTGTCATCCATATCCACCCCCCCCCCTCTGTTTTTTTGAGACAAGGTTTCTCTTTGTTACCACCCTGGCTGTCCTGGAACTCTTTGTAGACCAGGCTGGCTTTAACTCACAGAGATCCACCAGCCTGCCTCTGCCTCCAGAGTGCTGGGATTAAAGGCATGTGTCACTACCGCTCAACTCTCTCTCTCATACACACACACTTATCAGACTGAGGCTGTCTGGAAGTTGCATCACCCCTATCTAAAGAGCAGGAAGGTTGTGCTGAACACCCATGGGTAGGAAAGGTACTTCTAGCACAGGCCAGGAAGGGAGGTCTTCAGGGCAGAAGTGGACAGGGGAAAGAGATAGAAAAAAATCATGGTCATTGGCTTATTTTCTCCACTTAACTTTTCTGGTCCCACTAAATGAGCACATAGCCTTCCCCCCCTACTTTCCTGGTGCTGTCTTCCCAGAAAGAGTGAATGTTGTTTGGGGGTGGTAATAGCCCCCATTAGGATGTGAAAAGTGTGCATGAGCCATCACCAGCTCATAAGCCAGCACATATAAGCCTCAAGATATCCAGATAACAGTCCTGAAAGACTCCCGGGAGCTCATGAAACACAGAGTCCTGGGCTACACGTCTCTTTACCAAGCCCCAGCCACAGATTATAACTGTACTAGTAGCCTGGGGCTAGAATACAAAGATGTGTATTTTTTAACAGGGACATCCCCCTGTTGTGATGGCGAAAAGACATCTCTAGAACACTGAGAATCACTGGCTGGAGGGTTTTCTGTAGACATTGTGCTAAATTGAAGCCAGACTCTAGTATGAATCCCATACTCCTTTAGACATTGCAACGCTGAGCATACTTATTTTGGGGCATGTGTCCATGCTCGGTTCTAGTGAGGCAGTAACCTAGGCCAATGGAAGGCCCTGTAATAGTCACACCCTGCTTAGAGTTCTCTGCACTAAGTATTTGAACACTGTACTCGATACCACGGGAGCACAGCTGCATCCTGAAAATTGATTTCACTTCCCTTTGTTTTCCCTCATTCCCAAGTTACAGCCCAATAAACTGATTCCGTCTCTCTCTGATGGGTTCTTCACAACCTTCCTAACGCTGTGACCCTTTAATAGAGTTTCTCAAGTTGTTATGATCCTCAACCTTAACATTATTTTCATTGCTACTTCATAACTATAATTTTGCTAGCATTATGAATCACAATGCAAATACCTGATATGTCACCTCAAAGGATCTGTGACCCATAGGTTGAGAACCACTGTTTTACAGAGTCCTGGTCTAGGTGACCAGGGGACTTCCTTGTATTCTGAAGAGTTTCTATGGGTGAGCTTCTGTGGCCAAGTGGAGGAGCTTCTCTGTGCTAATACCAGATGGTCTGTTTTTCTCCTGGGACCACGGACACATATGTGAGAAATGTACCTTACAGCCTTCAGGCTGCACAGCTAAGCCCAGGGAGGGCTGTGAGCCCGTTTGCAGACTGTTGAGACAGAGCAAAGGAACCTCAGGTCATAGTTGTCAACAGCTGGTAATATACAAGGCCTACTGCTTCCTAGGGCAAGCTACAAACCCTATTGGGTAGAGGAAAGGGGTAGGATTGGCAAGGGTCGGGGTAAGGGGATAAAGAGCCAGGCTATGTGTCAATAATGCAAGATTGAGTGATGGGGATGTTGCTCAGTGGTAGAGTGCTTGCCTAGCATGCTGGAAGTATTGTGACCCCCTCATTACCACAGCAAAAAAAAAACCTATCAACCAACCAAACAAGCAATGCACACACACACACACACACACACACACACACACACACACACACAGCCCCCAAGATCCAGTGTCTGAAGAAAAGCATCACTAGACGGCAATGCTGTTTCCCAAAGCTTCCAGGTCTTCAGCCACATCAGGATTCTGAGATCAAGGGGCAGTTTCGGGGCCCAGACCTAACTGATAGCCACATTCAAGCTGTACACCCAACAAAGACACCGTTACGGTTCACACACAGGATGAATGTCCATGCACACCTCGCCTCAATGTCTTGATTTACCAGACCAGCAAGGATGGAAATGCAGTGTCTGCCAGGGAATGGGGTTGGGAGAAGGGCATAAGCCGTGTTGGGCAGATCTGACCTCTAAACAATCCCTTTATATCATTCCCCAGAGCACTAGGTCACAGGTGATTCATTCCTGACTCCTTGGTTGTGATGACACACACCTAATAGAAGTTAATCTAGTAGGCCACGTAGCTCATTGACCAATAAAACCACCTCCCTCCAATGCAGTCATATTTCTTAGACATGTTTGATGTGTGTGGAGGTCGTAGGACAATTTAGTGATGATGGTTTCTCTCCTGCTGAACCATTTCCCCAACCTGACACTCCTTTCTCGGCCCAGACACATCTTTCCCATCTCTAACTGGCTTGGTCCTGTGTGTCAGCAGGACACACTCTTACAAGCCCTGGGAGCCCCTGTTCTTTCTTTCTCTTTCAGTACCAACAGGATAGGAGTGTATTTTCTACCCCACACTCTCCTTGCTACCTCACTTCCCCGTCCTCCAAACAATGTTAACTGGAAAGTTCTCACTCTCTCCAGGAGCTGACTAGTCTGAGGAGTGTGAATTGGCTACAGGTTTATGTTGTAGAAATTGTTCCAAGTGGCATCTCTGCTGAATTCTCTTTTTTTCTTGTAGCCTCTTAAGAACTATTTTAACGTTGGCCTTGGCAAATTGCTTGGTTTTAATTCTGTGCGTGTGTGTGTGTGTGTGTGTGTGTGTGTGTGTGTGTGTGTATGTGTGTGTGTGTGTGTGTGTGTGTGTGTGTGTGTGTGCTTTCTCATTTCCCCTTTTAGCTCTGTAAAGTGGGAGGTCCCTGCATTTGACACACACACCACTCTCAAGTGTTTCTTTCCAGAGACGATCCCTTTGCGTTTTCTGTCCCCGACAGCTTTATTTCCTATGGCCTGTCTGATGCTGCACACAGCTTTTCTTTAGACTCATTAGCCAGTGAGATGTAGACGCCCCGCTGTGAAGGCCACCCACTTCTCCCTTGCCCATTAGCTCTGTCTTTTGCTACTTAATCCTTCCCAGGGCAGAGTCAGTCTGAGGCCCCCATTCCAATCTCTCCTGTTTCTTCTGCACAGATGTATTTTTCCAGCCAGCTTTGCTCGTCAGTTCTCTTGAGCCTAGATAGCTTCATCCCTCGCCAGTCTCTGAGCTCACCTCTTCTTCCTTTTCATAGCTCTCACTTCTGCTCTTGGTGGCTTGTCCACAGAAAGTATTGGCCCACAAAAGGACAAATCAGTGCCCAGCCCCTCAGATAATCAATCTTTTCTACCCAGTTAAATGTGGGTTCCACTTGTCTGCCTTAGCATGCTGCCCGACCTCTCAAGACGATCCACCCGTCTTTTCTTTTTCTCTGTGAGGTACATTTACATCATCCTCTCCACTCCCAGCGGTCCCATTGATGGAGCGAGCATTCTCTGTTGATATCAGGGAGTCCAGGGGGATTGTCAAAACTGTGAGGCTGTATCATCATTTCACGATATATGCCATTTTAATCTGCCACGGATGATTAACTTTTAGTTAAACTCTATTCAGGAGTCTAACTGAGGAAGTGTTGGGGGTTCAACTGTTAGCACAGGACCTTGGTACGAAGTCAGGTGGGCTCTGTTCACTCTCTCTTTCTAGAATCTTCCCCCTTTATTCCTGTTATCAGCAAGTCCTGGTTGGCCTCTCATCCCTCATTCCTGATCTCGGGGAACTAGAGTTCCATATGGTTGTGAGCTACCACATAGATGCTGAGTGGGAATTGAACCCTGGTCCTCTGGAAGAGCAGTCAGGGCTCTTAACCACTGAGCCATCTCTCCAGCCCCTCTGCTAAAACTTTCCATGTTGCCTACCTGCATTTCCTTAGACTGTGAGCCCAGTCCCCATCTAACCATGTTTCCTCATTCTCTCCTTGATGGACACTCTGGCGCGATCTTTTCTCCCGTTGACTATTCCCAGGTAGACATGGCTTCCTCCACCCTCTACAGCCTGGCTCTTAGGACCTTTCCTGTCTGTCGGAACCTGCCAACAAGTCAGCTGGGTTGGCTGAATAGGGTCTCGAGGCTGAAGAAATCTTAGAGATAGAAGAACAGATGGAGACAGAGAAATAGAAATTGGGGGGCCCTTAACCTGATTTATTTCAGAGCTGCTTATATACAGACTAAAAGGCAGAAGGAAAACAAAGCTGGCATTTCACACAATAGAGGCAGTCAACTGCTATTTTGAGAAAAAGTCGATTCCCTATACTGTCCTTGAATTAAGAGGCAGGCTGTTTTCATCTTTTATCAGTAGCTTGCATTCAGTTAGATAATGTGTTCTTTTCCCATGGGTCCTGGTCAGCCTTTCTCACAGCTCCTAAAGAGACTGCAGCAAATGAGCTTTGGGGTCAGAATGGACTCCAGATTCAGACTGAGTCACTGCGGGCTCCCACACCTGTCCAGCTGCCAGCCTGGCCTTCTTTCCAGGACTTCTCCCCCCAAGCAGGGACACTTTGGAGTCATCTTTCCTAGCCCATCTGCACATAAGGGAAGGAGGAAGGACTGAATGTAAGTAATGGACATGAGATACGGAAGAGTTATAAAGCAAAGCATTTTCCTAGCTCTGATTCTGTTATGGGCTTTTTGGCTTGGTGGTAGCTAAGCGCATAAAACATAGCTCATGCTGGAAATGTAAATTTGGTATAAAGCTTTATAAAGTTTAAGAAAAATTTAAAAAGAAATGCCTGTGTTTGTTTAGATCTATTTTTGCTTGCTTAGTAATTTGGAGGTGAAATGAATCCTCTTCTTAGGAAACAGTATGAGCTGGATTTTAGCTCTGTGAGTGAAGTGTGAGCACCTTTGCTGTATGGATCGTGAACACAGTTGCTCCCTCACGGCTCTGGCTCTCAGTGGCACCAGAGAGCCAGGGAAGCTCCGCCTAGCTTCCTAGTGTTGTTACTTCAGGGCCCCTGTGTCTGTGCCTCTGTGATCCCCACCTTTTCTCAAGTAGCAACTCAAGATTTTCTAAGGCCAGGTGGGAAGCCAGAGACGGCCTTAGAAAAATGTGAGCTGGAGTACATCTACTTGGCAAGGTTTTATGGGTACCCAAGACCCATCAGCTCCTTTCCAAAGATTTCCTTTCTTTCTGCCAGGTCAGGCCTCCTGTTAAACATCTGGATTCTACCAGCAGAGGGCAGAAGCATATCATTAGGCAATGCCTTTACCAGAAATGCCCCCAAAACAAGTTCCTTCCAATGGAACATAAATGAGACTAGTCCTGAGTGACATGCCACTGCTCGTCTCTGGCTTTGCATGAAGATACCTGTATCAGTAATCTTCTAAAGAGAAAGACTTTATAATAATGACACAGAAAGCCCCATAGAGGTAAAACATAAATGAACCAGTCAGGTCATACAGTTCATCCAGTAAGCGAGCGATCAACCAGGCAGCCATCACATCATCTTTTTATTAGGTTTTTTGAGACAGGATTTTTTTTTTTTGTATAGCCTTGGAAGTCTTGGAACTCACTCAGTAGACTGGGCTACCCTTGAACTCAAAGAAATCCTCCTGTCTCTGCCTCCCAAATGCTGGGATTGAAGGCGTGCACTGCTCAGTTCCAGCCATTAGATTTTTTAAAATTTTAATTAAAAAACTTTTTTATAATTATTTTATATGTGTGAGTATTTTGATTACATGCATGTTTCTATTGTGTGCATCCTGGAACTGGAGTTATGGATGGTTGTAAACCACCTTGTTTATTTGGTTGTTTATGAGACAGGGTGTCACTGGGTAGCTCTGCTGTCTTGAAACTTCCTATGTAGACCAGGCTGGCCTTAAATTCACAGAAATCTGTCTGCCTTTGCCTTGGTACTAGAATTAAAAGAGTGTACCACCACACCTGGGTCAGCCATCAGTTACTTAGAAAGCATTAGAACAGCACCAAAACCGTGTGTCTTGCATAATGTATGAGGAATATCATTATTCACAGGAACACATGAAAATGTTGACCCTGGATTTGTTGAGGATAGCCTCCCTGGATAAGTTCCTCTTCGCTTATTTATTATCAGCACCGTCCAGTGTTTCTCATCTACCTGCTAGTTTTATGATGAAGGTAATGATCACACCAACAGAACAGCCTTGAAAACAAATCAACAAATGTAATTGGGAGGAAAAACTGTAGCTATCTCAAGAAGGCGTGCTATCAGAGAAGAAAGGGCAGCAGATGGCAGGCCCACCATGGATGCTTTGGGAAAGTACCACATGCCTGATGATGCTTCCACATGGTGGCTTCAAAATGCCTCTAAAACCACAAGCCCGCAATACTGGGAGGCTCACTCGGCTGAGCTCTCTGGAAATGAAGTCATTTTACAATTTATTGCTGTGATTTACCTTGAATTGATTATAATGTCTGAAGCAACATTATGAATTAGGAATATTATCATGCAGCTTGGGGGTTTCTTCAATTTGCAGGATAGCCCAGGGAACTGCCAGGTCCGATTAAAAGTCTCCAGCTCAGGATGTGCTTTGTGTGCGTGCTGGCACAGGTACAGTGCATCATAAGGGGCTTTTTCATGTTTTCTGCAGGGCTTAAAGAGCCCCATGGCCTCTAAAGGCTTATGGACTGCACAGAAATTAGTGGTTGGAGGAACATGGGAATCAGGAGGCCTCAGAGCTGGTCCAGGGATTCTTGTACATGATCCTGAATTCCTTTCCCTTCCTCATACCCAAGTCCCCATTCTTAGAAGGAAAAATCAGATTGGGGCCCTACTAGACTTAGTATTCTATAGTAGACTGTTTCTATACACAGCAGAAAACGGCCCCCTTAATTGCCTGTGCACATCCCTTTAATGTGTGTACAGTTTGTTGTCTGCCACATATACCCACATCAGGATATAAGATCAGTTGTGGAGAAGTCTCCGGTTATATTTGCCCATCTCTCAGGCCTATAGCATTACCTGCCATGTAGCAGGTACTCACAGTGAGTGTGCCTCATGAGTTGCTGCCTGGTGTGTGACAAGGCAGTTTGGCTCCAGTGCTCTCTCACTGGCTGTCTATTCGTTTCCATCACTGTACTAAGCCCCATTGTCCTTTTGTCCCATGCCGCGCCCCCCACTTTTGATCCGGATATAACTGTCAACTTTTAACGCAGACAAAACTTATATAAGGTAAGTCAAGAGAATAGGAGATCTCGTAGGTGGTCATGTATACGAGACCTGTAACAGAGAGATGAAATACAAGTCCCTGCCGGCCAATTATCTTGGCACAGCCTTAGGCTTAGGTGGTAGAAGCACCAGGCTGCACTGTGTGTGTGTGTGTGTGTGTGTGTGTGTGTGTGTGTGTGTGTATGTGTGTGTGTTTGTGCATGCATGTATACACAGAGGTGAGGCAGGAAGAAGGTCAAAAGTCTAGTTCTGTCCTCTATCTTGTCCACTCTGTTCTGGAAAGTTGGAATTCAGTGAAGGCCTGATACAGACAGTGGAAATGGCTACCACCGTGTGCCTCTCAGCTCTCAGAACACCAGCAGTCAAACAAACATTCTGAGAAGATTTGATAATTATTCATCGGAGAGGCCAAAAGACTTGCAGGTACCCAAACACTGATGTCTAGGGAGTCTCCTCACCAGAGCACATTGCAATGATACCTGCCAGACAATAGTCCTGTTCCTTATACAGAACATCTGGTGAACCCCATTCACATACAGGAACACCTCAGGCCACTAGGCCTCAGAAAAGCCTAACAGAAGTTAAACAGCTAAATAAGGAGGACCTGGAACTCGTGTGAAGCCACTCACAAGCAGCACAGTTATCGTCTTGAAGAGTTGAAAGAAGGTACTGTATCCATGAAAAAAGAAGCCGCCACAGAAAGAGAACGGAACCCAGAACGACAGAGAACTCCTAGAAATTAAGGCTATCACGACTGAAATGAATACTCCATAATGTGCCAGGACTCTGAATGCCACAGATAGTTTTTAGAGATGACAGAACATGAACATAAGTGATGGAAAATGAGAGAAAATACAAGATGATTAGAGAAATGACCTCACAAGCTATAGAGCGGTAGGGGTAATGTATAAAGAAAATTTCCCAAGTCTGATAAGCAAGAATTGCTAAATTGGTATGATGTATCAAGAGGCTGGTACAGAGAATTAAGAACCCCGTTCTGAAATGTAGCCTTAGGAATCGCTTAATAAAAGGCCGTTTTAAAAGCCCTTTGAGAGAATTGGATAATAAGATACAACAAATCAAGAGTCTCAGTGACAGTAGATGCCACAGGCAACATTAAAACAAAGAATGGGGTACTCCTCCAAAATCCAGAAGGAGAACCCTTCCCTTCTGAGGGGTCCAGGCCCAGCAAAGGCTTTCAAAGGCATTTTAAACATTACGGTCCCACAAGACTTCAATAAAAATTTACTTATGTTTACTATTTGCTATCTTTAACTTCTTGTTTTTTAAAAAATATTTGTTGTATTTTTATATGCACCTTGCTGACTTTACGCTTGTTTGTTTTGTTTTTGAGAAAGGTAGTTTTTTGTTTTTGTTTTTTCCTAACAGTCCTGGAACTCCACCTGTAGACCAGGCTAGCCTCTAACTCAGAGATCTACTGGCCTCTGCCTCCTGAGTGCTGGGGTTAAAGGTGTGAGTCATCACTGCCTGGCTGTATTGTCAGTTTCTTATCTCTGCCCCTCCCAGGCCTCAGAGAACAAAGACCTGACACTGACTTTAGTATGCGCGTTAAGAGCAGCAGCTGCAACCCCCCATTCTGTTTGCCTCTGGAGAGCCCACACAGGTTATCAAGAGAGTTAGGACCAGGAGGACAAGGCAGGCAGGCCCTTCCCCCACTGGAGGAGACAGTCCTGCTCAGACAGACAGAGAGACAGACAGATAGGCAGGTAGATAGATAGATAGATAGATAGATAGATAGATAGATAGATAGATAGTCAGAGACAGAGAGAGACAGAGAGAGAGACAGAGTCAGAGACAGAGAGAGACAGAGTCAGAGACAGAGAGAGAGAGAGAGACAGACAGAGAGAGAGAGAGACAGAGACAGAGTCAGAGACAGAGAGAGATAGAGAGACAGAGACAGAGAGAGACAGAGACAGAGTCAGAGACAGAGAGAGACAGAGAGAGGCTGCCCCCATCAAACCTTGACAAAGGCTCTGACTGTGCCTGTGTGTGTGTGGGAACTTCCTGCTGCAGGAAAAGAGGAAAATCTATGAAAATTCCAGCTGACCTCCAGAGGATGAGCAGAGATGGCTGGGAGAAACCTGAGATTAGAGAGAAGGGTGGAGGCTTGTGAGTTTCTCTGATTGCCCCAGACAGTCTTGCAAAGTGACAGCTGTTGTAGGGACACTAGAAAGTCGAACTTCAGAGAAAACCAGGTGGAGGACCAGAAGCAATTGTTTTCACAGGCGCAAACTATTATTGAGCCTCAGTTGTTTGGACATGGATGCTCAAAGTGACCCTTCCAGAGAGCACTGTTTCCCTACAATCACGTGACCTTAGATTCCCTTGGCTGTTGCACCCTAGTCTGTGAGCCTGTAGAAGGCGGGCCCCCCCCATCCTCTCCATTCTATTTGGAGAAGAGCAGAGGCACCTTTGGCCACTAGGGGGCAGCGGCAGCTAGGATCTATCCAAGGGAACCACCAATTTGCTCAGTAGAAGGCAAGCTCTGAAGAGATTCCCCCTGCCCTGCCGCAGCACACCTCCAGTCCAAGCAAAAACAAGGAAGCTGGTGTGTGGCAGGCATTTACCGCTTAGTGGAAGGAATTCCTAATTAGGGAACGAGCAGCCAGAGACGAGGGCAGGCTGTGGGGTCTGATCACAGTCCCAGTGAATGCCAATCCAGGCTTCCCAGTTCATCACACCGCACACCGGCTTATTTCGCTTTCTCTTTCTTGCATGCCCCACTGCGGCCTCTCCTGGATTAGCCACCCACCCACCTAGATCTCAAAATACTTTCAGACAAACTAGTTAAGATGCTTATACGCGGTCTGACAGCATTGTGAATTACTAAAACTCTCTCCCATCTGCTGGCAAGCCCCGTGTCAATCTTACCCACCCTTTGTGGGTGCCTCTTTATGGGCCGCCATCTCTACTCATTACTCCAGGCCTTCCTCATACTCCCCATTTGTTCAGCCTCTACCTGTCCAAGTATCTTCTCCACTTGGTCCCTGGATAATGTCTTAGCTATGTTATGGCCATTTCTGCCCCCAGACTTGTTGATGGGAAACATTCCAACTCATCCAGTTTTCCCTTTTCATTCCTTCCGGGGTCATGGGTTCTACATCCTCAAATCTCTTACAGTCAATGACGGACATCTTTACAGGGAGATTCCCAATCCTGACATTTCCATAGACATGCCCTACATTTTAGATGATTTCTGCACATATGTATACTATAAAATTCTATTTTCTGACTTACTTACTGAAGCATCATTTTTAATAGTGGACTTTTTTTTTAATTATTGCAAAGACAGGCTCTTTCTATATAGTCCTGGCCCCTGGCTGACCTAGAACTCACTAGATAGACCAGGTTGGCCTCAACTCACAAAGATTCACCTGCTTCCCAAGTGCCGGGATTAAGGGTGTGTACCACTACATTTAGGTAATAATAATCTACTAATAGCAGATTATTATTTTTATCCATTTTCTCATTTTCTATGATAGTGTTTTAACAGTGGGACAGCCTACAGCTCATGGTTTGTCATCAGTAAAAAGAATTGCAGGAATGTGTGTGTGTCTGAATGTGTGTGTGTCTGAATGTGTGTGTATGTGTCTTTATGGTGTGTGTATGTGTGTGTGCAGGGATGTGTGTGTATGTGTGTGCAGGGGTGTGTGTGTATGTGTGAGTATCTATATGTGTGTGTATGTGTCTATATGTGTGTGTATGTGTGTGTGTATGTGTGTCTATATGTGTGTGTGTATGTGTATGTCTATATGTGTGTGCGTGTGTATATATGTTTACATGTATGCATGCCTGTGTGTGCATACATGTGCATATACATATTATACATTTACTAAAAGCCAAAAAGTTCTTAGTGTCTCCTTATAATTTTTGCCTTTTTTAGCTTTTCTCGCTATAAAATAAGTCAGTATTTCTGTCCCCAAATGGTATGTCTTTTGATGGCTCTGAGCTAGACACAGATATGAAAACAGGCCAGGCCAAGAGCCTTCTGGATAACATGGTGACGGAGAATCTGGGTTTGAATTCAGCAACTCTGGCTCTGTCTCCAAGTTCTATTACAGACTGGCTGTGCTCTCTGGCAGATGCTAGAGGTATGAACGTGATTTCTCACCAAATGTGCCCCAAGAACCAACTTAATAGAGAAATACTCCTTGAAGAATGGCACGTGGAAAGAGTGGGAATGCCCTGAAGGGTAGAGTCTCTGAGGCTGCATGGGATGTTCCCTCCAGGCCTGCCAATTCCTGGTCCCGTTAAACAGCTCAGTGGTGCTGAGCTGCTGGGGTTAAAGCTGTAGGAATCTGCCCCCCACCTCCCACCCCCATCCTTCTGATAGTCATGGCTTGGTGGTGACTGTGGTGTTGGTGGCTGAGGTTAGATATTACAAAGAAAATTAAGCTGTAGGTCCCAGAAGAACATTTAGGTTAGACTTGAGATTTAACAGCTTTGGCAATAGGTAAAACCAGGAGTGTACACCTTCTAAAAGCCAGGGATGGGGGATTTTATTTACTTAAATATGAGGTAATACTATCAAATATGAATCGAGAGCAGACAGGTCATTTAAGAGGAGACAGAGAAAGGTTAAACTATTTAAATATTTTATTATTCCTCCCTCCCCAGCTGCTTTTCCTGGATTTTGAAGTGCAGTGGACAGAGTAGGCCAGTTCTACTTGAAATATGGCCTGGACAGAATGATAAGGCAGGGAGGGAGAGCTCAGTGGTGGAAATGCAAGGCTCAGAGAGCACCGCCCCTGTATCCGGGAATTCCTCATGGCCTCGGTGGAGAACACAGTCTCTCGTGTCCCTGGGGAGGAAAGTCACAAACTGGGAGAGTTCCAGGAGGGATACCTGGGAACTGCACCTTTGGGGATGTCCTGAGCCCCCTTTCAGCATCAGAAGGGCAGAAGGAACTCTTAGTCAGGGATGGCCAGTAGCATCGGCTGCAGAATATCCCTGGCATCACATAATGAGAAAAGAAGTGTCCCAGTGGAGCCCAGAGCTGGCAAACAAGAGAGAGTCTTGTTTGTCTACTGTGGTGGAGTCTTTTCAAGACTGGACTTCAGGACAACAAAGGAATTCCATCAAGGTAAGAGGTAAGGTGGCACAGCCCTGGTTGGATCCCAGACTGGCCCTAATGGTATGGATGATGAATGAATGACACATCCATGATAGGAATGGGGCCGCCTTTGAAGCAGGTGCATCTCTGCCTTCTATCTCAGTCTCTGCAGAGAACCCAGCTTAGGGGATGCTGTTCTTTTGGCAAAGGGCAAGGGAAAAAGGGTCTCATCCATGGAGCTTTTATAACATTCTGTGTCTGTGTGGAATCCTGACTTTGCACAGCTGTGGATGATAGGAGCTACTTGCAGATTTTTTTCTTTTTAATCTCAGTCATGTGGTTTGAGAAAAGAAAGGTGTTCTACACAGCAGAGCAGTGGAGAAAAACGCGATAAGAAAGCCAGGATTCATTCCCTCAGCATAAAACTCCTACATGTCTGCCACCAAGGTCACCGAGTTTCCCAGAGTCAAACACTAACCTCAGGCTGTCCAGCAAAGGAGTGAGAACATAACACACCCCGATATTTACAGTCTTACACTTCCTATTTAAGAAAAGCAGGAAGTGAAACGTTAGTTACCAGGAGAGGACAGATGAGATTATAGGTTATGTAGGTATGTGTAGGAACCTTCCCAGTGTCACAAATCCTGGAATGCAGCAAGGCCATAAAGAAAATGCTCAGACTCCTCCCCCACCCCAGGCACCACACCGTCCAACCTCTTCCAACAGTGTTTTCCACCTGCCTCCCTGACCTTAACCTGGAAACCTGCCGTCTACAGACCCAAGCACACAATAGCCAGACTCTACCTGGATTACCCTTGTCCCCAGTGCCTACCTACCAATCTGTCTTGCCCCTTGAGGCTTGAGTTCGATTCCTTTCTACTAGACTAATTATCTCATGTACTTGTTGAACACATGGGTGTGGAAAACTTGCTATGTGCCAGGCTCTCCTACAGGCCACGGGACTTCAGTGCCACAGAGGAGCACTTCTGTCTACCTGGAGTTTGTATTGCGTGGAAGTAGTCAGAAAACATGATAACCAGGCATAGCCAACAAATGTTAGTGAGTCGTGCTCACTAAAGGGGAAGACAGCAAAGGGACACCGGTTGTGTCTGAGTGTCTGTGTGGTCACCATGCTCGCACAGGATATGGACTTTGCAAGACTTATCCAAACCCAGGGCTGTAGAATGGCCTCTGTCCTGTGTGCGTACATCACAGATGACTTTCTGACACTAACATAAACTCGGTCTCCTTTACAGTCTGTATCTAGGATGTCTCCACAGGTCCATGTTTGAGTACTTGACCTCCATCTGGTAGGATGGTTTTAGGGGTTGTGGGACCTTTGGGACAGGGTGAGGATAGGTCAGGTCACCAACGGTAGGTATCTGACCCGCCTCAGTCTAGCTGTCTCTTTCCTGGTCCTGCCTCTCTGAGAGGAACTCTGTCACACTTTCCTGCCTTCCCGGTCATGGTGACCACACTCTCTGAAGCTGTGAGCCAAAATAAGCTGTTTGTCCCTTAAATCTGTCAATTATATCTTGTCATAGAAGCAATAAAGCTTTTAAACTGTAGATCTGTACGGCAGCATTTAACATAGACTTAGGTGTCTGCACAACAATATCATGCAATAAGGCACAGCATGTATAGTAGGTTATTTATTAAGCTTATCTTACATTACGTATTACATCTTAATATTTATCACAAGTTTAGATATCCAAACTATCTTGTTTCCTTTTTCTTCTTTTTTTGATGGGGGAGTAAAGAATATTACTATGTAGTCCAGGATAGCCCCCGACTCACAGAAGTCTACCTGCCTTTGCCTCTCCACTGTGCACCACCATGGCTGGCTCCCTGACATTTTCAGCATAAGCTTAGGTACCTGTTCTACAGTATTTATGGCAGTGTCCAGTGTAAAGTTCTTTCTGTCACTTGTTCTTTGTGCTTTTGGGTCATACTCTGTGACGTGAACTGGGGTCCCTTGAGACTCTGTATCTTCGAACCTGCACTTGCTCATTCAGTGTTTTAGAAAAACTGAAGTCTGAAGCGTGTGTCCAGGGTCCGTCTTTCACCTTAGGCTTTCCATTCTGTATCCTTGCCTCTCATTTTATTCCTTTATCTGCCACGGACAATTTCTTCCTATTCCCCTGAGATGGTGCCGTCAAAAAATTAATTTCCCTTTTACAAATTACTTCTGAATGAGGATTATCTTTAATCAAGTAACTTTTAAAAAGAGTGAATCTGTTATAGAAACTCATTTGCAGAGGAAATACAGTGTCCAAAGGGCACTGCTCCCAGAATACATTTATAAGTTCTTTTTTTGACATTGTACCCTTCAACAGAGATCTTTATCCGCCCTGCCCCTGTCCCCTTTTTCTCTCTCTCTCTTTTCCAGATAGGATCTATATATTGCTGGCTGGCCTTGAACTCATTATGTAGTTCAGGCTAGCCTTGAACTTGGGGTCTTCCTGTCTCAGTCCCCCACAGGCAGAAGTCATCACAGCCAGCCTGATGGTTGGTAGGGTCCTGCATCTTCTCCCCTCTAGGTGCACACAGCGACTGTTTCTGGGAGAAGCTGGTGGCTGTGTTGCGAAGGGACTTCTGGGGCTTCAAGATGGGGACATTCAGCTCCTTGCTCTCTTGCATTACTTGCTTTGAGGGAAGCCAGATGCTACATCACGGGGACACTTTGACAGCTCTACAGAATCCATGTAGAAGGGAACAGCCTTGCGACAAGAACCCAGTAAACGAACACTGAACCTCATGCTTTCAGGGATGGATCCCTGCTGCTGCCTTCACCCCACCCTCAAGAGAAACCCCGCACCAGAACTGCTAGCCAAGTGCCCCGAATTGCTGTCCCACAAAAGTTCCAGATAAATTCTTGTTTCAGTTTTCTAAGTTTTGAGGGAATGTGTCTAATGTTCTGCATGGCCTGAAGCCAATGCTGAGGAAGCTGACTGACTTAGAGCTTTTCTTCTCAAGTGGAGGGGACCTGGGTCAGGAGACTAAGGGCTGGCAGCTCAAACATTACTGCTCTCTAACAACGCTCGAGAGGAGTGTGGCATATTTTCAAATATATTAAAAACATTCGGAGATGTCAGAGGGATCTACCCACAGTTAGTCTAGGAGGATCCGACAGTGGTAACTCACACCTTTAATTCCAGCACAGGGAATATCCCAGGAGTGATGACCTTAATCCAATCTGAGTTTGAGGTCACCTTAGTTTACTGAAGGAGTTCCAGGCTCCCAGGCAGGCAGTGGTGGTGTCACGCCTTAACTGAGCAGAGAAAGTATTTAAGGCAGGCATAGAAAGACAGAGCAAGCAGAAGAAGCCAGTAGGAGTGAGGCTGAGGAAGCTGGAAGACAGCTGGGTGAGATCTGACTGTGGTGTTTACTCTCTGATATCTCAGCCTCTCCCTGAGATCTGGCTCTGAGTTTCCTTTATTTGTTCAAAAGAGGAGTTATGTGGCGGGGCCAGCAATGTAGAAAGTCACATGTGTGACCCCCTGTGCTATTTCTGCACATCTGACAAACAGGGCAATATCTGAGTGCGAGTGTGAGCTTTGACTAGGTGATGATATTCAGCCTAACAAGAGCTTCCTGAGCACATACAGGGGGTGCACAGAGGAGGTAACATCCTTTTTATGGGTATTTTAGCTGTGGTGGTTTGAATAATCATGTGTCCCACAGAGTCTCAGACTTGTTAATACTTGGTCCCCAATTGGTAGTGCTATTTGGGTAGGGTTAAGAGTAGGAAGTATGTCAGGGGGAGGGAAGGGGGGATGGAGCCTTGTGTCATTTCCAGTTTGCTTTCTGTGCATTGCTTGCTGTTGCAGATGTGAGCTGTAAACTCTCCGCTTCCAGTTCCAGCCGCCATACTTGCCACTTGCTATCAGGCTACTCCTGTCCGGACCCTAACCCTCTGGAACTGTAAGACCAAATAAACTCTTCTATTAGCTGCTTTGAGCATTGTTGTCTTACACAGCATCGGAAAAGCGGCTAATACAGTAACTGACAAAATGTTTTCATGCCAACTATTTCCATTTAATTCTCCTAATATTTCATTGTCCAATTAGCAGGTTGAGGTTCAGAGAGCTTGGGTGACTCAAAGTTACAAAACTACTAAGTTCCAGAGTTGAGGACCGAGCCACAATTTCCTGTTGCCAACTTCTATTTCCCATCAATTTCAGCTGCCTCTGCACTGATTTGCTTATTCACCTTTGACAACACATTATATCAGGCAGGCTAAGGGCTTTGTGTGACAGAATTGCAATTTCCTGTATGAAAGCATGTCCACAGTGCAGGCTTCAGGCAGCCACATTTATTGCCAAGTGCAGTCCCTTTGTACTCACAAGTGATTGGACCAGGATGAGTGACAAATGACACCGCCGGGGGTAGGGATGGGGCAGAAAGACAGTGGGATCAACTAATTCCCATTTGTCAAGAATGAAAGTAGGAAATATCAAGTGGATGATACATTTTCCTGAGGAGGAAAAGGTTGCTATGGGGGAGGAGAGAGGTCAGTGGAGCCACAATGTGCCATCGTCACTATAGATCACAGAAATGAAGTGGAGGCAACAGGGGGAAGCAAAGGTCTAGGTGTGGGATGGGCAAGGTGACAGGATGGACCTATTATTGGAGACTTAACCTTGAGGTGGGGCTGCCTGGGAAAGGAAGTTAAACTGGACCAGCAAGTGATCCAGCCATCTTGATCTAGCTTCATTCAATAGGTGCAAGTTTCTCAGGTCTTTATTTCCCTTGGCTACAAGTTCCCAATACCCGGAAAGCCCATCAAGCTTGTATTCATGGTGAGATTTAACCCTAATCTGAGATGTCTGTGGTGAGTTCTTTTCCTAGGGACTAAATGTAACTCAAGCTGGCATGGATGACATAAAATTTTAAATACCAACTGTATGATAATAAGGTTCCAGCGCACATAGCGTTTTCTAAAATAAAAGACGTAAACATGACTCTCAAAAGAGTCTGACAGGTAAGCAACAGAAACACTCCCAACACCCAAGACAGCTTGTATTTTATAAAAGGAAGTAACTCTACCTCTCACAGAACATGGGACTGGGACCTAACCAAATAGCTCCAAGAGGTGCTGAGGACAGTCAGTTCAGAGTAATACAAGGCCAACTGGCCAGACACAGGCCCTAAGCTCTGTGGATGGAGTACAGAGGTACAGTTAGGGAAGCAGGCTCACGGACCCGACTGTGGATGGAGTTCAGTTAGGGACACAGGCTCACGGACCCGACTGTGGATGGAGTACAGAGGTACAGTTAGGGACACAGGCTCACGAACCCGACTGTGGATGGAGTACAGAGGTACAGTTAGGGAAGCAGGCTCATGAACCCGACTGTGGATGGAGTACAGAGGTACAGTTAGGGACACAGGCTCATGAACCCGACTGTGGATGGAGTACAGAGGTACAGTTAGGGAAGCAGGCTCATGAACCCGACTGTGGATGGAGTACAGTGGTACAGTTAGGGAAGCAGGCTCACGAACCCGACTGTGGATGGAGTACAGTGGTACAGTTAGGGAAGCAGGCTCATGAACCCGACTGTGGATGGAGTACAGTTAGGGAAGCAGGCTCATGAACCCGACTGTGGATGGAGTACAGTTAGGGAAGCAGGCTCATGAACCCGACTGTGGATGGAGTACAGTGGTACAGTTAGGGAAGCAGGCTCATGAACCCGACTGTGGATAGAGTACAGTGGTACAGTTAGGGAAGCAGGCTCACGAACCCGACTGTGGATGGAGTACAGTTAGGGACACAGGCTCACGAACCCGACTGTGGATGGAGTACAGTGGTACAGTTAGGGAAGCAGGCTCATGAACCCGACTGTGGATGGAGTACAGTTAGGGACACAGGCTCACGAACCCGACTGTGGATGGAGTTCAGTGGTACAGTTAGGGAAGCAGGCTCATGAACCCGACTGTGGATGGAGTACAGTGGTACAGTTAGGGAAGCAGGCTCACGAACCCGACTGTGGATGGAGTACAGTGGTACAGTTAGGGAAGCAGGCTCATGAACCCGACTGTGGATGGAGTACAGTTAGGGACACAGGCTCATGAACCCGACTGTGGATGGAGTGCAGAGGTACAGTTAGGGAAGCAGGCTCATGAACCCGACTGTGGATGGAGTACAGTGGTACAGTTAGGGAAGCAGGCTCATGAACCCGACTGTGGATGGAGTACAGTTAGGGAAGCAGGCTCATGAACCCGACTGTGGATGGAGTTCAGTGGTACAGTTAGGGAAGCAGGCTCACGAACCCGACTGTGGATGGAGTACAGTTAGGGACACAGGCTCACGAACCCGACTGTGGATGGAGTACAGTGGTACAGTTAGGGAAGCAGGCTCATGAACCCGACTGTGGATGGAGTACAGTTAGGGACACAGGCTCACGAACCCGACTGTGGATGGAGTTCAGTGGTACAGTTAGGGAAGCAGGCTCATGAACCCGACTGTGGATGGAGTACAGTGGTACAGTTAGAGAAGCAGGCTCATGAACCCGACTGTGGATGGAGTACAGTGGTACAGTTAGGGAAGCAGGCTCACGAACCCGACTGTGGATGGAGTACAGTTAGGGACACAGGCTCACGAACCCGACTGTGGATCGAGTACAGTGGTACAGTTAGGGAAGCAGGCTCATGAACCCGACTGTGGATGGAGTACAGTTAGGGACACAGGCTCACGAACCCGACTGTGGATGGAGTTCAGTGGTACAGTTAGGGAAGCAGGCTCATGAACCCGACTGTGGATGGAGTACAGAGGTACAGTTAGGGAAGCAGGCTCATGAACCCGACTGTGGATGGAGTTCAGTGGTACAGTTAGGGAAGCAGGCTCATGAACCCGACTGTGGATGGAGTACAGTGGTACAGTTAGGGAAGCAGGCTCATGAACCCGACTGTGGATGGAGTACAGTGGTACAGTTAGGGAAGCAGGCTCATGAACCTGACTGTGGATGGAGTACAGTGGTACAGTTAGGGAAGCAGGCTCATGAACCCGACTGTGGATGGAGTACAGTGGTACAGTTAGGGAAGCAGGCTCACGAACCCGACTGTGGATGGAGTACAGTTAGGGACACAGGCTCACGAACCCGACTGTGGATCGAGTACAGTGGTACAGTTAGGGAAGCAGGCTCATGAACCCGACTGTGGATGGAGTACAGTTAGGGACACAGGCTCAGGAACCCGACTGTGGATGGAGTACAGTGGTACAGTTAGGGAAGCAGGCTCATGAACCCGACTGTGGATGGAGTACAGTTAGGGACACAGGCTCATGAACCTGACTGTGGATGGAGTTCAGTGGTACAGTTAGGGAAGCAGGCTCATGAACCCGACTGTGGATGGAGTACAGAGGTACAGTTAGGGAAGCAGGCTCATGAACCCGACTGTGGATGGAGTACAGTTAGGGACACAGGCTCATGAACCCGACTGTGGATGGAGTTCAGTGGTACAGTTAGGGAAGCAGGCTCATGAACCCGACTGTGGATGGAGTACAGTGGTACAGTTAGGGAAGCAGGCTCATGAACCCGACTGTGGATGGAGTACAGTTAGGGACACAGGCTCATGAACCCGACTGTGGATGGAGTTCAGTGGTACAGTTAGGGAAGCAGGCTCATGAACCCGACTGTGTATGGAGTACAGAGGTACAGTTAGGGAAGCAGGCTCATGAACCCGACTGTGGATGGAGTTCAGTTAGGGACACAGGCTCATGAACCCGACTGTGGATAGAGTACAGTGGTACAGTTAGGGAAGCAGGCTCATGAACCCGACTGTGGATGGAGTACAGTGGTACAGTTAGGGAAGCAGGTTCACGAACCCGACTGTGGATGGAGTACAGAGGTACAGTTAGGGAAGCAGGCTCATGAACCCGACTGTGGATGGAGTACAGTGGTACAGTTAGGGAAGCAGGCTCATGAACCCGACTGTGGATGGAGTACAGTGGTACAGTTAGGGAAGCAGGCTCATGAACCCGACTGTGGATGGAGTACAGAGGTACAGTTAGGGAAGCAGGCTCATGAACCCAACTGTGGATGGAGTACAGTGGTACAGTTAGGGAAGCAGGCTCATGAACCCAACTGTGGATGGAGTACAGTGGTACAGTTAGGGAAGCAGGCTCATCAACCCTATGAGCAAATTGTAATGGACATAAGCCATTTCTTCATTCAAGACTGTGACTAGCTACATGGTATCTGTTGTTGACTTGGCCTATCAAAGAATGGTCATAGTAGCATCAGGATACAGACAGTGCCAAGTGTTCTGGGTAGGAAAGAAGGGTCCTGGGCATGCCAGCCTAAAAGAACTTACGTAACATCTGTAGCCTTGAACTTGCCACATAATTAAAGATGAACCCGAACTTCTGAGTCTCCTGCTTCTAACTTTTAGGTACTGATTACAGAGCGGCACCACATGCCCAATTTATGAGGCACTGGTGATGAAACCCAGGACATCAGGAATGCTAGGACAAGCCCATTATCAATTCCGTGATGAACAATTTCCCTCCAATCATATTTAATCTATTATCAAACAAAAGAGTTTACTATGAAGGTAACTACAGTTCTAAAATGATTCATTTGCATATCCCATGTATAGCCAGCAATTCCTTTAGCCAATGCCATCAGACACATTGTAACCATATTCCCATTTTGTATCTAAACCTTCCCCAACAACCCAAAGCAGGACTTCAGGGCCTCAGTTGGTAACTGAAAACAAAAGAGACTTCTCTGAACGGCTCATTTCTTATCTCATTCATATTTAAAGCAAATCAAGGTAAAATGTATACGGATGCACACAACCTGCTCATGGCATCCTTTCTCCCTACTCCTTTCAAAAACCAGCTTGGAAGGTTAGCTTCCTTCTTGTAGGCTTTCTGGTAGAAATGCCTGTGGCCACACCTCTCCTTTATTTAATACTCCACTAACCAGGGCACAATATTCACATTCCCTCCATGCTGGCTTTGCCGTGCTCTGAGCTGCCTGCTTGCTGGGAGTTAAGCAGGTGCATCTGGGGACAGGGGCAGGGGCAGGTCAGTGAGATGGATGGTCAGTGGAAGGGGGCGGAGCAGGTCAGTGAGGTGGATGGTCAGCTGGGGGGGGGGGGAGTCAGCCAGGTAGATGGTCAGCTGGCGGGGGGTGTCAGTGGCCACAGAATTATCTTCATACTCATCATCTAATGGATGGCCAGTGCTTTACAGCCCGAAGCCTTTTCTCTCTCAATTGAGGAGGGATGGAACTTTGTGGTCTCTCTCACAGGATCAGGAATTTTGGAGAGAAGCACCACCAGCCTCCAGAAAGTACAGGCCGCTTAAGTGCATGAGTAAGGTCTATGCTGCATTTTAATGTCCCCCAATCAGGGCTGTTAAGGAGATTTTTCTCTAAAATCCTTTAAAACCATTTTAGAATAAATTTGAAATCCCCATCTGACTGCCTCCCCTGGTTCTTCTTTCTCTGGCAGACTGGAGACCACACCCCCACAGTCAGTCTTCTGAGCCAAGCATCCCCTCCCTCCTGTGACAGCCTGGGAGAGCTAAGTCAGTTTGCTCCGAGAGCTCTTGGGCTCATCACTGGCTGCTTTTGGACTATTTTCTCATCTACAAAACTAGAACATTGGGCACTGTTCAGTTCAACAAATTACCTAAACACCCTTAAGCTCCAACTTGGTGTTCTGATTCCCAGCTTTCCCTGTAGAACCCTATGTGTGGGGTGGGGTGAGGTGGGGCGGGGGAGTGCCAAGGACCCTGGGCAAGTGTGTAGGCTGTTCTGAACTGTGTGGTTTTGCTACAGGAGTGTTGGTTTGAAAGGCCTTCTGCTGAGATTACACAATCCTTATCATTACAAAGCACTTCTGAAAGAAATACAGGGCCAGGCCTTGCCCCCTCCTGGTCTATCAGACAGCATGTGGTCACTCTTGTCTAAATTTCTCTCAGTGAAAATCCCCTCATGGAAAGTTCTTGTGTTTATTTTCAGTGTCCTTGTGCCCAAGGACTTTCAGGATTGCTTTAGGAAATCATTCCAAACATTGACAAAGTGCTCCTATGTCCTGACCTCCAACCACACACTACTCAGAGGTCAGACAGAGGTCATGTCTTGTTAACTGTTCATCTAAAGACCACTTAGGGCTCTCTCTCTCTTGTAGAAGATGACTTTAACCATGTAAAGATGTGATACATTTGTTTATGTTGCATTTTTTTAAATTATGTAAAGATGTGTTGCTGTTTTATCTTGCTGCCTAAGGCACCTGATTGGTCTAATAAAAAGCTGACTGGCCAATAGCTGGGCAGGAGAGGGATGGGCGGGGCTGATGGGCAGAGAGAATAAGTAGGAGAAGGAATCTAGTCTTGAAAGGAGAAAGAAAAAGGGAGAGAGAGAGAGAGAAAGAGAGAGGGGGAGGGGGAGGGGGAGAGAAAGAGAGAGAGAGACACACCAACCTACCAACTCAGGACCAGTCAGCCAAGCAGCTTCTAGCCAGAAGCAGCAAGAAAGTAAAACATAAAGAAGGGAAAAGGTAAAAGGTCTGAGGCAGGACAGACGAAGAGAAACAGGTTAATTTCAGTTATAAGAGCTAGTGGGACAAGCGTAAAATTAAGCTGAGCACTCATAACTAATATTAAGTCTAATATTAGGTCTCCATGTCTTTATTTGGGAACTGGTTCGTGACCCAAAAGAATGATTCTCTCTCTCCCTCCCCCTTTCTCTCTTTCTCCCTCTCCCCCACTTTATATTAAATGTCATCTTTCTTGGTTCCCGTCAAGGGTCAAGGTCATGGAAAATCTTTCCACACTGCTGTAGTAGATGGTATGAAAATGCACATACATTTTTACACTGTTATACCCTAGCACTTGTAGATGCCAGAGTTATTTAAGCCATCATGCTAGCCCTTCTGCTATCCCTCAGTGCTGTCCACATGACTCCATCAATCATTTGTCATGTGACTGCCTGGGCAAGGGAGAGATGCCCTCATCCCCCCATCAGTTCATGAGGCAGGTGGGAGAGCTGACCCTGAGGTCATAAGAGTGGAAGAGCTGGCCCTACTCCTCATCAGCTGCAGCACTGTGAGAATGGCCCCTTGCTCCATATGTGGGCAACACAGGAGATCTGACCCTGAGGACATGAAAGCAGGAGAACTGGCCCTGCCCCTTGTTCACTGCTGTGAGGGCGAACCTTCAGGTCAGTGCCAGAGAGCTCACCTTGGTGGTGAGGACCAGGGAGAGTTGGTGGGCTGACCACCCCTGCAACTACCCAGGCCCAGAACCAGAGCTATGTGTTGACCCATCCCAACATCCACCCCATCTGTGATCAGAGACAAGTCCTGCAGACTCAAAGCTGTAGGATTCCACAACACAGGGGCAACAGCAGAATAACCAAGAGGAATTCAGTGAGGGCTCATCATCAGTAGAGTCGCCTCCAGCCTCAATGACTCTACAATGAACACTTGTAAGTAAAGACAGATAAAAGGGTTTACTGTGCGACTCACTGTGTCACACGACATCTCCATGATGAGATCGATTTTTTCTTTCTCTATTTTTCTTTTTTCTCTTAAATTTTATTTTACTTTTTTTGGTGGAGGGAGGTTGTAAGGGCAGAGGATAGATATGAAGGAATGGGGAAATGAATGGGATGGAGATGCATGCTGTGAAAGACACAAAGAACAGATTAAAAAGAAGAAGTAGGGTAGGTGGAGGGGGACACACTCACTCCTGACTAAAAGAGCAGAACCAACACCATCCTGAGAACAGGCCTCCATACGGTGATTGGGGGCTGAACTCAAGCCCCAAAAATGTGCTGTGACAGTGGAGTTCAAAGCAAACATCCAGACACAGTCAAACAGGAGACATGGTAGTAAAATTTAACAAGAGCCAGATGTCTCTTTGGATGTCCCATATCTTGCCGTAAACCCGGCTAGCTGTCTATAATTGTTAGCAACTTCACACCTATAGCCTGACCAATAATTTCAAAAGAGCACCTCCCTCTATGTCCCCTTACCCAATCTTTGAACACCAAGACATACAGCTCCCTGCCTGTGGCTTTCCCTATATAAGCCCGTTGTAATCAGGGCCCAGGGTTTTCTCCTTCACTTGCTGGAACTGGAGAGCTGGAAGAAGCCCATGCCTGGGCTCAAATAAAGAAATCTTTGTTTTTACATCGGGAAGTAAAAGCATCCATGCTTTTGTTGGGGGTCTTGCGATACGGGCACAACTCTGACACCTCAGTGAGGACCTGGAGGTTTCTCATTGCCTGCTGTTCCTCTTTTGATTCCTCACCAGCTCCTAAACACTACAGAAGGATAAGCCTTTCATGGGCAACAGTCCTGCCCATTCCTTTCTGGGGAAGGGATGATGGGGTGTGAGCAAGCTCACCCTGTCCTGTCCATTGCTGCCTAGAGAAGCAGGTCCACTTTGCTGAGCATATACTTCATGGCTTGGAGGAACTAGTCTTTCCAGCTCTCTAAAGAATCTGCTATGTAGATGGATACTCTGCTTCAAAGAACATCTACATTTGCTGACTTCCAAACACATTCAGCATTTCCCCTAAGTCCTTGTCTCTTATGATGTTTCCTTATCTGGAATAGGCATGCCTTCTTATAAACCACATGACCGGTACCTCCAGGAGATCCTATCTTCCCCCAAGTTCAGCTCTAAGGCAGCCTTACCTATGAACTCCTCCATAGCAGCCCCGTATGTGCCATGACACCAGCAGGCTATGAAAATTTTCCCTCAGGTCAATCGCTGTTTGAACCTTGGTTACAGATAATATGCCTGTGCGCTTGTCCTTACTAGATTTAAAGTGTCTTAACAGTAGAACAGTAAATTTCTGTAGTTTTAAAGTTTTTCTCATAGCTACTATCAATTACTGCTTATTGGAGCTTCTGGAGTGAATAAATATAAATGGCCTCTCTCTCTCTCTCTGGTTTTCTGAGACAGGGTTTTGGGCCCAACCCCATCAACCAATCATTAAGAAAATGCCCTACAGCCAGATCTTACAGGAGAATTTTCTGAGTAGACGTTTCCTCTTTAAGCTTGCATCAAACCAACCCAAAAGAGGCCAGCAAAATGGAAATGCAGTACTAGTGCTTTACGATACACAGAATGAATCACCCCTAAGCCTTCAGGATACCTTCAAAAGGTATAAAATGTGGAGAAAGGTCAGAGGCAAACATGACAGATCGCCACTAGTTATCGATTTTGACAGTAAGACACGCTAGGACCAGGATTTCCAAATATCTCCCAAAGTCATTCTGCCCTAATTGGCGGGAGGGCTGGCATTGATAATCATTGGGATGCTACGCTTCCAGGTTCTCTGCCAGTGGATGGAGCCAAGACACCAAGTTTGAACATGGCACCAAGAACTAGAACAATCTCTTTAACATGGGGACCCCATCATTTTCTCATTCTGCCCACCCTGCTTTCAGAACAGCACCTTCTTAGAAAAAATGAACATACTTCTTATTAAAGCTAGTATCCTTAGGGGGCACATAATTTTTTTTTTTTTTTTTTTTTAAAGATTAGGTCTTATGTAGCCCAGGCTGGCCATGAATGATAGTTCCAGGAACTCCAGGGCTTCCTGCATGCTATGCAATCACTCTCTAGCTACTAGGCTGTGACTCCATCCTAAAGCTTTGTTCTTACACGTAGCAAAACCTAATCCTAATAGCTATGGGTAACAGGGTCTTACAAAAGCAGACTGGGGAGATTTGGGATTTTTAATTGCCATTTTTATTATTTCAATCAGGGTAGAAAAATGAATTCAAAGGTGGCCTGGATCTAAGGAACTGGTCTTGTTGAAAATGGGGAGATAAGGAAGAAAAGCCATAGAGTTAATCATGAGAACACCCAGGTAGTAACGCCTGAGCCCAAACTTACTCAACCTATATATATGGGCCCAAATGGATTGAAACAAACTAAAATCGTCTACTCAAGTTGCCCCACAGCAGTTTTGGAAAGTCAAAGTCGGCTGATATAGGCAGAGCCTTCTAAGAGAAAAGATATCAGCCTGAAAGGTAAATTCAGATAAACCAAGAGTAACCGATTCTGACTCAGGTTTTGTGAGAACAGCTGCTTTCCCCTCAAATGTGCTGTGTGTGTATGTGTGTGTGTATTTTAATGTCTACATGTTTAATGCTGTCATACTGAATTTTTAGTTTTATTTGTACTTCTAGGAGAGTGTTGGATTTCTACATGTTAAATGATCCCAGAAGGAGCCCTAAAAGATGCAAGAAAGGCGCTAACGCAGGGATAATTAAGTTTCTCTCTTGGTCTGGAGAGCAACTCAAAACCTGTGAGTCCTGATGAACACCAATGACTTTAAGTCTTGGTTTGTTTGCTTCCTCTGGGGTGCTGGGTTTTGAACCCAGAGCCTTGGGAATGCTAAGCATGTGTTCTCCCCAAAAGCAACATCTCCAGCCACTCAACTGGATTTAACCCAAAAGAGAAAGCCCCTTACTTGGCTAACCTGTATCACAGTGAGCCTAACCACTTACTTTCAGGTTTCTCCTAATGCAAAACTTCTGGAGGATTCCTAGTTTGCAGCTGCTCAGACTTAGCACTTAAGTCTTGTGCCCAACAAACTGGTATGACCTTTATTAATAGCTCTCATCTTTTTACCCCCAAACCTAGCTACCCCGTATTCTTCCTTGGTGAGAAGTATTTCTGCAGCCCATAATTTCCCCCCTTTCCATGTGAATGCAGTCTTGGAAACTTCTGTGCAGGAGTGACTGCATGTTATGTGGAAGCTCCCGCATTGTTCCCAACCTGCCCAACAGTCCAGTGTCACAAATCCTGGGACAAGGTTAACACTGAGCTCTGATGCTCTTGCTTCTAAGCCTGCTCAGCTCTCCTCCAAGCCCACACCATGAATTTTCTTTCTTTTTCCTTTCTGGCCTTTTAAGATAAGGAAGCCCACACTAGGCTGGAATATGTAATCTTTCTGCCTCGATTTCCTGCACTCTGGAATTATAGGCATGTGCCACCACATCCAGTTTCTTTTCCTTCTGTGCTAATTTCTATTTCTTAAAAAAAAAAAAAAAGAAGTGTTGGCATGTCAGCATTCTCAATGTCAGAGAGCAGTTTCCACTTAGCTCTGTTTGTGTGTGTGCATGTGTGTGCGTGTGTGAGTGTGTGTGAGTGTGTGCCTGTGTGAGTGTGTGAGTGTGTGTGTGCATGTGTGCGTGTGTGTGTGCGTGTGTGAATGTGGGTGTGTGACTATAGGGTCTCAGAAGACAACATACAGCGAAATATAAAGAATGGGATCACTCTATTTTCAAATTTTAAAACTTACACTCATTTATTTACTCATCAGACAGCGCCCCGGGTAGGCAGAGAGGGTCGTGACTACATAAAGATGGGGAACTTCCCAGATGGCCGGCTTCTTCATCCTCCTGACCTGAGATCAAGGCCTGCCAGCTTAAAACAAAGGCTTGTTGGGGCCTTTTCTCACTAGTGGGGCTTCCCTGCCTGTTGATTGGTCGAAATTGAGTCTGGACCCCAAGTGTGTGGACCTAGTGGCTTCTGTGTCTTTACTCAAACTGATCAATCCTAACTGGGGGAGAAGCCCCCCCCCCAGGACCCTTAAAGCCTTGGGTCTCAGCCTTAATAAAAACCTTTCTCTACTGGCTGGTGCTGTGTGCGGCCGTTTGCTGTGTGCGAGCTTCAGCCCACCTTTACTCCTACCTGATGGCCTTGAGAGCTTTACTGCCTCCTAAATCTGTAACTGGTGGATAAAAAAAAAGCCCTATGAAGACCTAGATGGAGACACCAGGATTGCGTGTGGCACCTGTGCGACACTGCATGTGAGGGGTCTCAGAGACAACATAGGGGAGTCAGTTTTCTTCCACCAAGTGGGTCCCAGGGATCCAGCTCACGGCGTCAGGTTTGCTGGCCTATCCATTTATCCTCTGAGCCCTTGCCAAAACTTGCTGAATGACTGAACAAACCTTTTTTTAAAGTTTTTTATTGGGGGGGTTTACTGTGTGTATATGTGTGTACACTTGCACACGCAGACACATACATGGTGGAGGAGAGGTGACACTCTCTGAGAGTCAGTTCTCTTTTTAGGGACTGAACTCAAGTTCTCAAGTGTGACAGAAGGCACATTTGCCCATAAGGCATCTCTACAACATTAATTGTAGTTTATATGTAACCTGCTTCCTTTTGGTTACTACTTGCTTGGTGGATGTTATTTTTCATAATTTGCTTAAGATTTATGTCTCTTTTACATAACATACATCTAAATTTTGAGCAAAAAAAGCACTTAAATATTTATATTTCAATTAATGTCTTGAATCTACTTACATTTATTGATTCATAATATACTCAGGTTCCTGCTGGTTCTGTTTTTATTTATATACTTACATTTTCTCAACATAAAAATACTTTTCTTACAAAATCTAAGTTAATTCCTACCCCTGAGAGAGAGAGAGAGAGAGAGAGAGAGAGAGAGAGAGAGAGAGAGATCTGTTCTATTCTGTAGCTTGCACAGGTCAGGCTGCCCCAACGCTGATCCCATCTCAGTGCTGGGAGCCCAGCAGCAACTACCTTTACCCTGGTCTTGAGGATCTTAGCTTGCTCTTCCTGCTAAAGCTCTCCATTTTAAAATGTTCCCCCCATTTCAAGAGTGCATCGTCCCTCATGGTTTGCACTAAGTATTTAATATTTGACAGAATAGGCCAGTGTTTGTTATGCTCAGTATATCTTGCACCTACTTCTTCCCTCTAATGCTTACTTTATTTTTTTATTAAAATCAAGGGCTTAGCTTAAAAGTAATATAATTTCTAGTTTTTTAAATGTCTGGAAATATCTTTATTTAACCTTCAATTTTAATTATAGTTTAACTCATATAAAATTCTAAACCATAAAGGTTTTCTGTTAGCCCACTGAAACTCACACACATCACATGTTTATATACATACTCATACATGTATGCACACACATGCATATATGCACACACATGCATGCATACAAACATGTGTATATATATACACACACATATGCATGCACACACATGCATGCACACATACGCATGCACACACACATACACACACACTCACCACACATGTATATATATATACACACATGCATGCACACACATGCATGCACACATACATACACACACACTCATGAATACACACATGTGTATACACACACATGCATGCACACACACATACACACATACTCATGAATACACACATGTGTATACACACACATGCATGCACACACACTCATGCATACACAGAGAAAAGCTTTTATTTATGACTCTCCTGGACCTTAGTCATGCATATTTTCCCCACCCTATCCATTGTACTTTCTCTATATAAAAGTCTAACGTGTCATTTCCATCTCTTCCAGGTCTCTACCCAGCTCTTTGAGCGCATAAATATCTTTATATCTTTATATCCAGGTCTGCTAATACTAACTTATTTGCTAATTCACAGTTAGTATCAACTGATTATGACCCTCCTCATCACAGAACACATGTTCCTGTTTCTTTGCAGGCCTGATAATTTTTTTATTAGATGCTAGATATTATGGGATTAGCTTTATTTTACCAATACTTTTATATTCCCACAAATATTCTTTTTTCTTTGTTCGCTTGCTTGCTTGTTTGTTTTCCAAGACAGGGTTTCTCTGTGTAGCCCAGGCTGGCCTCGAACTCAGAGATCTGCCGGCCTCTGCCTCTCAAGTGCTGAGATTAAAGGTGTGCATCACTATGCCTGGCTCCTTCAAGACTCTTCCCAAGTTTTGTTCTATGATGCAGTAAGTCTCTAAGACTTGTAGACATAACCAGAGCCATCTGTAGACCCGGGCTAGCTGCTCCCCACTGAGATAGCTTATACACTCTGACTGATGTCCGATCACCGTGAGGCTTTTTGGTCTAGGTGGGAACAGGGGCTACCCCCTCTCTGTACAAAAACCTAGAAACTCAGCAATGAGCTTTTGAGTTTTATAGGACCTCTCAGACATCTTGCTGATGTCTGATGTCCGTTGTCTTGAACATTGTTTCTTATATTTTGTCCATTAAAAATAGTTTCAGAAAGGAAGATAAATCTGGTCTTTGCTTCTCTATCTTGGTCAGAATTAGAAGTCTCACATCTTCATCTGCCAGACCACAACTAACCTTATTCCAGTTTGCTTACCCCAGGACTCATACAGGATATGCACCTCTAATTTGGGAATCACGATGCTTAAGAGTTGTGGATTTTGAATTGACTTTGGATTATGAATGATCAACTAGTAATTTTTGCATGAATAGTCCAAAAATTTCCCCCAAGCTTTTAGTCCTTAGTGTTGGATTAAAGATACTCAGTCTGTGTTGTGACATTTCTTTACCTCCTGGGACTGCCAGTTCAGGAACCCCCTGATTTCTCTACCTGTCAGCCTCTCTCTACTTTCCTTCCTAGGTATCAAAGATGTTATACAGAAGTGCATTTACCGACGCCCTCCATTCCCTTCCCAAGTCTGCCAGCTTAACCCAGTAGAATGCATGGTAAGTAGTCAATAGGTTTTGTAATGAATGGATGAGCAACAGAAAGATGGAGCACATATTCAGCGAATTTCTGATAACTTCACTTTATTGCTATGCAACCTCTCAAATTGACTCTTTTATGCTTCGTATGTATTTTACCAGTAGAGGTAATAGTTATAGTGTAGGAAGGTTATCTTTTAGATAGAAAAATGATTTTTCACAATCTTACATTAATTAGGATACATATTTATTATACTTTTCCTGCAAAGGTGATGGGTCTGTGAATCACTACTAAGCCAGCAAAAATCCCAATGCTTCAATGTGAAGGAAATTCAGAGATCAGTTCCTGTTTCTTTCCAATCTAGTGGGTGAGGAACCAGATTCTGAGAGATCAGTGATTCAATTAATACAGTTCCAAAGCTCATACATACAGTTGGTCACTGACAGAGTTAAGAACAAATAAGTTCATGTAGCACTTCCTACCCCAGAAACTGTAGTGCCTCCTTCTAAAAGTCCAAAGCTCACCAATTTTAGTGTTTCTATCCACATATTTGAATGTATGGAATTTTTATATTCACCTGTTAATTCTAACTTCCTTGTCAATTCAGCCAATTCCAGCCTGGGGTTCACACTGTGCCACTGTCTATCTGTATTTGTAGACAAATTGAATGTGTAACCCACTAGAATCTGCCCCGGATTTCCAGTGGCCCCAGATTTAATTGAGAGTGGAAGACTCACATGATTTCTAGGACAAGGTCACAGAATCATAGAGCATGACACTTAGTCAGGTTCTTATACCAAGGAAAGCATCTTCTGAAGTGTTAATACCTTTGCTACGAGATATTTAATAAGCTTAACATCTCTGTCACGTGGCACTCCTTGTGTGAGATCTCACACCAACAGAACACTCTACAAGGTATAAGATGGGGGAGATAATAAATTTAGCTCTTATGCAAAGGGCTCATCAAGAAAGTATACTCCAGAAATTGGTTCCCTAAATCTGAAAAAAGTTCTGACATGAACAAGAAGAATTTTCACTTTTGCACTCTATATAGACACTGAAATCTACACTGATCCACTGTATATAGAACCTGATATTCATGGGCGCAGCTTTGCAGAATTGAAGCAAGACAAGGAACAGAAGATAAAAAGAGAAACATGAATAATGGCATTTCAATGGATACATTTGAAGTTCACACTCACAAAAACACATCTTGAGTACAGGCAAAATTTAAACACCTAGTTTATTCACAGCGAAAATGTACATACTGAGCTGGAGTCAAAATAAACATTACCTGCAAATATGATTGATTTGAACTGTTAAGGTAGTTATTCTGATGTTTATCTGACTTCTAAATACCACTCCATTATTTTTCCTGCCGTTCTGGTGCCTGAGTAGGGGTGTTGAGTTAGTTCTGGTCATTAATGCTGAGCTATTTCCCTCTGAAACATTGAACTGTGGATACAAGAACCTTCAGGATCCTCTTTCTGTCTGGGATAGTAACTGGCAACTTTATAAGTTGACCTATCAGCAGAATGGATAATAAAACATAATCTTGCTTGAAGTCATCAAACATTTTAAAGTTCATTTGTTACTACAGTATAACTGGACGGACATCCTGACAGATACATCTGCTCTCTCTCTCTCTCTTCTCTGGATGGAACTGTCTTGTGATTAGCATTGGTAGGAATTTAGGTATACTAAGAGAGTAGCATAAATTAAGAGACAGATGAAATAAGGCCACACTGAGAAGAACACACACACCACACACATGCGCACGCGATTTTGGCATACTTAGTAGATCTTACTTTTTAGCCCTCCTACTCAATGGTTATTACTATGTTGTTCTTTTTTAAACAACCTGAGGAGGATTACTGCCATTACACAGTGATTCATCCTTGATGCTGGACAGACAGAGAGAACATTTCATCTCTTAAACCTCTTAGGCTGATGTAAGAACTATTTCTAATCTGTGTGGTGTGAATTTTGCCCTATGAATATTTATATTTTTCTCTCCCAAACAGATTATAGTTCTTCTAGCTAAGGAAATTGTATAGCTCCTTTGTGTGCTTCTGGAATAGTCCGAATGCACAATACAATTACGCTTATGGCCAGCTCCACTCTCTATTAGGGAGCTACATTAAGATCCACTGCTGACTGTCTTTTGGGCTGACTCACGGTGGATGGATCTATTCTCACATTTTTATTTCCTGAAGTTTCTGCAATGTCTTCTGGAAATCAGAAGTATGGGAGTGGAGTAGGTCAGAGAAGCCCATTTGCTGTCCTTGTCACTGGCAAACAATGCAAACATTTGCCAAGCAAAGCAAGTGAGGGCCATTTCCAGCCTGACTCCTTTGAACACTTGCTTCATTGGGGGACCGGGCAGACACGGACTCTGTTAGGTTTATTTTTCCATCCACTGCTTCAGGCCCCTGGTACTTTTGCTTTTCCAACCTTCCTATTTGCCGTTGTTAATTTGAAATGATCCACCAAACCCAGAAGCCAACTGTGACATTTAAAAACTCCAGAGTGGATAACAGAAACTGTGTACTCTGGGAGGTGTCCGCATTTAGCAGGGTTCTCAGAATTGTCTCTGTCAAATCACACCATAGCTTCCTTCCTGCATCTGATTGTGTGTCCAGGACCACAGTTCACTCTCTACTCTGGCTTTGATTGGAGATGCTTTGCTAAGCTTTATCTGGTTCCCTGTCCCAACTCTTGATCCTGGATTTAGTTTTACCCATCAGATTATGTCTTGGACCTGTCTACCTATGATACTACCTGGAATTCAAGGAGTATGCTATTGGTTTTTACCAAATACAACATCACTCTACAGAACTCCTTCCTATTCCACAGTACTTAGCCCCCTGCTCTGTTTGCACTAAAAGTAGAGACGATTATTCTCTGAATTTCTGCATACTGGACACTACACTCACTTTCCACACTACCCAACTGGCTTATAACACCTATAATGTACCTGACAATAGAGTAAACATTATAGTTAGTGATTAAAAAGGGGAGGGAAATTAGACAAGATATATTGTATATGTGTATGAAATCAACAAAAAAATGAAAGTTGGCAAATAACAAAATTAATTTAAAAACCATATAGCAGCCCGAATTCCTGAACCCCTCATGGTGCTCACAGTATAGTAATCCACAATCCAATTACGTGCATGATTTAACATCAATTCTATCAGGCTAAACCCAACTCTTCATCCAGCTAACAAGCAAGTTCAAAATGATTTTGCAACTCATAAATAAGGTCTCAGTCATGCTCAAAATTGAATTTTTATCAGAACAAGCTAAAAGATGGTTGACCCATACCACGTATGGTCAGAACACTCCAATAAGCATATAGATTGATCAAAGAAAACAGAAAATAATCACATGTCACACTCAGTTTCCCATAACAACAAGTACAATTTGTTTGGCATTAAACCCTTGGCACCTGTCTCAGGACCTGAAATGAGATGTACTTGTCTCATGTACCCTCGCTCAGAGTGGCTAACCAATGTCATACATAGTTGTGGTAGACAACCTTAGTCTTGCAATGTGTTTTTCAAGCTGTAAGTCTTATAATTATCTGGCCCTTTTTATATAATAAATGGGAGCGAGTATGTGCTGGTGCCCAAAGTACCCCTCTCATTTGGCCTCAACCTCAAAGGCTTGCCTCTGGACACAAACTGATCAGTAGTGAGGAAAATGCCAGATTCATACCACATTGTCCCATTGCATATATTAGACAAGTCCTAAATGGAGTCTTGGGACAAGAAATGGAAAATGAATGTTGATATCCCAATGATGAATGAGCCACCTTCCTGCAATTAAGAACTCAGCTCTATGATGAGTTATCTACTGTTTGGTTGGGTCCAAAAAAACAGAATTCCATTAGGACCCCAAGACCCTATCTTGAATCCTTACACCTCTTCCTAGGCCACCTGAAGCTCTGTTCTGTTTGTGATCAAGAAACATGGACTTTTCTTTGTCTTGGCTGCCACCAAGCTGACACTGAGCATATATCAGCCTAGACTGATGGGGCCCCACAGCCTGCTGGGAGGTGAAGGACACAACCAAAGGAAACTAATGTTTTAAACTCACTAAGGACAAAACCAATATTTTTCCACATCTCTCAGAGTTTGCAAGGCCCCTTTGAAACATCAGACACATGAACAGTGTGTTCCATGAGTTCTGGATTCCCAGAATCACATGACTTAAACCAAATCTTGATGTTATTTCACCTGTCTTGCCAGCTATGTGAACCATAGGGACGACACCTTCTAGAGGTAAGGTTCTTGTTCACTTAAGAGTACAGGGTCATATGGGAAGGGCTCCCCTTGGGTGCTGCTGGCAGAGTTAGGAGTAGTATGAGGTTCTTAGATGGCCTCTAGAATACTGTCTTGGGCCCCAGTAGGGATATTAAGGCTGGGAAGTGCTTGTCTGTGAATGCTTGCTTGCAGTGCTGAGGATGTGCTAGGGTCTCATGTATGTCAGTCAAATGCCCACTACTGGGCCCCACTCACTCTCCTCCTAGATAAGACTGTTCTATCTAGGCCCTCATTCCTTGGGTATCAGTAATGAACAGAGATTTCTAAAACCTTGTGTTTTTAGAAACTTCTTTCCCATCCTCTCCTGAAATACAGCCTCATTGCCCTATCCATCTTGAAACTATTTGGACTAGGTGCATTATCTGTGTATCCCAAACTGTGCTGGTCACCAGAACTCAGGTCACCCCTTCACTCCCTTCTATACCCACTTTCTACCTCATCGTACGTGGCATCACTTGGGATCTTACATATTTTACCTATATGTATTTTCATGAGAATATGAGACCCAGGGCAGGAATTCTTATCTCTTTTTCATGAGGGGGATTTGGTTTTGCTGTCTAGGATAGTAATAGTACATGGTAAGTAGTTAAGAAATATTTGCTGGAGGACATGATAGATACCTAGTTCTTTGTGAGCACAACAAATTATTAGCCATTCTCATATTTTATAGATGATGGCCATTTCATTGACTCCTGGAGGCTGTATTGGCCCTTCCCACAGATTCTTGATAGAATGCCCAGAATCTGTCTGATGATATCACTCTGGGAAAAGCCTCTGACACGCTTCCATGTCAGTGTTTACCAGAGAGACTGTGTTCAGTGCCACCATACTATCCTAACCCTCTGTATTCAGTACATTTTAAAATAAAACATGTAATTCAGAAAAAGTCAGCTATTCAGATACTTTGAGGTGTTGGTTTGATAGGAAAATAGACCGTGATGATGGTCACGTAACTAAGTATCAGTACACTCACTGGTCTTTCTTACTATCTTTCTTTAATTTCTGGGTCACTCAGCTCCTCAGAAGCCAGAAATGCTGGGCTGATGGCAATATGGCCTCTCCTGGAAGGCTGTACTCATGCCTGCCCCCCACTGTGCTGTCAAGCTGCAACATCATTTTTATTCCACAGCACCAACTAATCAACAAGTCATTGCAAAGGCTTCCTCCTTAGTGACACGATCCATTACTAAGCTTATCTGTGTGGCATTTCAGTGTAGGCAGGGGGCACGTAGATGACCTGTAATGGCCTGGCTTGGAGGAGGTAATCTATTGCTTTTCCACAGTGGTTTCAGGAATGCTAAAATATGAAGCAGCATAGAATCTTTAATCAACAAGTCATTGCAAAGGCTTCCTCCTTAGTGACACGATCCATTACTAAGCTTATCTGTGTGGCATTTCAGTGTAGGCAGGGGGCACGTAGATGACCTGTAATGGCCTGGCTTGGAGGAGGTAATCTATTGCTTTTCCACAGTGGTTTCAGGAATGCTAAAATATGAAGCAGCATAGAATCTTCAATCCCAAACCAAAAAACAGAACCATGAGCAGCGCAGCCCTCTTAATTTCATTACAAGCTTTTAGCCAACCTTAGAAAACTCAACCATAAAAGCCAGTCAGTCACCTCTTTGCTCCCCTTGAGCCAAGATGTCTATATGAGTCCTCATGAATCTGTGAGAGCCTAAAACAGCACATAGAATGTCAGAGTGGAGGGTCACTCTCAGAGTATCTGTCACGCTAAGAATAGACACATCGTTTTTTTCTGTCAACTACACTTCAATCCTTATCCACCTTGGGGTATTTTCTTACCCGAATGCAAACCCTAACCACCACTTAGCAACAGCCAATACAGCCATACCTACAAGCTTGACATTACACATGGTATGGGAACCTTTGAGTAGTCACCACTGACAGGCAATGGAATCCTTGGATATCCTTACAAGTAGAATAAAACTCCTTATTTTGGTACCCTGGAAACCCAAAGGCAGATACATAGAAAATTCTTTCCATCACTGCCATTTCCAAGTCTTCAGAGTCTCTCTGTAGCTACCACTACCCATAACTTGGTCCACTGTGTGAAGCATAACTATATCATGTCAGTGGCACTGGTGGTCATAGATAACTCTGAAAGAAGCACCCAGGCTTAAAAACTCCCTCCAGGATCTCCATAGGTCTGCAGAACTGGAAGAAATAGATTTCAAAGGGCAGATCTGACAGGCTCCCTTACTCCAAAATCCTGACTTGGAATTCCAGTAGTCACGTGATCCAGACTCAAGAAGGCTGGTGACAGATCCTGAGCATTAGGATCTGCTACTTCTCTGGCCCAGAAGAGATGAAAGGCAGGTGTGTTCATGGGTCACCAGAATTGCAACTTCAACTTTTATTTCTGATTACATTTTTTGTTTCTTTATTTCTATATTGAAAATTTGGAATTTTTCGGAAGAATTAACATCCTTATAATAAAAACCTATTATTGATCAATAATGCCAGTCTCATCTCTATATATTTGTGAATATATGGTGAGTGCACTCATTTGCACACTTTAGCCCTACAATCTCCTTGTAGGATCATGGTCTGAATTTCATTTCATGGGGTCTGAAACAACAAAGCTAGATGAATCCTATACATTCCATGCTCTTCCACAACCCAGCTCACTATCTGCTCATTCCCTGTGTTACTGATAGGCATGATTCCTTCTTTCTATTCTGAGAAATAGCTATTTTCTTAGTATGTGTTGGAGTCAAGCTCACACTCACACCGGGTCACTCATCAGTGCCATTTTTTCCCTAGTCCTCCAAGACTTATGTATGACCCATACATACGTATTCCATCTCCATAGTTCATATGTGGAGTATACACAGCAGATGCTAATCCCAGACTGCTCTCTATTTATGATGCTTTTGGGCTGCCAACACATAACCATCTTTGTACATTTCCAGGGCTCCAGGCTAGGGTTCCTTCTCGGGTGCACCATTCTCTTCAGGTATACTATATTTTCTAGTGATGTCTCTTTTATGTTGAAGCTGAAATAACTTGACAGTTTGACTTTTAAGGCTATATGCTGAAAGAAAATGGGAAGGAGCTCCCATGGACTAAAGTCCTGGGTATGGACTTATGACTACTCCCAAATGTTGATTATTTGAAGATTTTAGAGCAGTTCTATTATGTGTTATGTTCTCTGGGGGCAGGACTATTTTCAGTTCAGTTATGGAGTCTGCGCAGTAGCCTTTGTGGGCTTGTTCAATGTTTAATGCATAAATGAGGGTCCCAGTGGCAATATGGGCAGGAATAAGCTGTTATAATATCAGCGTGCTTGGGAGACGGTGGAGAAAAAAATTAAAATTAAAATCCTAAAATCCACAGACAGAGCCACCTCCCAAGAGGTTCAATGGGAGACCGACTCTTCCATCTTGAGGGATTAGTATCAGAGAGTTAAAGTCTATAACTAAGACAGGAAGCACTAGGAAGGGAGATTTTTAATCTTCACTTCCTTTTTTGTTGGGGCCAGATTTGAGTATCCCAGAATGTGATATATGAACCGTCCAATTGAAAACAGGCTCATTTTGTTGGATGTGTTAGTGATATACAAGATGTTCAATTATGTCTATTAATGGGTGGAAGCTCTGGCACACGGAATCAAAATGTCATTTCTATTTTTCCTCAGGAAAAAAGTGTGCTTCCCCCCAGCAGGTTTGTTTGTTTTTGTAATGATTAGTTCTAGCTCAGGCTATTAAAAAAAATAGCATTTCATCTTTATAATACCTGGTAGGAGAACAGTTTATGGTACAAAGAACTCACAGAGGGCTCAGTATTTGCCACAGTTAATCACTCACATGGATAACCTTCTTGCACTTAGCGAATTTTTTTTTTAAACAAATCAAAAGCAAAGAACTATATGCCCTGTACAATAACTTCCCAGGATGGAAATTCCAAGACAATGCTTTTGCTAATGAAATGAGACAGTCAGAGAGGCAGAACTCTGGACCTGCAAGGCAGCTGACATTTGTCCACCATCGGGGGTTATACACCAGTTTGTCTACCAATTCCATTTTCTGTAAAGTGTCCTAGGTTGACTTGGCATGAGAAAGTAAGAGAGCACAAGGCTTACAGACATATTACAGCTATAAAATGCTAAGTGTCAGTAGGAAAACTACAAAATATTGTCACCTCCTGTTCCAGATGTTCCTGTTCCAGATGTGTTCCTTATTTTACCTCCTTAAGGCTTGGGATCCTGCGCTTTGGTTCTCATACATATTCCATTTTTAAAAAGTTCCACTTCTTAAGGATTTTACTTTTCATGGGCAACTACTCTGATAATGTCCAGGAAACCCAAGGAATGAGTGTATCCCTTCTTATGGAGTTGATTCAATAGGAAGTTTTTCTAACCATAGCACCTGTTAAGTCTCAGAGTGTGATACCCGAACCAACAGTACCAGTATGACCTGAACTTTGGTAGAAATGCAAATTCGTGTGTCTACTGCAGATGGGCTGAATCACATAATTCTGAGAGTGGTCCTGGCTTTGTGTTTCAGCAAGCCCCTGCTGTAACTCTGATACATATATGTTTGAGAACCACTGCGTTATCCCAAAGGAGAAAAGAGAAAACTAGGGTCTGAGTGTTTGGATGCACCAGAGAAGGCAGCTTGGGGTCTTTTTAAATCACACTACACAACTAGTTATTTAGAGCTGGGCACTAAGTGACATATTAAGTTGTGTTAAAGGTACCCCTCTGCTACACACTAAAAAATAACAAACATATATGAGCACTCAGATGTATTGTACCCAGATTATATATATATCCATACATGTATATGTATATATGTGCAACACACTGACTTGGTACATCAATTTCTCAGTGATTGGCAAATAACCACTCTACTTAAGAATGCACTCTGTTTCCTTTCCTGCTTGATTTATTTTTTTTTAACAGTTATTGCTTTCTAATATGCTGTTTAAATTGTGTTTTTGCTTGTCTCTTTCAATGAGAATATTTATTTCCCAAGGGTAATGTATTTTAAACTTTCATGTCCTGTATTTGACTATACCACCCTGAATATGACCACTCTCCATCACTCATATTCTTACCATTGAGAACCATGCCTGGCAGCTAGTATGTACACAGTAAGAATTTGTTGAATGAGTGACTGCTTGCTCTGGAAGTTGGAAAAACACTGAGACCTGTCTGAAACACTGCAGCACCTGTGCACCCCCATATCTGGTAGTACCGCTACAGCATGGAGCTTTGCCTTTCCGTTCCTGTCTTGGGCTCTGAAATAAGTCTGCAAACAAGGTCCTGCTCAGTGCCATCCTCAGGAAGTTAGTTCACCATTTCCAAATGTACCCTTGGGTTTTGCTAATTATGAGGTGGTGTCATGAGTGACTGACATGCTCATATAGCTGGCTAGGGCTAGAGAGTGGTCTACAGCTATGCGAAAGAACTGTGAGGTGCAGTAGGAAACGGTAATCTAAAAACTCTAGATTTTATTCTGCCCCTAAATTGTCATGTTATTGGGAAAGCAGGATTTTCTGGTCTTTGTCTCATCTTACTGATCTCACATCTTCCTATAGTTGTTATATATCTGTTCATGTGTTGTCTGACTAATGCCCGGTTCCTGAACTGGTAAGGTGCAGGGTCTATCTGCTCATCTATTTTTTAATACCCTGTAAGCAGTTGGAGGCATTTCTTAACTATGTGGTGTGTAAACAAATCCCTATGAAAACAAACTGATGATTTCTCCTTCAATGGCCTGTGCTTTACAAGTAGCCAAGCTGCAGGGATGTAGACGTGCTGTGGAGAGCTTGACCTAAAGAGTTATCTGGTCACAGGGAAGAACAGACTACAGCTCTGCACTGGCCATTTAGGTAGACCATGGAGGTGGCTATGCCATGCAAAGCTCAGGCCAGCCACCTAGCTATCAACATTGTGGCTTGGAAAAAGCATGGATATAGCAATGACAAACCACAGGATCACAAGTCTGTTATTTTGAGTGTTCAAGTACTCCTTCACAGCTTCAGCCTTGCCAGTAGGAAAATCACAGGAATAAATTCAATAGCTCTTTGGTGTCTTCCATGAGACGGGCAGTCAAGAAATGTAAGCCTCATCTGATTCTGCTTCTGCAGCTCCTGTACATACACACTTGTTAGCTAATGAGGTTTCTAAGGACACCTTGCTCGCCAAGGACTAGCTCCTAAGGTTGTTATAGTTCACGGAGATGCTCTCACAAGTCTTGGCTGAAGGGAGCATTTCTCAAAATCTCTTCTTCTGGGAATGCATGTTTCCCCAACGAGTCTTGCAATGTGCTATGGCCTACTATCAAAATTTGAAAATAAAAATTAACAGTTGATTATCCCCTGGAGGTGTTGAGACCTATGAACAAGTCTAAACTTGGTCTGCCTGTTTTGGGGCTACCTTTCCACTCTTTCCTGGACTCTACTCCCCCCCCCCCCACCCCCAGTCCTGGTAGAGTGAAGTCTACTCCTGACTCGGCCCGTACCATCTGCCTTTCCCTCTCCTGCTCCCATCTACAGATGGTCATTCATCTTTGTTCTGGAAAACAAGTTCTGTTGCTAGGAAACCAGAGAATTAAAATTGCTGTGGTTGATATGGTTCTTATTAATGACTGCAATTGCCGTGGTACCACCTTCATGCTAGAGACAGACACACTCTAGGTGTCTGTCCTCAGTTTGACAGGTCTTTCCAGGCAGTAGGAAGACAGTGAATCTAAGGGCCTCCGAGCTCAAAAAAATTATTTATAAATCACTATATATCAACAGCTTTAGAATCATTTTATTAGAACACATCCAAGAAAGAGACATGGAAAAAGACAGCAGCGGTTCCCAGTCATGCAAATGCCCGTGTTAAGGTTCTCCATTGGATTTAAGTTCAAGTACAAAGACAATCCTTTCCTGAGCCAGGTGCGATTCCAGAGAATGACTTTGCATTGTGACACATACCCTTCACAAAGTTCAGAACCCTGAACAAGTCACTTTCTCACAGAAAGAGTGTGAGATACACGAAGTGTAAACTTTTAAGGACCCTCTTCCCTTCCCTCCCCCATCACCCAACCTGGGAAGTGAGCCCAACTTCAGGACCTCTTAGAAATAAGGTCTAGTCTATTGAAAATAAAGCAATGGCCCTTAAAAAAAGGTTAGAAAATGAGTTTTATATATTTATATATTTATATGTATTTATATGAAACGGAGTCATCCCTGCCTCTTGCCTTGTGTGTGTGTGTAGGGGGGGTCCATGAAATTTTGTTAGGAGTTAGGGTTCTTTCTAGAATGTTATGGAAGTTGGAGATGTTAAAAAATTTATTATGAAAAATTGCAAACATATACAAAAGTGAAATAGTGTAATGAATACCATGTACCTACTATCTAGTGTTGACAATTATCAGCAAGTGGTCAGTTGGTTTCAGTTAGATCCTCTCATGTTTCCCTCCCAACAGGATCACTTGAAGTAAATGGACTGGAAGAATGGTCTTACCCAGAGAGACTGCATCAAAAGAATGTGTTCAGGGAAGTGGCTACCAATACTTGGGAAAGGCTGGATTTGACCTCACCATCTGTACCTCAAGCCCTCCCATCACATTCTCATGATGTAGAGGAGACACACTACCTTAGAACGACTGGCCTTTTCCAGATTAAAGGTGGGGCACAACCTGAAGAGAAACTCAAAGCCAAGTGTACCCTTTCAGCTACCCTGTCAACTGGAGTTGTAGACTTTTCGGGGCAGTGAGGGTCTGACATGGGATCCTTGGTGTTCGGGTTGGAGCTGGGGGAAGTACATGGGGCCCTGGGGCCTCTTGAAGTCCCTGTTCCCCACCATTTTGGACTTTGGATCGAAGCTCAGCAACCTCAAAATTGCACCCAGGAGAGAAGCAGGGAGGCCCTGGGGTGAGCCCATGACCCAGGTGGGCAGATTTTGCTTGGAACATGTTGCCCTGTGAGCAAAGGCTGCACCCCATACCAGCCCTGTCAGAGCAGTCTCAAGAGAGTTGGGTGACTGGAGTCCTGGTGGGAGATCCCAACGGCGCCACGGCTAACCCGGTGTGCTGCAGGGACAAGTCCCAGGCTGCGCGCTAAACGTAAGTGGAGAAGGGATCTCCAGGTCCCAGGTGCCACCGAGGAACAAGGTTGCCATCCTGTTAAGAAAAGGGCTGGGCTCTGTGATTTGCATATGACTTTGCAAAAACTGCATGAGATCCCATCGCCCTTTATAGAAAACAGTGTTAAATCATCAGTGCAACCTCCTCCTAGTAACCCACAGAGCACAACCTGCAAGACATAACAATTCCTTCAGAAGAGAGCAGAGGGAAGCAGAGCTGGGTAAGATACCCTTTGGTCTGAAGGTTCAGAAGAGTCCAAGCAGGTCCAGGATCCAGATGAGGATCACTCACTGGCTGCTTGCTGCCAGAACTCAAATCCACCTCCTTCCAGCTCATGAGACCCCCACAGACCAGTCCTGCAGTGGTCTTGCTGCATCAGCAAGAGCACAGTAAATAGAGGTCATACTGGCTGTGGTCCCCTGTGTCATTTGGTACCCCTCTTACACGCTTCTTAAACTCTTTCAGGGTCTCACACCCTCCCGAGCTTAGCTGTAACACTTAATTGAGAAAGGGAAATATAGAACAGTTCATTCATTCCTGTAGATGCCTGGCAGTAATGGGCTTGAAATTTGTGGGGTTTGTGCCATATTCCCTGACATGTAGCAACCTGCAGTTTTCCTATGATATGGAGCTAGTTTGGGCATATTGTAAGGTTGTTGAGAGTGTCAATTACTAAGTGGCCTAGTGAGTACGGGCAGATAGAGACAGCATCTATGTGAAACAATGGATTACTGTTTCTCTGAGAAAAATGGTATTCTTCTGTCAGCCACAGGAAGAGTGAAGTATTTTAAATGGCAGTGGATCCCAGAGAAAGTGCCATGCCAGTAAAGTTCAACTCCAGGTTTGTCTGGGGTTCACACCTACCACATAAAAATGGGAAATCCAGTTTGAGACTCTCCCAGTTAGAATCTCAACTAAGGCATTTATTTTAGCTGCCCTGAGCTCAGAGGTGGGAGACATTCCAGATGGTGGAATGAGAATTTGCCAGAAAGCCAAGAGCTATCTAAATGCACATGTGAAGTCACTCACGGTCAAGGCCCTCATGGGCCTAATTCAGCCACTGTACTATGGCTAAAGGGACTCAGGAATTTGAAAGTGCATCTCCCTCCACCTCATGTTACCCTCCTATGAATGGGGGAGGGGCCTGTATCAGTGATGCTTACTCTATAGTCACATACCATGTCTGCTATTATTCCTTGCCTTCTTAATATATGTTCTATGAGGTCTGTAGAATTTATCTCAATAGTAAAATTAGATAATTTTATAAATATTGAATTTTACATTCTGCTGCTCTTTAGTTACTAATAGTTCATAAAGGTTTGAATCTTTCATGTTCCAAAGTGCTGAGTGCTTAATGTATCAAACAACATAGCCATGGTACAGCCTTATGGAGGATAGTATCATTGGCCTCATTCTGCAGGCAGAGGCCTGGAGAGGTCCTTCCTGGGATCATACAACTGGCAAGTGAATGATGGATGGGGTGAGCTCTGAACTGAGGTTTGTTTGATTTCAAAGCTGTCCTTAACCGCTGCCCCCATCTATTAAATGGTGACTGTACATTTGCGTGTTGTTGAGCCTAAAATATTTTTCACACACAGGTCTATTTTATATTCTGGGACATAACTGGAAATGGCTTAATTTTATTGTACACATTCATTAGATTCTATCAAAAGTTCCTTATACCCTTTTCAACCTCACCTTGTGATTGGCTCTGTGCATCTGCAAATATATTTGAAGATGGCTTGATGTAATAAATAAAACCTATGTAGTTAGACTAAGTGCATGGTTTTCTTAGTCCTAGAAATGCACACACCTGCCCTGAAGGACATGAGTGGAGATACCCAACAGGCACGCCAACAGAGTCACAACATAAATGCATGGCTTTTAGCTTTTTGTTGTTGTAAGGAAAGCTCTCACCATGTAGCTCAGGCTGACTCCAAACTCACAATCTTGCCTCAGTTTCCCAAGTGGTGGGATCACAAGTGTGTACTACAATGCCCAGCTGCACAGCTTTTAAGTTTTAAAACAACAGCTATTTGTAATTCTGTCGAACTGACTTTTTAAAAACTTAAGGTGTCTTAAGTGAGAAATAAAATGCTATTTATCTTTTCTATTGGAAAAACAGCTGTCAGCTTATAATATGTGAGCTCACACTGAAATATCCCATGCCTTTGGCTTTCCGTGTACTTTCTTATACTTGCACAAATATAAGGTCAGGGTTTAAAAATACTCCCCTGGTGACTGTTTAAGAATCCTCTGAATCCTCAGTACTAAGGTCTTTTCCATGTTGCAGCTGCTCATCTTCTGGACAATGAGTTAGCAACACTTTGGCCATATTTGGCATCTTCCAGAATATGGTTCAGAAACACTTATCTTGAGCATTTTCCAAAAAGGGCAATAATCAGGGAGACTCTTTTTATAGCTCTGTAACCTTTATCAATCAGATTTGCCCAGCGTTTTGGAGCAGGGGTTGAGATTTCCTTGTCTCCCTCTATCCAGATATAGTCGCCTTTATATAAACCTTACACTTAACATACTGTAAGCCACATTCTAATATTTGACTCTCAAAATAAAGCTCCCTGAGGCATATTGAGATGTTCTGCAGTCACTGTGTACATGGGAGATAAGGCTAGACATCCAGTGAGATAAAAACAGTCACAGACAAAGAACATATTTATTTAGGCGATGGCTTTATACGCATTCATGCTTCACAAAGAACCACCACAGCTACTTTGCAACAGACTGCTAAGTGAATCTTAACTGAAAATTGCCAGTGGTGTTCTTTTCTGTAACTTATCTGACTGTATGCTACCAATGCTTTATCCTGATAGATTAGGAAGCCTCAATTGCCAGTCTTGTAGCTAAGATAATAATCAGCCTTCTCTTGTCCCTGATTCATGCCATGCTCTATTGGACCCAAGGACAGTGTGCAAAATGACACACACAATAACTGGTGCATGGGACATTCTTGGCTTTTGAACACAGATGTGTCCCATTCTGTTCATCAAAAGGGGGAAATAATAGTATTTATACTATTTGAACCAAATGTTTCTTTATGTATTTTGCCTGCGTTATTCTATGGTTTTCTTTACTGGGCTTTGCCTGTGGGAGGCCATGTGTATAGAGAACCAAGATTCAAACTTGAGCTCTATACTTTCTGGTTGTATGACCCTGAGGAAGGACACAGAAGGATACTGCCAGCAGTATCCAAGTTCCCAATCTGCTTTCTCCACTTTCTCTCTCATCAGGGAATGCTCTTATTGAACTCTGAACTTGGGCCAGTGTGGGCAATATCCTTGAAAATGTTTGCTCTGTATAACCTTATGGTTTCAAGTTTATCGGAAAACTTTCCCTCTGCCCTTGACTGTAGCTGAGGGGGAAGGTACTGCGTGTGGAAGGTCCTTGACCTTGAGGTCAACTCCTTCCTCTCAGAGACTCTGGTGTCCACGAAGCTACAAAGGAGCCTTCTATGCCACATGAAATTGCCCTAGAAACCCTTTACAAATACAAGGGACTAAAAACCAAGCTTGAATGGGGTTTCCTCGCTTCCCAGGGATTATCTCTGTGTGAACTCTCTACACGAACTTCCACGTTCCAGGATTCCCTTGCCTCCCCCCCATATCTACATAGTAGAGCTTATTGAAAAAGCCACCAGGCCCTTCTCACCCTGTCCCCTGACCTGGCTTTCTCTTCTCTTTCCCAGAACAATCCAGGGCTGTGAACCTTTACAACCAAAGTTGTCCGTTACTCTGTTCCTAAATTTGGCCCATGTGCAAATCAGCTAAACCTACTCTCTGGTCACTTTTTAAAGCCTTAAGACACCAATGAGAGGCTAAAAGTGCTGTTTCCCACCAGGCATCTGGGTGCATATAGAGGGTGGACTTTAGCATCCAGCTAATAATCTTAGCTCTTACTGTCCTTTAAAAAATCAAGCCTATTAGGGAATTCTGTTGTTGTTAATACAAGTCTTATTGTAGAGAAGTACAAAAAGCCACCTACCAGAAATAACCATAATTTGTATTTTGGTGTATTTCCTTCATATATACATATATGTATAATGTATATATAGACACATATATGTGTATATGGACATGTAAGCACAAAACACACATATGTACAAGCACACGATCCCCTTTTGTGTTTAGCAGCAATGTCAGTCTTTTATATTAAGAGAAAACGGGTTTCAAAGCAGAAGGAAAAGAAAATGAACTCCAGACCTCATCTCTGGTGGCTCCACAGTCACCGCTCACTACTGTAATGTCATAGGCCCGATGACCAGGGCAAATCAGCATAACCTTTGTCCTAAACCACACAACAAATACCTCTTGGGCACGTGGAAAATATATTTTAAATCACACCAACGTAAAAATGCAGACAAGTAGGAGGCACACATACAAAGCACGTCGTTATTTTTGACCGCTTTCTAGGGATGTCTTCCTCACCTCTGTGTACTGAGGCTAACACTGGGTATCTGAATCCTGAATCCCATCTTTGTGGACTTTCTGATTCAGTGGGTGAGATTAAAAGCTCATTCATGAGGAACAGTAGTGAGTAAAGGAAGAGGGAGATGCTGTCTCACAGAATGCTGAGGGAGGAGGAATACCAGGAATCAGTCTAAAAATGAGGCTTTATCTTAGCAGGATTCTCTCCAAGGTCAGAGACTTGTCTATCAGGTCAGGAAATTAACTTATAGAGAGGCAGAATATAGATCAGTAGACAAAAGACATGAGCTCCCCAAAATGAGTGAAGATGATCCAGGAGAGGTCTGCGATGGCTAGGGGAGCAGAGGAGGGGCAGGACAGGAGGCAAGGGCTGGACCTGTTAGAAGTATAAAATCTTAGAGGACACCGCTATGAAGGGCATATGTCTGCTCCTGACACATCCAGGGATAAACTTTCCATATTACACAACTATATGAAGCCAGGCTCAAGAACAGAGCTTCTCCAGGGGCTGCAAGATAGTAAGAAGGAATCCCCACAGGACTTGGCAGCAGTCAGAGGCTGGGACAAAAGGCACTGACAAGCACAAACTTGGGGGCCTGGGACAATGATGTTGCTTCTGCCCCAAATACAGAAGTCACGTCCGTTAACTGAGTTAGTGAAAAAGGAAGTAATTGTCTGGTACAGAAACTAAGGAAGGGCCTGACATCGAGACACACACATCTATCCATGCTTGTTTTACTGTGGCCCCTCTGACTTGCTTATTGGTTTTCTGGGTCTTCAGCTGAGTCCAGTGTTTGTGGGGTCAGAGTGTCTGTTTGTCTTAACACTGCACCTACATCTTGAAATAGTACACAGTAGGTACTCAGAAAAAAACGTGCTGGGTGATGAATACCAAGACACCATCAGAGTGAAGTCACTTCGGGGATTTGGGTTCAGATTTTTTGTTATGGAGGAAGGTGGGAGAGATATAAGAACCAGGAGCAGAGAAATTCACCCGCAGTTCAGAGCATGAAGTGACATGTATTACATGACAGAGGCACACGAGGCATTTGACAATATGAGGAAGGGGAGGCAATCAGGCGAACACAGGAGTGAATGCAAAGGAGAGAATCAGCACGCGTGCTGGGTTAACAGTGGAACTCTCGCTGAGTCCACATAAAGATACAGGGAACCCTGTAGTCGCTATATTAAAAGATCAATGTTTCTTTGATGCTGTTCAGAAAAGTCTAAATAGATGGTGTTCAGCACCTGTCACGATTTTCCTGAACTATTATTTCCCTCAACTTGGCACACAAACCCTGAACTTCAACCAAGCAAAACTGCTCTCCACGCTCTAGTTACCCTATGTTTTCCTCTGTGGAATGACCTTCCTCCTGTTCCCAACACCTTCAGTGCCACAGTATAGTCTAGTTAGGAAAGTCGAATGTGGACCCATCTCTGATCTTCCCACATCACAAACTTTAATGTTAGGACTTTTCCACAATGCCAAACATATCACTTTGCATTCACACGCTCACTCTCTGCTTATTTGAGATCCTGTGAGTTAGTACTTTAAGATTTGCTAACACAGTGAGGAAATGAAGCAGACACGATTTTGTTTTCATGGCCTTAAAGCTTGGTGGAGAAATCAATCACATGACCTCACCGATTTTGATGTAGTTCCTGAAAGTGACAGGCACCAAACAAACAGCAGGTGACAGTAGCTCTAGTGTTTATGTATTCTCCTTGATGCCAACTGTCTGGCCTTTGTAACAACATACAGAAGTAACTCAGTCTCCCTATACGTCAAGAATCTGAAGATAAAAATCAACAGGCTGTCTATACAGCCTAGGTCTGTGTTATGGTGGACACAGATATCTGGTTTTGTCATGCGCAGACTTCCTTCCCACACCTTGGATCTGTGTGGTGAACAGGTAAGTGACAAAGCATTGTATTACCATCTTTCTTCTTTTAAAAGATTTATTTATTTATTGTGTACAGTGTTCTGTCTGCATGTGTCCCTGCAGGCCAGAAGAGGGCACCAGATCCCATTACAGGTGGTTGTGAGCTATTATGTGGGTGCTGGGAATTGAACTCAGGACCTCTGGAAGAGCAGCCAGTGCTCCTAACTACTGAGCCATCTCTCCAGCCCCAGCCATCTTTCTTCTAACATGCTCCATTGTTTTCACTCTACTATAGTCTAGTATATTATAATAATATAAAGTATAACATGATTGCATTTTAAATAATTCACTAGCTCTTATTCTTCAGGACATCAGGCTGACAGAAACCCGTAGCATGTATTTATCTCCATAGTGGTACATTCTTTTGTGGATACATAAATGGTAAGTAAGCTATTTTGAAATACTAACTATAAAAGATGCTTCTTGTCATATCCCATTATCAGTGTATTTCCTTAAAAGTTAAATTATTTGCTTTATCAAAATACAAAACAAGGACTAGGAAGACAAAGCCACAAACTGAGAACATTTACATTTATAACCACATAAACTAATAACTAGAATATACATACATACATATATATTCCTAGTACTGAATTAAGAAGAAACCCCACAAACCTCCAAGCAACCAACTAGACACATAGGTAAAGCTGGGTCAAGACTTAGGAAAGGAGAAATCTCAGGACCAGGAAGATGTGCAAAAATGTGCAGCCCATGAGTAATCAGAGAAACATAACTTAGTATCAGAGCTGGTATTACTACATCCCAGCAGATCCCAAGCTGGGAAGGCTGAATAATTGAGAGTCCTTTGTACAGTGGTAGGAATGTAATTTGGCTCAAGAGACACAGCACAACCTACCACCTCAAGTCCTGTTCCTAACTTGACATGCTAGCAGAGCTGAACTATGTATGCCAGGATACAGGAAAGAAGGCTCCTCACAACAGTTATTGAATAGCTTCAACGTTCTGTGCAAAGGACGGGTAAAGCTTAGTATATTCCCATGACAGAATACTACGCAGCAATGAAAACAAACTCTAGACACCAGCATGGGTGGAGTCATGAAACAATGGTGAGGGATGAAATTAAACAGGAAAGAACACAGGGCCTGATTCTAGTCAGAAAAACTACACCCTTAGCCACCTCGAAACTATATTACTAAGGGGCATTTATATAGGACGTGAGGCTCTCAGTGAAGAACATTATGAATGTAAGGGGTATGGTTACTCCTAGGGCCAGAAACTCAGGGCTGTGTCCAGGAGGGCACAGGGGGATTCTGGGAAACAGGTAGTGTTCTACTTCACCATCTGCATGGTTGATATCTGCTTTCTTTAACTTACCCACCAATGTCTCCCATTGTGCGGTGCATGCTAATACACATATTTCACATTTGGAAACATTTTAAAGTTTGCTATCAATCAAATGTTTATAATTAGTAATGCATCTTATGAAAATAAATTTATAAATAATAGGTATTTAGAAAAGCCCATAACTCTCATTTGGTTCTTATATGGATTTAACATTATACATTTCAATAAAAGTAATAGAGAAATAGATGCAACACTGGCAGCTAAATAAATTGTGAAAGAGCAAGATAAATAAATATTATTTTAAAGTATCTGACTGATTGGAGAGTGTCTTGATGACAAGTGCAACTCTGTGGGAAAACCAGGACTCATATGCACAACCGGGGAGTATGGGCCAATGTAACAGCTGGACAGAGTTATTTTATACTCCTATCAAAATTTAAAATGTATATTTCCTATCAAAATTTAAAATGTATATTCCCTTTGATGCATTAATTATACTTCTAGGAAGGTAAATTGTTAATATATGCACAATGGTGAAAAATTATATCTGCACAAGGTTATTAATTACAACCTCATTAGCAATGGCAACAGATTAGAAATATCGTACATTCTCATCAATAGAAGTTGATCCATTGTAGTAATTGGGTGTTGCCACCATCAAAAAGGAAGCAACCTCATGTCCTGCTATGAAATTATTTTGTAGATTTATTTCATGGAAAAATATAAACCAGTACTTACTAATGCTACCTCTGTGTGAAAGGTTTTTTTAAACATTTATTTATTTATGCGTATACGTGATATGGCATACATATGGAGGTTGGAGGACACCTTGTAAGAGTCCACTCCGTCTCTCCTTTGACCAAGTGGGTTCCAGGGATTGAGTCTAGGTCCTTGGGCTAGGCAGTGAGTCATCTTAACAGCCCACAAGGTTTTTTTTTTAAATAATAAAATAGAATAAATATATACGGTTTTATACTTTCAAGAAAGGTCTCTAGAAGAATATATACATTTTGTACTGCAAGTGAACTAATGTGTCAACAGTTCATTTAAAAGCCCCAGCGTCTATCCCATTAAAGAAAACAGGTTGGGTTAGCTGAGCAAGAAGAAATATAAAATGGTTGGGTAGAGATGATGTGGGAAACTTCCCCATAATTCCCATGTGTTTTTTAAAGTCTGATCCTGTATCAAAATATAATACTTGTTTGGATACAATTATCTCAGAAGCTCTGCTCTTTGACAGGATTAGAACGGATGATTTGGGGCTCAAAATTGATACAAAGAATTGAAAAGGGAGATGGACTTCAAGGCAAAGGACTTTAGTGTCAAAATCTTCCCGGCTCCCAGGCTAAATTTGTCCTTCAAAGCAGCATTGTCCTGGTGTGAATGAATCCTATCTCAACAGACACATTTCATCACGACAATGTCTCTGATGCTACCCATAGCACTGGCAAAAAGCAAGAATCAGCACAGCTGTCTCATTTGAAAAACACACAGGACCCTGCAAGGCTGCTATCTGTCTTTACATAGTTCACCTGGGGGTGAACTCAAGGCTGTAGGCAAGGATAAGAGACTGTCCTGTAGAGTGACTCCATGGTTCTGGTCATCAGGACACTGAATTCAATGACACTGAATTAAAACAAAATGAATTGGTGTGGTAACAGATCTGACAAAGCTCTGTGTTCTCCCCATTGACCTTCTGCATGGTCCTGTGTTAATAGGAATTTTCCCAGAGGCTTGCCCTTTTCAAACAGATCCAAAGGCAGAATTTTAATTTTTTATTACTATAATTTTTTTTTTCAAAAATCAAAGTCTTTGGACTTCTTGAACCTCACAAGACTCAGCATTAAGCACAGAAATATAGACACCTCATGACAGGAAATGGCTGCCCCAGCACAAACAGGACCAAGTCCGTATGTAGCAGGGCAGTAGTGGGAAAGCAGAGGTGGATACTGTGTAGGGTCTGATCCATATAGTCCTGTAACTTACTTATATTGGTTTCTCTCGTAAGAGAGTCATCAGAGCAGAGGTGGTTGTCCCTGTCAAGGGCACCTGTTGCCCCTGGAAGATGTCCCAAGGTAACAATTATGTCCTTACTGTGGCTCCTTGGAGAAATCCACCAAAGAGGGTATTTTTGATTAGCTTGTTTTTTCTCGGCAATCCTGATTTCCAGCAACAACAATCATATCACCTCACTCTAATGCTAGCCACAGAAATCTGCCCTCTCCCCCACGGTGGTCATGGCAGACAGGTTGCAGAAGCCAACAGTAATGAATCAAATAGCACCCAACTGCCAGAGTAGAAACCCAGGCAGGATGCTTCAACCATAGCCCAAGGTCAAGAACAAGGGCAACTGTGGGAAATCTGGCCCCGAACACTACACTGCAGCACCAGGTGCTTCTTCACCACATTCGGATAGAATGAACATCAGCTTTCACAAAGCCACACCTTCAAACCAGAGTCAGTCTGTGTTGTCTACCCTACACTGCATTGAATGCAAATTTATGCTTAGGGTTTCTAAAGGGCTAATGATCACACTTGTTGAAAGAGCTCACCATAGACACCACAATCCCAATACTCATCCCGGAGCTCTGCGAAGCAGGCTTCCCACACACACCCATTAAGCAAAGCCAATTTTCCTTTCTTTTCTTTTTTTTAAAATGTGCGATACTTTTCCTCACCTATGGAGGAGATGGTAAGCAGAATGGTGACAAGGACTACAGGACCCTCCAGGACGACCCTTGCCCTGAAGTCTGCCACCTTACTCTTCAACTCTGTCCTCCCAGCCATCACCCACCTGCCCGTCTGTCCGTCTCCCTGGCCCCACGGAACATGTGGAGCTGGAGGTATACTCACTTGGGTCTTGTTTGGCCTGGTCTGTAGCCAGTTAATCCATTTGAACATTGTGGCTTGTTTTCAGATTTGCTTTCGCCTTCCACCAAAATGTTAACAATGAAATAGAAGTTCACTTGGTGTGAACTTGGGGAACTCTCAGCTACAGGCAGCTCTAAGAAAGGGATCAGCCTTGCTGCATCCCAGTGCTCTCTGCCAAGCACTCAGAGCCAGACAGGAATCTTCCTGGGAGGCTGAAAGACTCTGGGGCAGAACCACACCCCCTCCAAGGCCACGACGTGAGTCATCAGTACTTGGTATTAGAGAATCTGTGATAGGCATTGCTTCTCACATGCCAGCCCTGAGCCACAGTACGGACTAGAGCACCCCAACACTGCATGGGGCGGGTGGGGCAGCAATGGTATTTTATGAGGAGGGACTAAGATATCGAGGAAAATCAGAATCCTTTTAGTTGAGGGTTATAATCTAACGTTCGGAGGCCTGGGGATGCCAGCACCTGAGACTCAAGACTACATTGCTTTCGTGGCTCAAATTCCAATATATCCACCCAAACCTTGGTAGGCAGTGGTACAATCAATCACATATTCATACCAGGTATCTCTTTTAAGGGTTGGAAGTGTTTTGCTATGGAATGGGAGAAAGCATCACCCCCTCTATCTAAGGAGAGATATATATTTTAATCACAGACTTGCTGACTCCAAAGATTGAACAATAGAAGACTGAGCTATACAGTTCATTCTCCCCCAGGGTTGCGTGGGACCCAGAAGTCCTTATGGGCTTGTGGGCAGCAGGTGATGCACATAGCTGACCAGGATATCTATCATGACCACATGACTCAAACCCAACTTGGGTGGTCTTCTTGATGGCTCTTGAGAACTTCTCAGGGAAAACACTGCTCAGTTTCCATACTGGCAGGTATCCGGCTTTCTCTTAGAGACAACAGCCTGCGGCTTCTTCAAACTTCAGGGAGCATGCTGCTTATGTTCCTGCCATTGGGTATCTGAAATGGAGATCTTCGCTGGGCCCTGGGGTCCCTGAGTCCCACACACATTTCAGACATGCTCTCATCTGGTCCTTCATAACGCTGGGAAGACCAGTCACTGTTCTCTTTGATGGAGTTGTAATATAATGTGACCACCGTTTAGGTCACGAGCAAGTCAGTGTGGAGTCCAGGCCTCAAGACCCATCACCTTGCTATCTAATCACATTCTTCCTGCAGTAGATGCCTCTGAGCCCTATCTAGATCTCCTTTCTTGCTCACACAGCCTCAGCTCTTGTGCCTCCTGTCTACTCAAAGCTCACATCTGACAGGAAAAATCAAGGCCCCTGCTTCAGGCAGTACAGTATGCAGTTGGTGATTCCTGCCTGGATCTTCAGGAGGGACCAGACTGAGCTTAATATTATCCAACCACATGCATATCTGTGTTGTTTACCTTCAATAGACAACTTGCCCCGGAATCTCAGTTAAGACTCCACATGTGAGGAACTGGACTTAGGGTGTATTCTTTGAGAAGCTCTCTATCTGTATTCTACAAGTCTATGGTGTTTCCATTCATGACCTATTTAACCAAAGAGATTTCCCTGCCCCCTAAGTGATTTGTCCCTTATCTATCCAGAATGAAAATAAACAAGGCATTTATCTGGGATGCTCTCATCAGGACATGGAGATGCTATTCTCTCTCTTTCTGGGTGTTTTCCTTTCCTCAGAAATAAAAACTGGAGAAAGTCTCGCTCCTTCTGTACTCCTAGCATAGAGAACAGCCCCTGGCGTAGACTAGGCAGGCCTCATAACAGTGCATGATGAAGACAGTGGGAATATGTCAGGGTTGAGGCTAGACCCCATCCATGCACAAACCCAGGGGCTTGGTCTCCACCAGTGCATGAATACAGAGCTGCATCCTTATCAAGATATGAACCCAAGGGTCTTTAACAAAGGTACCAATGCAGGGAAGAACTAGGTCCTCATATAGATATCAACTTAAAGTCATGTTTTTCTCTCTGACTCACACTTGTTCCTTATGTCCTAATATGTGTTCCCAATGTGTGGGAAGAAGGCTGTTAGCTTCTAATGATTCCACGGAAGCCTATACTTGGAAGGTTTCTGTGATTCATGTTACGGCTGCTATCAAAGTAGGGGGACATTTTGGGAATCTTCTGACTTTTTTCCTTAGTTGGGTCCTTGCCACAGCTGACTCAAGCCTTCCTTACCAATCACTGAAACAAAATTAGTCATAACCCACCACATTGAATTGGTAATTCATAGTTAACACCATTGAGTAAGCTCCTCAAACTTCCTTCTTTTCTATGTATCTCCCTGTTCCTTATATCATATCACACCAGCATCCCTGAGATACCCTGTATCATGGCTCAAACCAGCATCCCTGGTCTGCCCTGTATCATGGCTCACACCAGCATCCCTGAGATATCATGGCTCACACCAGCATCCCTGGTCTGCCCTGCATCATGGCTCACACCAGCATCCCTGAGATACCCTGTATCATGGCTCACACCAGCATCCCTGGTCTGCCCTGTATCATGGCTCACACCAGCATCCCTGAGATACCCTGTATCTTGGTTCATATCAGCTCATTACTTAAGTTCCATATTTTAATCCCACCCCAATCGTGAGATATTTGAAAGTGTTTTTTCATTATTTTTATAGAGAACAGCACCCAGTGTTCAGTTTCATTCCAATTTCCCTTTCATCAGCTAGTGTGGACAGTGCTTTTTACACAGAGAGTCTTTCTCCTAGGATGAGTCTGCAATGTGGCTGCATCCACCACACCTTCTCTGAATGTATGCACTGGGTTCATCATAGTACAGATGTCTGTGTTCCTGCCATCTGTTAGAAATCATCTGGCAGGTATCCATCGTATTAAAGAAGACTCTTTCTCACCACACCTCATCACTGTCTTCCTTTACTAGAACTCTCTGGATCTAGATAATTGACATATGGTAGCAAAGTCCCAGAACTCAAGGGGAAGGACTTGAGGGCAGGATGTTCTTCTCAGAGTAGCATATTCCTAAACAGAACAAGTTTGGCCCACTGTGGGATGAAGTAAGCATTTTCAGTTACCTTGAAGAAATAACACTTTTGTGTAATGTAGGCCCATGGAAAACCTAATTATGCAGATCCATTTGAGGATCAAACAAAAGCAAATCTGGGAGAGTTATTAGTGGGATTTATTTACTGAGGCGATCAGCTCAGCTTTGCAAGGGTTTAATGCAGAATTATGAATAATGAACTATGTTCTTTCTAAGGGGGAGACTTACAGCTTAAGCCAACAGTCCCCGCTCCTCTGGCACATGGAAAAAGAGGTAGAATTGCTATCTCTTAAGGCCTTAAAAAGAGCCAGACAAGGGGTTTCCATGTGGTGGGCGAGAAAGGTGGCTGCATACTGGCCTTTCTTCAATCTCACTAAAAAGCAGGAACATGGAGGAAGGAACAGAGGGGCTTTCTGGGAGATGTAGCTAAGACACTGAATAGAGTTCTTTATATTCAGAACATGCTAGGACAAAGGGATGGGTTTGGACCAGAGAACCAAGGGGACTCAAAGCTGTCCTACACTCAGATTACTAAGTCACCCGACTAACTAAGTCCTACACTCAGATTACTAAGTCACCCGACTAACTAAATCTATTTATTAAAAAGGCACGGAGATTTTGTGAGTAACACTAGGCGCTCTACTAGACACCATGACAACCTTGGGGGAAATTCTGAATGCAGCAACCTTAGAGCATGGCATGTGTTCACAGTCAGATCCCATGTCCAAGCTGCCTGCCCTTCTAAGTATCCTGCTTTATATAGAATTTATATACTGAAGGAAGCCAGGAAATGGAATAATTTGGGACCATATTTATATAATCAACAGCTGGAGAAACTAAAACTTCTAATATAACCTTCAAAGACTAGAAAAAATGATATGACGCGCCTCTAAATTCCTATAGCCCATGGACATACCATTGTTCAAAAGTAGTACACTTTGATCATTCTGTGTCAGACAGAAGTGGGCCATAATCACCAATAAACCAATCCACAAGTCAAGGCTAGCAACAAACTTCTATATATGAAGAGTCTAGCATGGAAGGATGGAGAGATGCTGCTCTGCTTACAGGTAAACTGAAGAAACCACTTCATTTTAGGACCAACACAGATAAGAAGCTGCTGACAGTTGCTGATAATGATAAAACCGGAGACTGGAACTGCTCAACTCATGACGTTCCTTCCAGGCTGCTGAAGCGTTACATTCATACCATAAAGTTAGCTTGTACCAGACAGCCACCGAGTATGTATAACTTATTCTTCCCAATGACTCTGTGACACGACATCATTACCCTAGTTAATAGTCGGGGAAACTGAGAAAACAGGTGTGGTAACCAGGGCAAGGTGACGGAGTGGCCTCAGAGCTGGGATTCATCCAGCTGTGTTCAATGCTTTCTGTTATACTACAGTATACAAGCACAACAGACTAGGGGTGCCTCTGCCCTTAAGTGGGCTCCCCAGGGCCCTTCAGCTGCCAACAGTGCCAATACAAGTCATTTCTTTGCATCTGAGGAAGAAGATCTGGCATGCTGAAGAAAGTCTCTGTGAGGTGTCTCTACCCGGACCTCTCCCTAAAGCCATTGTCCTTTACCTTCCTGTTGACTATGATCAGTTTACCTGAGTTGGTCCAGAGTCTTTTATCTGGTTACCTGGAAACCAGGCTTCTCTGGTCTCCTAGGAGAGGTGGAAGGAACTGGCCCCTGTTGATAACACCTATGACTTCAAGATAGCAGTGAATGGCTTTGCTGCTGGAGTGAGGAGCAGGTCACGGGGGTCACATGGCTGCCTTATCCTCACTGCTGGGTTGGGAGCAGGGTGAGAACATTTAAAGGATAGTACATCATCACCAACAGGCTATTACTATTTTTGTTTGAAAGCAAGTGGTTTGTTAGGCTTTGTATATGGAGCAGAATTGATCACCTCCTCATCTTCTCCTGTCTCCCAGGGCCAGAGAAGGTGGCAGGGGCTAATGTTTCCAAGAGAGTAAGCAGTTCAACTTAATAAGCTTTCTGCTCAAACCTTCTATGAATATTTAATATCTTAAAAAATAGGATGTTTGTATACTTGGATGCTTTTGGAAAACTGTTTTTAGTGGCCTCCTAATCCTCACTTCCCTGAGACCTAACATAATGTACCTATAGTCACTGATTTCACAAATGACTCCCGAGCCTTGACATATGCTACATGCCAGGAGTACAGCAGTGGAACAGACAGACACAGCCCATGTCCTCACTGGAGACCAATGGCCTGGCTATGTAGACAACAGGACACAAGAAATGCACGGATGGGATTCACACTCAACAGACATCGCACGTCTCTCCACAGTATCCAGCACATAGCTTGGCCCACGGCAGGTGCTTTGACAAAAATGTATGTCTGGTCTGTGTGTGGCACATGTAGAAAGAACACCCTGCTGGGCTAACTGAGCACTGAGAATTCAATGCTCTGGCTTCTAGAGTGAGGGGGAAATGTGACACTCATTGGTTCTGAGTTCTATTTCTTGTCTTAACCCTGACCACTAAAATTTTCTCTGATGAGTCACTCAGAGGACCCTCAGTTTTACTTAGAAGAAAGCCTAAGTTCTAGGACCCCTCATTCATTATAAAAGGGCTGCTGTTAATGGTGTAGGCTAGCCTCATTTACCTTGCCAGCAAGAAAAGGACTACAGAAATGGCCTTAGTACAGGGGTTTCCGTCTGTGTCAGGATCCCAGGAAATGGGTTAGCATCTACAAGGGGAGAGCCCCCCCCCCAAAAAAGCTAAAAGTCTATGTCTGCACATGGGCAATATCACACTTGACTTACCAACCGGGGGCTGCTTTTAAAAAGAACCCTTTTATTCATAGGATATTCTAGCTATATGATTAAACAGGCCCGAGGAGCAGGAAAACACAGAAATTTCCTTTGTGTTTTTATAAGTAGAGAAACCTCCAATGTTCCTTTTACTCTGCTAGTGAAATGGCTTTAAACCATGACAGCAGCTGCCAGATAGCGCTAACCTCGAATGTCCTTCAACACTGGTCTAATAAAGTGTGGTTAGGGTGAAGTGTTGCCATCACCTCTGCAGGTTTAGGGAACAGTCTCCACACTTAGATCTCAGTGGCTATTGTTATTCCCAGTAAGGAAAAAAACAACTAATAAATGCAGAAAAGTACCCATATTAGCCAACTACAATAGAAATACGGACATAGGCTATTGCCTGTGGCTGAAGGGCAGCCTGAAGGACCTGGTCTGGAGGAGTCAGAATCACGAAGTGTTTGGAAAAGTCTAACTATAAATATGCAGCAGTAGATTACCTCATACTCTGGACTGTGGGTAAGTGAATATGAATGGGCTGGGTTCCGGGCCCTCCTCTCTCTGCTGCAGAGTCCAACAATTGATAGCTGCAGGTGGCTTGAATAAATACATGGGGACAGTCTCTTTTCAGCAGCCAGCTCCTCAGAAGCTCCTAATGCTGCTTGCTTGCTCCAAGGTGTGGGAGACAAGTGATTGGGATTCCTTAGATGATGACTTTGTCTTTTGTATAACACTTACTGGTCCCTCTGCCCCTAATCTCTCAGGAACTGAGCCCCAGGTACATGGCCAGGGAAGGGTGTCAGTTACCCACTAGAGTTCTTTTGGGTCAAAGGCCCCTACTGAGTAGTGTCCATGTGGCTATTTCCCAAACCACTGGTCTGATTTTAAAATATGCCCCAATCAAACTATTGTAAATATGAGCCAGTCACAGCTACTGGCGTCTTAGGACACTATTTTAACCTTAGCGTCTCTGAGATTCATTCTCCTGAGGCAGAGCAGTCCAGCAGCCCAATGGGGGTGTTTCAGAGGGATCAGACACCTCACCTGGCTCACTATTCACCCTTTCACACTGCATGGCTCTCCCCATCCAGCCCTGCCTTGCCCCGGTGGTGGTAATGATACAGCTGCTGTTTGGCTTTAGAGTAGAAGGAATTTTGAGCACAATTCTCCAGGCAGGGCTGGCTAAACCAAGCATGAACCTGGGTGGAGGAAAGAAAGGTCGGGACTCCACCTTACCTTGTCACTGTCCACTGTGTTCTGAGAGGTCCTGGAGGCAATGGATATGGTGTCTGGCTGGCTGCTTCCATCCCCCTGGCTGTCACCATCCTCTACTCCATCCCTGCAGGAAGAAGGGAGGAAAGAAAGAGGGGTGGGGGTGGGGGGAGCCACTGTGGGTTTAGAGCACACAAGGCTTTCCCAGCTGGGTTGGCTGAACATTCCTACCAGGGATTCTCTGACATTATCCTGTTAATGGGAGCAGCCTATGTGATTTCAGTGAAAGCTCCTTTATTTAAGCACATAATCACTACACAATTGAGCACAGTATGATGGATGCCCTTTGTCCCTTCCAGCCCATACTGCAGATGGAGCATTAAAAACGTAGGCAGGAGGAACCTGGGCTTTTAGACAGCTAATAGGCTCCTTTCAGTAACCACAGTTAAGGTTCTGCATGTTATAACTAGGCTGGGGGGGGGGTTTGCTGATATGTAAGGAAAAAAATACCCCCCTCCCTTTCCTTTTTCAAAGATACTATCTTGCTATGCTGTTCATACCAGCCTTGAGTTTCTGGGTCTAAGCCAGCATCCTGCAACAGCCTCCCAAGCAATTGAGACTATAGGCATCTGTCATGAAATTTAAGATGAAATTTTCATTTCTTTATTTGATCCTTCTGCTGGAGAAAATGGGTTGGGCTATTTCCTCAAGGGAAGATTGTCTTTGGATAAGTTCAGATGGATGCCTAGTTCCTGCACGTGGAATGGGCATTTCCTGACTTCTTTGGGTGGGTTTGCTGATTTCATACATGTTGTTCTCATCAACACAGAAGGGAAAGGCTTTCCTCCATTGTCTATGATGACCCCTGAGGCCTTTCCCGGGCCTTGGCTCTGCACAGCGTTGACACAACACTGTTCTTTCAGTACTCTGCTTTAGGACTGTGTCCTGACTCTGTGCTGAACCCAAAGTCAAGCCTCAGTGGGAATGGTTACCTGGGAATTGCTGACTAGTCTGTTAGGGAAAACTTGGGAGATGTGGGCTGAGCTACCCACACCCCATGATGTTTGCAGAAGGGGAAAAGCCTTGAGAGATGGTGGAAGCTGCATGGAGAATCCTATCCCATGGGCAGAGTGCCATATATAATGACTGTCTCATGGAGTCTGAACAATCATGATCTGGTATGACTGTGACACGGGTGTGTGCCAGGGTGGCCGTGTGTGTGCATATGCCATCTTTCTGAGAAAAGCAGCTTCTCCCATGCAGAACATTTCTAAGTTGGTTGCTTTCTTACCACCACTTGTGGGCTTAGAAAATGCCAACTTATTTTAATAACATAAGCCACACATTCGTAGGAAGGCAAAATCTGCTGTGAAAAGAAATTATGTGACGCATTTCAAAACCCAAAATAAAGAACTTCCAGATCATCTGTTGTTTTGGATAGTCTGGGCCATCTCTCCCCTCCCCCATTTTGTGATGGTTGGGATCTGGCTGTACTTTCTGCTTCCTGTGCTTCCTGCTGTGTTGGCCTATTACAGACCCCTCTGGTCCATTCCAGATGAAGCCAGTTCTGGGGGCTAAAAGCGCTGATCCAGGAGTGTGGGTGGCATCCCCTAAGCCAATGTACTCCTCCATAAACTCTGCTGCTATAGCCAGTTAATGCCTGGCTGTTCTCTGCAGTCTGTGAGATTTCTCTTCTCTCCATGAAGGATAAGAGAAGAGGTGGGAGACAGAGAGAAGGTGGGAACATGTCTAAGACATGCCCTTCATGTGTTCTAGAAAGCCTCCAACTCATCAGCCTTAACTAAGCTTCCATTCTCATATGGTCCTGGATGATCCATTCTTTATAATATTTTCCTTTCTATATTCCTTGTTGAAGCAGGGCCTCCCCAAAGCACGGTCCATCTCCAGTGCTAAAATAAGCCTGGAGTTTAGACACAAGCTTATAAAATCAAAGTGGGCTCTTTTTCAGGAGAGTCCTACTCAGTTCCCACAGCACTGGAGAAGTGATCTGACCCTGGACATTACTTTGGAGGTGTCTCTGTTTTGGTCACACTCTTGTTTGGGTTACCACCTCCCTAAGGGCTAGCATTCCAATGCTATGATTCTGGAATGGTTATCATCTTGCTTATTCTGGTTGATACCAAAAGGTTAACTAAGTCTTCTGATTGTGCCATTGTGAACTGTGGAGGGTGGAAAGCATGGAACCACCAGTGACCGCTGTTCTCAGGACCTCACTATGCTGTGTGCATGTGTGTGTGTATACACACACACACATATATAGATATAGATATATGCATATACATTTTTTCAAGATATTTGGGACATTTTTTGCATGTTTTTCCTCTAAACATCCTTCAGCAGAATCACTGGAAGTGATCATGCCACATGGTGACTTGAGAAGGAAATGCTTAAGAAGCCATCTGGCTCAGAGGAAGCTAGATTTCAGAAGGGCCCAGAGACATTCAAGAAATAGGTCCTCTGCTGCCTGAAGTCATGATCATTTAGGGTGAAGGTTGGAAACTAAGAGCTGTAAAGTCCACCTCAGTGTTACACAAAACTGACTCCTCTACCATCTAACCAACGTGGGCGTCTTCCCACCCAAGGACTGTTCTTTCTGAAGCCTTCCTCATCTCCACAGAGTGCTATTGCTGTCCCCTAGTTGACAGCATTTATTCTCTCCAGAGGCTACTGCTCTTATGTAACCACTCCATTGTGTGTGTGTGTGAGAGTGTGTGTGTGTGTAAGACATGATTGTTGGAAGATTCGTGGGGGTGGGGAGAGGAATAACTAAACTCACACTTCCTCTCACTTTCTGGTAGCACACTTAAGCAAACTGTGCTCAGAGAACCCAGCTGCATTAACAGGCAGTAACTGGTGAGAAGCTTAGAGATGAGAGAATTCACCAGAGGTAGAACTCAAGGGTCTTCCTAGATGGAGGAACACAGCTCCCCCTAGAAATAAAGGGTCTCCCTGTCCCGGGTCCCTTGGGCAGCGCACGGGGAGAGCTATTGGTTACCTCTTACTATTGTTCCTCAGTTTGGCTGGTGTTTTGGGGAGCTGGATCGGCTCCTTTAGAGCTCCTTTAAGATGAATGATCCTTTCCTGAATCACCTCTCGGATGTTTTTGATCCACTCCTGCTTGGTTTCGATGTTGGAAGCCTAGAGGGCCACAGGAAGGAACATTGAGACCCCAGCTCTTGTTACCCATGAAAATTATGTTCAGCTCTCCCCTGACAAGTTCAGCTGTTATTACAAAGACACCAAATCTTTGGAGGAGTTTATTTAGCCTTCTATCCTTTGAATCTTTCACCTCAGGGACATCCAACTTCAAGACTCAACATAAATTTTCTGGGGGACTTATAAAAATATTTCACAAGTTATTAGGCACGGACCACTTTGCTATTGGCCCTGGAGCTGGAGTAATACCGAGTACACTTGGCTGGGCCTGAGTTACCACTTGAATTGTGGATCCTACGGAGCTCTGGAGGCACTTGGGATCGTGACATCTGAAAGCCGTGGCTATATAGCAGCAGATTAATGGGTATATGCCAGGATGTTTAACAGCTGTTACACCCATATAGCCTGCACAGGCTGACAGTCAGTATTGGGGTTTCAGGTTGCTAAGTGTGCTCCTCAGAAGCAGGGTTCTCACGCCAACAAGACCCTACTGTCTTCGTGGCTCTTTTTTCAGAGAATTCTTATTGATACCAGGAAGCAGCTATCCTGCAAATTAAGGCCGGACACTTGTGACCCTCTTGCCTGAGCTGGCTCATCTGTTCCTTGGTCATGAGCAGTTCCTTGACTAGCAAGTGACCAGGGGAGCTCTATTTACCACATCCCTACATGATCAGGTCAGTGCTACTAGGATCAGGGACTCAACATCAAGCTGAACCTAGAGAACTGAATTGACCTTTGGGCCTCCAGCCTGCTGTGATTTAGTGGAGCTTCTGGAACACACATTTCCAGGGAACAAGGACCATATCTCACACGTGGTTCTTTTTTGTGGCAATAAACAGAGCTCCTTGGATGTGGAGGACATTTAGGGCAATCTACTGAGCAAACCTAGAGCAACTCAAGCTGCCTGTACTAAAGGGCTGGTTGCTCTTGGCCACTGGAAAGTGATATGTGGACAGAACCTCATTCACTAGGCCTTGTCAGGGAGGTCAATAGGTCATTATCTCCCCTCTATGAACTTGAGGACATCCGCCTTTGAAATTCTGGGGCCACCTTCATGGTAGGACAACTTGCCTCTCAATACCTGCATGATGCTGTCATTCCCAAGAGAGACCTGGTGGTTCAGCGGTCTCTAGGCTCTGCTTTTTGGTGTCTCAAGCCCGATTCCTCTACCCCACTACCCCACCCTGGTTTGGGGCTAGAAGATAGGTGTACTTACTTTGAGCACAGTTTTATTATCTGAGGATGGGGTGCGCCCAGACCACAAGGCGAATTTGCAGGGGTCCCCTTCTACATGCTCGGTCACACCCAGCTCTGAGGTCTGTAGACAGGAAATGCCTGTGAGAGGCGGGGAAGGGGAGGGCGGTGGGGGAGACTTAGGGCTGGGACAGGAAGGGGAAGGCGACAGAGAGGAGAAGGCCGAGGGGGGGGCTTCTGTCAATCAAGCTTCAAGAGACTAGATATTTTGTTCATATACCCAGGATGAAAGGACCTGCAGGTATTTGCCTGCTTTGCAGGTATGGGGTGGGGGGGGGGGGCGGGACTCAAAGATACAGAAGTGGAGGGTGGGGTTGGGAGTAGGAGATGTGAGCCTTGGTCCAGGAGAGCTTTGGCGTAGGTTAGTAGGGAAGATGTAAGCCATATTTGTCTGTATCCCTTCCTGCTATGGGTTTTACAGAAGCAGGGAATCTTGTCCTGGCCCACCTGTCCCACCTACCAGTAGCTTGTTCTTGTAAACATATTTCGTGTGTCCTGAAGAGTCTTTGATCTCCTTGCTAAACACCAAGGAGATCTCAAAGAGGAACAGGTGCCGCTCCCGCCCCTTCCGGATCAGCGACTTTGGGTCCCACACTTGAAAGGCATCCTGGAGAATCAACTCCCCCTGTACATCCAAGTTTTCATCGAACCCTGAAAAACACCCATGTCCACTGTGGAGTTCCTCCAGTGCTGGACTCAGGGCAGGTTCTGCTGCACTTCCCTTTGGAGAGGGACTTTCCTCGCTGACTTCTGTGGAGATCTAACATATCTGCCTAAAGGACTGTAGTTAGGCGTCTCCCATTGTCCACTCTCTGCTCCATGTCTCCTATACACAAATGCAATATAGGAATAGTGTTTTCTAAAAGATCCCATGTAATTCTTCCCTCCTCAGATGAGAGAGACTGTGGGGCTCCCAAAGAGTCTCCGCTCCCCAAACTACTTCTTTCTCCAGAGTACCCACTGCTCCTAGCTCTGAGTGGGACTTAGATTGAACACCGTCTGGTGGAGTACCCTTGACTCTGCTCTATTTGTCATTCGCTGCCTCCTTCTCATACTCCATCCTTAGAATTATTTTACTGCTCCTAAAGAGTGTGATGCACAAGCTTTTAACACGTTCTGTTTATAGACCACTTCAAATCTCCCAGGAGGTTTCCAAATCTTAGTGTGCACAAGAACCACCTGGAAAGTGAAAACATGGATTCTGAACATCCTGCTCTACCCAAGAGATATTGTTTCAGTGGGTGTTAGGAGCGTCCATAAATGTGCACATTCAACCAGCTCTATTGTGCAAGTCCACAGACCACACTGGAGTAGCTGGATTGAATTTATGGGTGACGGAAAGTTTGGATAAATGGGCCCTTATAAAAGAGGATGTCCAGCACCGTGGAGCCAGGTATACACAGAAATGAAAGGGGTGAACTATTTGTGCCAAGAGAAGCACCTTCAGGTGATTAGTGCTCAGCCAGAGAAGATGACATGGCTCTATTGCTCTGAGACCTGGGATTCTTGTGCTAAGGGTAGTTCAGAAAGTAAGGCCACACCGAGCCTCTTAGATGATGGTTGGGCCGTGGGAGTATTGTTCTTCTTTAGCATCTGTTTGTCATTCTGCAATGTTAAGTCTCTACCCACCTATCAGATTCATTTATTCCCAGGTTGGCTCCACTATGCCTCTGTTTTACAACATCAAGACCATGTTACAGGAGCCTTACTTCATACTGTACTTGGTCTGAATCCCCAGAACACAGTTCTAGCTGACCAAAGTTCTGCCAGGGTTGCCTGGCTTGGTTTTCTTTCCTAAGCTCCCAAGGACAAAGGCTAGTTGCACAAGAATGTGAATATATGCTGAATGGATGGATATATTTAAGCAAATGCCACCTAACTATTCAATAAGAACAGAGTCACAATAGCAAATTTATGTTATATATTACTTTCCATTTCCATGGTGCACACCTATGGTTTTAGGTGTTCAGTTGGCTGAGGAAGGATCACTGTTTCAAAGCCAGCTTGAACAGTTTAGTGGGACCACATTTGATTTGTTCATCACGGACAGGGCTTGGGTTCCATTTTAGTACTAAAAAAGGTGTGTGTGTGTGTGTGTGTGTGTGTGTGTGTGTGTGTGTGTGTGTGTGTGTGTGTGTGTGAGTATGCGTGTGTGTATGTGTGTGAGTGCGAGTGCATGTGTGTGTGTGACTGTATGTGTGTGTGTATAAGGTGACTATCACACTAAAGCCACCGTTGTATACTGTGTGTAACCAGCATTTCCAGTTACCCTGACTGGGAAGGCAATGTAAATGCCACACATATGAGTAGGTCTGTGGGGCTCTGGCCTGTTGATAGTAAAGGTCACAGCCTGCACTGGACTATCTCATGGACAGCGAGGTGTCCACACACCTTAAATGGCAGGTGTTAGTCATGCTGGTTTGTGGAGCTCCTCATGCAGGTAGCCAAGGACTCATTTAACCCCTTGTTTTCACTCTTTCCCAAGCCTGCTCCTTGCCTGACTTTATGCCAACCTCCCTCCTATAATACAAATTCCCTGGTCTTAGCAATGGAGGCTGGGAGATCAACTACCTTCCAGCATGCTGACATGCATGGCATCATTGGCTTTCTTGGGGACACTGAGCATCACCTCCAGGCCATCCTTGAGTTCCCCTTTCCCTTCTTCACAGCAAGTTAAAAGTTCCTGGGGAAAAAAGTCCAGACACAGTTAGGATCATCTCCCCAGTTTTACAACCCTCCCTGTTCTAAGCCAGCAAGTGAATTATATACCAGCCTTACTCTCTCTCTACTGCTTCCCTCACAGAGAGCCATGAAGGATGTGAGACAGGGATTATTGTCAAAAACTCAATGACCAGAAGAGGTCTACCTAGTCCAAACCAAGTTAGTCCAACCCAATTTCCAATGGCTAGAATTTTAAAACCAGAGTGTTCTGCCGTTGCACTGCCTTCCTGAGAGGGGACCAGAGAAGAGTGAAGAAACAGAGGGCATGCTGCACTGTCCTCATGGATCTCTGCATGCCTGTGCTGACACTGTGGGTCTCTGCATGCCTATGGCTGATACTGTGGGTCTCTGCATGCCTATGGCTGACACTGTGTGTCTCTGCATGCCTATGGTTGACACTGTGGGTCTCTGCATGCCTATGGCTGACACTGTGGGTCTCTGCATGCCTATGCTGACACTGTGGGTCTCTGCATGCCTATGGCTGACGCTGTGGGTCTCTGCATGCTTATGGCTGACACTGTGGGTCTCTGCATGCCTATGGCTGACACTGTGGGTCTCTGCATGCCTATGGCTGACACTGTGGGTCTCTGCATGCCTATGGCTGACACTGGGGTCTCTGCATGCCTATGCTGACACTGTGGGTCTCTGCATGCCTATGCTGACACTGTGGGTATCTGCATGCCTATGCTGACACTGTGGGTCTCTGCATGCCTATGGCTGGCGCTGTGGGTCTCTGCATGCCTATGGCTGACACTGTGGGTCTCTGCATGCCTATGGCTGACACTGTGGGTCTCTGCATGCCTATGGCTGACACTGTGGGTCTCTGCATGCCTATGGCTGACACTGGGGTCTCTGCATGCCTATGGCTGACACTGTGGGTCTCTGCATGCCTATGCTGACACTGTGGGTATCTGCATGCCTATGCTGACACTGTGGGTCTCTGCATGCCTATGCTGACACTGTGGGTCTCTGCATGCCTATGGCTGACACTGTGGGTCTCTGCATGCCTATGCTGACATTGTGGGTATCTGCATGCCTATGCTGACACTGTGGGTCTCTGCATGCCTATGGCTGACACTGTGGGTCTCTGCATGCCTATGGTTGACACTGTGGGTCTCTGCATGCCTATGGCTGACACTGTGGGTCTCTGCATGCCTATGGCTGACACTGTGGGTCTCTGCATGCCTATGGCTGACACTGTGGGTCTCTGCATGCCTATGGCTGACACTGTGGGTCTCTGCATGCCTATGGCTGACACTGTGGGTCTCTGCATGCCTATGCTGACACTGTGGGTATCTGCATGCCTATGGCTGACACTGTGGGTCTCTGCATGCCTATGGCTGACGCTGTGGGTCTCTGCATGCTTATGGCTGACACTGTGGGTCTCTGCATGCCCATGGCTGACACTGTGGGTCTCTGCATGCCTATCCTGTGGATCTCTGCATGCTTATCCTGACATCACTTTTATTTACAGCCATCACTATCTGAAGACTGACTTCATCCTGCTGGGAGCAGCTTGAAGCTAGAGACATTACAGGTTTATAACATGTCAGAGTTCTAAAAGAGTTTTAGATCACAAGAATCAGGGATTCATGAGTTAGACCAGTGACTGAAATTTTGGGCTTGGACTGTGATAATCACATAGAAGACTGGGATGAAGGAGGATATAGCTCCGAAGAGGCCAAGCGTGGCCTGAGATGCAGCTCGGAAGGGACACCTGGCACTCTGTCCACACATTCTCTGTCCCTTCCCGGGCATCATATGTCCTTCTTCTTCCACCTCTTCATTGCAGTTTTGATGATCAAAATTCCAGTCAAGATACACGGTATTTGTAGAGGAAAAGAACATTTCAACCATCTTACTATTCGTAAGACCATTTGGAATGAGCTCTCCCCCCCCCCCCCAAAAAAAAGCTTCAGGAAAGAAAGATCATGAGATCAAACCATAAAAGTATGCTTATGATGTCTTCTGAGAAAGAAATTAAAGGCACTTGGGGCAGGAGCATACTTTTCTGTGGAATGCTTCAAAGCAGGATGAATCTGGCCTGCTAGGACTTCCTGTAGTGAGCAAATCTGGACTCTGAGGTTTTAATGGGACACAGACTGGCTAGGCAGCTCTCTAGTGGAAAGCAACCGTGCTTCTCTAGGGTGAGACCAGGATGCACATGTCGCTGGGAGAGCTCACATGCTCATCTGGGCCAGAGCACATTCTGATGCAAGAAAGAAGTGGGATCCTCACAGGGGATTATGGACACTCTCTGGGGATTATATGCTCCACGAAACTCATTAGTGAAACTCTCTATTTGGGAAAATATCTGCTTAGTGAGAATCTGAAACAAAAACCCAGAGTCTGGAGTTTTCTGAGTTATCTTGGAGATATTTTCCTATGGGCAAAGGAGTTTGGGTGTTCAGGCAGAGTACACATTGTGGTAAGTTGCAGCTCTTGGTCCTTGTACTTTCCATCATTATTCTGAAAGGCACACTTCGAGTATGCCAACGTTTTCTCCTGTCCTCCCCTCTCCTGACTGTACCCCTCCTGGCCTTGTTCTCAACATCAACAAAAAGATTCCCCGGGTAAGAAGAGAGGTGAGAAATAGGCTTCAGTTTGCAACAGAAAACACCAATTACTTTAATCCCCCTAAGCAATTTAGTAAGTCTACCAATCTACCAGCAGAGCCAATAAATTCTCCCCAGGCCCTTGCAACAGTTCCTGATAAGGAGAAGCCTATGCATCTAATTTAGGCTCCCCGGAAAGGACAGCTACAGCAGATTGACAAACCCACGATCAAACATTCCAAATGACACAGTTTCACTTTTGTGCAATACCTAAGTGACAAGCCCCAGAGGATACTCATAATTAAATATCAATTTATCTGGAATTAAACTGACTTCAAAGAGAAAATAAATGCCTTGTTATTTATAGTAAAGCTCAACAAACTATTTTTACTCATTGGGCACTCTGCCACTAGCACATTTTTAAGAGGCCCAAATTACCTTTTTTTACAGTAAATTTACAACTTCCCTGCAATAAAATCACTGCTACCTTATTTGTTTGTCTCTCAATTCCCTGTACAAACACTTCTGTCCCCCAAACATGTAATTCCGGAGTGGAAGTCCACAGTCCAGCTACTGACGGGCTAATCCCAACCTCCACTCCCTCGTCTCTGGCTCATAACTCATCTTAGGGAACGTCAGCTTTATAAGGCTGAAGTGGAGACAAGAATGGCTGGATTTCTCTTAGAACAACATCTTAATTGATTCCAGATGGGCAATGTGGCTAGGAGCATCAGGGTTTATTTCCGTTCAAAACTCACAACCCTACCATTCCTGCAAAGGCTTGGTAATACATAAATCAAAAGCCAAAAAAATATCAATTTTTAAAATAAAATTAAAAATGATTTTATTTTATGCAATGGCTGTTTTGCCTCTGTGCGTGTCTGTGCACCATGTGCCTGCCTGGTGCCTGTGGAGGCCTGAAGAAGGCATCAATTCCTTTGAAATTTCAGTTAATAGATAGTTGTGAGTGCCCTGTAGGCTGGACTCAGTGACTCTAGAAGAACAGCCAGAGCTTTTAACTGCTAAGGCAACTCTCCAGGTTCACAAAAATAAATTTAAAAAAAATCAATTCTTTAAAAGGTCATTAGCATAAAAGATAACTTAGCGGGGCCAAGCATTAGGCAGGACAGGGAGAGAAGGAAGGTCTAAGCTATACTCCCGCAGCCTGAGATTCAAAGGCCAAGAAGAGTGTGGCCTAAATATGAGAATCACGCCAAGTTTAAGAGAAGAGACTCCTTGCCCCAAGACCTTATGGCAATTTCTGGTCTTTACACAAAAAATTTAAAGGTAAAGAATCCAAAGCAGTTCTGTCCCAAGAGCCAACATGAGGTCTTCACCATGGAGGCCTATGCTAGTGATGCCCATTCTCAGTAAAAGCCCAATACACGTCTCTTGCAGTTTTTAAGCCATTCTGCAGGGCTGGATGGCCCGACTGTCTACTCTCTTCTGAAGGGTAAGAAAGGAGAGTGGAGGGAAGGCAGATTGAATGGCTCTGCCCTCACATGGAAAATAGAAGGAAGAACTGGTATGCTCCTCTGAGGCATGACCTCAAGCCTCCATGCAGAATCTCGAGCACAATGCTGCTGTCCCAAAGACCTGGATAGCAGGCCTTTGAAGGAGAATGTGTGATGAGAACCTTGAGTTTGAAAGGCAGGCTGTCTTTCAGGTTTGGAGAAGCTAGATTAGGTAGGATTCTGTAGGTGTCTCTAGGCATAATTGGAACTGAATGCTTTCTTTGAAGTTACACTACTTTTACAGGTCCCATAACTAACTGATCCTTTGCATTAGATGAACAACCAACGATATATCCAAAAGGTAGAAAACTTCCACTCTTATACTTCGATAAAGAATTCTCTATCTCTTTTTCCTGGCTTCCTATAGAAATGACATATTTATAATATGGGCACATCCTTATATAAGAAAGATAAGCCCAACTTAGTGTTTTTTACATAATCTGATTATTAAACTTAAAAAAAAACTAGACTTTGAAAAAATCCATTTTCTTGGTTGGCTTCAGAAGCACGTCTAACATGTGGGTCTCGACAATCAAAGATGTCATTGAGTTTAGTACATTCCTTTGGACTATTTTCCTTCAGTAACTCTGAGATTTCCACAGACACAGTAGCCAAGAAGATGGAAGACACTAATGAGTGTATAGACACAGCATCCTAAGATTTCCACTGTGGTTTTAGGAAGTGGAATGCCCACAGGAGGAAATCTCCTCAGGAAGGAGCTGGCCAGTACCTGAGGTGATAATCACTCAGAGGTGAAAAATAGTGAGAACTTCTTCCTGGTCCCTTTTCTTTCCTCTCCAGCCCCAAACAAGCATATGGAATCTGTGGGATGGGACATACAGTTTCGAGCAAGCAATGAGAGTGTGAGCTTATCTCAAGCTCTACTCTAGGGAGAAGAAAAGCTTGAGGTAAGCGTTTCCCACGGTTAGGGGTCCTCTGGTCAGGAATAAGGGTTGGGTGGGGAGCGGAGGTACCTTCAGGAGCAGCTGGTACTTGGTGACCCTCTGGACAGGCTTAATTAGGTAGGAAGAGATGGAGTTGGCCAGGCCATGCCGCTGCTGGATCTCCTGCAGGGTGAGAATAGGTACGATGAGACAGAGAGCAGGGGGTGTGTGTGCGCATGCCTGTGTGTGTGTGTGCATGCATGCACGTGTGTGTGCATGTGTGTGCATGTGTGAGTGTGCGTGTGCATGCGTGAGTGTGTATGCGTGAGTGTGTGTATGAGTGTGTGTGCATGCGTGTTTGTGTACATTCTAAACAGAAGAAGACAGGGTAAGGAGAAAGGAAAAATGGACAAGGGTAGACACGTATGAAAAAATGTTTAGGAGAGCATAATCATAGAGTGAGAACATTAAGAAACATGAGAGACCAAGGTACAGAGATGGAGACAAATGAGAACTGGCAACAAAACGGGTGAAGCCTTTGGGAAAGAATCAGGTTCATAAAACAGAAGAGGAAATTGAAAAGAACTGGAGAACTGGGAAAAATAAAAATAGAAAAGACGTGAGTGGTCAGTAGTAAACTGAAGGGGGCAGAGGTCAGAGGTCAGCCAGTGTGAGCAAAGGGGGCAGAGGTCAGACAGTGTGAGTAAAGGGGGCAGAGGTCAGACAGTGTGAGTAAAGGGGGCAGAGGGCAGAGGTCAGACAGTGTGAATAAAGGGGGTAGAGGGCAGACAGTGTGAGTAAAGGGGGCAGAGGTCAGAGGTCAGACAGTGTGAGTAAAGGGAGCAGAGGTCAGACAGTGTGAGTAAAGGGGGCAGAGGTCAGAGGTCAGACAGTGTGAGTAAAGGGGGCAGAGGTCAGACAGTGTGAGTAAAGGGGGCAGAGGTCAGACAGTGTGAGTAAAGGGGGGCAGAGGTCAGACAGTGTGAGTAAAGGGGGCAGAGGTCAGAGGTCAGACAGTGTGAGTAAAGGGGGCAGAGGTCAGACAGTGTGAGCAAAGAAACTAAGCTGAAAGGTAGGAAGACAGAGGTAGCCCAATGCCAGCGAGAGCCGTATGAAGACAGAATGAGGCTCTGAGTCTCTTCTGCTTGCACAATCCTTAAACCAGTACAAAGATTCGGCTCTTCCTACCAGCCCTCCTCTGCTGGGATTTAGTGTACTCCAGCCTAGGTCACTTTTTTGTCTCTTACACATTTCTCATGATAGTCAACAACACCTTTCACTCTCCAGTTCCCTCAAGCTGGAAACCAGAGTCACTCTTGGTAATGTCCCCTCTGCCGTGCATGGTGACAGATCCTTCCATCCCCACAGCTCACACCCAAGCTGTCTGGTGTTAGTGCCTCTGGTCTCTCCTATTAATCCATCCTCTACCCTATTTCAAAATGATCACCTTCCAAGTCTAACGTATAGAAAACACAGAAGGGGATATATTAGCCCACGTACTCAGAAGCCTGATAGTCTATCTGGGAATATGGAACACACAGAACCTGGAGAACTGTAGAGGACATAGAGGGTCTGCCGCAGCCAATGAAGAGCACCGTAAAGGGCAGTTAGTGGCGATAAAGCGCCACCCCCACCCCTGGGCTAACATGATTATCACTGTGCTTGAAAATCCCGAAGACCATGTCTCAACCCGGAGGTAGGAAGTAAAGGAGGCAGGCTCTGGACGTAGGAAAGGAATCAACAGAAGAACTGATAGACAACACTGGTCAGGCAACTGAGGGAGCTGAAGTGAGGGAAATAAAAGGGGAGGGTAAGATTTCAATGCTCAGATACTGTAGCTCTTAAAGACAACAGATACACGACCATGTGTGTATATGTGGAGATCAGAGGTCAATATTAGGATCCCCAATGACTGTAACTGTAAGTTATAACTCAAAATTTTGTATTCAACATATGGTAATTGCTCGCTTAACAAAATAAAAAGATTTAAAATTTGGGAGGATTTTTTTTAGCAGAAATCATTGTTGACAGTCACGTTTCTCCTAGTAAGTGTGGATTTTAGAGTGTCCTAAAGTTACCTGTGAGCAAGAATACTGAACAGCACAGTTTGGGCATTAGAAACGCAAACATTCAGTGTCCTGTTTCCTGCAGGTGATATACTTCATATGCATTTAACACATCTCAGAAATGTGGAGCTAATCTGCTCTCTTTACTGTAAGATGCCAATGATGTTTTATAAGACGTAAACAGGCACACAGTCCTTCCCAAGCTTCTGTGCCAGAGCAACATTGTTGGAGAGAGGAGCAAACCTGTCTAGAGGTGGGCACACCTGGCTCTACACTGGCCTCTGGAGTTTGAATCTGAGAACCTGAATGCTTCCTGGGTAATTCTAACAGGCCACCTCTGGGGCGGCCACCCTAGATTCCACTGTGTTCCAGTTGAGAAGTCTTGCATCACCTCTGTAGGATTGGACTTATCAGGAAAGGCTAAAAAGTGAAACAGCTCTTGGCGTATGCTGGACATTTCAGTCCAGAAGTTTGCAGAGGATCCACTGAAATCTCAGTGTCATGGCTGCAGGAGAGTGGAATATAAAAACTATCTGCATTTAACATGTGACGCTCATGGAGATGCAGGTTAGGTTAGTACGATGAATATCACTCCACCTCCTCCATCATAAACTGACTAAAAATTTGGACATGAGAAAAAATAGGAATATTGGAAATATAGCACCAGGTATGGAGACATATACCAACAGGGATCAGGAATTCATTGCCACAACTAAAGGTTCTTGCGGGTGGAGGGAGCCTATATGAGCATAAAGATTACATCTGCCAGTGAATTGGTATAAATTCTATGACAGAGACACAAAGCACAGTGCATGCAGGAAGAGAAGGGTTTGTGCAGGATGCAGGATTTGACCTTGTGAAGGACAGGAAGCATTCTGAAAAATGATATGTATGTATACATGTGTTTGTAGGAAATACAATCTTAGGCAAAGGAAAATGCTGGACAAGGACAGACCAGAGGCATTCTGAGGGCACAGAAATTGTGTTATTAAAATGCTAAGTAGAAGGACACTATCCACTTATAACTTCAAAAAGATCTTTATGGATACTTCTGATGACTAATCAATCAGAGACACCTTACAGAAATGCACTGTCAATCAAAAAAAAGCATTAGTGTAGGGAATCCATATAATAGCTGATAAATCCTAGTACGAGCTTAGAGAAGTACTTTCTTGGATTTTATATCACCCTCAGAATTTCAGACACCATTTCCAAATTAATTATCTATTTTAAAAAGCCAGATATATTTGTTCCTCCTCTAGCTTCTCACACTTAAACTACCTCTTCAGAAAGCTAGAATGATGCCCAAGAGGTTCATTTTGTAGACTGGAGTACAAAACTCTTGGTGCAACATCTTTGTACTCAAGGCTTAGCCTGCTATGTAACATGTGATAGAAAATGCCCCGGAAGCTTGAAAGCAGCTGGTCAGTAAGTTGCTGGACAGGTTTCTGTTACTTCTGACAGGACCAGGAGGCCATCAGTGCTACAGTCTGCTCACAGTCTTTCAGTTCTCATTTTAACTTCCTGTCCCACACATCCTTTGTGGCCTACAATACCTTTTTGATCCTTCTACTTTCTGGCCAATAGGTCACTCTCTTTTTAGGGGGAGCCGAGGTTCTGAGAGAGCACAGGAATCCCAGTCTCCCCTGCTGTTGATGTTCATGACAACAGTTTCAGCTCAGCGGTCACCCCAACACTAGCCATAGTCAGGCCAACTCAGAGCAGCTGAAGCAGAGGAGCCAGGACTTTTTCAAAGCCAGCTGGTAAATTCTAATGTGTATTCACAGTGCAACTAAGGAACAGTGAAGTGGTTCACAGATCTGGGCCAGTATCAGAGACACCAGTGGGCCCCTTACAACCTAGAATGCAGGGCTGCATCCAAAAGAGGGTCTGTCAACAGACCTGGAGTAGGGAATTTGCACTTCAGAAAGATCCTCAGGTGATGCTGATGTGCCTGCCTCCTTGGGACCACTGATTGAGAAAGTAAAATACCTTGACAGCATCAGCTTCATCATCACAGGTCTTGCTAGGTTTGATGTCAAAACAGAAAAATATTTGCCTTGTCAAAATCACAGCTGAGTTGGGATAGAGTCGAACAAACAACCAGTATGTTTTGTCCTAGTTTTTCAAAGTATTTTATCCATGAGATAAAGGTTTGGTATGGCCAGGAAAGAACAGGAAGAAAGGATAAACACGTATTGCAGAGAAGCATCACCTCCCTCCCTCCCTGGTCCTGACAACGGGAAACCACAGCTTACATCAAAGAAGGTGCCTGCATGCTCCAGGATAAGCTGGTTGGAATCAGGCTTGTTTTTACAGTAGGTGACATACATCTGAAACTTGTCTGCCTGAAAAGAAAAAAGACAACAAAAGATAAGCAACCACTGGGCCCTTCCTGTCTTAGTCAGGGTTTATACTGCTGTGATAAAGCATCGTGACCATAAATTGGGCACAAAGGGGTTAACTTCATTATATGGCTTGTAGTCCATCATCCATGGAAGTTAGGGCAGGAACTGAACCAGAAGCCATGGAGGAAAGCTGTTTACGGGTGTGATCCTCATGGCTTGCTCAGCCTGCTTTCTTATAGCACACAGCCCAGAGGTGGAAGTGCCCACAGTGAGGTTAGCCTTCCTACATCAATTATCAATCAAGAAAATGCCCCTAGGCATATCCACAGGCCAATCTGATGGGAACATTTTCACGACTGGGGTTCCCTCTTCCTCAAGGACTGTAGCTTGTGCTAAGTAAAGCTAGCTGACACACTTCCTTTCTTCACCATGCCTAAAGCTCTAAGGCTCACTGTTTAGGGGTAACCTGAAGATCAAGCAGTACCATATACATTAACATGTAGGACAGTGATGTCTGGGACTCAGCATGGACTGTACAGCGTCTGAATTCCTTATGAAAAGTGCCGTATGTTCTCAGCCCAGGGAGGCTTTTCCTCTATTGAAATGTAGAAAAAGCCTGCCGAACAGAAGCTCAGTTTATGCCAGGCTGTGTTGAAAAGAAAGAAAAATGATAATGTTCTGAAGTTGTGAGGAACTTGTCAATTATCCTCACTTTAAGTCACCAGTAATTACACTTTCTCTCTTGCAAAGGAACAAAGGCGATGTGTCCCCTTTCAAGGCAAATACAATAACAGAGAGAAAAATGGGTGAAACCCTCAGTGGGAGGTCCACTTATATTCCAACTGTCTCCACTGGAAAGGGTTGGGAACCTGTTCTTACCCCCAACTTCCCACAGGTAATGATGAGGGTGGAGGATGAGGGAAGGGACACCCCCTCTCCCACTGTCAGGGTTTGAACAGTGATTCCCAAGAGATTGTTACCTTAAACCTAGACTTACGTTAGGGTGAAAATTCACTCATTTCTCTCATGACTTTAGTTCTTCACTGAGGAAGATGGATATTAGTGACTATTTTTTTTCCATTGGTGAATCACTGTCCATTTCTACGTCTTTTGAACACTTGGGATGCCCTCTCCCGGAGGACAGTGCAATATATGTACTTACCATCCGAGACATCACTGTCTTACGTGTGATGTATATGGCATCACTTGGTCCTCAGGTCACCCCTAAAACAGTGAGCCTTAGTGCTATGCTAATCTGACAGACGAACAGACTGTGCAATGAACTGCTTAAGTGACATTAAATTCCCATAGTTACAAGTGGCCAAGCCCAAAGCAACCATACTTTTAACCAATGCCACTCAACATCTGCTCTTCATTCCCGGACTGTGCTTATATACGGACTGTAAAACATGAAAATCTCCTTGAGGTAATTCTGGACAAAAGGCACAGAATTTACCCTTTCACCAAAGCTTTTCTGAAACTATTTTAGGGATTCTATACTACTTAAGAATTAGTCATAATTACTAAGAGATGATAAACTGTACCTATTGTTGATTTCAAAGAGAATCCCCAAATGGCCCGAAGCAACACAAAATAATTCATTTTCAATAATAATCCCTTGCTCAATCTTATTTTTCTTTATATTGGCTGTGCAAGGAATCATAAATTATTTTTACCAGCATCCTTATCAGATATGCATCAAATTACACACAAGGTAGGATGGCAGCCTGAGACTTGATAAACACTAAGAGTTCACGCAGAGAAAGACTGTCTGAGGGTCGGGCCCTGAGTCGTAGGGTCTGCTGGGCTATTTGTTACATGTCAGTGGGCGTTCTGTCTCTTATCTAAGATATGCCTAGGTTTGAAATCTAAAAGCCAGTTTGGGTACAGATTACCACTCAGTAGTTATTACAGAGCAGAATTCCTGGAGGATGTTGAATTTGGTGTCATAAGTGGACTCCCAGACTTCTCTGAATTCATGCCCGTGAGTCCGAGCTCAGAATGGCATGCAGTGGGGATACTCCTGAGAATTACTTTCCATTTTAGATCATTAGAACCTGGCACATGTGGCCCAGCGACTCCGCCCTTGGCAACAGCAGAGGATGAGGATAGATACACACTCATCCTGTAAGTCAAAACTGGGATATAGAGCCCAGGAGTCTGTTTGCTATGAAGGAAAACAGTGTAACCAATGGGCAGATGGTGCCTGCAAGTTCTAACTTGTAAATCTACATCCTGGAAAATTGACTGGTGGACTGGGCTGCCACAAGGGTGGTGGGTGTCTCCTGCTCTCCTCACGTCATCATTTAGAAAGTTCTTAGAGCGTCTGAGTGGATCTTAGGCTTGACTGACATCATAGACTTTCCCAGGGATGGCTCTGCTCTTCAGACATGTACTACTTTTTCAGAGGTCTACTCATCTACATCTGGTCCCAAGGACAACCCTTAGGCCAGGCATGGAACAGTGGCTCCAGGCATACCCTGGAAACATGAACAGTAGGAGAGGAATTTAGATTGGTTACCCAGGTGACAAAGCAGTGTCCCACATCCTCAGGCAGCTGCTCGTACTTCTCCAGCTCTTTGAGGAAGATGCTGTGAAGGGAGAGAAAGGCTACATCAGACATCAGAGGATGGACCACACTTAGAGAATTGTACTGGGGTCAGTACAACCATATGGCTCAGCTACACATGGATTCTGTGCTTTGTAAGCAAGGTGAAGAACTGTCTTTTATGTAGGAACTTGTTTGATTAAAAATGCGGTAACTGACTGAGAAACAGTCCCCCCTTAGAGGTTTATGAATTTGAGATGAAAATAGATAATGGAATGATGTATTAGACCTTTCATTTTATCAGCAATTCCAAATTTATTGTGTTAATCCAACGACTTGAGCACACTGTAAATATTTTTTTAAACAGAAGTATTTTAAAAATAACAACAACCCAGAATGAACCCAATGATGAGTTGGAAAAAAGTTTTATTCCTTATGGGCCTCTTTACAACTTTTAGCTTTCTCCTTCCACTGAGACCGAGTACTGTCATACAGATATCATTAGGGAAGATCTAACGATGGGGGGAGGGGATCAGTATATTTGAAAGTGGAATGGAATTACTGGCTTATCAGACATTGTGTCTGATAGCGTGTAAGTCATGGCTCTTTTCTATGCTAACAAATTTTAAAGAAATGATTACTCTGACTTCAAATTAATGTATGAAATAATAGTGTTAGATTTAGAGGATTTAAGTGCTAATGAGCCAGTATTATTGGAATGAAATTTGCTTTTTAAAATGTACTCAAGATCTTTCGAACAACAACAAAAAAATAATTATGAGCCTTAAGGAAGCTTCCTTCTGGGAGTGGGAAACGATGTAGTCTTTACAAAGAGGAATTAGATAGGATCATCAAAGTCAAAATGTACTAGAGACTTGGAATTTCTCCTTATAATTTATCTACATGTATAAGATGACATGGATTCTAGAGCACTAAAAATGATTGTGCTGATACTTTTATATTGCCACAAATGATACCATTTTTATTGGCACATATGGTTGGTAGAAAACACAGTACTTGAGCTATGTCATATCCACAGAACTGAACACTCTTAGACAGACCCACCCCACCCTGACAAAGGACAACAGATGCCTAAGATTTCCTTAACAATCAAAGTGGAAATAGTGAGGCGTGGGATAAAGAGACCATGCTGCCTGTTGTCTAACAGGGAATATGAATTCTATTTCCAACTCAGGGAGATAATACATTACCACAGAGAGCCAGGTGGAGAAACAGAGGAAGCTGAGACTTCTCAATGTTAACTTTTTTGTTTAATTTAAATTTAAAAATTTCACAAATGCCTGCTTTAAAGTATCTTGCATTATCCCACTATTTACCTCCAACATGAGGGGAAAAATTGATTTGACTTATTCTGTATGGTTACTATTATCCATATACTTCGGCAGTTTCTTATAATTGATTATTAAGTGATTACAAGTGTTATGCATATTGTTTGTGTTTTTAATGATATAGGAAGAGATTTGGTAGTAAAAATAAGTATCTGTATAATTTAAAAATGTGTTAAGCAAGAATGTTAATGATAAGTAGAATCATGGATAACTTTTCTTCACCACTCTGTAGTTTAAATTTTGTCTGCCAAGCATGGTAATTACTAGATTAATAAAATAATACAGGCATTTAAAAATTGGGGGAGCTATTAGAAGAACTCCTTTGGTGATACTATTCTCCTAGTAAGACTGAATTTTACAGTTTTTTAAACTGATTCATGGAGCAAAAACATTTACAAGTGCAATGTGGGCTTTAGAAATGCAAACACAGTCTCAAAATTAATAGTGTCACGTCTGCTGCTGTCTTTAAAAGACTGCAGGTGATATAGTTCACATGAATTCTAAAACAGAAATAGGAAAAAGTGCTAAGCACTGCTAGAATTAAGGGTCAAAATTAGCCCAAAGTGCAAAAGGAAAGAAACATTTTTGTTGCATCAAGGCAATTAGGCCTTTCCTCATGCATATAAGGAGGTGTGTGTGTGTGTGTGTGTGTGTGTGTGTGTGTGTGTGTGTGTTTCACATGTACATTTCTTTTAGTCTATTGAATTGAGTTCTAACATACATGTACTGTGTCCCTGTTACAGGGAACGCCAGATAATACAAGCACAATGTCTTCGGAATTGGTTTTTCACAAGGTGTTGGATAGTCTATATGAGGTGATTCTACACATTGGCATTTTATAGGAATCTCTGAGAGGACATGGATAGGAATTCGGCTCTGAGTCATGATGGGCTGCACACTGCCTAGGGGGAGGGGCTAGAACATCTGGTCAACTGGGTAAAGAAAATCTGAACTGTTCTAAAACAAAGAACTTATCAAATGCAATGAAGCATTTTAAGGAAAGGATGACCTGGGAAGAGAGAGAGCTTGGAACAAGAAAGAGGGGAGAATATGGAACCAAGAACCTAGGATACCACACTCAGAATGCAGGATGCCTCAGGTCCTCAAAACCAGAATCTCATTTTCCATATGAATATTAATATTCTTGCTTCAATCCTCTAAATCCTGACTCCTCTGACATACAGACTGATGTTTAACAGTGGCCAAAGAAACAGTATACACTCTGGGACATAACACTGTGCAGTGTATAAATTGCATTTTTGTTCTAGAAGCTGCAAAGACACCCAGAGTGACACGGAGTTCTTCCCTTGATATATGCCAAGACAACTCATCAGGTTGCTTCAACATTAATCCTAAGTACACAGTGTTAACTGTAGTTATTGAACTGACTCCAAAATTAAGATAGTGCTATAATTTTACTTAAGAATCCTAAAAATTTAACTAAAGTAATACTTTTTGTGAAAAATAGCAGCCAAAACACCTACAGGAAGATGCTTTGTTTGAAAAACCTCAGGAAATGAAAATATTTGCTGAATTAAATGCATGGTACAATTCTATAAGACCTTTCTGTGGAATGAACACACACACACACACACACACACACACACACACACACACACACACACACACACACACTTGGGAATCCTTATAAGAGACTGAATTCTGAGGAAATGACTAAAACATGACACTTGTATATTTTTTGGGTAATACTAAGTTTGTAAAGGAATGGATTACCGGGATTAAGTGGTAAATTCTAGGACTGTCACCAAGAGGTTGGTAGTGGGAGATGTAGATGATCAGGGTTTCTTCAGTGGAGTCTGCTTATCAATGTTCATTGCAGACCCATTCACCATTCTCTGCTACCCAGGTATTTCCTAGGATTCGTGTGTAAAGGACATCCCTCTTCAAAGAGTCTTTATGGCTTAGTGTATGTTTGAATGATGGGGTTTCCTTCCCTTTAAAGCCAGAGTCTCACATATTCTTGGATGGCCAAGGCTGGCCTTGAATGCCTGATCCTTCTGCTGGGATGACAGGCATGTGCTGCCTGGCTCTAAATGACAGCTTTAGCAGCTACCAGCTTACCATTCTCCTGTTCCCAAATGTCACCATCTTTGTCTCCTACAGCCAAGAGCATGCTAGGGAATCAGAGTCCCCAGTGGTTGTAAGTATGAGAAGGTTTCCTGACGTCTCATTTTCTTCACTTAAAAATGTTAACTTTGTGGAGTATGGAGAATTTCATAAGCTTAGGCAGATAATGAACTCAACCCATTGTTTGGCATATAGTAAGTACTAAATTAATAATAGCTTATCAGGGCCAGGAATCCTTAACTGCCATAAACCCATTCTTTCTATAAACACACATAACTTACTCTTTCCCACATACAGAAAGTTGCTGGTTGGGATTATTCCCCCACTAAATCCATGCTGCAAATCTATAGCTGGCCACCTTCTTCTAAACTAATGCCGGGAAAATCTTGACAGATTTCAAGGAGATCTAATACCTAAGGAAATGCTGGGCTAATCTGCTCTCTTTACTGTAAGATGCCAATGATAAGACATGGATGGGCACCCGGTGTTTCCCAAGCTTCTCTGCAAGAGCAACATTGTTAGAGAGAGCAGCAGACTTGTCTGGAGGTGGGCACACCTGGTTCTACACTGCCCTCTGGATTTTGAATCTGAGAACCTGAATGCTTCCTGGGTAATTCTAGCAGGCCACCTCTGGGGCAACCACCCTAGATTCCAGTGTCCATCACAGTGTGCAGAGTTGAGAAGTCTTGCATCACTTCTGCAGGATTGGACTTATCATGAAAGGCTAAAAAGTGGAACAGCTCTTGGCATATGATGGACATTTCAGTCCAGAAGTTTGCAGAGGATCCACTGAGATCTCAGTGTCATGGCTGCAGAGAGTGGAATATAAAAACTGAGTCTAACATGTGAAATTCATGAAGATAACAGGTTAGGTTAATATGATGAATATCACTCCAGCCCCTTCACAGAGATGTGTTTAAATTACAGCCTAATAGCTGGCAACACCCCCACAGATGCTGAACACTCACTCCCTTGGCTGCTCTGCAGCAACATCTCAGCCTTCATGTCAGCGCTTACAGGTAATAAATTGTGGAGGAGTGCACAGAGCAAGTGGCTTAAGTTCTTACACGAATGTCTGCAGTTCTTTTAGAAAGTACTAAAACTTCTAAACATGTCAAAACCTAAACAATGCTATTACCTATTAAACTATTATGAGACAAGATGTTATGCAGACTTCAGAGGGATCCAGGGAAATGACACCTCTAGCATTATTGGTAGAACCCTCCCTGAGTTTTGCCAGGGAGCATGGTGGGAGCAGTACCACCCTGAGCCTCTCTAAACCCTTTGGATTATAGTCTCACTAATTCGGGGGAAGCCTCTCTGGAAGGGCTCGAAGCCTTGCTAGGTAGGTTGGATGTAATACATGAAGGTTGTATGTGTAGCCCAAGGTAAAGCTGTTAGAGCCCTGTGTACAAGTACACACACTTGGTGGAATGGGGAAAGGTGAAGAGGGGTAGGTTGTGGCACGGGGTTAAAACGAAATGATGAATAACACACATAAAACTTGAAGGTAGGAGTCCAGGACGCTGCTTCCTGGTGGAGGCAGGCTGGGTTCCTGTGTTCATACCAGTGGAGCTGTACTTTAAAGATTCATTAGATCCATGCTGATTCACAGCCTAGACTCAAGAGGCTCCAGACTGCAGGGAACAATTAGCATGACAGACAAGAAGAATAGTTGGGAGTGAGCAAGGGGGAGGGGGTGAGTTATTCACCACAGCTTCAGCATCCCTTGGGTACCGAGGCCAAGCTTAGAGCCTGGTCTTGTCCCTTCACTTCACTCTAGGAACTGGTCTGGGCCAGTGGTGAGCGGTGAGATGCATCATTCAATCTCAAACAGCAAAAGCAAGCATTGAGGCTGAATGTGTTTTCCAATGCTCCTTCATTGTGTCTGACTCATGTGATTTGGATGAACTAGCCATTTTTTTGTACATGTTACACCAAGTAATGTTAAAATAGGGTAAAATGTAAAAAAGAACCCATCATTCAACGTTATTTAGCCCTAGTAAGATGCTCCTTAGCAATAAGGCAAGAGGGTAACAAAATGTGCACATCTGAAAAAACAAAACAAAAACAAAAACAAAAAACCATGACTGTGACATATCCAAGTTCAAGTGCATCTTTGTCGGGGTGCAGTCAACCTCAGTACTGGAGATTACAGGAAACATGGTAAACAGCAGCAAGATCACAGCACCTTTCTCTAAGCTCTGCAAAGCTGGGAGTTATCCTTACTTAGACTGGGGGTTTGGGACCCAGGAAAGTTCACAAGCCTTTGTCCTAACATCCGAAAACTAATAAAATGACACTTGTGTTCTTGTCTAGGCCACTGGTTGGTCTGAGCAGGTCAGAAACACAAGTGTCAGCTTCCATAAAACAAGGGGACAGGACTAGATCGTGTTTGAAGTCTTCTTTGAGAGTTTTTATTTGGCATCTCTGTGATTTCGGTAAAAGAGATACAACAAATACCACAGGCATTTCGGGTGTGTGCACACGGCTTTAAGCAAAGCTGCCTGCAGAAAACGTGGGAGCAGCCTGTGGGCGGCCCGAGGCAAGAGGTGCACAACCTTTTTCTCTCCACTTGGGGGAGCCTGTGTCTCACCAAAGGCTGTAGGTCAGTCCATCGTGCTTCAAGGAAAACTCACCAACAAAAAGAGGGGAGACCCAGAACCAGATAAACGTGCCTGTGTGTGTGTGTGTGTGTGTGTGTGTGTGTGTGTGTGTGTGTGTGTGTGTGTGTGTGTGTGTGCGCGCGCGCGCGTGCATGTGCATGTGCGTGTGAACATGTTGTATTACTATTTTTCTCAGCTTATGAGAAAGCATGTTTGGAAAACCATACTTGGCATACACTTCTGAGTTAGAATTTTCCCAGATCGTTTTTAACACCTTGCCCCCTCTCCTCAGTGTGCCCACTCCTTATCTCTTCACCAGTCTCCTTGCCTGCTACTCCCCACCCCCACCCCCACCATTCCTGTTCCCCTCCCCCATCTTCCTTTCCTCCTCATGGTCCACTGCTCACTCTTTTTCCTCATTTCTATTCTTCTAGGTATTTTTGGTTCATTATTTCCTCATCTTCCCAGACCCCTCCCTTTCCTGTGTCCCCTCCAGTCAGCTTTGACTCAGATTACCTTCATGTGTCCCTTCTTTCTCCCTCAGCCTCATCCTGGGGGATTAGACCAGCACCCATCCCTGACCACCATAACCCAGGATCACGCTGACCCTCACTCATAGACTCTCCTTCCATCCTGCCTGTCACCCTACTTGATGGACACTTATTTAAACGGTCTCTTTTCATCAAAAAAGGCATCTCCACCTGCTAAAATATCTTGTGGTTCTATCCCAAATGCTCCTGGCCATTAGGCCTGTCTGGCTACTCCGCTAAACATCCTGTCTTCACTCTTTTGAACTGATATTTAACTTTCTGCTTCTCACAGAAGGCCAGAGCTTGGATTAGATTTACCACTGGATACAGTTTCATTTCCTAACCGGAAATGGTCTGACCCTAAGAAGAAATTCAAAATAAGGTCCTGGTCAGGTGTGACAGCCCACACCTTTAATCTTAACTGTCAGAAGGCAGGGACAGAGGGATTGCTGTTTGAGGCTGGCCTGGTTTTATAATAATGTTTAGATCATCCTGGGTACGTAATGAGATCCTGTCTTTTAAAAACAGGAGTTAGCACTTAGTTCTGTCGGGCATCAGGAGCTTTTCCTAACCTGGTCATCACCCCTGCTGTGTACTCTGACTCTTCCTGGCTGACCTTGGCCTGGCCAAATCATAGCTTCCAGACATGCCTACAGGGAAGGAGTGCAGTGCATTGGGGTGGGGGTGGGGTATACTGACCTTGGCTGTTGGCCTCCAACCTTGCCCTTGATGAAAACAGATCCCCCCTTCCCCCCTAGGTTATTACCATAGAGGTGCGGGACCCATCTGACACAGCTGTGGAATAAATGAGTGGAGATGTTTCTTAAATGATTAACTGTGAATTAAAGTGGCTGGATTTGAGGGCCACACTGGACAGCAAGTGTGATGATGTGCAAAGAGTGGGGGAGGAGAGAGAAGACTGGAGAGAAGAGATGTTAACTACTTGGAATCCAGGTCTGATCTTGAGGGGAGTGGGTACATGTGCACATGCATTTGTGCGCGTGCGTGTATGTGTGTGTGTGCATGTGTGGGACTCTGGCAGTACACTGCTTCCTCTCTAGTGTCAGTCATTTTCCTATAAAAGAAGCGAGCAAAACCTAATAGTTGAGAGGACTCTCTGGGCCCTGACAGCACAGATTGCTTAAAAACCAAGCTCATACAAATATGACTAAATCTCCAAATCATCAAAAAGAAGAAACAGAGCCAGAATTTAACAGAAAGAAAAGCATTTTTAACAAAAGTTGTCATTATTGAAGCTGAGTATCTAACAACAAAAAGAATATTTTTTTTAATTGTAAATTTTAGATTAGGCAAAACTTTACTTTTTGGAGAATCTATTTATAGAATACGCTCTATTGTCTAAACATTCCAGGAAGGCTTAGCAAAAACACAATGAAAATAGGCATAAGTCCTGTGTAGACAGCACAGCCATTATCTTTTATTTAGCTCTATAAGAAGAGAAAAAAATGCAGTTCCGGAGGGCGGTAGAGGATAAGGCTGTCGTCCCACGTCACCTTCTAACTGGGGTGACACTATTGCTTTTATGTACTAAGTCCTGCCCATCCTATAGGGACATAGACAAAGTAGAATTTCTCTAGTTAACACCCACAATGATCAAGGTTCTTGAGACAGATCCCACCCACTCAAACACATGTACCCTGCATGTTTGACACCTTGGTGGCCATTTTTCATAGATGGATCAGTAGTAAATGGCTGAAATGTAATCATCATATAAACTTTGGTCTAGGTACCAAATTTCCCAGTGACACAGCCAATTATATCACTAAGGTAGGGCTGACCACTGTCAACCCCTTTTTCTGGATTAGTCCCCCATGGTCCCCCCCTCCTACCCTATCTCCCCTACAGGTGGATAACCTGGGCTACAGACCAGTCATAAGGGGAGTATTTCTCAGATAGACAGCACTGAACTGCTATGTTAAAAACACAAACAAATGGGGTTAAACAGAGCCTCCTGGCACCTCCAGTTAAAAATAGATGCTTTCAGAGAGGTACAGTAATCTTGAAGAGTATGTAAACAGGTGTCATGGCAACTGCATGTCTTCCTACAAAGGAGATTCCAGGAAACTCCTTCACTCAGAAAGCCCATTATTTTGCTGGTCTAGGAGGCTCTGGTAGTAATGCTGGGGAATAAGTCATATATTGGAGTTCTTCTCTGTTCTTAGAGTTTCACAAGCAACTAGTCAATTATGAGTTGAATGACATTAGCTGCAAGTTTGCAAGATGTAATTTTATTTTTTAGCCCATCCATCCACCCACCCTGTAAATATTTACTGTAAGTTTATGTGGTACCAGGTTCATAGGACCAGGTATTGAATATACAGAGAATGCCTGACTCTTCTTAGTTTACAGTCCTTGTATTTTCCAAGTTTTGCCAATTGCCATCTTATCTTTATTTATTAGAGATTTTAGAATTATTATACTTTCTCTACTAATCAGAACCTGCACGGCTTAAGTAAAAAGTACACAGTGCAGTAAAACTCCAGCTCACAGCTTGATATTCCTGGATGATCCTTCACATTGTTGATAATTTAAAACATTAATTTCTTTTAGTCAGTTGCCTTCTAACTCATTACAGAATTCTTGATTTAAATGCAGATATGCAGTAATACAGCATTATTGCTAATGTTACGCTACAATATAGTGATTGCTGATCAGATAGTGGGATTCAGGATGTTCTACACACAGTGAGCTGTCCTTGACTATGTTGATGTCCCAGGTTGGCCCTGAAGCCCTGATCCCCTGCTTCAGGCTCCTGAGTGCTGGGATCCCAGGCATGTGCCACCACCCTCTGCTTACATTCTTGTGAGTGTCTCTTCTGCTATATTTGTCTTCTTTCTCTCAAGTTTGACAGAACACTGCTCACTCACTTTGTTTGGGTGCCTGATTCTTACAATATTTACTGCTTTTATTTACTGTAGTCTGGGAAACTATAGAACCACGAGGTAACAAGGCTTGGGGGAGGAGAAAGAGATGCTGGTGTGGAAAGAAAGCCGTCTAATCTTTGTGACATTGTTTAGTTGCCCCGGGGCTGGTTTTCACACTTATCTGTTTACTTTTTAATTTTTAAAAATTTATTTTACATATTTATTTATCTAGTCATATTTATTTTCACATACCAACCACAGTTTCCCCTTCCTCTTCTCTTGCTGCTCTCCCTACATTCTACCCCCCCCAACATCTCCATTAAGAAAGGGTGAGGCATCCCAGGGGAATTAACAAAGCCTGGCATATCAAGTTGAGGCAGGACCCAGATCCTCCCCCTGCATCAAGGCTGAGCGAGGCCCCCCCAGCTTAGGGAATAGGCTCATCTGGTTGGTTCTTCACTGTGTTCTGAATAGGGAACGTGCCTGGCAGTGCCATCAGAAAGTGTCTGTTCCTTCCATTCAGAGTGCACAGTTCATATGGTTTAATTTCAAGTTAAAAAGAAATTGTTAGAACTACATTTTGTGAGTCATAGGTAGAATTACAGCTATTTAAAGAACTATAAAACCATTTACCATGGCCTGCTAGAGTGACACCCTGAAATCAGAATAAGAAATGGAATTGAGCTAGATGTTTCATTATTAACTATTCCCCTTTAAAGTGAATATTCTTTCCCCTTGGTTTCGCAAAAGCAGCATTCACAGGCAGTGCATGCTGTGGTGTCGAGGTGTCCATATTTACCTAGTGTATTTGTGAGATCTGTTAATTCACAGGCCATAGTCAAAGTGATGCGATTTACCAATGGCCAGTCTGATGTCTTCTCAGATATCCTGGAGGAGATGGGGTGATAGTAAGATGGGCTCAGATGATAGAATTTGGGGCAATGGTCAAGAACGGACTTATTAGAATCAAAATACTGTGTGTCTGGACTGGGTAAATCAAATAATGATGTTTATGATGGGGGGGGAGTGGAGATTTTTATCAATACTTTAAAAAGGTAGAACACATGCTCCTCCAGCCCCGAGTTTCCTGACAAGTTAGATGTGGTGTTTACGAAACTTGACAGGGCCAAGTCATCACAACTGTTATTCTCCATCTCTCATAGTCCAGGATTCTTTCACAGCAACTCTTGCTTGCCTGGAGGTCATTCTTAGCATAGAGCAGTAAGGAAGCTTCATTTTTTCAGAGTGAGACTGTCCTAATAGCAGCCATTTTCCACTCATGACTATTTGAATGTTCTAAAATTAAGAACAATACAAATTGAGGTCCTTAGAAGTTGAGTGGCTGCACATATGTCTTGGTTACTGTGTTGGATGGTGTACTATAGACTTCCTCCCACTGCTGACAGCAGCCTGGACCATGCCATCAAGTCCTGCCTCAGGATGGTTCTCCACCTGGGCATGTGATTTCCTTGGAACTTGTGAAGCTAGCTTTATCTCCAGGGTTCAGTCTCAGATCACCAAGTCCCAGAACTAGCCTCACTCAGCTTTCTCTGTGGCAGGCTCCTGAGAGGGCTCAGGGACGTCTTAGTGTCATATTTTTGTCCCATATATCTCAAGATTCTTTCTACTTGAATTTTAAAAACTGAGTTATCTCTACATTTGTCATACTAGTATTCTTGCTGACCATCTGCTAACAATAAATATGTTATTTTTGTTATATATATTATATATATATGTTAAATATATTCTGTTGTATATGTATACAACAGAAAGGATTCTTATATCAAGCTTGGAGCTAGAAAATGGGCTGTGAGGTTTTAGTGTTCTGTGATTCTACTTCAACTAAAACAGAGTGGTGATTGATGATGTTTCTATGAGTTATCAAGAAATGTGATGTACCAAATATTTTGGTATATTTATATATATAAATGGTTGAGGATACAGATGTTTGAATAGTCAGGAATTGAGGAAATAGCTTGAGATAAAAGTTGAACAGAATTTGAAACCGAGAGACCACAGTAGAGGATGGTTAGTCCCAGGTGAATGCTGAAGTCAGGATTTCCCACAGCCTTCATGGGGGTAAAGCTACTCTTGCTTTCTCAGTGCTATGGTACCCAGGCTAACTGAGCACCCAGGCTAACTGAGCACATGAGGATGCTGTGTGCTCCTCATGAAAGCTGAAAGTACATACAGAGCAATTACTTCTCTTTCCTCTAAGAATTTTGTACGATTATGGAGATAGGGTGAACAAGAAACTGACTACAAGATTGATCGACTAAGAAAGAGAATGTCAGGTAAAATGGAAGGCTTACCAGTGGCTTTGATCCACTTGATGGGCAGCCAGATGCCTGACATTTGCACCCTCAGTGTGCTCAATTGAACCCCCCACCAACATACTTGTTATGGAAGTCATAGATCTCCTGGATGTTGCCAAAGATGATGTGCTCCTTATTGAGGATCCCAGGGGGTATCTCCTCCACACCACTGGTCATTTCCCACAGGTATGTCTGTAAGATGGTGAGGGATTCATCACTGGCAAGCATGACACAAGAAACTGAGACAATGGAGGCAAGAATATGACTGTGTATGGAGTTCAAAAGGTGAAGTGCTAACCAATTAGGACAGAGAAAACCTAGCCACTCCATCACTCTGAGCCTCAGCATAGCCAGCCACCAGTCTTGTTATTTATTAAAACTGTGTCATGATTTGTATTTTGAAATGAAGTGCCTGACATGCTCCCCTCCCCCCCCTTTTTTGGTCTGTGTGGTGATATATTCTGCCCTCTGATTATTCCAGACTGATTTTATTAAATATAAAATATATCACCACAGCTCCCGCTTGAGAGAGGTATATGTCTTCTTTTCAAGAGCCTTTTAAACTCTTGTGCATTTGCACCTGACTCTGGAAGATCTCCTCAACTGCTCTTTTGACAATCCAGCAGAATGGCAAGAGCACTGGGCTGCTCTCAAGGGGTTGACAAGGGCTAGCATGCCAGTTCTGTATCAGAGCCGGAAACTGATCACAGTGAGACTTACCTCCAAGCACTCATGTAAGTCCCTCACATAAGCCTTCTCTGTTTGGAGCAGTTCAGCCATAATGAATCTAGAAGGAAGCAAATGAGCTTTGAGTTGCTTATAGATACATTGCCTCCTCCCTTCCAATTTCACTTCTTCACCCCAGCAATGATGCTCTCTCTCTCCCCAGTCACTCTCACCCTGGTCTTCTCTTTCTATGCTTTCTCCATAAGCTGGTACTACCTTGTACAGTGCTGGTACACATGCACTGTCAACTGTATGTGTACACAGCCATATGTGTACAAGACGTGGGAGTGCTCACAGGATAGCTCAGCAGCAAGACAGTCTGAATCACAGTTTTCTCATAGCTCCCAGAATGCTCTCTGCTCAGTAGTTTATAGATATACATGGACATAATTCAGTACTCAAATTAAACAGGTTCCAAATCGGGCAGAGACGCCTAACATATCACTGAGCTCAGGGCTTTACGAAGTTTTCTGTAAAGATCCAGGTTATATTTATGGGCTGTCCAGTCTCTGGCAAAACTACTCAGCACAGCTGCTGTAACATGAGTGATACCACAGAGATAAGTGCAGATGTGTTCCAATGAAACCAGGGCATTAAAAGTCTTACATGTCTCCCTATGAGGTCTCTGATTTCTTCAACCAGTTAGCATATAGAAAATCCTTTTTAGATTGTAGACTATATAAAAGAGAAGATGAGTCCAGTTTGGCCTGAGAGCCACAGTTTGTTGATCTCTGTCCTTGGTTGGTTCTGTCACTATTTAGGCAGTATTTCCAATGAGATTTATTTGCATCACAAATCTGTGTACATAAAACTGGCATGCCCAATATTACTTCATAATGTTACATGATTGATGCTCTTCAGGCTGTGAACAGAAGTTTATGTTCTGAATCTTTCTTTCCCTTTTTCTTTTAATCCCCCACAAAACAGGGTTTCTCTGTGTAGCCCCTGGCAATCTTGGAACTCACTTTATAAACCAGACTGGCCTTGAACTCAGAGATTTGCCTGCCATTGCCTCCTGAGTGCTGGACTAAAGGAGTGTACCACCACCACCACCTGTCTGTGCTCCGTATCTTTCAGGAAAGGACCCCCTCTTTGGACTCTTAAATAACGTAATGGACTTGAGCATGTATGATGCATGGCTTCACTTTTGTGCATCTACTGTACTTCTTATCTCCATAATCTTTATTAGAAGTAGTGCTTTTAAGTGGGCAAATGATAATCCAATCAAATCCAAACTATTATGTGTACATATCTATCTTACATGTTCCGTATCAGTTTTTCATATGGTTCACTCTATAGTTCCTGTTTTCAGATGCTCTGCCATATTAAAACTTTGAGAAACTATAACCCCAAGGTGTGTCCTTTTGAAAACAGGACCAGAAATTCTGTGTGGGCAGCATCTTTCCCCTAAAATGGTGAGCTTTCCCCTAAAGCAATGTATCATCCTAATAGTGGCTTTCTATTAAAGGATTGATCTAAAGACTTCACTCTTGTAGAAGTCAATTAGCCACTCTCTTCTCATACATCTGTTGGCAGAATGGAAAGTGTGTGAACATTGGGCTTAGACAAACAGGAGCTGAGTTACAAATCTGTCAACCACTAGAACTAAGACCTGATTCTCCAGACCTGGGAAATCCAACCAAAATTGTTCCAAGGATTGACCAAGATGGTGTGAGAAAACTATCTGGCCCATGGCATCTGGGCGGTGCTCAGGGTCAGGTGTGTAGGTTGCTATGAAACCCGGGAAGATCTGGAGGAGCACAGCCGGCATGGGGAAGACATCTTTGGTCTTTGCCTTGGCTTTACTTTCTTGCTCTTCCTCCTCCACCTGCTCCCTCTGTGCAAACCTTCCTTATAATGCACCCCTCCATTCTCTCCGCTGTCCCAGAAGGAAGCCAGGAGGGCCAGCCAAATAGAATCCTCTCCTTGGCTTCCGTTATGGCTTGAACTGTGTCCCCCAGAGCTAGTATATTCAAACCCTACCTCTCCATTCCTCAGATATTGACTTTATTTGGAAATAATCATTACAATCCAAACTGGCCAATGTCCTTAGAGAAGGGGAGATTTGCACACAGGCATACATATATTCAGGAAGAATATCACATGGACCTGAACATTCCACTAAGAAATTGAGAGGCCTGGAGCAGATCTTTTCCTCTCTACCATCAGAGAGAGCTGAACCTTCACACTCCTCGGCTTCAAGTCTCTGGCTTCCAGGACAAGTATGTGTCTGTTGGTAAGGTTCTCAGTTGTGGTCCTCTGCTACACAGCTCTACAAACCAATACAACCTCACATGAAAGACACTCTGACTTCCCAAACTCTTGTTTCTTCAGTCATAGGGAAGCTATGATTCCTTTTTCATTTTGATAAAACTAACTATGTAATCCCAGATGCACTGACTTCTTTCTAGCATCACTCAGAATATAATACAATGGTCTTCATAAAGCCTCTCCCATGATCTCTGCATATGTGTGATTTTTATATTCTCAGCTTAAAAAGGTAAAGTATCAAGATATTGTAAGATTAATATAGCTCATTCTTCACATGTTCAAGGCTTTGTAATTCTTGAATGTGAAATGTGAGTCAATAACCACCTTCTAACCAACCAACCAACCAAAAGAACAATGTATTCTGTCTAGCTGCAGTCAAGATTCACTAAGAATGTATCCTTGGTGGATGGGATCCAGAATCCCTGTGGGTGTCTCTATCTGCAATTGTTCAAGTTCCTTCTATAAAATGGCATAGTGTCTGCATGTAACTTACACACATCCCCATACACTTTAAGTAACTTCTACATTACTTATAAGGCCCATGGCAGTGTAAATGCTATACAAATAATTGTTGCATTATACCATGTCAGAAATAATGACAAGAAAATAGTCTGTGTACGTTCAGTACAGGCATAATTTTTTCCTGAATATTTTTAATCCAGGGCCAGATAAATGGGAGCATGTGGGACATGTGAATATGTAGAACTGTCTGAACTTGGAGAACGGAGCAGGAATCTAATTACAGATTGGTCTTAGCACTCTAAGTGGATTCTGGCCCTCGCTGTTTTTATTCTGAGAAAAATAAGGTTTAATGTATGAACGTCTCAGGCAACTTCAGATTCTTCCATAAAGTTTGAATCTTATCATCCTCTGTCTCACTTGCCTCTTTTCCACGAGCCAGCTGTGACATAGGTGTAAACTTAGGTAGCAACTTTATCTCTGACCTCTACAACTCATTCTCAAGGCCAATTTCAAGGTACTTACTCCTTTCATTTTAAAATATTATTCAGCAGGCAAAAACTAGAATCCAAATATAAACCAGATGCAGGGGTGGGGGAGGGGAGACATTGGAATTCCTTCCATAGCACCGGATTTTCTTCTGGACAGAACACATCCCAGAAAATCAAGTAAGAAAACTGATGCTGTCAACTGTTTTTCCCTCCCTCCCTCCCTCCCTAGTTTCTTCTTTAAGGTAAAGTCTCATTACATAACTCAGGCTGGTTCTGAAGCTGCCAGTGTTCCTGGCACGAGAGGTCTGTGTCACTGTGTTTAGCTATGGGGTTCATTTGTTATGCAGTTTTGGATACCTTCTTGACCCTCAATAAGGTTTAATTTTCTTATCCAATAATATTCCATAAACTTCTTTTGGTCAACTGTGGTATCCCTATCACTCTGGGACTCAGTGGTTTATATAAGAGAGTATGAAATATTCCTCATCACCAAAGATCTTAAAATCTATTCAGTGAGACATGACCACAGATTAAGTAAAGAAGTCTAAATCTTCAAAAAGGAATGGAGTAAGGGTAGCAGAGGATGTAGGTAAGAGTTCACGGAAGCATGTGCTATATGACTAGGTTTTAAAGACTCAATAGAGTTGAAAGGGGGACCAAATACCACCAAAAGGAGGGTTCTAAAGCCAGGAACGCTGCATGAACACTATTTAACATTCTTGTTGATGAGGAACTGAGTGACAGCGATCTGAAGTATGTCACTTGAATTGGAAAGCAGTCTGAAATAAGGCTGACTTAAGTGGGGTCTGATGGTGGTATGTTGAGAATTCTGATCATTGTTCAGAGGGCAACACGGAACCATTTGAAATTTGGAGCTAGTGAGAGAGGTAATGGAAGGGAATATGGTGTATGCAATGATGAAGAGCCAGAATTCTGCATCTATTTGTTACATGCTGATCATGGAATTTGGGGAGAGCTGCTTAGCTTCCCTAGGTCTGACTTCTGTTATGTGAAGTGGTTTGTTTTGGTTATTCTTGAGTTTTAACACTGAAGTAAAATTTGATGGTCTAAGGAGAAAGTGCCCCCTGGGAAGCCCCTGCTACCTTAAGTACACATGGATATAGTAGAGAATGGAGAAGCTGAGAGGTCTCTACTGAGCCTATCTCCTCAATGTTCACCCCAACATCTGCAGGTAGAGGAGGTGACACATTAATCTGTCACAAGGGATGGGTAGCAAGCCCAGAAAATAAGGAAGAGCCTGCTAACTGCCTTGGGAGCCCTCTCCCCATCCCTGCCCCACCCCCAGCCTCCAATCTGCAGTGGGAGCCTCCTCCCCCTCCCCTGCTCCTCTCACCCCCTGCCCCTCCTTCCCCCACATACTCTTTCTTCCTAGCTGACTTCCGTTTCTCTTCATTGACTTCATGGTTAGCGTCTCGAAGCTTCACCTCACGATCTGAAAGGCTTGCTGGGATGATGTCCAGTTCTAGGTCCTTGTTATCCTGCATGAGAAGTGTCTCAGAGGTGAGGTCACCTTGGGGGAGCCTTAGCAAAGTTTCTCAAACGAATTGGGGGTTTGGGGGAGGGCAGAAAACCACCTCATGGAAGACGACAAGATGGAAGAACCCACAGCCTTCTTGATAGGGTAATTCTTCCTTTCAAGTAAAAAAGGTATAGAATTCTGGCCAAACATTTAGTGCCATTATCTGAAGCTACAGGCATTATGTATCTGTTTTCCAGGCTTCTGGTCTTGATTAAATCTAAACATGAATTAGCCAGAATTGGTTCTTCATCAATAAAATAAATGTGAAACAGAAATACAGGAAAACACTTCAAACCTCTCATTTGTCAAGAGTAAATAAACTTTTTTATTTAAACAAGAAGTCTCCCATGGAAACAGGAACAGAGTGCTCAATGAGTGACTGAACCCTGTAATTGCTCATCTCTGCTTGCTTACGCCATCATCGGCTTTATGTACGATGGAGCCCACAAAACAAAAAAACAAAACAAAACCCTTACTGCCTGGGGGAGCCTCAAATTTCAGTGGTTGGTTTGATCACTTTATTCAAGACTTCTTTGCTGTGGAGCATGGGGCTGTTTAAAGATGTATGAATTAGAACTTCTAGGATTAAATGCCAGGCTGAATTTAGCTCTTAATTCATAGGTTACCAACCTCGATTATAAAAAGAGATTAAAAGTCAGTCTTCCTTTGCTTCATAGAACTTATTGCCTTCTCTCGGCTGAACCATCAACAGCCTTTACACCCCGTGCCCTTTATTCCTGAGAATTGTTCTCATCATGCTAGGGACTCTAATCATTGGCTCACTAACATAATGGGTTAGACGATAGTGTTGTTAACGCACTTGGAGAATAAACCACTATACTAGTAACCCAGATAGAGTTTATTTAGGAAGCTTGTGGGAAGAGGAGATGGAGATGGAAGAAAATGAGAACGAGCCATTTGAGGTTTTTGAGTTATGAGGGCCGCAAGTGGGTACAGGTTTACATAGCCACACCTGATGTGCTTAAGGCTGAAAGGGGCGTGTCCTCCCCCCATGCATGCTTTGGTGGGGCCATGTTAAAAGAATGCATTTGCCAGGTAGTTACCATGGCCAGAAATCCTAACAGATAATATTAAAGAGAGGAAAGTAAAGGGATCAGTCCTCAGAGCCAACAGTTAACCACACAGAAACAAATACAACAAAACCACAACTCTTGCTTTGTATTCAGAGGCCTTGCTCCTGGCCAACCAAAATCTTCAGTACACAGAACATTAATCATGGGAGTCGGGGGCTTGAGATGAGTGGGCCAGTAATGTCCCTCAAACCTATTAGAAATGCACTCTGTTCGTAGGGTCCGTAGCTCGGAAGGACTGCCCAGGAAATGTGCTCCCTCAGTGGTGATAAGGCTAGCGGTACCGAGGGAGAGGAGAAAGGCGCTCCAGTGGCCAGCACCTGATACTCACCTCTGTGTTGACTCCCAGGGCTTTCTCCAGAGAGTACCGGTACTTCCCCATCCTCAGGGAGAAGTCTCGATAGTGCTTGTCCACCGTGGTCACCCATTTCCTTATCTCGGTGGCATGGATGTGGCCCTTTTCCACGAAGCTGTCTGCTAGCTGGATCAGCAGCTTCACCTTCTCTTTTGTTTGCTGCTCCAAGAGATGGTCTAATATTACTTGATCATATCATTTCTCAGGCCCTTTGGCCCTGAGTCTCCCCGCCCCCTTTCTCTGCACAGCAGCCACAGGTACCTTTCAGCTGATAACAGGGTTTACATGGCAGCTTTGCCACTCACCTTTTGGGTGGCCTAGAGCAAATTATTTAAATTATTTAAATCTCCCATGCTCTGTCAGTTTCTCCACTCACAAAATAGAAATCACAATAGCACCTGCTTCATAACGTTATTGCAAACATTAATGGGACAGCAATGTCTACTGGCTGGAGCATGCCTGGAACATAGCAGGTGCTCAGAAGGGCTACTACAGTAAGAGCCTGGGCTGTGGAGCATCGTCTTCCAGGCATGATGTGGCCATGGCCCTCTTGGACTGTCAGCAGCTGTGATCACCTAAAGGAGAACAGCACAGCTTAGGTCTATTAACTTCCCATCATGAAGGATGTGTAGGGCTCCTGAGGCCCTACCCTTCCCAAGGATTTATAGACAGTTAAAGGTTATTAGTGGGAAGAACTCATGAGGTCACAACTATTGTAAAAGATATATAAGCAGTTAATAGTTGCTAGGGTCAGTGACATTTCCTTCACTGGTGCAGAGGCTTGAAGTTTGACACACACACGTAAGTAACCCTTCAGACATGCTCTTATTGATTGGAACTGTTCCTTTAGTCTGTCTTTCTGGTGCCTTATCTGGGTAAGAAGGCATTTGCTCATGTCTCCAGAAAAGATTCATACAACTAGTTAAGTTAGAAATGGCACTGCTACTGATACAAGGTTCCCTTATACTAATATAGAGATTTCACTGACTTATAGAGCAACGTGCTATGATCACACCTGAGACAGGGGAATTTTAAAACACCTTTAGGAAGTATGCAGGAGGAGATGGACAGGTCTTTTGAGCCAGATGCAAAACTTGAGGTCCAGCTTTTAGTACTGGTCCACATTGATGCTATCAACAGTGACAGCCACATTTGCCTCTGATCCTCTCTGTTCCTAGTTGGTGCCCATCTCTGTGCCAAGGCAGGTGCTCCACATTATGCAAGCTGGCATTGGTTAGGATCTGATGAACCTAACTAGTAGACTCCTATCTGCTTTACTATGAGATTTTATCTTTGTTTCTGTTTGAGGGAGATAAAGGAGTTAATGGAGTAGATGCCCATTACAGGGCTAACCAGGCCGAAGTCTGATGTGTGTTAACTTCATTTGTAACAAGAATTTGTCCAACATTTCCTCAGTCTACAATTCTTTGCAGAGAGCACAGGCTGGACTTGGGGGGTAAACAATGTTCAGAGGGGTAAAGATTTTCATACAAAATAGTTGATGGCTCAAGGCATCATGTAATTGAATGTCAACGTGAGAAGTATGCTTATAGCAGAGGGACTCTACAGGGGATGAAGGAAGAGCTGTATGGAAAGGCAGAGAAACAGAAGCATGAGCGCCACAGACACTTGCCCATCTTTTAGCATAAGCTTGAATTTTGAAATTTATATTTATCAGAAATACTTGAGGAATCTTAAGGGAAGTGAAATAACATTTGAATAATGTGCAAGAAGGAAAATGTTCTTTTAAGAAGAGGAGGTCCAAAATTCGAACCATGCTACAATCTGGAAAACGGAGGCACAAACATCATGAGGGCTGCACTTAAAAAGACAGCAGATCTTTCCTAACTTGCAAGATGGCCAGTGAAATAGCTGGTAAATGGGACACCAAGGAAAAGAAAACTGAAGCCAGGCAGGCTGGTGCCGCAGACTCAGCTGCAAAGGATGACCCTAAGGTGAATAGGCTTGAGAAGGGACGCACTGTCCTGCTTAGGGAAACCAGCAGATACTACCTGCCTGCTGTACAAGAGGAAGTACTCAGCTGCTAAGTCCAGCACCGGAAAATGGTAAACAGAAGATTTTAGCTACTGTCACAAAACTGTTTAGTGCTGACAAGAAAGCGGGTAGCCACTAGCTAAGCTTTGCAGGATGCCCAGCTATTCCACTGAAGGTATGTACGGACGGAAGCTGCTGAGCGGCAGCAGAAGCCCCTCCACCACTGTCTGGATCCTCCTTAAAGAGTACCATGGGGGCAAGAGGGTGCCTTTCCTGATACAGCAGCACTAGCTTGCTACTTGTAACAGGACCTTCCCCCTCAATAGAGATCCTCTCTATATAGAATACGTCAGAAACTTGCCATCGCTACCTCCATATGAATTGATATCGGCAATGTGGAATTTCCAAATGCACTGTCATTTCTTCAAGATGGCAGCCCAGACACCCGGCAGGTGAGATCTTCACCACAGAAAGAGAAAATATGAGGTTACAGAACAGCATAAGATTGATGGTCTCTTTGGCAAGTTTTGCCAAAGATCAAAGCTATTCCTCAGTGCCTGGGCTACATGTAATGCGTTTTCTCACCAACAAATAGAATTTAATCTGACAAATCCGTGTTCCAAATTTCTTACCAAGAATCTAAGCAAACAGTTGATTCATCACAACAAAGCAAACAAAAGAAGGCAGTAGGGCCTCTATTTACTCTACCATTCCTGCCCTCTAAGAACCCTATTTCACATACCCCTTCCCAAGAGAGAAATGTCCCAGGGGAGCAGAGTGCTCTGCCTGATACATGTCCAGGGGCACAACACAATTAGTCTCTCCTTCTTCGGCACACTGGGCTGACCAGGCCTGAGAGTCAGGGCCAGAAGGGCTTCGGAGTGGGAAAAAGAGGTAGGTGTGAGGTGTCTGCAGCCATGTAGTGTCCATTTTGCTAGTGGAACCTGAATTGGGCACTTTGGAGGTAGAAATAGGAGGATATCCCTCTACCATGAACTGGCAATAGTAACTACACCATTTCCTGGTGTAGAAACCTGGGATCCTGAAGACGTGCACATCATTTCTCTTAGAGTTTTTATCTTTTCCTTGAATTGGGTGGGGGGAGTTCTTTTTGGCTACTATTTTCTTAAAAGAGTATCAGAGATGAGCACAGCTAAGATCTATCACTCCAATGGAGCACAACCATGGCGTGGCCTCCACAGAATACAATCTGAAACCACGGGACTTGTCACATTCCCAGCTGCAGCTGATGAGATCAGAGGTAAAAATCTTGTCAGGACATCAGTAGGTGACCAATCACTTTTCAGGTGTCCTGGCTTTAAAGGCTACAAAAGAAAGACAGCAAAGTAAAGGGTAGGAACAGCCAGGGTGAGCTCAGAGGTTTGAGCCAGCATGGCGAGCGGCGGGACTCCTCCATCATGTTCCTTAAGACAGCAGGAGTTCAGTGCTGTTGAAGATGGAGCCGCTGGAACACACTGCTGGAAAGCTGCTTTGGAATGGGAAGCTTCTCAAAATTAGACAGAGAGGCACCGTACAACCCAGCCCCCGCACTCCCATGGGTACATGTAAGAAAGCTGAGAAGAAAACGCTCGCATGAAACTTGTATGTAGTACTAATATAACACTATTCACAAACCCCCATAAAACATAAAATTCATAAAACTAAGTGTCATTCATGTGATAGACAGTAAGTAAATATCTATCCAATAAATGATAAAGCTGTATCTGTGTAATGAAATATTTAGTCATCAAAAAAGATGAGGTGCTGACACATTAAAACATGGGATGCTAAAAACATGCTAAAGGAAAGAAGCCAGACAGAGAATTACGTATTGAATGATTCTGTTTGTAGGAAATGTATGGTAAGGGCACATGCCTGAGGGAATGAGAAGTTACTGCTAATTCAAAGCTCTTGAGCTTCCACTCAGCTGTGGTAATAATTATAAAGCTTGTGAATATATTAGAAAAAAACCCACTGGGTTGTAAAAAAAAATCTAAAAACAGTTTTGTGTTTAGAAGAAACAGGATTCTGTCAGATGCTGAGAAAGATGCTCAGCCTCCCTGTCATCAAGTGCCAGTTTCCCTATAATTTCTGGAACAATAAAAAGTATCATTGGTATTCTTCTAACTGGACTGTCTATAGGCACACCACAACATGCAATTGCCTATTTTTAACCTTGCCAAGTCTGTCTTCCCTTTATTCTTATATTGGAAGGTTTTTATAATAAAATTGCCTTTCTATATCCAGTGTTTCTGTTCCTTGATCTTTTGTTTTCCAGCAGAGCATAATAACTCAGTGTAACCTGCTGCACCGCTCAATTGTGTTCACCACCATACTTCTCTGTCACTAACGGTCAGTTTGCTTTTTATACTAAATTTTCATTTCACTGGCTATAGAGATTAAAAGCCAGAGCTGACTGGTTACTAGAGCTTTGCCTCTGGAAGGTGGCTGAGGTGAAGCAGGGATAGAGACTCTTTTGTTGGGCTGTTAGCCAGTAGATATTCTGACACAAATAACTGAGATTGAGAATGTGCTAGATACAACAGGGCAACCACTAACAGACATCTTCCAGCCGGAAGACAGGAAATGAAGAGTCAAGCTAGAAAAGGGGTGTTAGCATCAAGTATAGTAATTCTAAAGTCTATCCAAGATTCCTGATGTTCATGTATGTTTGTGACTTCCTTTGGATGTGTGGGCTGCATCAGTTAACCTGGGGAACACAAGGTGAGTAAAGTGGGTTCTTGTCTTCAGGGATATGGCAGGAGATATCCTTGCATAAAGAATCCTTAAGAGATTCAGACTCCTATTGGAGATATCACTGCACAAAGACTTCTGGAAAAAACATGGCTTGTGCCAACTGCCCAAAGGTTATACAGATAAAGGCTGAAACAGCCAGGGGATAGCCCTGTGGTATTCAGCAGGTAGACAAGACCACAGAAGAGGTGGCAAAGCACAAACTAGAGAGAACAGTCACTATTTCAGGTGGAGAAACTTGCATGGAAATGACAGGCAAATGGAGTTTTTGGAGGGTGAGAAAGCACATTTACTCTGCTCAAGCCAGAGGAGAGTAAAGAACAGTTGATGACAGAGCTCTGAGGAAGGGGAACCTGAAGACTGTCAAAGTTCCTGAATGGAGGGAGGGTGTGGCCAAAGTGACCCTTCCTCACTACCCTTACAAAAGAGTGGGATGGGTTAGAAGGAAGGCCAGGAGAATGCAATCCAATGAAGAAGCTTCTTCAGGTTAGGGCAGAAATGATTGCCAAGAGGGCATAGCTATGGAGCAGATGTAAAGGGTAGATGAACACGGCTGAAATCTCTGCATTTCCTCTTTGGCTATAAACAGACTTATCCTGAGAAGTTCTGCTCACGCAGGTGGAGCTGATGCCATTCATCACGCTAATGGTTCACTCACGATGCTATTAGGACAGTCAGACATAAAGCAGCAAACCCCCCCACCCCACCCCAAACCATTTTCATTTGAATCTGAATTGGGTCCTGGTCATCTGCTACCTTTTTGGTGCTGTTTCTCTAGCTGATGGTGGAATAAAGCTCCATCTGAACTCACAGCTCTTCACAGCAGGCAAAGGCCCCAAGGCCCCCAACAAGGCAAGGCTACCTGAGTTCACAGCAGAGTCATAATGTGGAAAATTACTTCTGAATACTGGAGCAGGAAGGAAGTTAAGGTTTATGAAACGAAGCTAGAGCAACAAATGCTGTGATATTGAAGGCGTCTCTGTAGATGGCCTGAGTGTCTACTTTTCCTTGGCCCAAAAACAAACATCTCTTGCCCCGAGAAGAGCGTCTTCTATATGTGGAAGGGATGCTACAAAAAGCAGGCAGATATATAGGGCACTACAAAGAAAGGTCAATTACACATCAGCTTCCCGTTCAAAACAAGGGGCCTCGTGTCAAACGTTGGCCTGCTGTGAAAACTGATAAGAATCAGGTTTTCTTCCACTACAGCATTTGCGCAACCTCAGTGTAAATGAGCTTGCAAAGGGGTATACAGTTTGCTCCCCAGAGATTTGATCTGATCACTAGTAGATCTGGAGATAAGTGGAAATAGGTCTAAAAACTAGAAAGTCACCTGCTTTATAAGACTGTCCTTAGCGGGATTCCCAACACACAGTTCTGTGTACAGTAGCTGGTCTTGGGTCCCTAACATGAAGGTAGCCAGAGCAGGGGTGCTGGGTGGACTTGGGGAGATTTAGAATATACCCTCTTTGGTAGGCACCCTAAAATTTTCATCAGTTCCTGAGTTACTGTTTCATCCCATAAGGTGCACTTTCCAAGACATTCAAATTTCAAGAATATGCAGATAGATGTTGTAGAATGTATGGGCTTGTAAGAGGCCTGGAGATCAGCTCAGCTTTGGCAAGTGCAAACTGGTGGTAAATAGTGTCTTAAAATGTGCTCCTAAGCACTTAAGCAAACCTGGGGTCTGCCTGGGACCTTGAAGAAGGCGGGGTCCAGATCCAACATTCCTAAACCAGCAATGGATCACTGCTGGAAGCCACAGATACCAACAAATCAAAGCCTTTCCTATGGCTGTGTATTTACGGTCTCCCCTCCCATAATAAAATTGAATTTGCTTGTTTCAATCTGTTCCTGGAAGCTGCATCTGGGCCATCTGGGGCCCCTCCCCCAAGGGGAAAAGCAGGACCCTGATTCCTGACCCCAAACTAGGCACCTCCAACAATATGTAGAATTTAAGTGTGTCCAACCTGCATTCCCCAGGCCACATGCATCCCAGGAGAGACAATAAAGTAGCCCAAGACATTTGTGGATGACATGTCACAGTGTTAAAAGGCTGGCTGCTCCTGCAAAGATGTTTACAATGCATGCACAATTTTACTTGAGTTATGTCCTTAACTGGTCTGAGAACAAAGGAGATCCAAGAATCTGGAGCGTAATAATGAGGTGTCTTTAGCAACGAACTCCCTGTTTGGAGCTGTAATTTGGGAAGGACTTAGGTTCCAAAGGAGATAATCCCAAAGATGCTTTCCTTGTGCCACAAGGGCTGCACACTTCTGTCGAGAGACTGCTATTGTTTCCAGAATGTAAAGTTACCCATGAAGGGGAATCCCAGGTGGACTTGGGAAGAGGCTGGGATACTCCCTACCTTGGCAGGCACTCTGAATTCTCCATATTCTTCCAGCAGCTCCTGAGTCTCCTGGGTGGTCTCTCCAGTGGAGGTATGTGTTGAGAGGTAATATTCTCCTGTTTCTTGGATCCAGTCTAATGCCTGTAGGAGGAAACACCCCCAGCAGCCCCCCAGAAGGCAGCTGTTAGTAGGAAAATATGCTACATTATGAGGAAGGCTTATGGCTTGGGACCCAAGAAATGTGACAGAATGGAGGCTGTGTAGCTCTGAGGGAGCTGTTTTTTTTTAATTTACCATTTTTAATTAATTAATTTTATGGAGGCTCTCCTTTGAGGTGGAACAGCCCCATCACAAAGCAGTAAATTGGGGCCCTATTACATATCATACTCAGTGAGTATCTGAGTTATATTTGTGGATAAACTGGGAGCTGTCATAGGTCAGACCCAGTGAGTGAGTAGCTGTGTATAAACTGAGGATTATCATAGGTCAGACCCAATGAATACCTATATGGCCATAATAACTCCTGGTGCCAAACTCAGTACTGAATGCCTAGGACATCCAAATTACTGATGAGGGGAAACTGCTTGTCCCTTATTCTGTCTTCCCCTCTTGTCTTAACTGTGTTTACTACTGTGGCTTTCTGTACATGGCCCAGCAGTGAGGCAAAGCCAAGGGAACTCTGGACATACCTGCTTAGCACTGCGCTCAAACACCACATATTGCTGACACTGGTCTAACCGCCGCTTCTTCAAGGTCCAGAAGTGTAGGACTCGATTCTCCCTCTGCAGGAGCTCACTCAGGATGGCTGTGGGAAGAGGAGGCAAGTGAGCAGCATCACTGGAAGGCTTTGAGCAAAGTCCCCTTTCTGTTACCAAGGGGACTTGTAAGCCTCCCTGTGAGACTGATACAGACAGCACCAGGAGAAAGGGCATAAAGGCTGTAGACAGACATGTTCCTCTGTTTCTGAGGGTTCTGTCAATAGATCACCACAGACCCAGATTCTCTCCCACTAGTCAGTTCTTATTGGAAGAACTTTGGAAAGTGAGCCCAAGGCAGCAACTGGCACAGTTGATCTGAGCCCAGCAAACTTGGGTGTGCTCTGCTAGAACTCTTAGGTGTTCCTGAGGAGCTTCTGGAGGAGAGGCAGGGAGAGGTAAGCAGTAGAGGGAAGGCCGGGAAGACACAAGGCCAGCTCACACAATGCTCACACAATGCTCACACAATGAGCCACAATCTTTGCCCTGCACAGAAGGCAAGCACATGGCACTTTAATAGCAGAGCCTCTGTTGTAAGCGCCTGAGCTGAGGGTGGTGGAAACTGGGCTTTAATAGGGCTTCCATGTTGTCTTAGGCCCAAACTCAACACAGCTTTTGATCTGGTCCTAAGAATGGTAGAAAGGTTTTCTCATGTCATCCCTAATGGTACTATGGAAATATATGGAAAGCCCTTAGAAGGGAGCCATAAGGGGTGTATCCATCGCTATCTGTATCTGGTTATTTATTTATTTTGGTTTTTCAAGACTGGGTTCTTTTGTGTAGTCCTGGCCATCCTGGAGCTCACTTTGTAGACTAGGGTGACCTTGAACTCACAGAGATCCGCCTGCCTCTGCCTCCTAAGTGCTGGGATTAAAGGTGTGCACTACTACTGCCTGGCCATAGACTGATTTAAGTATTTTAAATAGTACGACCTTAAAGCAAGCAAACTTATTTTGTTTTATATCTTCTTCCTGTTTCCTGCAAACTGTTAAATGTTGGTCAAATATACAGTAATGAGGACACAGATAATCAATGTATTAAGCACTTATTATGTGTCAGGCCCATTTTCATAATACTTAGGATGTGTGAGTTTCTTTATGGTTCTGCTTTTCAGATAAGGAAGCTGAGGAAGAGCTGAAATTTGTTAAGGCTCATTCAGAGAGGAAGGAGTAGAGCTTGGAGTTAGGCATTGTCCTTTGACCTGAGATCTAATCCATATCTATCATTGGTCCCCCAGGTGGCCCAGATACACATTATTGCACTTTACCAGGATGGCACAACCCACACTGCAGTGTTTGTGCTTTAGTAGTTTCTATTGATTTTTCTTATCCTTTAATTTCCCTCACTGCCTCTGTGCCTGGAGTTTGACTCCGTATACTCCTTTAGGCCTCCGCGGCTCACAATTGATGCCTTCAGCATGGAGCTTCAGCTCCTTCCCTCAGTGGTCAAGTATACTTTCTCACTCTCAGACTGACCTCTGGTTCAACCTGTTCTGGCGAAGAGATTGTTAACTGATAGCAAATAGAAGCCTGAAATGTGTCTGTAAACTTGAGCGGCCCCTTGCCTCCTGTCAGCGCCATGGTAGGAACTCGTGGGTAACTCTGGACTCAGAGCTCAGAATGAATGAACACATGAGACCCTTAGCCAGCATCTGGAGTCTGCGGGGGAGCTGCATTGCTGGGGGTAGCCACAGCAGCTGATGGCATGTCAATGGCTGAAACAGACCATGGAAAGAAGATGCTCATGGTATGCAACATGGAAGTTTTTGGTTGAGACTTGACAATCTGCTTCTGCGTTAAAACCCTAAACTATGTGGTACTGGCTTTGGACCCAGGCAGTAGATGAAGGGGAAATAGAAGTGCCCTATTTGCCTCAGTGTCCTAGGCAAGGGTAGAAGAAGCTGCTGTTTCCATGGTGTTCACGTCCTGCACAACTAGGTAAACATCATATCCAGATCAGTGGATAAACAATCCAGATCATGGAAAGCTCAGCATCCCTAGCCTCCTTCCTGAGAGACTTCACAGAGGAAGGTATAACCAGGCCCCTCTGGGTGCCATCCCATACAGTGTAGGTTAGCCTCACCCAAACAGCCATCTGCAGAAGTCACAAACGCTTTGAAATGCGTGGGCAGGAGAGGGTGACAAGAAGTCAGCCACCCACAGGGCCTCATACAAAGGCAGAATAACATAACTTTGGCTTCCTCTCTTGTTTCCAGTGATTTGGATCATCCCAGCTCTCAGTGATCTGAGCAGAGAAGGGAAGTCTATCTAAAGCAGACTGTGGATCCCCACCTGACCATGGTGTCCCTCCTTTCAAGTCTGTTCCGGTCTTCTTCCCAGCCTTCTTTTCCAGGGCTGTGAATTTCTAACTGGACAAGAGGATGCGCGTAAAACTCATTTCCTATATGAAGGCTAATTTCCGGATGGTAAAAGTGATCATTGAGAGAATGAAATGTTTACTTAGGCCAAATTGATCAGATACTAAACAACTTTACAGGTTAGTTTTCATATACACACAGACTTTGTAGAATTCAGAGACAGTGAAGATGGCCTAGAGCAATAGCTCTGTTAATCCTGTCTGCATATAGAATGTGACCCGAGGGAACCTAAAACCCCATTTGTATTGACTTCCAAGTGACATCAGTGCTGAGCTAGACACCATGTTTTGAGTAGCAAATGTTTAGACAACATTTCTACTAAGCAGTATGGCCCAAGACTTGAAAATAGGTTTTAAAAACCTTGGGGAAATCTTTCCACACCTTAAGAAACTGACTGTGAACCACCAGGGTTGGTTTCGCACCATTCCACACCAGACTGTTTCTTCTTAAAGGAGCAGCACCAGAGAACTTGAGAAGACAAGAGGGCTAGGTACACAGCCTGTTACCAGGAGAGGGCTGGTTTCTCATCCATGCAACTAAAGTCGCCTGTTATAGTCTGACAGGCCTCTTACTCACCTTTTACTTGCTGTTCAGGTCCCCTGGTATGGCTGGCAACACTGGGCATACTGACATTGTTCCTGTGGATGTACTTGAGAAACACTTCAGCATTCCGCCGGGCCAGAGTGCAGGCCTAAGAGAGATAAAGGTGTGAGGCCCTGTCTCCAGTTAGCGTGTGGAATTCAAGACATAAGAAGTTTTTTTGTTTTTGTTTTTTTTTTTTTTAGAAGGCTTAAGGACATGATGGTCATATACATGCTGGAGGGATCCAGAGGAAGAGCACTCTGGAGGCCACTTTTGATTCACAGGAACACGAATTCCAATTTAGAAGGCTCATGCTCTGAGTTCTAATTTAACCAAATGCTTCTTCTTCTTTTTTTTCTATTTTAGACAGAAAACAAAAAACAGCCAGCCTTTTGCTGAATATGTCACTATATATATGTTGACTGGTCACTGCTAATGTCCACACTCAGGCTAGTTTCCTTCTACAAGAATACCTCTTATATAACCACAGGTACATGCCCAGGGAACAGAAACCCACTCTCGCATAGTACATTTAGCAAACATGCTTGATAATATAATTCTAAATCTAAATGTAAATTGCCAACAATTTTCAAATTTATTTGATTGCCAATCATGCTCTCCTTTCTTAAATAACAGTAATAAGTACTCTCTTATTGGGAAATAGTAAGCTCCAGGAGAGAGTCAGAGCCATTGAAGGTTCCCCGGAGCAGTGGATGGTGGAGAGGACAGCTCCATTTTCCTCATGAGTAGGACTGAGGGCCGGGAAGAACAGCGGCAGGAAGGAAGCGCTTCAGATCTAGAATCTCATCTGACAGAACGTTTCTAGTATCCCTTATGCCCATAAAATTTATGAATTTCTCTAAAAACCAGTTTTTCCCATAACTATAAAACTAGTACATACTTACTAATTTTAAATTAATAAATTATTTATAGATTTAACCACTAAGTTTTAAAATCTCCTTATGCTTAGCTTTGATTATATAATTAAATAATTACAAATTATATAAATTATATAATTATAATGACCTATATAATAAATATAAACATAATGTTTAAATTGAAGAGATTTAAAGGCTCATGAATTGTAGGCCATTAGTAAGGTCCAAAGCTAAAGACTCCAGATTGTTCAATAAATGAGAATAAGTAGAAAGTCCTACACTGTCTTCTGGGCAGCAATTTTCCACACTGATAGGGAGTTTCTCTTCAAGGCTTTAGGAATATATAAAAATCATCAGTTCAGATGGTCGAATGCAAAATCCAATATGGTGCCCAGACAGTTGTGTGCAGGGGCACACCCCTTTCATCCATATGCATGAGCAGGCATGATTATGTAAGCTCCTCATGCTACATGAGCCTCATAAGCCAAGACCCCACCTTATTCTCTCTTTCTTTTCTTCCCACACATTTCCTGTGTCTGCATCACGAATCTTTCCTGTCAAATTAACTCTAGTGTGGGTTAGTGGTATTTGTGATCTATCCTTGCATGCATTAACAACACCAGTGATTCTCAGTTCTCTGTCTTCAATAGTGCTGGGATATGGGGAGTGTGAGGCCATGACATGCATACTAACCCAGGCCCTCTGCTCTCTGTCCTCAATAGCACTGGGGATATGGAGAGTGTGAGGCTCTTTGCATGCATGCTGGAGATTCAAACCCAGGCCCTCACACAGGAATTCTCCAATAAGTATTAAAAAAGACTCTTTAAAATGATTTTATTTATTTTTATTTCATGCACATTTGTGTTTTGCCTGCATGTGTGTCTGTGTGAGGGTGTCGGGCCCCCCTGGAACTGGAGTGACAGAAAGTTATGAGCTGCCATGTGGGTGCTGAAAATTGAACCCGGGTGCTCTGGAAGAGCAGCCATACTCTTAACGGCTGAGCCATCTCTCCAGTCTCCCCCCAATAAATACTTTTATAACTCTACTTAAAATCCTTCAATTGTTTTAAGTTCCGTTTTGTTACAGAGAAAACTTTTCAGCTCTTTTAAGCTTTGTATAGGAACATTTCTACTTATCAGTATTAGTAAAAATCTGCTTATTCAGGTTCTGACCAATACCTGTGCAGATACCAGACACAGGAAGGAGGAGGGGGTGGGAGCTGGAGGACCTTAAGAAAGGAATGAAAAGGTTGGGTGGTCAAGAGGAGACCTTTGATAAAAAGGTAGCTAGTTACAGAAGAGTGACTTCAGTGGTGCTATGTCAGGGTACACACATTCTCTTTCATCCCTTGACAGCCCCCCTCCCCACCCAGAAAGAACCTCAAAGTGTGGGGTTTGGGGAGCTTGAACTGCCTGCTGAGAGAAGACCAAAGCTGCTGGGGGACATTCAGACCTCCCTCTTCCCTAAAGCTGGTTCCCCTCTCTGAGACACTAGAGCTGTATGCCCCAGGGATTGTGCTTTTCCTTTTGCATAGAATAAACATTGTGATATTTACTGTTAATTGAAAATTGCTAGACTGATAAATAGTATCTAAATTTATTGAGTAAAAGTTTCATTTTAATAACTTTATTAAGTAGGCTTATCTTTTCAGCCAAAAGATCATTTTAGGGTTAGGATTACTGCTCAATGGTTGGTTGAGTGTTTGTCTAATAGGCATAAGGCTGGGTTCAATTTGTAGCACCACAAAAGAAAAAAAAATAACAAATTATTTTTTATAAAATGAATATAAGTGAGTAAAACCATGTGACCATAACCATGTGCTACAGGAATATCCTAACACAGCAGTGGCAATAGTAATGTACCCTATACCTGACGGTGTCAAGAATGTGTAAGTGTCAAGAAAGAAGTGAGTAAAGTGTGATTTTAGGACTTTATAAATGACTGGTAGATATGTCTTCAGTCCCTTAGCTTTAGTATCTTTAGGTAAGGGGCATGGGAAGCCCCAGTGAAGCATCAGGTGGCTGCTGGCTGGTGAGAGGAGAGAGCAGGGCTGGAATCTGAGACTGTGTGGCAGAGTGCTCTGACCTTCAGGAAGGCCTCCTTCTGTTCCAGATGCTTGCTGAGGAGTGGGATGACGTGGTCCATGTCCGCCGCCGGCCCCAGCTTGTCTCGCCCACCACACCAGTCCTCATCCCTCCGGTACTCCTGCTCTAGGCTCTCCAGGACACTGCACACCTAGTGAATCACCAGAACAAAGGCTCAGTGAACCAATTTCTCAGCAGGTATTCACTGCAGACTTCAGAACTGTACACAGTGACACTCTGCATGTGAAGTCCATCTTGGAGATTTAGAGCAGCCACCCTCCCAAGAGACTCTGAAGAGATGTTTTGAGATCCTTGTGATTGGTGTTTGGATTGTGACTGGAGATGGAGATTTTGGAACTATCCTTTACAGCTGGTGGCTGAGCTACAAGGGTTGATAATTTCACTCATTGTTAAGAGTAAGGAGTGAAGAAATAGGTTGTATATTTAGGGGGCTTCAATATGATATATCGTATATATATTCACATATATGTTACATATATATGTATCTCACACACATGTAACATATGTATGTATGCATATGCTATATCTTATAGCTGTATTGTTGTAATCTCATGATAATTATGAATTATGTAGACCAGGCTTGGAGAAGATACTTGATGGCTTGCCTCAGCATCTGTACTTGTCTGTCAGGAGCCTCAAGCAGTGGTAAAGGGGAAGACTGCCTCTCTTGTGTGATTTATGGGCCATAAACAAAAATCATCTTTCTACTCCCCTGGGGACAGATGTTCAAAGTTGTCCCATAAAGCAATGACATCTTTAGGACATCTATTATAAAAATCACATTTCTTTCTGAGGGGGAATACATTTGAGTTAACCTCAAAGACGTTTTCATTGCTTTAGTTATAGGACTTCAGAGGCCATGCTGAGTGACCTTATAAATGACCTCAGAAGGGGACAGAACATTCAAAAAAAAGGTTGAGTGTTATAGTGGGAGTCTCACGGCAGCCTGGTATTGCAGGGAGGGGACAGCAAATAAGAACGCAGCGGAAGAAGATAGAGTCCATCCCTGGCGTGGTAAAAGCTAACAAGCAAAGGAGAGCAGAAACCTGGACTCCGGCACTTTCCATCAATAGCACTGGGTACTTGGGCACAGAAGCAGGGGAGAACCCTTGCAACCATCTTGGCCTCCTCTGAAAAAGCCGCTCCTCTTTAGGAGTATGAAACATACTCATAGGAAAGAGTAACGTTTGTTTTTGAGACAACAATCCCAGGCTTCCTTGAACTTGCTGTGTAGCTAAGGGTGACCTTGAAATTCTGATCCAGGGCTTGCTAGACAAGCCGTCTCCTAACTGAGCTATATCCTTGCCCGAGGAGATTCACCGAGTTGTTCTCCTCAGGCAGAACTCACGCCATGTTGTGAGAAGTCTATTCCCGATGACTTGTGTAACACCACTTTTCCAACTTTTCTTTTAACACAACACACAGAGCATGCAGGCCATGCCCAAGACTGGACAACCAATGCAGAAATGTTAAGACTAGGCTACTCGAGACCTGGTCCACAGCAGGACAGAATCAAAGACTTCAAGTGGTCTTGTACAGTAGATTCTGGGTTCCTTCCACTGTGGATGTGTTTTGAATAGCTGCTAATCAAGGCGGAGGATAAAAGACATGTAAGCAAGCCAGATGCAAGATGCAGTGTGGAGTCTCGATATACCAAGTTCAGGGAAGTCACCCGAATCTTAGATGTTTAAGCAGAAAACAAATGCCAGCTTCTATCACCAAGTGTGGGGATAGCTTGTCACACCGCATTATTACAACAACGGCTGACCGATACACTGCCCAAATCCAGCACTTCGCATACCAAATTTCTACTTAAACACATCTATATTGATCCGATGAGTTTGAGAAATTTATGGAAAAAAAAAATTCACACGGTTCCTTGCTGTAAAGGAAAAAAAGATAAGAAAGTCAACAGTAGTGTTTCCACAAGCCATCATTTTATTCTCAAAGGTTAGTGCTGACAGGCCTGGCTTTTTGATGCTATACCACAATGTGAGGTAGGAAACAACCTCATCTTCTTCAGCGCATGTCTCACAGACTCCCTCTCACCTGCTCAGAGGTCTTGTAAAAGGCCACAGAGGCGTTGACTAGCTTCAGCCGGTCTTCCATCTTTAGCATGAGCTGCTGCCAGTGAAGAGCCACCTTCTCGGCACATTCCCGGATGGCGTCGGCATCATAGTGGCCGGCCTGGAGCAGCGCCTCGGCTTTCTGCTGTACCTGCAGGGCGCTCTGGTGCGTCTTCTGCAAGGAAGTGGCGTGAAAGAGGGACTGGGCGCAGCCCAGGTGTGATATGGGAGGGGGTGGAGTGAGGTGTGATTGGGAAGATGCAGAGAAGTTAAAGAGCTTTAAATGTCTGATCCATTTGTCACGGTGATTAATACATTATTGTCTTTTTAAGCACATTTAAAAAAAGGAAATCATACATTTTCATTTGTCTCTTAATTCCTAACCACATTCTTAACTTTCTACTTCCATAACCCGAGATTTTAAGAACGTTTCAGTTCACACAGGAGAGAAACAGAAGTCGTGTGGAAACCTGGCCATTACTTTATCTCCTTTTCAAATCTAATCATACAATTGTTCATCACTAAACTTTCAATGATTACTGATACGGTGTTTTACAAATTAAGGGCACAAGTCCCCCCACACCCCAACACATCATGCACATCTTAGCTGGCAATGCACAGTCTTAGACATTAATAACCATTTGAAAAGGATTCTGGTAGAATGGGTAAATTGGGCAAGCAGGACACTAGACCTGAAGAGTGACCTCACCCCCCCCCCCCAAAGATGGCCAGCAGCAGAAAAGAATGAGCTCAAAGAAGGATCCCTTTGTTATCATCAAGGCTTTCAGGAGATAGGCATCTGACTTTACAGGTTTCTAATTCTGGCTAACTGTGTTCCGCATCTTAATTGATTGGAATGGGGAACCAGCCTGAAGGACTAGGTGGCAGAAAAAAAAAATGGAGGTTCAAGCTTTGTAAAAACGAAACATAGATATGATGATTCCTGCGTTGACTAGTTTTACGTCAATTTGACCCAAGCTGAAGTCATTATTGAGAAAGGAAACCCAGTTAAGAAACTGCCTCCTTAAGACCGGGCTGTAGGCAAGCCAGGGAAGTTTTTAAACCAGTGACTGATGTGAGGAGGGCCCAGTCCATTGTGGGTGGGGCCATCCCTGGGCTGGTGGTCTTGGGTTCTGTAAGAAAACAGCCTGAGCAAGCCCTGAGGAGCAAGCCAGTCAGCAGCACCCTCCATGGCCTCAGCTTTAGATGCTGCCTCCAGGCTCCTGCCCTAAGCCTTTTCCCTTCTTCCCAAATTGCTCCTGTCATGGTGTTCTATCACAGCAATAGTAACTCTGACTAGTAACACTTCAAGGTCAGGGTGCTGCTGATTGGGAAAGTCATTGTAACTTTGGCTGCAGCTAATCATGTTGGCTCAGCTCATAGTGGACAAGGGTGGATAGAAACACAGTGATACTTCAGTATTCCTTTTTGCTCGGCTTGGACAGTAGGGTGGAGACCATTCGTAACAGCCGATTTACTCAGCTTTTTTTGGGTCTGGGGGTAACCTCCCTCATTTTTAACCTAAACCTCCCCCTCATCCTCACCACACCTGCCTCATCAGACCGCCCTGTACATTCCCATTTTCTTTGCCCAGTCTCTCAAGCTTCTCTGTGCTCTCCCTCGAATCCTGTAGCACCCCCACTTGTGCATCTCTGCCAGCATCCCAGGCCCTTGTGCCTTTGCTTTCTTCCTGATGACTGCGTCAGTGCTGGGCGCCTCACTGCTAGATGAAGCTCAAGAAAGTAGACTAAGGGCAGAGCATCCCTATAAGTCCCTCATTGCCTTTTCTTTACTGATAGACACAGAGATGTCGAGGTCATCCCTGTTCACATCTCCGTAGCCCTCATCTACTCTCTCGGCTTCAGTTAGTTCCTCTCTGAAGCTGAATCCCAGCTTCTTGTTACTGTTGGATCCTTCTCCGGAACTGTCTTCTCCAGTGACACCCCCCCCCTTCTGAGGAGGCGTGGCTATCTGCTGCAGGGTAGATGTCAAACCCTCCACAGAAGCCAAACTCATCTCTTTAAAACAGTTCCCCAAAGTCACTGGCCTCTTCCTACTCACTTCCCCTGCCACCTAGAATTACAATTGTGACCTCATCCCTGACTGCTGCTCCCTGCTGCTCCCTGTTCCTCCAACCTATCCCCGACCTCACAACTCCATATATGCACTTTTATGGAGGAGAGATGATAATTTCCTTCCCTTCCAATTCTAAATCCACAGAGCCATTTCCTTCTCCTTTGTGTGTGTGGCGCTAGGATTTATTCTGGGGTCCTGAACATGCCAAGCACATATTCCACCGCTGAGCCACATCCCAGTTCATCATGGACATTTCTAGCAGCCTCGTGGAATTTGATGGCATATAAAGTGCTTCTGTTGCAGTGACTTATTCTTTCCATCCCTACAGCTTTTATTTTATGACTATCCCTCCTTCATCTCGGCCTAATAGTCTTCAGTGGGTCCCTCACTGCTTCAAAACTAGGCCTAAACTCCAGGACATGGTCTGTCATTACTTCACCATACAAGTGGCCCCCCACCCCCACCCCAGACCCTCCTAAAGCAAACCTCAAATGTCTGTCCTCCTTCAATGAGACTTTGAGGTAAAACTGTCACAGCATGTGCGTGTGTGTCTGTGTATATGTGTATGTGTGTATGTGTGTATAGGAGGGGTTCAGTCAAATGGCTGTCACTTCTGCAAGGGGTGTGTGCTCTGTGTATATGTGTGTGTACATCTGTGTGTGTGTATATGTGTGTGTATGTGTGTGTATGTATATGTGTGTGTATGTGTGTGTGTATGTGCGTGTGTCTATGTGTGTGTATATGTATGTGTATGTATGTGTGTGGGTCTGTGTGTGTGTATGTATATGTGTGTGTATGTGTATGTGTGTGGGTCTGTGTGTGTATGTATATGTGTGTGTATGTGTATGTGTGTGTGTATGTATATGTGTTTGTATGTGTATGTGTGTGTGTATGTGTGTGTATATGTATGTATGTGTGTGGGTCTGTGTGTGCATGTATATGTGTGTATGTGTATGTGTGTGGGTCTGTGTGTGTGTATGTATATGTGTGTATATGTGTATGTGTGTGTGTATGTGTGTGTATGTATATATGTGTATATGTGTGTGTATGTGTGTGTGTATGTGTGTATATGTATGTGTGTGTATGTGTGTGGGTCTGTGTGTGTGCATGTATATGTGTGTGTATGTATATGTGTGTATGTGTGTGTATGTGTGCGTGTATGTATGTGTGTGTATGTGTGTGGGTCTGTGTGTGTGTCTGCATATATGTGTATGTGTGTATGTGTGTATAGGAGGGGTTCAGTCAAATAGCTGTCACTTCTGCAAGGGGTGTGTGCTCTGTGTATATGTGTGTGTGTGTCTGTATGTGTGTAGGTGTGTGTGTCTGTGTGTGTGTATGTGTGTATGTAGGTGTGTGGGTCTGTGTGTGTGTATATGTGTGTCTGTGTGTGTATATGTGTGTCTGTGTGTGTATATGTATGTGTGTGTATGTGTGTGGGTCTGTGTGTATGTATATGTGTGTGTATGTGTGTGGGTCTGTGTGTGTATGTATATGTGTGTGTATGTGTGTGTATGTATATGTGTGTGTATGTGTGTGTCTGTGTGTGTATATGTATGTGTGTGTATGTGTGTATGTGTGTATAGGAGGGGTTCAGTCAAATAGCTGTCACTTCTGCAAGGGGTGTGTGCTCTGTGTATATGTGTGTGTGTGTCTGTGTGTGTATGTGTGTGTTTAGGTGTGTGGGTCTGTGTGTGTGTATATGTGTGTCTGTGTGTGTGTATGTGTGTGGGTCTGTGTGTGTGTGTAGGCGGGCTTCAGTCAAATGGCTGTCACTTCTGCAAGGGTGTGTGTGCTCTGTGCTGGGCCCTGTGATTATGCATTGGCTTTTCTGGTTCACACAACCCTTCTATGAGGTGATTTTATTTCTGTCTCAGAGATTAAGACACACAGGCTGCATGACTTGCCTGAAAACCTACAACATAACAAGTGATAAAACCGGACTCAGTTGACGTCTTCTCAAACTGTTTCTCTGGGGTCAGAATGAGATCTCTCTCCAGATAAATGTCAGTGATGATGACAATTATCTCTTCTGCCCTTAACGTGTAAAACCAGCACATACCTGGCATCATAGACTTGTTTAACATCTTTTCCTCAGAGAGTTTGAAGTAATCTGGATCTTTCTATAATTTGTGTCCTGTAATAAACCCTCCCCCTTACTCTGAAACTCACTATTCTGTAACAGTCCTGAGTCTGCCTCCTTCTTTAATTTCCTGAATGATAAATTCTTATCTGTGTGGCAAAATCTTTGCTTTGCTAAGCTTAAGCCATCATTTTGCATTAGCTTTTACTCCTTATCACCTAATCCTACTAAGTGTTACAGTTTTAAGGTCTGGATTATCAAGGACATTAATATTTAGTAGGCCTAAGTGCAAGAAAATTGAACCAAATCAATTGAATTTATTATCCAGTTTTAACCACTTTTCTGGTATAATATTTATGCTTAAATGCACGGGAGGAGTTCAAATAGGACCGGCTTTTAAAACCGAGCTTCTCTCTACGAAGGCCACAGTTCTTGAAGACAACCTCAGGGCGTTCAGAGTATTAGCAAATAAGAATCCACTTTGCTAATAAACAACACTAATTTGAGACACTGTTTGGTTTTTTATTCAGGATGTTCTGGGGACATTTTCCCGGAAAACAGGCTGTCTATGGTACAATGTCTGACCTTTCAAGGGAAACCAGCAAAGCTAGGCTTAGCATTATCCTGGCCTGGCCAGACTATTACAGTGTACGGCTGCTTTCTAAGCTTAATCATCAGTAACCCTCTCTTTCACCTTTTCCTTTCTTTTGTTTGAGGTAGGGTCTCCCTATGTAGCCCAGGCTAGCTCTGCAATCCTCCTACCTCTGCCTCCTGGAGTGCTGAGATTATGGGTGGGGCCACTATAATTGGCATCTCCTTTACTCCTAACAAATGTCTCAGTTTACACCAATAACTATTTCATTTTCCTTATGGAACCCTTAAGCTTTCTTTGGTTCTAAGAAGGCAAATTATACCCCTGCCCTACCCCCAACAATCAGTAAAAGGCCTGCAGTAACACTGGCACATAGAGAAAGCCAAACTAGGCTACTTATCCTCTCTTCAAAATGCCTTGCATCTGGGCCAGGTGTCGTGGTACATGCTTAAAATCCCACTGGACATTAGAACAGTCATGAGTTTGAGTCCTACATGGGCTACATAGTGAGTTCAAGGTCAGCCTGGCCTATGTAGTAAGACTTGTCTCTAAAAACATTGCTTACATCGTCTCCGGCATATTTTTCTCTTGATGCAGAGCCTAGTCTAAACTTAGTTTACAAAGGACCATAGGCTATCTGGAGAAGGTGCATATGCACAATTCTGCTTTATGTTCCTTGTTTATCTACGACACCACAACCTGATGACCTCCATTACCAAGATGTTCTTCTAATAATTCTACCCACTCTGCTATCCTTGAGATCACAGACACCAACCCTAGAGTGACCTATAGCCAGGCATCAATTATTTACTGGAGTAAAACTCCCCCAAAACCACAGAAGTGATTGGGATATACTTATCTTTAGGCAGGCTCTACTATGTAACAATGCAGCAGCAGCTGCCCCAAACGAATACAGCCACATGGTGTTTAGAATTTCTATTCACTGTGGAAACATTTTCCCATTCTTTCTCAAAGTTCACTGAGACAATCTAGTGTGCTGTGATACTTGGCCTGACTTATCAGATATTTGATTAAAAGACTGGAAATGTAATCACCCAATCCAAATATTCTTATCCAAGAAGGAAGATGACCAAGAGTTATTGTTGTCAAAATCCCCCACAGCTTGACGCCATGCCCCTAGTCTGTTGCCTGACTCTCCCTGCTGCCTACATCTACAGAGCAGTGGTTCCCAACCTTCCTGATGCTGTGACCCTTCAATACATCATGTTGTGGTGACCTCCAGATCATAAATTTATTTCATTGCTACTTCATAACTGTAATTTTGCTACTGTTAGGAATTGTAATGTAAATATATGACATGTGACTCCTGTGAAAGGGTCTTTTGGCCCCCAGAGGGGTCTTGACCCACAGTCTGAGAACCACTGCTATAGATACTTAACCACTAAGTACCTGATTATAACCCCAATCTAGGTCTCTCCTGAGGAGCTGCACCATCAGATTTGGGAGTGCCGGTAAATTAACATAGACACAAGAGTCCTTGCTCCTGGTAACTTTTCCTTAGCAAGCGATCTGCTTATACTCTTATGTATAATATACTGTTTGCTTTATGTGTAATACACTGTTTGCTTTCCAATCTCAAATCCTAGACAGCACTTACAGACTAACGAGTTCCTAAGATATCAAATATCTTATGGAAATATGTTATTCATCTTAATGCCATGTTTACTTGCATGAAAGATGGCTTCTGAAAAAGCACATGGCTGAATTCAATATTAGTTCATAAAAGGCTAGCAATCAGATTGTTAAATCGAAAGACATTTAGAGCATAGATGATTAAAATTCATTATTTTTCTGCCATCATTATGTAAAAAGCTTTGCTTGTGGTAATTTTAAAAGCAAACAGCCTCTCGGTAGTTCCCACATACTCAGAAGGAGGCAAAGTTCATCACTGAACCACATGGAACGAGCATCTGAGATTTTTATTCTTTGTCTCTTTCCCCACTGGCGCTGAACTTATTTTACTTTTAATATAGTTCCATGCCCCGTTTCTACCTTTTTCATCCACCACCGAGAAGCAATCTGCTAAGGGCTCTTTGGGAGGAGAGGGTCCTTGCAGGAGGATAATTGAAGTAATTTAAAGCAAGGCAACAATACTTTATCCTCAGTGGAATTTTCTTTTAAAATAAGCTTTTAAAAAGGCCCAGTTGGTAAATTCCTAGTTTCTGTTTATTCTTCAAATATGGCTTCTGTTGGCATTACTGAGCAGCCATTTTCATAATGCAAATTATATGGTACAGTCTGTTGCAACCCTTGTGGTCGCTGTTAAAAGCAAGCGTTTAAAGTATTACTCCACTTTTCTATTGACTTGCACACCTGTGGAGTCTCATTTATGAGTGTCTTCAGTGGAAGCCTGGTCACCTTTCTGTTTCTCACCCGGTACATGGGTTAAATGTTGTAATGGGTTAAAAAACAAACAAACAAACAAAAAAACAAAACAAAACAAAACAAAAAAACGCTCACTGTACCAGAACCTTAAGGCACCATGAGCAGCAAAGATTCTTATTTGAAGTATGAATATATGACTCCTGATATCTTAGGGCAGAAAGAAACCTGCACTCTGCATACCTGACTGTGAAGGACGTTCCTGCACACTAGAAAGAGCAGGAGTTGTACCACCTCAGAGCATGGAATGATAGTATCTCAGCAGCCCATTCTACCTAAGGCCCACAGTCAAAAAGGCAAACAGAAGACAATGCGTCCAGATTTGAGTGTTACCTCGATGGCTAGTTGAAACTGTTCGTGCTCCCGCTGAAGCTGCTCTGCCTCCGACAAAGAGCTGGCATTGACCAGGCTGGCATTGAGCATGGACTCTCCATTGCGGACCCATCCCAGAACCTAGGGAGTTGGGACAAGCACACAGATGAACGGCACTCCAGTTTCTCCAGGGCTATTGCCTTCTCTATGGGTACTTCCAAGGGCTGTCTTCTGGGCTCTGTTAGAGTGAGCACAGCAAGGATCCTGACCAGTTTACTCTCCCAGTTTCCCCAGTATCTGCTGTCATAAGGCATGTACTTCATGTACTAGATATATTTTCAGCCCCACATGTCACTTCCTCCTTGTATCCCTTGTATCATCCTGCTGTCCCAATGTCCCCACCAAATTAATTAACATTGCTTCATCTGGCTGTGTGTCACGCACGTCTAAAGTTCTTTCTAGACCACAGAATGGTATAAATAAATTCCAATTATTGGAATCTTTTTCTTTCTGTTTTTATTAATTTATTGAAAACTTCATACAATATACTTTGGTCATAACCCCCCCCCCACTCTTCTTCTGTTTTTAAAGGCCCAGTTCAAATACCAACTTCTTGAATTTGTCCATACCTCACCCCTGTAGAAACAATTTTTCCTTCCTTCAGTGTGACTGTGTCACTGTGTATCACTTAAATGTGGCTTACCACAGAGCGGCTTTATAGTTATTTCAGCCTACATTTACCTCCCTCTTAAAAATGTGAACTCCCCAAAGTCTAGAGCAATCTTTTAATCAAGTTTTAATCTCACACAGTTCACGTAATAGCTGCTGCATAGTAATGTTTCGAAAGTAATGAAGATCACCCAGGTCACATGTGAGCAGTGCTGCCTCCACCTTACATAACAGGAGTATATAAGCTTGAGGAAGCAAGCAGAATTCACAGAACAGTTCATTTTCAAAAGGCAAAGTAAAGGACAGACATTATCAATTAGCCAGTGGCCTGAATTCTAGGTTCCTAATAAGTACTGGAAGAAAAGAAACCTAAAGTGGGGAGTATCAGGAGGGAGGGAACAGGAGCAAGCACAATCTAGAGAGTTCCAGGAAATAGAAATGCTGCAAGTATCAGTCTAAGGATCAGCCTAAATGATCAACCCAAAGGGAAAACCTAGTCTCTAGGCCTCTCTGCTGTGTGGTGACAAGAACTCTGCCAATCATCTTAGTTCTAGAGAGTCTGAGACTCTTGCTTGGTGAGAAAAAAAGGTTCTTTTGAAATTTCACAATCAGTAAATACCATCCATACGTCACTCCTGCTACAGTCTACTCTGTATTTGTTCTCAGGCCTTTCACTTCCCTTTCACTTCCCTTTCACTCCCCTTTCACTTCCCTTCACTTCCTTGTGTTGAACAACTGGACGTTCTAAGCCCACTCTCCTTTCTGATAACTCTCATAGGCATCTTGCAAATTTCATTCCCAAGCAGAAATTGAGTGACACTTGTTTGTGCATAGATAACAGGAGGAATAAATCCTGCTGGAGCTGAGTAACTTGTACTGAGATGTTAATTTATGGCCAATCTGGCAGATTGCGGATGAAACGCCAATGACCGTTGAGCATGTATGTGTTAAATCTTTGTTGTCTCTGGTGCACTTTGGCTGGATGGAGACGCTAATGACTCTCAAAAGCTCTCTGTAATCTGGGTACGTGTATTCACAGACTGCAAGGCCAAATTCTTTGTCTCTTTGGAATGGAGCTCATACGGTCTCTTTTGAACTCTGCCCCTCTACCATGTTTCACTGCTTTCTGATTGCTCTGGAGGCTCATTTGTGGGCGTCATCAAAGTACCTTCTACATGTGCATCACAAGTCAATGTCAGTCCAGTCCTCATGAGTCTTGCCAGAGTATTTCCCTTTATTTTCAGCCATGTGGCTATGGTGGTGGCGATACTCATTTACCAGCATTATGCCACACATTTGAGTACCTGCTTCTTTCAGTAAATCATAACATATTCTTGTTCACCTGTATTTCCAAAATGCTATTTGTAAAGTCTTTCTACGATGTTAGAGTCCTAAAGACATGACTTTAGGAATATAAAAATGCATGGAAGTTTATAGCCATGCCTTTAATCGAGGCTGAAGCTAAGTACTGAGTCAGCTCTAGAAGCAGAGCTGGAATAAGGAATAAGCAGAGTAACATCTTAAATCAGAAAGCTGCCTTTCTCTCTTCCTTGGCAAAATCACCTAACTTCCTTGAACACCAGTGGTCTCATCTGTGTCTGGGTAACATCCCCACCCCACCCCTTTCCTTTTGGTACCACAGGGCTGATGCAATGCATCGGAAATTGCTAAGGTTGATGGTAATGATTGTGTTGGTGCTAGCTACAATTTTCACTTTGGAGCAAAGATGGGCCATGTTGGGATTCTTTGGTTATAATTCTCCCAACGAGGAAAAAAAGTCATTTAATTTTATTTAAATATTTAAATGAACTTGTTGGCACCATTTTGATGTCGGATCAGTTTCTAGGTTATTGTTATTCTTTGTATTCAGATCACACTGTTGGTATAACTTCCTATTAATCCTCCTGGTTTGTTAAATTTATTAGTTATTATCCCTTGAGCATCCAAGTATGGCTAGGTAGTAGGAGAGATACTGTAACTAAAATGAGAAATATTGGTTCTATTAATGTCCAACTGTGACTTTGGAAACATCATTTAATCAAGGTCAGTATTCTGTAAAATATGTATGTGTTCCTTCACTGAACAAAAGGGTGAGGCTAAAAATAAAATTCATAACATAAAAGCATATATTTTCAAATAGTAATAGTAACTAATTGCCTTCGGTAACAATTGGGCTAGTGCTGTGGATGTAAACTGCCTCCCATAGGTTCATGAGTGTGAACACTTAGTTCCAAGATGGTCCCTGCCATATTGTGTGGGAAGAGGTAAGCTACAGGGTAGCCCTCAAGGCTTTATACCTCTATCCACTTTCTGTTCACTGTAAGCTTTACGAGTGATGATGCCCGGAAAGCACCCCTTTTCTGCCTGCTACCACATCTTCTCCATGACAGACTGTTCTCCCTCAAACTGTAAACCAGGGAAACCCTCCTCCAAGTCTCTTTTGTCAGGGTAGTTTATCAAGGAGAAAAGAACCCAGACTTTAGTGGAAAAGTATCTTTAAAGACTATTTCCTGCTCTACCATTTTACACTTCTTTAAAATGCAAAGATTGTGCCTCCAACCACAGGCTTTTGGAAGGAAACTGGACATGCAGAAAGCAGGAACCTGGGAGAACCCTACCTGTGTGGGTATTAAAATGCCAGACCAAGAATTCAGCTTCAGCTTTGTCTTTCTCTGCTTAGTGAAAGAACCAAAAACACAGACCTATTATTTCCCCAGTCAAAATGGGCTCACACACGCTAAGACCAGGAGACTACAGCCATCTGCAAATAATGCTGCCCTGAAGCTGGGCTTCCCATTGGCTCTCTTGTCGGTTGGAGAAACTGCTTACAGATGACTGTCCTCCAGATCACACCTACCATAAAGTCGTTCTTGAGGCAACTGACTGGATGGTTACAGTAGATGACCTCTCTGGAGGCGTGGTTAAGTGTGCAACCCTAACCACAAGATAAATTCTTGGTTCCAGAGATGTCTACCTTCGGAACCCTTTAGTTCTGAAAGTTGATGATATTGTCTGTGTTCACCATCTATGGTTTCATAGGCTGTGTCCATCTTCCTTAAGTCCTCTTGATTATCTCCATTTGGAAACAATATCCTTTTGTTCTCATTACTTGGCCCCACACCAGCTCCTTACTAGAACCCTGACATATAGTCATCAAAACTGAACACAGAATTCATCGTGGACATATAAGGGCAAGCTAATATTTTTTTCTTTGAGTGTCTACCCTGATCATAAGCAAATTCTGGCCAGATTTAGCCCCCCCAATCCAATATTTTACAAATGCATTTTAGCTCATTTCATGATAAATACAGTGCTCTGCAGGAATACATATGGAAATCTACTCTATTCTATGCCATTAAGTCATCTACCTCCTCCCCAAATGTCCTGAATTTATCAGATAGATGTGAGGTCATCTTTACCACAATCAGTAATTTTCCTGGAAGAGACCAGAGAATTCCGTGGGGTCTAGAGAGTAATCTGTGGGATATGTGGGTGGCCTGGGAACGTAGATCTTGTGCAGTAATCAGAGCAGCTGTTTCCCTGGAAGGTCTGCATTTCTCCAGAGGTGTGTGCACTGCCTACCTTAGATACATGTAATCACTAAGGAAGAAACCAGTGGCACTCATCAATTTCATCTGTTTGGAATAATCTAAGATAAATTTCAGTCTAATGACTATGAATTCTTCATTCTTTAAAGCTTCACTGTAACTACATTTAAGATTATGGTGGCCACACAGAGTCAAATTTAAACTTTTGATGTATGAGCTTCAACAACAGAGCTGAATAAGAACAGACTATTCTTCCCTCCCATTTTGGCCTCATTAATGGCATTTCAATTAATATCTCTCTCTCTCCCTCTCTCTCTCCTCTCTTCTCCCAAGCCTTCACTGATCAACACTGACATCTGAATTACTCTCTTTTTCTAAGTGTCAACAGCTTAGAAATCGGTATTTTTCTGCTCTACCAATTTCCATCAGACACAAACGCCTCCTCTGAAATTGGATCAGATGGATCCTTGAGGAAGGAGCTTGTCCTGACAAGGAAAAAAGCCTGATGAATTAGACATGGTGGTTTAACCAAGCAGCAGTCCCCTGGCGCCGTGGAGGACTGCTGTCCCTAGCCAAGGCCACTGTGGGTTTCTTGAGAGTCAAGAGTCAGATGAACTTTTATTCTTTTTTGTTTGCTTTTGTTTTTGAGACAGGGTTTCTATGTGTGGCTCCAGCTGTCCTAGAACTTGCTCTATAGACCAAGCTGGCCTTGAACTCACACAGATCCACCTGCTTCTGCCTCCTGAGAACATTCAGTTTCATATAGATTTGAACTCCCCTGTGGGTCAATCATGCCTGAGAGGCACAGGCAGAATAAAATTCTATCCTCTCATTCATTAAATTATAAATGAGAATCATACAGACATTAGTCCATTGATGCTGGAACAATCAAAACCAAAACCTTGGGGTTGTCTTCAAAGTCCCACAGGAACACTCTGCCTGCTGCTTCATTTGCTTGGAAATGACCAAGGATGGGCACACATGCTGCAGTCCCGCTGACTTCAAGCAGATTCTACTCTCTGTGTAGCCTAGGCTACTCCTGCCTGTCTCCTTAGACATGGCGAGGCCACGGAAGCCTGACTGTACTATGCTGTTGACTCTCTCTATGGCTTCTGCACATGCATGGTGGCTGTGGGGCCCTATGGTAGAAAAACCTGGATTGTAGAGGTGCAAGTTTTAGCTAACAACTCAAGAGGCCTTTGCTGTGCCTTAATCCTATGGTACCTAATTTTTCTTACATATAGACAATACTTTCCCTCAAGGGCTCATTCTCAAAAAGTAAGATCTTTCTTTTCTTCCATATGAAAATAATGCACTACCACGGCTGTTGAGGGTGCTAACATTTGTATACATGTTACTATTCTCAGCCTGCTTACATTTCTATCATGTCCTCCATAGAATAACATGTCTTCCTAGAAGCCCAGGAACCCTGGTGTGTGTAGGCGCTCAGTGACCAAGTCAGGAGTGTGACTCCTAGATCTTCAGTGGACAAGTGTGTGAGTTCCTGCTAAGTGTTAACTAGAAGAGAGGGGAGTGGACATCATTTCACCCAACATGACAGCCTTGTAACAAGTGTGGTATAAGCATCGGCAGGAGCCATCCTAAATGTAAGCAACTGAGCAATAGTTAAATATAATGACACACTTATGCTACCTTAGTTGATTTCAATCTAAGCTCCAGTCACCACTACACATAAGGGAAAAAAAATGTTTAAGAGTAGAAGATACTTCTTCACCTAGAATAACTCTAGAGGTGGAGCTTGGCCCCAAGAAGCAGGACATTGGGTCCATTAGGAGAGAATGGAGAAGCAGCCACTGAGTTAAGGTGGTGTCTGCCTTGCAGGACGGAATTCCTAGACCCATAGAGGGTGTCGGTGTGTTCTTTCCCTGTTGTCTGGGGATCCTCGAAGCTGTAGTGGCCTCATCTGAAGAATGGAAATAGTGTCTGCCTCAAAAAGCCCCTGCGACCATTGCTGGGAATAGAGAGGGCACACAGAGTACAACTAATAATGTTTTCATTTCTTCGATCTCACTTGGTCCAAGAGAAGCCTCCACCCACTGTTTCCAATAATCGATACTTAGTCTGCTTGTGATAGTGACATTTACAACTGTGTCTGAGTTTAGTAAAATGCTTGGTATAATACCTTATGCAGATAAGAATCCACCCCTCCAACGTTACCCTTTAAATGGCAAGAAAATGTTCTTGTATGATACATATGTATATATATATTCACATGTGTGTGCATGGATTTATGTGTGTGTGTGTGTGTGTGTGTGTGCGTGTGCGTGTGCGTGTGCGTGTGTGTGTGTGTGTGTGTGCGTGTGCGTGTGCGTGTGTGTGTGTGTGTGTGTGTGTGAGCACATGGAAGCCAGAGCCTGATGTTTGGTTTCTTTCTCGGTTTCTCTCCACTTTTCATGTGGATGCTGTGAGCTAAACATGGGTTCTCTTAAGAGCAACATGTGATCTTAACTGCTCGGCCATCTCCCCAGCTCCCACCCTGTTTATTGAACTGAAAGCTTACCAGTCCAGCTAGACTGACTAGCCCGGGAGTTCTAAGGATCCATCTTTACTTGCCCCACCCCATCCTTGCTCTGTGGCTGCACTCTGCTACGCCTGCTTTGTGTGTGGCTTCTGAGGATCCAAACTCAGTTCCCTATGCTTGTGTGACAAGCACTTTACTCAATGAAGCAATAACTGAGATCCCAAAAGTATTATTATAAGAACTGTCCACACATTGGGAATAATGATAATTGCTAGTATGTAATCATTACTAACCAACTCTGTGTCAGGAGCAGGATTAGGCACAGAGGGGCCCCAGGGAGACCAACCTGGCTCTCCAGTGGACTGTGTTTACTGAGAAAGGATTTTTCACTGAATAGGTGACAGAATCAAGCACAGGAAAGGAGAGAGTAGATTCAATGAACACCAAGAATCGTCTGGAATGTTCCTGGATTATAGGTTGAGACAGGAACAAGGTATTTATGGTTTGAACCATTGTCCTGCTGGGCCTTTCGGGACAAGTCAGGCTTGCAGAAATCACTAATACACACCCCAGCTTTTTTTCTAAGGTTGGGCTACTCAGAGGGAACACCTGTAGCTCTGTGTGCCTCTCTTGCGGAGGGTGGGTGCCAGGCAGGCTCACCTGTTTGACCTCAGCCTGAAGGTGTCGCAGCTGGAGACACTGTTCGAGCCGCTTGTGCGTCTGCTCCGCATTGAGTTCCAGTTCATGCTGTTTCTCGTGAAGAAACTCCAGCAGCTCCTGCACCTGAGCGGCCAGGTCTATGTCTTTTTCACAGATTAGCTCAATTCCTGGTTTAAAACAATGCAAACAATTATCAGCCAGGCAGCACGGAGATGACCACATTGCCTTCATTTTGTGATAAGCTGGACTTTGAGAGTGGCCACCATCATTGGCCCTCTCCCAACCTCTACAGAGCTCTTGGTGCTGCTGGACAAATCCTGTAATTAGTCCTTTCTTAGGATGCTAAGAAAATGCTGGCTCTTTAGGCTGAATGAAATCCTTTGTCCAGGAAGCAAGTTTCAAGCATGACAAGATAAGTTCCTTTTTTTTTTTTTTTTTTTTTTTTTCTTATAAATGGTAGAGGGGTGCTGGAACTTTGGAAGTCCATCTTGGGCAAGGCAGCTCCTGTTTGGGGACTTGCCAACACCCACATTCATAGGCCAACCTCTGAATCATCTTGGAAACGATAATATCAAATCAAAAGGGCGCTGTCTCAGGAACTCCTGCCAAGGGTATGTTCTATTGTAACTGGTTAGATATAATTTATGATTAGATAAAAGTAACTACTTAGGTCTCCTAAGAAATCAATGCTATTTTCCATACATACACAATTAATATTCCTGATGATACCCCAGGGACACTGAATGTTATTCATTCAGGAAAGCTGTCACCTTTAAGCTTTGCCCACACATGGAACTTGCTCACTCTTCTACTGACTCAAAGCAGTTCTAAGGCCACTCACTTGGTGACAAGTGTTTCCAGGGTTTATGAATGTAGCACCCAACCTAGATAAAGAGCCAGGACTTCAGTCAGTATCTGCTAGCCAAAGGCTGTGGCTCTGTCCTGTCCACGTTCCTGCCTTGCTCTTCCCTTCCTGTGGACCTCTTCTGACATGGTAGCGCAGATATGCATAGTTTCTTCTCTGCCCGTTCAATGTTCTATCTATATATCATCAGCAGGGGCCAAGGCAGCCTGCCTCATATGGATTTCTGACTTCTTCTGATGAAGTCATTTTTTCACTTACTGGTGGGTAGAATTTGGTTGTTTTCCATGTGTGTGCATGCACGTTTTAGCTTGGGAAGTCAATATATAATATGTACTAGCTCTATACCTAGTCCTGAGTTAGAATCCTGATCTGGAGAAAGTCATTTTAATGCTCATACGTAAACTAGGATTTTCCACAGCTACCTACCTCCTATACATGCTGCACATTTAGGTGAGATGATGCACATAAGTCATCTGTCACATACACATATGATTATAGTGTACATGTCATATAAACACAACCAATGTAGACCAATGTTTACCCAACAACTATAGACCCTACCCCCAGTTCCATGAATTTGCTTGTTCTTGTTTCTGACTTTAAACTAACAACTTTCAGCCTTTTTACATTCATTCACACCTTCTTGGCTCCTGTCCAGAATGCAAACTGTGACCCATGCTGATTCTTGATTATGATTGTCTACTTATTTGGAGGGTCATCCTTGCCTTGGTTCCTAGCTCTGGGAAAATTCTAACTCAGGACTGCTCATCTATTCTGATTCTTAACTCTACTTGGCCATGTAGACTCATTGTCCAGTCCACATCTTTTCTCTCATTTTTTTTCCCCTGTATCCTATGACCCAAAGCAGCTTATGTAATATGTGAGATATAGAACAGGGTCCCAACCAATAGTGGGTGGGGTTCATATTAAAATTCCAGCAGCTAAGTTCCCAAAGGAGCACATTCAACTCAACATATACCTACAAAATCAATCTTCTTTGGGAGATGCCTCTATTACCCTGGCACACCATCAGAAACTCATCCCTGCCTCCCACATGCCTGCATCTGCATCTGGGAAGCACAAGGCATGTCTTCCCACACAAGGGAAAATTCATTTCTGGAGGCAGAAATAGTGTTTTATATAAGGGCAATATGGGAGAGTGGTAAAAAATATTTTCTGGTGTTACATGATAAAAATTTTAGTATCTTTTCATGTTTATTTTTTTTTTCTGTGAGTTTCATAATTCCAAGTCCCTACTCCTGAAATATCTGTGGGAGACAGAAAAGAACGGCTTGTTCTTTTGGCAGTCAACCCCCTCTGGTTACTATTTTTAATCACCAGGAGGGAAAGACAGGTAGAACATCTCCAGGGATGAAATAAAAAGACGTTCCAGAGAGATTTCTGCTCCTCGTGGCTCATCACAGGGGATGACCTCTGACCCTATGCCGACTTTCTGGAAATGCAATTTCAGATCCGTCTCTGCTTCACTGAAGGTGCAACTATTCCAGATCATCTTCACTCCAGTGCATCTGTGTTCCATATACTGGGCGTCCTTTCCTTGGAAGGGAGGTGACTGGACTGTTACAGCTCACGTGAAAGGCTGTTTTAAGTTACTCAGCAAAGGAAGCTTGCTTGGCATGTCACTGAGAACAGGTACCCCAAGATCCAGACTGCAGTCCTGTCTGTCATGCTTGTCATGGTCTTAGCGTGATGAACAGAGGGAATACAGGGGATGAGGGAAAGGCCTACACACCTCTACATCCTCACCTATAGGTGGAGTAAAGAGAGGCACACAGGGCTTCTCCAGGAAAACTGGTCCCACACTCTTCCTTCCTCTGTCTCTAAGCAACGCTGCTGTGAGTTCCGGTTAAAGCCAGCTGGTGACTGGAAAGTATCCAGATGTCACCTCTGACTAGACTCTGCTCTGGTTGTCAATACTGCCCTCCATTTAACGATAGACCTCCCTGTCCTGCTCATAATAATGCAGAAACACCAGAGTTAGGTTTTGTTTTGTTGGTCATCAAGGAGTGGATATGGTTGTCTTTAGGTTTTTCTTTTATTTTCTTTTCAATGCCCCCCTCCTTACAGGGAGGTGGAGTATGAGATTTATGGTCGGGACTTTCAGGCCCAGCCTTAGGTTTAGACCCGCAGACCCACAGACCTGCAGAGACACACAGACACATTAATTTTAAGCTAATTGGTGTAAGGCCCAGGCATGTAACTTGCTAACTCTTTACCCTTAATCTAACCCATGACTCTTATCCTGTTCAGCCATGGGGCTCGGTACCTTTTCTCAGAGCAGCATAGTTGTCCTCTGCTTCTTCTGGCTTCTCTCTGGCATTCTGCTCTGTTCTGCCTGTTCCTAGAGTTCTCCTAGTCTGGTAGCCCCGCCCACACTTCCTGTCTGCCTTTGGCCAATCAGCACTTTTTATTAAACTCATAAGCAGGACGATTATTTACAATGTAACATCATAAATCCACTACAGGAAGGTGGCCTGATCCCCCCTCAAAGACGACTTGTTATACTTTGCTCATATTGTCACTGGAATGTAGGCTCTCTGATGCCAGGACCATGTTTGTTCCACTCATCACCGCCTCTTCTCTTGTGTGCATAGCGCTGACCAGTGAACAAGCAGGCCTCTTTAGGGACAGAGTGGGCCTGTGGAGTATGTAGAGAGCTCCAAGGAGGGGCAGGCTTAGGTTTGAAGCTGTGCTCTGAAACCTATCAATGCTAACAGTCTGGGCTCTGTAACCTCTCCCATGCCTTGGTTTCCTCATCTGTAAAATGGGTATCATAACTAATCCCTGTTGCAAGGACTAGGTACAGTGTATATGGTGGCTGACATTTTGCCAGCTCCAAATACCCGTTTTCCACTGTGACATTTTTCTTGAGGGAAATTAATGAGAATATAGTGCTGATTACTGATGGGACTGCTAAGTGGCTTATAAATATAAAATATAATGAGGCATGTATGTACTTGCTCAATGTATATTGTTATAAACTCTGGTGTTTTGAATGTTACTAGATTAATGCTTTCACCATGGTTCACACTGGATTCGTCTGGAGAATGTTTGAAAACCACTGTGTCTTGTGAACACCACAGACCAAGGATCTCTGGCTGGCTGGAACTTGGCCATTAGATATTTATAAAGCTCCCGAGGAGAGTCTAACAGCAATCAGGGTTCATAGCCACTAGGCAGGATGACCGTGGCCACAGCCCAAGAAGCCGACCTTTCCATTCTATACTCAGTTGTAAAGCACTCTGCATTCAGCCAACATCAAACAGCACTCTGTTTCCTTTGGCTTCCAGGTCCTGGTACCATCTTACTATTTTAATTTTTTTTTTTTTATAGCTAGAATTGGACCCAGGACTATACATAGGAGACAAAATACTGTGCTTATGAGGCAAGCATTTTGCCACTGAGTAGCACTCAGCCTCCACCATCAGGAGACAACTCTGGTAGGGGCCAGAGCTGGGCATCTTTGACTATATTACCAGACCTAGAAGGCTCTCAGCTGCTTCTGTTCCTAAGTATGTGTTTGCTTGAAATAGAAAACATCTCTCTTTTCTCTAACCTGCTACTCATCTTTCTGTGCCTTTTTTTTTTTGGGTCAGGTTTTTAGATCAGCTTTGTTGATGCTGGCTTTATCACGGAACAGAAGTCTAAGGACAGTCTAAACCGACTCTAGACCAATTAAGGGTGACTGCCCAGGTGGTGAAGCCCAGACACTGGTATTTTAAAAATGTTCTCAGCGTTCATCTGAGAGGAAGCACTGGCTTACACCAAGTGTCTCTTCCTTTCTTCCCAATTCCGATAGCTCCCTCCCTGAGAAACTCAGAGTAGCTTTCATTCTGAAAAAGCACAGGCTTTGCGTTTTCTTTCCATTTATACCACAAATAAAATTACTTGTGGTTTATTATTTTTGCCTTCATTTGTTCCCACCCACACTGATGTTCATTTTTGCTTAATTTAGGAAATGTCATTATGGAAGATTTGCTATGTATAAGGCAGAACCACTCAGCTAGAGGCTGCTGTGAGCAAAGACCTTACTCAGATTGCCGAAAAAGCTACTGGAAACTGAGTAATCCCAACAGGATGCTCTGTGGGCTGGAATACGAGCACAACACTGGATGTGTCATACCTCACTGGATCTCTTCCATGCTCTTGTATAATCCCGCTGCACCCTCACTGTGAACCCATGCCATACATTATCTTTCCTCAGAGAAAGGCAAGGCTTTGGAGAGATTGGGTGATGTGTTCCCGGACTCACAGGAGGAATTACTGCGATTCACCCCCGATTTCCTCACGTGTGTTCTTAGCCTGCGTGCTTGAGGAGGCTCTCCACAAGCACAGTTTAAGTATGTATTTACATCAGACCCTGTGGCACAGGCATGTAAGCCCTCATATTCAGAGGCAGACACAAGAGAATAGCAGGTCTGAGACCTTCCTGGGCTACAGAGTGGGTTAAGGAATAAAACATTAAAATTAAAAGAGATAGAGGAACACTCCCTTAGCAAGTGTGAAGTCTTGGGTTTAGGCCTCTCACTGCCACCAACAGGATGTTCAACTACTGAGCTGCTGATATTCCCAGGAGGAACAGTAAACTCTAAGCATTACCGAGATAGACTCCAAGGATTTTATTTTTTTGTGTATGTGTGTGTATGTGTGTGTGTGCAGGCTGTAAGTTGACACTTTCTTCCTTTATTATATTTTATTTTATGTTTCTGAGAAGGGTCACTTTATTGAACTTGGGCTCACTGATTGGCTAAAAAGTGAACTATGAGAACCCATCTGCCTCCCCTGCCCCTTTCAATGTCAAGATTATGAAAGTGTGCCATGGTGCCCTAGGATCCAAACTCAGGTCCTCATGCTTCTGTGGCAAGTGCTCTAACCACTGGGCTGTCTCTTTTACTTGCCACAAATAATTTCCCAAATGTAAAAACATGACATAAAAAGGGAGCTTGATGCTTTCAACGCACAAGCAATATATCCCTAAGTCATGAAACTCTTATCTTAGGACTAAGGTCAAATGTCATAGTTTGCTGGATACAGAACCTGGGTAAAAATCAATACACAGGAAGCTGAACCATGGCACAGAAATCTAAAAGGAATTTGTGAACCAGGTCTATGTGCCAGACTGCACAGGAAAGCCTAAGAGCCAATGAAGAACAGACAGGATGTCCACAGACAGGCTGTTCTTTGGCGACAAAACTGGCCTTGGAATTCAGAGATCATGCCTTCCTAACAACAAAATCTACCACCGCCCAACCTGAGGATCAAGCAGTCAACTGTAGAGAGGAAAGAACAGGAGCTGACTGGGCTATTGTTCAGGTTTCCCCGATTCCTAACATAGATGCTGACTCACACCAAGGCTTCTGCTTTGGGTAGTACTGTTGGTATACTGGAGGCTTCCGGAAAACCTGACTCAATGTTATGAACATCACACCTGAAAATAAGCATATGCAAATTCTTCAGTTCCATGAACTACTAAAAATAATCAGGCATAAGCCTTAATTAATTTAGCAGAGAGGGAGAAAAGTCTTAATTCCAATCATTGTCCTTTTCTGGTACAATTGTTTACCTATGCTCATAATGAGATATAGTTCATTAAAACAAATAGGTGACTCAGAGTTATTGCTGCCTCAGACCTTTATCTCCGAAGTCCTGCATTCCTCAGCTAAGTCCTGCTCTGGATCCACTAACACGCCCCACCCTTCCCCAGGTCCAGTGTGACCCTGGCCTCCTGTTGTATGCTCAGGGTGACATAGATGCTTCTCTGCAAAGTGAGGCAAAAACAGTTAGCCTTCCTAAATCCCATGGATTCATTTCTCCTTCAATCTCACAGGCTCTGCCAGACTGAACAGCTAGCTATGGTAGGCGGAGGGGAACAGCCCGTCTCAGTAGGGAGGGCTGAGGAGCCCAACCAAGCCTCTTTTGACAAAGCTCCTATCTAGAACAGGATATTGTGGGGGTGGGTAGCCCATCTGCCTGGGGGAATTTTCACCCACTCAGCCTCCTGGTTAAGATGGATAACAAGCACAGCCAACCTCCAGTCACAAGCAGTCCTCAGAGATTGCCAGCTCCCGGCAGCCTTTCTGGTACCATAGGTATTTGTCTACTGGGATGGAAGGTGGCTTGTTGAAGGTCACATCAGTACACATATCAATTTGAAGAACTACCCAGAAGGATGAAGGGCAAACATCTGGTTGCTCTGCCCAGCCTCTCTTCTAGGTACTGGGTATCTCTGGACTTCATCCTATCCAGACAGCCAGCTGTAGAGAGCATCGTAAAGGTAGCTGGGGGGTTAAACTAACTCCTGAGCACAGATGAAATTCTCAAGCGTAGGAAAAGGATCGCCGCTGTTCCTTACTCTCCCTTTCCTGGTAAGGGCCTGAAAAGACACAGCTGATGTGTCAGAATACTACGTCTCAAATTTCAACGAACAGTCAATCTACCTGAAGATTCTGTTAGCCACATAGATTCAGCCTCATATTCACAAACATCTGAACACAGCTTGGGCATTGTCATTCTGAAGAGTCCCCAGGCAGACTGGGAGTGAGTAGCCCTTCTTCGTGGGCTGCACACTTAGGGTGACCTGCATCTCACAGACAACTGCATCCTGTTTATGACACAGACAGAAATTCATGGGATGACTTTGCTGGCAAAAGTGAACAGAATTCACTGGGTTCTCCCCTCCTTGGTCCGAAGTGATGCTCATTTGAATGGCATAAAATACTTACTTTTCAGGAGGTCAAAATAAACATAATATTGTAAAGTTCATTAGGGCTTTCAGCCCCCCCCCCCGACGATCTCATTTTAATGTTCAGCATCAGCAGGTATGTGACCCACTGTGCCTTAAAAAGGTGACAGCCTTAGTCCTGCTGCTTCAGCTTAGATAGTAAGGATCATGCCAACAGGCCCTGGGTAGGGACGGCGAGGTGGCAGAGGGGAGGTTCTAGCACTGCCCTGTTCCTTTTGCTCTGGATCGCCACTCTTCCTGGATTGATTAGGCTTTCTCTAGTTCCAGGAAACGGGATCACATATTTATTGCATACATTTTAAAATAAATCCTGAGCAGAAAAAGCCACCACCAAGGCCGTGTTTTCCCGTGTTTTCCTAAGAAGTTATAAAAGCACACAATCTCCCATAAACTTTTCTCAGCACCACTTAAAATCATCTACAGGCCAGTGATTAAAAACAACACTTGAGGATTATGGGAAGTATAAGCCAGAGATCAGGGTACTAACAGAAAAGAGCAAGGGTTGCAGAATCAGAGAGAGAGAGAGGCATAGGAGCTCACTACACACTCGACTACCACCTTTTAAAAACTTCCGCCAATTTCCATCACTGATTCTTTCCCTCTCTCCTGAGTCCCCAGAGACTCTGGCTCTCATCTCATCTTTTCCATGGTCTACAGTTGACAACCTTGCAAAAATTACTTCAGCTCTTAGGACTCTTTAAAATGGAGGTAGAGTTTTCTACTTTGCACCTGTAGGTATAAACTGAACAGTGCGGAAGTTGGGGCAGATGGGACTGTTGCATCCATCATCACTTCCACCAGGAGAATGAGAAGCCACTTACCCGAGGCTTGCACCTCCATGATATACTGGTGGAGGTCTTGGCCCTGCTGGATAACCTCAAAGGTCATGTTGGTCATGGCAAGCTTCCGCTCTGTGTGGCGCTGTAGCCGCTGCTCTGCCAGGGTCAGATCCTCTGTGTTAAAGTCATTCATCTGCCGGAGCAGGTCCTCATTCCAGGCATCCAGCTCCGCTGTCACCTGTGAGAGGCACTGTCATCAGCCAGGGCTCGCTGGGTCCACGAGAGGCTGCTAGATCACTGCTCTTGGCTGAAAGCCATATTAACTAACCTGCCCCTCACTTTCCACTTCCCAAATACTTTCATAGGGTTCAATGTCGATAGCAACAGCAAATGAATGTCTGCACATATTTGTGCACTAAATTCTGGTTTATAAAGTTGGCATATTTACCTCACGGTGACCCTTACAATGACCTGTTGAGTCGGGCAGTATAGAAATGTCTGAGACTGCCTTCTAAAAGGGGAAGAAGTCGGCCTTGACAGGGACATGTAGCTCAGTTCCCCCATCTGCAAACACTATCCATAGTCGCACAACTGTTATTAGAAAAATATTCCACAGTTGAAGAAACTTCAGAGCTAAGTAGTTAGTTACTCCAGAAGCCAAAATTGGGGGATAGAGAAGTCTGGGAGAGTGGTTTAAGGTCTCATCATCAGTTAAGGGACAAGTGAATATTAAAGTCTGGCTTCCCTTCTGGTTTCTGTGTACCATTGTTCTAGATTCTCTCTCTTCATTACAAAGGCTGATAGCCAAAAAGTGTGACCAAACCAAGCGGACACGTGTAATGTGTCTCTAAATCAATGGTTCTCAGCTGGTGGGTCTTGACCCCTTTGGGGGGAGGTTGAATGATTTTCACAGGGGTCACTTAAGACATTAAAAAACACAGATAATCATATTATGATTCACATAAGTAGCAAAATTACAATCGTGAAGTAGCAATAAAAATAATTTTATGGTTGGGGTCGCCGCAACATGAGGAGCTGTGTTAGAAAGGATGACAGCATTAGGAAGGTTGAGAAGCCCTGCTCTAGAAAAGTCAAGCAGATTATAAACTACTGAAAGCAGTGATGATGCTAATGAGGTCTGGAGCATGCAGTAAGTAAAAGCATTGCTCTGACGTGGATTAGCTGGCTGTTCATTCTGTAGACCTTAACCAAGTGATGTTTTCAATTCTCCACTAACAAAGGCCACACCCCCTTCACATCCTCCGCAATAAACCATACTGAAGGAATTCCAAAGCTCCGGACTATATTGTTCCAGGAATCAAAGCTTCCACGATGCCTTCTTGTGTTGAACATTTGCAGCATGACCCAGTCATATAAGCACATGTCCCAGGGCTCTAAGTTAGTGCTTTTCATTATACTGGGTCTCGTCCCAGATGACAGGTGACATCTTCTTTCTAGTGACCAAATGTAAGTTATTCTAAGCTTGTCAGAGGGCATTGGGGAGTAGAAACCAGCCAGAAACAGGAACAGTTGCTGCTACATCCCAAGCTCCTTTGCAGGGGGCTGCTTGTCTGGGCTATAGGAGCCCATTTGTTGTCTAATGGTAAGATCTTTTGTCTAGCAAAACAGAAGCAGATAAAAGCACACCAGCCATCTCTAAAGTGGAGATGCAGGAACTGAAGAATTCTTCCTTATTGCTCTGGGTTCCTACCTCAAGCCCCAGATCTTTTCAGGTCAACTCAGGGAACTGCTGAGCTCTGCAGGAAAAGCCAGGCTCTACCTTTTTGTGGAGGAGACCAGGAAACCAGTGAGTTAGTTAGTAAGCAAGATTAGATTCCTGTTGGATTCTTGTCTCTGAGGAACACTTCACTTTCTAACTCCGGATAGTGGTTAAAAGGAGAGTCTAAGAGATACCTTGTCTTGTAATTTATATGAGAATTTATAGAATGAACACGCTGTTTTAAAGAGGCATATAAGTAGGCCTTTTCTTATTATATTTTAAAAAATTAGAGATATTCACACAAAAGGCACCTATTTTGAGCACTCGGTTCTGAGTTTTGACAGTTTCATACATTTTGGTAGATAGTCATCAAGCAAAAGACAGATCTGTCACCTCAGGGAGCTCATTTTTGACCATTTCTAACCAGTTCTGCACTCCATGCACAAGAAGCACCTTCAGATTCCTGTCGGTGTAGTTTTTCCTATTCTTGGATTTTCTATGACTGAAATCATAGACTAAATACTTTTCTGCCCGGCCCTGTGATCAGCATGCTACATTATGGATATCAGCATTGTGTTAATTGTCCCTCCCTTGCTGTAAATGAATGGAATCTGTTGTCCAGATGGACCACAACATATTTATCCTCTCTCCTGCGGTCCATTATGTGGCTGGGTTTAGGAGTAGGGTGGATGTGAGAATTCTCACAGCACTCTTTCTGTGAGCATAGTTTTCACTGCTTTTGAGTAAAACAGGTTCATATTTATAAGCAACTGGCAGAGTTTTTAAGGTGATTATAACATTTGATGACCCTAGTAGCAATGCAGGAAAGTTCCAGTTGCCCTGTACCGTCCCCATCATCGGTCACTACTGTCTAATTTGAATGGCACTAATACTGCAGTTTTTAAATGTATCTACCTCATGGCTATGGATGTAGATAATCTTTTTTATTTGGTTTGTTTGTATATATACCTTTATAAATTGTTTTTGTTGTCAGTGTTTTGAGACAGAATGTTGCTATGTAGCCAAGGCTGGGCTTAGACTCAAAATTATCCACCTCAGACTAAGTGCTAGCATTCCAAGAGTATAATCGCCACATCCAGCTGACAGATCGTCTGATGATTATATATTTCTAAGTTTCTTAATATGTTAGAATATGAATTTTATGAGATAATCTACTGAAATAGTCAAAACTCTAATTTCAGGTCTGATCCTTGCCTTTAAATATGGAAATCTGGAGTAAAATTAAAATTCAGTGCCATGAAAGGAGGGGCTGGGCCCATCTTTTATTAAAGTTTTAGTTTTTGTTTTGTTTCTGTAAAATTGACCCTACAAATGGGTCTTTTTGCCTGCAATAGGAAGATTCCAGATGGGCCCGAAGGCCAGGAATCTTTGCACAAGCTAGCAGTGGCATCGGGGGGAAGGCTTCAGGTCAGCTGTCTGGCTCCTTAGGACTCAGCAAAGGTCCAGTCTGTCTAGTTCTATGTTCAGTGTTCCTACACACTCTGCCTCTCTCTCCTTACCCTGCATCCTCTCTTGACAAATGCAGGCTGATGTGCACTGTGTGGCTGAAGCATGAGGTCTGACAGAGCCTGCTGTTAAACATCTGGTTCCCAGGCTACCCCCCTAGTCCATGGTTCTTAAATTGGCAGCCGATTCATTTCTTTTCCTAGTTTCCTGAAATAGTCAGCCCTCAGTTAGTCTAACCAAGTACTCAAAATTTCCTGGGGATGGGATTAGTGTCTTTCCTGAATGTTTTATGTCCTCAAGGAATGTTCTTTCTTTGGGTCCCCTTCTCCTTTCTTTCTAGTTTAAGGTTGGCTTACAACAGGAGCTCATCTTGTTTTGCTTACCTTACCTTACTGCTAACGAGCTGTACCTCACACTTGTCTGTGGAAAATCGGCCGTTTTCCCTCGGATCCACCTGGGTACCATAGTTCTGAACTGTCCTAGTCATTCTGACATACCTTCTATCTTAAGGCCCTGACGATCTGCCAGAGGCTCACCCAAAACACGGGGGCGGGGTTTGTACATCTGCTGTCACAGAGACAGTGAGAAGTGAAGCCTGCATGGGAAATGAACTTGCTGACTTAACTGTATTTAGAGAGGCTTAGGTCAAGCTTGAAGTAGAGCCTGAGGAGACAGAAGGTTCCCAAGTTGGCCTATTTTGCTTCCGTCATTCAGTTAGCTCATCATGAACCCCCAGACGGCTCGGGGACCCTGGTGGCTCTGGAGTCTCTGTCTCCCTCACTCTCTCAATTCAGAGTTTTAGATTATGATGACTATGTCCAGTATGTAGCCCAAGAATGAGGCCTTTCTCAAGGGGCCTGAAGAAAGATGATCTCTTTGAGAGATATTTTGGAAAAAATACTAACATCTGTTCTAGATACACCAAGACAGGAGTTAGATAGATAAAAGTTTATTATAATATTATTATTTAGACAAAACTTTATTAGTAGTAGTATTTAGAGAAGTGAAGCTGCCCAGGACTTTCCGACCAGAATAGATCGGCTAAAATCAACACTGTGCCACAAGACAACCGATGGACGGAAGTTGTAATCATGTTGGCCTCTCCCCATGGGCTCCTCCCACTCATGGCCATCCTAGGTATTTGGGTTTAGAGAATGTTTATTTCTCTTCCCCAAGTATTTTACTCTATACCTGTCTAAATAAATATTTACTTCCTCTTTCCTTCTCCCTTTATCTCCCTTTATTCTTTTTCTTTCTTTTTAAAAAAAGATGTATTTATTATGTATACAGTGTTCTGTCTGCACGTGTCCCTGAGGGCCAGAAGAGGACACCAGATCTCATTATAGATGGTCGTGAGCCTCCATGTGGTTGCTGGGAATTGAACTCAGGACCTCTGGAAGAGCAGCCAGTGCTCCTAAGCTCTGAGCCATCTCTCCAGCCATTTTACTCCTTTTCTTAAAAAAAAAAAAAAAAAATAATCATAAGCCAATGTGGTGGTCTGAATGAGAATGGCTCCATGGATTCATATGTTTGAGTGCTTGGCTCTCGGTTTGTGGGACTGTTTGGAAAGGATTGGGAGGTGGGGCCTTGTTTAAAGAGGTATGTCACTGGGGGAGGGGGCTCTGAGGCTTCCAAAAGCCCAGGTCATTTCCAGTTCTCTTTCTCTGTCTCATGTTGTGAATCTGTGTTCCAATTCTCAGCTACTGCTCAGGTACTAAGAACCCCCTTGCCTGCTCCCCACTCATGGTCATGGACTCACCCCTGAATCTGTGTTACTCTTTCCTCCACAAGTTGCCTTGGCCATGGTGTCTTAGCACAGCAACAGAAAAGTAACTAAGAAAATCAGGGGTTTGGTTTTATTACTTGAAATTTTAAAATCAATATGTTTGTTGACTGGGTCAAAAAATTGTTTGTGGCTTTGTAAATACTAGGCCTAATTTACCGCTGTAAAGCAGTATGCTTATCTTTTTACAGTAGGGTATTTTGTAGGCCAGTGGAAAATACTTAGTTTTCATTTCTAAAAAAAAAGGTTGAATTCCTCCCAAGGCATTCTTCCAACATATACTGTCACTCATTCTTTATCTGGCAGAGCTTGAGGGCTGGGCATCCTTCTATCCTGGGCAAGCCACACCTTAGCTGTATAGTCTGTCTGTCCTGTACTATGGCATCTTTACCAGGACACGAGGGCACACAGCACTGAACCTTGATGAGATTGTCTGAGCCTCAGATCTGCCATTCCAGAAGGGCCTGGAAGCATCCATCAGGGATCTCTGGTAATCTACTGAAAACGGCACTTTTTCAGAAGCTGTATGAATGAATGAATACTAATAAGGATTTAAATTTTTTCTATTTTCATGTATTCTTTTCAAGAGAGATGTTAAGGGAACTTCCCAATGATTCTGTTATGAGCTTAACAAAAACTTCAGAAGTGACTTAAGTAAGTGTTTTGAAGATGGCTTTGTGTGACCCCTTCTCAAAAGTGGGCATAGAAAAGGCTACTAAGAAGAAGACAGACCTTTGTCGTCTTATCTGGGGGGGAGGTAGTCAGCACTCAGCTGTTTGTAGTTTCACAGACGATGAAGCTGGAAGAGGCAGTGAGGTCCTTAGACGGTGGCTGGGAAGGCTTCCAGCCCTGTCCTTGGAGCGGTGCGCCCACTGAACACCAGACCGAGGCCAACATTTCAAACACCTACAGCCTTGACAGTGACGTTCAAGTTAAAGTCTGTCTATTTCCATAAGTTGGATCAAGAAATAAAAGAGAGAGAAGGAAAACAAAGGATGGAGGGAACCAAGGGTGAGGAACAGCAACACATCTGGTAAGTGAGGGCAGGGGGTCATGGGAAAGCCTCTGCCTTCTGTGATGCTCTGGGAGACGCCATCCTCACTATGGGCCAGTGAACAGGGCATGGCTAGCTAGGGTCCCATTACTGGGGAGTGAAGAGCAGTGATGCCCAGGGGCCACACCTTTCTAGAGCGGACTGTGAATGTGTCTCACACAGAAGAGGAATCTGTGAGTCCTCAGACACAAGAAAGGCCTGCGACGAACATATTCAAATATTTTCAAGATGAAATGAAACAGTTTTTTTCTTTTTTTTTCCTGTTTTCTAATTATCTAGTTTTCTTAGGAGATGGTCTAGGACAAAAGTAAAAACGTTCAGAGATTTTGATTCAATAAAATAACAAAATCCTTGGTTTTCTTCCTTTTCCTCAACCCTCTATTTTGGGGGTCTCTGGAGATGTAGCTAAGATTGAAAGACATCCTGCAGGGGTGCCAAATTTGGGCCACTAACTGGCCTTCTCCTCAGGTATAATCTCATGGAAAAAAAAATCTCTGGTTGCAGCCCTAGTCAGTATACTCAATTGTAAACAGTATATTAAAAGCACGTACCAGGGCCAGGTGTTGCCCACTCTGTGGACCCTGCACCCTGTGCCTTCCTGTCATAACATCAGCAATGATTATGATTCTGTCCATGGGTTTCTCCCAATCTGCCCCCTAAATGTTCCGATAAGTGTCCACTGAGCCAAATTTCTATGCAGGAGAACAGCATAGAGAGCAGTCACTGTCTAACCCGAGACACTAACATCTTCACATACCATCGGCTGAGGAAGCAAGATCACCAGTTAGGGACAACCAGCTTTGCCTTGTCTAGGCAGATGCTTCCTCTTGTAATGAAAAACCTTCCCAGGTCCTGCCTGGTTCCCACTCACCCTCATGGAAACCTGATGATTTAGAGTTGACTGTTCTGTTCCTTACTGGGATTAATATTCCATATAACTTTCAAGTGCATTAAGCAAACTTTGCATTTGCAGACTGAGATAGTTTTAAAGACTATATATCTGTGGTCCATACTTTCATAAAATTACATTTTAGAGTCTATTTTCTGGGTGTCAGTCTGAGTACTCTATCAATGTGTACATGCTCACCACACGTTAGTCTGATTAGAGAACAGATCTCCCTCTACATCACACCTTATCTGCACACACATTTTATCAGGCCAGTAAAAACTCGGTGATGTGTCCCTGGAGCCTCACTAGCAGATTGGTGTACATCTCCCTCTGATCAGGAGGCAGATGGCTTTGTGTGGTACAGGGCAGGAGAGGCTCCTCCGAGAAGGCAGCCTCCGAGAGGCTGCTCGCAGCTCAACTGTTCAGTGTTGTTATTGTACTTCAAGTTACTGCCCTTTTCCTGCCCCCATTACATGGATTTATCTATTATCTAGTTTACACCCCACCAATCCTGCACGAGGGCTCACAGCTTAGCATATTTCCTGCAAAGAAAAGGCTGTTTGGAGAAAAATCAAAATCATGAAAGCAAAGGAACTCGAACTTTCTGTCAGGTACATTATGGGCTAAAGAGACAATGGCAATAAAATCAGATCTGTTAGACAAGCGAGAAATAACTGGACACTATCAGAAGACTATTTGAAATCTGAAACCACGGTACCTCATGAAAAAGTTAAGCCTCATATTGGGTTCTATGGAGTTTTGTGATTAATGGCCAATTATTGAACACTTCAATAATTAAAAACCAGTGTGTGTGTGTATATGTGTGTGAATGTGTGTATGTGTGTGTATGTGTGTGTATATGTGTGTATGTGTATGTTGAGTGTGTGTGTATGTGTATGTTGAGTGTGTGTGTGTATGTGTGTGTGATAAGTATGTGTATGTGCATGTGTGTGTAGGTGTGTGTGAGTGTGTGTGTATGTGTGTATATGTGTGAGTATGTGTGTATATATATGTATGTGTGCGTGTGTGTAGGGGCCTATACCTTCAAAAATATTTTATTGAAACTGTGATAACAAAAACCTGAGACTACTGGCTTATCCCTACTTCTACACATATTGATTTCTGATTATTCTAGTTATAGAGAACTGAGAAATGAAGAAAACATCAAAGATAAAATAGTTACCCAAGTCCTTGCCATCACGAGATACACATTATTAGGTAAGCCTTGTCTTCTGCTCTCCCCTGTCATGACCGACTCATATGAATGCCTTTTACAGAGGGAGGTTGAACTAATAGGACCTTATAGGACGTCATGCTGCATTCTGGATCTCTTTCTACCATTCAACACAAGAAGCCCAAGAAGGTATGTTAGGAAGGCAGCCACCTCCTGGTATGGAGTTTTACTTCCTCAGTGGGTACATTATGATCTCATTCCAGGAGATAATGTCAGAGCTACACATGCCATCATTAACTGAGCAGAGACAGGGCAGTGGTGTGTGCTTTCCTAATGCTTAAGTTTCTTAGTGCATCTCGGCCATCAGTGACATGGCTGAGGAGCCATGCTTAGAGCCCCCAGACATCAGGGTAGTGGGCCTGCTCCACTTCCAGAAATCCCTAGAAACTTGGACTGCGTTCACCAACTACCTTCCTTTAGGAACAAAACTGGAGCTGCACTGTCCTGGCTTACGTCAGCTCTGATGTGGCTCTTTTCATAGAAACCACCCTTGGTTTCACACCCAAAGCTTCTCAAGGAGTGTGTTCTTTATCCCCACACTGAGGCATAGTTTGCATTTGACACAATCTCATCACCCTTAAAGTAACTTCTGACCATCTACAGCAGGGTTGCCATTTCTGTCTAGGATTAGATGCAACGCCACCCTCCAGCTTCCTTGTTCTCCCAAGTAGGGACAAGACCCTCCAAACCTGATGTTATATTTCCACATCAACAGATGCAAAATCTAAGTTCTCTTTTTATCTCCTTCATCTTATCAGTCCCTCACACTGTTTCCCTACCGCATACCAAGCCTTCCCAGGTACTGTCCGGTACTACGGGAGCGGATCTTGTATGTAGAATAGCTAAAAATACAGATTCTGTAAGTGAAATAAAGTCTCCTCTCCCAACATTTAAGTCAATCCTAACTTTAATGTATTCGACTTGTATTTCTTTAAAAGGCTATTATCTACATATGCTTTCAATTGTTTTTCCTTCTGGAGCACCCACCCCGTTTCATGGCTGCTGTGTGGCCTGTGTGCATGAGCTCTGTGACTCCCCTTTTAGCACCCCACACCCAACCGTGCAGTCTTCTAGTAACCAATGAGAATGTAACGAAGGATGATAGAAGCTACCAGTGAAGCCATCCACAGACGGCAAGTGAGCAGTCAGGATGAAGCGGATTGAAGAGAGCAGACTCTGTGAGGGATCTAATACACCATCCCCCTGAGTTCCTCACACCATATTTCTGCAGAAGCGGCAGTGGCCTCGGCCAGGCAAAGTTTACCTTAACGCATCCAGCACGCCCCTCTCCCTCCTTCCTGTTTTCTCCCCTGCATCCCCATACCTCAATGGTGTACTGCTCAAAGATGCGCAGCTGCAGGAAGATATCCAGCTTGATCTTCCGCTCATGAAACAGCTCCTCCATCTGCACCTGAGCATCGTCCAGCTGCTGTAGGACAGTCTCAATATGGCTGATAGAGCTAGTGTGGGGCGTCTTGTTGGATACAGCTGAGTCCCTGTGACAGAGCAGGGGAAGAAGAGGGGGAGGGGCCTTACTATGTTAAAGGTCATGGAGGAACAGGGTGGCTTTCCTCACCCACCAGAGCAAAAGGGTTGCAAATCAGGTTAGTCTTTTAATGGATTATCAAAGTGCCACTGTGGCCTGACACCATCTTCTTAGGAGGAGAAACAGAGATGAATGAATTCTCACCCTCTTTGGAATTCATACCTTTGTTTCCAAGACTCGCTGCTCTTCTATCCTCAAAGGGATAGAAGGAAATAAGCTAATAGAAAGGTCATAAAATATCAGAGAAATAGAGTGGCTCCATACACATGTGTTGTCTAAACACACACACACACACACCAGAACACATAAAGGTAGACAAAGGGTTTTGAAAAGCAAAACAAAAGTCCTTCCTATTTCTACCTCACAGGACCGCTATAATAAAATGACATCATGAATACCAAAATTATCCACCTACTTCATAATGCCGTGCTTACACTGTGGGCTGGCGTTCTGAAACAGACCAAGCACAGGAAAGCATAGGATTGAAGTCTGTAAGCATGGTTTAGCTTCCTGACCTGACATATCTAGGCTGGTGACCCTGGGAAGTCACTAGCCCGGGTCCCAGCTACCTCTTTTGTCAAAAGCACTTCCTCTCTCCCTCCTCACCTCACATTTTTGCTGTGAAGTAGGCAGTTGTGTGAACTTGGCCAGGAACATACTATGAGTCATGATTCACCTTGAAAGGGCACAAGGAAGTGTCAAGGGTTTCCTAGGGTATAGTCAGCCTGAGAGAGGACAGACAAGTGTTTTAGAGAGGATGCATTTTGATCGGACAAAAAAGAAGGTACGGTTCCCTCAGCAGTCCCTATAAAAGAAGTAGAAATAAGAAATGCATTGTAGAGTGGGACCACGTTACAAAGAGAGATGGACTTGTTCAGGACAGTGGCTTTGGGAGTGGCTGGACCACCAAAGAGACACTTACAGGAAAGCTATGGAGCTTACGAAGCTTGAATTCTGTTGAACCCAGAATAAGTCAGAGCTTTAAAATGTGAAATGAACCTGTGTACTTGTTACCTAGACACCTGGGTTTCTCATGCAACTTAGGAGGTCAATGGGCAAACGAGAAAGCCTCAGTGTAAAATTCTCTCTTTAGCAGGTCCGGAAGGCCAGGTACATTTTAGCTTGGGCTTGTCTCAGACGTAGCAGGGCCTGAGTACACACTATCTGTTCCTGAAGATAATAAGGGCTCTTATTATGTCAAGTAGCTCTTCTCATGACACTCAGAGAGTTTCTAACCCTACCTCCTATTTTGGTTCGCCAGAGCAGGAAACGGGCACAGATTCAGTCTCCGCTATTGTATAAACACCGATCATAAAAAGAGCACAAGGTATAGTTAATAACATTCATTATGTGTTTCTGAATGTTTTGCTATTGGGAGGATCAGGCTGTTCTCTCAGATCACTCCCTCATACGACATCCTGAAGAAAGATGATTTCTATCCTTCTGCACAGCAACTGTGCAGAGTCACACACGGAATGAGAGAGATGATCCATAGCCCCCTCAGAGCTCTGAGGACGCCTGTAGGAAACACTGAAGACACAGAGAAGGGACATTTCCAAAGTATATGAGAGACTGCCTGTGTCCTCCAACCTCCACTCTACTCTTTGAAAGTCTCTGATGTCAGTCAGGCCTGTAGATAAATGGACGTTACAAGACTAGGCTAGAATCAGGCCAGTGGACAATGTTACAAGGCTAGACTAGAGTTAGGCCAGTGGATAAATATGGATGCCACTGGTGCTCTTGGACATGAGCATACGGTACTTGCTAAAAATCCATCAACTTAAACATGGTCGAGCAGCCACCACCCACATCATGGCCTCTACCACCACCGAGCAGCCTTAAGCCCTTGGGCACTGTGCAAGACCCGCAGTTGTGAGGGTCCTGTGGTTTCTGCAGATCCAGCCCTACAAAGAGTAAAACCAGCCAGCCAGCTTGGGGAAAGCATTTCTAAGAGAAGACAAAGCCATCATAAATCCTACAGCTGACTGAGAGTCTGGAGTAGGTGCCTTAATTATACAAACAAGGCAGCTGTCAGTAGGCCAAGAGACTGCCCACTAGATAGACTTTCTGTTAGAAGCAAACGACAGTAGAGTTTCCTAGGTAGGTAGACAAAACTGCCATGCATTATATATTCATGAAGATGGATGGGGGGAGGCAAAGAGGCTGTCTTGTTAGTATGCAATAGGAAAACTTAGCACATCTCATGTGCATGTTTAGAATAGAAATGATTAATTTCCAACAAGAAAAAAAAAACATGCCAGGGCCTCCTGAAGGTAATTTTTCATTGTTTATTTAATTGGACAATTGGTATGGGGGAAAAGCTTTCTCCGGTTGAAGTAATACCCTCAAGCCCCAGGGCTGGCCTGGGACTTGTTGATGAGATTATTTCTGTCTGTAGCTGGCAGAGGTCCCAGCACTTGGTGATTTGGGGGCAGGAATGAGTCCCTGATGGCAGGCATCATTAGCACCATCAAATCCTATTTATGCAGCACCTGGGCATGGGGCTGGTTGCTGAGGGCTCGCCTAAGGCTTAGTGACACTTTATCTGAGGAGTCAGTGTCCTTGACAGAGACAGGAACTAGACATTGATACCAACAGAAAACAATCAATGGTGGGGCCAATTCTAAACAAACACACAGTTTTCAACTGGGTTTTTTCTGTTTTACTCATTTGTGTGTGCTAAAGTTGACAGTAGAGGAGTTTCATTATCTAGACAGTAAGGGACCGTGGAAAGATCATAGTGCGTGTCCTTCCCTATATTCTCAGGGGCCCAAAGCAAAGCAGTGGGGCTCAGAATTCAGAGTTAGGTCCAAGATCAAATGCTGGATATGAGGAACAGAAGAAAACCTGAGTGTGTGAAGGCTTGAGTGGGTATGCATTGTTGGCATGAGCTGGCCATATCAAGGACCATAACCTCAGACCCACGGGAAAATGGTAAGGCCCTACAGGATGAGGCTCTGTGTGAATGGTGATAATATGTGCAGAAAATGACCACTGTAGATTTCGCTCCTTGGATATTTATGGTCTGAAGACTGCCCCCCCCTTATAGGCTGTTCCTATTGAGATTAGCTAAACCTGACTCTTTAATTCAGCCCTAAACTGTAACTCCGGCTTCCTTGTTCAACTATCTGGAAGAAACCCACTTCTATGTGTGACAAAATAGATACACTGAGCTTCCAGGGCTGCTGCTGAGGTGTCTTCATCAAAGAACCTGGTTTACCGGACCCCAGCTTTCCTGTGTGGTGTGTCTGTGTACTTTTCTTTAGTCTCCCCATTTCCATCTCTGGAGCTGTGCTGGATGCAACAGCTGCTTAACACTGTACTTAATAATGTCTATTTCTCTGCATGCATGGCCAAATATGTCATTATTCTTAATGAAATGCTATTCTTTTTGTTGATTGCTGAATACCATCGCAAATGATAAATAATGCTCAGGATGATTAGAGCGTTCCTCGAATGCTTCGGTCTAAACTTGAGCTGAATGCGGTACAGGCATATCTTACAGACGAAACAATGGAAGCTCATACAAGACCACAAAGCAGGCTGCGATTAGTCAAGACAGGGACCGGACTTATCTTGTATCTAGCCCAAGGCATTTCCCACTGGAAATCACTGCCCATGCTGACCTGGCCTCGGTGGGCTCCCCCAGGGAGGGAGACGCTGACCTGAGCTGCTGTATAAGGTCCTCGCCTTCCTTGATGACATTGAGAGTGGCATCCAAGGTGGCAGTCTGCTGCTGCTGGAACTGCTTGATCAGTTCCTGGACGGCATCTACAGAGTCTGCACAGACATCCTCCAGCATCTCCTTCTGCAGGTCTTCCATCCATGTCCACAACTGTGTGAGAGAGATCAGAGACCTACTCAGGGCTGAAGAGGCAGGCCAAGGGTAACAAAATGGGAGAGGAGTCGCACCCTACACCAGGAGTCCCCATCCTCATTAGCACACCCATAGGCTAGTGTGTGTTTCTACACTGATATTCATCACCCCATCTTTGAGAAGTTCACTTCATGAGTGTTTTAGATACTGCCCAAGGATGGGAAAACCAAATATTTCAGTGAAACCTTCAGGAATCTTTGAACAAATTCCAGATGAACAGGAGACTGGAGTAGACAAATATTTTATCTTTTAGAAAGGAGAATGTGATTGGCTCTGCATACTTCTTCCTGGCAGCTAGAGACTGCTTCCTGAAAACTGACCATGATATTGTACAGAAATTGATCATATTACAAATATGCAAGAAGATGCCACCCAGTAAGAGCCAGGTGAAGATAAAGTGTAACCTATGATACACCTTTGTTCTTTTTAACATTGTTAGGTTATTTAAAAAGTTGGTAGTAAAGACACAGCTTTTTGAAATTTCAGTGAGAATATAAGATGTCTACATTTAGTCAAGATGGTGAGATGGAGCCAAGATGACATTAGCTGCCAGACAGCTTCAAAGAAGCTAGATCTAGTGTTTTGAATAGATGAGCATGAGAAGCAGTGAAGGATTAGATGAATTACTGAAGACTTACTCACTAAGTGCTCATTCACCTAGTGAAATGTATGTTTCAGACCTCTGGATCTAATGGAGCTGTGTCATGGCTCTGACTTGAATACACGGTACCTGCTCTGTCCATTCTTTCTCTTGGAACACCTATGGTTATAAACTAAAATTGCTATCCACACAAGGTTGGGACTGGGTTGAGAATCTCTAGAACCTTTGAAGGATAGAGTAGTTAGGAGAGGCCTTCAGTGACGGACCTCGGTTAGCCTTAGTAGTGTAATCAGTGAACAGGGGAATGGCTGGCCACACCCGCTGTCTGTCATGCATTTCAGGGCAGCCTAAGAAAAGGGCAACCCAGGAAGAGCCAAGGAAGACCCGGGATGGGGGTGGGAGCAGAGGTGGCAGTAAGGTTTATGGATGAGTGGTTCAGTAAAGAAATCATTTTACATTCTCACTTCTTCCTGCTGATTGGCTGTTCTGTTGTATGTGGTGACCTATAGGGATGCTGAAAGGAGCATCATATCCACAGGCAAACTTCCCTCCTTAATCACTTGAAGAGATTGATTTATTCTGTTTTTCTGACACTAGCTTTCATTTCTTAAATAAATATCATGCCAGTTTGGTGGCGGAAGATAAAGTTTTGCTCTTGAGACCATCATCCTTTTTGAGGACTGGAGTGATTTAGTTTGATTCTGGGCAAGAAAGGATGATAAATACAAGCGTAGTGTGCTTGTGATGTGTGTGTTTCTATGAAAAACAAGGAAACAGAGAAATGAGTATTTAATACAGCTGTCTAATAAAGAGCTGATATGGTGACTCTGGTCATATTTTTTTTAACTTAACATTTACATTCTTATTACAAAAACATCTAAAAACGATATTTTGAATGCCCAGGGATGGAAACATTCTCATGGAAAGAGAACAAGAAAAGAGAATTCTGTCTGAACAGTCTCGCAGACAGATGATCTAGATTCCAGGGCCTTGTCTCAGGATGCAGCCTAGGGCAGTTCTCCCTTCCCAAGCTTTCTAGGCTGGCAACCAGCCTGCAGGTCATGTGGTCTGGGAAAAGGGAGACACTGGAAGATTTGCACAATCTGTGCTGATCTCTGCGTGTATAAGAAGAGCCCAAGCCTATTCTTGTTTTCTATTTTTATCAAGGAGTTCTTCTCTTTAAGAGACTATTAAAAGTATGTGATTTGATACAGATGTAATATTTCTCAAGATAAAGTAAATTTAAAAATTAATAAATAAAAGTTGTTATTTTGAGGGGGTATCATGAAAATACAAAGTGCTTGATAATAGGATTGTTTATGATTGCATATTGAAAATAGAAATATGTATTGCAGATTTATCCTATGACTTATGTGTATGCCAATGTTTTTGTGTATGTTCATTCAGGTACCCATGGAGGCTGGAAAGAGCTGTAGCTATCCAATATAGTGCTGAGAACCAATCTCGGAAAGAGCAACAAGCATCTGAACTGCTGAGACATCTTTCCAGCCTAGACCTATACTTTTAAAAAATCAAGCACAATATCCTAAACTTCTTGACATATTTATTGATAGCTTTTATTATATGTGATCAAAATTGTGATGTCACGTCATAATCTTTGACCTTGTGGCTTCTCAAATGGCCATGTAATACTTTTACTACATTAGACACACTATGACTTGTTTAGTGAATTGTTCAGTAAAATACTTACGTGGTCTCTAATTATTTAAGACTGAATAACAATGTAATGAAATGATCAGATGATTTAAGCCACCAGACTCCTATGGTTGAAAATAATTCTCATAGTACGACCAATAGGATTTAAAAAAAAAATACTCTTTAATCTGAGGGAGAAATGAGATTGAACGTCATCTTGTTCATACCCTCTATTTCCTCTCTGATACTAACTAGAGCAAACCTTTTGACGTGGAAAGCAGACAGAGATAAAATTATGAACTTTAGTCGGCAGAGAAATAGGGAATCTAGATTACATCATTTACAAAGATAGATATCAGTTCTCACACAGACATCTCCTGTAAATGGAGCGCCATTCCATGAAAATTATATCCCATGATAGTAGTCTATTATGTGCCAGCACTAGGGCAAACCTTTACCAAATGACTAGAAGAAAGGAAGAAAGGGGGGAGTAAAAACGGAAGGAGCAGAGGGTACCTGCCACAGCCTCAGTTGCTACTCAAGGCCCCAGAGCAAAGCTGAACAGATTTCCCTTCATTTACAACTCACTGAAGGCAGGGATAGAGGTAACAACTGTGGCAAGCCAGGCTCCTCTAAGAAATGTGTGTACTACAGGTCTGGCTGTTCATCATATTCTAAATAAAAAGCCAGATGTTTGTCATACAGTCAAGGGTGAATGGCCCCAGCACCGAGGAAGGGGCGTACTTGCAAGGGTTGTGAGGTGACCAGTCTTGAGAGATTCAAACCCCAGGGTCTCCTTCACCAGAACACTGATGCTTGCACCCACCTATCCACCCACAATATACTCTGCCTGCTGTTCGGGTCCCCAGGAAAGCTCCTGCTGGAGACTCAGGCTCCTCACCCCGCCCCCCTTTTTTTATTGTCCACAGAGATGAAATCAAACTGGACTGAATGAAAATTTGTGTGGCAGTGCGGGTGTCTGTTCCTCTCTGTTCTTCTCCCCCTTTATTTTTGGTAAGACAACTAGGTTTCTGTTGTTAAAGAACCCTAGCAAGTCTACATTACTCAGTCATGCTCTGTCTCCTCATCAAGTCCCTGTGGAGGAGGAGGAGGAGGAGGAGGGGGAGGGGGAGGAGGAGGAGGGGGAGAAGGAGGAGGGGGAGGGGGAGGGGGAGGAGGAGGGAGAGCAACAAGAAGGAAGAACAGAGGAGAACGGAAGACTGGAGAGAAGTTAGGTACAGACAGTTAAGAGTGCAAACGTACAGGCTTGCACATTAATTCACAAATCTGAAATCCAAAATGCTCTGAAGATGTCAAATCTCCCATGCTATTACTTCAGATGCTGGTTTCAGGTATGGTGAACAGGATTTCAGAAGGTGCTAGACGCCTCAGCTGTACTATCGAGACACTTTATAACTTTAGACAAGCTCCTTTATCAACACTTCTCATTTGAAATTATGTCTAGTAAAATCTAAGATTATCACAAAGATTGCACAGGGTGATGTATTTGGCAAGTAGCAGGTATTTAATTCAATAGCACTAGACCCTGATACATGTTTGTGACGCTTGTACTTACAATAAGCCAAACCTTAGACAGGGAAATCACCTATACTTCTTCAGGGTTACACATATTATTTACTAATTATTATTATCAACATCTAATGGGGGGAGAATGAGACAAAGAAGGGAAATTTGGGTTTATGTTAGAACATTCTTAGAGGACCAAGTCTGTTTATATTATTCCATAAAGAAGGGAACCTAGAGCAGGAACACAAGAGACATGCACAGCCTAATGTGCTTCTTAAGAGAATATCTGGAACAGAACCCAGTCTTATAAGTCCACTAAAAGAAGGCAGGAAATACAAGTAGACAGCTCTCCTAGGTATCAGGGTGCACCGGTGTGTGTGTGGGGTGCTGCCATAGAAACTGGTCTTGTCTACCACCTCAAAACAGGTCACAAGCCTACCCTGGAGAAGTGTGACTCTTGTTCTGTCATAGAGCATTGCTTTCCCACAGGCCCTTCATGACAAGGGAATCCACAGGCCTTTGATTTCTGAGATTGTCATTAAGAGTCAAGTGAGCCACCAGCAAGCTGACATCCAGGCAGGAAGCCCCAGATCAGAGTTAATCCCCTTGCTTGACAGACACTCATCTGAAAGTGGCCTTGGGCCCCATGGAGATGAAGCAGAGCCACCTTCGGTGAGCTCACCAGGCCTTCATCTGCCCAGGTAATCTCAGTTTAGAAAACGTTATCTTTGCACGCTTATCTCTACTGCAAAGATCCACAGTGGTTCTGACAAACTGTCATGAAAACCTGCGGATTTTTGTCAGCCAGGCTTCTTAATTCACTCCTCAAACCAAAAATCAACTTAATTAAGTGAGGTAACTTTTTTTCCTGAGCAGCAATCAAATCTTAATTAATACCCTATTAAAATGAATTCCTAGGGGAATGTAAACATGAACATGCCAAACGAGTTTCTCTGCCAAGGATGTTGCCACATGAGATGCTAAATGGACCTCCTTCCTGTCCACTTACTCAATCTCAGAGCGGCCCTTGTGAATCAGAAGTGGAAAGCAATCACAGGTTTGCCACCTCCTCCTCGGGCCCTCTGCCCCGCCAAGCACTTACAGGACCCCTCCTCCATTCTCCTTTCTCCAAATGGTGAATGATTTCTGTGGATTTATCCAGATGGTGCAGGGCATCTCCCTACTTCCCATCTTCCCCTACCGCCCATCATCTTTCTTCTAGACAAAGTAAGTATCCATTTTAATACCCACTTCCCTGACCCTACAGAGAAGACTCAGTGTTTTAAACAATCAGTAAAACAGCTGCCGAGGTGGCTCAGTGACTGAGAGTGTTTGTTTCCTAGCCTGATGACCTGAGTTTGAGCCCCAGGACCCACCAGCTGAAAGGAAAGAGCCAGGTTGTCTCCTGACCTCCACACTTATGCAATGGCACATAGAGTATTCCAGCCCCCATAAAAGTAATAGCATTTTTATTTTTTAAAATAAATCTGTAATGTCAGAAGAAATTTTTTTTGCACAGTCTAAATGCTTCTTGCTAGTAGCAAAGACACCTGAGCAAAGTTCTGTGACCGATTTCTGACAGGAAGAAACAGCCAAGAGAAACAGGCTATGTGGCAGGGCATTTGGGTTCTTAGAGTCTCTTTCAGCAACTATTTCTATGCCAAAGATAGTTCAAGTCCCTAAAACCACCTGCCTCCTCTACCCTCTCTGCAAAGGATGGGAGGGAATCTGCTGTATTTGATAGTGAACTAAATGCAGGTTATCAGACAGCAAAGTGCTTGGAGGCCACTTTCCGGTTAGCCCAACTAACCGCCCAGGGCACCATCCCCTTACCTCTTTGGTGTGCGTGTGGAAGGAGACTGACATGTCCAGGAGAAGCTTCCGCTGCTCCACCCTACGCACGAAGTCTTGGATGCGCACCTCCAGGTGCCGAGCTGCCTTGTAGATCTCCTCCGGATCACATTCCCCAGTCTGAGCCAGCTGCTCTGCTGCTTCTAGCAGCTTATCCGCATTGGTGTATGTATTCTGCCAGCAACAACAGTGAGGCAAAGTCAACTTGCAGCCAGAGAACAAGCTTCGCGCCTTCTCACAGCCCACCCCGGGACTCCCAGAAGAGTGGGCACAGAGGGCGGAGGCGCTGAGCCGACGATGGCTCCCTCATCTGGCACCACTCTGGGTGCAGGGAGCTGGCACCTTGCCTCCTAGCAAGCAGAGAGTGGCTGCTATGCACAGCGGGCACTGGTTAGGAGCCTTGCCTGCTTCTGGGATGTCTGAGAGGTGCAGAGTCCCTAGAGACGAGAAGGGACCTCTATACCCACTCTGCTCCCAATTCCCCACCCTCACACAGCCCCTTCTTTGTCTTCAAATCTCAGGTTGCTTCTGCGAGAGTCGGAGATAGCACATCCACCAGGATGCTCTGTGCTTCCATGTGAGAACCATGAAAAATACCAACTAAGAAGGAGGCTTGCATTGCCTCCGCCCCCAGCTCCCCATCACTCTGGTGTTTATCTTTTGGAAAAGAATTAGCCTTTTGGAAGGAAGGGAAGCAGGATACAAGCAGGGGGAGGGGCTATAAATTAGTTCCTATGCCCCTGTGAAGGCTGGATGCTGGCCGGCGGTTTAGCAAGGGAATCTGGAAGGTTTGTTTATCATGAGCTACTGTGTCCCTTGCACACATGTGGGCACTCATGCTCCAACCCTGTCAGTACACAGGGTGATATTCTCTCAAGCATTTCAAAAAGGCAACCTACTTGCAATTATTGCTCATCATGAAGGCAGTCAGTGCTTTTAAAGTAGTTTTTACATTATGCGTTATGAACGCAACTTTTCCTCATCAGGCTGCTCTTAATACAACACATTCCGACATTCAACCTGCTAGTAACATATATTTACCCATAATCGCTCAGGCCAGCACACTGCCCTTTGGCCAGAAACTGGTGCTGACTGCTGGCTATGTGGCTGTGGAAGCAGAGCCCTCAGCAAATTCGAGGTGAGCAGAGAGCCAAAAGAGGCTATAGCAATAACTGTAAGGACTGGTTTTGACTTCCCCGAGGACATGAGTGTTACAGGGTGAATTATATTCTAGAAACTAACACCAAGGTCTCAGAAGGCTACAGACCCAGCTTCTTGGTTACTGAAAACATGAAGCCGATGAGTAGGAATTCCCAAACAAGTCCCAAGAGATTCTTAAGAAATGCTATTTGACAAGCAATTGCCTAAGGCAAATGTTGTCCTAATCTTGGCCAGAGAGGGTTCAAAGGAAATATCATTTGTGCCAACTCATGAAAAAAACAACAAAAATCTGACTAGCTTAGTGTCAAGAGGCTCCCCCCCCAACCGCGCCCCTACAAACTTAAAGAATGTTAATTCTAGACAGCAAATGAAAGACGCCATTCAGAGTCACTGGAGAAATTCAGGGGTGAGGAGGAGGGGTAAGGAGGCCTCTGAGGCTGTGGCCAAGTTTTAAAAATATTATAAAAAAAAGAGTTTCTTATGGGGTTGGACAGTAATCAGTCAACAGATCCATATTCTTGAGGAAGATTTTTCTTTTCTTCAGGGCCCTGTCTTGAACTCTAGAGAATCTCAGAAGCACAAAGAAATTCAAGGTTAGAACTCTACATTTTATACAATAAAGAACATTTTGTTGCAAGTTCACAGAATAAATATGGATTTATTTGTTTTTTTGAGACAGGATTTCTCTGTGTAGCCTTGGCTATCCTGGAACTCGATCTGTAGACCAGGGTGGTCTCAAACTCTGAGATCCACCTGCCTCTGTCTCCCCAGTGCTGGGATTAAAGGTGTGCACCACCAATGCCTGGCCAAAACAAATGTGTTTATAAGTTTCATTTAAAACCAATAAGGGAGGGGAAAAAGCAAAGCGGACCGTGCCTATTTCATGTAGAGTGACCTGCACATCCTTATTTGCTAAGAGCATTCATTACTGGTTTCAGCACAGAATTCCCCTAATTCCTGAAAAAATAGGCCGACTGGTCACCCTAATACTCGTATCATAAGCCCTCCGGGAGAACAGAAGCATGTAACATCTACTTTGTCCCGATGGAGAATAAAATCATCACTAAGAGAAATAACACATAAATGAGGCGAGCACCGTATCATAATTAGGGGCTGAAGTTCCCTGACAAGATACAGGAGCTAAGAGGAAAATAACCAGTAAGGATAACAATAGCCATAATAAGCACGTATTTTCACCTTGTCAGGAACTATCCTATGGTTCTTTAGTTCTCACATAACCTGTGAATTGGTTCCTTTTTTTTTTTTTTTTTTTTTTTTTTTTTTTTTTTTTTTAATGTGAAGAAATCACAGAGCTGGTTACGGGCACACAGTTTCAAAATGGTAGAACCAGCATCACCCTGCCCTGCCTTTCTCACAGTAGAAGCTGACATCCGTGGGCAGGTATGATTTATCAAAAGAGAAGGAGGGTCCAGAAACAAGACATTCCTTTGTGCCCAGGACACTGTGTTTATCCTGTACCATAGCCATTATCACACAGCAAAGGAACCAGGCTACCTTCCAATGTCATATGAACACTGTAAAGGAGGGCTCTATATCTTATTCTGCTTTGGTATTTCGAGGCCAGGCACTGTGTCCGGTACAAAATGACTATCCACTGTTTATATAGTTGACAAGAATAGAGGTTGTGAGTGTGGTATGCCTGGATAACTGAGTCACTCTAACGAAAGCTGGACAGAGGCAGGAAGTCAGGTTGAGAAAGACAGAGAAGATCTGGGTGACAGGTTTTGTGGGGATATTTTCAAATATAATAAAAACATTCAGAGGGATCTACCCACAGTTAGTCTAGGAGGATCAGACAGTGGTAACTCACACCTTTAATCCCAGCACAGGGAGTATTCCGGGAGTGGTGACCTAAGCAGTTAATCCATTCTGAGTTTGAGGTCATCTTAGTTTACAGAAGGAGTTCCAGGCTCCCAGGCAGGCAGTGGTGGTGTCACCCCTTAACTGAGCAAAGAAAGTATTTAAGGCAGGCGTAGAAAGACAGAGCAGGCAGAAGAAGCCAGGAGGAGCGAGGCTGAGGAAGCTGGAAGACAGCTGGGTGAGATCTGACTGTGGGGTTTACTCTCTAATATCTCTGCCTTTCCCCCAAGATCTGGCTCTGAGTTTCCTTTATTAGTGCAACAAGATTTTATAGAGAAGAAGGGATGATAAGACATGTAGAAAGGCAATGACATGTAGACTAAACTCTGGGCTTCCAACTTTGTCTGTGCCCAACCTTCTCCATTCTCAAATCCAGACCCATCAGATCTTCTGTCTACTTAAAGGTGTTTGGTGGTTTCCCACACCTCTGGGACAGATACTTTAGCATGGCATGTGGCTTCCTTCTTTATCTGACCCCATTAATGCACATCACCCTCCTATAAACAATCTTTAAATAAACTGCCTTTCCAAAACCTTTGGCAATGACTTGCTTGTCCACTGTGGCATCTATTTCTTCTTCTTGGGATGGACCACCTACTCAATACCTACTTCTAGGAAGTCCTCCCTTACACCTGTTTTACTGAAGGCTGACTTAGCAGTCCTTTTCTGGGCTCCCGAAAGTGATGTATACTGTCCCTTACCCTATGGTTCCCGCCATATTCTCCTCTGCTTAGGGCCAGATGATATCTTCTTTTTCTTTAGTACCTCACACCAAGAAAGTGTTCCATAAATATTAGTGAATAAATTCATAAATTAAATAAGCAATCCCTAGTAATTTTAATATTCCAACTCTGATCCCTATAAATTATCTGATGAAAGATTTTACATGCTAAAACTTATGTTTAGTTGCTCATTCCCACCTAGCTGATCTTATGACCTGGTTCACTCTTGAATTAAGAATATGATTACCAAAGATGTACACTGACCCGAAATTGGAACAAGTATTGACAAGAGACTGGAGCTTACCTTCTCATCATGTCAACAATAGGTAATGCCCCAGGCCAGTCTTGACCTCACTCTGACATAACCTTTGGCATATGTCAGTTTCCCAGTCTTCTAGGCATGCCTTGGCCTTGAGCCCATTTCCCACCTGACATGCCAAGAATCACTCTGTGCTGGGATTCTGATCTCTCAGGCATGAGGGCTTGTGGTAGCCAGAGCCTCTGAGTCATAGGTTTGGGTCATACAGATAGTTTCCAGGCTCGTTTGCTGCTCCCAGGTCTTTTCTACATCAACCAGGTAAAGTATTCCCAATAATTTAGCTCTTCAGTCTAAGCTCATCCAGATACTACAGTCTTGCCTCATTACCCTTCTGTTTGTTCCCTAAGGGTGTAATGGAACATTCTAGGGTAATTTATCTAAAACTACAGGGTTTATAACAACACAGACATTGTTTCAGACTTCTTGGGATAGAATAGAGGGGCAAGGGATATGCCTTAAAAGCAAAGGGTGGTAGAGGCAGTGAATGTAAGTCTATCTGTAATTAAGAGTCATTCTTCTTCATAATATGGAACAGTCCTTTGGCTTTATGACCGAGAGGAGAAAGGAAGAGGCCTGGACGGAACTCTCTTTATTCAACAGTGCTAGTGCATTCTGGAAGACAGGCTGGGTGAGCACCAGTAAGGAACTCCTCTCCTGACGCCTCATGATTATTTCCAAAGCCCCATGGACTGTAACCAACATGATTTGAAGGCAAAGAGGCAAATGAGTACATTCATTGAGGGAAAAGAAGCCATCTGGGTCCTGGGAGATCAGACTCATTAATAAACTTGGTTATGAGCTGTAACAGTCAAGACCATGTCCCAAATCTTACACTGGGATAACATTTCACAGCGGACAATAAAATGTCCGCTCCTTCCTTTCCTTTATGGAAGAGAATTGCAGAAGACCCACCTATGCATGTGAAGCTACCAAATGCTAGAAAAGAGACCACCAGAAGGGGTTAGATAAGGGTACCCTGGACTCACCTGGGGCTAGAAATAGTATCTGTTCCCACCACTCAGCCCTAAAACCCTCCAGATTTGTGAGATATTAATAGAGTACTCAGTAGAGTCTTGCTTTGAACAGGTAAACTACACACTGCTTTGGTCTTGCCTTTCCATTTTAAGGCTTTAAAAGAATCAAACTTTCCCTAAGTCACTTGATAGTATCTTGGAGAACTTAAATGATTTATAAAACTAAAAATACTCAGCAATGGCCAAGGCAAATTTCACAATGTCTAGCATTAGAGAGAGAGAGAGAGAGAGAGAGAGAGAGAGAGAGAGAGAGAGAGAGAGAGAGAGAGAGACTACAGATATACAAAGTGGAAACAATCTATATGGAGAGAAAAACCAATCAAAACAGACCACAGATAATGCTCTAAAAATAGTCCACTATATGTGCATTTCACATATTCAAAATATAGAAGACAAGAAAAGAATACTTTAGCACCTTAGTGATGACCAATGCACTGATCACATCAGCAGCAGACTCAACAACCACAAAAGACAAGCTTACTGGACTTGAAAACACAAGAATCGAAACTGTTGGGGAGCTGGGGAGATGGGCTCAGTGCAAGCATGAGAACCTGAGCTCAGATCCCCAAGACCCAGGTGAAAATTTGGGTGTGGCAATGTGCATCTAAAAACTCCAGGTCTGGGCAGCAGAGTCAGAAAGATTTCTGGGGATTATTGGCTGTTCAGTTTGGCCAACCAGAAGCACCGGGTTTAGTGTTACATCCTGTCTTTAAAACAAGATGGAAAACACTGGAGAGGTACACAACCCAATAGTGACCTCTGGCCTCCACTTGTGGACCCCTCTCCAAATACACCCCTCCTCTGCCATACACAGCAACTATTCAGACTGAAATGCAGAGAGGGAGAGGGAGAGAGGGAGAGAGGGAGGGAGAGGGAGAGGGAGAGAGGGGGAGGGGGAGGGGGAGAGAGAGAATAATTAAAAACACTGAAGCACTGGTGACGTATGGTACAACTTTAAGTAAGCTACTAACTAGCATGTAATTGAAACCTTAGAAGATAGAGAAGTAAAAATGATATCTGAATAAATAACATGACAAACGTTTCCAAATTTAGCAAAACCTATAAAATTCACAGATCTGAGAAACTCAACAAGCCCTGAGCACAAGAAATACACAAAAATTATACTCATAAAAAGCAGACCAAATAAACAAAGGAAATAAGATCTTGTAGGTAAGTAATCAGCGGGGAAAAGGCACGTAGTATGTAGAGTAACAGAGATAAGGGAAAGAACACTTCATAGAAACACTGCAAGCAAAGTGATGTAGGGTTGTTAAAGCACGGTATGATAAAAAACCTTTGAAACCAGAAGTCTGTACCTGGCCCAGTACTTTTCACAAACAAAAGTTATGTATCTTTTTCAGACATATAAATCTAAAATAATTCTTTATTATCATACTTATATGACAAAAATATAGAGTGAGGCCATTCTGGCGGGTGGGGAGATGGCTTAATGGGTAAAAGGGCTTGACCTGAGTTCAGATCCTCAGAAGCCATGTAAAAGCCCAATGCAGCAGCATAAGTATCTACAGTCCCTGGGGGATGGGGAAGCTGAAGGGAGAAAGAGGAGCAGCTGTACTAGCTTGGGGACCAGCTAGCACGGTGTACAGAAGAGCAGAGAGACCATGTCAGGCAAGGTGGAAAGTGGGGCTCAATATCTGAAGTGTCTCTGACCTCCACATGTGTATTTCAGAATGCATGTACCTGTATTCACACATCAATGTGCATGTGTACACACATACACACACACACAGCCTTACCCCCCCCCACATCATTTATATACACAAAAATAAATGAACCAAAGGAAATTTTTTGGAAGAAAGAAAATGGCGTCATATAGAAGCACTAATAGTACTAACCACACTGAAAAAGGTCTTTTCCTACCACTTAAATCTCCATGGCTTATAACTGACTGTTTAAGCAAAAACAATTAATCTAGTGTGGGATCTATAGCCTAAGTATATGTAAAATATATGACAACAATAACACAAAGTTTTAGAAGGGAAAATGGAAGCATACTGTTTAAAAATGATATCACTTGTAAATAACCATGATAATTAATTTAAAATACTATCTACCCTAAAGCAACTATTCAAAAAGTTAGTAAGCTAGCAGAGGAGATAAAATCCACCATCAAAATATTCGGTTCATCCAAGCAAAAGGCAAAACAGAGACAGCATCACCATCACCAATAAAAGACATAAGCAGAGGGGAAAAACCAAGATAAGAGAGTTAAGACCGCGCTAAGTATCAATTGTCAAAATACCGTAGCCCCAAACATAACTCACGTTGGATAAAGCCGTCAAGTCCATACTGTATACCATGCACAGTGTTCTTTAAATATGTAAGTGGGTTAAAGTAAAAATAGAATGATAACCATAGCTAAAAGAAAGCGGTGTGGTTATATAAACACCAGATACAGCAGACTTGGGAGTAAGTAATATTACCATAGAAAAAGAAGGTCATTTCATAATGATCAAAGGATAAAAATTATCAAGTGCACAGAATAATGCTAAGCCCTATGTGGATAAAAACAAAGGTTCAAAGAACATGAGACAAACACTAAGAGATACAATCCACAATTATCACCAGAGATTCCAATTCCCTGTCTTAGTAAGAACTAGAGAAGCAGCTTTGAACACCCTCAGCCATTCCGACCTGCTTGATTTCTATGAGAAGCCTTCTCGACTGCAGCAGAATGCACCTTCTTTTCGAGGGCTCCTAGAACATTTATCACAACAGTTTGGGCCATAGTGGCAAATTCAAAAGACGCAAACCACCTTTTTTCTGATACAATTAAACTAGAAATTAATGATGAAAGTATCTGTGGAAAGTCTCCTCACTATTAGAAACTAAATAGTATGTTCTGAATAGCCAGCATTAGTTAACTTAGGTGCCCACACTACCCTGGCTTTGTGTTAGGGACTTTATCCATTCATTCTCCAAGTTTGGAGGTTCAAGCACAGGTAAGTACTATTAATTTCATCTTTAAAATAAGAAATCAGAGGCACAGAGAGTTGCGAGTCTCTTATTTCTAGAATGTTCCACCATGACAAGCCAAGCCAAGTCCCTAACCTGCAAACCTCCACTGTAAACTATTCATGAAACCACATTCTCTAAACTGAAATATAAACTTTGTATCTGCTCGCTCTGTTGACCTACTCTTCTAACTGAGACACTATAGCCATTCACTCGCAGCAGCTTTTGATGCTGTGGCTCTGAAGCACATCTCCAGTGCATGCACACTGTTTTCCCAAGGGATGCTCATTCTTCCTTAGGACCCATCAGGGCGCTTGCTGGGCCCGGTGCTCTCCTTTCAGTGGTTTTTCTGACTGAAGACTCTGCTGTGCAGCTGTAAGATCCTGAAATGGGTGTTCCCCTTCTATGAAGGCTATTCCCATCTCTAGCATGAATAGTTGGAGAAGAATTTTTTGTAAGTGTAGGTCTCAGCTCCACGTAACACTAGGTATACGTCTTCCCTGTCTGTGGAGTTAGGTTACCAGGATGAAATTCATTGAGCACTTAAATGTCTGAACAGTACTGATGCGGCATGTCCTCCGCAATTAAGGAGGACGATAGAGAAAATGTTTCTCGGTGTCTAATGGAGCATCAGGCAGCTCTCCATCTGACTTGGGTGAAGTTACAGAGATGGACACTGGCAAGGAAGAGTGGTCCATGGCGGGAAGCTGCAGGAAAGCTAGGAAGAAGCCATTTCGGAGTACCACGGATGAACTCGCCAGCCACACGGCCTTTGCTGGAAGAACGTCTTCCTACATGCTCTTCTATATCCAAATAAGGCGTGTCTAATGAGGAACCCTAGCCAGATGCTCCTTAAGTTGGACACTGTCCATACAAATCTTTAGTTATAATTGGGATTGATACCAAAAATAACTGTAGTAGATGCCAACACTTCCCAACACGAATACTTTGGGCAGCGTGATTATCTCTGGGAACCTAAACACCAATTTTTATCACTTATACATATGTAATCATCACCCTGTCCATTCCCATATATATCTCGACTTGTTAGGGAGTGTTTTCTTCTTCATATCTATGCTTCAACAACTTTCTATCAACAGTTTATTTTTAAAACTCTAATTTTTTTTTTGGTTTTATTTTCCTGAAGTAAAACTCTCTTAGTCTGTTTTTGCTGGTAAACAGAATGCCTGATTAGTTTATAATGAAGGGAAACTCATCGGTTTCAGCCCTGAGTTTCATGTGTCACCTGAAGACAGAAAGTACCAATGGTGGACCAAATTTGTTCTTCACAAAGACAAAGATCCCACCTAGGGTGATGGAGCCCTTAACCGTGTGACCTCTTAAGTGCCCCACCTCTTAATATTGTTACAGCAGAAATTAAATTTCAACATGAATTTTGAAGGGGACAAACATCCAAACAATAGGAGTATCTTTGCATGTTTAATAACGAACCTAGGGGCCAGTGAGATGGCCCATCAAGTAAAGGCTTCCAAGCCTGAGGACCCAACGTTGATTCCTGAAACCCACATGACCGAAAGGTAGAAATGATTCCACAAACTGTCTTCTGACTTTCACATGGTGTGTGTGCACGCATGCTCACGTACGTGTGTGTGTGTGTAATACATTAATGTAAAAATAATGTAAAAATATGGATAAACCCAGGCCTAGAAATTCTAAGAAAGAACAGCAGTTACTCTTTGCTAGGGTATCCCCTCTTTGACTGATCCTTTTTCCATTGTAATCACCAATTGCCCTCTCCCTTACACACTTTTGTCTTCTCATGGGCTAGAACTGGATGCCTAGGTGCTCTCAGTAAAGAGAGAAAAGGAAATAAGAAGAATTAACTATAGGCAAGTTATCCATTAGGGCAGTAACAGCAATAAAATTGCACTTTTCAAAGAAAAGGCACAGCCAATCCCAGAGGCTGTTGCTACAAGTCACAAAGTATGAGTGGACAAGAATTACCAGGTTCAGCCTGTAAGAAAAGCCCAGTTAAGAGTCCAAAACATATGGCAGCCCTTACAGGACCGAGACATAATAAAAGAAAGATTTTTCCCACAACCCCACCATGCTTCTCTGTCAAGGGATAGAGAGGAGCATTGGAAGGCAGATACAGAGCTGGAAGACAACTGGAAGAGCCTGGGCTAGTACTGAGACCAGAAAACAAGAAACACAGCATAGACTAAAGGCCCTAGAAGCCAAAAGTTGGCCCAGGGCTGCTGCACCGGACACACCACGAAGGACAATAGGCCTCAAAATGTGGAAGTATGCTACGATACAAAGACACAAAGCTCTGAAGATCTCTTCCCACTGGGCTGGCTCTCCATGTGGCCAGCTGGCCTTTATACTTCTGCCTAGAAGCAGCTCCCTGTCCTGCAACTGTGTAACACAGCCTCTGCTTGTCCGACCACATCCCCTGACACACACCTCGACTTAATTCAAATCAGCAAAATACCGAATGGGGACATGTAGCCTCTTCATGTGAATGTGGACAAAAACACTGTAAAGGTGAAGAAGACAGGCTTATGTATCCAGATGCAGATAGGCAGCATGCCTATGGTCCTGGTCTTATGGAAGTTCATTCTCCAGTGGAATTCTTGAAGTCAGAGAAGCAAGCAGGTGGTGTGGCAGCAGCCGAGTGGCTCAGAATGAGGTCACCTGCTGCACGGGTTGGGATCCAGAAAGATATGGGTGGGTGGGTGGGAGGGGGATGCACCCAAAGCAATGTTCTCTCTAGAAAATCGGAACTTCCAAGTGTTGCTGTTTTCCTGTTTTCCATATTCTAAGTTTGGCTGTCTGTGGGAGGCAGTGGGTGTGACAGGAGAAGGCAGGGCTCCGGAGAGACAAATAGCTTGGAAGTATTGCTGAAAACTGTGGGGCTTATGGATTTCTTTATCTCTTCTGTCCCAACCCTAAGGAGAAGATGGAGGACGAGGAACAGTAGGGGCAGATAATAAAATGGCAGAAGCAGAGGCCAGGGCCCCCATTTCTCCCCACCTCCAGCTAGTGTAGTGTTCCGAATTCTTTGCTTGTCTGGTCACAAACATCCCTGTAGGTGAGGGTGTGGTCACCTCTTAGAGGATGACAGTGGTCCAAAGACTCCATGATAAAGTGACCACGGTATTCCTGCATACCTTCCACCTTTCAGTCTGTTCACACTGCTCTGGCCTTAGACCACAGGGCTTTTAAATAACACAAGTCTCCAGACATAGTTGAGGGTGTGGTCCAGGGTCAAGATGCTAGTAGATTTGGTGTCTGGTAAGGTCTTGGTTCTGGGTTCGCATATGGTGCCTTTTCACTGTCCTGGTATGGTGGGAAAGGTCTTTAGGGCAGTAATGCCACTCAAGGGACTTGATCACCTCTCAAAGGCCATACTTCTAACATCATAATTTTGGAGATTGGGTGCCACATTGTCAAGGTAGCCCTGGGAAGCAAATATCACGCCTGTCCTGCATATAGCAGGACAGTTGGCAGCATCCTGTCCCACCCCACAGAATGCCCTTAGCAACCTCTTTCCCAGATACAACAACCATATATATCTCCAGCAGCAGACAAATATCTCAGAGTGGAAGGTGAGAAAAACTGTCTTCCAGTTGAGATCACAAGACCTAGGGGAGTCCCATTAAGAGGCACCCAATTCTCAGTGTTTCTTTGCTATTCTTTCAGATGGTTTGAACCTTAAAAAACAAAATTAAAAACCCAGTCCTGTGGTTCTTATGGATATGGATGAGAGAGTAGTAAAGGGCTGGTAGTGGGTAGACAAAGGAAATTTGTAGCGTGGTTCCAACGTCCTTAAGTCAAGATAGGCTGATTCCAGGCATTTATCTATGTTAAGATCAGTCAGTTAAAGGTAGAACTCAAAGCTTGCGCTAGAGTCAAGGGGGTCCTGGTGCAGGGGTGTGCATCTGTAATTCCACTGCTGAGAGGCTGAGGCAGGGGGATCCTGAATTTGGGGCCAGCTTGAGCTATGCAATAAGATTCTCTTTAAAATGAAACTGTTAGAGATCAATTGACAGGGTGCTCATCTAACACACATGAAGGACTGAGTTCAAGTCCCAGCACCCTATAAAAATAGGCACACACTTGTAGTCTTAGCTTTTTGAGATATGGAGGCAGAAAGATTAGAAGTCCAAAGCCACCTTCAGCTATACAGTAACTAGCTTATAAAACCACAAGTTGTATTTTTTCAAAGGGGTGTGTGTATATGTGTGTGTATGTGAGTCTGTGTAAAAGAGAGTATGTGATTATGAGTGTGTGCATGTGTGTGTGTGTGCGTGTGCGTGTGCGTGTGTGTGTGTGTGTGTGTGTGTGTGTTATGTGTACAGTGCCAGAGAAGGCCAGAGAAGGCACTGATTCCCAAGAGCTGGAGTTACAGGTGGCTGTGAACCATCTAGCCTGGGTCCTCGGGAGTATCTCTTAACAGCCACTGTTCCATGCCAGCTATAAATTATTGACAGCCAAAATGTTTATCAATTATAACAGTCTACCCTCCCCTCTAAGATTCAGAGGCCATCGTGGAATAGGGAATGAAAAGATGGTAAAAGACAGAGGTCATGGAGGATGGGCTCAAAACTGTATCCTGGACCTGACAGGACCACCATACTCACAAACTAGATGTGGTTGCCCACACAAGATGAAGCCAGTCAACATTCCAACATGGAGATGGCGGGCATCATGAGCACCTACCCCAAGCGGAGGAGCCACTGGCAGTTGATGGTCCCTAGGGGAGGGTAAGTTGATTTTCTTTAAGGGTGTGGCCCCTGGTAGGTTGACAACACTCCAGTGGCTGGTCCGACACCCTGGAGTATAGGCAACATAAACCAGACTCAGTAGAAACAAAATAAAAACAGGACACAAGCTGGAAAGTGGTAGGAAGGGACGGGTAAAGAGCGGAGGGTAATATAATCAAAACACCCAGTGTGCATCTACAAAATTGTCCAAGGACTGAGAAGTTATATTTTAAAAAGAATTGTTCACTATTGGGTCACAACCTCAAGTTAGAGTATTATTCAGTATATATATAGTTGTGTATTTCAAGAGCATTTAAGGACTTGAGGATGAATTCACAAAACATTAAGTGGAGAAGTCAGGATAAAGGTGGTCACAGTTCTCTATTCTATTTCATTTTCTATTTTAAATCTACTACAGATAATGGCTGTGAGTTTGGAATCAATTTAGAAGTATTACACATGGTAGGTTATGCTATTATATTGGAGGAGACAACCCAGGTAAGAAAGCACCCTGAGGGAGTTCTCACAGGGGCAAATAGTAGATGCTGACTGGAGTTCACTGTTGGCCCCAAGCAAAGCGTTCTTAGTATTCTGCTGGGTACAGTTTGTTGGTCAAGATTAATAGTGGTTATCTTAGAATAATATTAGCAATCAATTTTCTTTTCTTCTATTTTCTTGTTTTCCAATTATTATATAATGAACATGAATCGGTTTTATTGTTAGAAAAAAATCACTTCTTATGATACAAATTTATAATTTATATCAATTAATATATTTATAAATTATATCAATTAATCAGTCTAAAAATAAACAGTTTATATTTACAAGCTTGTCACAGTTACCTGGGAAAGGCAGAATGAGAAACCTGGAGAAGGTTAGTAGCTTTTTAACTCACATATCATTGCAATAGGCTACAACAAAAAGGGATGTCTTCAAAATTAAGAGATAAAGACAAGGATTCAATACATCTGCCAATCAAAATATGATGATGAGAGTGTGCTAAGAAATGCAAAAAATGTACTTCGAGAGGGGTGTGTTCTGCCTGGCCAACCACAGTGAAATCACACAGAAATCTCACTTCAATGTCACCTCTTTTCCAACTTGAATTTGACGACATTGCTTCCCAGAGGTTAGAAGAAGCATGGCTCCAGTACAATATACATGCAAAAGGAGATTGGGTTAAAAGCAATCACCCATGAAACCGCAGACATTACTTTCCCTGGCAGAGTGCCAGCAGCATATAGTCATGACCCTCAGACGTTTGTCCCAGCAAACACGTGAGGGATTTGTGAGGCAGCTTCCTAGCCTGGAGACTCCAAGTTTTGGTTGAAGGCTTCCTCATCGCTGTCTGACACTTGTCAGAGCTGACAATAAGATTGATTCAGACGCTGGTCTGTGGTGCTTCCAAGGACGAAATTGGCAAGCTCACCAGGACTGAAATGCTGAAATCTCTACATATAAACACTAGCAAACTGAGTGATGCAAACAAGAAGCAGCTAACAGAGAGGCCCAGATCTGGGAGAATAAGCCTGCTCCTTTATTCTGCTACTTCACTCCAGAACTGGGACTCAGCTTTAGGAACTACCCTCGCTGAGTATACTGTTAAAATATCATCCTTGCCAGGCCTGGTGGTGGTGGCACACCCTCTTAATACCAGCACTGGAGAGGCAGAGGCAGGCAGATCTCTGTGAGTTCCAGGTCAGCCTGGTCTACAGAGTAAGTTCCAGGACAGCTAAGTCTGTTGCTACACCGAGAATCCCTATCTCACACACACACACACACACACAAACACACACACACACACACACACACACACACACACACACACACACACACAATACAGTCATCGTTAACATGGGCTGGTGGCATAGCTCAGCAGCTAGCCTGAGTTTGAAAACAGCTTCCTGTGAGTTGTCCTTTGACCTCTATATGTGTGTACAAGAGCACACGTGCTCATAAACTAACACGTTGAATATATAAATAAAGTGTTATATTTACTGTAAACACCATCATCACCTGAGAGAAACATGACTGTGGGACAGGGAGGTGCTCTAGGGCCTATAAGGAGTGACCTACACTGCTGCAGGGACTGGATTTATTACCAGGGCCCCTTGAATACAGGCCAGCCCGGGACCCACACTGCCGAGTTGGAAGGAATCCTCAGTGACAGAAAAGCAACCTTGGCCTCCACGCTGGGCCTTGGCAGGATCTCTACTCATTACGGAAATTAGTGGGCCCCAGGGTATCGAGAAAGGAGGTATATATACAATACCCTGTATATAAGGCAAAGAAAGTACAGACTGTAATTATTTACCATCAGTAAATGTGAAAGTAGAATTTCAGTAGATCCTTAGGGTAAAATCTTGGTTTGCTATAAAATTAAATTATGTAGAACAGTTCACTCTCCAAGGACATGAAAGAAATGAGGTGTGACACCAAGTACAAATCGGTGATCTAATACCGGGAGCACGCTAAGGTAAAATGGGGAAGCCCTGAGAAGTTCTCAGTAGGAAATGCTCTTTGAGCCACCCTTAAAAATTGAAAATGCGAGGCCAAAAGCTGTATCTTCCAAGCAAAAGACCAGCACAACAGTTGGGAACACCAGGAGCCTTGGTGAAAGGTTAAGAGGCGGCTGTGAAGGTTTCTTCTTCCCAATGAGGGAACCCCGGCTGCAGAGAGCCCCTTGCTGCCTCAGACAAGTATGGTTTGAGAGTCAGAGAGGCCAGATCAGGTGACGGTGCTGTGGAAGGCAGAGGGCAGGGTGGGGATGGAGGACAAAGCACAGTACTGTTTCCATTTGTAACCACTTTGCCCCCCAAAGTCTCACTGACCTAACTTACACAAGCTTGAGAACAAAGAAGATCCTTGCTCAACACATCGTTAGGCCTAGCTTTAGAATGTGGAAAGAATTCCAGCTAATCCAGTGAGCAAGCCTGGGAACCTGGCCCTCAATCATTGAAGCAGCCCAGGGCATCAAGAGTTCAGTCAGACCGAGAGTCACAACTCCCCTCTTGGGAAACTCCCAAGATTGTTGCAATATAATCAATCTCTTCTGTATCTTCAGTTCGTCTTTTCTGAGTATGTTCCAGACATGATCTCATCCAGTCACCATATCTCCTGAATAACAATGATAACAACTTACATTTGTTCCGTGCTCTAAGTATATTAAAGTGCTGCTAAGTGTATTATCTTACTTAATGCCTACTTTAAGTAAGATGGAAGAGAAGTTATTCCCACTTTGTAGATGCAGAAACTGAGGCTTGGCAAGATTATGTTACTAGTAGGGTAGCTCAGAGTCTCCTACTCACAGATCCCCCATACAGGGAAGAAAGCAGGAAGAACCTGTAATTGGCATTCTGTAGGTAGGGAGACTGTGGTACTATGGAAGAAACAGAACAAAGAAAAGGAGAACCTAGAAAACTGTCCTCTGTTCAAGTCACAGGTGTCATACCCTGAATGATGTCATTTTTGAATAAGTCCCAAACCTTGACTCTTTCTAACCTTATAAACTTGCAGACCTTTCTCTAGAGTGATAGCTACAATAGGTGGACCAGATTTAAGGTATGATAGACAGTTTGATTGGATTGAAAAGCACCTAGCTGTAGTAGGTAACTTTTGGGACCACCTGTGAGGATGTTTCCAGAAAGAATTAACTGAGGAGAAAAGTGCCCTAAATTGTAGTGGGATTATGTTGTTACATTGTAAATAATTGTCCCACCTACTAGTTTAATAAAAACGCTGATTGGCCGAAGGCAGACAGGAAGTGTAGGAAGGGCTACTAGACTAAGAAAACTCTGGGAACAGGAAGAACAGAGCAGAGATGCCACAGAGATGTCAGAGAGAAGCCAGAAGATGCAGAGGACAACCATGCTGCTCTGAGAAAAAGTACCAAGCTGCATGGCTGAACAGGATAAGAGTCATAGGTTAGTGTAAGGGTAAAGAGTTAGCAAGTTATATGCCTGGGTCCCAGGTCAATCAGCATACAATTAATGTAAGTGTCTGTGTGTCTCTGCGGGACTGCAGGTCTGGACCAGAAAGTTCATATAACACTAAGTGGGCGTCATTATCCCACAGCCTGCAGAATGGGATGCAATGAAAAAGGGGTGGGAGAAAGCCAGAAGTGCTCTCTCTGTGCTTCTTGGCCAGCCATCTTTGCCCAGCATCCCATGATGCTCTGCTTCTCAACACAGAAACAGCAGGGCTCTGAAACTGCTGGCTAAAATAAACTCTCTTCCTCTCTAATCTTTTTCTGACATCAACAGAAAGTCTGACTGATATAAAGGCTAGATCTGAATTTAGCTATAACTTCTTAAGTAAATGAGAATGACCCAAACACCTAATTTTAGGCAGAATCCAAGCCTCATAGAGGAGAGAGATGAAAACGGAACCAGCCTGTCACATGGGTTTGAAGGTCTCTTTTTAGACTTTCTCACTGCCTCCTCCCTGGGTGATATTTTCAAATTCTGGGCATGTGATGGACTAAAGTCCACCAGAGCTATTTCAGTCTGAATTTGGCATTGTTGAGTCTAAGATATATTTTTCAAAATAGACCACAACGTGAAACACCATGGAGTTATGTAATTAGAGCTGATGTTACCCAAATTCTGTGCTGTTGGCTCCTAGACCACGAAAAGACAGCTGTCTGTCAGTCTCCACATAAACCCCATAGGCAATGTGTTAGCCTCGCTTTTACTTTGTATATCTCAGGGAAAACATAGGCACTGATCCTAATGAGGCTAGGATGCCACCCAGTTACCTGCAGGAAGCTATAAAAACTCAGATCCCTTTATCTAAAACTTGCTTCCAGGTGGGAGAGCTCAAATTTGTTCCTGTCAGAACTTGGCAGTGAGTTTTTCCTGCTGAAACTTATTCCAAACAAATGGTTTATGAAAATGACTCCAGTTGCTCACTGGCAGAGAAAGAGGGCACAGATCTGTCTGGTGGGTTGTTCTGGTTGGTAATGTAGTTTGGGGGTTTGTATAACATGGCCAGGAGCCTTTTCACTCACAGTCTTGGTACTGACTGCTTTTGATACTCATTGCCTGCACCGCATTCCCATTCCACCCCCAAGTTCTCAAATACGCTTTCCCTTCAGCCGCATGCTCCAGATTGACTGCTGTGGCCCAGAGTGTCACGCCAAGGAAGAACTTGTCTCACGGAGGTCTCAGGGTTGGGAAGACATTGTTCACCTGGATGAGACCATACTTCGGACAGAAGAGGCATGAAGGCATGAAAGAGGGGGAGGCAGAAAGGAAGCAATAGAGAGGAGGAGGGAGAGGAGGAAGACATGATGACTAGGAAGAAGAGAGGCTTGAGACCGCTTACGAAGCCTCCCATCTCCACTGCAGAAAGCACCGCTCCCACCCCAGCCATGTTTAGAGGCTCAGAGTCTTCACAGACCTCTACTGTGCACGCCTTCAGTGGCGAACGTGGAAGGGCTTTAGAGGACATTACCATTCTCTGATGCTTCTCTTGGGAAAGGATTGTTGTCTGTGTTTGCTTTTTTTTTTTTTTTTTTTAAGGTAGAGTCTCATGTAGTCCAGGCTGGCCTCAAACTTAATATGTAGCAGAGGATGGAAGTGAGCTCCTTAGCCTCCTGCCTCTACCCCTCCCCAAGTGCTGAGATCATAAGTATGCACCCCCATGTCTGGCTTGGGGAAAAACAGGCCCTCTGCTTCCAATGCTTATTTCTCTTCTGTTTATTCTGTTTATAACTTTACAATTATAACTGGCCTCAATAGCCTATTAAGTTACTAGAATCTGGAAAATAATAAAAAGTCTTTATATTAAAGACTTTGTCAACAAAGAAAAAATAGCACGTATTCATTACCATGGATATTTCATTAGAAAAACTAGCCAGGAAATATAACACAGATTGAGAATTATCTGGGACACTAAACACCAAGTATTGGCAACTGTGAGATAGTCAGACATTGGGTGGGTGGTCTGTTTTTGTTCCTTTTCTCTTGTCTGAATTTTTCTATATTGAAAACATGTAGCTTCATAATTAAAAATAAAAATAAAAGATAAATAAAAATAACACAGCCACTTCCTTTAGAAAAACAACCAAGAGAAGGGTTGAGTCAGCCCAGCTCCCTTGCCTCCTCCAAGTGGAAGTGTGCTGGAAGAGTGAGTTCTGAGGCACCCTGCTGGGCGCAGATCCTGCTTCCTTTTCTAAGCCCAACTCCTAGGCTGGGAAGATGAGGAAAACACTAATTCTGCAAGAGTTGGTTCAAGGATCAAATGAAAAATTTCCTTGTAAAAGTATGCTTCAGTAACGGTCTCTCTCGCTCATTTTTTCATGCTCGTTATCAAGAGCACGCTTGAAGTCTTTTAAGTTTAGATAATTGCTTTGCTGTGAGGCCTGTGTGTATTTCCCCATGTGCAGGTTCACTGCTAGCTTCCTCTTAGCCTCTGATTTAATTACATTACAACTGAGGCACTGAGGAAATTCACAGAACCGTAAGGACACACTTTAAAAAATTTATACCCACTAAAAGAAGAATTAAAAAATTACTAATGTGGAGAATTTAATGACCTGCCAAAATAAAAAATCTCTTAACTAAATAAGGTCTAGGGTCATGGATGTAAGAGAGAACTCTGCCAGACCTTCAGAGAATACAATAGTCCTCAAATTATTTTGTAAAATAGAAAAGGAACACTACACTACCATGGTGATTTGCATGAGAATGGCTCCCAGAGGCCACTTTTAAATTTTAAAAACATATTTAAATGTCTGGTTCCCAGAAGGTACACTGATTTAGGAAGGAGTAAGAGGTGTGGCCTTGGGAGAGCTGTGGTGCTGCAGGAGAAGGTGTGTCACTGTGAGTGGAGTTTTCTGGTTTCAAACGCCCATGCTAGACCCAGACTCTTTTTTTCTCTGACTCTGGCTTGTGGCCAAGATGTGGCTCCCAGTTAGTGCCCCAGTGCCTGCCTGCTGCCACGCTCCCTGCCATGATGACCATGGATTCACTCTCTCTACAATTATAAGCTGCCTTGGTCATGGCATCCCTTCAAAGCAATAAAACAGTAGCCAAGACAACTACTATTTTTTTTTTTTAAATGAAGCAAGCAATACCTCAAACCAGACAAAGATCCAAGAAATAAAGAAAATTATAGCAAAATCTCTCTGGGAAACATAGATGCAAAATTTCACTAAAAGACAAGCCACGTTCAAGAGCACATTCAAAGATTATCTACCGTGATCAAGTTGCCTTCATCCCAGAGATACAAAGATGGCTCAGCATAAATATAATAGACTCAAGGACAGAAACCACATGACCAGAGGCAAAAAAGGCAATTTACAGACTCCAACATCTTTCATGATAGAAGCCCTACAGAATCTGAGAATGTAGGGGACACATCTCAACATAATAAAGGCAATATGTAACAAGTCCACAGTCAACATAATGCTAAGCAGAGAAGGACAAATAGTATTTCCACTAAAATCAGGAACACGACCATGACGTGCACACTTTCTACCCATATTCAATATACTGCTTGAAGTCTGAGCTGGAACAATGAGATCAAAGGACAAAAATAGACAAAAGGAAGTGAAATCATCTTTATTTGTAGTTAATAAGGTTCTATACATGAAAGACTCCACCAGAAAACTTTCTACAGCTGATAAACACGTTCAGCAAGGCATCAGGACACGAAATTAGCACACGCAAAATCAAACCAGCAGTTTTCCTGTACGCGACTGACCCAACGAGAGAAAGGAATCAGGGAAACAAATCCACTTCTAACAGCCTCAAACGTATCCTGGAATAAATGTAACTAAGGAAGCGATGACTCTTACAATAAAAACTTGAAGACAGAAGCGCCATTCCTAATGGCTAGTTTTTATAGGGCTGTAGGTGATACACCTGCTACTGAGGACGAACAATAACCCAGCTGGGAACACTGCAGGCTATAATGACGACTGTCCAGGTGACATGCGCTTCCAGTGCCGTGGGGGCACAGATGCAATGGGAGTAACCACTTATACCTGGCACTGTGAACAGGACCAGAACCCGCAGTTACACAGATCGTTATGCACTAGAGGAGGACCTACTGTTATTATTCTGCTAAATGGATACATGACCAAAACATATCCCAATGGCTTATAGAGTTGGGAGGTAGTGGGATCTAGGAGGAGTTGGGAGTATATGATCAAAAAATGTTTTATTAAGTTCTCAAAGAACAAAATATTATTTAAAATTAGAACAGTATTTAACATATAAAAATACTCAGGAGGGGGTTATGATTGTTATTTGACCATCTCAACAAGAAGAAAAAGCTGGTAACTATAAAATATAACACATTGGGTCTGATGGGTTGCCCTGAGTCAAAATTAGATTACTGACTATAAGATCAGTATTCATCTTTACCTTTAGTTTAGGCCTTAAACGGCCAGACATGGAGTAAAATTCCTGTAATCTAAATACTAGAGAGGTAACAGAACAAGGAAATTGGGAGTCCAAGTTCAGCCTGGACCACACAGTGAATCCCTGAAAGAAGAGCTACCCCTATTTTAGCTAATGGAGTGAGGTGGCTAAAACTTCCTCTGGAGAACCCATGGAAATTGAGCCGAGCTGATCAAAAGGGCTTAGTAAGGATTGTCTTTTTTTTTTTTTTTTTTTTTAAATCAAAAGTGGTTTTCTATAGAGCTTCAGCATATTTTTTAAAGTTCAAAGGAATCATCATTTAAAATTCAGCCCAAATGCCTTGTTTTGTTTTTCAAAGTGCCAAATTCTGTCCAGACTGACACTATCTCACTGCTAACTCATTCTCTCCGTGTATGGCTGTAGGGCTAGGATCTGATAACATTCATTTAATCTACTCATCTCCCGGCTATCATCCTTAGAGATCACCGGATCTGAAACCCACTCAACAATGGAGTTGTTGAATCCATACACCATTCATAATGTTTTCAAGTAAATGTCACTTACATGTTTGCTCACTGATCGAGGGGCTAGGAGAAGAAGATAAACTAGACAGAATTCCTTCTCTGAGGAAGGGACGAGGCTAGTGTAAGGCTAGCCAAGGCTGCCACAATAAAGACATGCCGTGAGGCTAGGAAAGAAGCTCCTGAGTAAACCAGGTGAACTTGTGGAGATCTTCTAGAAAAAGGTACTGTCTATGATAAGTTTTAAGAATGAATAGGGGATGTTTCGGTGACAGGGTGAGAAAGGATTCCCATATAGCATTGAGGCTCTAAGGCATGGTGTGCTCAAGAAAACTCCAGAATAGCGGGAACACTGGGTCAGAAGGAGGGAACAAGGGTTCATGAGAGGCAAAGTCAGATAAAGCAGTGGGAGATTGATACATTGATGAGGCTTAACATTCCATTTTAGATCTATTTATTTTATGTGTCTGAATGTTTTGTCTGTATATGTGCTTGGTGCTCAAGGGAGTCAGAAGAGAGCTTTGGGTCCTCTGGAACTGGAGTTACAGATGGTTGGGAACCACACCAGGTAGATGCTGGGAATCAAACCCCAGTGTCTTCTAAGTGAGTAACAAACATTCCTAGTCAATAGGTTTTAAAATATCAAGTATTTGAACTTATTTCTAATGGGGAATCATCTATAGCTTCTGTGGTGGTATGAATACTTATGGCCCCATAGACTCAGGTGTTTTAATGCTTGGCCTACAGGGATGGCACTATTAGGAGGTGTGGCCTTGTTAGAGGAAGTGGGTCACTGTGGAGATGGGCTTTGAGGTCTCATATGCGATCAAGCCACACCTACTCTGACAGTTCACTTCCTGTTGCCTGCAGATCAAGATTAGAACTCTCAGACCTTTCTCCAGCACCATGTCTGCCCACATGCCAGCATTTTCTACCATGATGATAATGGACTGAACCTCTAAAACTGTAAAACAGCCCCAATTAAATGTTTTCCTTTAGAAGAGTTGCCACGGTCACGGTGTCTCTCCACGGCCACATAAACCCTAACTAAGACAGCCTCCAAAACTTATGGAATAGGAAGAGCATGATGAGATGCGTAGCTTTAGAAAGAAATCAGTTTGTAAAATGTGATGTAACTAAGACTGTAAAGGAGGTGACCTCAGCAGGTGAAGAGGTTCATAAGAGGCGGAGCCAGCAAGCCCTCCCAATGAGCTCAGTGACTGCTGAGAGGGACAGTGATGGAGGTTCTGGAGTGAGGAGCTGTGCAGCAGGTACCCTCCTCAACTACGGGAAATGCAGGAACAAGCAGATGCCTAGGAAGGGTGAAAGGGATGAGAAAATGGACTCTTGGAGTTTCCCCTTGAGAAACAGAGGTGTCTAAAAACCAATGAGTTTATGCATATGGCTCTCAGGGCAAGATTAGAGATGGAAGAAGGGTGTGGGAGCCAAGAGAAGGTGAACGTGGGAAAGACTATAAAGCATTCAGGGCATGTGCATGAAGAGAAGGTCTGCAGAGCTAATGTTGCAGGGAAGAATGTAAGAAATACCACGCAAGAAGACAGTCAATCAAGGAAGGAAGGAAGGGAGGGAGGGAGGGAGGGAGGGAGGGAGGGAGGGAGGGAGGAAGGAAGGAAGGAAGGAAGGAAGGAAGGAAGGAAGGAAGGAAGGAAGGAAGGAAGGAGAGAGTGAGCCAGAAGCCCATCATTCAAGGCTGGGGAGAAGAGAACTTGAAAACGAGGTAGTGGCTGATGGTATCAAATACTAAATAAGAAAATTAGGATAGTGTCTTTCAAATTAAGGGACAAAAGTAGCCCCTTGGAGACTTTAATAAGCATCATAGTTGTGGGGATGTTGCAGAAGGTGTTCACCTCACTAGGAACTAGAGTAACAAAACCAGGAAGAACCCAGGATAAAATAGTCCCCAAGAAACTGCCTCTCATGACCTAATTCCTCCAGCTAGGTCCCACCTCCCCAAGTTTTCAGAACTTCCCTAAACACCACCAGCAGCTCAAGACCTCAGCCTAAATGCATGTAGCCATTTTACATTCAGACTTTAACAGCATTATTTACTCCATCTGGTTTTATCCAGTTTCGTTAACTTCACAATCCTGGCAGCTGTTCAACAGTTGCATTATGTTTTGTCTGTATCTTCTAAAAGTACAATTTTCAGAATCAGGTATACTACATGTAATTTAAACGGCCAGACTATAGAAAAAATATCTTATTTCTGATGTAAAGATTCTATTTTAGTTTATATCACCTTTCCAAAGCCTTTACCACGCTTCTGTGCTCCATGAACAGCTCAACCCTTGTTTCCTAAAGACCAAGCTTCTTGGGAGTTGAGACAGCAGATAGTGTTTGAAGCTTTTAAGAAAAACATAATTATTTACTTTCTACTATATAGAATCTTTCATTCTTAACACCTAACTGGTGTGTGTGTGTGAGCTGTGTGTGTGAGTGTGTGTGTGAGAGAGCTGTGTGTGTGTGAGAGAGAGCTGTGTGTATGTGTGAGCTGTGTGTGTGTGAGAGAGCTGTGTGTGAGCTGTGTGTGTGAGAGCTGTGTGTGTGTGTGTGAGCTGTGTGTGTGAGAGAGAGCTGTGTGTGAGCTGTGTGTGTATGTGTGTGAGCTGTGTGTGTGTGAGCTGTGTATGTGTGTGTGAGCTGCGTGTGTGAGTGTATGTGTGAGTGAGTGTGTGTGTGTGCGAGTGTGTGTGCGAGTGTGTGTGAGTGTGTGTGTGTGAGTGTGTGAGAGAGTGTGTGTGTGTGAGTGTGTCACAAACCTGCCAGGAAAAGCTGGGAAATTAAAACTACCATGACCTCCGTAGTGTCCTCCAGGAACCACATCAGCATGGCATTTTCATGCATTTGTCTGAGAGAGCTGACTATGGCTTGTGTCCATTTGTTTCTTGTGTTTTTGCATTATTTCTACATATTTCAGCTGTATGGAATGTATGGAACTCTCTGATATATCCGCTCCCCCGTTAGAATGAATTTTTTAAACCAAGACTCTTTTTCTTCAGCAGCCACTCTTCCAGTGAGGGAGAATTGATAATCTGTCCTCTTGTGTCAAAAGATCAAATGTGCTACTTGCTGCCTATGATGTCTGTTGGTTTTTAGAAAAATAACGTAAGTGCGCTTTGGGGTTTCGTTTGCTGAGGCTTCCTTTTACTTTTAACCTAAGATGATCTAAGGGTATTTTCTGCATAGTGCTTCTCTCCATACTACCTGCGAGGAGCCTGAGGCATCCCTGGTATTGGTTTTCTGAGATTATTTCCCTAGTAAATGAATCTACTCCAAATTCATTTAAACCCTTCCACACAGATCAGTGGGGTTCTCTGATAATTGGTTCCTTTCCATCCTCCATAAGATAACCTCTACTCCTTGCCAGGAGTGCATCAGGCTCACTCTGTAGACAGACCAGAAACTTTTGGAAATAGGCTTCACATGGACAGCCATTTGTTTCTCAAAGTCTCCCTTCTTTGCCAGTTACTACATCACATGGAAAGATTGTTGACACCACCGGTGCCTGGGAGTCTTTCAGTGTGTCAGAGCCATTAGGAACACAGCCCAGTGTCTTCTGAACGTGCAGGAAGTAGGAAGTGAGGGGGACAATTCACGGGATTGATGAGGGATGTGTGGTGACCTTTCCATAATATCATCAATAATGGCTCCTATCCAAAATGATCTTCATGACTCTTGGTTGGATGTTAGCCACATATAAAACAATCCCCACCCCCTAGAGTGGTCACAAGATCCTTTCTCCATCCGTTCAAGCTCTTAACCTCGTAACTTTTCCCTGGTGTCCACAGAGGCAAGGCAATGTCCTGAATCCCTCTGAAATGTCACATGAAACCCAAAGGGCAAGACTACTCTTCATCTCTAGGCGGTTTCACAGCCTTCTGCTCGCCAACTTCACGACATTAAGTTTTATATATTTGCTTGGCTTTCTTCTTCTTCTTCAGCATTTCTTCATCTTTGCAAAGAAGCCGGAGTGTGAAAAGGCATCTATAGGCTCTCCCACCTTTGCCATCTGCTTTCATCTGCAGTTGCTATAAATGGTCATCATCTTGGGCTGAAGAGAAGATGGTACTGATTCCAAAGGTCACCACGGCACCCTCGGCAGCCATGTTTACTGGATCACAGATGAAGTATGCTATTCTTACTTTTCACCCACAATTCTCTTTGAAAACTCCAAAGGGGAGAAGGATTTTTTTTTTTCTCTTTTAAGATGAAACTTTTAAGAGAGCTAAATATGCTTGTTATGTTTTTATTAGATTATAGAAACTGTATGTCTCAATGCTCAACACTGAGACTTCATGGTGCATGGCTATTAATGATGGCCACTGGCTAGCTTTCAGGGCATGACTTTTAATCCCTATGCACAACCCCGGCTTATTTACCTTTAGCACTGCAGGGTCATTGATGATACTTTGAATATCCGATTATCAAAGATCCACTGATCCACTAAAGTCCCTTCTATCGCCACACATTTTATTTTGGTCTCAATGCAGAATGGATTTTTAAATGTATTCTGTTCATGTTTGAGAAACAACAACAACAAGAATCACACAGCAAAACATCTAAGTGGAGATTTATTGATTGGATTGCTTCATTGTGCCCATGTTTTATTATTTAAGTCATCTATTCTTTCCAAACTGTTGCACAAATGCCCCTTAAGCGTGCTTAGCTGGTTAGATATGATTTGGTAGATTGCAACTTTAGGTATTGTATATTCACATGTAAATGCTTCTAACTTGGGGCTACCTAGGCTTATAAAAATCCAGCCTTTCAGAAAAATGAGACCATAAAGCAGACCACTCATAGGGCAGCCCAGCTGTTTTCTAAACCACGGGCATTTGAGGGCTTCCTGTCACACAGCAGTATCAAATCTGTCACTTGGAAAGGCACAGGCACTTCTATCCCCTCACAATCATGCTGCTAAGGGCAAAAGCTCATATGTGTCTATTATCCCAATGACAGTGTATCTCAGGAATATGCATGCCTATTAAAATCTGCTTTATTCTATGGCTATGTCTGAGCTAGCAGACAACTTGAGTCAAGTATTTTTGTTTTGTTCTGTTTTGTAGTAAAGCAAGATCCAGGGTTACTTCTACCCAGCGTCAGGGTGTCACATCTCCTACAGGAGCAAAGTGAGCTAGTGACAAGACTCAGAAGGTTTGTGGACACAGATTCCCCGGAGAAACCCCGCCTAGGCCCTCACTACCTGCACTTGGAGTGCCCTCTGCCCCCACCCATCTTGCAGGTACTAGGGACTGCTGCCTTTCCCTGCTGCTTAGCTTGTTCAAACAGCGCCATCTGGAGGATGGGACGGACACTCCTAAATACTTTATCTCCTTCAAATAGTTAGAATTTCTTAAAAATGTATTCGAGAGCGATTGTGCACATAAACAGATGTCCAGTGATGGATAGTAGGTCGCTACACTGATTCTTCATAGAACTTATGACTTTCTGAACAGTTGCCTTGGCTGTCTTACCTCAGGGTGACCAATCATAGGACCCTCCACTATCCTAGAGTGAAGACACATTTGTTCGAGGGTTTTACTGCCCTTCAGGTTCTCCTCAGGGTTATTCTTTTCCTTTGCTTGAGCGCTTGCTCTTCTTTACAGAAAACCAAATTTCTAAGAACTAAAAGAGATGTAGTTGATCTCTCCCCGACCTGACTTAAAACCTGAACACAGAGAATGAGTGCTTAGAACTCACTCCTCACGTCAGCCTTACGTCAACGTCTTCGAAGATGAGGTTAAAAGATGAACAGTTGGAGCACTGCTTACAAGTGACCCCCAGTTTGCCAGTCACCTTACCCTTCCTGACCGTTCCTGCAGCAAACAACACAGAGCAAGGACTGTGACTCTGTTGGCACACACCTACAGTCCCAGCATTCAGGAGACTTTTAAACAGGAGGACAAGTGTGAGGCTAGCCTAGACTACTGGTGATTTCCAGATCAGCCTTGGCTGTATAAGACAGAATCTTAAAAAAAAAAAAAAGACACTTTTTGTGTAGATCACAATACCCTTCCAATAGCCCTCATCTAACTGAGACCAGAAGCAAAAGAAAAATAAATCTTTCCTGTGGGATTGCCCTGTTTCTCTCTCCCAGCAATCATGTCCCACAGAGCAAATCTGGTCTCAGTCAGGCAGCTACCAACAGTCCATTTGCTCTTCTTGCGGTTGATTTTCTTATTAAAACCATGAATTCAAGGTTGTTAAACAGCTCCAATAGTTCAGAGCAGGGCTGGGGCAGAGGAAGAGGCCTGGCAAATTTTTAAACTACAGCTCCCATCTTCCCTGTCCTGTTCATAACACCTCACCACCCTCTTGCTGAGGTTCTCCCCTCTGAGCCCACCCAATGGAGGACATACTCCTGGGCCTTTTTGTTTTGTTCTGTTTTTTTTTTTTTGAGACAGAGCTTTTCTGTGAAACAATCCTGGCTGTCCTGAAACTCATTCTGTAGACCAGGCTGTCTCTTGAACTCACAGAGATCCGTCTGCCTGTGCCTCTCCCCAGTGCTTGAGTTAAAGGTGTGTGTGTGTCACCGTTGCCCAGCTTTTTTCTTGAACCTTTTGGAAGTTACACTGCTATTATGTTTGAAAAACAGTTGAGTGAAATCAGAAAGCCCATGTAGGGAAGTATGGATTATTCTTTGGCAGAGTCAGAGAAAAACTTCAATGGATGCCTAGGAGGATGGTACTGCTGCTTCCCCAGTACCCCCAATCTCTTCTTTATTTTAGTCATGTATATTGTATATGCCAATGGACACTCAGAATGAATTTTATCCCCAGCTCCTATACACAATAGACAGAGCTAGTACACAAAGATGTCTCCAGAGTGTGGTGATATTATTTTATGTTTATAGAACCAGTCTGGAATATCAGAGAACAGATCCACCCACAGTCAAGCCAGGAAGATTAGAGAGTGGTGACTCACACCTTTAATCCCAGTATGGCAAAGAGTGGTGACCTAAGTCTTTAATCCCATAATTCTAGAGACAGAGATCTTTGTGTTTCTGTGAGTTCAAGGTCTAACTACCAAATAGTAATAGCTCACACTTTTAATCTTAACTCTAGAATATGATGCTGAGTTGAGCCCAGGGTGAAGAAGATATTAAAAGCAGGTGTAGGAAGACAGATTGATTCTGTAGAAGCAAGAGGAGTCAGGCTGAGGAAGCTGGACCACAGCTTTTACCTTGAGAAGTAGGCTGGGTGGGAGTTGACTGTGGTCTGTTTCCTCTCTCTGATATTCCAGCTTTCCCCCAATATCTGGCTCTGAGTTTTCATTAGATACCAATTGGAATTTGTGTTTCACCAGAGCTTTATATATCCGGGTAATCTCAGCAGGGCTACTGAGAGCAAGGTGAGGTGGCCACATTAAAGAACTTTCTGAGCCTCCATGTTGCCTTCTATAAAACAAAGCTGACATTATCTATCCATAACTAAAAAAAAGTGTCCATTCCTTCTTTAGTATGAATTTAAGTTAGTGTGGAGTATCAGGCATTGTTTGGAGGAGCCAGAAGAAGTGAGGTCATGGTGGACATGGACTTATTTGAATGTGACAATACTCAAAAGCCAATAGACGTCTTGAGGCCTACAAACCAAGACTGAAGATGCCCTTGAGGCCATATCCCATTACAGACTATAGGAAGACATTAAGGAAAGCTGAGCTATGTCACGGGATAAGGGTATCTTTGGAGACATCCTTCCAGAAAAATAGGAAAGACTATGGGACAGCTCAGAGAAGAAGAGCAGTGAAACCACAGGTCGACCACCTACCAGTGGCCACCCCAGGTACCACAGCTCCACCATCTGTAGAAAGGGGCACACAGTCTCTTCCATCCCTTGTGTCCTAATAGACTAGAGAGATACCCAAAGCATCTGGATCAGGGCTGTATCATGCTCATCAGAACCCACACAGCACCTGTATCCACAGAACATTGGTCAAGTACAGCTTAACCAATGAGTGTCCTCATATGACTAAAAAAACCATGGGAGAGTGGCTCATGAACTCTCATCTCTAGCTGAGGAGCTCCTGATGGTTGATGGTTCCTGGGGAAGTAAATCACACTTTCTCTAAAGGTGTGGCTTGGTAGGTAGACCATGTTCCAGTGGATGTCTCCATACCCATGTGTATATGAGCAGCACAAATTGGAGACAGTGAGTTTTTATTTTCATGTTTTATGAAAGATCATGAAGTTGGGAATCAGGGGAGAGGTATAGTGGGTCAGGAAGGAGTGGAGGAAGTGAATATGACTAAATTACATCATGTATAAAATTCTCAAAAATATATTTAAAATTGTAGTAAAATATACACAATATTAAACCATATTTAAATTTTAATGTAAAGTTCTGTGCAACCATCACAACTACGTATATTAGGAACTCATCTTGCAAAACCAAAACTTTGTGACACAGTAATAGCCACATTTTCCTACTACCTGACAACCACCATTCTCCTCTATCTCTAGGAACTTGGAACTAGGTTCTCTAGATAAGAGTGGAACCGTACAATATGAGTCCTGTTACGACTGGTCTACTTCCCTTAGTATAAGACTTCAAGGGTCATCAACATATCACTTGTTAGCATTTCCTCCCCTTTTAAAGTTGAATTATAATTTATTATATGTGTATATTACATTTGTTAATTTGTTCATCCTCTGATGAATGTGATGTGTGCTGCTCCCACCTTTGGGCTATTGGTATTAAAGTTTCTAGAAATGTGGGGGTAAAAATACCCTTATTTCTCTCCTTTTAGGAATATATGAGGAATCTGCATATTTCCTACAATGGCGCATCATTTTATATACCCATCACCATGCTAAGGTTCTCCCAAGTAGCTTTTCCCACCAACCAAGTTCCCTGAGTTCAGATAAGTTTGGACAGGGTTTTCTGTCTCTTTTATTCTTGAAGGTCCCCTAGAGACACAGTAATGCTCTACAGCTCTTCCGTCCTCATTTGATTTTAGGTGAATCCTCTTTTTGAATCTACAGAGGGCTGATTGCCTTCCAAGATGAGGGCACAGACTCTGTACAATGTTCAGGGTAGCATCTACATTGGAGGCTGCTTGTACATGGGACCCCAGCCAGCTCTGGCTAAAGTGGTGATGTGACAAGACACAGCTCTGTTATCATATTACTTCAGTGCACTGACCCCTGCGTCCTCTCTGGACTCGGCCTAATCCTATCCTTAAGGGTCTTTATTTTCCACTACAACTGATCACATCTTAAAGGTTTTCAAATATCTCCGTGGACAAATATAACAGAATCAGTTAAGTTTTAAAGGTAGGCAAATAACCAGCCATTCAAACCATACCCTTGCCCAAATCAGAAAACAGTGTTCTTTTTGAATGTGTGTCCTATGCTAAAGGACTGAATATTGAGTAAATTCTAAACTAAAAATGAGAATGGCCCTAGGAACACTGTCTGGGCACACCCGCCTTGTAGGTAGGTTCATGGCTGACAATCAGGTGCCATCATTTCTTTCAAGTCTTGGATGGTACAGCTTCGCAAGGAGAGCTGGGGTATCTCCACGTATCAGGAGTGACAGTCAAAAGCAGAAACCTCGGGCTGATGATGAGTCTGATAACATCACCCTTCTGCCAGCACCACCTTATAGACAAGACACCTTTTAGATCATAGTGGAAGGAAGATTCTCTAAGACCTTGAACATGGGTGTCTAATGGCCTCCAACGGAAGACAAAGGCCTTCTCCTAGAAGGCAGAAAGACAGAGCAACAGATATAGACTCTTACCCCTACATGTTTCCATCCAACACACATGCATGCACACACACAGGAGAATCTCACCTGAGCCACTTCTTCAAAGTCATCGTGCCTCTTCTGTAGCGCCCGTGCTCGATGCAAGGACTTCCCAACCCCAGTGTGTTTGCTGAGAAAAGCCTCACCATGGTTTTCAATCCAGTCCAGCACCTGGTCAGAGAAGGAAGACAGAAACAGTGATATCTCAGAAGAATGAAAGACATGTGGCACCCTGTATAGCTGCTTGAATCCTACACACCCCACCCCATGCCCATGAGAGCAGTAGACCAGATAGATAGAAATGCCCAATCCACTGTGAACACAAGTCATTAGCTAAATTCAATGCAGCCATTTTGATCTCTAAAACAGCTTCTTATCACTTTTTTGTGGCTTTAAAAGTCTCAGTCTATAGGGGGATTGTGTTGTTTCATTGTAACTAATTGTCCCACCCACTGGTTTAATAAAAAGCATTGATTGGCCAAAGGCAGGCAGGAAGTATGGGCGGGGCTACCAGACTAAGAAAACTCTGAGAACAGGAAGCACAGAGCCGAATGCCAGAGAGAAGCCGGAAGAAGTAGAGGACAACTATGCTGCCCTAAGAAAAGGTACCGAGCCCCATGGCTGAACAGGATGAATCATGGGTTAGATGAAGGGTAGAGAGCTAGCAAGTTATATGCCTGGGCCTTAGACCGATCAGCCTAAAACTATCATATGCATCTGTGTGTCTCAGCGGGTCTGTGAACCTAAACCTTGAGGCTAGGCCCGAAAGTCTGGGCCAGAAACCTCTTACTACATCAGTCACTCCATTATTTTGCTCATTACTATTTGTTGTTTTAATTATTTGGTGCTGAAGATTGAATTCAGGGTTTCCCACATGCCGGCCTATTGTTTTAGATCAGCAATTCGACCTGTCAGATACAGGTGAGGCTCTTCATGGTTTCTACGCCATCAAGTGAAGTTAGCCTATTGATAGGAATGAAGTCACAGCAGTGAAATGGGACTCGGCTACCCACCCTCCCTCCACCGGAAAATGTCACAGCAGTAGTACCCGTCACAGGCCCCTGCCTTATTGTACTCCAGAGGCTCAGTCTTCCATCCCCAGCCAGATAGTCAACATAGTGATCACAAGGGCAATAAACTTCTCTGTGTTCTTGCCACCCTCTCCAACCAACCAAACTAAGCAGTTAAGGTCTCAGCCCTAGCATATTTATCTTGCTAGAATGCAGTTAGAAGCTCCATGTTTTCACAGGCTTAGCGATTTAGACTGAAGACATTTTCCTCAATATTTAAGCTTGGAGCATCAGTGACTATGGCAGTAGAGGGAAGTGTGAGGAGATGATAAGGTGAGAAATGTTTTTCTAAGGGATACTTAGGAAGGTGCATGGAGACCTTGAAATGCAGAAGGAACCAAAGCTTTAAAAAACATTTACATCTCACAGATATAAATGTATCACAGGGAAAAGGGAGGCAGTTTATCGGCTACTCTTGAGCAGTTGGGCCCAATTCCAGTTAAGTCAGAGTTATAGTACAGACATGCCTATGATGCTCCTGCTACCATGCTACAGGCGTCTACCCAAACATCTGGCCAATGATGTAACAGCCTTCTCAGATTCTAAGAGGAAGTTTCTGAAGAGTGAATTTGATGGTTTGTTTAAAAGTGCATTTATTATGTGGACTTTCATGTGGCAAACAGAAGCAGATTCAGCCATTCCACAGGCTGCAGACATGTGAACTCTTCCTATACAGATTCTAGCCCCTGGTATCACTTCTTTGGACACTGAGATCACTTAATATCTGCAATGTGCAATGTATGAGAGTCTTCAAAGTCTTCCCTATCACTTCCAAAAGTTAATACCAGGATGGTGCTAGTGAGAGAGATGTATGGAGATGCAGAAAAATGGTTAACAAACTTCCAAGTATAATCACGAAGAGGTGAGTAATTAAATTATCCATTAAAATTCAGAAAAAAGCTTTACTCATGACTGTTAGAGCATTAGGCATATAGAATTTTATCTTATGAGTTGTGCGTCTTTGTGTATATATGCCACAAAAGTCAGAAGAGGGCACCCCCAGGTCCTCTGACGCTGAAGTTATAGGTGCTTGTAGGTTTCCAGGTGTGAGCGCTGGAAACTGAGCTTGGAGGGCTCTCTGCAAGAGCACCAAATGCTCTTAGAGGTGAGCCACCTCTCCAGCCTCAGGAATGGAGATTTAAAATAGTTCAGGTGACACACCCTGGCTTGATATGCACAAAATTTTCAAGAGATCCTGTAGGAATATCTGCGGGAAGAAGATGAAGACTATGGTAATGCGGCTCTGGCTTTTCAAGCCCTGACCAGGCAGCAAAGGAAAGGGCTCCAAGGCTCTGCCTTTGGGCCAAAGAAAGCACCCAACTAACTGTATTATCTCCACAGACCCTCATAAATTTTACTGATTTTTAAAAATTATCACCACCTTTGAGAAAATCAGCCATTATAAAGCACATCGGTTGAAGAAGAATGTTCTTACCTACTATTCCACACAGAGTTCCTTCTTTTTATTCCAAGGGGGGCGTGATTCTACAATTTTAAGCCTTTTGTAAAGAACAATTTGTTTTCTTTTAAAGTGATTCCTTAAAACAGCAATTCATTTTCAGACAGGGACACTTAGTTTACTTAATTAGCTCTGTCTTTATTACTCAAAAAACTATTTCATATTTGAGAGGCTTTTTATTCAGTTTAACATAACTTCAATAATTCTGTGATGTTATACTGAGAACATTCAGTACAACTTCTGCCCGAGATCTGAAGCTGTGGAGAAATACATGCAACCTGGATAAGTACTCAAGGGCTTCGTGGAAATCAATTCAGCAAATAAAAAAGCAAATGAATCAAAGTACTTTATATGTACTTACAGAGGAAGTACTTAGGGACACAGGCACACGACCAATAAAGTGATGTTGAAACTGAGTCCTGCTTTATTTTGCTTCCCCTGGTTCAGCTGGAGCCCTTACTCCCAACAGACACAAGCATAACACAGACTCTCTTCACCCTGACCCATGACTTTCAGTGGAACACAGCTTCCCAGGCAGGACTGCACAACAGGGCAATGGGCTTCTCAGTAGATACTGGTGGTGTTGACAGTTAACCACACACTGAAATTTCACATGCAGCTCTGGAATTCTGGATACCCTTGAGTTTTTGATGAGTTGATAAAGGTGAGACAGACCCCAGAATCTAAATATCAATGATTGAAGAGGAATCATCTCTCTAGCTAGAAACCCCTGGATCCCATGTGTATAAATGGACATCAAAGCATCCTTGTATGTACCCATGTTTAGTCCCTCCCGCCTATCTGTAAGATTATATTTAAGATACCCCATTATGAAGTATAGTCAAGGTGGTATGAGAGCTATGCAGATCTGTTGATGGCTTTTGAGTTGGTATGTGAATATTTCTGACAATGTTGTCTTTTTTTGTTTTATCTAAAGAGTCCTTGAGCAGCAGAAGAGAATGGAACATGAATATTTACATATTCCTATGTTTATTTATTAGACTAACTGTGTCCTAGAAGCAAGCACTAGAGCTACCCCATGCATATGAGGCTATAAACAGCCATGAGTCCTGACTCTAGGAACTCGGTCTCCAGGCAAACACTAGTCCCTAAATCATACAACTCTTCATTAATTGCTGAGATGAAAATCACCCAAAAGCCAGATGCTTTCTAGACGGAGTTGGGGAAGATCTCTGAAAAAGCGAGATTTTACTGTGATCCAAGAAACAGTATTACTTAACTACGTTAGAAATGATGAAGACACACAAATGCATAGCTTGAATAGGAAGGGAACAGAAAACAGGCCCAGAGAAATCTTAACCACACTGCAATGAGTTACGGTGTGCTGAATGGAAGGCTTAGCAACTATTTTGTAAGCATCCACCAAAAAGGCTGCAAAGGGGAGAGACACCATCAGATCCCCACAGAAAAGCTGCTGCTTTGATTATGGATAATCAATTGGTGGGAGGCAAGAGAGGAGGTGGGAAAATGAGATGAAAGCAGGAATTCTCACAAGACTGATGGACGCTTAGATTTGGAAAAACTACTGCCAGGTCTTGGTGGCTGACTGAGGTGGTGACAGAGAAGAAAGCAGAGGCCTTTTGGGAATAGAGGGAGAGGCAGGCATGGGACACAGAAAGAGGTGGATGATGCGGGCATCTGTGACTGGCCCTGCTCACTCTCAACTGCCTAGTGAAATTCTGCCTCACCTTCCACACCCTGCTCTCTGGAGAGTTGTCCCTAGTGCCCTCCTTCACTTTACAATGTCAATCTTCTCTATGTTCTCTCTCCCTCGACTGCTTCCCAGTCCGACTTTAGCTTACACTTAGAAGTCACTGCCCATCTTGCCTTTCTATGACTTGGTGGGTTTTGAGACAGCGTCTCATGTGCCAGTCTGGCCTCAAAACTCAAAACCTAGTCCTTGAATTTTGGATCTTTCTGCATTGCCCAAGTCCTGGATTACAGGCATGTACTACCATATCTAACCCTTTCTGTCCGAACAACAGTTACTAATTAGAACAAAGTATAAGGCCACATCAATATAAAAATCCCACCATGAAACCCACTACTCTATACAAACAACAATAAAAATATACATACGAAAAAACCCTTCACAATTATGACCCACAGGCCTGTTTCTCCCGCGGAACTGCAACTTCCTCATAATTCCAGGGCACAGCCTAGCCCAGCACTCAGCACAGAGTGGTAGCTTAGTATATGACCAACTGAACTATACTCAAACTGATCCCTCCCCTACAGACCCTCCTCTATATCCCTACTGTTCACAGTCTGCATTCAAACGTGCTTCTTGGTGCTTCTCTATCCCGGGTCACTGACCCACTTGGCAGGTAGTTCCTAGGATAATGAAAGAAATTTGGGATTTTTCACTGAATCTGACCCTCGTCTTTCTCCACCACACAGCATCCTTTCTTGCCCCTCCTGCTTAGGAAATGGGTGATGAATATTTATGGCATAGGTTGCTAAGGCCTCTGCTCTCTCTGCTCAGCCACCCCATTCTGGAAAAGCCTAAGTCTGCTTAGTCACTAGAGTAGCCTGGACTCAGCACATCAACGATCAGACAGTCTAATAACTACTTGTAAAAACTCTTGCTCCATTCTCCTGTCCTGACATTCCAACCAGCAATAAGTGCTTGCCCAGAACAGACTTTTCTCAGAGATGTTCACATTCTGGAATTATACATGGTTTCTTAATCACCTTTTTTTTTTCCTGTCTAATTGGGCTTATTCCATCTAGTGTACAATCAAGATGAAATGCTCTCCAGGGCAGGAGGCAGTCTTCTAGTAGCCAAGGAGGAGGGGAATATCCTTTGGAAGGAAAGCATAGATCACCACTCAACAGTGGCCATGAGCACAGCTGAACTGACGGGCAGTAACCTTGGTAGCAATCTGTTCTACACCCCTGGACCTTCTTTTTAAGCCCATCCCTAAGGTACCTTTATTCCGCTCCATACTCCTATAATCATTCACCATGGCTGTGCAACATGTCCATGTTTGTGTGGTTAGAGCCCCATTTTATTTCTGCCCACAGTATGAACTCAGTGCGGGAAAGGCCTCTGTATAGTTCACTGCTGTGTTCTCAAATGCTAAACAATCAAGTGGACTAAAAGAAGCATGATTTTACCACTCCTGCATGCTAAGAGGTTAACAATCATCAAAGGAAATGATATGAATCAGAATCCCAACCTTGTGAATCCCTTATCTGTGTTTCTCTGATAAATTAGTTCAGAATAGGCTTTTAAGTTTGCATACTAAATTGGTCCATGGTAAAAGCAGGGCGTTTGATGCCTCTAGTATACTAAAGAATTCCTTCTTCCCAACTCCTATGTGCCAGTGCCCCTGCTCCCCACCCATCCATTCAGAAAGCCATCATTCTGAAGCAATTATGCACCAGCAGGCACCTGGAACATATTTTGTTGTTAAAGGCTCAAGTACACACAGTGTGCAAGGGCACCTGGGAGAGTCCATCAAATCACTATTCTCTATTCCACAGCACACTGTTTCCAGAGGAAACAGACAGTCAGGACCAAAAGCAGTTAGTCTGAGGCTTGAGAGCAGGCAGGTGTCACTTCAAGTGCTCAATTACCAGTCATCCACTTTGTTTTTTGTCCCCTCTTTGGAACAAGTATGATCAAAATAATTGTCACACCATGGCAGGAAAAGTCATTTTCCTGGGTGGGCTGAGCTAATGCTTGCTAACAGATATTCAGCCTTAATCTGTCTTTGTTCTTCCTACTGACAGGTCCATGGCAGGTAGAAGGCAACTGAGAGCAGAAGACCTCAAGTCTCAACCATCCTCACCCCACCACCTCTTCCCCAAAGCAGAACTGAAGTTGGGGTGCCTGGAACCTCTCAGAAAGACTCTCCTCAGCTTAGTGCCAATATGTGGATAAACTAAGTGGGGCCTTCTTCCCACTAAGGCTTGAAACTGTTGACAGAAACTCTTAAAGTTCTCTGGGGTTCTTTTAAAATATAGGTGCCACTTACCCCCAGATTCTGAATCAAATGTATGGATTTGTCTCCCATATGGTGCTTGAAAAACATACTCTACTCAGCTGATGGTAAGGCCGAGAACTCAAGGACCAGACTTTGAGAAACACAGATTTATATGCACACCTGACATCTCCTTTGTTTCTATAGAAAAATGGAAGACTTTCCGGAATTTTTACATAAATTCTCTCAGACTCACAGAGTCCAATTATCCTTGCTCACACTTACTATGACTCTCTATTCTCTCCCAGCCCATTTATCAGATTTTCTAAATTCACTCTGATTTTGCTTCTCTGCTCAAAATTGTTCCCTGTGAGTAACTCCAGGAATCCTTTAGCCTGACGCTCAGTGCCCTTGAATAGCATGTTAAGGCCCAGGATGCTCTAAGCACAGGAGGTGACCCTGGAGAATGACTCTCTTTACTCATGAACACAATTAAAACATAGATTGAAGACATTAAAGATGTTATAAACTGTGTATTACGGAAGCCTAAAGGGTCAGTAACCCCCTCTGAAGGGAATTCTTCTTCTCATCCCCTCCCACACTCTTAACTACCCCCCCCCCCCCACACACACACACATGGGAAGTCCTGGACCTTTCCTGCAAATCATCTCCTTGAAAGGATCACTCCAGTCAGGATGGAGTTTTCACACAGATATACACACAGACACAGAAGGGGAGGTGGGGGAGGAGAGTGTAGGATGAAAAACTGGGGTCCAGAAGGAAAAGTGTACAGAGAACTATGAAACCCTAGAAAGAGGGTTATGTAATGCAAGTATCCAGCCTCAAACCTGCAGAGTCCAAGAAGAGAGGAAAGGTACCCACTGCCTCCTCCCACTAGGGGAAGGAGGAGCTTGTCCACTAAGGAGAGAGCACAGAGACCTGGGAATATCTCCCGATTTCACTTTGTTCAGAAAGCGACTCTGCCCATCTTCCCCACTTCATCCAGATTCAGCTACGCCTTCCCATACTCTGGCTGTGTTTTCATTCTTCCTAAAGAATCTTGCATTTTATACTTGAAACTATCTGAATGAGTGGATTCTTACCATTAAAAGTTTAAGTGAGAAATTTTAAGCTGCTAATTACCGCCACAGGCAAGTGGATATTATTCAAATAAATGCTACAAAGGAAAGTCTCGCTGAGGCTGTGCTAACATCACTAACTGGAAAATGAGAATCGGGAGTGAGTATTTTTGGGTGATTTGTATTACAGATAAATAGGGGTAGACAGCAGCTCCTAAATGAACAAGGAAATGAGGCACGAATGTGACTGTTTTCATGGGAAGGACAGTTAGAGGGTCAATCTGAGTCTGTCAGTATCTACGTAACATTGGGGAAATCTCATCCTGTGGAACCAAGGCCTCCACCAGGGCCGTTTGACCGATGACATTCTAGCACTAAGTGTTGAACCCCTTGGCTTGGGGCTGTGTTGTATTCCCACCCCCCACCAGAGAGGCTAAGAAGCATGAGCTCTGATGTCAGGTAGACTTGGGTTTGATGCTATGCTCTGCCACCAAGCACTGATCAGAAGTCAGTGTACTCAACCTTTCTATGCCTCAGTCTCCTGAGAAAGATGGAGACCAGACTGCCGCCTACCTCATGGTGTTGGGAGATTAAATAGGAAAAAAGGCAAGTGAAGGGATTAGATGTCCAATCATATTTCATCATACAGCTGCTGAATTCTGAGCTCTGAACAATGTAGCTTTGATAGGTAATTTAGTCTCGAGAGTTGGAACTAATCTTTTTCTTTGATGTTTGAATTTCTTCCCAACACTCTTACCACAAAACAGCCCATTTTGAACCTTGAAGCTGGTTCCACATGTGTGTATTCTAAGGTCTGATTGTGTGCATAACACGTAGGAACCTCTCATTTCATCTCATGACTTCAATCTTCTCTTCTACAGAGAAAGATAGTTTCCAAACTCACCATATTTTAATCACTGTTTTTGTTATTGCTGATTATTCTCAAAGCAACCTGCAACACGCTCCTTTTATTATATAATATTGCCAAATGGATTATTCAATGACCAAATTGGTTTAGTCTCATTAAGGAGCTACAGTCACTACAGTTAGTAAATGACTGATTATGTGGAATTAAATACACACAAATCTCTTTCTGTTTTTTTTTTCCAAACAAAATCAACCAAGTAAAATCTATAATTTTCCACATGAGGCACCAGGAAAATTAATGCAGGAAGATTCATTTGCAGTTCAGGAAGTCTGGATCTAATAGTACTTTTCATCAGTTCAGAACGTCGCCATGAAGCAAGCTAAATCTTGCTGCCACTCCCGCGTTAGCTTACAGGAGTGGACTGCTTAAAAACAAGGGGAGGCCAGAGGAGCCCCAAAGGTGCCAGTGCCCCATTCACACCACTGTGAACAGACACTCTTCTTCCAATCATTGGTGGGCATTCAGCCAGACTTCCTATCCCTGCTCTGTGTGTGTATGTATGTATGTATGTATGTATGTATGTATGTATGTATGTATGTATATATGTATGTGGCTTAGCACTCTGCATTCTGACCTTCCTAAGAACACAGCTCTAGGCTCCATGCCTATGCACCAAGAACCAGGGCAATGCTCACTCCCACCAGAGGGAACTCTATGCTGGACTCTACCAGGTCATTTTGCTCTCAGACCCGAACCCATGTAACTGTGTGTCACTAAGCACAGGGGCTTCAAACTTTAGCACACAAATTTGCTAACAGTAGATATCCTAAAAACACTTTATAAAGATGCCTCTATAAAGTTTATAGAGTCATCATACAAAGCAGGTAGGGAGGCAGGAGAGGCAGAACAGGATGACCTGCTGGGGTGCTCCCGAAACAGCTTCTCTCACTGAGAAAACACACAAGCAATGCATTTCTTCCAGAAAGAGCAAACATCTAGTTACTCCTTGTTCCTTTGAACTGTATGAGGTCTACGTGGGCTTGGAACCAGTCTTTTGCACACACTGGAAGCCAGAGGAGTTACAGGACCATAAAAGGAACAAGGTAGAGAATGGGTGACCTGTCACGAAGTGCTTCTATTGCCCTTGCTCAATACTGCTCTGCGCTAAGCTGGGGAAAGAAAGAAAGAAAAAACAGGATGGAAACATTCCACACTGATTGGACAGGAGGCCCTCCTCTTTCTTCAGTTTAATGAATCCAATTCCAGTTGTACCTTTAAGATGAATTTCCGACATCCACCCAACCCAGCATGGAGAAAGCCAGGGGACCTGTCGGGAGAAGGGAGGCAGGCCAGCTCTGGAAGCAGGTGTTTAAACGGAATCTTCCACTGATGTCTTTGGTTCATACACCTCTGCCCACTCTTACTTTAAGTCTTAAAGGACAGAATATTCCTGGCTGGACCCAATCTAACTCCAGAAATGACAGTGGGGCAGGGTATCAGACAGGCAGAGGCTGGCTTGCTCCCCACCACTCCATGGTGTGTGTGTGTGTGTGTGTGTGTGTGTGTCCTTCTTTTGTCTGTGTCTCTATCTCACACTTCTGTTTCAGCTCCCTCACCAGCCACACTCATTTTAGTGCTTTCCCTCCTCAAGTCTGTTTTCCTCTCTCCTTACTCTCTGTCTGTCTGTCTGTCTGTCTCTGCCTTTCCCTGTATAATGTGCATCTTTCTGTCTCCCCCAGGCTTACTTTATGTCCTTCTGAGTCTCTCCTGAAGCTTTTCTTGGGACACCTGGGATATGGATCAGATGATCTACTCGGTGGTCACATTACATCTCTGGGGTTCAGTTCCCTCAATTGTACAGTAAGATTTACTGGCTCTGTTTTCAGGCATCGAGAGCTTTGTGATTTAGTCATGGAAATGAAATGAAATCTTTATCAGACAACCCCCACAGCAGATGTTGGGGAGTCTCCATCAGCACAAGCACCAGGGGGCACCCGAGGACCATGGAGAAAGAATGTGACTATGTGCTGGGCAGGCACAGTGTTTGCCTGCTAGGTCATGGGGAAGGTACTATTGTTATCAGTCCTGATTTAGATGCCCTTGAATTCCCCATCTTAAGAGCAAGGATTATAGGCACATACTTCCACACTGAGCGGAAGCGGGAAAATAACAGGTGTGGTCTATGTCCCCAAACTAGGATGGTTCATGCGAGGCTGGGAGATTGCATCCATCACTCCAACCCTCAAGCATGTGAGTTTAGCTGCCTTTTGAAATACAGTCTAGACAGTTGCCAGGCACTAATGACTGACTGGATTTTGGGAAAATGATTGAGATGCACCAGCAGATTTGTCCCCCCTTACTTTCATGGTTTTTCTTCAATCTATATGCACATCTATATGTACAGAGAATCAATGAGTGAGCAAATGATAGAGCAAATGTGATGAATAGTGAACAGAAGTCACAAAAGTCACACGTACATACTCTAAGAACAGCAATGGAGTTGACCATTCAGTGACCAAGAACTATTCAAGCCCCCATCACACTACCTTTTAATCTTCCACCTGTTTTTCCGCTTCGCCCGAAATAAGTGTCATAGAATAGCCATACATACATATATATATACATATACATACATATGTATATGTTACGTTTTTCTTCTTTGTAGTATAAATGGCATGTGGCTAAAAGAGAGTCTGATGGCTTCAGATTGTGGGAATCCAAGTGTGACACGCTTCCCTCTTCATTGCTCTCCTGCAGCACTCCCGAGGCCTGCCTTTGTCACAGCAGGAGGGTGATGAGGAGCCCAGCACACTGTCCCACTTGTACTGGTGACCAGTTATTATCTTTGCAAGCCACAGAAGGTTTATGGAAGTAGCCACACCCCTCTTTTGTCCCCGAGAGGCTGGCATCTCCCCATCTGTTTCACTTGCAGCAGACCATACAGCATCCCTGATCTCTGAGCTCTGGGTGATGAATTTATCTGGACAGCTCCAGATGGCATGAGCAGGCAGCTGACTTGTCTGCTTCTCCCTTCCTGCCAGTCCCAGGTCTCAGAGCTGATTGGCACATCGGCCATGCTCACCCCTGGGGGCTGACGTATCCTTATGATGACTCCATCACCTGTCAGTCAGGAAGGGGTGTCTCAAGAGAGTTAGGGGAGTCCAGGAATGAAGGGCAAGCCTGAAGTTCCCTCTACCCACTCCAGCTCCCAGATTGTGTAGCAATGATAAGGATGCTCTAACCTGCCCGTCCACCTTGGACACCCAGAGTTGGACTCCTGTCCACAGCAGTAACCAGGCTCGCACTCTCTTATGCTATCTTGATCCTTCTGGATTATACTCTCATAGGAAAATGGGGGAAAGTAACCTGGTACTTATGGTGAAGAATACTAAAATCCCACAGTGATCATGGTGAACAGAAGTCTAACAGCCAGTGTTTGCATGCAGAGTCTCACTCTGCATCCCCAATAAAGTGAGATGGAGATGACCTTGGCCTTGATCTGGGTCCAGATCCTACTCAGATCTCCCTACTCAGTGTATAAGTTCTCTGGGCAAAGCTCCCAGGTCTCCGAAGACAGAGAAACAGAAAGTGTAAGTGAGAAAGAACGGGTGATTTCCTCTGAATGGGCATTTATGTCACGGCTATATTGTTACAGTCAGAAACAATCATTACATTCTTATCCGCAGTGATAGAAGAACAGGAGCTACCACAATAAGACAAAAAGACGGACAAAGCCAAAGTAACCTCCGACCATGGCATGTCCAGGGATTGATAGCCTCGGTTTAAATCAATTCCAAAGGTCCAGCTTTGCTAATAAATCACAAACGCTCCTATGGCACCCCACCCTACTACTCCCATTCACCTTGATCATGAAGCAAGTTCACTTCATGTAGAGTCCAGCAGTGACCATATGACCCCATGACACCAGAGTTGGATAGTGTCTTCCTGTCTGTGTGAAGAGGATATGCACTCCCTGACGACAAGGAGTTGCTACTCAGGTCAAGCCTCCTGCCCAACACTGCTTAGAGCTGCTCAGCAAGATGCACACCATTAACAAGGCCAGCATGCTTTGTCTTGTTCCCTTCTCCTGCAGTGTGTGGAGGAACAGTGGAGGGCTGGGTTGTAGTGATGCCCCCACCAATGCTTCCTTGAGCCTGGTGTCCTGGTTTAAGCTTCAGCATCCTAGAGGGAGGGTGGGATACAAGGCACAGAACCTCTTACCTGCTGCACATCCTGCTGGAAGACACACAGCTGTAGCCGCTGATGCAGCCGCACCTTACGGTGCTGCCAGATGCTCTCGAGCCGCCGCTGGTGGTGCAGTACCTCATGGACCACATCCAGCACCTGGTGTACCGCCTTGGAGTAGTTGGCTGTGGCTGTGAGAGACTCGGAGTTCCCAGGACTCAGGGGACGCTGCAGAACATCCAGCAGTGCTTTGCCATCCTGGCTGACCTGCAGAAAGGAAGGGAGAGCAGATCAAGAGCCCAGATCAAAGGAAAGCAAAAGTAGGCAGGGCCAGGGAGAGGCATGAAGAATCTGCCTGACATCCTCAGGTCTCACTAAGCTCATCACCTCATCACACCTAAAGACTGTCCCAGCCATGGTGTCTACAGTCTAGCGAAGTACAGAACGTCCAGGGTCAAGGGAGAGAAGGGCCGCAGGACCACTGGCTAGTTGTGTGTGAAAATCTCTCTCCCAGTCCAAGTATAGCTGACTGCACACAGGCAGGGAGTCTGCTTTGTTCTTGGCTCTTTCTCTGCTGTCCACCATAGTGTCTGCCATATAGCAGATGCTTCCTAAGAGTTTTGAATGACTCTCTGACCACATCAATCAGCAGAACTTCATGTCAGAAAGGAAGCCACATGTGCTGGTACCCCAAACCTCTCAAGTTCCCCTTTCTCAGCTTCTTCTGTTTGGCTCCAAGCTTCTTAGATAGACTAACGGAAGCATCGTTCCTCAGTGACAAGGGTATTGAGTGAGTTAGCACACGGAGTGCACAGGGCCAGCACCCAGCCTGGTTCCCCATTCAACCTCCATCTCTACCTCCCCTGCCACCTTCCTTTTCCATTTCTTTCTTTGATCTTTATTGGTTTTCCGCCCTTTCTTCTCCCCTATTTACAACCCCTTTGTTTTTCCTGAGATACATCTTTCTAGACATGTAGCGTAGGGTAGGGACCTTCAGGCTGTGGACACACCACTCATGTTCCTGGACTCCCAAACTTCACTCTTAGTGTGGGCGGCAGTGGGTACTGTATCCCTGTCATTTAGTGTGGGTGCGGTGGGTACTGTATCCCTGTCATTTAGTGTGGGTGGCAGTGGGTACTGTATCCCTGTCATTTCTGTCCCTGGTACTCTGCCACTGCTCATTCTTGGAAGCAGCATGTAGGATGTATGTCCCTTCCTCTTGAAACAGTGGATACTGGAAAGCTGACAGAAATTTTACAACTCCAAATTAATTTAATTACAATCAGAGTTGAACAGGTGTGGTGTTTAAATGGCTTCCTTTTCCTACTGGGAAGGCAGAAAGAGATGCGTTTCCCTCTCATCTACATGATGAGCCAAGAGCTGTTACCATACATCTCCCCAGTTTAGGTGGAGCTCCAGAACACAGAAGCAGCTACATTCTTTTTTACGAGGGACAAAAAAAAATTTAAAAAATAAAAATAAAATAAAAAATTGGAGGGCTAAAAGAAGTGGTGTGGTTGTTCCACTAAGGCAAAAAAAGGAAGCATCACCCCCAACTGGCCCTGACACCCCCAACTGGCCCTGACACCCCCTACTGGCCCTGACACCCTCACCTCCTCAGTTAATTGCTTAGGGGCAATACAGAGCTACCCTCCAGAGATGTGAACAGATGAAGTCCTAGGGCTGGAGCCAGAACACTTCTCCATAGGGAACTCTAAACAAATACCGTGTCTTGATACTCTGCTCAGGGCCGGGTAGTGAGGACAGTGAGCCAAGTCCTAGAAATTCAAACGAATGTAAAAGCCATGTCCATGCCTCAGCCTCCACAGCTACAGAGGTTTAGAGGAGTCTCCCAGCTCCAGCGGGAAGACGGAGAAGGTCCCTGCCTCCACCTCATGGATATGAATGAATGGTGTAGACACCAACCTCATCTGCTCTCTGCTTTTGTACTTCACAAGGAGTAAATCAGAGATCAACAGGTACAGGTAGAGGCATAGCTCTGTCACTGGGATCAGGACTGAAGAACTGAGGAGATTTCATTTGGCTCAAAAGTACCCCGTGTGCTTCCTAGACTGAGAAACTCTTGGCTGTTTCTAGTGCTCACCACTGCCAGGCTTCAGCCACGCACACGACACACACTGTCCTTTCACGGAAGAACCTGAAGCCCGGAGTGGGAAAGCTCTCTGACTGGGGTCACAGAGCTCAAAAGCAAGAGAGCCCAAGATTCAAATTGTCTTCACTGCGGAGAAATCCTCCCTTGGACGCTTACTCAGAGCAACAGTTATTAAAATGTAGGTGATAATCTCCAGCTTTTGACATTCTTCTTTGGTCTAGAGTAAAACAATGAAGACTACATCTTCAGCAGCTACCTCACTGTGGGCAATCTGGGAGGCCATTGCGATGAACACTTCTCACCGACTCGGAGACAGGCCAGTCTGACCCGAGATCAACCACTGTCTTCTTTCTCTGACCTCCTAACCTTCCCATATCTCTCACTCAACCTTTCCCTTGGAATCCATACTAGTTAGCAAACATTCACACTTGTTCGCACTTGTGCTTTTCCATGTGTACATACGTGTGGTCCCATTGGGGGTATCCCACAAAATCCCCCTTCTCACCCTTCATTCACTTCCAGCATCTCACCCCTTTCCCTTTTAGGGGTATGAGTGCTGGTGTTACATGATTCTTTCACCAACAGGAAGGCAAACTCAGAAGAGTCAGCCTTGCTTCCTCATACCCTTGTTCACTCAGGAGGGCATTCATTATCTACTTCAGATGAAGGTTTATCTAGGAACACAGAAGAAAGAAGGCAGGCCTGGAGGAGGACCTAGTAAAAGCTCAACCCATATCTGCTCCTAGCTAGAGATGCCAGAGCTCACATTCCTAAAGATGCCTCTGGATAGAAGAAAACTCACTTTTCTTAAAATGCAACCTGGGTTATTCTGCGGCACATACGGTAATACTCCAGCCCCCTTACCCAACATACACAGACCCATGATGGTCCCTCAGATTCTTACCTCTGTGTAGGCCTGGGTCACCTGCTCATACAAGGATTGGTGATGGTGGATTGCCAGCTCCAGGTCCTGCATCTCAGAGGGAAGGCCACCTTCACTGCACATCTTGCACCAGGCATCCACTCCCGACAGAAACTAGAAAGAGATGCCAGGTGAGTGAGTGGGCACTGGGCGGAGAATGAATAAATTAAACAGTAGAGGGGTCAGGCACCTTGGGAACAACAATAAGAAACTGTAGTACTTCAGAAATACCTTCAGAAGACTAGAATAACCCCTACTACAAAGCTCAGCTCCACATTCCCAAGAGGTGGGGTGGGTTGTTTTTGGTCGTTCAGCAGCTGTTTGCCTTGTTTCTCCATAACCTGAATGGTCTGTGACTGTTTCTCATTATACCTTGTAATGTTTTTTTGTTTGTTTGGTTTTTTTTTTTTTTTGCAACCATGTACTAGTTTATGGCTTATTTCTGTGTTTGGAGGAATATTAATCTGTGCGTTCCATTGTTGTAGTAAATATCGTCCCTATAAATTTATAGCAATGCTAGCCACATATGGTTTTAATATTCCTCTCTGTCCTATATACTCAAGCCATCTTGCACTCTATTTTATTTGGGATATCGACCCAATACCTCAAAACTGAACATTTACCTCCAGAATGGGCCAACTTGGATGCCATAACTCTGGTGAAATTATTGATACATCTGCCCCTGTGTCCAATAAGCCTTCAATAATAACATCATTTATTTGTACTTTTAATTTTGGCCTTTGTTCATTGATAGAAGCTTGCCAAAATATTTGCTTTATAATTTTTTCTGAATATTTTTCTTTTTCTATAGATTTTATATCCTTTAATGTAGTATGTCTTTTAGAAACAGGTTTTAATTTTTTAAATTGTTCTGGGAAGGTGTTTCCTTCACAATGGTAGGGTAAGATTGGATTGGATTTGATATGGGGACTTTTGAATGCCCCCTTGGGGTGTTTCCCAATGGCAGAAAGTTATCTTGTCTGTCCCTTGTTGATCTGCACTCATTAGTCTAATGTCTACTTTTTCCACACCTGCATACTCCAGAAGGGAGGGGCATTCTCTTGGGATTAATCATAACAAAAGCACTGTTTCTGGGAATGCCTTGTTTACAATCTCTTTTACAAGCACATTTTCTTTAAGGACAGGGCACCACCAGGCATCTTGATGTTCAATAAGGTAAGTCATGTAACATCAGCAAAATGCAGGCATCTACACAGACTGCTACCGCCCATAGATAATAAGTCCTTGTACATCTAGGCATGTGAGAGGGATGAATGAAATGCATTGAGAATTTGCTGGCCCATGCTTCCTGTGTGAAGGAATTATGGAGAGAAACAAAGAACACCCAAAGAGTATCACTAGCATCCCCTGGGACCTCCCATAGGATTCACAGGACTTTCATTTAATCCATGTTACTGAGGGCTAAACATAGGGGGACAGACTGTGTAGGGCAGACTGTGCAGTTCCTGAGATGTGGTATGGTATATAGACAGACTTTAGCAGACACCAAATTATTTAAAAATTAAAATTAACAACTGTAGCAAACTATGGATCTCCCTGTACAAAGTGTGAGCTATCTAAAACCACTCAGATTTATTGGGTGGAAAAAATACACCTCTAAAACACAAATAATTCTTCTCCCACCCAACAGTCTGGGAATGGTAATGTCTGTGATTCCCTTGCCTGGGGGCACAGCTCCATTTAAATTAATTGCCTAAATACCTTATTATCTCATTGCCTAGAATAGCCCATTGGAGGACAATAAAGAGCAGCCTAAAGAAACGCATAAAAAATAGTCTTGAGTTCATCTTTCCTTCTTTAGCCTCAACTAAGAAAAACATGGTTTATGGCTTTCCCTGAAGGACTGGAAACACTTGCAGAAACTGCACTAAAACAGATACATATAGAGTTGTTTTTAAGACAAAAAAATTCTCATATCAGTAGTTCTCATCAGTTTTGGCCACGTGTTTTCTTCTGCAAATAAGTGACCTTCTCATCCTGGCATCTGTCCGTTCTGAGCCCCTTGTCTGCGGGTTTCTACACGTGGTTTTACATTCTGTGTCTCTAGGCATCTCTTGGCACATCTAGAAAAATTGCCAGGTGCTACCCAGTGTCAGATGGGACAAACTGAGAAGCTTCCTCCTGGGTTTTTGTTCCACCTCTAAGTACTCGACAGAGAAACGCAGGAGCAACTTGACATTCTGGTGTCACCTGGGGTTAGAGGGATTTCCCTGTTCCAGTCACAGGAGTCCTATGGAAGGTAGTCAGCCTGAGGTGAGGAAGCCAGAGACAGAGGGAAGGACGAGGCCTTCCTTGCTAGCTAAACCAGAACAAAGTGAGCCAACAATAGACCTGAAGACAGAACACACTGGACATGATGTCCTTAGGATCCTAAGAAGGAACCAGCCAATGCTTAGTTCAGAAGGTCCCTCTCAGAGTGGAGGGTCATGGTCTTGATTTATATCAAGTATTTATTTCATACTGGCAGACAACTATGGATGGAAATAAGCACAGATAAAAAATAAAAAGATGCTGGGTCAGTGCCTCCAGCAAAGACATGTGGTAGCCACACCTACCAGTTGTAAGCACAGTAGACAGCTTACACGGCCCACCTATCACAGCCCGTCTCCTCCCAACAGCCCTGTGAGATTGATAATGGGCTCACACTAGAGAAGAGGGGTTGACATGTCTGTAAGTTAAGAAGTAGGGGCTGGGTAGAGAGTCCTCATGTCTGGCCTCAGAGTCAAGATTCTAATGGTTCCCTTTGTTGCGTTCCTTGTTAGACTGGTAGGGGAATAATTTAAGATGGGACTATGTGTCTGAAACTCCTTACCTGGGGGTTACCTAATCAGAATACCATGAAAGAAACTTAGAAGAGCATAGGCATTTCATATTAGACACTTCTGGCTCAAAATTTCAGCAACCCAAAGACTATGATTTTAGCAGTAGACATGAGAAAATGTTTGGCAAATAGTACATACATGAATACATGTATATATTCATACACATGAGCACATTACAAATTTTATTACTATAAAGGCCGTGCAGCCTGCAGTTTACAGAGAATAATCTACACAGTGCTCTGCACTACAGTTTCCTGAAGCCAATCCACTCTCACAGGTGCTCTTGATGGACTCCGGTGTCCATAGTCAACCTGTGATTGGTAGTCAGTGACAGGCTTAAAGTGTTCCAACACAACACTCTGATATTTTTGTTTATGTTAAGGAGCAAGACCACAGCTTACCCCTCAGTGATCTGAGTGTGAATATTAAAGGATATTCCTGGGTTTTATGTGCCAATCACATTGTAAATGTTAAAATTATACTCTTCCATTTTCTCAAGACTCTAGATCTAGGTTAGATCCTTGAGCCCCGATTTACAGCATTTCATGCATTCCTATCAACGTGACATCACTGAATGTGAAGTGAGAGGGAGGGCCAGCAGTATCCAACTCTATAGTATTTCCATCATAGTCAACATAAAAATAACCCCGAGAATGCAGATTATAATGAGATGTAGAAAGTAGGAAGCAATGAGTTGTAAGTATGCTTTTAAAAAAACTGAACAATTAACTCATTCCAGGAGCTGGTTGGAGCCAGGACCTGACACACCACAGGCTCTAGGCAGGTCATGTGCTCTGAGCTTCAGTGTTGCTCTTTGTAAAATGGGCTCACATAGCTACTGCATGTAGCAACAAGAACTGTTACTGCATCATTACTAACTTCTTATTACCCACATCGAATACCTAACAAATGCTTCAGTAAAATTAGTTTCCTGTCTCTTAGCACTCAAGTAATCACTCTTAGCCCATCCTTTTGCCTCTGTTCAGAGTCAACACACACACAGACACACTCAGACACACACACGTTTCTCAGTCCTCCTGTTAACATAAAAAATAAAGCAATAAGTTATCAATGTTCCTTTTATATATATGGAAAACAAGGTTTATTGCAGAAGCTATTCAGCAGGATCTTAAAGTTGGCTGTAGAGAATGTGTATGCATGTTCCTCTCCTGCTGTGCCCTGCTCTTCCATGCCCTCCTACCCCAGGCCTTACCTGCTCTGCCTTCTGGTGGAACACAGCAGACATGGCCAGGATGGTGCTGCGTTCATCCAGGGCAGCGGCAAAGCTCTTCCACTCCTGGTCTAGCTGTGTGGAGATCTGCTTGATTTGCTGGGAGGCATAATGGCCGGCCTCTGAGAGGCGGGAAGCGACAGACATGATGCGGTTGATGTTGACATAGGCATTCTAGGAGGCAAGACAGAGCAAACGCTTAGTGGGGTCAGGGCAAAAAGATAGCCACCAGTGAGCACGGCTGAGAGAGGGATACCCCAACCAAAACCCTGAGGGACTGGAATAGACTTGGTATCTGTTTTTATAATAGGCCCCAGGAAAGTCCTTCTGTAGAGCTGAGACATTCCAACCCGAGAGCTAAGACAGAACGTGTCCAATCAGTGCTATTACTTTACTCAAACTCTGGGGATCCTCCACAGCCAATGGAGCTACTCTCTTTGGAGTACTCCTCATGGTGCATGCTGAAGAAAGTCAAAACATCTGTCTTACTCTGGAGAGAGCTGGACCCAAGGTATAACTGCCCCCTACAGTATGGCAGAGAGGGTAAAGACGTGGTAATCAAACACATTCCCATCACCAACCAAGGGTATCTTTCCCATCTCCCTGTCTTCTCATTCCCTGCCAAAAACCTGAGATATGAACTACCAGCCAGGGTGTTCATAAAGATGGAATTTAGAGGCCACAACATGTATTTCCACTCTAAAAATAAGACCTGTGAGCCCCCTTCTTTCCCCTGTGTGACATGGAAACATTTCCCTGTTTGATTCGGAAAGGCACCAGGGGTGTCCCCAAAAGCATCGGTAGGAACTTCCTCCACCTGCTGTCTCCTTATACACTGTGTTTTGTTTACATCCAGTGCCATTTTTGTTTGCCTATTAAAAATTCGTGAACATGTATGTTGTTTCCTACTAGGCCAGTAAAAAGATCTCCAGGAAGGAATAAGACAAAAGAAAAACCCCACCACCACAGCACCGTAGTGATCCTGGCTCTTTTTAACAGCTCCCTCCTATTAATCGTCTATCAAAGCAGCCATGTAATGTGGCTTCCTTAGGGATCTCTTCCGCACACATGATGCCCGGAGGACTGGGAGCCAGGTTATTCACACTCTTACTCTTTGTTACCAATCTTCTCAGATGATGATAAATATTCCTCAGTGGCAGCATTTTCTCTGGGCTCCGTGAGCTCTGCTGTAGTTCATTAACGCCGGAGGAGGCTTAATGAAGGTTCCTTTTATTTTCCTTTCCTACAGTCCCCATTCATCTCAGCTGTCCCCAACCTCCACACACTCCATCCCAAAGCTGGCCTAGGCTGGTAAGGTCTCTCTTAAATTAAAAGGTCTCTGTGGAAGTTTAAAGGTTAAGCAAGGCACGTGAGCACCGACCCATTCTGATGGTTAATGGGCTCCCAGTGCCACCTCCGTTTTTAGGGTGGCATGAGCCCTCTGTGCATTCCCTTAAGAGAGCTAGGATATCTCTCTGGCTGTTGTCACGTGAAAACAACCGTCGTTTACAGAATTACGGATCGTTATCAGCACTATTTGCTGAGTTAGAACACTGAAAAATTAGACTATTTATAGAACTGTCAGAAAAAATACCCAACACCTTGAAATAGAAGGTGGGAAGAGGGAGAAGAAGGAAGCACTGATTGCCACAGTTTTGTTCCTCTAGAGGATGGCACCGAAGCTCCCCCAAATTTCCTGCTTTCGTCACTGTTTTTGTCTGGGTTCTTCATGAAACCGACCTTGGCATAGAGACACCAGGAAAATACTGAGCTTGGACATTCTCCCAGGAAGCACAGTGAGGGAAAGAGTCGTGGCTGGGATGGATAAAGGTGTATTTATCAATGGGTTAGAGCTATGAGCAGCTGGGTTCAGCCTCTGGAGGCCTCTGAAGAAATCTATAAAATGTACCTCCTAGTGATCCTGCAGACAGGTGCAGAAAACTATGACGCATTAAGTCCCACTGCGCAATGGTTAACCTCCTCCACTTAAGTAATTTGGCATTTGCAACCTGACCCCCTCACCCACCCCCACCCCGCACACCTAGAAGACCTAGAAGCCAGAGAGCTGCCATCACAGAAGCACAGGAAGCTGTTGGCAATCATCTACACCTAGGGCATCTATGGGAAAGTGGATGGAGCCCTGATAATGCCTCAGAAAGCTGTTCTCCTAGCTGGGTTCAAAGCCCAGATGGTTCCTCTCCTCCCATCAATAAAGATCTCTCTGTGGTATTCCATATCCTGTCCTGGAGGGGACCCAGGTCACACAGGGCCCAAGAAAAGCAGGAGGAGTAAGGCATGCATTACCTTTGTCATCCTTCCCATTTCCATTCTCTTACCCAGGCCACTCAGAACTTTCTAGGTATTACAGATGTCCCACTGTGGCCACCTCAGGAGACTGTTAGCAGCTTGTCACCCCTTCAAATATTTACAGAGAGTGGGGCAGGCACTATGTTAGGGGTGGTGAGACCAATGAGTGGAACAGACTCCTGCCTACCCAGAGGGTGCTCTCTGTAAGACAAATACTCAAATCACTGTGATTTAAAGCAAAATTAAATAACTTCTTCCACAAAGATAGAAGCAAGTCATTGAGGTTACAGAGAGAGGTGGTGGGAAGGGGCTCCCCTTGTCTGAGGGAATGGGGTGCTGGCAGGTTTCCAGAGTCCCCTCTACCTAAGCCTGAGACAACAAAGAAACACTGAACTCAAACAAAAAAGACCAGAGCTCAGCGTCAAATTCTGGGGACAACCACAGAACAGGCTCTTCCATTTCCTCATCAGTGAGCAGAACGGCTGGCCTGCTAAGACTGACACGTAGTTGTAAGTCGCAGAAGATGCTGAGGCAATACCCTGCACAACAGAGATAACAGAAAGCTCTTCCCCATAGCTCCTGCGCAGAATGCCAGGACACCCAAGTCGCGCCACCAAGTTCATTGTGTTATTCATATTCTTAACCTAGATCTGGGCAACCGGGCTCTAAATGACCCTGAGGACAAAGACAGCCACAGGCAAATGAAATGGGGAAAGAGGAGTGGCAGAGTCCACCAACCAGAGAAGAAGGTGGGGGAGGTAAAGAGCCAAGTGAGTAGACAAATAGGGGTGTGGGCACTAGAAACAACAGCATTGCTGGGCCTGCGGACATTCCATTGTGTGGGTCTTTTTTGTGATTGCTCTCTCTCAGAGAATACTGGGAGTCGTGTTTGTCTTTGAGACACAGCCAGCAAGAAAGGACGTCATGGCTCTTTAGCCTTTTCACATGCTATAGCTGTGTGCGCCCCACTCTCCCCTCTGTCTGCTCTCCCAATATATATAGCATAGTTGTCACTGGACCAGAAGGAAATATAGATGGATTCTTCTCCCAGCCATGACTCTTAAGACGTTATGATGCCTCTGTGCCTCTGTGTTCTCACTTGTAAAATAAAGAAAGGCACTGTGATGGTTTGAAAAGGTAAGGCCCCCATAGACTCCTGTGTTTTGTACTTGGCAGATGCACTGATAGGAGGTGTGACTTGTTGGAGGAAGTGGGTCACTGTGGAGGTGGGTTTTGAGGGCTCGTATATGCTCAAGTCACGCTCAGTGACTCAGACTCCTTTTGCTGCCTGTGAATCAAGATTTAGAACTTTCAGCTCCTTCTCTAGTACCAACTGTATCTTCATGCACACCGCTCTCCTTCCCATGATGATAATGGGCTGAACCTGGAAACAGTAAACGAGCGCCAATTGAATGCTTTCTTTTGTAAGGGTTGATGTGATTGTGGTTCTCTTCACAACAGGAGAAACCCCAACTAAGACAGGAAGTGCACTAAGTGATCTCGGATCTTTCATTTCTGGGTCAGCAGCCTACGAGGGAAGGACAGGCAGTTCTACCTCCCTCGCTCAGCCTTGCTGTCCATGGACCACACCTTGGCTCTTTGCTGTCTTGTAATATGAACATCAAATCTGGAGCTGGATATCCCGAGTTCTTTGTGTTCTTCATGCCCTGCCCTCTGCACACGATCCCCCAAGTTCCTAATGACCTGCCCTCTGCACACGATCCCCCAAGTTCCTCATGACCTGCCCTCCACACACACGGTCTCCCGAGTTCCTCATGCCCTGCCCTCTGCACACGATCCCCCAAGTTCCTCATGACCTGCCCTCTGCACACACGGTCTCCCGAGTTCCTTATGCCCTACCCTCCACACACACGATCCCCCAAGTTCTTCATACCTGCCCTCTGCACACGATCCCCCAAGTTCTTCATGACCTGCCCTCTGCACACGATCCCCCAAGTTCCTCATGACCTGCCCTCCACACACACGATCTCCCGAGTTCTTCGTGCTCTTCATGACCTGCCCTCTGCACACGATCCCCCAAGTTCCTCATGCCCTGCCCTCTGCACACGATCCCCCAAGTTCTTCATGCCCTGCCCTCTGCACACGATCCCCCAAGTTCTTCATGCCCTGCCCTCCGCACACTCTCTTCTCTTCAGCCACTCTACCTCAGCAGAGCTTCTCAGACAAACCAGAAGATAATAACTTGACTAATAACTGACTGACTTCAGGAGTATCTCTGTGCACAAACTTTCTCAAACTCACTGTGTAGCTGGCTTTGAACACCTAACCTTTCTGCTTCTCTCCACTGGGTGTTGGGATTACGGGCTGTGGTAACCATGCCCATCTGATGAGTATCTTCTAACATCCTTCAGAATGATTTATTCAATTTTCCATATACACTCAGCAGGAATATTATCATCACCATCATTTTTTAAAGTATAGTATAGTGTGAGCTATAACTTTGATCTACTCCACAGACGGCAGTGCAGCTGTATGGTCTGCTCTATCTCCTACCATCCCCCCTCTTCACTTGGTTCCAAGCAGGGAAAGTAACCAAGTCCAGCAAAATCTTGCTAATTTGCAAACCTGGCACCCAGCCCACTTCTGCTACCTATGAAACTCTCCACTTGTTAGTTTCATTTCCAAAGACATTAATTGGAGATTATAGGTGGATGGATCTGCCTCCTGTGGCCTTGTCATCTGCTGTGACCACTGAAATTAGAGCAACCACTTTCCTAAGAAATACTTGGGGGAATCTCGAGCTTCCAGCCCTACAGAAAATGCTCTCACTTTGAATGTTGTTCCTGCCTTTCCACAAGTGGCCATGAAAACATGCAAAGGTGCTTACTGTGGCTATGCAGAGGTGCTTACTGTGGCTATGCAGAGGTGCTTACTGTGGCTATGCAGAGGTGCTTACTGTGGCTATGCTGAGGTGCTTACTGTGGCTATGCAGAGGTGCTTACTGTGGCTATGCAGAGGTGCTTACTGTGGCTATGCAGAGGTGCTTACTGTGGCTATGCAGAGGTGCTTACTGTGGCTATGCAGAGGTGCTTACTGTGGCTATGCAGAGGTGCTTACTGTGGCTATGCAGAGGTGCTTACTGTGGCTATGCAGAGGTGCTTACTGTGGCTATGCAGAGGTGCTTACTGTGGCTATGCTGAGGTGCTTACTGTGGCTATGCAGAGGTGCTTACTGTGGCTATGCAGAGGTGCTTACTGTGGCTATGCAGAGGTGCTTACTGTGGCTATGCAGAGGTGCTTACTGTGGCTATGCAGAGGTGCTTACTGTGGCTATGCAGAGGTGCTTACTGTGGCTATGCTGAGGTGCTTACTGTGGCTATGCAGAGGTGCTTACTGTGGCTATGCAGAGGTGCTTACTGTGGCTATGCAGAGGTGCTTACTGTGGCTATGCAGAGGTGCTTACTGTGGCTATGCAGAGGTGCTTACTGTGGCTATGCAGAGGTGCTTACTGTGGCTATGCAGAGGTGCTTACTGTGGCTATGCAGAGGTGCTTACTGTGGCTATGCAGAGGTGCTTACTGTGGCTATGCAGAGGTGCTTACTGTGGCTATGCAGAGGTGCTTACTGTGGCTATGCAGAGGTGCTTACTGTGGCTATGCAGAGGTGCTTACTGTGGCTATGCAGAGGTGCTTACTGGCAAAGACTCTGATAGCTTTCCATTAAAAAGTACAGGCAAATATTTTCTGTGAATTGGGTTTCTTTTGTGGTAGACTCTGAGGAGACACAGTCCTAGGAACAAGCTATGATTTTAGTAATTGTAAGCTCTGTGTCAGGGGCCAGTTGCTAGAGAAGATCATTGATTCCATTCATTTCTCTTCTAAAATCTGGGACAAACTTCATACTCCTGTGATCGCAGACCCTCACTCTGATTAGATGCTGTATGTTACCTAATGCAACACAAAGCATCCTGTTGGTTGCCTGGTAACCATCAATGTGATGAATGACATGTCTTTTCCCTCATTCAATTCCAGCAGACTAGCATTATCCCCCAACCTGTACAAACCAAATCAAAGTACTAATAAAATCATGATAATAAGTATGTCAACTATTTAAACTAGAGGCACTAGCAAGAGCCAAAGCCCCAGCCAGTTTCACAGAAAGCACAGCACAGTGTCCCTTACTGCTCCTGGAAAAAGGCACCTTCCATAAGGCCTGCCACATGTGTGCCAGCCCTACAGATGCCTGTACCTAGCCCACTTACTATCCTTTTCTGGCAGATGCTTGAGCCCTAGGAAGAGTCAGGGGACTAGAGCTCTGAGGTATCCACAAGGCTTTCCTTGATACAGAGAGAACTGAGAATTTAGACCCTGTTAGTTACCCTATCTGATGCTGTGTCTTTCCTGAAGAGTCTTGAACCAGACTTCCTGAGACACCTCCACTGCTTGGCATGTGATTGCCACATCCAGAGCACCCATAGTTGGACTGTCTTGTCTTCATCCAAGGGAACAAAGTATTCTGCTTCTCTCTAATTGCCAGGTAGGAAGAACCTTCCTCCCCAGGCTGGGAGTGGGGACCTTCATTTTATGCTCTGGTGACAGCATGACTTGTTTCCAGAGGGAGCAGAAGTCATCAAGGATCTGTTTCATCTCTGCAGGCAATAAATCCCACACAAGAGTTCTTAATCCCATACCAGTTAATGGAGGCAGTGATGGAGCCAGGGATGGAGCCAGGGATGGAGCCAGGGATGGAGCCAGGGATGGAGGCAGGGATGGAGGCAGTGGCATGCCCATCCAATCATCACAAAGGCAAAGCCTAAATACCACTTAAGGATCATCTTTTTCTAAAAGAGACTCAATCCTTTTGATAAAAATCAGAAGTTAAGGAGGGAACCCAGGCTAATGAATGGCCAAAGGCCAATGTGCTCAGAAAACCATTTAGTATTGTATCAATTGAGAAAAGTACTGCGCACATTGGGGACACACATCTGAGTGCTATAGCTCAAGTTTGGTTCCAACTATGCATCATGACGGATAGTTCTCAGGAGTCTTTTATCATCTCAATTTTCTTAGGCATAAAAAAGCTGGTTTAAAATATATTTCTAATTAGAGAACATGTGTTTTAATTATCAGGAATAATTGTGTCCTTAAGTATAAACAGAGGAGATTCTCTTTCTAACCAGTTAATAACTAAAATATCACCCCTGTATGTGTTATAAAGCAAGTGGAATCTATGTTCAGCCTCCTATTTTTATCCAGCTCATTATTTTTTTTTAATCAGTGATTGTGAGTGAAGCCATAACTCTGAATATACTAGCCAAGAACCTGAGAAACTGCGTCACACTCCAGCCCTCATTCTTATCGAGGAGCAGAAACTGTTTACAGGTTCTTTCTTCTCCATTTTGGATACTTTGAGTAGCTGTGAGATATTTTTAGTGTTAACAGAATTAGTATTTTTAATTAAAAATTAAATTTATTAAGTTTAATTAATTATTTAATAGTACCACAAAAGCTATATATAATCAGCATTAAAATGTCTCATATTTTTCCATCTCTTTTGAGCTTAGTAAAATTTTTGTTTTTTAGGAAAGTTGAAATGCAATTTGGAAATAGTGAAACAGGCAGGGTTTAGTGACCACTGCTCTTATAAGGGATGCAAACTGTAAACCGGGTATACTTAACCATTTTCAGAAACAAAGTTTAGGTAAAATGATAATTTTACTTAGAAAATAAAAACAGAACATAGATATGCCTTTACTTAGCTGACTCTTAATGTTAAATAAGCCGAGTGATAAATTCAAAGTCACAAAGAAACCAAATGAGACAGAACCAGGGCTTGGGTCCTATTCTCTGTTTCTTCTCTCTGTGTCCTGAAACTTAGATTTTAACTTTATCACATTCAAAGAGAGCTACACGAAGTTATTTGTAACTCTTCGCATCTAGCTTTTAGTGATTCTGGGAATAATGTCTAGTGTCTGTAAGAAAATAGAGACTATACCTAAACAATGGAGAGAGGTCTGCTTTACTTCTCTCTCCAGCTTAATAAGACTACATGTATCATTTATATCTTTGTAATCCCAAGCCCACTTTGGGTCCTAGAGCTGCTCAAGCATCCGTTTATGATTAATTAGTTTAACGTTACTATGTAAATCTGCTGATCCCACCTTGAAACATATGGACATCAGGCCTGTAACATCTGGCGTCAGAACTGATAGTGCTTGATGCTACATTGCAGAAGCTATGGGAAGGGTTGAGCTCTACGTGAAACCTCCAACCCCGCCCCACACAAACCACAAGATGCCCTCTGGGGGCTAAATAGGGAAGCTGATGGATGACTATCTGGTCTGCTTTGGCCAAACAGTAGGTCAAGCCAGGTGGAAGCCATCTGTCACTAGTAGCTAGAGAGAGAAAAGAGCAGAATGGACTGGTGCTCAGCAATGATAACATTGGCCCTTGGATCCTTTTGCCCCTCTGGCCTGGCTTGTTGTAGAGATGTTTCCTCCAGCAATTGCTTCACGAGCCATTAAACAGCCATGAAAACAATCGCCTGGCCATATGTGGCCACAGAAACCCACAGCAGGTTGAAAGAGAAGGGAATCATCTTCCTTTGCCTTTCTTGGCACTGAGAGAAGCCTCCACGGAGAAGGTTTCTGTGTGTATGTGTGGACAGACAAACAGACAGATAGAAAGATGGATAGATGATAGATAACCTCAATGCAAGACGAAAAAGGGAGGTAGAGCTGGCATTAGATTCAGGACACCAGCAGAGAAAGTAATTAGGAGCAACACAGCCCTTCTACAGTGGGATGTGATAATTCTAGGCTGTCTTTGATGTTGAAACCAGAAGCTGAAGCTTTAGATAAACACATTCATCAATATTCCATCTGTCTGTTGGCCTTCTTGTACAGGGTCTAGCTAGAGTATGGTGTATGGCATTAAGAGCAGCAGTAATTGAGAGCTGGCAGGCAGTGCTGAGTACCAGGTACACATGACCTTCTGCATCAAATCAGCAATTTAATAAGATTGTCTCAAGTGACAGGTATGTGCTCAAATGTTTGAGAAGTCCCACAATTAGGAACTACAAGGGGCTGTCCCCAACAAATAATTATTTTTTATAGCATTTTATACCACCACAAGTGTGCCTAAAAGCAAGACCACATTTTATCCTAACAATATTCCCAGCAAATGCACTGCCCTCATCCTCAGGTTACAGAGGAGTGGTGAGGAATTTGAATATCCTGCCTAAGGCTACATGAGAAAGGAAATACATAGCTGCAGTAGACACCGGGTGCCCTTGTTTGTTCTTGCCATGATATTCCACTTTGTCCTGAAATACAAAAGAATCAGATGCAAAGGATGTTCACCCCAGGAGATGAGATATGGTGAAGTGACACTTCTTCCAAAGGTATTAAGAAACATATCCCAAGGAAACAGAGCCTCGGGAGAGAGAATTAAATGTCCCCATCTTAGAAGACTTTCTGTTGTACCTTTGTCTTGCTCTGGGATTCCCAGATAAGTCCCTTTCTAGAAAGAGTGGAGAAGCCTGGTGGGCAGACTTCTTCCAGTCTCCCCCTTCAATGCTATTAGCAGCAAACCCAAGGCTATAGAGGAACAGGAATTTGTCTACAGAGAACATGAGAAGTTCAAGATTTCAGGGCTCCGTTAGTTGATGTCTTGCCTTATTGTTCAAGTCTTAACTTTGTTATCTCATATATTTATTATCTGCCCATTCATCCATCCATCCATCCATCCATCCATCCATCCACCCACCCACCCACCCATCCATCCATCTACCCACCCACCCACCCACCCATCCATCTATCTACCCACCCACCCATCCATCTACCCACCCACTACCCACCCTCCCATTCATCCATCCATCCATTCATCATCCATCCATCCATTCATCTATCTACCCATCCACCCATCCACCCATCCATCCATCCATCCATCCATCCAGCTATCAAGACACAGACAAGCAGGAACCAAGATGCAAAATTCTTCTGCCCATGGGTTTTTCATGTCATTAGGAACATCAGAGAGTGAACTGGCGAGGATCTACTAGGCGTGTATTTAAGTGCCATATAAAATATAGCTGGGAAAGGATAGAGCATAAGGGCTGGGAGTAACACAAAAGACAGAGAGCCAGGGCATGCGTCTCAAGCAGCAATGCCTGGGTCTGTCCCCAGGGGAAGTGGAGGGGGACTGTGTGGCTATCTGGAAGTAGAGACTCCCATAGAGTGGAAGCACTGGAGCAACAACCACCAGAATTGAAGAAACAGTAGGAAATGCAGGTAAGGGCAGATATGCAAGATATAGAGATTGCAGAAACTGACGCCATCTTAGAGTAGGGTAACAAGAGGCCAGACTCTGGCAATGCTTTGAGATGAGAATCAAATGATCTTGCTAAAAGAAATCTTTTTATTCTTCCTTATTTCCAGTCCTTCATCTCCCGTTTTTGCTGTTCTCCTCCCAGAAGTCCACTTGGTCCTGACCCCTCACACTTTGTAAATATCTGATCTGCAAATGTTTCACTTCTATGCCTTTGATCAGTCTCTGCCCATGACTCGGGCTCCTGGCCAGTGTTGTCCGTGGCCAGCATGGCACCTGAATATTGTTGCTGCTTTTACCCCTGACATTTCTCACATTTGTCCCGCTTTGCAGATTAGGGCCTTGGTGAATCTTATCTCGTCTGACATACTAGGTTTCATGGACTATTTTATGCCTTTTATTAAACTCCAGAAGACTGCGAAGAAGACACAAGTATTGGTGTTGGCTGAACTTCACACAAATTAACCCCCTGGCATCTGTAGACCCGGAAATGAACAGGCAGGCAGTCCTGTACAGATCAGTATGTGGAAATGTGGAGGTGAGCTGAGGGAAACATGGGAAAAATACACAGAGATTAATTATTCCATAAACAGCCCAGGGAAAAAAACCATGAGGACAGAGGGTCCTCGGAGAACAACTTTTGACAGTGAGAAAAGAGATGTCAGGGGTTTGAGCAGAGAAACGGTAGTAAGATGGAGACAACAATCTAGGACCAAGAAGAGGTAACCATTGAGAGAGAAGACGATGGAGCCAAACATGTGTCAGCCGTCTAAGCTGGCAATGCAAGCCCTGAGTGTTAGCTTGGAGAAGCTTTTCGGAATCAACCTGGGCCAATGGCTGAGCAGCAGGCGTGTGAGTCAGTGCAATGTACTGGAGTGATGGTGAGATGCTCTTCCCATGCTCATGGACTCCTGTGTTCACCACTCAAACAGCTGACTCCCTAATACCAGAAGTACTGGGTGAGAGCAACAAGGAAGGGTAAGGACAGGCAGGTGTTCTCCTAAATGCTCTACACTGTGTGGTGGTGGCGTCCACTCTCCAACCAGCTCTACAGGGTAATAATCATCAGCTGTAGAGCTTGGCCCAGGTCTAATGCCAGCTGACTTAATTTCTTCACAGTGGACTGGTGATTCTCCAATTGCCAATCTTACATAGATTTTTCTGGGGCTCAGTATGTACAGTTAAACCACAATCTATGGTAGCAGAAACCAAATGCAGCATGTTTCTAAAAGCTGTCAGGTGACGGGACGAACAGTAAGTCGAGCCTTGCTGCCTTCCGTGTAGACAAACACTTCCCATGGCTGAGTTCTGAGCATGCTCTCTCCTGCTCTCCTCCCCAATCTAGTTAAATGGCTACAGGGCTGATCAGAACTCCTACTGAGCGGGCAGAAAAGGGAAATTCCACACAAGGCTGTTTGCAGAGATGGACACCACATCCTATTCAACTTGACTGGGAAGAGTAGGCTGGCTAGCATGATGCTCAGTACTTTGCAGTCACAGGCTCTCTGGCAGGCCTGCCTAAGGAACCCAACTGTAACCCCAGAAAACAGACGGTCCTTTCTCTTATTAGTAAGGAAGACGCAGTAGCTACCCCATTTCCATCTTTAGGATCAGAAGCTCAGGTTATGTGAACTTCAAAGGATACCAAGACCAGTAATTTCTGGACACCTGTTCATGTTGAGCCTACAACATATTTTTAGCCAGTGATGGCACAAAGGAGGTGTGTTGATGTAAATCTGTATTGTTACTCTAGATAATGGCTGGATGTTTCCACCCTTATACATTCAGCCACTGTATATCTTTGAATCTCAAGTGTATTTCTTATACAAAGCACACATTTAGCTCTTGGCTTTCTAAAACCTGACAAGCTTCACCTTTATTTAATGGTTTCACCCTCAGTGTCATTATTTTTGTGCGTATATGTGTTGTTTGAATACATAAACTTACTCGTGCATGTGGACATGTGTATGCTAGTGTGTGAGCACATGTATGGGTAGGTCAAAGGTCAATGTTGGATGTCTTCCCCAGCTCTTCAGCTTATTTATTGAGATAGGGTATCTCTCTGAACCTGGAGATCACCACTTTAGCTAGGTAGGCCAGGTAGGGTGTTCCAGTAATGCACCTGGTCTATGCCTCCTCAGCGCTGGAACTACTGGTCCACACCAAAATCCTCAGACTTTTACATGGTGCTAAAGATCCAAAGCCTCGTCCCCATGTTTACCCAGCAAGCATTATACTGCACCATCTTACCAACTCCTAATGTCATTACTGACACAGTTGAACTTTATCATGTTACTTTTCCCCTGTATGTCACACATTTCTTCCTACATCTCTATCCCTCCCACACTCCTGTACGAATATTTTCTAATTTAGTATTTTAATATCTTTACTGATTGATTTTTCACTATTTTTAACTTATCTTCCTAGTTACCCAAGAAACATCTTGCCAGGATCAGCTTCTGATATATACCATTTAATTCCATGAACATAAAAATGTTTCTCCTGGAGAGAGCTTTATGATATTTCCTTATGTAGTGTGGTATTGTTCCTGTATATATTACATCCATAAATGCCTCAAACCTAACATCAGATTGCCATAATTATCACTTTTTATAACTGTATGTCTATTGAGGCTGAGGTAAAAGGGGGGAGTTAGTATATATTGTAGCTTCGTTTATTAGCATCCTTACTTATCATCGATTCTTTATGTTTTTATTTGTGCTCATGGATTCCAGTTACTACCTGGAGATGTTTCTTTTGACAATACAGATCTTTGTCTACATATCTCCTTAGAGAAATCACTTGCAAATTTATTATATTTCTTTGTTAAAAGTCCAACAATACATTTTGTTTTATACAGTTGTCTTTGAAATCAGTTAGGAGAAGGCAGGAGAGGAAATATGTACATACCTTGTCCTTTACAGTTAGATCTTTACCAGTACTGTCTATTATCAAAGATTCAAACTACTTCTTGGAATCACTTGATTCTAGCATAAGGGATTTCCCTTATGATTTTTCTTTCTCCAGTTTTCCCTGGCAAACTGTCAGGTCTTCACTGCCAGTCCCCGACCTCCAGACCCTCCCAAGGGCACCTTTAAAAGCTCTATTGCCTTAAACTTCTGTAATCTCTGTTGCAGATAAAGTCAGTTCCTTTGGGGAAAGATTTGGGACTTGGTTTTGTAAAGTATGTTTTTATCCTCAAGTCAAATCCCTGAGCCATCCTTGGCTCTCGGGTTGGGGTTGGAGGCAGTGGTTTGCTTCCTTTGGTGGTACCTCTACTTGGGAAGCTAACTTTTCAGGGTAACCTCAGGTTTCCATGGCTTGTCCCTTCATGCAAGAAGAGAGCCTAATATTCTCACATATTGTCCCCATGGTATAGCTGCTCTTCCTTGAGTGATGTCTTTGCACGAAAATATATCTGCACCTCTTGACCACACTCACACATGACCAAACCTTAGCACAGGTGGCTGGAGGCAGAATTAGAAATGCTCTAATTGGGAAGAGAGTCCTTTATCCAGGAGTTGGGGAAAATAGGGCCTGCAACATGTTTGTAAGCAGGATGGTGTGATTTTCATCCTACTGAGTTGGGAGAGTAGAGAAAAAAGGGACCATGAATACTGTTCTTAATGAGGTTTGAAGTTTTTTGTTTTTATATGTGTTTATTTTCTGTATGAATTTAGGATTATTTCCTGAGACTTTAACAAATATCTTAAAAATAATTTTCTCTACTTTCAATTCAGAATAGGTCCACAGAGTTCACTGGGCTATCACAATAGAAATATTTTGGGTCTTGAGTTTTCTTTTAGGGAGTAACTATTTTTATACACACAAATGTTACATAATGAGAGCCTTTTACTATAGTGTGAATATAAATTACTATTATATACATGCTCCCAGGAGCCCATTCCCAGAGATTATGATTTTTCAGGACAGGAGGAGGAGGAAGAGGAAGAAGAGGAGGAAGAGGAGGGGGTGGGAAAGTATTTTTACCCAGCTTTCTACATGGTTCTAATTTTCAAAGATGCATCTATATCCCTTCCCCCTTTTAACCCTTTCTCTCCTCTGGGATCACAAAGGAGCTTTGCTTTCACATTTACAATAGGATGTAAATATGTGTTCATGCATGTGCAGACGTATGTATGCGTATGTGTGTGTGCATGTTTCCATGCAAATCTAGAAATTTTTCTGCTATAGGAAATGCAGTAGAATTGCCTCCATGACGACATATTACCCCACAGCAAGCTGAGTGGAGAGAAGAGTCACCTGCCCAGACTCTTCCTGTCTCTTGCAGCAGAAGTGGCCTTTCCTTGGGGTTATTTGTAACCTTCCCTCAAAACAAACTTTTTGCAAGTGGCTTGATTTACATACCACAGATGCAATGGTCGCCTCTACTAAGTGAATTAATAGCATTGAAGCTGCTATGAAACATGTGCCTCAAGGAGAAAGGCTTCCTACTACCCAGATGCACATTGTGTGACATTACTACAAATCCTCTTAGTCGTCATGGCAACAGAAAGTAAATACCATTTCATATTTTAAAACTCTAAACAGAAGCTATTAGCAACTCATTTCTTCCCAAAGAACCAGTTAATTAAAAGTGTAAATAAGGCTGTGTTAGGTTTATACGTGGTCCTGTGAGGGTCTTTCTCATGAAGAACCATACATGGATGGCTATGCAATTGTCCTATGTAGACTAGACTCAGACTTACTTCCAGCTACCCTCCCTCTCAGCAAAGAAGGCTCATTTAAGGAATGGAGAATTCACCAACAGAAGGCAAAATTAAGGAAGAGGAAGGCTCCAGAGAGCACTGTAGGGACATATCCCCAATGGATTTAGAAGGGGGGAGTTATTATCATTTTTGGTCAGGAAAAAAAATTTTCCATGCTATGAGGAAAATCTACAGTAACCAGATTTACCTTTTTTCTTCTGGATTTGTTCATGCACACACTGAGTAGGGCATTTTATCACAACTGCAGTGTGTTTAATTGGTGGGTTTAATTGGTACCAAATCATAAATTAAACCAAGGAAGTTTCTGATTTTCCATCCAGGATTTATGCAGATTATGCACTAAAGTAAACTCACATTCCCATGTTGAAGCTCCAAGCCCTAGCAACTCAAAATGTGTTCACATTTGGGGAGAGGGTTGTTAGGGAAGTCATTAATTTAAAATGCAGCCATTAGTGTGGAACCCTGACCAGTCCAGCCTGTGTCTTATAAAACCAGATCAGGACATAAAGACACACCAGGGTTGTGTGCATTCACAAAGCAAAGGCTACCCGAGTGTACACTAAGAGACTCCAGGAGAGGCTCAGGGGAACCCAGTCTGCTGGCATTGTGTTCCTGTGTCCAAACAGCCAGAACTACAAGATAACACATTTCTGATATGTGTGTTTTGTTTGAGATGGTATTGCTGGGAGTACAGTCCTGGTCCTTGGACATGCTGGGCAAGTGCTCTACAATTGAACTACATCCCTGGTTTTTTTTTTTCTTTTTCTTTAACATTTTTCTGACATTTAAGGCACTGGATGTGGTATTTGCTTTAACATTCCTAGAAAATGAATATATTCAGTAACTGTCTCCTTAGCTAGACTTATATATTTAATCAGTATATAAACAGTGGACACAGGGAAGAAAACATAAATGGGTAACTTATAAGCTAATGATTTTAGATATAATTTGATATACCTAGGATTTAATGTACATCAGTTAATTTACACAATGAGCTTGTCAAGCCAATGGTGATTGCTAATAAGCAATGCACCTGGATCGGCCGTCTCATCTGAACCCACCCCTGCCTCTTTTATCCTTGTGCAGACATGAGACTATTGGTTTGTAATTACATATTTATGGCTGAAGTCATACATTTTAACATCTGTTTCCCTTGTAAAGTTATGTGGGACATAGCCTTCTCTGTTTTTGTTCATCACTGCAGGCCCACCATCCAGCACAATGCCCGACTCTCAATTACTTGATTCTTGATTAAAAGAAGTTGTCAAGTTCTCAAGCTCCAAAATTGGGGAGATTGAGTATCAGGGTTTCTACTATACTGTTTCCCTTGAAGGTATTTAAAGAGTTTGTGTATACATTCTCCCAAGAGGTCCACAAGTTTAGTTTTACATAGGGCTCTGTGGACCTGCCCCCTGCACCCCCCAAAAATCCCTGGTCTAATTCAGTAGTAAAACAAGACTAAATAGCAAACAAACCACTTGCAACTTGACATAGAATTTACTACAAAATCATTTACATGTGCAGATGTGTGTGTGTGTGTGTGTGTGTGTGTGTGTGTGTGTGTGTTCCAAGAACAGAGACTGAAATGCTTCAGTGAATTTGTAGAGCCATCCATACCCCTGCCCTTTTCCCTCACTCTCCCTGAAGAACTGATCATTCCTGTAGTCACTGGCTGGATCAGTGAGTAGCTGCTGGCGTTCATCCGTTTCTTGGCAGCACCATTCATCACTAAGGCCAGGGGAAAGCCTGGAATTCTCTCCATTCACCTGTTTGGAGCACTGCCATCATTCTTTGTAGGAAGAAGTCCCTTTTAATAACAAACCTGTAAACGTCCCAGGAAACAAGGGCACCGAGCTGTGTTTATGGAACACTGGTGCCCATGCAATCTGACCAAACAATCCTGGGATTTCCCTTCCCTTTCCCCAGAAGCCAAAGAGGAGATCCAGCCTAATCAGGCTCCAGTCGTCTTGCCTCTGCTTTCTGAGGAGCTAAGGAAGCTTTGGATGGGCTACTTCCCACTAATTGGCTGTTGGGCATTAAACCTTTCATTTCCCAGTTCCCGAAGACACTGCTCTTCAATATTTTTTCCCTCGTTTGTGTCCTGAAAATGACTTCCACAGTAAATTTGTCAGAGTAAAGGTTTTCAATGTGCCATTAACTTCTAGTTACCCACACTAGCTGGGGAGAGCAGTAACGCAGATCATTCAAAGCCAAAGGGCCTGTCTAGCTTCCTAATGCATAGCTTCAAGGGGCTTGGTGGCAGACTTACCTCCCTAATTATGTTTGTCTTTGTTGCTTATTAAAATGAGTTTGACTGCCTTCGGGCTTGGCAGTTCTGTGACATGAAAATTCTGACACAGAATTTGTGAATGTCATCAGGGAAAAGCTGCAAGGCACACAGATAATCAAACTTGACTAGACTTGAGTTCACAGTCCTAATCACCTGTGATCAATTACTTTGTTCCTGTGGGACTGAGTCTGGGATAAGAAATGATTCTAGTTGAGAAAGAAGGATCTTACATTTAAATGAGGACACAAGACTGTTGTGGGCCAAAGTGACCACACATTTTTGCTGGTTTCCCTACCAGGCCTCACAACCTTCTTTCTGGCAGCCAGTGATGTTACTGTGCAAATCTTCACACTGTTCATCTTTACCCAACAGCCTTTGGTGGCTCCCTATGCTTATTATGGCCTTTCACAACCAGCCAACCCTCTCTGAAGCAACAGGACCTTGCCCCCTTGAAGTCTGAGGTGGTGCTATGATTGATACTGAGCACTGAAACGTGCAGGAATACCGGCCATTGGAGTGTGAATGGACATGTCACTTCTAGATGGATGGTTTCCCTGTTTCATTTCATACTTTGGCCAAACAACTGGCAGCATCTGAGATGGCAGCTGCTACTTAGTGTTGCTGTGATGAGCCTTCCTCCCACTAGCTAGAGATGGATGTACACCAGGAACAAGAAACACTCACTTTCAGCCACTTAGATTTTAACGCCCTTAGTTAACTTAGCAGATGTGGCATTGCACTCATCAAGCCACATTCGACCTCGTTTGCAACTCTGCAAGCAGACAAAATGAACAACTGGAAGGTGGGATTGTTTCTTCTCAGCATGGTAAGTCCAGTCCACAGCATGTTTCAGACAAGCTGCTTGGCTGTGGACTATAACGTTGTCTTCCTTCTTAGCCCTGCCATCATCCGGGCTTGAGTTCTTTTTAACTCTCTACCTGCTCCCAGCACAAAGCTACAAAGGGGTAAAGCACCTTTGGTTTTCGGGTGTGTGAGGAATGGTGGAGCTATGTCTCTGGACCAGCAGCCAGAAGGAAAAACCTAAAGAAGGGCATCTCTGGTGGAGACATCGTTAGGCTCCATATGTTTGAAATATGGTAAGGCCTAAGGACAGAGAAGATTTTGAAAGGAAGCCTTGGAGCTATCACACAGACAACATTGTGTTCCCAAAGCTAGGTCCCCTGAGGGATCACGTGCCATCTAGACTAGACCCACAAGTCCCCATCTATCATAACACCAGCATTTACTGATGACTTACCATGCACCAGAAACAGTCCCAACTGCACTACAATGAACTCATTGATTACCCAACCAACCTTCTAACATAGTTATGATTTATATTTCACAGATGAAGACATGGAGGTAAGGAAGGATGAAACATGGCCACGTTGAGAGGAAATGCTCTTCTCTTACTCCATGCCTCCGTGAACACGTCCATCCTGTAGGCTTCTTCCCGCCATGTCCCACCCACTCCCTGTAAGCCACACACTGCCAACTCCACAAACAGCCGCCCCCTGAAAACTCTCGCCTTCTAAACCAACATGAAACAATTCTCCTCCCTTCTCTCCAAACCAGAGTTCAAATATCTGCAGACAGCAATCATGTGTCCCATAGGGCTCTTCTTCCCACTCTAAGCAGCCACAAGTCACTCAACACTTCCCAATACACCATAGCTTGAGGCTCTTCTCCATCCCTGCTCAGTGACTCATACTTGCTAGGGACCAAAAAAATGTCAGTGAAGCCAGTGAAGCGGAACTGGTAACTTGCCTGTCTTCTAGTCCCGTGCTGAGCTAATGCCCCTATAAGCACATTCCTTTCATAGTGTGAAATGGGGTCATGATCTGCTGTAGGAACAGCTGGCTGGCTTGGTGCCTAGCACAGGTCCCCGTTCTGACAAGTGGACTGCTAAAAGATCCGCGTGATCACCGTTCCTCGTTCTAACTCAAGTCTGCTTCTCTCTCTTCTTTGCTCTGCTCCTTTTCCTGTCCCAGGGGCATGCTGGGAATGACCTTTCCACTCACCATGGAGTTCATAGCGAAGTGATTGTGCTGTGTCTGGAGGTCTAGGGCATGCTGGTAGCTGACTCCGATCTCTGTGTGGCTCTGAAGAAATAACTCCTTGTTGTGACTTATCCAGTCGAACATCTAGAAGGGGGAAGAAAGGACAGAATGATGAGAAAGGTCATAGGTCAAGCAGGACAAACCATTTAAAGCTGTGGGAAGAATAACACCCTCTGGTTGTTTCCCAGGGAGAAGTTGTCATCTCTCTGGAGTCAGAGTGGGCCACAGCCTAGCTTCACAGGAGAATCCTCATGTTTTAGCATAAAATCTACAGGCCCCTTCTGTTTCTCTACAAAGCCTAGGGTCAAAAGAGAGCACAGGAGGGAACTGAGGAGGTAGGGTAGTAGTGTTTGTTATCAAAGGTAGCTACTGTCCCTTTGTAAAGCCGTTAGAATGCCCCAGAAAGGCTCCACACCTGTTTTAAGGACACTACTCCCTACTCCCAGCACAAAACTTCAAAAGGCAGCCATGTCTCCTCCAGACAGCACACACACAGAAGGGGATTGATCCGAACCCCAATCCCAGGGTTCCTAGCTCTTCAGGATGCTAACCAGTGCATGATTCTTCCCAATCAATCCAATGAGACGTGAGAAGTTTGCTAGTTCTTTGGATATAGTTTCTCTTCCTTCAACACGGTCCTGTGTGTTACTGATCTTACTTGCTGCAGCCATCTGCAGCCAATGCAAGCAAAGGGTGGACTCAAGGCAGCTTCAGCCACAATCAGGGCCCTGACTGAGCTGGGTGTAAACCCCACTGTGTCTCTGGTCTTCTTAAGGACCTGAGATGAGAAATCCCTTCTGTTTTCAGCCCAGTTTAATTTAGGGTTTTTATAGTTTGCCGCCCAGAACAAGTGAGGCAGCTAGGAAAGGTGTGAGCAGCACCTGTGAAGAAGAGTATGCTTCTCAGGCCAGGGGCACTTGTCTACATGCTTAGAAGGATGCGTGTGTACATGTATGCATGTGTGTGTGTGTGTGTGTGTGTGTGTGAACTTAAATTACAACTCTAAAGGTCTATGAATATGACAGCGGCTAATCTGAGATATTGTTACAGGATAAAGAACAATATAGTCTCCTTAGCTTAGACAGGAATCAGATAGACAGGTGAGGGCCAGCAGGCTGAGTGACCCTGAAAAATGAGGGTGGGACATAAAGTAAAAATTGGGACAGCCTCATATATCACAGGCACTGAAAATGCCCCCGTGGTGCTTACTATGCGTGGCTGGGAGATGGGTGCACAGACAGGCCATGAGGGATACATGCTTCAGAGATGTGGACCAGATATTGATAGCAAGGAGTGGGACAGGGTCCTCAGTTGAGTGATATGGACTAGGGAGAGATAGCCAGAGGGTGTACTTAGGGAGGATGGCACACAATCCAGGTACAGGTGAGAACCTGGAGAGGCAGCAGAATCAGAGAAGTGGATAGGTTTAAGAGCACCTTTGGGAGACCTCCCCAATGGCCACCGTGAGAGGAGGGGGTGAGAAAGAGCTAGTGGAACCAGCTATGTCATACCTGTCCCTGTAATCCCAAGTGCCTCCATGGAGCAGAAAAATGAGAAAATGAAATGGAGCGGGGGCAGACATAGTGGGCTAAAGCTTGAATGTCCCACATTTGAGAGGCATAGGGGAGTTTCAAGCAGATGTTCCTGTGGGCAGTTAGATTTTTGTGTCTGGGGCCTAGAGAGAAACATCAGAACTGTAGCAACTCACCTGACATAAGAGCATTAGTTTACAAGGGCTTGATCTGAAGACTCTCCCACCAGAACCTCACAATTTTTCAGGCTGGGGTCTCCTGAGCAGGCTGACTTATCTGCTGTGTGTGTTATTCTGGTATTGCAAGCATCCAGAGCTTCCCCAACCCCCTAGTTATCATCAATGATGAACAGGAGAAGAAGACAAATACTAGAGTTTAAAGGATTCTCATTCTGTAATTTTTGATCTCTAAAATTCTTCCTCTAAACCCCCTTTTCATCCCTTTTCCTTATTTAGGAAAGAATCAATATAGCTAAGGAAAATCTGAAATGCTCCAAGTCCCTGGAACTTGTGATGACGAGAATATTCACTCTGTGTCCTTTCTTGGCTATTTCAGCAGCCCAGAAGTAATCTCGTATTTTCTGTCGAATAACTATTCAGATATACAAACAGACAGATGAGGTATGTGCAGCACCGCAGAGAGGGGAGAGCTGGACATGGGCCAAGAGAGGTCAAAGGCAAGACAGAGACAGCCACAGCAGCTGTGCCCCTGGCTGAATCAGCTCCTTCCAGACTGATGCTAGCACCGATGCCGCCCCAAATTCATGTTCTGCTCACAAACTGCTTCCTGGTAGGGGGTGCCCTGTTTTGCTTGCTCTGGAGAAACTGCTTTAAAGAAGTAACTTGTGTTCCAAGAGACTTGATAGTCTCATGTAAATATGTGTGACCCAGGAGAGCCATAAAACTTTTTATAATTTTATTATATATCATATATTCTGGTATATAATATATCATATATTATGATTTTCAAGAGATACTAATTCCTAGAATGAGAGGGAGCATGCTTGGCTTACAAATGGCACATTTTTTAAACTCATCAAAAATAATTTTTCTATTCAAAACAAAATTAGTTTCATGGAATCTCCTGGGTTAGAATATATACTCGTTGCCACAGTTCATATTTCTAGTGATTGAATTAAGGAATATAGCAGGAAAACTGGCCTTGTTTTACAGCCAGAGAAAAGCATCTCCTTAGTAAGTGACATTTCTCAGGTGCTTTCAAGCCCAAGTTCCAAAGTCCACTTGCATACATCATCTCATTGCACCCTCAAAAAGTATCACATGAGTGTTAGCATCAAGTCCTCTTCACAGAAAAGCCTCAAAAAAGTGAAGCCCAAATTCTAGAAATCGGTATTCTACCCATGATGCATTTACAGTCGTGAGCCAGGCTCTGGAGGCTGACAATGATGCTCTAGCCAAAGGAAAGGTGCTTAACACCACTTGTTCGCCAATACCTGGCTACCTCCTCCCTACCATCAGGAATGATCACTGATGCCTGCGGATAGATGCTTGAACAACACAACTTCTCTCAATAAAGTCTGGAAAGAATAAAGAAAACAGAAGGGGTGGGGAGGGAGGGAGGGGGGAAGGAGGGAGAGATATAGGGAGGGAGAGAGGGAGGGAGGGGGAGAGAGGAAGAATGGCAGTTGGCCATGGACATCGTTTATGTCCAGAGAAGAAAAACCTTTCTCTCTCTAAATGGTCCTAGCCTCAAGCCAGAACCACTTATAATTTGATCCATTTGAACTTGGCTATCCGGAAGACACACGAGCCAGACTGATCTAGAGATGTAATGGAGGAACAGAGCCAAAGAGAATGAATGTATCTTCGGTAGCTTTGGATTCTTTAGATTCCCACCACCACTTTTTGAGAAACTACGATGTTATACTCAACAAAATGTAATATAACAACAACAAAATCCTTCCAAGAGGAAGGGTCATATCTAAATAATGCAATTATCTCTCTGTCTGAGCAGTACACGGTTTTCTGCTTATTAAGAAAGATGTTATAATAAAGCTACTTGAGGGTTTGTTTTTCATGTTTTGCTTTAACTAAGCTAAGTAATTTTTTATGCTAGCTAACTTCAGTAAAAATACACAAATCTGGTTCTTCATAAATAGTCAATGTTAAAGGAGTCTATTTAAATGCAAATTAGGAAAGTAAACACATGACTTTCCTTTTTTTTAAGGATGGGGTAGCTAAAAGGTTATTATTGTTCTGTTCTGTTTTTAATGAAGCATAACTATTTCACAGAATGGGGATATTGAGTAAAAATCTTGTGTTTATTTTCCTTCGTTTAGTGAAAACACCCGATATAATCTAACTCTCAAGACTGTTGTTAATGTTGTGCTCCGACGTCATCAACTCTCAAACCACCGACTGTTGTTAGTGTGTACACTAATTATAGATTACATTGCAAAGAAGATACTCACACTTAACAACGATGAGCTGATTAACTAAAATGTCAGAAAATAACCAGCGGGTTTCTTTTGGTTGGATATGTACATCCTAGTGCATACAGAGATACACCCTGTACCCTGCAGTGACTCATCCATAAAAAAACCTGCCCCTCAAGGTCCAACAACCTCCTGTGTGAATCTTGTTAGGACCAGGAAACAAGGTCTCCAGTCAATTATAATACAAAATCTTGTGTGTGGAGGTACAAAGAACAGAGAATACAAATTATTACAAGCTACTGTATGAACTTTACCAAGCTATATCAAGGCTCGGAAAGTCCATTTTTTTTAAAATCTGTAAAACAGAAAAATAACAATTATACTATTTAAATAGGAGTAACAATTTATACTATTTAAATCTTAGGCTATTCAGGACATTCAAATAAAATGAACTGGAAAAAATTGTGGAATGCTATATACGTATGGATTTTTGAATCCATATAATGAGTATACTCTAGCCTACTCCCAAATATATTTCATTTAAATCAAAGCCAACAGGTGAAAGGTATGGATGTAAAGCTCCAAGTTCAGACCACCAAAGCACTGTGAGCTGGTGGGCCTCACACCTGCAGTTCATACGTGTATGAAATACACCCCACTCACCTGAGATGCACTACTAAAGCAAGGCAGGCCTCTTTGGAGAGCAGCCCAGAGGCATCAGCATTCACGCACATAGGGACCCTGTGGGTGTGTCTGCCTGCCCAAGACTCAGAGCTACTCCACCAATATACTCCTCACTGCCCTGGAAGGCCTGGCCACAGAGACAGTATATTAGGCAAGACCTTGCACCTCATCTGATCTCCCTACCAGCACCTAGTCCCCCTTCTCTCTGCTCCTTTATTTCTAGAGACTCACTGTGGTTGGTTGTAACACCCCCTCACCCTCCCCCACACACACTCAGGAGAGATGCCTATTAAAATGCCATCTCTCCTGTAATCCCTTCCAGAATTAGTTTATCCTGGATATAGAAAGAGCTCAACAGGCTCTTCCTGAACATGAGCCACGGATGTGATTCTAAAATAAGGTGGAAGGGGGATCTTAGACCAAAGATGAGAGGCCCTGAAAGCACACGGGAACCTGGCAAATTTCCTGACTTTACAATTCTGCTTTCACAGAAACGCCTGCTGACCCAGAGCACGACGCGTTCTTGTGCAAAAATGGCAGTACACAGTCCTCACATGTGTATTCTTGCCCAAGGTTCCTGAGACCATTCATCCCTGGTTTTCTATTATCTACTCTCCTAGGACTAATCTTTCCTGATTTTCTAATGAATAGGAGGAAAGAGGGAATAAGTGAGAGAGGGAAGGGAAACAGGAAGAGAGAATTTTAAGGACCCCAAAATGTGGACCTAGTTTCTAGGTTTAAAGAACTCTCAATGTAGTCAGTTACCTCTCCTGTACTGATTTCTTTATTCAGTCCTTCAGACTATGGGGCTGTGATGGCAGGGAGGGCTCTGAAGAGACCATCCTTACACAGATCTGCACAGAGGCAGAGACATGGCCTGGCAGGCAGTCCTGGAGATAAACATCTGCTGAAGGTGTTTTCTGTTATGCTGGTGACATGTCTGCCTACAGGTGTTTACATTGCACGAAGGAAGCTGCTTTCTCCTTGTCTGCTCCAGGGAGGAGAGAGCCCAGCTGGCTATCTATGGGACAGCATCCTTGTTTGCTTGTTAATCAGCTAGGATACCAATGTTACCAACCAGATTGTGTCTGTACATATATTGCTGATCCCAGAGTACACTTTCTTCACCTTCCACCCAAATTCCTTAAACCTAACACCAGGCCCAACAGCATCATCGCTCTTGTTCACAACTTAAACATCCTAGTTTCTTTATAACATAAATACACATCCACTGTGCGTAAAACCCTTTCCTTCTTCTGCATAGCAATCTAATCTCCAGATAGCATCTAGGTTCTGTTTCCATGACAACCAATAAAGATGCTGCAAGTCAGCATGTTATTGAATATTGGTGAAATATGAAGATACCCTGACTGGAAAGCTGTACCTGGATTGGGGAGTAACAGAAACAAAGAAACAAACAAATCCCCACATACGCATTGTCCTCGATACCAAAACTTGGGCCGCCTTGAATGGTGACTTTTGTAAGAACGTTCTTGGTGAGAAGCTTGTCAGTTGTATCAAGTGTTACAAGATACAGGTTCCCATGGGGGCACTGAGTTTGTAAGCATTCTCACACTTGCCAAGGCAGACCATATCTCTTTACACTTGAGCTGGGTTGGGCATCTGAAAGGATTGCCTGGTGGCAAGCTATGGCTCTCATTCTTAATAAATCAGTGCTAAACACGGCCGGTGAGTTTTGGAAGAGGCCAAGACTCCCCAGCAGCTGCTGTCCTGCAGTGTTGAGGCCAGAACACATGGTCACATTGTTCTACATCCTCTTACTCATTTTCAGTTTTTCCACATCACCATAATAACAACACAGTAGCTGAAACAGTCCTGACAGCGACTATCGAGTATGTTCTATGTGCTGGATATTGTATTGAACATTTTTTCATATATTAATTTACTTAGTCCCTTCTAGTAATGTCATAATCATTTACCTATTATCGATATCCATCATCACCACTCCATTTTACACGATAAAAGACTAAGGCTCAAGGAATTTAATTAATTGAAGCAGAGGTGTACAGTTAAGTGAAGGAGAGAGCCAAACCCAAGAGGCGACACAGTACTTCCCAGCAGAGTCTCACCCAGAACTGCCTTCTCCTCCTCCCAAACTCCCAGAATGCCCTCTTTGCTGCACTTGCTTATTTCCCACCTACTTCCTCCTTGTGTTCCTCTGATGTGGTCTGTTTACTGCCTACTTGAGTCTGTGCCCACAAGAAGTCTGTTTGACATCAGTTTATTCTCATGAAGAATGGGTGTGTTTTCGTTTTCTGTTTTTCTGACACAACCTGGCTGGCCCTCTTAGCCAGGTGCTTTTCAGAGGCAGGGCATTTGTTTGCAGATCTGTCTAGCATCCCCTGTCTTTGTGGCACCCAATAGCACACTATCTTGTGGAAACCAGGACTTATTTACTATTATTATTATTATTATTATTATTATTATTATTATTATTAATTTATTATTAATAGTTTAACTTTTTCCTCACATCTTATACCTAGTCTCAGCATGATGGAAATGGCAGGAACACCCTAAGTTTGGAAGCTCATCAAGTCCCCTGGCTGTCTCTGTCTCTCACTACTCCCCTGGCTTTCTGTCTCCCACTACTCCCCTGGCTCTCTCTGTCTCTCACTACTCCCCTGGCTGTCTCTGTCTCTCACTACTCCCCTGGCTGTCTCTGTCTCTCACTATTCCCCTGGCTGTCTCTGTCTCTCACTACTCCCCTGGCTCTCTCTGTCTCTCACTATTCCCCTGGCTGTCTCTGTTTCTCACTACTCCCCTGGCTGTCTCTGTCTCTCACTATTCCCCTGGCTGTCTCTGTCTCTCACCACTCCCCTGGCTGTCTCTCATGGTTTCCTTTTGTTCCCCTCAAATCTTTACTACGACAGTGTAAGGACCAAGCCCCCACAGTTTGTAAGTCCTCACACTTACAAAGAGGACACTGCTATACGCTGTGTTTTAACATGGCAAGAATTTAGTGTAGCTGGCATTTTATAGCTAAAGATTTTGGAACTGGGGACTTATTAACTATGATCAAAAACATATACTAAATGCACAGACTTTTTTCAAGTCATTATTTCCTAAATAATGCAATATAGTAAATACTGATGTGGCATATCCACTGTTAGGTATCATAAGAAATATAGAGATCACTTAAAGGATACTGGGAGGTATCTGTAGTTACATGTCAATATTATGTCATTGATCACAAGGAACTTTAACAGCCTTAGATTTGGGACTTGGATAAACTTCCCACAGATACTCAGATGACTACATTGAGAAGTGAATTGCCTAAGATCACACAGTTTATAAGTTATGAAGATAAATTTAGAATCTAGTGTCCATCTGAGCCAACATCCTATGCAATTCTTGTTTCAGGACGCTCTCTATCTGTAACTTCTCAGATAACTGACAAGAATAAATATGTGCCGGTGATACATGGTGGGGTTCAATCCTTATAACAGCTCTAAGGGGTGACCGCTGCCATCACCACCCCTCTTTCTAGGTGAAGGAACAGATACAGAGAGATTCAAGTCAAGGTCCCACGGTCAAGCCAGTACACCAAAGATTTGGATCTAGGTTTGCCTGATGCCAAAATCCATGCATTTAAGCCACTATTAATTTATCTTCTAAATACACACGGGAATAATTGAGGTGTCTGTGGATTCCCTACAAATCCATGGCTCCTGTGGATACAACAGAATGTCCCCTTGATCTCCTGCCCACATGTGAAAGTGCCATATCTTTCCTATCATATTACCATTCATGCTTGACTTCCTAACCCAGAGCTCACCTTAGGCCTTTATTTCCAATGCTTCTGCTACTCACATATCAGCCTCTCCTACCTGGATTATTTCAATCACCTACCTGGTGATCTCTCCAACTCCATTTTGTCTCTTACACCAAGCCATCCGCCTGGACCAGGTTTATTCCTGTAAACACCACCCTCAACAGGACATTCCCCCCAGTCAAAAACCAAGACCGCCAATAACTGTTTCTAGACTGCGAAGCAAAATTCAGTCTTTCGGTGCTTCCCACAATCTGCCTTACCCCGTTCCATTTCACAGCACTATTCCACGCTAAGCATCCTTTCCATCCAAGTCAATGTATTAACTACCATGCACGCATATCTCACCATGCACATTCTCCTCTAGACTGAGGCTCACATACACCCCTAGCAAAATGTCCCAAGCTCCAATCTCCACATCATTCCCTCCCTTCTCAATTGAAATCTCAGCTTCTCCTAATGATTCTTTGACCAGAAAAATCTCTCCTGACAAATGTTTCCCCTATTTTTTTTTACCTGAATAGTTGATAAGCATAGCCTTAATTAAGAACTATCCGAAGGGTTTTCTTAAAATCTACAGCTTTCTGGGCCCTGCCCTTGAGATCTGGAGTCAGAAGTAGGGATTCTGATGGGCTTGCACTTTTATTTAACAAGTTTGTGTGGACTGTGGTGTGTCAGTGACAAGGGAATCCTATTAGACTCAACAAGCAGTGTGGACTGATCATCTCTGAAGGGAGGGACACATACTGAACATCTCCCTTTCTTTCCCTCTGTTCTCTCACTGTGGCTATTTTCCAGATTACAGAACAGGGAACAGGGAGCTTATGAGAAAACAGCAAATGGGATTGAACAAATTAGGCAAGTGTTTCACCCATGAGCCACTTCTCCAGCAAGCTGACAATGGTCTTGGTGAGTGTTAAACAGAGATAATATTCAGGGCTGGCAAGGCACCTAGGATTTAGGAGACAGGTATCAGAGAGAAAGGAGCTCTAGAAAAGATGCCCGATACTTTTTACTGTGACCTCATATAGGTTCTTGGCCAAATCCTAATCAAGAATAAGACTCCAGAGTGTCTGACAGACAGAAAGTACAGGAAGTGAGGTGTACTGTGGGCCAAACAGAAAGGCTGATTTCACACGGAGTTGTGTGATGCCCTGGACCAGTGAAAACCTGAAAGTGGACCTACCACAGCAAAGCCTGCCCTAAGTTCTGCAAGGTCAAGATGATCTGCTGGTAACCTAGCCCTCTCCTGGGCACACTGCTTTGGTACACTGTAAATATTTGACCCTGTAAATGTTGGTTTAATAAAATGCTGATCGGCCAGAAGCTAGGCAGGCAGGAAGTATAGGTGGGGTGACCAGACAAGGAGAATTCCTGGAAGAGTAGAGCAGATGCCAGCCAGAGGCAGAGGAAGATGAGAATGCCATTCTGGGAAAAGGTACCAAGCCATGTGAGGCTAAACATGTGTAAGTATCATGGGTTAGTTTAAGAGGAAGAGTTAGCAAGTAATAAGCCTGAGCCCTAGGCCAGGAAGCTTGTAATTATTATACGCTTTGTGTGATTATTTGGGACTAAATGGCTGCAGGACTGTCTGGGTAAGACAGAGATTTCTTACTACAAGAAGATGATTTCATCAAAAGCTTCTACAGTGTATCATTGACACACTCTAATACTGAGTCTCAGACATATGAAGAATTAAAAAAAGGCTTATAATAAAACATTAGTCAGTAGGACCAGACCCAGGGATGATACAGATCCGAATTAACAGGCAAGTTTTCCAAAATAACTGTGATTCGCATCTGAAGAGGAAACAGAACAGAGCAAGGAAGGGCATCCTGGATCAAATGTCAGAAGACTGCAATAGATTTGGAATTCACGAAAAGAATCATGTGGTTAAGAGTTTGACTCAATGGTACAGTGCTTGTCTAGCATCCCTGAGACCCTGAATTTAATTCCCAGCACCAGGGGAGGGGGGGGATTGCACGAACATTCTAGAATTTAGAACATAAGATTTGTTTTAGAATTTAGAACGTGAGATCTACATTAAGAGTAGATGCAGAAAACAGGATTCAGTGAATGTGGAAACAAAGAAATAGAAAGTAGCATACTGTCTCACAGAGAGAAAAGCAAACAGATAGACAGGTGAGCAGGAGAGATGTGAGGCATAGCTGAACTGTCCCCCCAAATGCTTCCAGGATGACAGGCTCTGCATTGGACTGCTCAGCAGGGTTGCTACATAATCATGATCTACCAAATACCTGAAATGTAGCAAGTACTGTTAGTTCAGAATTGTCTTCATTTTTAACTAAAATGCTGTTCAGACAGGTTTGTTATAGTTCCAGAGGGAAGAAACAAAGGGTAACATGATTGACCTCAACAAAGTTCCTCCTAGAGAACCATGCTGGACAGTGATGCTTTCCATCATCGGCATCCATACTAGATGGCTTGTTAAAAATAATCATGCTAATCCTCTTTCTCCATATTTCCTGCCTAAGGGATGAGCAGATCTTAGCCAGTATAAACCAACATGAGAAGAGATTTTTCTTGGGGATCCCAGGAAAGAGAAGCCAGTGTCTATATGAACGTACTGTCTTCCTTTCCCCCTTACTATCCCACTTGCCTCTGGGCGAGACAGATGAAGCCTGTTGCTCTGACTATTGGCTTTCATCATAGAACGACAGGGGAGATCTGGATGAAGCTCTGAGGAGAACACAGAGAGAGAAAGTTCCTGGGCTCTTGATGACAGACTTCACTGCTTCATGTGAAGCAGTGTCTGTACATCCTGAAGCTTAGCCTCTGCACATCTATTTAAAATTGAGAAATAATTCAATTCTCTAATATTTAACCCCTTCCAGTCTTGTTTCCTTCTTTCTTTCTTTCCTTCCTTCCTTCCTTCCTTCTTCTTTTTTTAATCCAAAAGCATCAGCCCAACCACACAGTCACTATATGCAATATGGTGTTTCATTCACCTGTTAATTATTCATGGAGTCCCAGACACTGGATTAGAGACTGGGCTGGAAGACCAAGGTCACAGACTAGCAGGGGAAACATATTAAACTCTTAAAGTCATCTAATATGAGCAGCATTTTAACACGTTTATATAGTATGGGCTGATAGCATAGGAGCCGTTGGTCCAACTTGGCAGAAGAAGGGGCAGAGCAGAAAGCTCCAGGGTTTGGTCAGTTGAAAAGGTATATGAAGAAGAGACACCAGGATGAGAATAGATCTTTTGAACAAAGGCCTGAGGAGTTAAAACAGGGTGCTGAATGGGCAAACATGCAGGCAAGATGCTGAGACTTTACTAGCAAAGGGAGACAACTGGAGGGGAAGGGGTACAGTCAGGTTTGCTCCACCCCTCGTGGGAGAGGGCCTCTAACCACAATCTTACCTACAAAGACATGTAATGTGTTTTAGCCACTTCCCTAGAGTCCTTCCCCTCCCCACCACCCTGCAATGTCTGGGGCAAAGCAGATAAAGACAGTGACATGCGGAAGGAGCCGTACACAGCGTGAGGCACATCGGATTTGGAATGTGTGCCAGCTCCTTCCCACTCCCTTGGCTCAGAAGGAATAAACCCACAGTCACAGAAAGCAACCCAGGCTGCAAAACCTCATGCTAAAAGTCACACCCTGTTCTTGGCAGATGCACTGCAGCCCAGCTCTGTCTGGGGAGGCACATGCTCCTGCTCAGCCTCAAAAGGCCTTATTTCTCATTCTCATCACTTAGGGACTAGAGTGACAAATTCCACTATTCTTTCTTTTTAAAAAAAATCAATTCTTTTACTTATATAAATATTTCCAGGCAGTAAACAGTTTCACCTCTTTGCATTTCATTTCTAACCTGTGTGCCTGGATGGACTGAATCCCCCGGAGCACTAGCAAGGCATGAGGATGGGATGGTCACCCAGCAACCAGCAAGTCAAGAAGATGAGAAGTAAAACCAGCCAAGCCAGGAGGCAGCATAGGCAGCCTTGGGATATTGACTCTGAATGGTCAAATTCTTTCCATTTGAACCACAAATACTGATAAAATATTTTCAGGAACAGAGTAAGAGAATTCACTTCACTTACTTCCAAAAATGTAGAAATAAAGAGGTCAAATCCTATTTAACAAGCTGAGAAAACCGTGCCCAACTTTATCCCCAAGCTAAATTTAGGCATCCACCGAGATCTGGCCCCTTGGCAAGTTAATTTAGATGAACTAATGGCTGTTCCTGGCATACAGGATACACTCAGAAAATGGGAACTATTATTTTTTTACTGTAAAAATGGAGTGTCTGGTTGACGTTCTCATCCAGTCCTCCTACGCATCCTAAAAACAGCTGTGCCAATCATTCGAACATCTGGGAACAAGACTCCACCGGGGGCTGAGCAGGAGGTAGCCCCACTTCTGGGAGTCCTGCTGTGGGAGAAGTGGACACTGTATTGAAGGGATCTGGGCTAGGTAAGCTTGACCCTAAAAAATTGAGGAAGAGGACTGGACACCCCAGACCTTCCTCTCTTCGTAAATCTCAGCAGCTTTAAAATGGGTTCTGGAAGACACACACAGGAAGTAGGTCTCAGGGATGTGTGAGGAGGGCTGGCTTCCAGACTCCAGCTGACAAAGCATACTGTGAAGAGCTGAGAAGCAACCTCCTGAATGGAGCAGCGTCTACCCATTCCTCGCAAGGCTGAGATGAACTTCCATGCATAAGGTGTAGAAAGAACGTGCAGTTCTTGAGGGCAGGGCAAAACTGCAACAGCCCCATAATGCACATAATGCTTTAGAAACTATCACCTCCTCTACTTTTCTGTGCCTTAGAAGAAATTACACTTTGAATTTCATTTGGTTGTCAACCCTTCTTCCAAAATAATGGAAGGATCTGTTGTCACTCCTCTCCGTCATCATGCTGACGGCCTTGGTATTAATTTCATTGCCTCTTTGTCACTGGCTCCTCGTTTGGCTTCATTCCCTTGTCTTCAGGCTTTTTTTTTTCTTCCCTTTCATAACCTCTGTCTCTCCACCTGCCCTCATCTGGACCACGCTGGGTTCTGAGGTTCTGCAGCAGACTCTTCACCGAGAGAAGAAACTCACAGCTCCAGTTGCAAAGAGCAAGGGCCTTTGAGAGAAGCCCTTAGAAAGCTCAGCAGTAGGTGGTGCTCTTGTGCCAGCTCAGAGGGAGGGTTTAAAATGTTTGACTCTGCCTAGCCCAGGGAGGACAGAATGTGCCTCCTGGGAATCCCGAGTTATCAAAGAAGCTCACTATGACCTGCAGGCATTGCAGTGTAATGGAGAAATGAGGCCTGTGAGCACATAGCTCAAAGACCAGATAGGACAAGGGGGAGTTTGGACCCTGCTCCTCCGGTAAAGTCAGCTTCCCACAGAGTTTTCAGGTGGAGCAAATATCTTGTGATGGTACCAATTAGCCAACCTGATCAGCATGCAGAAACACCCCCTTTCCCTCCCCACCTAAAAAGTCCATGATTTCTCTTACCAAATCCCCCCCCCACCTACACACGCATACACCAGTTCACTAAGAAGGGTCTGGGGTTGGCAAAGGAGCACCACGGTGGAACTTCTTGAGGATCATAAACTGGGATCATGAAGGAAGAAGCCATCTGGGGTTCCAACCAGAGGCAGATCTCCATGGAATTGATATGCCTTTGCACAAGGAATCAATAACAGTGTGACTGGCTCTCCTTCTGCAGGCGGTAGAGGGCTTTGATTCTCTCCATGGTAAGATGATGTCATTTCAGCTGTGCTTGGGAAGATCCCTGGGACCCAGAGAGGAGGCTGGAACAAGACATGCCCCTGAGTTGGGCTTCCCCTTGAGAAACAGAGACCATCACTGACTTGGACACCAGCAACCCGTTGACCCCAACACACCCAAACTGGAAATTCACCCCTCTAATTAAACTTGAGAAGACAGCCTTGTGTATGAGGCTCCCTGAGTGATGCACCACCCTTCTCTGGGTGAGTAGCCAGGGTTCCTGAGGGGCAACAGGAACCGACTTCACCTCCTATCAAGGACAAGGGTTACAGACTCCTCCTCCCTCCACTCCTATTTGAAAAGCCGGTTCCAGGAAGGCCATACTGAGAGTCAGGGCCACATTAATGAGAGGGACTGAAAGACCTCCAGGGTCTTGGTATGGACAGAGGGGTGGGGACGGGCTGTCCAAAGGGAGCCCAATGAGACTGGCTTGGGGGCATGGCTGGGGCAGGGCTGGGGCACTACTAGATGGAAGCTTCAGAAGTTTTCCCTGATTCCAAACTCAGTGCTGTCTCTAGAAGCCTTGGCTGGCCTCCCTGACCTGTGCTCTCCACTTTCAACTGGAGGCCTGAGGCACATAAGCAGTTCCTTCTCTGGCAAGGAAGGAAGCAGGGATGCAGAGGGAAGAAGGGCCATAATAATCAGAGAAACATTTACAAACAGGGTGGGGAAAGCCTGTGCTAAGGACATGCACCTGCAGGGACAGGAAGCAGGAAAGAGGGGAGTAGAGGGTGAGATGAGGTAAAGGAAAAGGAGGAAAGTGGATGGTGCAAAGTGAAACTCCTGGAGAGAAACTTGGAAGACGCTCCCCACCCAACACACACACAGAAATACACACACACAAAGACACACACACACCCCACCCAACACACACACACCCCACCCAACACACACACATGCACACACCCGCATACACACACATACAAAGACACACACACACCCATGCACATAAACACACACACACACAAAGACACACACACACACACACATACCCCACCCAACACACACACACCCCACCCAACACACACATGCACACACCCGCATACACACACATACAAAGACACACACACACCCATGCACATAAACACACACACACACAAAGACACACACACACACACACACATACCCCACCCAACACACACACCCCACCCAACACACACATGCACACACCCGCATACACACACACACAAGTATACACACACACATACAAAGACACACACACACACACACACACATAAACACACACACACACTTTAGTTTTACAAATTATACCAGAAGGTTCTTGGCTCTTCAAAACAGGAGCCCAAACCCACGCTGACAGTGCATGCCTGTAATCTAATCCTCAAGAGGCTGAGTGTAGCCAGAGTGGGCTACACAACAAGATTTTGTCTTTTAAAAAATGCCAGATATTATAGAATTATTTACTTGTAATATTTATTAGGATTAAAAAGATTAATATTTATTAACAGGTTATATAAGCACTAATACAAATTAAACCTTAGAACAATTCTTAAAAAATAAAAATCTGAACAACAGATAGTTCAGTCCACCCTTCCCCCCCAAAAAAAATCAAAAATAATCAGGGTGCCCCAAGTTCTCAATAAAGTCTGGCCACGCCCCATTCGGGGTCTTAATATCCCAAACCTAGCCTCTAAGCTTCCCTAAATAATGCTTGAACCCACTACAGAGGAGAGTAGCCATTTCTCTACTTCTGAGACTGGAATAGAGCTCTAACATGCTTTCTGTTCTTGCTCCGACCACCATCTGATCCTACCTGCCCCAGTAGAACAAGTATGTTGGTGTCTTAATTCACCCGTACTCACTGGAGCAGTTACTATACAGAAGCCTGCTCTTTCTTATAAGGTATGGAGAACTTCATCCGTGTTCCCATCCAGTGCCTGGGGATAGAGGGTTCTGCTTCTCAGAACACGGCAGGGTGCATGGTATGCAACAGGCACTTGGTGACTATAAATTAGCCAACAAATGTTTCTCAGGTGCAGTTCTGTGCCCCCTCCTAACACACACCCTATCTTTGATTGGATTTTTGATTGGGGTCCATTTGTAAGCAGAGGCTGCACAGGTAGATTTTATGCACAGCAGTTCTGGCATTTATGCCCTCCAATCTCCACAGAATCATAGTGGAGAGCCAAAGACTCTCAGCCCCTAAACATTCCTCCCGACCCTCCCTTCAGGCTGCTCCCCCACACTCCCGAGAAGACTCCATCCAGGACCCAAATTAGAGCTGAAATACAAGAGAGAGGAAAGAATGAGAGAGCATGGGAGAGGGAGAAAACAGCTTTGGGGAGACACTTCCACATACAGCCTGCAGAACATTATGACTTGGACTATTTTCGGGATCCAATGTTTCTAATGTGCAAGGGGAGGAAATGAGAAAAAGTAAGTACAAATTCCCAGGGCCAGCAGGCTGGAAATAATTCAGAACACTGTGTTCTGTGTCAATGGGGCGGGATACAGATACACTTCCTTGCCCTGAGCCCAGTCAACAGGAGGTGAAGAGGTTCCACAATTTAGGTCTAGAGAGGATGGGGGTGGGGAGAACAAGTGTGCAGCAGAGCCTTTCCACAAAGAAAGCAGGAAATTACCAACTGCCCAGTAAAGACCTTGTCCTCTTGACCTCACAGAAGGTCGCAGCTCTTTTTTGAAGCCTCCCTCCCAATAGGCAGAGACAAATCACATGGAGACTTGGTACAGCCCTTCAGCAGCCTGTCCGGTGCTTGGTACTTTAGTACAGAAGAGGTAAGAGCAAATGGAAGGTAGCACTTACCTCAGGCCCTTGCACCACTCTGTAGAGTGTGGGCACACATTGCTGCTCTCTCTCCAGTATGATGAGAAGTCTCTAAAAGAAGGCTGTGTGTATAGATATGAACATTTGCCAGTACATATATACATTATATACATGCCTCTCTCCCTCTCATCCTCTCTCTCTCTCCCTCTCTCTCTCTCTCTCTCTCTCTCTCTCTCTCTCTCTCTTTGTGTGTGTGTGTGTGTGTGTGTGTGTGTGTGTGTGTGTGTGTGTGTGTGTGTGTGTATGGGCACATGCCATTTGTGTGGATGGGGTCAGCACTGGCCTCAGAGAAAAATGCTCTTTTCTGGCACTGCCTACCTCTCTCTATCCCAGGCAAAACTCTCTTATCATCATACCTTGGCTTGGCTTTTCGACCTGCAAAGCCTGGCTTAGACCTATGCCTGCCTGCCCTACCACATGAAGCAAATGCTAGACTCTGACTTTGGGTGGGTCTCTGCTCCAGTCCAAAATTTTCTATGTAAAAGGAAGGGCGGAACTAGAAAACCTCTAAGTTCATGGGTGTGAGAACACTTTCAAAACTGGCAAACACATATCACATATTGGTATTGTGATTACTGAAAAAGCACTTCACTTTGACAAATGGCTGTCATACTTACTGCCGACTTCTGGGACATGGGGCTGGCAGTCAGGGGAAGAGAAGAGACAATGAGCCATGCCCAGCACAGAAGGAGAGGTTGTAGAATTTCTCTACAACTGACCATACTGATTCTTGCCAGCCCACTTTGGGTTCTGCTGTGGACACTAGAGAGTTATCAGAACCACTTATATGTTGGGAGGAGAAGGCAGGAAACATCAGTAAAGACTCTGCCCAGGAATGGGGTATTCTGGGGAATGTCTTGAAATACTAATGTGGCTAACAGGACAAACAATTCTCAAAAACACATATGCACACAGCCCTTCCCCAGTCTCCTGTGAGGCCCTTCAGCCATTGGTGCCCCATATATCTTTTCTCAGAATAATTAATACGAAAGCTGCATTATTTTATTTGTACAGACTTCTAAAAAATATAAAATGCATACATGTACATCCCAGATAGAAAGTATTTCTGACCCCCTTATTTACAAAGGAATAAGACATGGGGCTGGACAGATGGCTCAGTGGTTAAGAGCACTGGCTGCTCTTCCAAAGGACCGAAATTCAATTTCTATCCCCACATGTTGGTTCACAGCCACGTGTAGTGTAACTCCAAGTCCAGGAAATCTGACACCTTCTCCTGTACTCTATGGGCTTGAGAGACACACATGGTACACAGACATGCAGGCAGGCAAAGCATCTATACACAATAAAATAAAATAAAGACACATGAACTCCTCATTGTAATACAGAGCAGACAGGAGTGGATCAGAGGTAAAATGTGGTAAGAAGATTGACCGGCTCCTGGAGACACCAGAGCTAATCACTTTCCTCCAGGGCTACTTCAAGAACAGATCTTGGTTTTCAGAGACCTTTTCCTGGCTGGCATTCCCTTCCCATCCAACCCAGCAGGTGTGTGTCCTCATTGGACATCCTTCCCTTACACAAGGGACTGTATAATTTCCTTACTTATAAGAACCCACCAAGTCTGTCTTAATTCCCAACTTCTTTCAAATATCAATTCTTAATTTTTGTTTCCTTAGAAGTTACTGAAAATCACTTGGAGCAAATTCACACGTAAGTGTGTTGGTTAGCTTTTGTTAACCTTACACGGTCCTAGACACACTTGGGAGGGACTGTCAATTAAGAAATTGCCCCTGGGCATGTCTGTGGAGCATTTTCTTGACTGATTATTGTTGTAGGAGGGCCCAGCCCACTAGGGGTGATGGTCTTGCATGTGTAAGGCCAGCAGCTAAGCAAGCTGGTAACGGGGTCTCCTCTATGGTTCCTGCCTTGAGCTCCGGCCCTCACTTCCCTCAGTGATGGACTCTGGCTCAGTTGTTTAAGATGAAATAAACCCACAGGTCCCCAAGTTCTTTGGGTTAGTGTTTTATCAGAGCCAGGAAAGCATGACAGCATCCAAGACACATTGCCCGATCTCAGCAGGAGCCGTGGCAGAAGACTGAGCCAGGACATGAGTTATGCAATGTTGGGAAAAAAGGAAACCAGCACAGGGAAGCAGGGGCACTCAGTGGCCAGGCACCTCCACACATCCCGGTCACGTCCATTAAACCCCCGCAGGGAACAGCTTGGCTTGCTAAAGCAGAAAGGTACTGAGGAGGTGATCTACTGAGAAGAGTTCATTACAGCCCACAATCTGCAAGGCAAGAATCCCAGAAGAGGACCTCGCCCAGACATGAGGGGAGCACGGGAAACAAGACAGCAAAAGGTCTTTGACATTATCCAGCAGGGCAAATCTCAAGAGAAAGGGATAAAGAATTGGAGAGCAGGACTTCATCAGATTACTGTGGAGATTTTTGATGAGTATCCTTAAAAGCATTAACCTTGGCAGAGGCAGGCGAATCTCTGAGTCTGAGGCCAGTCTGGGCTACAGAGTGAGTTCTGTAAATTTTGGACAGGCAGGGCTCCACAGGGAAACTCTGTCTAAAACAAACTAAGTGTTTACCTCAGTCACCTCCACTGACTGTGGCCACACCACTGTATGACCCCTTAAAGGATGTTAAGGGGGTGCATTGAGCATGAGAATACTGTAGCGCAGAAGCATCGGGCAAATAGCAGAAAATCAGTCCCAATTCTGCATTTTGTTGAAAAAATAACTGGAAGCTGGGATGTTAAAGATATACACAAAGTGTCACAATTAGCCACTGGCACCCTAGGCCAACTCCTAAGTGTCAACCACATACCTCTATTTCTGCATTGACATGGCACCATAAATATGAATATAATTTCACCACATGGGAATAAATATACAGCCAAGTAAATGGAAATCAGGGCCATAGATGAGATGGGAGTCTTTTCTTATTTTAGGCACTTCCAAAGTACATGTTTATATAAGAAACAAACAGACCATGCTAGCCAAAGCAGTAGTCTTCTGGTTCCAATCCCACGAAGCCCCACTAGGTCACATTGCTCATGGTTTGCAATCCTCCTGAAGAAAATACATCCACTTCCTTATAATAGTGGTGGGCAGGTATAAAAACTAGGCTACTGAAGAGACATCAGGACAGCCATCTTTATTCAGGAAAGGAAAGCCTTGATTTCCCAATCATTTTATCAGAGATTCTTCTGAACAAGTTCCCTTCCTGTAAATATGGGAAGAGGAAGGACCTCCCTCAGATTGGAAGGTAGGTGGTGAAACATCGGGGTTTTTTCTGATGCTTCTTGTAGGTATCAGCTTCTAAGTGGGCATTGTGAGGATAACAGCTGCCATTATCCAAGACTGAGATTTCTTGCCATGTGTGGGAGGTAGGCTCTTTGATTTAAGATTCTTTCCAGATCTAACATGTTAAATGTTACCAAGGATCCCAGAATGCAGTGCCCACAGAAGAAACTCCACTGGAAAGCGTTCACCTTTTCCTCTTCTACAGGCATCGAGTCTGGCTGCTGACCTTTGATTCCACACAGCCCACCTCCAGAAGAGGCCCACCCCTTCTCTTTGGTAACAGGCTATAGTTATATGGCATCCATTTTTCTCACATGGGGCCCACTGTAGCTAGAGACTGATGTGGCTAAAAACAAAGCTGTGAGGATAATTGTCTGTCCCAGGTTAATCTGTGGCAGCAGCTGGGCTTATGTTTTGTGAACACAGTGCTATATGGGTCCATTAGTTATAGGACAGGGCCCTGGGCCGAGGCAGAAGTGGTTCATTTTCCAACACTGTGGGCTACTTAAATCATCTCCAAATCACCCAGCACTCCCAGTTTTTTTTATTAAGGCCTCTCCATCACTCCTGAGTTCTGATGGTCCCTTTTACCGGGAACTCCCTAACAGCAGCTGTCCCCAGGGCAGTTCAGGCCACAGAAAGAGGGAGAGAATGCACGTGACTCTGATCACCGTGATGGCTTCAAGGTGTCTCCTCATCTCTGAGTCTCATCAGATTGTAATATCTTAAACATGTGCTTTGTTATGTATCAGCTAAACCTCAAATCTGTTTGACACATAAAGAAACGGGCGTTGATGTATGTCTTTTTATTATTGAATGATGAGTTACTCTGTATTAGAAATTCCAGCCTATACATATTTATCCAAGCTTATTTGTACCCAGGACAGCTTCTCTACACTCATAATAATATAAATGGGAACCTTGCTCTATGACTCTGTAGGATAGAGCCCTCCTCCCTACTGGGGGGCGGGATCATGGTTCTGTCCCTACCACCTCTAAGGCATGTAATACAAGGGGGCTATCACAGGGGTCAGGAAAGGTGGTAAGAGTCAGCTTCATTCTCCAAGGACAGGAGGTAAGAAGGGAGCCACCAGCCTATTATTCATGCCTGGAGGGCAAGTGGTCACCTTACAGGGCCAGAGTAGAGACTCTGCCCACACTCCTGGTATAAAAATAGCAGAATGGTCACTGAACTTAACCGACTGCCAAAGGCTTCCCAGATCTGGAGAAGCTTCGCTTAGCACCCTCACCGCCTGCGAGGAGGCTGAGATGTGGCTCATCCGGGAACTATTTCCTCAAACCCTTGTTTAGATGTGGATGTGCACAGAGCCCTTACTCCAACCGTCACCCTCCTGACCCCTGTCTAAAAGCACCAAATAAGTCAAAGGCTGAGGCACTTAGCTCTGCACAGACCTTCTAAATTTATCTGGACACAACTTTAAAGGACTGGTTCCCTCCCCAGCTCCTCACCCAGTAGATTTTCTGTGGCCACTTGAACAGCAGTCTCACTAGTGACTCGGTGTCCAAATATCCCACCATCCCTCTTTTGTTTTGTTTTAATAATTTATTTCCATCTTTCTCTGAATACCCCTACAAACATACACAAATGTGTATCCATACACATGCACAAAACATGCTTCTGTTTCTTTTTAAAATGTATTTATGTGTATGCATGTGTTTTGCCTTGTGTGTATGTATGTGTGTGTGGTGTCTACGGAGGTCAGAAGGTGGTATCGGATCCCCTGGAACTGGAGTTACTATGTGGGCGCTGGGAATAGAATCTGAAACTTCTGAAACAACAGCTGGTTCTGTTCTTTCCACTGACCCATCTCTCCAGCCCCACTCTTTCTCTTTCTTGTTCAAGATGTGAGCACACAACGGGAGCCAGGTTCGAAACCGAGTTCAGTGGTACTATATACTTGGATGGGGAGGACACATTATTTTCACTAATATCTATCCTAAATACAACCTTCCTTTCCATTATGAACACCGACAACAAACTATCCCAGAGTTAGCTAGATAGGTATTTTCAATCCCAGCAGAAGCATCAACATTTCCATATCACACCAGGGCTGCTGTTCTGAAATGCCATTCATGTTCATCATGTTCATCATCACTGTTCCCAAGTCACAGGAGCGATTAGACTTCAAGTTGATCGTCTATTTGTCATGTTAATAAAGACATACATATTTTCAAAAAGCTAATACTGAATTGTATTTGTTTTACAAGCCTATGTGTGTTTTTTCTGTATGTCTGACCAGACATGGGGTCCGTGGCTCAGAAGGGGTCAAGGCCTGAAGAGTAAGCATTAGAAGGTACGATTTGGGAAAATAGAGGCAACTCGGTGAGAAGGGCACTTGCTACACAAGAATGAGGACCTCAGTTGGGTCCCATAGCCATGTAAAAAGCCAGGTGTAGCCATGTACATGCCTGCAACCTGAGAGCTACAGGGAGCAGAGACAGCAGGATCCTTGGAACTTCTGGCTGCCAGTCTAGCTTAGGTCAGTTACAGAACCTGTCTCCAAGGAAAAGAGCAAGACACTTAATGCTTCCCTCTGGCCTTTGTGTGTATGCACAGGTGTGCACAGCCACACTTGGGCAAGTGTGCCTGCACATACAACACATGTGCACATGTACTCACACATATAAGAAAGTGGAGTTGGAGGCTTCATTCAGAATATCAACAATACATTAGCCAAGTCACCTATGGACAAACAGGTGGTATTCAGTGTATGTGCACATAGCTGTATACAACACACACACACACACACACACACACACACACACACACACACACACACACACACAAAATCGGAGTTGGAAACTTTACTCTGAATATGACTGCACTAGCCAAGCGCCCAGGGACAAACAGCTGGTATTCAGTGTTAACATGAGGTGAGTCCTAGGAATAGAGAGGGATGGAATAATTTATCTAAAACCAATGGGCATCTTTTAAAACAGATTTCAACCAAACTTCTCCCATCAGAGATTTGGATTAACAATCCCATCAGTCTCCTGCCACATCGCAGCTCAGGCTTCCTACCTTCTCAGCATCCTGCTCAAAGAGCCTCAGCTGGAAGCACTGATCTAGCTTGAGCTTTCTCACGTGCCACATCTGGTGCAGGTGTTGCCGGGTGGAATGCAGCTTGTCAAGGAGGCTGGTGATCTTGGGGACAAGGCTCTGGAAGTCAGCACTCCCTGGGATGCAGTTGCGCCCTGAGAAGCCATCACTGCAGCGGATACACTGCAGCAGCCGCTGCCCCTCCCGGTCCAGCTCCTCCACAGGGGCCTTCAGCACCTTTTTCTTAAGTTGTGTGTGCTCATCGATAAGCCTCCGAGAGCCCTCCACATCCACTGGGAACTCCTTCCGGGCCAGCATTTCCTGCAGGTCCTCAAGGCGCGAGAGCAGGTGTACCGCACTGTTGAAGAACTCTTCCAAGGAGAGGCGCAACTCAATCCACTCCTCATGGTTATAATCCAGAGAGCCATCAAATTCCTCTGTCAGCTGGGAGGGGTCCACCAGCTTTGTGAGGCCCTCCACAGACACCATGCTTGTCTAGGAAGGAAAGACACAGAAAGGGAACACAGTGATGTGGGTTAGTGAGGAGACACCAGGGTAGACACAGGCATGAGGGAGGGAAGGACCCATTCATACAATTAAAACCACAGTCGGCGAACGTAGGGCACACTGGTCAGGAGTCACAGATCAACCAGGATCAGCAGGCTGAATAGATGGCTGGTTGCTTCAACAAACCTCTCCACCTGACCGCAAGGGAAGAAGACCGCCCAGTGTTCCTGTTTCCATTACCTTCCCTCCTCCACAGCCAGCCCTTCAGATTCTACAAATAAAAACTGGATGAAAACCTAACCCAGCCTCCAGCATGGGGGTGGAGCCAGCTTTCTATAACAAGCTCAAGGCTGTGGGCCGGAGGATCATCATGGGTAGAATAAGTGATGTGGTCAGGGCTTGGGCTGCAAGGATTTCAAAGACTATGTTGGTGGCCCAAGCTGGTGCAAATGCATCTCCCTGGTTTTCCGATTCTATAGCACATCAAACAGACAGGTAGCATTGGGCCTTTTCTTTTCCCTGTGAGGCCCCTATAAACCCTTGAAGGTCCAAGTGGAGAGTGCTGTGTCCAGGAACAGTGTCATCAGCAAACAACAGTACAAGCAACCTCCCTACGCATCAGCAAATGTCTCTTCTGTCTGAAAGACTCTGGACTTCTATAGGATCTGCTTTACCTACTAATGTCATGATTTAGGACAAGCTATTTAAGTTTTCATGGACCCAGTCTCCTCCTTTAGAGAGCTAAACCAGGTTGAAGTCCCTAATCCCTAATCACAAATCTGGTTAAATAAGTCCACGTGTAGCAAATATATGGGAGGCCAGGCATGGAATGGGTGTTTTACCCTCACTGGCTGTGCTGATCTGAAGGTCAGTGAGCATCTAACATAAGCCTATAAGAGCAGCCTGTCCCTGTATCCTGTTGCTCACTGGGGATCCCCTCCCCACATACCCAACCTAAGACATAAGATGGAGCTTCCTTGAAAGGAGGGCCGACGGATAGTAGAGATTTTCATTCTTGACTGTTCATATGTCCCTTAGGACAGTGGTTCTCAACCTTCCTAATGCTGTGACCCTTTAATACAGTCCCTCATGTGGTGGTGAGCCCCAATCATAAAATAATTTCTGTTGCTACTTCCTAACTGTAATTTTGCTACTGTTATGTTCTATGGGATTATGCTCTTGTACATTGTTAATATTTGTCACTCCTATTAGTTTAGTAAAATGCTCATTGGTCAGAAGCCAAACAGGAAGTATGGGTGGGGCTACCAGACTAAGAGAACTCTGGGAAGAAAAAGAGCAGAGATGCCAGGGAGCGCAGAGGAAGCAAGATGAGAATTCTCCTCTGAGAAAAGATACTAAGCCACATGGCTAAACAAGATAAGGGTTAGATTAAGAGTTAGCAGTAATATGCCTGAGCAATAAGCCAAACAGCTTGTAATTAATATAAGCCTCTGTATGTTTATTTGAGACTGAACAGCTGCCGGGACTGGACAGGACGCAGAAACTTCATACTGCAGTTATGAATCATGATGTAAGTAAGCATTGATGTTTTCTGATGGTCTTAGGTGACCGCCATGAAGGGGTCATTTGACCCTACGTTGAAGACAACTGTCTTAGGGAGGTTGAGGAAACAAGCCCACCTCTAGAGATGCTGATTTCATCAGACTGAAACTCAAGGGTAGATGCTTTTAAATGTCCTCAGGTGATTCTAATATGCAGGCAGCTGCACCAAACTCTGCTGATGTCATGCTTGGCTACTCAAAAGCATGGCATTTGGACTATCACATCTGTGCCACCTAAGAACCTCTCAAATGGCTCTCAGGCCCATCACAGGCTGGAGGTAGATTTTGTGTTTTCAGAGGGCTCATGTGCTGTGAGATTATACGTTGCATAGAGTTAAAAAAAAAAAAGCCACATAAAGATGGAAATTACAAAGAGTGTCCAGATACTGTATGTTATTGTCTTTAAGTTTTTTAATTGCAAAGGAAGTAGTAAGAGTTGCTAAAGGACATTTCATCATAAACACTGCTGTATTAATCCAACTTTTATATATTTTGTAAATGCCTTGACTTCCAAATTGAAGTCAAAAGATACGTTACTTTGGAGAAGAGATTTTTTTTTTCCACAGAAAATGAAAGGTTGTAGATTCATTATGAGCCAAGAAAAATCAGGCTTGATCAAAGAAGGCCTTCTGAAAAGTCTTCAATGGAAATGGATGGCCCAGATGATCCAGCATTTCCTCTGAGCTCTGCATCTACAACAGCTTCAAGGATGACCCAGTCTGACAGACTACTGAACTGAGGACTTTTCCATAATCCTAAATTTTTTCTTTGGCGGCCTAAGATTACTATCACCCCCAATCATCAGGAAGTAGTGTAGAGAACTATACCCACATTCCCCAAAAGTAGATTATAGATATTTGTATTTGTTTACAGTGTTTGTTATAAGTTGTTATAGATAATGGTGGGGAAAAAAAACCTATACAAAAGAAATTATATTTGGTGTTCTTGTTTTAAAAAGAAAAAAAGGGGAAATGCTGTGAGTTTATACTCTTGTATTTTGTAGATATTTATCCTTTCTACTGGTTGAATAAAGTGCTGATTGGCTGAAGGCAGACAAGAAGTATGGGTGGGGCTACCAGACTAAGAAAACTCTGGGAAGAAATAGAACAAAGCAGAGATGCCAGGCAGACGTAGAGCAAAGAAAATGAAATACAGCTCTGAGAAAAGGTACTGAGCCACTTGGCTAATCATGGGTTAGTTTAAAAGGAAGAGTTAGCAAGTTATATGCCTGAGCCATAGGCCAACAGCATGTAATTTATACAAGACTTTGTGTGATTATTTGGGACCAAGTAGCTGTGGGTGGCCTATTTGGGACTGCTGGTCTCTAGATCTTGAGGCTAGTCTGGGCCAGAAATCTGTAGCTGCATTTATGTGCATTAACCTTGAGGATTCTTACTCTCGAGTACATTTTCTTATCCGCTTAGTTATGCTCACCACTTTCAGGAAGTTAACTAGAGCTGCTCACTGTTCACTGAGTATCTGCTACAGACTTCACCTCCACAGTCCTCATTTCACGTGATATCTCAATCTGAGGCAGGGATTCCACATGCTTTTATGGTAAGACCACTAGTGTTCTCCAATTGTTTTACCAACGGGAGGCCACCAGTCATCTGCTTTGTGTCTCTCTGGCATAGGAGGCAGAGACAATCTTGCTCAGTTTGGGGTAAAGAGGGTCATGGAGTGGGCAGGACAGCGACAGAGCAGCAAATGTTTTCAGATTTCTTAGAAACACTCTTGTCAGGTTCTCCCCCTTATAAATGTATAGGCTTGTTGTCACCAGCACTGTATAAACACGCCAAAAATATTTAAAGTGTTTCCTGTGGGGCTTGGAGCTTTGAGTAGGGTCCTGGGAGATTATGATGTTTAACTGTTTTTGCACCAAGACAATTTTCTTGGGCTATTAATAGAGACTGAGAATTTCCTTATAAGAAGTCAGGCCATTTGTACTCAAATTACAGCCAAATGGGGCCACCACCCCCCACATATGCACTCCTAGTCCCTGGGGACAGCACTCTAGAATGGGAGGCTCTGAAAGATTAAATGCAGTCCTGACTTGAAAACAAACTCTCTCTCTGCTCAAATTTGGCTAGAACAAGAATGTTTAAACCTCTGATCTAATCTTATATGTCGTCATCATGACATCTCAAGACCTCACATGCACTCTGGAAAATGTAGTTAGAAAACGACATGCTTAGATACAAAAGTCCTATGTCATCTTTGAAAGAGGATAGAAAAATATAAATAAAATAAAACCTCCCATTTTCTAGTCACTTTAAATACACTACCGCAAACAATTCTCTTTCTGTCTCCTTCTTGCAGAGATTTAAAAGACCATTTAAGACCACAATATCCATTATTGTTTTATAACATGGCTTCTAAAAATTACATATCGTATATACTTTGTAGTATCTTCTAGATATCACTTTAATAGCTCTATAAGATTGCTGTATCAGTGTCACCAAAATTAATGGGCTGTTAGTAAAAATATCAATAAATTCAGTACATGTTAATATATTATACATATGTATGTATATTGTAAACATACACATATGACATATACATATAATACATATACACATATACTATTATAAAAATATTAAAATGAGCATCTTTGTTGGCATTTTGTTTGTAATTTTGTTCTATCTTAAGAATGGTTTTCCATAAGAATTACTAGATCTACCAATATAAACCCTTAAAAAGTTTTGATACAATTACGATGATGCTATCAGAAATACTGATGCCATGTCCACTCATATCACAGTATACAGAATTGGATAATGATGTTGTGCATTTGGGATCATTTCTTGAGCCTCTTATTCATACCAGAATGTAACTGGTAAAGTTAAGATGACCAAGGAATCTGCAAATCTTTGCCCCTTGACATCTTGGCCATTATATGGTAGACAGGGAAGTGAGAAATGTTCTGATTGCACAGAAAGGAGGTAGACAAGGGATCTGCCTCACCTCAAAGATGAATTTGGAGCTGCCGAAGTTGGTCTTCTGTTTTTGCCAGAAGTTATCAGGCTTGATGATGAGGGCCACATGGATCTCGGCTGGGAAGGCTTCCTGCAGGGTTTTGAGAAGGGGCTTGATGAGGTCCCACTTGGAGCCCCGCATGTCGATGATGACTGTGAAGCCACGTTTGCAAACGTCCTCACTAGGGGGAGATCAGAGTTCAGACCTGATCACTTTGAGCAGCAAAGACTTTTCAAGTACACAGGCAAAAAGTGTCAGGAGACTCTCATCTTCTGACTTGCATCACCCTCCTGACGTTGGTCATACATCTAACCACCTGAAAGAGTACCACCTCCAAAACCCTCCCTACATTCATTGCCTCTGACCAGGGTCTCAGGCATTCCACTTCCTTCTACACTTAGTAATCGCCTATGTCCTGAAGACAGGGACTCTACTAAAGATGAGAAGTCTTCCTCAAGGTCACACGAGACAGATGGTATGGTACATATCACTGAACAGAAACTGAGCCAGAGCATCTTCCCCATTCATGCTTCCAGGCCAATGTTGCCCAATTATTAAATATAATATATAAGGTATTAGTAGCATATATTTGATAGCATTGTATTTAAGATGAATCACAAGTAGTTCAGAATGTATGCCAACTTTAAAATTAAGGGTTGCTGAGTCATCCTGACCACTGAAGGAGAGCCAGGATGGGGCTAACTTGTGGGGGATCCACTGTCTCATGCTCCACTTGCTGAGACTCAACAGTTTGGGTTGTTAGATGCGGCAGTAGCTCTTGAACTCCAGACCAACTAGGGTCAGAGTGGGCATCTTGAAAATCCAAACAATAAGCAAATCAAAGGAACCATTTGATGCTGCTATGTACCTTATGGAAAACTTATTTTAAATACCCAAGCTTCAACTGCAGTTCCTTAAAGCTGAATAGAAAAAAAATGTAGGCAGAAAAAAAGTTGGTGATATCTCATTAGGTGTCCTTGTTTCTTTTATTTTTGGTTTATTTTATCCATCAACTTATTTTAAAACCATTTCTCTACATACAGTTTAATATTTCCTTAGTGCGGGGCTTTCACCTACCCTCTCAGGTAGTACTTGTATATATTTTGTGTGTGTTGTGTTTTCTTCACCCCATAACCCTTGCTTACACCTGCTAGTTGTAAGGCCACCATTGCAAGGCCTAGGCCACAAAAGGAGACAAAAACTCTTTTTCAGGATTCATTATTAAATGTCAGCCAGTTAAGAAGATTGTTTCAGCTCATGAGACTTGGGTGAGTGACCCCCACACATGCCAGTTTGAGCAGGCCTCCAATTGGATGGTTACTCAGTATCTCAGAGAGAAGGATGAACCGCTTTTTCCCTACATCTACAACATACCAATGGGAAGGAGCTGTCCCCGTCTTCTTCAGCAATTAGTAAATACTTGCATGGCCAAGGTTTAATACTTTCTGTGAACGCAGCCTAATTTCCCCAGGGGCTCTGTTTGCCTGCCATGCTCAGCTGGGGGAGGGGTAATTTTTTTTTTTTTAATCTTGTGCTAGGAAGCACGGACACTTACTATACAGTATTTCATAATATCCTCACAATAACCTTATAAACTTGATAAGGAGATCTCTATGTAGAGATGATGACATTGAAGTGCAACATTTGCATAAGGTTACACGACTAAGCAAAAAGCTCAGCAGAAATGCAAAACTAGGCTCATAGACATTGAAGCCTATGCTCAGATCCATATGTTATTCTATAATGCCATTCTGGAACTAAGCACGGGGAGGAGCTGGGGGTCAGCAATGAGAGAATCAAGTTAGAGAGCTCATCAGATATAGGGGAGCTAAGGTGATGAGTCCACGTGAATGGCCTCCATTCTGCAGTCTGTGCAGCTGTGGTAGCACACACTTGCAATCTCCACCCTCAGGATGCTGAAGCTCTATCGTGTACTCAGCGTAGCCCTGGGAGCAAGCACCTTTTAACCTATCTGGGTCTCAGATACCTCACTGTAAATTGGGTATAAACAGTAGAAAGTATCTCAAAGGCTAAGTCTGTCAGTGTATACATAGTCCACACAGAGGGCCCAAACACATAGCATAGACTGTCTTAACAGTCTTATAAGGAGCTGTTGGGAACCTTTTTGAGAGCCCTTTATTGGCACAGCTCCATGACAGTTGCAGCCACTGGGTTGAGCCTGTCACCTTCAAGAGAACTGCCTCTGGCTGCTGGATGTCACTGTTACTACTGCACTGTATGACCAGACAGCACGCCTCTTCCGCAGTGTGTTAAAGCCTATCCCATACCTCAGGAGCAAGTGATATGAACAGTGATTGGTGTTCTTAGCCTGCACAAGCCCCTAGAGAGGCTACAGATAGACTCCCTGATTCTACTCTCACTCTTAGAAGTTTCTCCTGGAAATCACACTTTTAAACCATTTTCTCTCAAATCTCTCAAAAAGATGCAGCCTGACAGTTCCTTTTTTATTGTATATATACTAGGTAATGTTAGCATAAATGACATATTTCACACGTTTATGAAATTCTGAAGGCAATGTGATGTATGGCTCAAGATTACGAGAAAAACCTGGGGTGGAAATTCAGGTTTGGGAGTTTCCCAGGGCCTGCATTTGCTGTGCAGTACGTCTATGAGCGCGCATGAGCCCATGCAATGAAGAAAGGGTGAAAAGAGCCATCTACTGAGTCACAGCTGTAATAGACAAGAATGTCAAGGTTTAAGAACAAAAAGTAGAGAAGCCTGATGACATAACACAGAAGTGAGTGAGAGTCAGGAGGGTGTGATGTGGTTACAGTGTCAAAGGCTACAGTACTGTAGAAGTCCGCAATAGGAACAGAATCAGCATGGTTAGTATCTGTGAGGCCACAGTCGGGACCATTACCGTGGGGACTCAAGGCAAAACTCAAGCAGGAGCAGTGACACAGTCATCCTGGGTGATGCCTGAGCTGTTTAGAAGAAAAATGACTGAGTCAGATAAAGCTGCCTACAGGCATTTGAAACCCCAGTGCCACCCCACTCCTGGAAGCCGCTGGGATCTACACACCTCTCAGGCAGCTCTCTTCCACAGGTTCCTGTGCCTAATCTCCTTTCCTCCTGCAGGGTGTATTCTCTGGGGCCATCTCACCCACCTAGTTTATTCAGTTTGTCAATATCAGGCCCACCTTCCCCTTTGGCAGTTTATAAGGCATTCATTGGTACAAAATAAACTTTTAGAGTTAGAATTTTTGCACACTGGGAAGATAAAGCTAGAGAAGTAGAATTGAGGGCAATGGGCTTTTACATCCATCCTAAAGGGAAAGAGGGTGTCTCTCCCAACTTCCCACCCTCTGTGGAAGCTAGACGAGACCACTGCTCCCTCCCTCTCGATTCCCAGCTGGGGCTTGTGTCTGGGGAGAGGGGAGCTCTGGCAAGCTTCCCAGCATATGTGATAAATTACAGTTCCATCAGACTGAGCCGTGAACTTCTCAGACTCCCCAGGCCTCTCAGGCCCAGGAGTCATAAATGTATATACTGAATGACCGGGTGATTGATCAGCTGCTTCTTGTACTCAATTCTAGACCATTTACTCTTTTGTTCATTAAATGTCACCGGAGTTGTTTTTGCTCAGTGAGTGTGCGCTATCTCAAAAGGGCATTTTTAGTGCTTTATGCCATTTCTTCTCCAACATTAGTGCCTTTCATTTTCACCCAGGGCATTCATTTGAAAATGCTAATTTGGGGGACTGCCTAAATATTCTGAGAGAAGTTGTTCTGGGATGAGGTCCAGGAATCTCTTTCATGGCTGGGAGGTGGGAATAGGTATGGCCATAGACTCAGGAGTTTGAATAGAGAGTGGCACTATTAGGGGGTGTAGTCTTGTTGGAGGAAGTGTGTCACTATGGAGATGGTCTTAAATGCTCAAGTTACACCCAGCGTGGAACACAGTCTCCTTTTGCTGACTCTACATCAAGTTGTAGAACTCTGAGCTACTTCCCTAGCAGCATGCACCATGTCGGCCTGCATGCTGCCATGCTTCCTACCACAATGAGAATGGACAAAACCTCTGAACTGTAAGCCAGCCCCAATTAAGTGTTTTCTTTTATAAGAGTGCTGTGGTCATGGTGTCTCTTCACAGCAAAAGAACCCTAAGACAATGACCAATGGCATTACTTCTCTTGGGTGTGGTATATGAGAGTTTAATGATAGATTCACTTTGTCTAAATTAGGGTGCACATTAAAAACAGTATGTACCACAGAACCACATCAGATAGAGCAACAGTGATATCCAATCAGCACAAGTGCCATGGAATCAATAAGCATGCTCTCTTTACTGGAGAAGGAAGCCCTTTGTCATGAGAGAATGCCTGACCTTATGAAATGCCTCTGTTATGTTGCCACTTGGTCTAAGAAGCTTCCCTGAAGGACTGAGCAAAGCCTTTTTAAGGTTGGGCTGACCGAGCTCAGACACTGCTGAAGCGCCTCACGGTGGACTGTCTATCACTATAGATCTGTCCTGGTAGCGTAGGCCCTATCACATCTGGTGGCCCCAGGGTCATCTCTTGACCAAATGGACTATGTTAGGGTGGTTCCAGGTCTGAAGGATCCAGGTGAAGAAGGCTTAGCTGGTGGGTAGTTGGGGAGTAAATGAATATACAGGTGATAACTGACCCTTTCTACTCTTAGTGGCCCCCTGTGCGTAGCAAGGGTCACTGCTGAGAAGCCCACGACTGAAGTCAGTCCTCAGAATTGCTTCTGCCAGGCACAGCCCTTTGTTTCTGCGGGAGACTCAAATCCTCACTTTCCAGCTCACTCTATTCATTCATAAACTAACGCGACTCATCTGTCAGCCCTGGTTTTGCTTCTCTGACTGTCTTAGCTGCCACTGTCACCCCAGCCCAGTTTCTCAAATTAGAATGCTTTAACCTGGGGAGTAAGGACGAGGTACCTCAAGTCACAGTCATGCTGGCAGAGCAGCACTGGGTACACATCAGTGTCAACTCTACACCATGGCATCACACTGGGTACAATACGATTTCAGTAAGCCACGTACCACACAGTAAGCCACGTACCACGTCCTCCTCTCTCACTAACCACAGACCCCTGCGCCTCATGTCAGATGGGGCTTGAGCAAAGCCCACCTGTCTCAGCAGATCTTATCCTGGTCACTTTAGTGAACCACACTGGATGTGTGACCAAAGATTAGATCTTAATACTACCTTTTCTTGTTCCCAGATCTCCCGTGCCATAGTGGTCATCACCCCATAAAACAGACATGTTACTTTGGAATCTCCCAACTGTCTTCAATTCCTTTCCCCGTTACACTTCCCTCTAACCGCTCCATGTTTCTGTGCTTGCTCACTCCACTCACTAATCACATTTCAGATCTCAGTGTACAAGGCTAGTCCTCCGGGAAGTTCTCTCCTATGATGCACCTTACCCACTCCAACTGCGTGCTTACCCAGCAAGGCACCGTCACATGGCTAACAGGGTCTGAATAATCAATATCTGTGTCTCTATATAGATTGATGTGATTTCAAAGGAAAAATGTTAGGATGGGGATGGGGTGCAGTAAAGTGCACAAACATGAGTTTGATCCCCCAGAATCCATGTAAAAAGTGAAATGTGTTTGCAATCCCAATTTAGAAAAGGGGAGACAGACAGATCCCTGAGGCTTGCTGGCTAGCCATCTTCTCCTCCTTGGCAACCTTCAGGCCAGTGAGAGAACCTATCTAAAAAAACCAGGGTAGACAACTGAGAAATGCCTCCTGAGGTTGGTCTCTGACTTACACACACACACACACACACACACACACACACACACACACACACACACACACACACACACACATAAATAAAGACCTAGTTATGAAAGTGTTCATAAGAAACACATTATCACCTAAACATAACACACTACCCATTAATTTATTCACCCAATAAGTACTTACTGAACACTGATTTTGTAGCCACCCTAATATTAGAGATATATTCTAGAAGAAGCGATAGATAGAAGATAATAGCTGAAGAGAATGGGTAATACTTAAGAACTCAGATATTCAGGGCAAGTCATTTGAAGAGCCGAGACCTAAACTCTGAGAAGTAATTAGCTAACGCAAGACCAAGAAAAGAACTCTGGCAGAAAGAACAGTCCATGCAAAATCCTTGGTGCTGCTCTGCCACCAAGCAGGACATGGGAAGAGTGGAGTCTAGTAAGGGAGCAGAGAAGCAGCAGCCACACTGGGCTGGGGCTCTGCATTGGAAGATGGCACCTCAGGCTGGAGAGGCATCAACTAGACTCACAAACACCACAACGTGAAGCAACTGGTTTGGTAAGAGTGAGGCGTTCATATGTTAATCAAAAAGCTAGTTTTTACTAACTATCTGAGGTTCTGTGTATTGTGAGTACTTTATATACAATATGTAATTTTATCCTTCACAAAGAAACACAATTAGGAAAGGAGAGACAGACATGGTATGGCTAAGCAATCATGAATGTTAGGTGTAATCTGTGTGAATATAAAAGCCCCAGCTCAAGAGTGCATGCCACCCTGACATCTCCCCCACTGTGACACTGGGAGGCCACTGTTAGTTGGTTTTTACTGTGCTTTGGCCTGACTCTGTCCCAGCCATCTGTCACCTGACATCCACCTTGTTCCCACGAATGTCTGGGATTCTGTCTGTAAATAGCCACTGTAATAACACAAATGCATCCTGGTGATGGCCAAGGGCACAGAGATCTTCAGCAAACTCCCCTCCAGCCGACCAGCAGAAGAAGCAGGGCTGCCCTCCTGAACAAATGTCAGTTACCAGGATTGCTTTGTTGGCTAGTGCTCCCTCCTTCCCTCCCTCTCCCTCCCTCTCCTTCCCTCTTTCTCTCTCCCTCTTTCTCTCTCCCTCTTTCTCTCTCCCTCTTTCTGTGTAGCACTGGAAAAGACCAATGTTTTGGTTGAGATGAAGCCAAGTTGACTTGTATATCAGACCTATTCATAAAATTGTCAAGGAATCGTAACAAATTCAAAGAGTAGCCTAATCACCAAGGGATGGTTCAGAGACGAAGGACAGGTCACATTAAGAATTCACTGTTTATTGTCACCCACCATTGTGGTGTCATTGCTACAGACACGGATGCTGCCTATAGACTAGGTACAGAGGGATCATGGCTCCCAGCTGGACGTCTGTACTTGGAGACATCACCATGAGCAGAGAGTGGAGAAAGGAAATGATGGACGTCTCAGACAAACCGTTCACTTTCCACTTGCCCTGGCTCTGCACAGCTCCCAGGCCCTGAAATCCTCCCCCTGAACGGAACATACCAAAAAATAAAGGGAGAAGCTGCTGCCCAGACCCATCTCTGTTGGAATTCTACACTCCCCTCAGAAGCACAGAGGCTCTGACTATGACCCCTGGATCTGCTGACCCTGCTTTCTGCTCCTCGATGAGTTTTGCCAGTTCTCTGCTGATTGCCCCGAACCAGGCCAAGCCCGCTTCCCTGAACCACAGCCATCAGCAGGTGTTGAAGAAAACTGTAAAGGACGCATTAGTGCTGGCCCTGGGCTTCTCTGATCTGTATAATCAGAGGTGGTAACAAGAACACTGGAGGAGGCGCTGCCTTCTGGAGCCATGAACGTTCTCTGGGGAGCACTGCCAATAATGAATGTTTGCTCCCACAAACAGTTCTCTAGGACATCCTTCACAGAGAAGAGCCTCTCGGTGGCTGTCCATCCAAAGGGAAGAGTAGGAGACAAGGTCTCCCTGTGCCTGCCAGAGATTCCTCTCTGCTGGGTCACTGGGAGGCTGCCACTAGTTGGTGTTCTACTGGGATGTGATTTAGCTGCCACGGAGGCCACCTGGGGAGCCAAACTAATTCACCCAAACGTTTGGTTTCTGTTTTCATTTTTTCTTCACCAGAAGCAAATGACTGATCCTCCTCACCAGTCATTATTTAAGGGTTTGGTGCTATGTGTGTATATGTATATTCATATAAGTGCACATGTATGTGCAGGTCTGGGAGCACCCGCATTAATGTGCTCACATATGTGGATGCCACAAGTCAACTTTGGTTATACGCCTCTGTTTTCTTGTCTCTCATTGGCCTGGAGTGTGCCTAGCAGGTTAGGCTGTCTGGCCAGAGAGTCCCAGGCATCAGCCAGTCTCTGCATCCATTTTTTAAATGTAGATGCTGTGGATAGAACACAGGTCCTCATTCTGGATGGGATATTTTCTTAGTCCCAGTTGGTGTCTTTTTTATGCCTGCAACAATCCACCTTTTGTCTCTGAATCTTGTTATGTGAGGGCTAGAGCGGGAGGCAGGGTAGTACAAAATGATGCTTTACACTAGACTTAGAATCTTAAATCCACCTATAAAGAGTGTCTAGCATGCAGCCCACTGACCACAAACAACCAAGGATAGTTAGGAATGAGGTCCAATACAAGTCTTTAAACTGTCATGTTACAGTCTGGAAAAAAATCAGAGAGCTTGGGGGATTCTGATTGACCTGTGTGAGGCTGTGTACTTTTTCAGGGCCTGACCCTAACTCCTGTGATTCTAGCATAGGGCGTAGAAATTAAGGCTTACTGTGCTTCTGTCCACTTCCAGGACAGACTGTACTCTCTAGGCTTGCCAGGACCCAGCCTGACTCTTCCTGGTTAGACACTCAGGGAAACTTGACTCGGAGGCCAAATAAGGAAGGTTGGTGTTTTCTAGCTCCTTCATACTTATTACCTAATTTCACCCAAATGAGGCTCTTTACAAATGCCAGGAGCAGGAAGTGACCATTTCAGTTTTTTTTCCCTAAATGAGGAAAAGTGAAGGAATAAATAGCAGTGACCCAGGCATCAGAGCTCCACCCAGTATTTGTCAGGTCAGAAGTCTAAACTTACTCCTTGGAACTTCTTACCCATCCATACACCACCTCTAAGGCTGCTTTAAACAAAATATACCTATGAGAATGAAGTCTGGTCAGGAAAGGCTAAGACTTTGTATCCTGAAGATGTCAAAAGAGCACAGCCATAGCAAAAGGGAGTCGCAAAGAACTCTGGGACCAGTGTGAGAAGGGAAGCATGCAGCCTCCCAAAGACCACCCCTCCCCCACAAGAGGCCACTGCCTGCTGCATAACCCTGATGTGGCCTCTGTCATCAGCAGGGTCATTACGGCAGAGCCACCTGGCCTGGGATGTGATGGGAGAGCCACCCTCTCTGAGGGAAAACTGCTTTGGACACTTGAGGGAGACTGTAGTCATTCACTTATGAGGTAGCAGAGTGGTAGATTTGGAGACAGGGGGGATAGAAATTGACATGTCTGCCTAGGACAACAGCCTCTACCTTTTTTCTGGGCCACTCAGAACACGAAGCAGAAATGAAATAGCCAAAGCAATGGATGGAAAGAAAGAAAAATCTAAAACCAAGTCCCACAGCGTCACCCACCCTCTGCCTCCCACCCCTCCTCAGCAATCTGAGCCACATACTATGCTTTCTCTATCTGCCTATCTGACCAGGTCAGAAGGATAAAAAAACTTATTTTAACCTACAGAAAAGTAACCTTGTGAATAAGAGACCAGAGAGAGAGTTTCCATGTAACTGGTAAGCTTGACCTGCTACCTTGATCCTTCCTGAAGGCAAAAACTGGCGTCCCCTAAACTATCCCAAATAGTCTGCAATTGAGAACAAGCTTGCAAGGCCATGGGGTCATTTGATCAGCCCCTTGGAGCTGGTGTATGTAAGCAACTGTCCTGCACACTCACAGAGCCAAGAAAGCATACCATCTTCTTCAGGGCTGGGCAGTTTAAGGAAGGGATGGTCCTACTGCAAATCTACAACAGGGCGTTTCTCTTCAGGTGTCCAGTTAGAAAGCCTGGGCTTCTCATATCCCAATCTGGAAATCAGGGGTATTCTCTTCCCTCAGGGAACCAAGATGGGGTGTGCCACAGGTTCAGACCTTGGCTCAGGCACCGCAGCAAAACTCAACACATGAATGGCTGGTGATGGGAACAGATAAAATTCCAGCTGTGATCAGAACAGTCCGAGAGATGTGAGGGAGAAAATCTCTGGCGTCAGGGCTGGACCTGATGTGGTCCTCGAGTGACTGACCTAACACAACTGGAGTTGGGAGGGGAGTCTCTGGGAGAAAGGAGGAGGGGCCGTTAGGACACGCACTGGATTGCGTCGGGATGTTATCCAGAAACATATTTTTCTTTGCTGAGTCACCACAGTGACAAGAGTGCTCCGTCTGGGCCCTGAAGAACTGGCTGTCACCCTCGCTCAGTTTAGAAACAGCAGCACCTCCTCAGTGAGACAGACCAGTCCTGCTGCCTCCGGGCCTGTGCATACTTCATCTCAGTAAAAGGCTTGAATCTCTTATAGCCCCTGACAAGGAATGTTCTGAAGGTGAAGGTCTAGTCTGGTGACTTCACACTCACGGCATTCCTGGAAGTGTCTCTGAGGAGCCTAGGAGTGAGGCCCTGCCTTTACCTTGGTGCTCTGCAAACTCAGAGGTAAGTTCTGAGAAGAGCCACCCTGCTCTGTGAACCTTCCCTGTTCACAAGTTCACAAGAGCGCATGTCTTATGGGCAATCTGATCTCATGAGAGAGACTAGACCTTCTACCCATGGCAAACAGTCTAGGCTCAGTGGTCTCCCCTTCCCGCCCACTATCACCACAGAATTGTTCTTCTTAAACAGTAGTGGATGGTTGAGGGAGAACTGTAAAACATATCTCATCTAAGGCAACTCCACATCCATAAGATGGTGGGCAAACACCTCTCAGGAGAGGGAGCAGCATAAGGTAAGCCCTGGGAAGTGTTTCCTTCCCTGTACATAGAGGAAACACTCTTTGAAAGAACAAATTAAGACTTTTATCTCCAACTCTGCGGCTGATGAGGACGGTGATGAAGACTGGGGTATCCCGAGAGATAATGATGCCCGGGGCACCATGACTTCCCCTTTGCTAAGGCTGGTAGCAGAGTTTTGTTTTTCTCTTATTTTTCAAAATATGATTTTATAAAAGCAAGGTCGAAATTGCTACATGTATGCTATATTCTTTAAACACATTTCCCCCCAGATAGCATAGTAAACAGCCGGAAAGTACAAGGCCTGAGATGAGAAAAGAACAGAATATCACTCATTTGGAGTCTCTTCGTGTCCGCCCATATAGCTGTGCAAAGGTACCCTACCACTTAGTGGCAGTATACCTGAATCGCCAAAAGCATCTAATAAAGGAAGCCTCGACCCAAAACTAGTATCGGGAAGCATCAGTATCTCACAGTGCTTGAAAGCATCTGCTGCTCTGAGACCAACAAAGGGCACAGCATTAGACCTAACCATTGACGTGTGTGGAGAGTAATGAATGGGCAACATATTGGAAATGTCCCTACAATGGGGGAAGGGAACCAGCACGAAATCCAAAACCTTCCAAGAAAACAAAACCAAAAAAAAGCCTCATTGCCAGGAGAATACAGATCTCTCAGCATCTGTATTCAAGGGGCTCAACCAGCCCCCAACCTAATTAGTTCTAGCTAAATTCAAATTCCCCTGATTGCCTAGCATGATCGGTAGGAAGGCCTGACTTGCATTGGGTTTTACTTCATCCGACACTGAAGTTTGCCTAATCAAGATTCCAGCAGGCGCTGTGGCCTTCTAATCAGTCTTCTCTTGGTGAGCCACGGACTCCAACAGCCTAAAAGAGATGTTAAAGACCACACCTGAGCTTCCCAGAGATGAACTCCCAGGAGGCCTCGCTTTCCTGAGAGAGAGCACATAAGGCCACCAGTTCAGCTGGGCATAGAGGAGGATGACAGCTTCACTGAGCCAAGACACGGATTGACTATTCAACCAGCCGACAAGCTAACATATACATGGAGGGAAAGTTAAATTTATCAAGGACACAACAGGCTGGCCTTTGCTACACATCACAGCAGCTCTGAACACTTCTGTGAGGGGACTTAAGAAATTATGCTATTTTTTAAAAATTAAAAACAAAACAAACACCCCTTTGATTGAGAGACCCAGAAGGGCAAGTCCTGTGACAATCCCCTTAGCCTTACACAGCCAGGATCAGGCCTAGCTGTGCAATGTATGTTGGGTTTTCTTCATGATGGTAAACACAATGGACAGTGTGGTTCCTGAGGAATGTGAGCAAATATGCTTAAATTGTTTCAAAGTAAGAATTTGAAGTTGAGGCGTGTCATACTGGGAGTGTAAGTTGGGAATCTTTAAGCACTGTGGTCTTATCCATCTCCACAAAGATTTTCAAATCTATACCAAAGAAACCACTGTGTCTAAGTACGTAAGGAAAGCTGGGGACAAAAAAACTGATCTTCCCCCAAGGAAGATCGCACCAACTGGCTGTTAGTGCCCAGCAGCCAGGCTGGAAATCACATACAGGTAGCATCGTGTGAATGAACAGGTTATATTTAGGAACATGTATGTATACTCATACAGTAATAACTAGAAAAAGTAAAGACCATGAATCTGAAGGGGAGCAGGGAGGGGAAGGGTGTGTGTGAGAGCTTGGAGGGAGGAAAAAAAGGAATATCCAATTGTATTATAATCTCAAAACACGAAGAGAAAAGAAATTGCTGGAGATGTAGATACACATGTACACATAATGACGTTTAAGAAGGTTTAGTTATGGTAGTCAAGTTGTAGAAAGAGTTTAGATGTCTTATTTGCTGGCCAGTGTTTTGGCGAGAGTCATCTGGGAGCAGGAAACCTCCTCAAGTGAGAAGGTGCCTCTGCTAGACTGGCCCACAGGCAAGCCTGTGTGTTGCCCTCTTTTAAAACTGTGGCAACCTTTTTAGCCAGACTGCCCTAATCAGCAGCTGTAACGCCCCTTGCTACCAGCAGTAGTTCCTAGCAAGGGGAGTAGCTGGAGGGAATTCTGTTCCCTCAGGCACTGACTCTTTCAAAGCTACAAAGGAACTACCTAAATATCTATCCCTCTAAAGAACTCAAAGCTCAAAGGTTGAGGTGAAATTCTGCTCCTTAGAGGCTGAATAGCAAGGTGCTCACTGCCTGTCCTTGCCCCACCACCCTGGGAAAGGCATGGTGCTTCTCCTCTCACCCTCTTAAAAGCCCTTCTCCACGTGGCCCCTCCCTTCCACTTCCTGTCAGCTAGTCGCTGACTGGGCTTCCTGACTGCAGGTAAATTTTATTTAATCAAGCAAATATAATATGCTGACACATTTCAGCATTTCATCTTATAATAAAGTATGTGTTTGAATATGACTAGCTATCTGTTATCACTTATAGTTGAGGGTTTTCTTTCTTTCTTTTTCTTTTCTAAAGGGCTTTGTTGTTGTTCAAGTTTTTGGCTCTGGGTTCTTTTAGGAGCCTTGCCATGCAGCTTCCAAATAAATCACTCATGGAGGCTTATTCTCAATTATAGGTATCCAGTCTTAACTTGGCTTGTTTCTAGCCAGCTTTTCTTAAATTATTCCATCTACCTTTTGCCTCTGGGCCTTTTTCTTACTTCTGTAATCTCACTTTCACTCTTACTCCATGGTTGGCTGTGCGGCTGTGTGGCTGGGTGGCTAAGTGGCTGCGTATCTGGGTGGCTAGGCGGTTGGGTGGCTGTGTGGCCAGGTGACCGGGTGGCTGGGTGGTTGGGTGATTGGGTGGGTGGGTACCTGGCCTCTTCTTTCTCCACCCTTGATCTTGCTCCTTCTTCATGTTCACTCCTGCGTCTCTCTCTTCTACCTCCTTCCAGATTTCTCCTTTTATTTATTCTTTCTGCCTGTCAAACCCACCTATCCTTTCTCCTGCCCTGCTATTTAATATTCAATTCTTTATTAGACCATCAGGTGTTTTTGACAGGCAAAGTCTTCACAGAGTTAAAGGCATGAAACATAAACAAGAGTAACACACCTTAAAATAATACTCTACAATACCTGTGGGACATTTTCTTGATTCATGATTAATGTAGGAGGGCCCGGCCCATTGTAGGTGATGCCTCCTCGGGCAGGTGGTCTTGAATTACATAGGAAAGTCATCTGAGATTGCCAGTGACACTCCTCCATGGCCTCTGCTTCAATTCCTGTCTTGAGTTCCTTCTTGACACTGTGATTGGGATGGTCAATTGAAATAAACTCTTTCCTCCCAAAGTTGTTTTTGGTAAGGGTGTTTAGTAACAGCAACAGAAATCCTAAGACATTTCTGTTAGAGCTAATTTAAATAGGATATATCCCCTGATAGAACTGTACAATGTTAAGAAACTATTTTTTGGTATAAAAGTAAGTGAAAATAGGCTAAATGATATGATTCCCTGTGTTTTTATAAGCTCTAAACATAGGAAGGAAATATAACAATATATTAAGTCTTATCTCTAGGTGGTAAAGTTGTTAAGTGCTTTCCAAAAGATTTTCATTTTCCATGCTTTAAATTAAAAATACTTTAGAAATAGCTTTCAGTTTAAAAAGAGGTCCAAACATTAGACATGTGTACTTATTCTTACAGGATTTACACAGGCCCAGTCTATGTTTTTATCCTAAGCTTTACCGTGGTGACATAAGCATAGCTCTGTCCCTAATTTTGAAGAATCCGTGTGAGGAACAGCAAGACAAGGCAAGGTAAAGACATCGCCACTTGCAGTCAGCTGTGTGGGTTTGAGGTGTTTCTGTTTCATCCAAGGAACTCACACACACTGTGGTTCACAGGCAAGCAAAGGGTGAGTGAGCACACACTCCTGCAGAGGGCTGCTCTTCTGGGCCGGAAGTCCCCACAGAATTTGCACACATGTCCGTAATGTTTCACAAGCCTGCTCTGTCTCTGTGCGAGCTCACTATATCCTTCCTCAAGGTCAGCTGCAATTCCCAGCATCCCCTTGCGAGGCTCATGGAAGACACATGGAGTGGCCACAACTCCTCTACTAGGATTCTGTTATGCAGGGATGAGCCTTTGATTTATCTCCTTCTTGGAACACCAGGGCTGCTCCTCACAGTAACTCACACCCACGGGGTTTCTGCCTCTGCGTTTGAAGCATTTTCTGCTTGTCTCTCTCCCTCTCCAGTCTTTTCTCGGCCCTGCAACAGTTGGCCCCACCAGGACTATTCAGACAAGTCCTACAGCAGTGGACAGATCACGGGAGTGAACCAACCTCAAGCTGCAGAAACTTGTGTCTGACCTCAGAATGGTGCAGAAGTAGAATAGACAGGCAGCCGTGTGAAGGACCCACCTCAGACCCAAAGACAAAGAGCAGAGAGACCATCACCACCCTCTCATAGGGCACACCCCACCCCTTGGATTTGCAGGGGGACAGAGTGTCCCTTCTACCAACAGTCCTTATCTCCTTAAATATCCTACAGTTTAATGCTTTTATGGCTTCCCTACATCCCTTGGTGCAATCTGGTGTTTTCCACAGTTGAGCATAAACACACTGAGTTTGCTTGTCTGGAACTGAACACGAACATGAAGGACAATCTCCACAACACCTACTCTCCCCACTGTCCCAAGTCAGCACTGTCTGGTAGAAGCCTCGGTTTGTGGCAATCGGCACTTGCCTTTCCTGTTTCGACAACCTTTACACCCGGCTTCTGGAGAGAACTTTTGGGAAATCTGGTTGGAAGCATGGACCTTTGCAGCCCATTATTAGCACATCTCCCTAGTCCATTATTAGTACATGTCACCAGCTCCTTACTTCCTATTCTCTTTTCCAATTCAGTCTTGGCCACCTTTGAGCCCACCTCTTACCCTGCAGGTCAGTCCCCTGCACTCTGTCACTGTGGCCAGGACACACCCTCTACTCTGGCTTCTTCCTCTCTTCAGTGCATAAAAAGAGGCTCATGTTCCCAAAAGGCAAGTCACTCAACCTTCCCAGGCCTCGATTTTCCCTTAAATGAAATGGGAATAATAATAATAATATTATCTCACAGTGTTATGAGAATTAAGTCAGTGTTTATAAGGTCCGTCTAGCAGTGCCCAGGCTGATCTAGTATTAAATAAATACCAGCCATTATTATCCTTCATCTGTACTAATACAACGGTCCATGCCCCAACCTGTTCCTTTCTGCTCCATTCAGTTACCAAAGCCCATCCTCTAAAATGCAATTTTAACTGACCTTCTCCTTATAAATGTCTATCAGCAAAACTTCTTAACTGGACCTATGGGATTTCTTTCTGCCACTCTTAAAAGTCCTTATGTTTCTATCCTCATGGGTTTTTGAAACTTGACTTGAAAACCCTCTGACCCCTGCCTCATGTTCCTCTTATCCTGTGCCCTTCACTCTGTCTGTGCTGCCTCATCCCCAGAACTTAAAGCAAGAGTCTCCTAGTGAGTGTTCCAGCCTATGCTTGGAGTGCAGCCTTGTAAAGCCCTTACCTCTACCCCAAGGCAATAATGCTGGAGGTGCCCCATGCTGCAAGCCCACAGCACTGGCTCAACTCTGCATACAGCACCCATCCCAGGTGCTGTTCATGCTGGACTCTTCCAGGCTACAGAAGGAGAATCTAACATACCCCTGCACTGTGCCAGCACTTGGAAACCTTTACTTAATAGAAATCAATAAATTGAAAAGATTTTCACTTTTCTTTGATATCAATATCAATTATAGCACCTCTTCAAAGTACTGGAAAAATAATCATGATTGATTTTTCCTTGTTCGAGTTAACTAAGAGGAACTTCTCAAGAGACACTTCACTACCCCATTAATCTTCTATTAATAATTTTGTTATGAGCCCTCCGCATCAAAAGTTGTTTCTTTTCCACTCAAAATCCGAGCTGAAGATTCGTCCACTGTTTACTTATTACTCTAGTCAGGAAAGCTACACACAGGAACCTAACTGTGGTACTAACACTATCACTTTGCTGAGCCTGAACCCAAGCAAAACAAGACAGCATATGGACTATGGAAATATGGGATAAACGATACCAAAAAAGGTAAGGCTCTAGGCAATGGCTGTATTTGGGGCATGCTGGAGGGGAAGCAGCTGTAGGAATTATCAAGAGTAAAGTCATGCTCGGCCTCTCAAGTTGGGTAGTTGCTACCACACTTTGTAATACTCATGTTCAGTATATCTATTCCTTTTTAAAATAGCATGTATTGACGTGTGTTAATGCACATACGTTTATTATTACTAACACTTCCTTTGCGGGGAGAAAGCAATGATTATTGAGTGACTGAAAAATTTCTTCATAACATCTTTGTGAGGTAATTCCAAATACTGGACTAGTGCATATGGAATAACATGCCCATGTCTCACCCTACTTCAAATAACTTCCATTGGCACCCCCTAAAAGCCCATTCTACACTATGAGGGTCTTAGAAGGCTAAGGCACATCAACTACATCAGTGGGATCCCTTGCCACCTGACTTCTGGGAGCACCCAGCCAACAGCAAGCAGGAGGACAGAGGAGAGGCAAGTACGATCATTCCATCAAGACCCTGTCCCCATCCTACAAGGAGTCACTATGCACTGGAGGCATCTCTCCCCACAATGCATGGCCCTTTAAGACTAGAAAGACTCACATTGCCCTATAGCTGAGGCTTCAAATCTAGGTATTTTCCTTCAAGCTTCCTCTCACCTTTATAAGCTGCCCCTCAACGTCATCTTGCACTACACAAGCTGAGGACACGTGTTTCCTGAGGGCAAGTGATGGAACTGTGTATATGGTACCTCTCCACCCTTTTCTGCAAAGGTTGGCGTGACTCTAAGAAAGATGGTAACTAACAATGGCGGTGACTGCTGTGGTTTTATGATCCTTAGCCATATAGTAGAACAGTATTGGCTGTTTGGGATGCTACAAACAGCTAACAAAAGGGCTCTTAACTGATATTGCTGAAAAATATGTGTGCAATGTGGAAACTGTAATAGAAACGATAAACCTTTAACACAGGCAACAAAATAAAATTAAAATGGCTTTTAAAACATAATTTTTAGGCAAATGTAAATATAAATGGTGAGCTACTGTTCTTACTGGTCTTGGTTCCTGGCCTTTCATCACTTTGATATCTCCATGTACCTTCTTTTAATTGGTGGTCCAGAACCAAGGACAAAGGACAGGGCAGAACAGCAAGTATCTGTGGTAGCGATGCTTTGGGCAGCCCCAGCTCCCTGGTACTAAAGACAGCAGCAGGAAACATTTCCAGTTCCCTCTGCTCTTCCTTTACCTGTCTTCCTGGTCCTTTCTGCTTATTAATTTTTTTCAGTGATGCAGCACAAAGACAGCCCTGGCTTTATGCCCAATTTATCTCCTTTGGAGTCAATAGAAGAGATGCAAATATTATCAAATAATAAGCTACAAATAAGGGCACTTTAGTTTGACTGGCATTAAAGAATAACCCACCCTAGTTTCTTGTCATCTCTCCTGGCTGATATGAAACTTCCATTTCATGACACAACACTCAGCATCTTGGCAGCATTGCCAGGAGCAGAGTTGATGGCAGTACAGCATTTGGTACCTTAGGAGCAGCAAAAGATGATCATGACAACGTGGGATGATGAAAAGGGACAATTTGCTGTGACAGAAACAGCCTTTACTCGCTACCTCAAGCATACAGTCAGCTGCCAATAATCCACACCGTAGGCAATGCCTGGACATCTGCTTACTCCTGGCTTTGCATTTTTCAATGCTCTCTCTCAGTTCTGAGGGACGTTCATCAGCTGATCACATCTGAGATTTTCCTTTCCACTACTTTTCCATACATGTAACTACAGCAGATAGCACATCATAAGGACAGTAAAAGGTTAGCTAAGCATATGGCGGGTGACTGTGAGAAAAGATACCATGAGAGCTTGTGGTGATTCCCATCTAGGGCCTGGATCACAGTAGACACTCAATAAGTATGCGCTGAGGTCAGCGAGTGGAAGGGAGGGCTTTTCAGGTCTTCCACGACCTTTGATTTGTCAGAAGAAGATGCCTACAGGAGACTCAGGGTATGGATATCCAAACTCATCAGAAGCAAGATGAGAAAATACCTCAACGAGTCAAGAAGGGCCCTAAAGAGTAACTTAGAACTGACCTGAACTGTTACAACTTTCATAGATCTCTGGCCTGAGGTAAGGCCACAAAAGTCTCACCAAGAGTCTTAGGAGACCAGAAAGCAGTTGTCTTGGGCCTGAAGATATAGACAAAATAGAAGGCAATGAGTTACTTAGAGAGCCAGCGTCTGCTGGTTTGAGATCCTGGATTTTATGGGGTCTATCTTTTCCAGTATCACAGCAACCTAGAACTGAGGACCGAAGAGAGACTTGGAAACACAATCCTGTGTCGATTCAGGAGAGCCATTCTTTCTACATTCCTAACGGAAAACTGTCCAGTGTCCAGTGACCATACTAGAGGCAGAGCAATGCCACAGGGCAGCTCCCCGGTGGGCAGGCTCTTCCCATGAGTCCTGATCTCACTCGCACTAGGGATGCACCAGTAAATTATCGGGATCCTTCCTCCTCAGGCTAGAGCCTCTGACCAAGTCAAGGATTGTTTCTCTTCTCCCATTGGTAGATGCCATAATGTGGTTACGTGGACAGCACTCGGCCTGGTGTGTGAGACTGCAGAGTTGAATTCAGTGGTCTTGACATTGCAATCCCTGTGCAGCAGACAGCACTACCATTCATTTCTAGTTATTGTGACTGTAGATAATCATCTTTTTGAAAACAGGCTGCTCCCTTAAAAACCCAGATCCTCTACCTCTCGGCTTCCCTTTCTGTTCTGTCTTCTCCTAGCTGCTCCACTTTTGGGATACACTATAGCCATATCTGCACTGCCCTTTACCATTACCAGTTTGGATTATTAGGGAAATAGCCAGGCTTCTCCCACTTTCCTCCTGTTAACCATGAATCCTCGATCTGCCTGGCATATGAGAGTCACTAAATACTAGTTAAATAATAAATAAGGGCATTAATAAATGAGTATCAAATGTCACCTACAGATTTGAACACACCAGCCTGTAATTTGAGCACACCCCATCTCCAAACTGAAAATCATTCTTTCAGCATCCTGGACCATGACTCAGGATCAATAATTTCTTTTCATCAGAACCATCCACCCGATCTAGCTTCATTTCACACCCAAAGCCACAACTAGGCAGAGGAGCAGCACACTGAAGTTCCCGGTTTTCCTACTACATGTCATGGTCTTGAGAATAATATTGTTGCAGATGTTGTGCCCATGAATGATGGGGTGTGAGCATCCAGCCAAAAGAATTAGGAAATGATTGGTGGGCACAGCTAGTTGGTAGATGGCAGCTGCTGCTCACAATCCCAGTGGATACAGGTCTCCTTGGAGGGAGGTAAAGGGGTCAAGAAACAATTCTTGCTACTGAAGATAAGAACAGCTTTCCTGCCTCCCACACACTGGAAGCTGCAAAGAGCCCTTGTGGCCTGGAGGGGGACACAGTCTGCCACGCTGGAAAGCAGAGAGCAGCATATTGAGTGCCCCTGGCAGGCAGCACTATCACCTCTCCTTTGTTCTCAGGACCTTCCTCTCAGCCCCTCTTGGGTTTAATCTTTTTCTTTCTTAATTGCTTCCAGTCCATTTTGTCCCAGTCTTTGCTTAACAAATCAGAATGAAGGGAAGTGTTCTTCTCCAACTTTTCAGCTTTTATTCTAAAGAAAAGATGAGCCTGTCTGAGCTCTAGAGATGCCATGAACACAGAGGAAGAAAAATGCATCCTTTGCATCTCCTGGGATTCTAAATGAACTGAGTCTATCATAAGTTCCCACAAAAACTCCTCCAGTAAATTGCTTCAGAGAATGCCTTGTCTCACACCTACTAGTGTACTTGGGGAAGGCGCCTTTTAAGACTGCTTAGACCTCCAAGGCTAAATTACCAAATCATATAGCACAATCACGGCTTATTTCAACCACCTCCTTGCTCAGAGTCAGAGGGAATAGTTCTCTCTAAAGACCTCCAGGCTATTTTATTCTTTAGCTCACTCTCACACACTCATATTTTAAAAGTTCTTTGGGTATAATCCAAAGCTCTCTCATTGGAGCAGAAGACCCCCCGGATATCATCATGAAGAAAAAAAGATCCTTTCCTGCATCTGTTTGTTTATAGCCTTCTGCTCAGAGCTCCCCAGGGCTTGTCATTCCATTCAACATGTGTCTTAGCATGTGATACTCTTCAAAACCCCCTTTACAACCTGCCCATCAACATCCACCAACCCCTTCATATTTCCTCCCCTTGAGCTTTCTGAAATGTGCTGTTCAACTCACTTGAAACCTGCTTCAAGAACTTAATCAGCACATTCAAAAATATCCCAGGTCTCCTCGCAGAGGCAGAACAGGATTTATAGCTCCTTTGACTAATTTACTAATTCCCATAAAATGAAAATTCTGAAAGCCCAAGGCAACAACTCTTATCTGCCATGACCAACACTCCACAGATACCCACTCTGGCTAAGAGAAAGAAAACAGCAGTCTGAGTAAGAAATGAGTACCAACCAGCACTGCAGTCAGGAGGGGCGTGTCCCTGGCAAGTTCTGCAGCATCCCTGAGAACCACTCACATCCAATGTCAGCCCTATCCCTAAGCACATATTTAAAATGACATATGTATTTGTCCAGACTATTGCTAAGGGTGCTTCTGGTTTTCATATTCTAACTAGTCAAAGGCAGCTTCCATCCCTGCTCAAAGACATAGACCATGTCTATGGCATGTTCTTTACCAGATACCTCTAGAGTAGCATTCAGACGGGTTTCCCAATCTTTCATTATCACCCTTTGCCCTGAAGGAGCCATTTACACTCCCAATATCTCTATCAGTGAAACTTGATATCACACAGGTATTACATATATCATGTGTGTGTATGTGTAAGAAAGAGAGAGAGAGAGAAAAAAAGAGATTTATACAAAGTGATACTCATTTGCTGTCTCAATAATCAATCATTACACTCCTCTTCAGCAATATTACCCTGCTTGAGAAGGCAGGGCTAACATTGAACTATGTGCTACTTCTAGGTGAGTGACCCAGAGAAGTTATTTGCTCCCAAATCCAAGGGCCATACATCTATTCAGAGACTCTAAAAGTAACTACTATGTAAACTGCAGTGGCTTAGCCAGAAGTTTTCATGAAAGTAAACAGCAGCTTTCTCCAAGGCAGGCTAAGCTATCTCCTGTCACAGGCCCCAAACTACTCCTTTTAGCGTGGGATTCTCACCTCTGCCCACAGTTACCACTTCCAGATGAATCCCAGCAGGAACAATAGGAAAAATGGGAATGCAGTGAACAATGGCTGACGATGTTCCAGGAACAATCAGAATCCAATCCAAGGGCCCCTGGCAGGCACCGTGGCTGTCTCAACTCACTGGCACCAGCTCAGCTAACCCTCCCTACAGATGGTTCCCCTTCACCTTACCTTGGCACGCTGGCCAAATACGTCACAAGTTTCCGCAGATCTTCCTGTCTTATTCTGTCATGATTGCTTCGGGCAGGGAAGGTCAGGATGGGTCCACCTCGCTTATCACGGCCCCCTAGAGGGAGCAAGAGGAGGGAGTTTAAGAAAAGCATCCAGAAAAGTCAACCACAGATGAAAAATAAAGAACAGGCTACAAAATTCCCAGAGAAATCAGAGCAGGTAGGAGCTACGTGAAGGTAAGGTGTACGGCTTTGGGCAAGTCTCTTTAGATTTCTGCTGCCTCATCTATAGATGATAAAAATGATGATGAGCACATTGTAGGGTTGTTGCAAGGCCTGATGAGACAGCAGGAGGAGGCACACTATGAGAAGGAGCACCCTCTGCACATGTGAGATGATTACACGTGTTGTAACTGTCCGTGTTGAGAAAACAAACTGAGCAGAAGTGCTTTGTCCTAGAAATTTAACCTCTAGGTACTTCTCTCTGCAGACCCCAGCAATGCAGGATCATGCTCTAGGAGCTGACTGTGTGGAAAGCCTCAGAGGCGTCAGGATGGCATTTCCAGGAGCTTTCCAGACTCATCTAAGATTCACTGAGAGTTTTCTACCCAGCCCATAGGCCAGCTCTATCCACTGGCTGCCTGTGGTGCCACCTGTTACATATGATGGAGAAGTATACGAGTCCCATTAAAAATATGTATGCTCAGGGTCTAAAAACCACATATGAAGAAAGCTAGGAGAAGTAGACCAAAACGATAATCCCCGCTTTTATTAGGGCAGGCTTCAAGACGGCTACTAGTTCTTTCCAAATTTCCTCTTTGCTATTATTATATAATTTAAAAGTTCATCCATGCACAGGCACTAAGATTACAAAGCAGACCACGTTTCTCAGAGGGGTTTGATGGCATTGAAAGTGAAGGGCAGTGACTATATCCACACAGCACACCCATCTCTGTGGTGTGATCATGGATGCCCACCTGCATCTCAGACATTCACTGACATCCCCACAGTGGGAACCAAAGAGGACTTAATGGGAGGAATACGGAGCATATGGCCATAGCACCATAGCAATCCTAGAAAGAAGCCTACACGAGCACATTTACAAAATGATCTTCTTTATTTCTGAGTTGCTCAAGTCCCTCCCAAGTGTGAGCTCAGACTTCCTATAGTCCTGGAGCACACAGGTGTCGGGGGAGGCTTGGAAAACTGTGAATTCAGAATATCCTGAAGGACAAAGAGACTTCAGAAGGAGGACGCCAGGTAGATGACTTCATGAATAAAGTGTCTTCTGTGTGCATGCCAGGACTTCAGTTCAGATTTCCCAACACCCCCATAAAATCTGACATGAGCTATGACCCTAGCATTTGGGAGACAGAGACAGATCCCCTGAGAACTTAATGATCCACTAGTGTAGCCAGTTGGTGAACTAGATGAGATCCAAGCCTGTATTTCCAAAAATAAGGTGGAGAGCAATTGAGGACACACTTGGTGTTTACCTCTGGTCTCTGTATATGCATGCATGTGTGTAAGCATCAAAATATACATGCACACGTACACAGACACACACACAAGTCAGACACACAGATACAGACAGACACACATACATACAAACACATGCACACACAAGCACAGACATACAGACACGTACACACACAGACACACAGACAGACAGATAGACACACACACACACACACACACACACACACACAATTGGAGGAGGCTGTAGGGTCAAAAGGATTAAACAAAATCCACTGAGCAAGCCCAGCATCCAGATTCCTCTCTACCCCAGCAGGGTGGATTTGTGCAGATACAGAGAGCTGAGCCACAGGCTCCTCAACTCCAGACCTTTCATGCTCCCAGCCCTTGCTCTTTGTATTGATGGCCACCTTGATCTCATACGCCTTGGGAGGAGACTTTATCTCCCAATTGTGATCTATGATCCACAGGAAGAAAGGAAACAGAGGGTTAGAGAAACAGGTTCTCAGCAGCTAGAGGGATCTCAGACATCCTTCTCTGCTAGACTCGATCTTATCACCCTAAGCATTTTCACTCTTGGAGTGGTGTGTGTGTGTGTGTGTGTGTGTGTGTGTGTGTGTGTCTGTGTGTGTGTGTGTGTGTGTGTGTGTCTGTGTGTCTGTGTGTCTGTGTGTCTGTGTGTGTCTGCGTGTCTGCGTGTCTGACACAACTGTTAGTTTTCTCCATGACCTTCCATGGGCACCTTGTTAGTAGGATCATGATGAACAGAGACTCATGGGCAAAAGGACTGGTTTGTATGGTCCCCATTAACATCACACCAGTACTTATCTTTGAGACAGGAGTTTCAGAATCACAGCTGGAGGTAAGATTCTGAGTATGGAGGGGGCCTCCAAAGGTGGGCGATTGCCTCTTTTGTCTCCAAAGGTGTCTCTTTAGTATGGATCAAGCAAGAACAGGCAGCAGGATCAGTCCTAACTTTCTTCAGAATGAGAAAGACATCCGAGAATAAAGAGGATGAGTAAGTATGCAGGAGGAGAAGCATCATGCTGGGAAGCAGGGACAGTGAATGGAACGCGGCCTCACGGTGGACAGAAGATGGAGGGCCTGACAGCTTATAGGACTGTGCCTTTCTCTCTAAGGCAGGCTACAGAACCCGGGAGGAGGAGAAAAGATAGATAAGTCATGGAGAATGACAGCTGAGCCTGCCCCAGAGCAAAATAAGAGGCCAAAATCACCTTTCAAGGTCAAGAGCAGTCCATGGAATGGGGATGATAAGGGAGTTAAAGATAGGTGTGGAGAGGCAGTATCTGCTGAGCCCCCTTCTGTGACAGCAGAGTAGAGCTAATGAAGAGTGTGCGTGAGACAAATGTGGTGAGGGTGAGAATTGCTCTGCTACATCAAGGGATCCCAGAGAAGAGGGATCTTTTGCTATCTATTCTGTCAACTATCGGGGGGAACAGAAAGGTCAAAGGTAAGAGACCATCAAGACAGCATGAAGTTCAGAGGCTAAGATCATGGATTGCCACAGTAGGACAAAGTTAGATTCTGGTGTCCAGAGGCTGAGCATCCATGAAACTGTATCTGATCACTGAGATGGATGTTGACATTAGAAGGTGATTAGAAATGGAGCACGGTGCTCCAACGCTAAAGTCACTGCTTATTAGGTGAGAGGAAACATAGCCATGTTTAAAACATCACAGATGGTCGATATTCATGGATAGCACCATTTGCTTGTCCTTGCCCTTTACCTACCTATGCAAGGCTTTCGTGGTAGGGGGCAAACAGGAAAAGGATGCGGAGAATGAGGGTGGGGTGGTTGGGTGTTCTAGAATGTCAATGGCTCTCCTTCCATGCAGACAGGAAAGCAGAGCTGGGGAAGGAGGAAGGTCCAAAGTGAGAGACATTGATTCATTGACTAAAGTAGGGGGAAGGCTCACACTCCGAGAAGGCACCAGGCTCCAGTTAGGGTAGCATACGGAAGGAGCGTGGGAGGGAGACACATCTCAGGAAGTATACCAAAAGTTGAATTCACATAACAATAGCTCTTCAAGATTTTAATGTATTCACACACATTTTTAAAAGGAATGAGGTTGTTTTGTAGTTGAAAATGCCAGGTTAGACTAGATGAAGTTGGTTATTGTAGGATTTTACAGGGCTTTAAAATGTTAATGTGCTTTGATGGATGGTCCAAATCAACAAGAGCGGCAAGACTAACACTCAGCAATCCCCAAATTCCTCTCCTCATCTTTAAAGATCATCTTATGGAACACACTTTGAAACACTGGGGTCCAGAATATAGAAGGTTGTCCCCAGTAGCATTAGGGCATCAGTGGAAAATGATGGCAAGGGATCCAAAGCCAGAGAAGAATCACCAGGAGGTGGTCAAAGGCAGAGTGTAAGCATGTGAAGGTCCTACACAGGAGGGCTGAGTAGAAAGAAGAGAGATGGGTATGGTGGGTAGGAGGCCAAACCCCGGCTGTGGGCTATGGAGCATGAAGGGCAGGACTGGGACAATAAAGGTAACACCAAGGGACAGACATAACCACTGTAACACACGCCCACATGCCTACATGCAGAAGTGGTTGGGCTGCCCTGGCTTATTCCAGATGTCCGTTGTCATGGCAACAAGCTTTCTTTCACCTGGCCAAAGCTGAGATGCTGGCAGAGGAGGGTGGGCACAGCTAATGGTCTGTTTCTCTGCCTACCAAGCTCCTTGCTTTGCTCTTAGAATGAAATTCAACTGCTACACTGCAGTATTTAACCGGCGTGGGATGGGAAGAGGGGTCTCTACTTGGTGTATTTTTGCACTTTGCTTCCTGATTCAGATTGTATAGAACAGGGAGATAATATTTGTTTTTCTTTTCAGACACAGTCAGTTGTCATGTACCAATCACCCTCAGTGCCCTTCCCAGGCATGAAAGGGCAACGTTCGCTAAGCCCAGAAGCTCCTGACAAGCATGGATGAGTCAAGCTTGGCTCATGCAGGTACACAGCAGTGAATGGCACACTGCCAGGCCCTTTACACCCTCTGGGAAGTTCCTACCTGCCCCATTCTTGACTGCTTTCCTGGCAAACTGTTTCCATGAGTCCTACAAAGGCAACTTCCTATCTCTTTGTGAGCTTCCCCAGGCCTGGCTGGGCCCCACTCACATTCAGTTGACTGTACATAGGGGAAATGAGCCATAAACAAGGAGACAAGGGTCCCTGTGTCAGAACATGTCTGTCTTCATAGTCCCTGATGGATGCTGAACAAGATGGTGTCAGAAGCCGTGGGCTAAATCTAAAAAGGCCATAAAATCAAAGGACGTGGGCTGTAGGCCTAGGAGCTGAGGTATGAAGCCAGAGGCACATCAATGCAGAGACCAGCAAGACTTGAATGCAGGGACTTTGCACAATTCACTCAGCACTCCAAACCCTAGCTTACTCTGAGGCTTGTTGCATACATGCGTCTGTGCTGAAATCACACCATAGGGTCCTCTTGAAGGTTGTTCTGTTAGATGTCTCCGTATCTTTAGTAAGGAAGGACTCCGTACTTAACTCACTCACAACAGGGAAAGGTAGCTTGTGGATCTCTGTTGTCTTAACTGCATCAACTGTGAGAAAATAGCGTTCCATCAACTGCTGTGGAGTGCACCTATCTCACAAAGGCTCCTGGGTACCTAGCACATGCCTGCCTCCCTTCCCATACCACACTGACTTGCTGCCCTCTCTCCCTTCTGGTAAGGTCAAGACAACTAAAACATGGTTTCCTTTTCCACAGAGGACCCCCCCCCTCCTCTCCCCTTCTCTCCACTATGGTTGGAGCTGAGCCAGCAGTGCCTGTGGGGTTAGTCATTATACTACGGGAGCATGCTCACTCATGCCCTTCCCACTCATGGAGACAAGCTGAACTCTGTAGAAATAAAGGTTCTGTCTACAAGGTGTAGCACCAGAGCGTCTCTCTCAAGATAAGGCCTCCTCTGGGATGTTCCCACTGTCACCACCCAGCTCAGGCCCAGGGTCTGCCAAGTTCTGATCCAGAAGGACTTCCGTTCAGCTGCCAAGTTTGTGACGTCATTCACAACAAACATTTTACGTAACCAAACAAACACAGCCAGGTTCTAATCAAACGATTTACAAGAAACAGTAGTTGGCTTAAGGTTGCTGATAGCCCAAATTACATGCTGTAATGTGGTGTATAAGACAGGCTTGGGGAGAAGTGTAAAATAAATATTTGGAAGTTACCATTCAGAAAACAGGACAACAAAAGCTAACAAGTAAACTAAGAGAAAAACTTGAGAACGCAAACACTTAAGTTCCATGAGCTAAGAAAATAGATAAGGAGAGGCCAAAACTAATTTTAATCTTTTGTCTATGACCCACTAAGAAACAACAGATAAACCCTGGGAAGGATGTGGAGTGGATTCTCGCCTCCTGCTGAAACCCTCTCACAGTGCCACAGTGGCCAGAGGGTGAATCAGGCAGCAGTACGTGAGGTGTGTGTGGACCTGCCTGTTGTTGCAAAGATCCTCTAGGGTCTCCAGGTGAGATCAGAGCCCCTGTGCCGGTCACTATAGGGAGGAAGCAGCTGCTGCAGACCTAACTTCCAAAGTTTCTCCTCTCCCAGGTCCACAGAGGTAAGAATGATCACACATGTACACACAGCTCAAGTATGCAGATACTCACCAGACACAAAGGCCACTTTCTCCTTTAGGATAGGAAGCACATCGGAAGCTTTCAAACCATCATTCCGAAAAGACCCTGTGGGATGACAAAACAGAAACAGAATAAAGTTGTCTGCTACCAGTTAGGTCCCGAGGTTCGGCTCTGTCTCCCAGATCCATCATCTGGGCGAGTGCACATCTGTAGCTCAGTCCAACACAGGGAACATCCCTATTGCGATGGGGTTAAAGCCATCTTCTCATGGACCCCTTTCAATAGAGGACAGCACAAGCCACTTCTCTGCTGTGTACAAGCCCCAAGGACAGCACTGGCAGCCCTGTGGTCGTTGAGTGAATTGAAAATGACAAAATGTTTTTAAAGCATGTTTGTACATCGAGTGCCTAGCACAGTGTCACATGGACAGCATGTAGTATATGTGAATATCAAAGTAGTTTAAAGGATCCTAGGTGACATCTTCTTGCAGATAATATGTTAGACTTCATTTTACAAATGGGAAAAATAACCAACAAAAATCTAATAGCTGGAAGCAAAGTTGGTGGTGATAGCCCATACCCAGCCCCAGCCTGATGTCACCTCCAGTCCCCCGTAGAAAGGAATCTCTATAGAAAGGAAGAAGGGCACTTTGTCTGGTGATTTAAGTCTTCTTGGTTGTAAAATCTAGGGTCTAACCAAGTTCCTATTGGGGGCTGGAGGCTCACGGAACTCACCCAACCTGGAAAAGATTCACCTAGAAAAACTGTAGTCTTGAAAGTAAAGGGCAACCTAGCCCATATGAGGAGTATGGGGAGGACCAGCTTTCACACATACACAAAACCCCAGGCTAGTCCACTGTGACCCTGGTAGTTAACTCCAAAGCCTTATAAGAACTCTGAAAGAGAATCACCCACACCCATGCCCTTGGAGCTGTGAGTGGGGTCTCTGCTGAGTGCCACCATCCCACAATAGATCTCACGAGCAAGCAGCTCTGTCAGCTCAATGCTATAGAGCCAGGGACCTCGGGGACAGGGTTCTAGCACCTTTGCCCACATGCTGTGAGGCCAAGTCTGAAGTCTAAAAAGGAGAGGTGGCATGTAGGACAAGTTTGTCTCTACCTTCAGTCTCTTGACATCATATGAATTTTACCAACAAACCAGGAATTAGTTCACTGGCCCAAAGAAGAGGAAATTTCATGCCCCATGCACACCCAACCAAGGGAGAGAAAGCGGTGTTTCCAAGGTCAGAGGCCATAATCTAACCTCAATCAAATCTTCAGTGTCTGACCATTTCATCTCTTCTTTTTCATGTTTGCCTGATGCAGTGAACCTTTTATTAAGCAGTTCTATCTCTTCAGAAGTTGACACAGTATGATGTGGAGTTAATAGCTGCAGGCTCATTGAGCTACAGTGAAGGAAAAAGGTACCCTGGCAAAGAGTTCTGACTTCAAAGACGGAGGCCTTCTTGTGTACCTCTTGGTTTCCTCAGATAGCTAGCGCAAACCTTATCTCCCACACCAAAAACTATTACATCTCATCGAAGAGACTAGTTAGCATCAATTATTACAAAATTTACAAATAGCTCCTATGGTTTGCTTTCTTTTCTTCCTCACACAGCAAGAAAACGTTTGAGCTTCTCAGCCATCTTTAACTGATAACATTGCAGTATATCAAAAAGCTTATTTCTACAAGGGAAATGTATTTCTCCGTTTTAAAATACTCTCCTTACATCATTATTCATTATTGCGATTAAAAACCTAAAATAAAAAATAAATTCTATCCTGCCCTTTTCCAGATTGTTTACAAGTTCAGAGGAAGCCAGACCTGATGTTGCAGGCCTATAACCCCAGCTATTCAGGTTGCAAGTTCAAGGCCAGCTTTGATAACTTAGTGGAAGGACTGGGTATATTATGTCCAAACCCTTCTCATCTGCTGAGAGAGAGGCTCTAATCTCATCCTTCTCTCCCTCCCTTTTCACTCAAGGTCCAGATCCTGAAGGGTAGTAGGCCATTTCTCCATGCAGCTAGTAATAATGAGCTCTGGTAAATGTCAGTCTTGAGCTGACCTGAGGATTCCTAGGTGTTCCCTTCCCCAGCCAGTTCAGACTGTGGCTGGACTATCTGCCTGACTGTGTGCCCATCTCAATAACTCCCAAAGTACCCAGAATTACTAAATCCATTACTAGGAAGTAATCATTCCCAACAGCGGCCTCAACAAGATTTTTCACATTATAAAAGCATTTGCTTAGGGGTCTTATAAAATAAAACTTTCCTTAGTGGTTTAAAATAGTTTTTCATTTGCCAAAAATTGAATTACAAATAACTTTCAACAATACATGCATTATGTAAAGCCAGGTAGAGCTAAACTAATTAGCCAGTGGCTTAGAAATTGGTGACCTTGCATATAAAACCCATTTGTCCTGGCTGAAGAGCCTATGTATGAATTCCTCAAGGGCCCTTGTGAAACCAGATGTTAGAATATATAATAAAGGGTAAGTTCATTGACCGCTAACTCAAACAGGACCAATGAAATTGGAACATGTTTTCACTATCAGGTACACCTCCTGGTAGACTACTGGTAAATGGTCAATAAATATTTAATGAAAGAATAAATGACTGGAAATCAGCCCTTCCTAAAGCAAAGTGCACAGGGTCAGCAGCCTCACCTGTCATATAAACACTAGTGATATCTGAGTAGATTGATCTCCAGGGTGTCTCTCAGCTCTAGTGCTCTACAGCTTTCATATTTATCAGCCTTAACAATCAGATCACTATCAAAGCAACATGTTTGAAAGGATGGATTGGAAGAAAATTCTTTATTCGGTCTCACTATGCTTTGTAAATTTAGAACAACTCCCCCCTGGCTTCCTAGCCCATTCTTTCTTGGGATCAGATGGGGACCGGAACTGTTGCCAAAATGGAAGAAAAGTGACAGGAGAACTCTGTAAGTACACATGCTTTGCAGGAGGCAGCTTGCACCACAAATGCTATTTCTGACACAAAGTGTATCTGGTAGCCTTATTAGGCTGTGAACACTAGACCAATGGCAGACAAACTGCAGAAACAGTAGATCCATTACTACCTCTATAGAAGGCCTGAGAAAACATAAAGGCCCCTAACTCCTTGGAAGGGAAAATAAAACAAGTCAGCTGGAACCCTTGTAGACCTGACCCAGTGTGGGAGTTGTGCTTTCTCTTAAGGACAAAGGCATGCTTGGCTAGCTTTCAGTGCTAAGCCCACCACATTCATGTCCTGCTGCTGTCAGAATTACAAGCCTGCTGTTCTGTTAATTAGCAAAGTTTAAACACTCTGCATCTATTAAGGAAGTAAAAATTACCACCACTATCTCCCAGGACCCTCCAGTTTCGGTCTCCTCCCAGCCCTGTGTCATTGCCCCACACCTTGAGCAACATGCTCACATTACTGCCTGTTCCTCCTCACTGCTTCACATATGTAAAACACCAATGGTCCTCACTCTGGCACCCAGCCTGTACTTCTGGCCCTAAAGAAAAGCAGAGCTAGGCCTTGTGCCATGGGCCTTGCCCATGGTTTCTTGGGCCTGGGAAAGCAGTGACTCCTTTAAGGAAGCAGAGTGCTTGGGCTCCATGCCAGAAAGCAATCCTGATTGAAACAAACAGAGTGAGCATTTGGTGTTCAAAAGTGTAAGCTGCCAGGAAAGCCATGGATTGCTCTTTATTTCCTTTGGGTTTTAGTCATGCTTCCACAATTTGCACTTACTTAAGAATGTCTCTGTACGGAAGTGGGTCTGAGCCCTATCACTCTACTAAAATAGCAAACTTCCAAAAATGAAGGTTCCCCACCTCCTCTTTCTTCTGTCCCATTGCATTCTGTGCACATGGTGTCCTCAGTGTCCTACGGGTGTACTGTCTATTTCTTCTTGGAAGCCCCTGGACAGTAAGACCCACTTCGTATTTGTTTTGATGTGACCACAGTCTAACACAAGGCTTACCTAGCACATTATATTCAATGATGAGACTTATGTATAGGTGACCCCAGAAGGAGGGAAACATCAGAAACATAGTCACATCAGTGTTGTCTAAATGAGCTCTTAGGGCTCTCAGTAGCAAGACAAACTTACTTTGTACTGTGTGTAAATCAGTGACTTGGTGTCACTTCAAAAGGATTCCTAATAGCCATCCCTAGAGTCTCTCTCTTCACAGTAATGGCCATTACCTACTACCTGGAACTTGATAGAAACATAGGGTCCCAGGTCCCACTCAAGACTCATAGAATCAGAACCAGCATTAGAAGAACCCAGGTGACTCTAATCACATTATGAGGCTGTCACCAAGTCTAATCAAGGATTTGGCTATCAACTCTAAGGCTACTTTGTCTCCTACTAACTCACCACAAGAAGGTTCCTCCCTCCTGCCCAGAGTTTTAGAGAATCGTATCTTAGCTGTAATCCATCACAACCCATGCAATAATAAAAGATTACCCAGAAGATCTGCATTAATATTTAATTTTCCAGGCCATGTCTTGTTTTGAAGGAGCATATTTATAAATCAAGCCCGACCAATGCTCAGAATCTGGTACCTTACCCCATTCCCACATGCAACAAATGTCTTAATCTCACAACAAAAATTCTGTTTCTTATTTCTTGAGATTTGCCTTCATGTTCTCATATTGTCAATGATCCTAATTACAGATCAAAATTCCATCTTTGAGGTGATCCTAAAAGACAGGAGAGCCAACTTCTGCCTCTCTATCCCAGCTGATCCCTGACCCACAAAGCCTTGACCACCAAACAACGCTGGACAAGGAACGGAGAAAGGAAAGGGGCCCACCCAGAGACCTCTACATCCCACAAGCACAGAGTACTCATTTCATGAACGTCCCCCAGTGAGGGGGAGATCCACCACTCTCTGGTAACATACAACCCCAAATACTCAGTGATCATTTCCCCCAATACTGGGTATCTACAAGACTCTCAAGAAACGATAAGATACTAAGATTCTGATAAAGAACTTCATCCTGCCACCCCACGCTCCACCTAACCACACAGTATCCATGCTATCTTGATGATGGGTGTTATCCATCCAGTATCCATGCTACTTGATAATGGGTATTACCCGTCACCAAGGTGTCCTAACAGAAACATGGGTATCATCCTAGACATTCATCTATCCATCACATTTTTCAATGCAGACATTCAATTACATTGACTCTGCCTCTTAAATCTCCCTCACATCCATCATTTCTGTGTGGGTTCCCTGACCTCTCAATCAAGTTCAGTTGGTCCCGGTTGTACCTTATCATTCTTGAACAGCATCTATGTGTTCTCATCTCACTCTTCCTTAACTGATCCTGACATCTATGGGAAAGGACCATATCACGCTCACTGTTCCACCCCACACCTATCACAATGTCCGTCACACAAAAGGACTCAGGAAATACTGAGCCAAACTGAACACACACAGGTTCAGAGAGCTCAGAGGCGAGCTGGAGCTGGATGGTCAGAACAGGCTCACCACGGGGAGGTTGTAGACTGGGACTTGAATAAAAGAAGGGCAGAAGACAGACAGGAAGGGACCCAGGCATTGTGCCATGATGGGTGGAGTTTACTGCTGAACAGAAGTCAGAGAGGACGGTATGACAGGGAGAGCAGAGAGCTTTGTAGTCTGAGTCCCGGAAGCTGGTCCTCAGAGGAAATTGCATGTGTCTTGGGAGTCACAGAGATTTGGGCTGAGCTGCATCAAAGGGCTGAGAAGGGGGGGAAAGAGGCATTTGGCTGGTCCTGGAGGAAAGCTGTGGACCAGAGCAGGGTTTCACCCAGTAGGCTCTGACATCAACCTCCAGGTCACTCCTGATCTGACGAGGCCAGGGGAGATTCAGACACAAGGACAATGGTAGAAGTCTCTTCTGTTTTTTCCCCTAAGTTCCAAGAAAGTCCAGCAAGAAAGGGAAGTGATAGAAGGCGAGCTGACAAGAAAGAGTGAGAACTGACGAGAAAGATGCACGTGCAGAAATGGAGTAAGTCTTTTTTTTCTCTTTACAGATGTGTATGAGCTATTGAGGAAATGGCTTGTTGGGAAATCCCAGCAAATATAAATATATTTCTTGGAACTCTCCTTAAAACAGCTACCACCGAGGCAGGAAGTATGTGCTGAGAGGAATAAATTTGGCAGAGGGGGACAGGGCAGATTCATGTCAACAAGAGAACACAGCACAGCATGGAGCCCCACAGGCCTTTCCCCCGCCTGGAAATGAATCCAGCCCCAGTAAGGCCCAGCCATCTTCTTTATCCTCACCACCCACAAATGTCAAACAGTGCTGGAGACATCCCGTCTCCCTGGCCTGCAGGTATGAAGGAAAAACAGTATGAAAGAATTCTCCTCTCTGGCCATGAAACTGCCAAGCAAAGAGCACTGGGGTCCTCTGCCTGTCTGATTTCAGTGCACATGGAAAGTTGCTAAATACTGAGTTTTCCTAAGCCAAGTGGCCAGATCTTTACACAGCATGAAGCAGCAGCCAGCGACTCGGGAAGATGAGCAAGGTGGGCAGTCTTTATGAAAAGGACATTTACGGCATTTATCTTCTCCCAGCTCTGACATACCTTTGAATATAAGGGACACTTTCTGCACTGAAGTGCAGTGTGCCTTCCTTTAGCACCTTTTCTAACTTTCCATACACCAGGCTGGGCTGGCTGGCTTCTCCCACGTCATGCCTCACTGTCACCCTCCAGAGGGCGGGGCCAGGTGCTTTCCCAAGTGGCTTCAGTGCCTGAAGCACAGTAGGTGTTAACTGCAGGCACTGAAGCCCTTCAGACCCACAGCGCCACTGACTGCTGTGCCTCTTCCTTCCGGGCACCCTTTCTGCTGATTCTGACCTCCACCTTCATCTTTCTCCTCTTCCTCCCATGCTTCCATGTGAACTCTTGTAGTCAATTTCAATATTAACTTCTAAAGTCAATATTCGATAAAAAGTCCTGGCTAATGGGCTACTTTTGAACAGCAGAAATGTGTAATACTTGCCACTGCTAAATTAGCTCTATTAAAGATCACTTACAATTAGCACTTTAAGCATGTGGGTAACACCTCTCTAAGCCTAGCTAATGAGCAGACAGTTTCTGTTTATTCTTCACAATACTTAATATTATCTGGAGTTGAGACCTCAACTGTAATTCACACAGGCTCACTCTCCCTCCCTCCCTCCCCTGAAAAGTTAGCATCCTTGAGTGGAAGGCAAACACCAGACTGTGACCACTTCAGAAGTGCCTCTGTCTATCCACCACTCTGCCCATATTCTAATGGATCCAGGTTATTTCAAGTGTTCGAGCTATGTGTATCGTTGAGCAATGCTTCTGCAACGGACCCCTGAGTAACACTGAACATGAGACTGTTGGTAATGAATGCAAGTCAACTATTGAATATTAGCAATATATTTGCTGTTACATTTAGAGAGAGCTGAGAGGCCTGTGCTATAGCAGTTCAGGCTTGCAAAGGCTTGCTCCTTAGCTCTCTCTCTCTCTCTCTTCTCTCTCTCTCTCTCTCTCTCTCTCTCTCTCTCTCTCTCTCTCTGTGTGTGTGTGTCTCTCTCTCAGTTCCCCTTCTCCTCCTTCTCAGGAAGAATATCATCTACTGACTCTAAAAGCAAGCCTTGACTATGTCATAACAGAGGACACTCAGTCAGATGTCACAACCTGAAATGGCCCAGTACCCCTCTAACGCTCTCTCTTCTCCTGCCCTTACCCCACATCCTGAAATGTGGACGTGATTTAGACTGCAGAAAAGCAAATAAATCAATGACAACAACAATCTAGGCAGCTGAAGGCAAGAGACCCTCATGGGAACCTCCCAGAGCAGTCCTGACACTCAGTCCAGGGTTTCTCTCCGCCCCACACCCACTGTTTCATGTTACTTCATGCTTCTGTTACGTCCCATGAGTAAAAGAAATGTCACAGGAACACAGAAGCATGGAATAGACCCAGGAATTAGGGTCATAGTACTAAGCAGGTTTACAGAACTGCAGTGCAGAAGCAGGTAAGAAGGAACACAGCCTAGCCTCCAGCAACTACAGGAATCTTTGCAAACCAAAGCACCCTCCCCTTTCCAGGGGACTGGCCGCTGTCCTCGGTTCTGAAGTCATGTATGCTTGCCACTCTTCATGACTGCTGTCCAGGCTGTTTCAGAACATGTGAACCAAAGGAGAAAGCAGCAGAGAAGAAAGAGATAGTACATCGTGTCCCAAAGATGAATATGTGTGATGAAATTATAGAAGAACATGGGCAAAGCAAGCTTACTGATTACTGCAAAGAATCAAAAGCCTTGGCTTGTTATTGCTTTCAAATAATTGCAGAGACCAGAAGGCTTGTACAGGCCTAAGAAGGGGCCTATCAATGAAATAGCAGGAAGTGGCAGAGGCAAAGGGTTGTGGAGTGTTAGCAAGGTCCTAGATTAGATGGGACAGTGATAGATCTGTCTGCAGTGGAATCAGAACAAGTGTTCCTGTGACCTGAACATCTTCCAGAGTAACAAAGATTGGGTTAATATCTGTTAGAGATAAGGCACAAAAGCTTCCCCATGGAGCTGGCATGACCAGAGCTCAGCATGAACTGGTAGCTGGCCAAGAGAGAAGAGAGGCCAGAAAGCAGCACAATGTCAATGTAGTAACTCACAAAACAGGGACAGAAGTGGGTACCTCACTTCCCACGATGCATCTGTAAGTCACGCTGCTCACAGGGTCCTATCTGCATGGCTTCTCTGAATTTACATGGCTGCAATGCTGGCCTTATCACCACATTACTAACTCCTCCCTATCCCAGTCCCTATGAATCTATCTGTGTCCCACAAAAGACATGCATATCCAGATGACATTTCTGAGAAGCATGCCTACAATAGACTCTAAAAACAGGGCCACCATACAGACAAGGAAGCTCCAATATTATCTATAACCACCTTCAGGGAAAAAGGAAGAGAAGTCTGTGGTAACTCATGTCCTAATTTTGAACTGCCAGGCAATAGTGATTAGGGTGTCCATAGGAAGAAAATGAGTACAGTTAAGTTGCTCTTCCTAAGATCCCATATCTACCTGCTACCAGGAACATTAGTTTCCAAATAGCTCAGATTCTCGGTGATATGTTCTCTGAATCAATCTTCATACTGTCCCCAGGAACCTGCAGGAAGCTGGACATCTGGTCTACCTCATTCTTTTCCAGCTTCCTCAAGAAGAGGGAGCCCATATCAGAACCAGGAGGCCTTAAGATTGCTCTGCCTATTGTGGAATGTACCTATGTGCCTAGCACACAGACTACATGCTAAGAACAGATCGGTGTGAAGTTGTTGGGTTAGGATATTTCACACAGTTTTATACTGCTGAAAAGTCAGGAGCAAGCTGCATGTGTAACCATAGAGGATTGGTTAAATAAGCAGAGATATGTTCACTCAAAGCAGTCACTAACTATAACACTAAAAATAACCACTGCTGTTAAACCTCACAGTATATTGTTAAGCTGGAAAAGCTGATTAAAGAACAGAATGTATAAGTTGGTCCCAACTGCATAAAAACAAGCTTCTGTCTGTATTTTAAAAAACCATATACAGATAATGCACAGTGATTATTTCCGAAATGTGCTATTATTGCTAATTTTATTAATGTTTCTTACATGTTTTCTGTGTTTACATTTTATTTATTGTCAAAGCTGGCAAAAAGGAAAATTTCTCCATATGTATGTTTATCCTTCACATACAAGATCTCTAAACTTTCATACAATTAAAGGCTTAATAATTGTTACGGATATAACATCTGCAAAGGGCATTCTAAAGACAACCTTATTTAAAGCTGAGGACTACTATTATACATCTGTTCACTCTGATGCAATTTTGTGGCAAATATAAAAATCTATCATTTATCACAGATAAAGTTGTCCTACAGCTAAGAGAGCCGTAATTCAAAGAAGTAATAAAAGAAAATTTCATTTTCATTAAATATCAAACATTTGCCATGGACGTAAATAGAGTTTGTGCCAAGAACTGAGATGTTAAGAACTCAATAAAAGCAACATGTTTCTGTTTTATGAACCATCTATCATAGTGAATACATGCTAAGTAAATCTCTAAGTGCATGCTGGTATCAATGCAAGATTTTCAACTAGAAAAATAAATGCATGAAAATATTTAAACATATTTTAGCAAAAGATAATGGTTGAGCTTGCCCTACTAGATTTTAAAAACCACAATAATTTAAAAGGCGGAACACACAAAAGTAATGTCAACCATTTAACCCAAAGTTGCCTATATAGCATTTTAAGATTATACACAAAATTAAGCAGGGACGTGAGGTGCTGGAGAACACAACTGTAACAGGAGAGGGGGCCTAGGAATGCTGCTTACTCCTCACTCTGGGAAAGATGTGGAAGGAATATGAGTAAGCATTTGGAAAAGAAGGAAACAGATAATATTTGAAAAAGTAGCCAACCTAGTTAATAATCAAATGAATACAGTCTAAAAATAAGACCATTTAAATTATAAACTTAAGACTCTGAAGAGGCAAGAATCCTCAGTGTTGACCTGTTCCTCTCCATAAAGAAATGTAACACTGCCACACCTTTTCCAGAGGGCACCTTTGTGTTGTGACTCAAAGCAGCAATGCTGGGTAGAACAAACAACTAATAAACCCTCTTCTGGGCGTCCAAGGAAGAAGAACATTTAGACAACATGAGCTAGATATCAGTGAATAGCAGTCAGCCACTACCATTTTAATCCCACAGAGGTAACACGTGCCACCTGTGAAGTAAATGTTAAGATGTGGATGATTCAGGCACCGTATGTGTCAGGTTGGATGGGGTAAGACTATAGACAACAACTACATTTAACTTTGGAGTTGGCAATTTGATAGAATCCCGAAACCTATAAAAGAATGCATTTCTGGGCTGTGGGATTAGGGGTAAGTGATGGTTTTCCACACTCTTTCCTATAGTTTTTAACTTCCTACCCTGAGAATATATCGAAAAGATTATTTTTAAAAAATACGTAAAGACCACATAAATGGTCAAGTTGTACACAATGGTGTAGCCCTGAAGTCTCAGCTGTCAGGAGGCTGAGGCAGGAGGATGGTGAATTTGAGGATTGCCTTCTGCCTCAGAAAAGGAAGGTGGGGAGGGAGAGAGAGTGGGAGGAAGCCAGGGAAGGAACAGGCTAAACATGCACATCTATTTTAACCCACCCACCTTCTCTTTTCTAGATGGTCCCAAAGGTGTAAACTAAATGAATGTGATCTCAACAAACAAAAGCTTCCACACAACAAAGGAAAAGACACCTTAAAGAATGAAGGAAACTATTTCCAAACTACACATCTCATAGGAGGCTACAACCAGGCAGGATCTCAAAAAAAAAAAAAAAAAAAAAAAAAAAAAAAAAAAAAAAACCCAAAAAACTAACAGTAAACTGATTTTAAAATGGGAAATAGGTCTAAATAACATTCCTCAAAAGATAGCCAATATACAAATAGCCAATGGGTAGATAAAAAGTTCTCAACATTATCAGTCCTGAAGCAAATGCAAATCAAAATCATAACTAAGTACCAGAGTGAATGTCTACACTCAGAACTAAAGTATATGCATACGGACAAATGTATACTTAGACATAACGCATATGTATATGTATACATGACACAAACAGGAGTCAATGAACTAGCAAGTAAAAACAAATTTGAAGACAGGTAGTATCCCTGATCAGGATGCAGGGAAAAGGGAATGCCTATTCATTGTTGGTGTGACTATAAATCAGTCTAAGCACTATGGAAACCCTGTGAAAGTTCCTAGAACTGTTCCAAATGAACTACCCTGTGATCCTGGTTATAAATGCAAGGGAGAGGAAATCAGTATGTCAAAGAGACAGCCAGACTCATGTCCATCACAGCACTACTCAACAATAGCCAAGAAAATGGAAGCAAGCTGTGTCCATCACTGATGAGTAGATAAAATGCAGAACGCATTCACGATGGAATGTTATTTGGCCATAAAAATAGTAGAATCCTGTGGTTTGAGACAATGCAAATAGAAATAAGTGATACAAATACAATACAAGTGAAATAAGCCAGGCACAGGAAGACAAGAGCCACATATATGTGTTGATTTCCTGGAAGCTGAGTAGAATGGTGACTGACAGAAGCCGGGGGTAGAAGGTGAGGGGAGAAGGGACCACAGGTACTAAGGAACAGCGGTGGGAACAAACAGCTCTGGTGTGCCATGTTCAATAGCAGCAGGTGGTTGTGGAGAGTGGTAAACTGCTCATTTTGAAAAGCTAGAATAAAGGCTTTGAAAACCTTTGCCATAATGAAATGATAAGCGTTTAAGGAGGACATTTAGCTGATTGTAAATCTTAGAGAATGAGGACATGTGTTGGAGCATGGCATTCATATGCAAAGCTTTATGTATCAGCTAAATTTCACTTTAAACCTCTTCAGCTTTGATTTCTTCAATTCCAGGCTTCCTTAATCTTTGTCTGTTCTTCAACTTACCGACCCAATCTATAAGCTTGTCTTTGTGATCTATTTCCAGAGGAATGAGGGCTCTAGAAATCTGTCAGTCCCTTTACCAGAACAGCCAAAACCCAGGAGGTGTTTTTTGGTGTCTAGAAGTAGCCCACGCTCATCATTAAGCTGAAGTACCACAAAGTAGGGTGAGAAGGCTGCTTCTTCCCAACCTGTGTGGCTGCCATGTCTCCAAAGTTGTCTCAGGGCAGGCTACTAGAAAATGGATTTGGAAGGGGGTACAGGCAGCTTCCCTTCCCCAAGGATATCCCAATGAAGAGCAATCTGAGGTTCCCCATCCAACATCAGACCATGTTCTAGTTTTTTAGCTGGATGTTGCTGGGGTCCTCACCTACGGCATGTGAGGACTTGTCCCTCTGGTGGGTCACCCTGTACTAGCCCTTTCAACCTGTGCCCCTTGTGGATCACATGAAGTGACTAGACAAAAGATTAGTATTCAACTCTTATCAACTCAGCAATTTTGGGTCAACTGCTGTCCAAGATGACCTTCTTCAGGTAGAGATTTCAGGGCTGCCTCAGTAAGAACCAAACCAACTCAAGGTAAAGCATTTGCAAATTTTACCTTACCAAAAAAAAAAAAAATACATAATGTGTTACATTGTGACATTTCTGGGGGGAGGGTATTTACTGGTTTTATGCTTTTCTGACCTTAAAGCATGCCTGTGCTTTAAGACCGTACCTAAAACTTTCTACTATATCTCAGGGAAGAGGCAGGTCTGCCTCAGTAGCCATGATCAATGACATCTGAGTCACCCTACACCTACCTGTATCACTCTGGTATCTCAGGTACATGGGACAATAGACTACAATCCTCAGCTCTTATCAGGTCTTAGTCTGTAGGGCACATGTGGGGTTAGATACCAAGTAACCAAGTGACCAGGTTCCTGTTCCCATTTGGAGAGGACAGGGACCATGGTTTCCAAAGTAAGGGGAAATCTGGTCAGAATCTCTATGTATGGGATTGTCCCGACACACATACCTTTAAATGGGCCAAACCTGAGAAGATTCACTTGAGTCTCCAGGAAGCCCCGCCCCTTCTGATTGTATTCTGCTGACTGAGTGCAACCAATACACCAGCCTTAACAGTACACCACCACCATCCAAGATGCATCCCTACCCTTCACCAAACACCTCCCCAGGGCTTCTGGAGGAAAGTTTCTCTTACCAATTCTTTCCACTCTCCCTTTGCAAAGTAACTAGAAAGAGCTGTACATACCTGCAAGCTAAGAGAGATAACAAATGTGCTTCTCCTCAGGGCACTGGACTATGGCAAAATACACCCATTTTAGAGGACTCTGTCAAGGATAAAAACAGCAGCCTCGAGGTATCAGAGACAGGAAGTTGTAGCAGGCTTTCTCAGATTCAAATCATGATGCAGAGACTTATATTAATTATGAATGCTTGGTCTTATACCTGCACCACTAACACAACCTAACCTGTTTCTTTTCATCTATGTTTTGCCTCAGGGCTTTTTACTGTTCTTTAATTCTGTATTTCATACTTTCCTGTTTCCTCCATGTCTGACTCGCTAACAGATGATGACTGACTGGCCCCTGGCACCTCTCTTTCTCCCTCGTTCTCTCTCAAGTCTAGATTCCTCCACCTACTTATTCTCTCTGCCCACGAGCTTTGTCTAGCCCTCTCCTGCCTAGCTATTGGCTGTTCAGGTTTTTTTTTTTTATTAGACCAATCAGGTCCCCGAGGCACGCAAAGCAACACATATTTACATAGTTAGACAAATGTAGCATAAACAAATGTAACACACCTTTACATAGTTAAACAATTACTCTGCAACACACACAACACACTGAGACTGGTGATGGGGGGCGGTGCTCAAAGTCATAGGTAGAGTTTGGCAGCCCAATTACAGGCAAGCTTTCTCTGCTTTGTGCACATGATTCAAAGAATACCCCTCTACTGGTATATTCATAGTAAATTAGAAGGACAGAATAATGATATTCTAGAGCTCTGTGAGCTAGTTCTGACACTTGCCATGTGTGGCTTTTAAAACTCCAATTATATGAAATTTAACATTCTATTCCTTAGTTATATTAGTCACACTAATAGTGGCCAGTAGCTACTGTACTGGAGAGTCCAGGAGAAGGCATGACACCATGATTCTCTCAATAGCTCTGATGCACACCAACAGACTCATTACAAAGGGCAGAGTTCGCTGAGCTCAGTCAGTGTCCACCACAATGAATGAATGGGAAACAGCATAGAACATAATCTACCAGAGGCTCAGAGGCTATGAAACACAGTGTGACATCCAGTGGAGGCACTAGATGGCTTCCCTTTATACACATGGGCCTAGAAGAGAAGCAAGTATCCTGTCTCATTACCACATATATATGTATAGATATATATGTACATATATGCGTGTTTGTGTGTATATGTATGTATGTATACATATACATACATATGTATTATTAATTTTTGAAGGCTAATCACATTTTCTGATTGGAACAAGAATGTTGCGGTTGACAGACAAGCCTAGTGCTGGTGCCCTCGGGCTTTAGCCACTTTGGGAGGTAGTTTTGCCAGATGGCTGAAAAGCCTAAATAGGATGGTAAGTGTTTAGGCTCCCTTGTGGGAAAAGAAATCTTCACAAAGTCAGGAAACTTTGAATTTTCCAGAGAAAACATAAAACCTCATAGTTACCCTTCTCTATGGTGTCCTTATATCCAGTCAATAAAAGCTTAGTGACTGTACCTGTGGTTGCCATGCTAGAGCCACCACACCTATCACCCAAGGAACCGGAGATCCTCCCAGTCAAGGAAAAAACCCTTTGTGAACAAGACTGCATTTGCTCTGCTCTATTTACATCTTATAATTACCAATAAAAACATGTTTTAGAAATTTCTAGATACAAAGCCTTCAATCAGCTTAGCTTTTTAAATATATATGATCACTTGATAAACCAAAGGAGAAAAAAATTTCTACTTACAAAACCAGAGAAAGACCAGACCACCTGGATATCTTCAAGCACTGTAAGTTCTAATGATGCATGAAACAGGCAAAGGTCTGATCTGCATCCTTCTGCTCACTAATAAGTGACTGATGCAATCAATGTGGAGAGCTGATGGGGTACAGAGATCACTTTTTTGAGACAGTGCCTTACTTCTGTAGGCTAGGCTGACCTGGATGTCTCGGTATTCCAGCTGGCCTCAGACTTACAGTAATCCTTTTGTCTCAGCCTCCAGTACTAGAATCACACACCCTTGTGATCTATTTTCTATAGTCTGCATTTGTCCACAGTCTGTAGTATAAAATAATTCATACTGAGGTTTCAATATTAAGACTTTCTCTTACAGCAATGAAGTTCTCTCTTAGTCATGAACTATTCTTCACCTGAAATAGTCACCAATGTCCAAATCAAAATCTTTAAAACATTACTGTTCCTCAGTTTTCCCATCTGCAAAAGGCATGCTCTGGCAAAACCTCTTCAGGCCATTTGTGACTATTAACCGAGACTGATGTGTACTTGTGCCTAATAGGTGGCAAGTATTCACAAGTATGAGGCGACAGAGTAAATGAGTGAGTCAATGAGTCTGGACGGCATGATTGATTTGTCACTTGGCTCAGCTGTGCAAATCTGGAAGCAGCTAGACTGCAGAAGCCATTCACAATTGAAGACACAGTCATCCACATACCTTCAGTTCCTGAAATTATAGACAGAGAACCAGGAGGAAATGTGCTGCCTCCAGAGAGCCTTATGCTTTGCAGATCCATCTACTGCACAGGTGAGAGCATTCCAGCTCCCACGATAAAATTCTATGATGCTGTGTGAAAACGGGAGAAGACTGGTCCATGACCCAGTCTTTTCAGCTTTGGAACTCTGCCATGGAAATCTGTTCTTCAAAACCCATATATGGGCTTAGAAATATTCATTATCCAACTGGGCCCTAGCTTCTTCAGCACAACTGAGACATATCTGAGGAACAGTTAACATGGATGAGAGCTCCAGGTAAGAAATCCAAAGATCCATTCTCTCTTTGGGTCTTTTCCAGATTTCCTTTTTCCCTGGCCTTTATCTCAACAACAGTAAAATCAAGCCACACAAACCAGACAAGATGATGGCCAAGACCATGCCTTACCAGCTGTTTCTCTCACTAATTTTGCTTTGCTACAGAAGAGATCAATCCTGTAAGAATCTCGGGAAGGTGGCATCCCAGCAGAGAAATGAGACCCTCGGGGTGAGAATCACACTGAGGAAATGCCACATTTAATGAGTTGTAAAATGCATCATTAGTTTTTGTACCATTAAGAAAGAAAAAAATCTTCTGCTTATTAAACTACTCCACACCATAAACTATAAGATACATGATTTCAGAGGTGGCAGAATATAGGGGTAGGAGAGGAAGAACATTTTGAAAGTCAATAAAATACAGTGACCACCATGAACCAGGAACATGCTAGATTCTAGGCACGAAGCCAAGTGTCATTTAACCCTAAATAACCCTGTGCAGATAAATGAAAGTTCATGAAAGGTCAGCATGTTACCGCACAGAGGAGGAGGCATGGAGAGCTTAGGGAATTTGTTTACGATTATCTGACTAGGTGCAAGAGCAAGATGCAAACTTGTACCTATTTCACTCCAAATTCCACCTTGTTAACCCTTTGCCCTTGGAAAAATTTGGGATGTCTGCCAGAGTTTGGATGATATGGGCCCAAACACCAGAATGGTATGTCACAGGAATGTACAAGAATGATACTCGGAACGAAACAGCACCGTAGAGAATCTATGAGCATGGACTTATGGGTAAGCAATCTGAAGACCAGAAGGGTCATAGGTCTTACCCAAATTAACTGTTGTTGCTTAGTTCAAAACCCAAGATCCTATAATTTTTCCCTGTAATAAGGTTAAGCCTGCCAGTCTGAACATTTCTTTCTGTCTGCCCAAGTTCTAGACATTTTCCTGTCTTTATGAGTTCTCGTAAGTGGTGCCATTCACAGCTACCTTCAGGCCCAAGGTGTTGGGCCTTCTTAGAACAGTGTAAACAAAGAACTGGATCCAGTTCTACCATATCAACTCTAGGAACCCAGCAGACTTACTCTCTACACCTATGGATACACATGTAAAAAGGCAGGCTCACGGCACCAGCCGCAGAGACGGTGCACGTGTATCCCTCTGGCGCCGTGACTAGATGACCGGTGGTGGCGGCTATTATGGCTCCGAAAAGTGAAATAGTTTAGAGCACTTCCCCTTCCTGTGTCTTTTTTGGTTAATGGATTTTATACAGCTTTTGCATTCTCCAACCTGAAGTCCATTGTTCGATCTGCGGCCTGTACACAAACCAGCCTGCATTCTTGCTTTATTCATTTTCCTTTCCAGCAGACCGTCCTCCTCAAGCAGGGAACCAGGGCTCCGTCCTCACAAGCTCTTTTACTTTTTTTTTTAAATATAAGGTTTATAAAAGCGAGCTCCTTGAAGATAGCCTTTTCATTTTGTAATCTATCCCTGTCATGTTAAAGTGAAGGCCACCCTCTCCCCAAGGCACTGTAACCCCTCTAGACTCATGGCATCTTAAGCTAAACCTTTCAGCCATTAGTGTTTGAGTTGGAATAAAGGACAAAATCCCTGCCATTTTAAGGAGTGTATGTCTAGTTGCGTACGAGTCAGAAGACAATACGTGGTAATTATGCTGAAGGCTTCTAGAAGAAAGGGGGCCCTACGACTGGGAAGTGGAAAATGCCAATTTCACTGGATGGACAGGATGTAGGCTGATTTGAAAGTTCTCTTTTCCATGTTCTAGGCATCTAAGGGGGAGGAACACATGCCCAGCCTCAGAGTTCACTGTCTGTGGAAAGCTCAGCTCGCATGGTAGCAGGATTTGCATACCAAGCATCACAAAAGCCCACATTTCAGCCCCTACCTTCCCAAGCCCTCTTGGCTGGAGCTCTCTTGTGGCTTCTCTTGTGGGGTTGATAGAAGCCTGCCACCACTCACTGAGGGTTACTAGCTAGGTATAGGCTCTCTGCTGCTTTACACTCAGATGTCTAATTCTCCCACATTCTCTAAGAAGGACATATATCATTTTCCCCACCAATGGATGGAGACTTGGAAAAACCAAATAGTTTACCCAAAGTCACTGAGCTAGAAAAGGATGAAACAATGATTTAAACCAATACTATTCCGCCCCCAAGTATATGGACCAAGCGTTTTGGGCACAGATCTACATCATCCAGTAACCAAGTCACTTGCTACACTTAAAACAGTACTTAATGGGCCTGGAATGAGCCCCAGCTCCTGGGCTTCTGTGGAGTCACAGGATGGCAAGACACTGAGTGAGTTTCTGTTGAGTCCAGCATTCAGCACTCTGCAGCCAGCGGACTCCTCGAGGCCTTGACCACCCCTTGCCCTTCTCCTGACAAGAATTAGAAGGAAAGTCATCTTAGATGCCATGAATCCTGCTATTTCAACAGGAAAGGTGAGATATCCCAGAGCTGTGGAGCTTGTCCAACCCTGACTCGCTCACTCACGGCCTCTGCTGACACCCTCAGAGGAGTGACTATTTCAGGTGAAAATTCTGTACTGAAAGAAACTTGCTTTTGCGATGCATGTTGGAACCCCTGAATTTCAGTGCTGACTGTTCGCCGCCCCTGCTCATCCCCTAACTTACCAGATATCCCACCAACCCCATCAAAAGTCAGCTCTTGTTCTGAGGTAGAGAGTCAGCTTTCACCACAGAGCAAAGTGACCAAAACAACCCATAAAAATTGTGTGAAGCATTTCAGATAAGCGGCTGAATTAGAATGAAGACAGTCCATGTAAGTATCCATCCCTTGTTAATGACATGAAAATTATAAACACAATAGCAAATATCAGTAACTTCAACAGCTGACTTGAAACCAGCTGGTACACCAAACCAAACTCTCCAGTCCTGGAAAGTTCTGGGAACTCTTTTACCAAGATAAACTCAACAATAATACATCCTGCTGATATGAGATGTTCAGCTTAACTGTGAGAACAAGGCTGTGCTTCTCACCTTACCACACTATCCAGAAAGCCCTAGAGCTAAGTGCAAACAAGTCTTTCTGGTGACCTGGAATGAATTAGCAGCTATTTCTACTAATGCAGAAGCCTACCTCCTTCTCTGAAACACACAATGATGGTGAATTTCCCAGCATGTAAGAAAGAACTGTAGTTGTAAGAGCCATGTGACTTGAGTTCAATGTGAACAAAGATGTCGTATGCCCTGTCTAGGACTAGCCCATGAAGCCATCCCATGGTATCGTCCATGTTTCTTCCATCCTCTGACAGCTAGAAGCAAAGGTGCCAGAGAACTCCAAGACCCAAGGGATAGCAAAGCCACTCAAGGGAATGAGTTTGGAGCCTGGGCTGTGGGCAACAGGAATCACCATTACTTTACTGCTAACCTCTGGCTTTATAGCTGCCAGTCTGTGCTGATCAACAAGCGGAGATCACTGCCATGGTTTTGGTGAAATATTAATTATGGAGTCTGTGAATTGCTTTCTAGCTCTATTTCAAAATCTTATAGTCAGTGTTAATATATCCTATAAAATATAATCTCATTAAAATTAACAAGGGAGTGTCAGCAATCTGGGTACAAATTTCAGAATTCAGAGCGAGTACCAATAAGCACAGGAGGAGGAATGTTGGAGAGGAATTTGGTGCCAACAAACAGTGGCTAGGTGCTTTCTAGTCTCCCAAGAGTTCATCCAGGACCATGCCTCTGACAGACTCGTGCGGATGCACTGGGTAAGTTCTAGGGAGTGATCAAAACATAAAGTACTATGACCTTTGTGTTCCCTTGCCTCTCCTAGACTGGCTGCAGCTCCATCTTCAGCTAGCATGGAGTGTGTCTATCCAGACAGCGCCCAAAGCAAAAACTCATCTGCTGGCCTCTACTTTGCAACTCCCTTGTGCTAAATAAAGACGGGAATAACCAACCGCTTCACAATTAGCCTGTGAGGGAAACAGGATGGAAATGATCTTGTTAAGGCTTCCCATCCTTTCTTGAGACAGACACCACTGTTTTTGTCCCATAGACATGGAAGACGGAGTCTCACATCAAATAAAATAGGTAAGTGAGAGCTGCAATGATGCTCTTCATTTGAACAGCTGACTACACCCAGTGATGTAAGGAGCCTGCTCATTCTAGCAGCTGAGAGACAATTGTATTTTCAGGGTCCCCCACCGTCCCACCCAGCTGGTTGTTAAACAGGTTGATTATCTTGAAATCTGCTAATAATACAAGTACTTACACAACGGAGATCAGCAAACGCTCCAAATACGACCATCCAGGCTTCTATTCCTCCTTAGAAACACTATTGGCTATGTTTTCCTATCTGGCCCCACTATGTTCTGGTTGAAATTTCAGGACTGGTAGAAAGGAAAAGCTCTTGTTTGCAGATCTCATTAGCAAAAGCTTATGAAAGTAAAGGCCAGTGTTACGGAGACAGGAAGAACGAGGAAGAAATAAGTCTCCCTTCCCATGGCTCAGCTTCTGATGGCTCCCTCAGGGGCTCCACAGCGGCTAATGCTGGGTTTGGATGGGAAGCTACTCAGTTGCAGGTCAGACGAAAGTCTGAAATGGACAGAGTTAATTGCATAAAAGGATGAGAAAGGCATCATGGGCCACTTGAGGTAAGTTAGAATATAGTCATTTCAAATGGATATTTATTCACGTTGTGTTTGGGCACGTGCATCCCGCAGCAAGCATATGGAGGTCAGGTGACAACTTAGGGGAGTAGAGTCTCTCCTTCTACCCCCTGGGTTCCAGGGACCCAACTTGGGTCCTCAGGTTGGGCGGCAGATGACTTTTCCCACTGAGCAATCCCAGCAGCCTAATTTGCTTCTTTAATGAGCAAGCACCGTAACTACAGTTAGCACTTTAATATAGAGGCACAAATAATCCGAAACAGAAGATAACAATCACATGATGTGTTTCAAAACCAAAGATGAATATTTGGAATTTTTTCTTTGATCAAAAGATTTACCTTGATGAATCAAAGTGCCCCTTAATTAGATGAGCATGAGCTGATATGATATGTGGCAAAGGGGTACAGGAGCTTATGGCATACTTAGGGGTACAGGAGCTTCTGGCATACTTGGGGGCAGTCAGCCTGAACTTACTCTTTCTTTTAAAGCAAATAATCCACCTATGCAGAATAATCCTGTGTGAAAATAAAAACATTTTTGTATTAGCTTATAGCCCAAAGCTGTCCCCAAAGATGAATGATCATTAGATTTAGTGGAGATGCCTTAAACTCTGTTGTCTGTATTTAGATATACATTCATAAGTCTAGGAAAGTATGTGTTTGCCAGAACAGAACTGAAATACTCACAAAAAAAGCATAAGAGCAGAAAAAAAATAATTATCATGATAGTTAAAGGTTGCTAAGAAATCTAAGTAAATTTGACCCATACATAGCTAGGGAACAGAAAAACACTCTGTGTAGAGGGGACCTGCAGGGATTCCAGCTTTAATAGATACAGCAGGGCTTGATGAGGAAGGCAGGCAGCTAGTTACGGAATACTGCCTCTATTTACAGGGTAACCTTCTCAGTACACCAGCATCCTCACCTGCCAAACACAGGGCCTTGCTACTGAACTGCTGACCTCCGGGGATACACGGGGATACACAAAGCATCCATTAACATTCCTAGTGTGCTGCTTGCTATTTCTCTGCTACTAATATTATTTTCCCTTCTCATTCCTCTTTGGGAACCCTTAAGCCAAGCATATAAAGAAACACCAGCTGCCACCTGGCTGCCTCACACCCCACTTCTCCAGCAGCAGCAAACTGCAACCAAGGACAATGGTCCTTTGAGGGAGAGGCACCAGCCATCAAAAGGCAAGACACTGGTTTAAGCTTGTCTCAGCCCCAAACTGACAGCAAGAGCAAATCCCCAGCTTCCTTGCATCTTCATCTCCAGCCCCGCCAATTAGTATAAAGTAACTGGATCTCTCTTGGCCCAACGCTCCGCTAAAGAGCTCAGGAGAAAGGGTTAATGAGAAGGCTGCCATTCAGCTCAGAATAACAAGCCAGCCTGTCACTGTCCCTGGGAGCTTTCCTGCCCTGGTCTGGAAGAATGTTGGCACCCCAAACTGCTGCGCTGAGCTTCAGCTAATTGGAAGCTGGATGACAGACGACCAGGTTTTTGGGGGGAAAGGAAATGATCTCTCCAGCCCCAGCCTGTTACAGCCAGAAGGAAGGAGGAAAGGAAACTTCCCCAGTGGAGCCCAATCAAGGCTCTTAGGGGCAGGGAATAAAACATTAGTGGAGCTCGAGCCACCACCAGAACGTGTCAGGGAGGAAAGGAAACAAGCAAAGTGGAGACTGGGGAGCCCTGCCTGCCAGCTGGCACAACACCCTGGAAGTGAAATGCAGCCAGCCAGACAGCAGCAGGGCCAACTTCAGAGGGCCAGGGCAGCACCAGGAGCCACAGAGACTGGGGGAGTCTCAGGAATTAAGGCCACAGATCTATGTTCTTTACCAGGAGGCGAGAGATACATGCACTGATGGACAAGCGCGGAAGCTGAAGTCTCAGGGAGGCCAGGGTTATGGCTGTTGAAGAAAGGATCAGAGATATGTCAGATGCCATAGGTTGGGGAGGAGGCGTTAGCAAAAGTCACATTGAGCTCTGGTTAAGGTTTTCAGATTTACACTGTTTTCTCCACTTTCTCACCCAGAGGGAAGTTTCCAGATCTCTATGATGAGAATTTTTTCTCCTAATTTAAATTTCAAAATCATTTCATGTCACTGAAAACATGCCAAACACATGGGCTTTCACACTTCCCACTCATCGAGCACCAAAGCTGCCATGTCTTCTCCTGCATGTGAAGGAAGGAAGGAGACAAGGAGACGGGGCTGGGAGGAACTGATGAGATGTGGCAGCAAACACTTCTCCATCCCTGCACCTGGCCTGTCTGGCCCCATCACTGGGCCCCAGCTGGCTGCATCTCACCCACTGCAAAGGCCTGGTTTCTAGCCAGTCCACATCACAGCTCCAGAGTCATGACTCACTGGAGATGAGTCCTCAAGCCTCAACAAAGATGCTTCTCCCCCCACACCCCCAGTCAGGGACTTCATCGATAGCAAATCCCCAAATATATTTATCGATGGACTTTATATCAAATCAATTGGCACACCCTTAGACATCACATTCTCCAGAAGCCTTCTGTTGCCTTTTCATGTTCAATGTCTTCTGTCAGATTAGGAGCTCTTAAGATGGGTGGATCCTTGGAAAGTAGCCCCCCCCCCAAAAAAAAAACTGTTTAGATCCCAGCAGAGCCTCTACTCAGCAAGACTTTGCAATGCTTTGTGATACATTTGTCATTTGAAATCCCTAGTTGCTGTTGTTGGGGGGTTGTTTTGTTTTGTTTTGTTTGGGGGCAGGATTTTTCATAAAGGGGAAAAATCTCTAAAAATCTGGCAATGTTTATTAGAAAAAGAAAACATATCTAAAGCTCCAGTCCTCCCAGAGAAGTGCCAAGACCCTGAAGTGACCAGGAGCTCAGCCAGATGGAGTCAAGGAGAGCCATTGTTCTTTCTGGGAAAGAGTGGCAGGCACCAGGCACCGTCTCCACCACCCTCTGAGTCCATATTCAGATGGCACCTCCCAGACCTCCAGATTCTCTATTAGAATTTCATCTGGGTCAGGGACACAGAGAGTTCTGCTATAGGGGACTAAGTGAGGCATTCATTTGTCTTAAGCAACAGAACTATTTCAGTGGTGGCTGTTTTCTTAACCTATCATCCCTGACTCAGACCCATTCCAGGAAGAAAAAAGTGAACAGCCAATAACTTTTTTCCTTTGGGTGGTTTTGTCTTTATTTAGGAAGAGAAGGCCATTCCCCTTCATTTGTGCCTATATATTTATCCTGGTGTCAAATCGTCTTCCTTTACTCTCTATAGAAAGGGAACAAATTGGCAGTTAGTACACAGCCCGCGTGCTATATACACAGATATACAAATGGGCCCTGTGCCCTCCTGTACTTTTAATATGAAGAACTCTGAAAAAGAACATCCTAGGCTCCAGTAAGCCCCTGTGGTTCCCACACACGTTCCCATCCACTCAACATGAAGACACGCTCACCTGCATTCCTTCACGAATTCTCCTACCATTCTGTAAGGCAGCTGCTGTAGACTAACATATGCCTCCACCCCCAAATCCTGACTCCTCACGATGGTATCTGCAGGCAAAATCTTTGCAAGGTGAATTGGTTCGTGAGAGGAAAGCTCACATGAAAGGCACTGGTACCAGATCTGCCATGTTAGACTAGGAAGAAATCTCCATGAAGGAAGAACGAGCCCTTATCACATGTAGAACCTTGATCTCATACTTTTCCAGGAGCCCAAACTGAGAAATAAACAGTTATGTATGCCTCCAGCCTGATATTTTACTACAGCTGTACTATATAGGTGAGTGATAAGCTAGGCCGCCATTGCACATTGGAAAGGAACGGTTCTGAGAGGTTAAGTGGCTTGTCAAATTCTGAGGTAAGTGGTAAGACATGGTTCAGATCCAGCCCTCCAGTGTCAGCCCACTGCTCTTTCCACTGTACCACTCATCAGTCTTTGCACATTGCCTATCTGCCTGATACTGCTACTGCCTCCTGTTTACGGTGTTCCTCCTCCTTGTCTGCAGAAGGGGAAGACTGGCCATGAAGAATCTATCAAATGCTATGGAAGGTTGACAAGATCAAGGACCTCTGAATCTTGCCTGATTCCATGCACCTTCCTAGGATGTTCCTCAACCAAAGAAGAACTGAAATACAAACCCAAGAATGGAAATCGCCTTCTTGAGACCATCCTTATCCATCCCGTTGCATCTCTAGAACTCCTAGGTATCCCCAAGGCATGCTATGGCTCAGATTCCTATTGCTCGGGCTAGCCAGGCATTCCCGAAAGAGAGCATGTAGGCAACTCTATGGTAGTGGCCCAGTTCTGCTTTCACATAAGACTTTGCAAGAGCTGTCTAATTTAATATTGCTTTCTCAGCATCTGACAAGGTGCCTGGCACAGTATGAAGTTCTCAATTAAAATCAGTTAAACAGGTGACTACAAAGCTCTGATCCTTCCTGTTCCCCCTACATTTCTTAAACTTAAATTATTCTCCTTCTCTTGTGGTACTGGAGATTGATTTAATTTATTTTCTATTTTTTATTTTTTTGCCTCTGAGCTACATCCCCAGTTGCATCCACATAGTTCTTTTCCCTCGTTAGAGTAGGGTGAGCCATTGGGAATGATCCAGAAAGGTTAAGAACAGAGGACAGGGCAGTAAGCGGTTTAGGCAGTGGATGTAGTCTTTTTGTATGATTAGATGGTACATGAAGAGACAAGAATAGGTTATGAGGGTGAAGTTCTCATCCCCAGGTTTAATTCCCTTATGAAAAGGAAGCCAGAGACCTTGACTCTCCAATCTTCACACAGAAGAAAGATACTGTTCATGAAAACCGGCCCTCCTTAGACAGAGCATCTGAGTACCTTGAACTTGTTCTATCCAGCCAGTAAGCATCATAGCAGGCAGGACTGAGTGGCAAAGAAAGCAGAGACAATGGGAAATCAGCCAGAGCTCATCCTGAGAGAGCCAAGAATGAACAGCAGGATATTCTGTAGTGTTGAAGACCTACCATGGAGGGGATCAGTGCAACAGTCACCTAGGAACTATAGAGTTAGCTTCAAAGACTCCATATTTCTCTTCTCAGAGTTTCAGTAAGCTTCTTAAGCATGATCAATGCCTTTCTTTGACCCCTGGTACCCGATGATGGCTTTCTCTTAACACTAAATCATCGCATGGATCATGGCATCTGGCTCCCTCGTACTTCCCAAGAGTCTGGGAAGGTCCTATCAATAGGACCTGGCTCTCATATCAATTCTTCAGTCCTGCTCATGTAATCCACAGAGGCTGCTAATGCACAGAAAGGGTGCGGTAGCCATGAGTACCTCAGAACAGTGGTTTCTATCCTTCACAGGCATTAGCCTATCTGGAAATCTGATGAGAGCCAGAGACCTTTGTCCTAGAAAATTGCACATATGCACAGAGCCACAATATTCCCATGTAATCATATAAGTTGGATAGAGTCTCCCAAAAGCCCACTCATGGAGGCCTAAAGAATTCCTGATACAAGGGAGATCATGCATTTATATTTTAAAGATGTTCTCTGAGAGAAGGCCCCAGTGGCTTATCCAGGGACTCCCAGCTTGTTCTCTCCCCAGAAAGCATTAGAACAGTAAGAACACACTTTGTCTCTAGATCCCTTCTACCTCCAAGGCTTTAATGAGAAAAAAATAATAGACTACTTCCTGTGAGGCAAGTAAGTGAAAAGCCTAGGGCTTGACATAGATTTTCTAGAAATCTTCTCTTCACAATAAACTTGTTAAGCAGATATTATCCTCCTTTCAGATGAGGACTTCAGGCTTTAGGAATTTGAGAAGCTCGGCAGTGGTAACAATTACAGAGCGTGGAATAAAACCCAGACACATCCAAGGCCTTTGCCTGCTCTTTCCATCATGTTCTATAAACTTCCTGAGGGGTAACTCATCTTGAGAAGCAAGCAAGTCAAAGCAGCACCCTTGCAGTCCAAAGCCAGCCTTCCTCTTTCCACATGGCACAAAGCCCAGAATCTAACTAAGAGAGAAGCAAGGCTTTACTGCCATGTGCCTATTGCTCTGGGTCTATAGAAATGCAGCACTGGTTTCTAAAAGCCACACAGTGCCTCCAGAACTGAGTCTGGGTGCAGAAAATGACTGAATCAGCAAGAACCTGGAGTCTGCTGTTGGTGGCACTCTCACGGGGACACTGGAGAACAGCAGAAGCAGGAGATAGAATAAAAGAGTATGGGGAGGGGGAACCCCTGAAGATACAACAGAGATAATTAGCAGGCAGATGGAAAACTCTTAGATAAGCTGAATAGCAAGTAGATAAGAATGCTTCTGATAATTCCTTTCCAAAGCACAGCAGTACAGGGCTAGAATCCGGGCAGAGGACAAGTCCTGTTTATCAGCTCCCTGAGAAGGCAATGGAATAGACTGTCTTTCTAAATGCCATAGAGATGCTGATTCTGGGCCGGATGGTGATATAGGAAAGCAGGCAAGAAAGATGCTACCCACATTGGAGGTGCTCTGTAGCTGGAAGGCCAGAACTAGAGACAAAGTTCAAGAATAATAGAATCCAGGAGACAAGGTAAGAGGAATTGGGTTGGGATTCATTTAAGGATGGAGAACACTGTATTCTGGATGCTTATTTGCAACCAGCACCTGGGCTGGCTTTTTGAGGCCAGGGACCAGGGCTTGATAAGTTCGAGAACTCATTTTGAGCAGAGGACCTGGAGAAGGCGGTCACCTCCCTCACGTCCTAGATGCTCAGAAGATCAAATAAAGCATTATACCAGCAAGTACATAGAAAAGGTTCACCTTGTTAAAAATTTACAGGATCCCATATTGTTCAAAGACAGCAGAACAATGTAAGGCAGATTTAGTCAAAGAAATTAGTGTGAATCTATGCAAAGAGTAAGTCATATGCTGTAGGAATGTATTCCCCTCCTTTGAGATAGTGATTCACTTTTGTATTTTTATAATAAGGAATAATCCTTGAGCTGGCTCTGGTGGTGTGTGCCTGTGTTCACAGAACTCAGCAACTGAAGACAAGAGAAGACCAGTCTGGCTATATAGCAAGACCCTGTGTCAAAAATCAGACATTATAATCATAAAAATTAATAACAAATGCCTGGCACTAAACGAGAAATTAAATGGATGAACATGGGGCTGTGTCCTTGGTAAGTCTATGGAGTCTGTACCACATTGAGTAGATCAAATCCTGGCTCTGCCCTGTAAGAACTGCACGAGCTTCAGAAAGTTACTGAAACTCAGCCAAAGTGTAGCATTACATGCTCCTAATCCCAGCACTTCAGAGGGGCTGAGGCAGGAGGATAACTGAGTTCAAGGCTAGCAGAGGCTCCATAGTAAGATCCTGTCTCTATAAAAGAGGACTGAACTCTCCATCTCCTAACCTAGGAGGTGTAATTGCAGTGCCCACCTTCTAGTGTTGCTACTTAGCAGGCGCTTGACAGATCCCCAGGTAAGGAGAGCAAGGAAGCATTCAGCCTTAGCAGCTCTGCTGTCATTGCCGGGGATGCCACCGTGTGATAAAACACAATTAAGCCGATGAAAACTAATTCCCACAAATGGAAGTATAATGAAATGTGTCTACGATGTGTTTCAATTTAAAATATTACTAAGTAGGTGTGATTTATTTTTGTCACATAAACATTACTGTATTTATGTTTATATACTTCATGTGCGTATGTATTGGGGTATTAAGAAATGAAATAAAGACATAAATTATTAACCAAGTAAAATAGAAAATTTGCCTTCAGAAATAAAGAAAAGACCTACTTGAATACACACACACACACACACACACACACACACACACACACAGAGAGAGAGAGAGCACAGACAGAGAGAGAGAGGGGGAGAGAGAGAGAGAGAGAGAGAGAGAGAGAGAGAGAGAGAGAGAGAGAGAGAGAGAGAGAGAGAGAAATGTGCTCCTGAGTTATTTCTTTAATGTAAGCTTATCTTTAAAAAGATCTGCTGGCCCCATTTCACTCAAGCCTTCCCCCTTGGTTCCATCTGAACACTTGGATTTCAGTTGGAAAGACCAGCAGCCTCCATTACTAGCAGCATATGGACCATAATTCCAGCGAGTCCTGTTGGAAGAGTAGATTACATGCCCTATTTAAAACCACCTCTGTCCAACCTGTGAATCCAAGATAGACTCCACTGTGGCTCATGTTTCACTCTGAGACTAAATGCCTTAGGAAGCCAGGATGCTTGCTTCAGCCACATTCACCAGGTGGAGCAGCACACAATCAGTCTTCCTGAGGGGCAGTTTCTGGAGTTCTCAGTTAGGGCAGATGGCAAACACTGCGCTCTGAGTGGACACACAGGAAAACAGCTCTAGATTCTGCAGAGAAAGTCAGGGGTGAAAAGTACCTGATTTGCTCCCTCCTTGCTCTAAGGAGCTCTTCCTTCTCTTGAGGTGAAAGCACTTTTGACAAGAACCAAAACAATTCTGAGTGCACTGGTGAGCAGGTAGGTTGGATGCAAGGGTCTGAAATAAGATTTCTGCCTGATCAGCAGGCATCTGTAGGTTTCAGCAGCTGTGCTTTTGTGTAGAAGCATGGACAAAGCACCCAGTAAGTGCTCTGCTGCTAAACTCAGCTTCTCATTGTTACCCAAACAATAGAGTCAAGAGGTAAATTCGAGGAGAGGCCAAGATGGGCTCTTTTGGAGCCAATTCTATGCCTAGAAATAACACATGCACAGTCAGTGATTTAGTGAGACTCTTGAGCCCTGAGCCTTCTTATTTAGGGCAGGTTGGATAAGGTAAGTGAGTCCACATGTCCACATGTACAATGGAACCAGAGAGGGAAGATGTCTTCCCATCTTTCCACAGTAGCCATGTCAACAAAAGAAGATGCCATAAATGTGAACAGGCTTTATTGAAGCTTTCAGATAGGCCAGCTTCCCAGAAGGCCCCACCACTGACAAATCACCCTATCTGCTCCTTCCTTTGGTTCTTCCAGTGCTGAATCCTACAGGTTAGAGCTGGTAGCTTCCCAGGAAACATATCATACAGGACACCTTTCTCTTCCTCTGTGAGAGAAAGAGCAAGGTCTTGGGACATCTGACAAGCTCTCTCTTCTTAAGTAAGCTCCAGAAGAGAACTTCCATAATACAAAGCTACAAAGTGCCTCCACGCCTGAGTCTACTCAAGTTTTACCCACCTCCAAGTCTCTCTGAGTCTCTGCTAGTAGTAAACAACAAATATTTCAAGTACATCCCGAAGACATTTGGGGCCACAAACATTTTGCATCAATGCACAACTATATGCACACACATGTTCTCCCGCTTAGCATCTCCCCCACCCATTCTTCCTACCATCTCTACCTTCTCTTCCTAAAATACACATCAGTCAGTGCAGAGTCTTCCAGTGTGGGTCCTTTGAAAGCATACTTCACATCTTCAGAGCATACATCCTCTCCTCCCATGATGCTGCAGATAAGAGCCTGCCCAGGAAGGGAATGGGGGCAGGCTGAAATCTGAGAAGCCATACACCAGCCCAGTGCCCTTGAGTTCAACTACACCAACAGATTCTACAGTTCCAAATCAGATGCCAGCTCTCCTGTCCTCAGAGTGCAGGCTGTTTGTGCTTTCAGTAACAGAGAAATGAACTTTTAACTCCAGGCGGCAACCACCTCCTTCACGGAGATTATTAGCTTCTGCACTCACCTGGGGAAAATGTTAATCTTGTAGGTGAAGAAAGAAGACTGGGTAGTCCTTCTGAATGCTGCACTTTAGTCCACAAGGCAGGAAATAGTATAGGTTCCCAGCCTGCTTATCCTCACATAGCTGGTCAGAAGTCTCATTGCCCGGACTAACATGGTTGCCTGACCCCAAAGCCACTAACCTATACCCTCCCCTTCCCTGAAGGGTTCTCTTCTTCCTCGGACCCATGGCTCTTACTATTCAGATCACGTCATGAGAAGACACAGTCAGGCCCATACTGATCTCCCTGGTTTCTGCTTGTCTCATTACAACCCTAGTCCAGAGACTTCTCCATCTCCCTTCTCTCTGACTGCTTCGTTCAGAAACCCCTGGATTCTAGACAGTCTCTACTCCCATGTCTGCCCCAACACACACACACACCACAGCCCCACAAGTCCTCAGTCTATGGCTATTGAACAACCACAGTTAAGAGAGACAGATGCAAATCCATTTGGCACATTCCTTTTGGAGTACAGAATCTCCTGTCAGAATCCTCCATAATCCCAGGGTTTTGGTCCTTTTATAAGTTAAAAGTGATGTTATAAAGAATTCTAAATAAGTGAAATGCTTATGATAAAATGCCAAGCTAAAAGACAGAAAGCAAAAATAGACACATTTGGTGAGCTTAGCTATGCAAAAAATGACATAAAAATATCGGGAAAGAAAAATAAAAAATCTGGAAGAAAATACATCAAAGGTTAAATGTCATCAAAAACAAGTTGGACCACCGAAGACTGCGATTCTTTAGAAATGCCAGAAGCTGCAGTTTAAAGAATTCCAGAATGAATGTAAAATTGGACTCTATTTGGTAGAGAAAGATTTGTGGGAATGAGCTTAGGAACACAGAATGTGGGTGTTTACTTAAATTGGGAGAAATATTAAACAAGCATATCACTCAGCGTCCAAACAGAAAAACAAAAAAATTACTCCAGGGATTAAAAACAGGAAGCCTGGTATAGGAAACACATCGCCCAGGTGATGGGATGGAGAAGAATCAGCAGCCAGGGCTACGCTGGGAATGTTAAACCTAGAAGAGAGAACGGCGTTGTTTCTTCACATAGAAAATGGAGGATCTGGGAAGGCAGGTAGAGAGGGCCAGGCTCCCTTTCTTTCTACCTTCAACATCACACTAGTGCCTTCCACCCGCTGAGCTCGGTAGTCAAGGAGCCTAGGAGAGGCAGTCTATAGGGGCTGATGCCTGAAAAAGCAGTCGAAAAGAAATTGGGAGGTGGCTCTGAAGACAAAACCATTCTACAGTCAAGGGGCAAAAGTTGGCTCAATTATCAGAAAGATTCGAGATTAAATTCATAAAGAAGTACCTAAATAGGAAACATTCTGAAGAAAACGTTTTAGATATATGAGATATGAGACAAGAGTAAAAGCCAGTTAGTTCATTGTCAACCTGTATAAATCTATACAGCACCATCCACAATGCAAGCTCAGCTCTCCACAGTTCTAGAAGCTGGAAGTTCAAGATGAAGGTGCAGTCACGTTTGGTTTCTTGTGAGCCTGTCCCCAGCTTGTAAACAGTTGTCTTTTGCTATATTTCACATCCACTTCCCACTGAGGCCACATTCTCCTATTGATAAGGACACCAATTAGAGTGGATCAGTGACCACTTTAGCAACTGATTTCAACTTAGTCACCTCTTAAATGCTGAATCCACAAGTATGCCTGAATTCTGAGCTATAGAAGCCATGACTTCACCTTATGGATTTAAAGGGGATATAATTTAACCCACAACAGCCAGTGTTCTGTTCTTGAGTTTCTCTTGTGACAAAAAGAGTCCTCTCTGGTCACTTGTAATCATACCAATTCCTTGCCTAGAGATATAGCTTGATCTGGTATGATAGATTAAAGCTAAATCGTTCACTGGTTCTCCTAATAAGAGACAGAGTCCAATCCCATCCCCTTCCATCTAGTTAGGTCTTTGTGATTCACTTAACTAAGAGAATATAGTAGAAGGAATATTATGAGACTCCTGAGGCCTCACATTCTTTGTCTAAGAGTCTAAAAGAACTCTAGAAAGCCACCTCTAAAGCGCCCCCCCCTCCAAGACCACAATGATGTGAAGAAGCCTAGGCAGGTTATGTAGAGAGATCACATAAAGAAAGAGAGAGAGAGAGAGAGAGAGAGAGAGAGAGAGAGAGAGAGAGAGAGAGAGAGAGAGAGAAAGAAAGAAAGAAAGAAAGAAAGAAAGAAAGAAAGAAAGAAAGAAAGAAAGAAAGAAAGAAAGAAAGAAAGAAGGAAGGAAGGAATAACCAGCTGCTTCTGTCCAATTACCAGACAACGTTACAGAAAAACACATAATGGATATTCTGGCTCCAGTAGGCACAGTGTAAGAGCAGAGATATCAAAGAGAAATTTGGCTTATGGTATTAAGAGATGTGTAGTGATCTTTTTTCCCATTTCCAGACAAACCACTTCTGAAAACCATGGAATGATCATCCTCAAGACATCTCTGGAAAGACCAAAGAATGATTAAAGGGTTGGAACTTTTAGCCCAACCAGCCCTGAAGGGCAGTAGGTAGAGGAGCTGAAAGTCACATTAATCACCAATGGCCAATGATTTAATTTACTGTGCCCATCTGATGACGCTCACATAGAAACTCAGGATGACCAGTCTAGGATGCTGCTGTTCAGGAGAGAAGATTGGAGACTCCTAGACAGCTTCACACTCTTTACTTATCCCTCTCTTCCATCTGGATGTTCACCTGTTTGCAAAATCCTTTGTAATAGCCTGGTGCAAGTACTTCCCTGAGTTCTAGGAACTCCTTATATGGACAGATCTTAGGAAGTCATGAGAACTCCAGTTAACAACCAGGCAGTCAGAAACACGGGTTCCAACTTGGAGCTTTCAAAGTGGAATTTAAAAGGGAGGCATTTATGGATCTGAGTCTTTAAGCTGTATAATCTGATAGTGTTTCCAGCCAGATAGTATCAGAATTAAAGAGGTTGCTTGTAGAGAATACCCACATATAATGGTGACTTGAAGTAAATTATTGTGTCAAGTGGTTTATCTCTCTTACAAGCATAACTGCAGCCCCAGACACACGGCTGCATGTACATGCTCCAGCTTCGTGTACATGTTCCCACTGCTTTCAGCCGTTGAAGCCCACGGGCCTTGTGAGCAGAGGTGATACTCACTGCTCTGTTTAATTCTTGACCAACAAAATCACAAGCCCAATAAAATGAACTTTGTACACCACCATATCCTGCAGATAGTGATAGACAAGTGGACTCTGGTTGGTGCTAAGCAGCCTCTGAGATAATCTGGCTAACCCCCAACTTCATATTGGACTGTGTTCCAAGTAATTCCCATGATGAATGCAGCATTGGTGACACAGAAAGGGAAGACAGATGAGACATCAAAATGCCATTGCTCAGACATATAATTCTCTGAGAGAGAAGGTCAGAGTCTCTGGAAGGGACTAGGGGAGATGTGGGAAGGCCAACCACAGAAATCTCCTTGCATGTTTCTACCTCTCTGCCAATATATCCTTATGTCCTCTGCTGTTCCCTTCCCCTCCCCTCCCCTCCCCTCCCCTCCCCTCGGCCCTCATCACTTTCTACTGCTCAAAAGTTCACTTCTGGAGAAATAGTGTGACTTTGTCTACTCAGTTCTCTGTCCTGTGCTTCCTCCTTCCCTCTACATAGAAATTAGCAAAGACAAGATGGTCTGGCAAAAAACTTGCAAAGCTGTATTTAAAACTTGTGTGTGTGTGTGTGTGTGTGTGTGTGTGTGTGTGTCTGTGTATATGTGTTCCTGTTTATATGTTGCTTTGTACACAAGCTTGGATACCTCTCTTTGAACAACGAGAACATGATGGTCACTGGGAAAACAATGCTACCCCCTGCCTCCATGTCCCTTTCCAAACTCCTGAAATCCATGGTATACTCTAAGGACACAAGGTGACATCACCTGCAGTAACTATATTTTCAACAGTCAATAATTAGGAGTACCTGGTTAGTGTCTCAATACACTCTCCATGCCCAGATTAACCACCATATTCCATCTTTCCTGGAGCTAGAGACTGAAGAGCTTCCATTTCTGGGACTCCTTAGGAGGTAGGGGGCAGTTTTCCAAGGTTCCCCATATTCTTACATATCTTATAAACAGAGACCCTGGTAGCTTTTGTTCCAGAATATCTTTTAAAGGATGTTCACTGAGAAAGTGAGGAGTAGCCTTGAAAGATATAGATATCATTTATTTCCTCCTGAGTCAGAAGGCAGGTTTATCTGCTAACAAATATAATAAAGATAACACTCCCTCTGAGACAGAGGCAGGCAGCTCTGCTTGCAATGCTTTAGAAGGCTGCAATCTCCTAAGGTTGGATTACACTGAGGACCACTAGTGCACTTGCGGCCTGCATTTGGCTCCCAGAGGACTTGACGGTAAAGAAAATGAACACAAATAGGCTGAAACTCATGCTGCCTGTGTGCCATGAGTATGGTTCTTTGCAGTGATCTAGGATTCTCAAACCATCTGCCATCACCCATGAAGTTGGCGAGCTGATGTCTTAGCCTGTACGTAGGTAAGATCTCAGACCTCGATACTTTACAGCTCTGGACACCAAGAGACAGAGAGTACACACCTCCCCTCCAACCTGCTCTATTTCACACTCCCTGTCCAAAGTGCTTCGTTCTCTTGATTATAAGCCCTACTGTCTGTGCTTCTGCAGTTCAAGAGCAGCTGAAGGTAAATGTAATTAAGTGACTAAGGCGACTTCTAGACACCAATTTCTGTCAGCGCCGGCCTTGCTGAGGGGATAATGATATAGTCACTATAGCAGCTTTTGCCTTCAGGAGAAATTTTTTCAGAAACGTCTTTTCCCTACAAAGCATTTCTCCCCGACCGTTTTTGCCCTTATGGCCATTTCTGTGTTGCCTGGAATGGCCACTTCCTCTAACCTAGTGTTACTGCAGAACCTGAGCTGTCCAGGGGACATTCGGTAGCATGCAGATTTCTGCCCCTTCCTTAGACCTATCGAATCATCTCTAAGAGGAAAGTCCAGCAATTTCCCTTTTAAAGTGCCCCAGGTGACTCTTCGGTGGGCTAACACTGGTTCTCAGCCCTGAGGGCTGAATCCTGGCCATGTATGAAAATACAATGGAGGGTCTTGCTAATAACTCTGGAGTGAAGAACAGGTGTGGGTTTGTGCATATTATTGTTGCTTACTTGACTGCTTGATAATGTTTTGTTTCATTCTGGGAGGTTTGAAAAAAATCATTCCCCAGAAGGTTCTGTAGTTCAGGTTGAGGATCTGCAGCTTAGCCACACTGCTGGGGAATGCATTCTTCCTGCCTCCCAGTGTTCGTTCACCTACTACAGCATCCTATGCATCCTTCAACAAATTCATTGTGTCTGCCACACATGAGTGATGCCCAGAATCCATGTAAAAAGTCAAGTGGGTGTGGCAGCCTGCCTGACATCATAGCACATGCAGAAGGCGGATCATCTGTCTGATGATCCCCAGAATAAGTTAGCTAACCAGACTAGCTCAAAGGGGGACCCTGCCTCAATATAGTACATACAGAGATCAAGGTAGACACCCATTGTTAAACTAGAGCTCAACACTTAAGTATACACATGTACCCACTCATACATGTGCACCCCCCCACAAAAATATATACACACACAGGCATGCGCTATACCCATGCATGTACTACATACATATACACACACATTTTTTTCAAAGAATTCCTCCTAACTGACAGTTTTCTAGTGGTGACTTACAATAGATGTCTACTGCCACGCTGCAGACTCAGTGGCCTGCTTCCTTTGACTCCACACCGGCAGACCAGTAATCCATTTACAGCTCATTGATCTTGTCAGCCCATGTGCCTTTCCAAAGACATCTTCAGAAACAACTGAGTTTCTCCCAGCCTGTTAATTACTCTGTCATTCAGACTCCCCATCATAGCTCCCAGCGCCAAATCCTCAGGGAAGAAGGAACCCAGATAAAGACATCCCTATACAGCAGACATTTAGTAACTGGTAGGGTTCAAAGCTTCTGAAGATCTATGGCTTGACTCCTCCTTCTTGTCAGGATGAGTAATCAAGACACCATGTAATTCTTGTCTTGATATCAACGCCAACCAAGCAGAGCCTGCTGTCCTTAAAAGCGGGCTTGGCTATCTGGGCATCTCCAAATACACGGCACTGTTTCCTTACTAGAAGGCTGCTAGGGAGGAAGTTATCAGTGTTCTTACCCATCTGTGGACCCCACCTGATACAATACTAGCTAGATAGGTGATGCACTAGTAGCATGACTGCTGGGTAGGTCCTAACCACTTACTGGTTAGTTCAGAGGCCTGATCCATGAGAGGGAATACACTCCTACCACTGTAAACCTGGACAGGAGACTTACGGCTGTGGATGTCACAGGCCCTAGGGGGGAATGTACCACTGATGGTTTACGAAATGGCCATGTAATAAAACTGCCTTCTAAATATTTATGTTTATACCTACAGGGCAATGCAGCTCTCAACCTGTGTCAGGGAAGCTTTCAGTGACAACCATTAATTCAGAAACTCACTACTGGTCAAAGTGCTGAGAAATGGTGACTGTTGAGTAGCAAGCCATAAACAGGACATGTATATCACCCCCAAGGACCAGGGAACATTGCAGAAAGGGGGGAAGGAAGGGCTATAGGAAGCAGAAGATGAAATGCTACAAAATATTGCCTTGTGACCAGGACACAGTCACTGCAACCATGAACACAAAGTGTGGACACCTTCATAGACCTGCAAGACACAAACATGTAAAAGTAGGAGGGGTGTCTAGTGGGGACACAGCAGGGATGGGAGGGGGAGAAGACAGAGTCATGGGGAAGGGTGAATGTAATCCCAACGTATTGTATGCATGACTGAAATTGTCCAAAATATAAATATAATGATATTTGTTTCTTTCAAAAGAAGATAGTTAGGTGGTTTATGAGGCAGCTCTTCAAAGTAAGGCACATACTGTAATCTCAGCATTGTATCATTCAAAGGCTGAAGCACTCATCCCTATGCCCTGGAAGTGGAGATGTGTCTTTAAAGCTGGTACACTTGGGACAGGAGAGATGGCTCAGGGACTAAGAGCATTTGCTGTTCTTATAGGAGACCTGAGTTCCGTTCCTTGTGTACAGAAGGTAAACACCATTTGTAACTCCAGTTCCAGGGGATCTGAGGCCCTCTGACCTCTGTAGCACGTATGTGATACACATACACACATTAGAAAAAACACTCTATCTTCATTACAGTTTCTATTGCTGTGAAGAGACACAATGACCACAGTGACTCTTACAAAGGAAAACATTTAATTGGGGTTTGTAGTAAGAGGTTTTTGGCCCGGACTTTCGGGCCTAGCCTCAAGGTTTAGACCCTTAGACTCGCAAAGACACACATACATTTATATTAATTTTAGGCTGATTGGCCTACAACAAATCTGTAAGTCTACACCTCTAGCCACGTGAGGCCAAAAACCTATTATAACAGGGGCTGGATTTAGAAGTTTAGTCCATTTTCATCATGGCAGGGAGCATGGTGGCACACAGGCAGACATGGTTCTGGAGAGGTCGCTGAGAGGTCTACATCCAGACTGGCAGGCAGCAGAAAGAGAGTGAGACATTGGGCCTGGCTTGAGCATCCGAGACTTCAAAGCCCACCTCCAGTGACACATGTCCTCTAACAAGGCCACACCTCCTAATAGTGTCCCTCCTTATGGACCTATGGGAACCATATTCGTTCAAACCCATTAAATAAAGGTAAAAAAATAAACAAAGATGGCATTATCCATACTTTGTAGATCCTAATTTCTGTATACTTCAGTAATATACCCCAACCAAAGTGAGCACTGAACCGTACTGTCATGTCATCAAGAACCACCTTTAGTAAATCACGAGCTATTTATCAAAAGCACCATTCATTCTCACTCCTCACCACCCTTCCCCTGCTTGAAGCATTTCCAACTGACTCCGTAGTCACCTCTGTCAAAAACCTCCACAGAGGGACCAGATACTCAACCTCGGGGAACTGATAAGTCTCGAGATGAAAATGTCTTACATCAAAAAAGTGACCACGCATACTGTTCTAAGATGGGCAGAGTCCCTAAGGGGATCATGAGACAGATTCCACCCCTGGAGACAAAGGGATGAATTTATTAACCTTATTTCTGGCCCAGTGAACAGAAAAGCAACAGGAAGCTGAGCGATCTTGGCACCTACTTGCAACAGACTTGGGTTGGATGCCATGAACTCAATGTTTTGTATGACAAAGTCTCTCCCCAGCTCAAGAAGGGTAAGTATACATGAAGGGGCCTTTTAAAATTGCCCATGTCACTCAACTGCTAAGCACACTTCTAACCACCTTTAAAATATTAACTAATCTGTCCTTACGAAAGCCCTGTGGCATTGGTCACTGGTTTTAGAAGAAAGGACACAGAAAGGAAGTAAGTGGGTTCAGTCCATTTTGATAACAGGCCAAAATAAGTCTGTGTGGATAATTTATAAAACCTGTGGTTTCTTTGCCTCGGTCCTAGAGGCTGAGACGTTCAAGCATTCCACCGACGGCTATTGAGGGCTTTCATACTATGTTATAACATGGCAGAGCAGAATTACTTGCTCAGCTCTCTCTTCCTTTGCCTATAAAACTACTAATCCCATCATCAGAAGGTCCCCATCTCCATGACAACATCTACCCTATGTAACTTCTCCAGGTATTACAAACAAATAGGCCCAATATGTGAATGTGGGGGTTGGGTTTCTAGGTTTTTAAGGGGCACATTCAAACTTCTCAAAGACAATTCTGCCAGAGGCAGCACTGCTGTTGCCCAGAAGAGACTCATCTTTCTTCTTTAGGAGTGTTTCCTGACTGCATTTCTCCAGTGAGACAGTCACACTAAATAGCTAGTCCTCAAGCTAGGTAGCTTGATTGTAGGTCACTACCAATGTGTGACTCTAATGATGGGAGACTTCGCCTCTGCCACTCCTAACCTGGCACAGAGGGCCATTTTCATGGCTGGGGAGAAGATCCCACAGGTCTGCCTCCATCTCCCAACACCCAGCTCCACCCAGTACCTACTGTACTGAATCTGCTTTAACAGTCACAACAGGTATACTGTGAGCACGACAGCAAAAAGGTGAAGAACTGAGTGGGCAGGGGAGGGATACTGTCAGCATTGGGGGGCTGGTGTGATGGGGACCTGGGGTGGAGCATTGATATTCCTGAATTGCCTTGGGCTTCTTCAAGCCTCTTCTCTCCACCCCTGGTCCACCATGTGGGTTTTTATGGGGCAGCTTCTCAAAGTAAGGCAAAGATCTGTTGGTACCTTTTATGCCCCAAGCACACTTGGGTCTGCAAAGTACAAATACTGACACGGATGGTAGACACTCAAGAGCAGGACCAGACAGTAGGAGATGAAGGCAGACTTGTGGGATCTGCTCCCCAGTCATGAGAATAGCCCTGTGAGCCAGATTAGAAGTGTCAGAGATGAAGTCTCCCATCATTAGAGTCCCATGTAGGTAGTGGCCTACAATCAAGTTACCTAGCTTGAGGACTGGCTATTTAGTATGGCTGTCCCACTGGAGAAAAAGAGAGTGGGCAATCAGGGAACACCCCAAAGAGGGAAGATGGGTCTTTTCTGGGCAGTGGCAAAGTTTCCAAGAAGGACAGGCCCCCAGCCTGGGGAATCCCTGTGAACCGGGCCCAGAAGCCCACAGAAGAGCTCTGATTGAAGCTTTGAGATACAGAAGCGGAGGAGAAAAAGGGAAACCCAAGTGTGTCTCTTTTCCAACTGTGACTGTGGGAAGAATAAACAAGCAGGGAGTCAGCCTTAAATGTGAGTCCAAGTTCTAGTGTGTTGAAGCATTTTCTTAAACTCTAAAACGAGGACACAACAACAATAGATAGCTATACACAGCCACACTGTCTCCTCACTTAAATGCATTCACACCGTTCACCTTCCAAACCTTTCCTTTCTAGCTCAACTCTGCCCATACCTCAGACATATAAGCTGGAATTACCAGGAACAAAAGAGGAACACTTAAGTATACATTCTACAAGGATGGCTGATTGGGACTTCAGTGGTTATAGAGAGAGAGCTGGGATACTAAGGATCTGGAGTCCAGTTTTCTTGGGTAGTCTTACAGTTACAATTCCTCACTCCATGTCTGTCTAACTTAATGTCCTTTTGACTATCCAGTGAAAGCTTGGGGATGTATTAACACACCACACTAGCTTCCACTAACCTAAAACCTGAGAATATCATCACAGCATCTAAAACATACAGTAGAGTTTACCCCACTATAATTAAAGTTCCCACCAATGTATTTGAAAAGTCCCTTGATTTTATGATTTTCTTTTTTTGTAACTATAAAAAAAAATACCACAAAACTTCTATCAAGTTAGAAAATTGAGGTAATCTGAATCTTCACTCAAAGGCCATGATATTTCATAGTTTGCTCAATGATAAACTGTCTCTTATTTCCACAGAGGTGAGAGCTGGCTGTACATCACTACACTATGTATGTGTGTGTGTGTGTGTTGTATATACACATATTAACATATATTCATTCAACAACTACTCAATGCAGGCTTAGTATACATGTCAGACGCTAAAGATCCAAAGCCTGAAGGGAAATACATAGTTATAGACTTTTAGGTCTCTCTGGGCAAACAAATAAAAGAAGCAGAGTGGAATTTTTAGTGCTGAAACTGGAACTCATGACATGCCTCAGGGCTGAGTGTCGGAGGGTCTGCAAAAGCGTTCAGAGGGGTTGAAAACGGACCTGTGTCTTCACGAGTATACAGGCTTCCTTGCAGTAATGGAAATGGAACCCAGGAAAGAGGATATAGCACAGCTGCTCTCCTTTGGGACGGGAACAAGAGAGGAGCATGGAGAGCCAGGTTGGGCTCTGCTAAAGTAGTCCACAGAATCAGAGGAATTCAATGAGATCTGTATTTCCAAAACAACTGTAATGCCCAATGGTTAGACAGACCTTGTATTCTTGTAAGATTTTTCCTCCTCATCAATCAGTCTCTACAGCAAGCCTATACAGTAATTATCTTCATTTTAAAGATGAGAATTTCAGGCACAGAGAAACTGGCCTGTCTAGAGTCACTGAAACACAGGTCAGATCAAAATCCACATCCATCTGACTGCTGCGACCAAGTGCTTACACTGGGATTTTCCATCCCCACATATCCTTCTCCTTTTCATTTGAAAACTCAAATAAGAAGCAGCTCAAAATAAAGCCCTCCTCCACTTCCTCTATTCCCACAGCATATGCTTATGGTGACTATGGTGCTCATCACACATTCTGATTTGTTTGCATTGCTTCTGATCTGAAAGATGGCAAGATCTTAAAGGCATATCCATGCTTTAAGGATTCAGCCCTCCTGTACCACAGTCCCCACAAGAAAGGTTTATTAGCAGTTGAAGTGGGATTATGTTACATTGTAAATAATTGTCCTGCCTACTGGTTTAATAAAAACGCTGATTGGCTGAAGGCAGACAGGAAGTGTGGGAGGGGCTACCAGACCAAGAAAACTCTGGGAACAGGAAGAACAGAGCAGAGAAGCCAGAGAGACAACTCAGAGACACCACCATGAGATGACAGTAGACACAGAGGAAAGAAGTTGAAATGCTGCTCTGAAAAAAGGTACTGAGCCACATGGCTGAACAGGATAAGAATCATGGGATAGTTTAAGGGTAAAGAGTTAGCAAGTTATATGGCTGGGCCCTAGGTCAGTCAGTGTACAATTAATATAAGCATCTGTGTGTTTCAGAGGGACTATGGGACTGTGGGTCTAGACCATAGACTGGACAGGCCAGAAATGTACTACTACAAGCAGTCACTTGCTCATTGTCATGACCACACTACACACTACCTAACTGAAGGAAAAAACAGGTTTATTTTGGCTTATTTATTATTTCATGCTTTCTGAGGATTTCAGTTCACTGTGGTGAGGAAGGCATGCCACAGCAACTCAGTTCATGGTGGTAGGAGGGTGTAGCAGAGTCTCTTCATATCACAGCCAACAAAGAAGCAGAGACGGCTTGACAGGCAGCAGAGGCTGGGTATAATCATCAAAGGTCTGCCTCTAGAGGCCCACTTCTTCCAGCTAGAGCCCATGGCCTAAAGGTTCCACAGCACATTGAAACAATTCCACCAGCTGGGGAACAAACCTTCAAAATGGGAGTCTGTAGGGAGACATTTCAGATTCCAATCATAACAAAGGTGTCAATCAACATATATAAAAGTAATGAAGATTTTAAAAGAAAGATGTTCCATCTGTTACTCTGACTACGATGATTAGGAACCACAGCCTGGATGTCTCCAACAACAAAATTTTCCACAGCAATGAGAGCTAGAAGCCCCAAATCGAGCAAGGTGGGTTTCCTCTAAAGCCCTTCTCCTTGCCTTACAGGTAGCTGCCCCTGATTTACCTCCTTACGGTGTTGTCTTTCCTGAGGTCTACCCTAAGAACCTTATCCTCACTTAGCCACATCTTTGATGGACTTATCAATAAATAAAATCACATACTGGCATAGTAGAGGTTAGGACCTAAGTCAACCCATCACACCCTTTGTACACAGATACTTAACACACTGAGCTTTTCTGTTCCCATTTCCCACCACTTTTTTATATGGGTTTTATATGCAGTGCTAAACTAACTCTTTAATGAGGGGAACAGCTGTGAAAATGCTGTGTCGGTTGGAATGGATGAGCAGCACGAGGGATTCAAGCAGAAAGGACAGATTTCAAGACTGAGGGCTAATCAGAAGGCAGTTAAAGAGGCATAGACGAAAGAGAGAGTGAGCCGCAAAGTCCTGCAGCTTCCAAGCTCTTAACTTAAATGTCCTTTGGCAAAAAGACTCCAAGCCAGATGCCAGGGATACCCTCCTCTTATTGCGTGCCTGCTTTCTTCACCAATGAAATAGGGCACTTGGTGACTCTGCCACCTAATACTGTGTGTTCTCCTTGCTTGTGTGCTTTGTTAGTTTTGCTGAGGCAAGCTGCCACATCAGAGAGGTCAAAGAGCAGAAAACATAGGTCTTCAAGGTTCCTTGGACTTTGAACGGACTGCCAACAACCATTTTGGTGTGTTTGGGAGTGGGTCTAGGTGACTCTTTCACTGAAGCTTAACGAGAGACCATGAAGTATAGGAGCCAGTATGCTGCATCTGGATTCTTGACCCTGGGAACTACAAGTCAAAAAAGATGTGCTGTTTTGGAATTCTTTGTTTTACAACAGATAGCTACTATGCACTCCCTAAAACTCCCCTAACCCCAAATATTTGCTACCCTGTTGTTCTGAGATCCAAACAACAAACGTTTTCCAGCACCCACATGTATATTTAATTCTCTTGGGATCATTTTGCATTGTGTAGATTTTCATTAGATTACTGTTGCTTACTGCAGGAAGATAGTGTGGTTACGAAGCCAACAATGACACCCAAACAGGGCAAAAGGAAGACTTCTTCTGTAGCAGATCAAAAACATTCATCTGGGCTCTCTACCCTGTCACATCGAGCACCCAATGCCCAGTGCAGGCTGTGCTAAATGCTAATTTCACACACATCATCAGCCTAGTTGCCCCACCCCCGGTTCTTTCCATACTATCTCAGGGAGAAAAGCTTATACCTCTCCACTCTACTTTGTCATCCCTGCTTAGTTCCATTTCAGGGACAAAGAGAATCCTAATCATGGCTCATAACCACAAGAGCAGTGCCAGCGATTTACACCTGCATGAGGAGACAGGGAGCCTGTGCACTTTGAAGTAAATTAGAGCTAATAAAGGACCAAAGCCGGCAGCTCCAAAGTCCTTAAAAGCACCCTGAAATCAACATCAGAGCCTCTACTAATGTCTCCCTCACACCTATTCACCTTCTAATTGAATCGAACCTGTTCTGATCATGAGCAGCAATCAGAGTCACCTTCCAGCTAAGAGTAAAGCAGGGCTTCTCTTCCCACATCCAAGGACAGATGCAAACAGATGCAGCCACTCACAGCCCAGCGCTTGGCCAAGCTCCTAGGGTTCAGCTGAAGAGAGGAAGGAGCAGCTAGAGAAAACCACAGGGACAGCTGACCAGAACTACCAGGAGCTTGTTGTGGACTCTGAACTGACAGCTGAAGAGCCTTCGTGGGACCCTTGGAATGAGGGAGACAGTTGCATTGATCAAGCTGTTAATGGGCCCTGGTTATAGGAGCAGGAATTATCCTGGAGACATGAACTGGCTTTGTAGAGCCCATGCCCTATGGTGGGATGCTTTGCTCAGGCTTGATACAGGGAGGAAGGGCTGGGTCCTGCTTTAACTCAGTACTGTGCAGACTACTCAAGGGAGACCTGACCTCCTTTGAGGAGTGGATGGGAGGAGGGGTTCAGGGGAGGAAGGAGAGGAGAGGGTGGAGGAGCAGTGGAGGGTAAAGGGTAATAATTAAATATTAACAAAGAAAAAAACAGGGCTCCTCTTTGTTGTGTTTTTTGCTATGTTTATTATTAACATAACACTCTCTCCCCTTCATCATCTTCTCTTTCTTCTTCCTCTTCCTCCTCCTCTTCTTCATTACAAATGTACGCTATGTGGTGAGTTGGGTTATTTTTGGTCTAGCCATCATATATAAATGTAGACTTTTAGTTAAACACAGTGCTGATACTTGACGTGTCAGTCATTTTGGACACATTACCCTTGTAGGCTGTGGTCATAGATATATAGACACAGAATGGGAGGTGTAGTGCTGTTTAAAGGCAGTGAGGAGAGAGAAAGACATAGAGCAGCATCTACAGAAAGACAACAGGGTAAGGAGAGCCAGGTAGGAAAGAAGAGCCAGTGTAGGGAAAGGCTGACATGCCAATGCTGTGGAGGGGGCAGGGCTGCAGGCTCCTTATGCTATGGCAGTACCACCCAGGTGGTCATGACTGGTTATTTGGGATGGTCTATAGGTCACACAACTGGCAAGCCATGAGGCAAAAATTCCAACTTAGGCCTTTCTGAAAAGAACCTTCCTGTCACTTCCCTATGAGCCTACTCTCTACTCTCTTTTACCCCTAGGTTATAAAAAGAAAAGGAGGGAGGGAGTAGGTTATTTCGATTTTCTGGTGAGAAACTGGGAAGGCAACACTAAAGCATGGGGTAAACGGGCAGAGAAACAGTTGGGACAAACACTTGGGAAAACTCCTTCAAAGTAGAGACACTGGTTCCAAACTGTTTGGAAACTGTGGAACAAGAAAACTAGGGTGCTCCTTCTAAACAGGAGGGAAGAATCAGAGCAACCCTATGGAGCTGGCCACAGCCATGGGGCCAAGCAGGGATGCTCAAGTTCAACCTCCTTCTGGTCAGTGCGTACAATGACCATGGTCACAGAGAATCCAACACAATGGAAGCTGTGGCCCAACAGAGTAGATACAGCCGTGCATTTTGAAAATGTTTTCTCTGAAAGAATTCTCCTTTTACCCCTTGCTTACCGTGGTTTTAATATCACCTTTAAATAAAAGGGTATGCTGTGGATACCACAGCAGGACTCTACAGCACATTGATCTCATCTCAATATACGTCACTGTGTGGTCCTGAAAGCCTAGGCTGACCCTGGTTCTCTGTTCTTTAAAGACACCCCCCCCCCCGGTGGGTGACATATCTTACTTTAAGAAATGTGGGCTTAGACTAGCTATCCAAATAGCTGTAATAAAACCCACCTATTTCTCATTAACACATAGATTCAACTGGACCTGCCCTTAAGATCTGAGGCTAGGAAAACTTCAAAGAGAAATATTTGGATTATTGCCCCACTAAAATACAACTTTCTCTACCATACATCAAACCCAAGCTAACAAGCACTTCATAATCAGCTTCTCAATTGTCCTCAAGTCCCTTCCAAAGATTTAGGCCCCTCAGGGATACTTACCTCCCTAATAATGCTCCAAACTAACTTTCTTCTGCATCATTTTCTACATTATGTATATAGTCAAGGTTCAATCTGCACATTTGTTGTGTAGAAAATGCCAAAGAGTCAACAGAGGGCTTTATCCAAGTATGAACTGTCAAGTAAGGGCTTTGCCCTTGTCCTGTAGGTATAAAATGTGGCCGGCCCTCCCCTAAGCAGACACATGAAAATGTCTCTCCCATACATTGAGAATCCATCAGTCTCCCAGGCCCCATGGAAAGGGGAGGAACAAAGACCACTGAAGTACCTGTCCTCAGCAGTGGTAATCCACCCAGACATTTCTGCCTACCTCTAACATCCTCAGAGAAGTCAGGTGATCTTTTCTAAGTGCTCGGCACCCTTGGGACCAAATGGACCTCTCTACCCCAGGCGTCTGACAGGAAATCAATGTGTTGTCTCCTTTGTTTTATGGATATTGTAAATGTCCATCAGGTAGAAGGTCTCTTCTGTGGACGACACTGTAATTCCCCCTTTAGCCAGAATTCATGGATGCCCTTATGGCATAAGACATAACTGACCTAAAGTGAGTAGACGCCGGCATTTCTCAAGCTCCTTTGAGAAAAGAGGACAGTAGTGAGATGAACAACCCAGAGGTCACAAAATTGAACCATATTCTATACCTGAAAAAAAAAAAAAAAAAAAAACCTGAGGCCAGACTGGAAAAGTGACCTGCACACAAGGTGATTCTGTGGCGGGTTGAGTTCGGGCTGTTAGCATGGCTTTTGGCTTCCACGCTTGCCTCTCTCCATGGCTTGGGTCAGTTATCTTTGGCTTGATGGGTATGCCCCGACTTTTAGCACTCTGGGACTGCTTTATTTTTGAGGGGTAATTGACCGGACCATGGTCACACATGAGTGGCAGAGAGAAGAGAGCCCAGGATGTTCTGAGCCATTTTAAGTGTATCACAGTAGAGATCAGAGTAGGAAAATGATGGCTGATGAATACCATGGAGTCCTTGCCTAGCGTGGGTTCCTAATCCAATCATTCTACTCTGTGTTATCCTGAGGACTATGAAGAAACCAAAAGCAAGTTATTGCTCCGGGGTGTAGAGATGGCCTGAAAGTATTGCTGTTTCAACAAGATGGGTCTGAGAGATTGAAAGGAACAATTCAAGACCGGAGAGGCTGGCCAAGAGATGCTCAGTCATCTTCACATGAGGTAGGAAGGTGGAAATTGGTGGGAAGGAAGGAAGGCAGGCAAGATCTAAACACAAACATGAGGCAGCCGTGGAAGAGAAGATGATTAAGAAATCTGGGATTTTGAAGTCTTAAGGAAGATACAACTTACTGAAAAGAAGAGTCTATGTTTAATTTTAGGCATGTTGAATAAGACATTCACCTAGGACCACACAGCAGACATCTAGAGAAGTGATATGAACAGGGTGGTCACATGTGGCACTCCATGCCTCCGGGTATGTGTGTCTTACATTCCTAATGCTCTGTGAGCACAAAGGTGGAGAACTTGCTGTGGTAACACCCCCAATGTCTTACCACACAGAACACAGGGCAGTGCAGAATGGACACAGCGCTGGCTGCGCATGCAGGCTGGCTCTGCTTCCCCCCGCAAGGCCCACAAATCACCTCAAAGCTGGCCCAGTGCCATGGGCCATCAGTCCTGCCAGCTGTCCCTTCCTCTTGAGATAACCACACAAAATCCTCCCGCAGCCTCACTGGGCACAGGCAGCCTCTCAGTGGTTTAAATTCAGCTACTGTTTCCTCAGTTCTGCTGACAGTGACTAATAGATAATTCCTAGGCCATCTCCAAGCATCTCGCCCTGTCAAGGGCTGTAAGGGCTGAAACAAAAAGAGGTAAGACTCTGGTGTTCAGGGAAGCTAAGGTGCTCCAGGCCCTAGGATCTTGATGATGGGACTATAGCCACATTTTCATCGTGAGCAAATGGCCAACTCTGGTTCCCACCCTGGAGCCTGGTGTGAAACCCCACCACCCACTTTTCCATACTATCTTCTGCGGTGGGGGTAACAGGGCTTACACCATTCTGTCAAGGCACCCGGTGAGAGCCAGGCAGACAAGGTGAAAATAAGATGCTGGGACACACCTCAAGCAAGCAAGTGTGTTCAAAGCTTCTGAGTTGCCGTTGCTTGGGCACACCTTTAAAGGAAGGACTACCTCTTTCTCGACATTCACCAGAGGGTGCTGTGAGCTTCCACACCACCAGGCATCCTAGGAGCTTGGATAGATGTCCCTGTTATGGCTCTTCCTATTACCTTGTTTATGGGACTGGGAAACAAAAACAGAAAGCCTGACCCTAGGAACAGAACGCAGGCCTTCCATTCCTGCCCACAACTACCCCACAGAACTCCAGCTGGAACTATACACATGCCTGAAACACCCCTCCCCACCTCGCAACAAGAAGCCCTCCTTCTCTGGTGAGGCTCTTCTGAAGACTAGGCCTGCTCTGCAGCACAGGGGAGTTAGCAGAGGGCTCTACTTCAGGCCAAATGCATGGGGCCCGGGGAGAGTTCTTCACTTAGGCTCTTCTCCAGGGAGACAGCTGCAACTCTGGACTTCTGGGCAAGTTGCCCAAGAGCCTGACATCCTGGAGATGGAGGAGGAGCTTAGCTGCCTCCAAGAAAAAAAAAAGCCTGGCTTGAGGATTTCTGATCTGGGTGTAGCAGGGACCCCAGACTGGGGGAGAGGATAGTGGTGGCTGCCAAGCAAGGAGACCTCATATATCGACACTGTAAAGGCTGTGCTTTACAACATTCCCATCTCACTGCTACAGAAAGCTTTCAGGGACATCGGGGCCCCAGTAATGACAAATGGTGAAATACTCTGCATTTCTCACCAGCAAGAAAATAATTTCTTCCAAATTCCCTAATAGGAGTGTCTGAGGATTGGCCCGGTCTCCCCAACTGGAATGACACGCAGCCATTCAGAAGAACAGAAAACTTCAGCCCCTCTGCTCTAAACCCTCCTCCTATGAGAGGCAAGGAAGAAAAAGCAAAAATATTAACGAAGTAAATTAAATATCACATAGTTTTTGAACCTCTCCCCTTCTTCATCCCCTGAGATGTTCTAAATCCACCAAGATACAAGCTCCATCCCCAGGATCTAAGAGAGTCAGTGTCTACTGGCAATATTATCTGCCCATGTTCACAGAACTCCCTTCCAGTACAGGCCACCCAGGACCCTCACCCAGACCCAGATAGATACTGAGGTATTCTCTCAACCCCGTTTTTTTAAAATTCACTTCTTCTTTACCAGAATTATTTTAAGCATCATGAAGGCAATTCATGTTCATCAGGGAAAATTTGAAAAAAGAAAAAGACACAAAATAACATGACTTCATGTCTCAAAACTACCCTACCCTTTGGATGGATATCATTGTACTTTTTCACATATTTCTGAAGTATATTCTACGTGTTCATTCTCCCTCTTTTTCCACCCAATCTGGACAAGACAGTCCAGTTCCCAATCATTGTCACTAATCATGCCATATGCCCCATCTCCCAGAGCCCACCTTCCTGGATAGAATGCCACCAGAAGCTGATGCAGCAGCTCATACCCTCTACATCTGTTTTCCAATGAACTCTCTCACTGAGATCAATAATCATGTCAATAAATAGGAAATAGGATTCAAGCTATAAAAAATTCACATGACGCACAGCTTTTTAAAACATAGCTATTACATCCCAGGAGGTAGCTCATCTGAAGAATGCAATGGGCCAGCCCATCACTTCCTGCAGAGTGCTTCGCACACAGGGAACGGAGGTTCACAGCATCGAGAAGGCTAAGAATAATCCTGAGCTCTCATTTCCAGCCTACTATGCTCCAAGAACTTATCTAAACTCTTAACAAAATTACCTTCTCATCTCAGAAATCTTGGCACATAAAATCCTGATCCCAGAAATATAAACAGAAAGCGAGGCTAAGACAGGTTAGATGCGCAGGGCCTGAGAAGAGGAAGGTTCCATCCCGAGCCTTGACAATCAGATTTTCTGTGTATTGTTTCTGGCTGTCCCATCTATCCCTTGAACAGAGTTTCTTATCACCTGGAGTAGATCTCCTAGCTCGGTTTTCTAACACTGCAAGAAGCTTTGGTAGGTGACGGGAACCCATTTTTATCTTCCCTGCTCACAGCAGTCATGACAAAATAAGATGGCAGACTTGTGAAAACATGTGACATATTACGCCAGTCCACCAAGGTGAGGCGAGAGAGACAGCTTAGGAATGAAGTGTGCTTGTCTCAGGAATTATGAATAAAAAACCCTTGAAGTCAAGGTACCCTTGGAGTTTATTCTAATAATTACCAATTGCTGAATGACTCCCCCAACTAAGCGTAAAAGTAGAAATATTCATTTTATGGATAAAAAAATAAAATTGTAAAAAGTCAAGTAACCCACCCAAAGCCACATGGCCAGTCATAAGCAAGGAAGAACTGGATGAATGACAAGTCCATCCAACTTCCAAGTCTGAGCCTTTCTATCTCACCAAGTTGCCTTTTCATCTCGTCTCCAAAAGCCCACAGGAATAGTACAAGGTTTAGGTGAGGTCACTAGAACACTCATCAGAAAAATAAGATTATTTTATTCAGGGACACTGATGAAATTGCTCAGTTATTGAACCACCTGCCCAGGACTCCACAGGCAGGAGCATCTCTGGGACCAGGTGATGGAAAGGACAGTGAGGGTGAATGAAACAGGGTCCTTCTGCTGCAGGGGCCAGTGTATGAAAATGGTCACCTTGAGTCCTTCTGTCCCATAACATAGCTTGACCACATGGCTTTGCCTCCTCTTATCAGGAGGAGGATCCATTTACCTGGACGCTCTGAGCTGGTTTGCACCATGCTTTGGTAAGTAGAATATAGAAGAAGAAGAATTCCCACATGACCACAAGCCGGCTAAGAAGTCTGCTCCAGGTGACAAGAAATTCTATTCAAGGGATACATGGGACAGCAGAAATGATGCACAGAAAACCTTGTCAGTGCTTGGGACAAAGGTACAGGACTGACCTCAGTGTCAAAAGGTCCGGCATCTTTTATTCTCACCCTCAAGACTCTTCTTCAGTATTACAAAAGAACTCAGTCAAATATCGCACAGAGTAGCCTCCAAAAGAAATAGAAAGACACCCATATGACACCCACCACTGTCTGTTAGATGTGTGGCTGAACCTATGTTTAACCATCTGGTCTTAGTCAAGCGGCCTAATGACTGTAGCTAAATGATACCTCAGGGGAGATTGACATAAGAACTTTATAGAAGATCCCGATACAAATTTCAGGTAAGCAAACAACTGTTTTAGGCCACAGAGCTTGGAGTATTTTGTTACACAGCAATGGTAACTGGTACCACCTCCCCTCTGCTTGTTCTCAGTAACATTCATCCACCTGTACAATTGAGAGTCGCCACGAGTTCTCAGTCGCTCCTGAAAACCGTCTCTTAGAAACTTCTTACTGACAGCCACATTCATTCTATATATGTATAATTATAATATACATAAATGTATGTTTTGTTTTTATATTATATAAAATAGAAATACATATTCATGCAATGTATTGTACAAGTACAGCACTGTGCTGACGGGCGCACAATATTCATAGATGTGTAAATTGAGGACTCTGTCCGCAATGAATATTATAAACATTCATTCATGGTTACAGATACCAATAAGCCAAACACCTCAAAGGACAAAGAACAAAATTTGAAGTGTGCAGCCTGGTACCACATAACATGTGGCTGGTGGATGGAAGGAGTTCGAAGCTCATTTTTCCAGAAAAAGAGCTCTAGAAAGGATGACTCCAAAACATAAATCCATTCTTTCTGAGAGGAGTGGTATAATGAATGTGGGACTGTAGAAGTTTGTAAAGTACACCTCGGGCAAGACAGCTGGTATTACTTGTGCCCTGAGATTCTACAGACTCCAAGAAACCCCAAGACTGGAGCCAAACAGGAAACAGTTTTGACTGCATGAAGCAAAGCCAAGCCAAGTGTTTCACAAGGGCTCATAAAAATGGAAGCAGTTTAGAGGCTGCTTTTATTGATCTACATCTCTTCAGTGAGCTCTCAAGAGGAAAATGTCTTCTCTCGTATATCAAGCTGTTGGTCAAAGTCAAGAGCTTTCTGTTCCTTTGAAAATAATTCCAAATCCATTAAACTGATATAGGGGCTCTAACAGCTGAACAAAACATCAGATCTAGGGTTCCAATCCCAGTCACACGTTTAACAACTGTGTGATTCTAGGCAAGACAGGCAAGGAGATGACAGAGCCATTATAAAAGCTAAGTTGAGTTACAAGCATCCAAGAGCATTTCTGATATTCACTGGGTAGAAACAACATATAAAGACCATTCTCCCTCTGTGACACTAAGGAAAGAGAACTCTCTTCAGCTGGAGATAGTGGTACATGTCTATAATTCCAGAGCTTGGGAGGTAGAGACAGGGGGATTCAAGATCAGTTTGGGCCACCTAAGACTCCATCTCAAAAAATGATAAAAGCATGGGGCCAATTGTTTCAAAGAAAATTATAATATGGCTAGCAAAAATTTCAGGGCTGCTACGCGTGCTGTATCCATGGAATATATGTGGTCATGGATGCATTTAAACTCAGGCTGGAGATACTATTAAAGGGTGTGCTGCACGTATATCGAATGTCTAAACCTTTTCTTGTCATTATTTCCTAAACAACACAATAGACAACTATCCACACAGCACTTATACTGTATTGGACAATATAAGCAATCTAGTGATTTAAAATCTACAGGATGGGTGGTGGTTATATGAAAATATTGTGTCATTTTATATAAGGGACATCATGGATTTTGGAGTTTGGGAACCAATCCCCTCTGACACTGAAGAAAAACACACATCTACACATCGATCAGACAGCTAAGGAAGATTGTCAAGGTATTCCCTGGGAAACAAGCTCTAGTGGCTCCATATTAACCACACTGGCCCTCCTCCCCACCTGCATTTTCATATCCAACAATGGGCATTTGCCTCTGAGAGAACTATCTTACGTTAAAACTGATTTCCTTTCTCCAGTTCCTTTGTTCCTAACTTCTTGACTCCAGAAAAGCATGCAGCCCCATATGCAGGCAAGCGAATCTCCTCTGCCTCCTACTCACACTGGCCATAACCCCACCAAACACAAACATATATTCCTATGCCATAGAGAAACAGGAAGCTGAACAGAAGTAACTCTTCATCAGAGATCGATCAATACCACTGACAGAGACAACATTTCACTAAACTCGAGGTGCCAGGGAAACACAGAGCTCCTCCTTCCCACCTGAAGCACACACATCAATTCTTGGACTCGCTTTGCTACAAGCGGTAGATTATCCACAAGTGTTACGCCAAATGCAATTAAAACCCACGGCTGGGGAAAAGTTAAAGCTCCTGACATGTCAATTGCTGGCTCAAGATTAAAGAAAGAAACTCATCGCTACTCATATCCCCTTATCATATACCTGATTAATTCCCTGACCCACAAAGCCACACCCACTCCATCTTTTTCCATGGGGTTCCAAAAGCCCAGAAAGCATGCATGCCTAGATGCAGCATCTCCCAGTCTTTAAGCATGGAATCTCAGGAGCTGCTTCACACTTCTATCCAAATTCTCACAAAGAGGAAGAAATGAATTTGTTAAGTGACCCAATGCACTTGTTTGTTTAAATACACATGTATTATTTCATTCCTAGAATATCTTCAGGTTAAGATATTGTTTCCAGTTCACACGGGAGTAAGTGGAGATTCACAGAACACCCAAGATGTCACAGTTGATAAACAGGATTTAGGTCAGGGTCTGATTTCCACTCAAGACCCAACACTGAATATTGCACTTTCCTAGATTATCATCTGTACATAGCTGCCATGTTTGTAATGCAGGAACAGAATTTGTGCCTTGTCAGATGTTCCTATACTTCCCAGCATAGTGTCCAGAGTAGGGCTAACAACGACATACCTTCATACATTTCCAGAGTCCTCTCCCACCAGATGTTTGCTGCAACCAGACACAAACCACAAGTGTGCAACCCTTCCTATGGTACTCAGCATGCTAGATTTTCATGACAGAAGTTAAAACCAACACAAAATAGGAGAGATGGCTCCACAATTAAGAACACCTGCTACCCCTACAGAAGATATGAGCTTGGTTTCCAGCACCTATGCTAAGTTCTTACAACAACCTATAAGTACAACTTCAGGGAATCCAATCCCTCTGGTCTGTGCACAGCACACCGGTATTCATGAGCACATCCCTACACACACACAATGCTCAAAAATGAAGATAAATTGAAACCCTAATAACAATAACAAAGGGTGTGAGAGACAGCACAGAGAAATCTGGCCAGGATACAGAGAGTGTAGCCAGAGCCCTTTCCTATGAGCTCACTCTTCATGGCATCACTAACTCCTCCTTAAGAGACACCCTCTAGTTTCCAAGCTTGGCTAACTGTGTTTCAAGCCCTCCCTGTGAGTCCAATTGCCATTCTGGAGGTTTCCCTAACATCTAGGTATCTACAACCTGAAGGCAGTATTCCTTCCTCTTCCCAGACTTTCTTGTATTCACTCCAACCAGGTTCCCAGAACTCGGACAAAGGAGAGAACCGGTTGCCAGTGGCAACCAAAGCCCATTGCTTCAAGCCTGGCTTCAGTTTGATTGACTTAGAGGGATAGAAATCAAGGAGCAGCCAGGGCCAAGTCACCTTGCTATCAAATGCATTGACCTAACTGTCACTGAGCTTTGTACTTGTGTAGCATTAACCTTCCAGGGCTCGCCAGCATCTTCTCGTCATCGTTTGTGCCCCTGCAATTCAGGCAAGCAGAAACTCCCTGCAGTGGTTTTACCCCTCTCTGCTAGCCTCAGTACCTCTGGAGACAGACAGACCCTCCGCAGAGAAGCAGCAGACATGTGATCTTCCTAACCCAAAGCCACAGAATCATTCAGCCTTGTAGACAATGGTGATAGCAGTTCTTTAATTATCTACCAGCCGAGGGCAGGGGTGCCTCCTAAGCCAGCAGCGTCCCATAGGACATTCTAGAAAGGTGGAAGTACACATACACTTGTCCTGTCCAGTCAGAAACTATGCTAGGCATAGAGAAATAAATGCATCTTGAACACTTGAAATGTAGCTAACACAACTGACCAGATAAACTTTAAATGTTATTGTATGGCCACAGACTTACTTATTTACTTTGAAGTATGTATATAAGTGTGTCTGTGTTTGGGCTTGTGCACATGAGTACAGCGCCCATCAAGGGTAAAGAGGATGTTTGATACTCTGGAGCTAGAGCTACAAGTGGTTGTTAGCCTCCTTCCAGAGCCACCATCCCCAGCCCCTGTGGATGCTGGGGACTGGACTTGGGTCCTCTACAAGAATAGTATGTGCTCTTAATCTCTGAGGCACGTCTGTACCTCCTATCTCAACAAATTGTACTATCAGCTTCTGTAAGTGGGTTGATGCAGCCGCATTTAGCTGCAATAGTAATTTGTTACGTTTATTTGCTCCATGCACTTCTACAAGTCAAAGAGGATGTGGGAATCTACTTATTTCACCTCACCTTTTATCTTTGCCTGCCCAGATAGCTATTTGGAGAGCTCTCAAATTTACATGCTCTCCCTGTGACCCCCTCCCAAAATCTGTTTTTCTCTAGAACAATCTTAAAAATGTGGTGTCTGTTTAAATGTTGGACTTCTTGGCAAAATCAGTTTCCACAAGGATCCCTTTTTCCTTGTTACGTGTTGAATGAATCCCTGAAGAGAGGAGTCTCCCTTGGTACATCCTAAAAAGGAAAAATTTGAAATTCTGGAGATATATATTTTACCCTTATTAAAAAATATTTGTTTTCTTTTTTAAAAAAATCATGGACATTAAAAAATGTAAATATACACAAACCTCATTTGTATTAGTATTATTTAGAGCTCTTTGGTCATCTAGACTGTAAGGAAAGCAAGTCCATGATACTTAAGCCCTCATACATCAGACACTTAGCACTGCTGAAGGCATGGCATTATCTTGCAGGGAGACAACATTCATCTGTTCAGTATTTATTGAGCTCAAACTAGACAGCCAAAGTCACCATCTTCATAAAACTTGCATTCCAGAGGTGGGAGACTTACACAAACCTTGTATACAAAGCAGCACTATCACTTCAGATAATGTAAGTTCTGGAAAGGATGTTAAAGAGGAAGGCTAGAAGATGACAGGATGGGCATGTATAACCTTACACTATCATGAGAGGTAACTTTAAGGTCACTATAAACTAGGCCCGAGGAGTAGGAGAGAATGGAATGAAGGAAAGAGACGTCACATGCAAAGGCTCTGAAGTGAGGACAGCCGTAGCATGCTTTAGGGATGGAAGGCTGGTGAGGTCTCAATAAATAGGTAGGAAGAGACAAAAGGAAAATCTGAAGAAGGCACAGGTTTAGATCATCCCAGAGTTCACAGGCCTTAGAAGGCATGGGAATGTTATTGTTAGTGAAATGGGAAGATACCTGAGTGGGGGGAGGGGGTTTAAATGTGAGAGATTTGTAAATATAAATGTACCACTGCACACAGGAAGAGTGAGCAAAAGCCAGTCATTATAAAGGATTGCAGGTTCTAGTTAATAAGTCCACAGTGCAAACAGGGATCAGGAAAGATGACCCCTCTTAGGACAATGGCACTCCAGGTCATAACAGTTGATGCAGAGATGCGAAAGTCTGAAATCCAATGTGAAACATGGCATGTTAGTGGGAATCACAGAAGCTAGAAAGGAGACAGGTTAGTATAAGCCACGGCAGGCGAGAACACTTGGACACTCTGGGAATAGAATGGGTTTTTTTCTGACCACTAGTTCTGAAGTCGGTCTCTTAAAAAGAACTAATTCTTAGTGCTCAGCCAGGCCAATTGCACCAGGGAGGAAGGCACGCACTGACAGGAACTTACTGTGGTGTTATCACACAGCCAGGGCCAACAACCGAAATGCAGGAGGTAATTTCAAGGCACCAGATGGGTTTTAGACAAGAAGGACCAATTATTTACTTTCTATAGCAACATGATTTTGAAAAAGATATCTTACAATATATTTAAAGATATAATGTATTCAGGCGACAATGATTAATCAATTACTGGCATCCACATTGTATACACAGGTACAAGTAGATCTACACGTTTCCATCCCTCTTTAGTTCCGCAGCCTCAGCTTAATCATAGCTCTAGAAGCTACACATAGCAGAAAGCATCAGCCATGCAGAGCGGCATATTTCATGGCACACCAATTTCAGAGATGAAGAGAGGTAGAGAAAGGTGGCCCAGGCTCAGCTGGACGTGCCTCCCACCCGACCACAATGGTTCCCACATGGCCTTGACATTTCCACAATGTAAAATAGAAAGTGAAAGACTGACCACTTCATTTTAGAAGAAATAATAACAAACTGAGCAGTGTAGAGAGGGGTGAGGACTGAAGTCAGGCCAACACTGGTTTGGGCACACACTGCTTTAATTTTTCAGGTTAGCTCCAGTTAAAGACCTCTACAGTTATTTTTTTTTCTGACTCATTATTTCCATAGGTTTCTATACACTGACAGTTTTGATGACATAACACACGTGTTCCATGAGGCAGTAACTCTTGTTTGAGTTATTCATTCTGAGATGTAGATAGACATCTGTTTCTGGCTTCCAGAAGGGAGAGAGAGAAAAGACCCACAAGAGGAGAGCCACGCCTGTACACAGAAAGCACCCAGAGAGCTGAATAAGCCACGAGATTCAAACACCCATGGGCTCCTTGAGCATATGCTTAGAAATGTCCCAGGACTGAGGGATTGGTGTGTGCTATTTAAAGGTGTGCTAGGCAATGGAACAGGAGTGCCATCTGCATATTTTATTTTATATATATATATATATATTTCATTTAAAAATGTCATTTCCATCAATGTATCCCCCTACTTCCCCTCCCCTCCCCCCTCCAAATCCCTCCCAGTCAGCCCTCAGCCTCCCCATCCTCCCATCCCCTCCCCAAAAGGGGCTAGAAGTCCCAAGGTGGGCCAGCCCAGCATGGCACATCCACTCCAGGCACATCGGATTCACTCATCCCAAAGTCAATGCTGGGCTGGCTGTTTCTCTATAGGGAATGGGCTCCAAGGTGCCAGCCCATGAACAGGAACAGTCTGATCCCACCCCACACACTCATGGCAGTCAAAAGCCGCCCACCCTCGGAGGGCCCAGCTCCCCCCTCCTGATGGATCTCCAATGGCAATTCCTGAGATTTAGTGAGCTCTCCAGAGCTCCGTCTGCATTTATACTGCCATCTCTGAGCCCTGTGCCCAAGCACCAGGCAACAGAGTGGCCAACAATGTTCTCATCTCCACTGCTTGGTAAGATCTTTCACTTTATTCTCCTCTGGACAGAAGAACTGCGCATGGAGATTTTAGTGCCCAATCAGTGTGAAGCCATGGTTCTGCAAACTGACTCTGAATATTTAAGAGCATGAGCTATGCAGAAAATTCAAAGACATGCTTCCTGCTTCTTGGCATGGAAGGTGAAAATTAAGCTAGACCGTCAGCTATGAACTCCATGACTGTCCCCAGCAGAGATAGCGCAATTAAGTAAAACAGTAACACTGACTATACAGTTATAGTTGGTCATACAGGGTGGAAGCAAATCTACCAGCATCAAGGAACAGGTGGACGAGAAGAAAGACTAAGGCTTCAGAGGTGTAGTCAAGAAGGACAGCATGATAGAAAGCAGGCATGGAAGCTGAGCATTCCACATCTGTATCCTCAGGCAGCAGAAAGAGAGTGAGCCAAGCCCATCCCCAGGGACATACTTCATTCATTGAGGCAATACTTATCCCAACAAGGACACCCCTACTAATCCTTTCAAACAATTCCACTTCCTGGTAACCAAGCATTCAAATCTATGAGACTATGGGATATGTTTCAAATTTAATAAAACTGGCCTGAGATATCAGAGGACAGATCCACCTCGTCTAGTCTTTGTTTTGTCGAGACCGAGTTTTCTGTGTAACAGTCCTGCTGTCCTGGAACTTGCTTTGAAGACCAAGCTGGCTTTGGACTCACAGAGATCTTCCTGCCTCTGCGTTTCAAGTGCTGGGACTAACAGCATGCACCACCACTGCCTGCCTGGGAGCCTGGAACTCCTTCTGTAAACTAAAATGAACTCAAACTCAGATTTGATTGGATTAAGGGCATAGGTCACCACTCCCGATATTTGCTGGGATTAAAGGTGTTAGTTACCACTGTCTGATCCTCCTAGACTGACTGTGGGTAGATCCCTCTGATATCTCAGACTGGTTTTCATTAAATTTAAAACATATCCCCACAGGGTTATTCTCATTCACATCACCACACAAGCCAAGGCCCCTTTATTTTCAGTACTTCTGCAAACTCAAAATCTGGATCTCATGACTTTATCACGAACCCATGATTCTTTCCTGCAATGTGAGTGACCTAGAAAGTTCTCTAACAACTATCTGCCTTATGTGAATGTTTCCATTACCTGTTAACAGCCCCATTCTCAAGAGGTCTGAAAGGGCTGATGTTAACATGAACTGGCCAATATACAATTTTAGTCACTCAGACCAGGATACAAGGAAGGCAGTGAGCTTCCCCCCCAGCTCCCCCATCCCACCCCCAAATTTCACCTTCAAAGGTCATGGTATCTGTTACTAAGTGTTGTTAATACACACGTGAGTGCTTTAGATGATGTTCCCCCTATGTAGCAGTGAGGCGATAGCAATTACACATTCAGAGTGAACTCCTACACTTATTCCTCATGGATTGCCTCTCACTGAGCAGGAAGAGGCTGTAGATAGACATGTTTTTGACGGCATCGGAAGCAATGTTTGTTTTCCACCCTCTGTGAGGAAAGTCTTCCATCTGCATGAAGGAGTTCCTCATACTTACAAGGGTGCCTTCCTGTGTTCTCAACAGTCTACCCCATCACACATAAATCTGACTGTAGCCTTCAGAGGGCACGGCCCTTTCACCTGAGGACTTTTAGGAGTGGGTGCTCAACTTGCCTCAGAGGAAAGGTTCATGAGAATTCAAATTTAAAATTAGATACATGATGGCAATATGGCACCGGAACCAAAGCAGACTATTCAGATGTCCAAAATATATAAACGTTTGCCTTCTGATGAGGAGATAAAGCTTCATAGCTCCCAAGTTAAGTGGCCACAAAAGACTGAGTCCTAGTTCCTTTCCACTCCCACTCCTTCACACCAGCTCTCACGCCTGCCTCTCCTGACCACAGCAGCTGAGTCCGTCCTGAGATTCCCCAGAGGCCCAAGCAATCATGAGCTTTGTGAAGACTTTTAAGTCCCCGTTAGGAGGACTGGAGCTCATCTTCCAACTCATGAAGCAAAATCAAAGCAGCAGCATCCCAGAAGGAAGCAGCTCCCTCTTTCCTACTCTACAAACCCTCTTAGGAAACAGACGCAAAATTAGATGGCAACAGTCTATATTTTTAAGGTTCCTCTGCCATGCCCAGAGTGTTTGAACATCGAACACTAAAAAGCTGATTAGGGGTCTGTGGTATCTGTAAGGTTTTCGTTGTCGTCATTGTTTTAAGATTCTATACATGTAACCTAAGACATATTCTTTCTTTCTGTGCCAGGACTATTTATTTCTGTGGTTCTGGTCTTCAAACACAGCTTGGGGCTCAAGGAAGGAGAAAACTGAGAAGCAACACCAGGAGTTTTTTAATGTGGACATCACAGGTCTAGAATGAAACAATCTAGGAGGGGAACATATGGTTCTCAGTTCTGGAAGCAACGTCTTGATCAGAGGACCAGGATCTGTAATAACAAAGAAAATTTTCGTTGATGTGCATAAGGCCTTAGGAGACTCACGGTTCCAGGTCACAGATGCAAATATACTTGTGCCCTGGTCTACTTGGATAAATAGTAAACCGGGAACCAAGGGAAGCAGGGAAAAGATGGAGCAATGGGAATGGAAAGTTACTCTGAGGGCGAAAGCAGAGCACGCAAACTGATCCCAGATCCTTAGCACAGTTAAAAGTTCACTCCTATCTCAATCCTTTCACAGACCTTACTTCTAAATAGGGTGGTATTTTCAAGTTTCCAGTGAGACAAGAATTTCAAGTGACGTTTATTAAACTCTGTACACTTCCCTGCCATCTTCAAAGTATATCAAACTCAATTTCCTGCTTTCACTGAATTCTGTTCGGTTTTTGCCTCCAGCACCTGTTCTATTGCAAACTACTGAGGAGCTTGGGACATTTCTATGGTGCTCACTTCTATCTGTACCCCCATTAAACACTCTTGATTTCATTTTTAGATGGCTTTATTAACACAGGTCAAGAAGGAAATAATGTTTAATCATCCACAAAGAGTTCATTATTTCAAAAATTCCTATCTTCCTATTCAACCAGATAAACCCTATGCTCTTCTTATATTCTGAATTTGACTAAAGGGCACATGGAGTCCTGCTCTCTGGGGGCCTCAGAAAAAATGAGCTGATGTCCCACTAGAACAGAAAATGCAAAATAGGACTAAGTCATTTTAACAGTGTGGGAACTTTAAAAGATAAAGAGACAATATCTAAGTGAGCTGAGTGCTCAAGAAAGGTCTTGATCTGAGCTGGGGTGCTGAGTTCAGATGACATGTCAACCTAGGGAATGGTGTGGAAATTTTATGGAACTGTTTAGAGACTCCACTGTATAGTGGAGTGGCCCTGATCAGAGATAAGATTGTACATACTATTATTTGTTGGTCTATGACTACCTAATTCCATAGGGCCTTTGATCCAGGCCAAGAGGACCCATTAAGAAAACTTAAGCAATTGGGGAATTAGACTAAGTGGCATTCAGGGAAGCCAGACCTGGCTGGGTGTGTATGATGGACGGCAGGGAAAAAGGAGGCTGGCAGAGCAGCCTTGGCTGAGAGCCCAGTCATGATACAGGCTCCACAGCCAGTGCTTCTCTCTCTCTCTCTCTCTCTCTCTCTCTCTCTCTCTCTCTCTCTCTCTCTCTCTCTCTCTCTCTCTCTCTCTCTCTCTCTCTCTCTCTCTCTCTCTCTCTCCATGGTCAGTGGCCTTGTGAAAGCCAAGTGAATCCCCAACCATTGCCATAACCTTCTGTCAGACTCCGCAATCAATATGGCTATTCGACACGGCTGGCGCAGGGGCCCCCTGGCTGGCTGTCCTCCAAGTCCTCCTTCCCATTAATGTGATGAGTCGCAGAGGACATGTCAGGGAGAGTTTCAGTAAATTCCAGGAACCGAGAGCCCCTCTGCACAAATCCTCCCCAACCCCTAAAAAGACAAAGAGATGCTCAGGAGTGCTTTGCAAATCAACCCCCAAATGCCTCTAGAACAATGACTCCCTATAGAAAGGACAGACTGGCCATCTCAGTTCAGATCCTGATTCTCTCATATTGCAATAGCATTTCTGAGGTAACCAAGAGTTCCTCAGCTCAGGCATGGTTTCATACCAAATAAAACCAATTCTTGTTGCCTTGTTAGATCATGAGCTTCCAGAAACAGACTGACCAACCTTCCTTCAGATTCCCATCTTGTTCCTTCAATCACCAGACACAGGCCACTGAGGTCACAGCAAATTTCTCTCTCTCCATGCTCTCACCTAGCCACAAATGTCCTTGCACGGAAATCTGAGGAGCTAAGGGAGGGGTGAAAGTGTCACAAAGGGAACAGAGAATGATGGGCACATCTCTCAGCATAGGCCCCCCCAGGAGGAAGGTGAAGAGAGAGTCAGCTCTGAGAAGATGAAGGATGTCGGACTTCCACCTCTCTTCTCCTTAAAAGTATCTTGTGTACTTTCATGAGGGCTCGGACCTGATGCTTCCACAGGGTAAGGGTCCAAGTAGGGTTTGGGGACTGTGCTAAGAAAATGGGGCAGAGCTATGTTCTCCACTTTCTCTCCAGTGCTGTGAAGAACAGCAGCCACAAGGTAGACGGCCTCCTCCACACTGGTCTCACTGCCACCATCAATGTAAGCTGAGAGAGAGCAACTCCCTCCTCTGTGCTGCACAGGAGGTACAGACAGATGATATCTTTAGGCTAAAATTAAGCTTCCTTTGTGTAATTTCTTAATGGTATTTACATATTGACTCTGACTCACACTTCTGATCTGGAAAGGTTTTATTAACATAACTCCTCATCTTAATCCATTCTCTTGGGATTCATGGCTATGGCCCAAAGGACATTTTGACTATTTCCACACTAACTTAAATCCCGGCAATGATTAAAGCTGTATGACAAGGACATTCACAGACTCTGAGGAAAACTTATCCTGAAGTCTCTGAATAAGAATTAGCAAAATGGGAAGTGAAAGGTGGCCTCAGCTACATGAACCCCGCATCCTCAGTGCCCAGACTCAGTACCATGCTTCATTCTCCCCCAGTTTTGACATCTCAGGACTGTCAAAGATGTTAAAAATATCTCCAGAGACAGAGATCTCAGTTTATTTAGTCATAAGAAGACTGGATTGATGATATCAAGTATCTCTTAGCTCTGTAAATCCATGATTCTATTATATACAACGGTTTTTAAATGTGCAGTGATGTAAAAATTAAGTAAAGACAGTCATTTTTAATGTCTATTTTTAAAGAGTCTCAAATGCTCCAGATACTCAGCATATACATTGTCACCATTACTTTTAATTTATGTTCTTTATTATTTTGCCCAAATGAATGAATGAGATCAAAGTTATAAAACATCTGGTTGTCAAAGTCTCATAACAATTAGGATTGCCTTTTCCACGATTAAAATAAAGCATGAACTATGGTGGCATCATTATGTTAACATGAAGTCATAATTTCATGTCATTTATATCTTATTACATTTATTTATGCATATATGTATACAGGTGGAAGTCAGGGGACAGCTTATAGGCACCAGTGTCTCCTTCCGTGTGGGTCTTAGGTTTCACACTTGGTGACAAGCACTTCTACTCAATGAGCCATCTCCCCAGCCCTCACTGGTAAACTTTTTGTTGTTAGGTATGGAGAGAAGCAAGAATCCCAACGTATATACGGCTTTATGTAAATAAAATACTTGTTTACAGACAGTATACCACTCTGGGGGTTGAGTCCAGACTCTAGCAGGGAAATATCTTGAGACCCTTAAGAAGCCCGGAGTATGGTGGCTGAATGAGGACACCCCTCTCACAGGTTCACAGATTTGCATGCTTGGTCCTCAGCTGATGAATTGCCTGGGAAGGATTAGGAGGTGTGGCCTTGGAGTAGATAAGGCCTGGCTGGAGGAGGTGTGTCACTCCTAGTGAATGTCAAAAGACCATGATGGGACCAGTGTCTGTCTGTCTGTCTGTCTGTCTGCCTCTCTCTCTCTCTCTCTCTCTCTCTCTCTCTCTCTCTCTCTCTCTCTCTCTCTCTCTCTCTCTCTTCCCGCTTCTCCCTATCTTCCCTTTGTCCCTCTCTCTACTTCCCTTTCCCTCTCCATCCCTCCCTCCCCTCTCTCTTTTTCTCTCTCTCTGTCTGCAGATCAAGATGTAAAGTTCTTGGTACCTCTCCAGCACCATGCTTACCTGCATGCCAACAAGCTCCCTGCCATAATCACAGACTAAACCTCTGAAACTGTAAGCCAGCTCCAAATTAAATATTTCTTTTTATAAGATGTTAGAATCATCTCAGTTACAAAGACATGTTAAGTCCTGTTAAGGTACAAAAAAGGGGTAATAGGGGGCTGGGGAATGGCCCAGTATTTATCAGAACTTGCCGCTCAATTATGAGTACTGAATCCTAGTACCCACCTATGCCTGTAACTCCAGCTCTGAGATATCTCATACCCTTTTCTGTCTTCCATACATGCATGGACCAGGATGCATATGCAAATACACATACAGGGGTGGGGAATAATTCATGTATACAAGCACATGCATACACAAATAAATATATCCTTAATAAAAATTGGATTAAGAATTAATAAAAACCCTATGGCAGGGGATAGGAAGAAGCAAATGTGGATCTCAGGGGATCAAACATTGATATGGAATGGATGGATCATCACTTAACATTCTAACTTATCTTCAAAGTGTCAACATATAGAAAGTACTCAGTTGAACTTTCTGAACAAATGGATACTTATAAAGAACTGATTTCTCCAGTGAAGTTTGCTTACTGAACAATGCTTTTCATTCAGGCAACTAAGACTTGGGGTGTCATGAGAGGTGAGTGGAGACAGAAGGCAGTTAAAGTTAAAGGTGCCATTTACCACCTATAACTTGTAAATGTTGGAAGGAGGTGCACACCAGGCAGAAGACTCCTCAAGAGTTGCCCATACAGCTTAAGTTAGATGGGACCCTCAGAAAGGGTTGATCCATCTGGGGAGCCCCCATCTTAGGAGACCCCAGATCCGTCTACTTTAGACTCATCAAACACCTGAAAGATGCCAGGTTGTAAGAAACATCTGTACACACACAAAAGCTCTCCACTGAGTAATTAGAATAAGCAGGATCTTAAAGGCTCTAGGAGTCTATTTTCTGACTCGTATCAGGCAGACATGATAAACCCCACAAAGTGGACAGAAGCCAAGCCTGTCTGCAGAATGAGTTCCCCTTGACTACTTTGGATGATAAAGTAAAAATCCCTTGCAGGAAAATCTTATGAAAAATGCATTTAACTGGAAAGTAGGTGTTGTACTTACTCCTTCACACTCTCACTTCTGATTACATGTTTTGGGACTTTGGTTGTTTTGTTGTCATTTAGTTTAGGGGTTTGTTTAGAACTTTTTTGTTTTTGATGATGTTACTATTATTTTGTTTTCTTTTCTTTCAGATAATGTCTTGCTATATTTCTCAAACTATACTTGAGACTAGGACCAACTGATCCTCGGACCTTGGCATTTCAAGTAGCTGAAACTATAGGCATACAGAAAATCAATTTTCTAATAGAGGGCAATGCACTGATTTTCTGGCCTATTGGTGGGTGTTCATATCATGATTCTATTGCAGTTATTTTACTAAACTAAGTTATGGACCAATGGATTTTCTATCTGGGAAATTTCTGGACCTCTGGTAGTATCCTGGCCCATTTTAGGCATTCATGCCTATGCCAAGAGACTATCACTTATATAGTATAATCAAACTTAGTAAGTTACTTGGTGCTTCTAACCAGACTCACACATTTATAGTTCTTTTGTTTGTGACAAAGGTGCTATGGGAAAGTGATGGTCCTCAAATGTGCCTGAGTCTACTAACAGTTAAATAGCAAAAAAAAAAAAAAATCCCCCTAAACAAAACAAAATTCACTTCAAACTGATTACTGATCCAAATGTGAAAATTAAAATAAAAATATTTCTATTAAAATAATCCAGGACAAATCCTTCTTAAACAGGACAGAGTATGCTATTCGAAAGAATAAAGAATGATACATTATATTTTATTAAAATAAATAGCATTATGCTTATATACATATACCATAAAGAGAAACAGAAGAAAGTCTTCAAATATATACAATCCACAAAAGACTCATGTAAATATATAACAAACTCCCACAAATCAGTAAGAAAAAGTCAGATAATTCAACCAAAGAGGATGTTGGAAGAGCCAGTAAATAAATATATATAAAGCAGGCTCTTGACCTCACTAGCAGCAGGGAAATGAAATAAAGAAGTCACCCACATGTGATACTAGTGTAAAATGAAAAAGCAAAGTGATATTCAGTGCTATGACAGGTAATACTGGGAAGTCTCCCACCTGCTCGGGGCACTGCAAGCACTAAGCTTGAGAAAGCTGCTCCGGCATCTACCAAAGCTAGCACATCTGTCCCCTGGGCTTGGTAGTTCCTGTACACTCCCAAAGTTAGATGCATATGCTCATCAACAGAAATGTGAAAATGCTGTACACAGTAAAACATACAAATAAGTTTGGGTTTATTTATATGAAAGAATACAAGAAATGCAGTTGACCAGTTACGCAGTGTGGATTAATCTCACATACATAATGTTGAACAACAAAAACCTACTGGAGATGGAAATGAGATCATATGTACTATAAGATCACACTTCTGTGAAATTTCAGAAGAAGCAAGTATCTACGGTGATGTCGACACAGAGATAGCTCTGGAGAGAAAGAGTTAGTGTCCAGAGGGGACACTTTGGGAGTCAGTGTACTGGAGGACATGCACTATTTTTTGCATACTAGCTGTCAAATGTGCTTACTATGCACAATTACATCAAACTTCACAGATTTGTACACTTTTCTGTATGTTTTACTTTCGGTAAAAAAAAAAAGTGTATAATACACAGAAAATATAAACATACAATAAATTTAAAGGAACAAGTATCTGTGAGGTAAATCGCTGAAAACGGTCTTGTAAATCCAAGCTCACTAATGAAACTAAACTGACAACTTCTGGATATTCCCAGGTTTCTTTTCTACAATGAAATCTTGCCTTTTGATTTATCTGTGACATCTGACCCTCTTTCCAGAAGAGTTTGAAGCCACAGTCTTCTTTATTGAGCACAAATACAATACAGGCTTTTTAGTTTTTACTGGAAGCTTTCGGGACATCAAAATTATTCAATTTTGCTTAGTTTACTTTTACTTTTCTCCCATGTTAATATTGAGAGTTTAAGTACCATTTTTCTTGGCTAACACCCTCTCATAAAGATTAACAACCTTAATATTTACATAGCTAGCAGAGAAATTAGGCTGAGCAGAACATAGTCCACCCAGTTAGAGTCTGTGGACAACTTTAGCCAGTGATTGCAGTCGAGGTCTAACAGCCTTGTGCTCTTTGGGAAGAAAAATAAAGACCAGGTAGTTATCTCAATAATGTAAGCCAAGAAAGATGCCACACTACGCAGGTAAGAGGGGTCACAAAGATCAAGTCTGCCCCTCATGAAGTGCAGCCCAGCTGGTCAGAAAGGACTGGCATTTGTACTCTGTGGAAGGCTTTTCGGGGAACGAAACCATTCCCATCCATTTGTATAATGTCTCACGGCTTACCAACTCTCCTCAATTCTAGTCACACTAACCCTAAAAAGGAAATGCGGAAAGTTATCCTTATTATTCTCATGGTGGGGGAGGGGTGGTAGGAAGCTCATGTGCTAAGAGACAGAAGACCTTGTAACTGGTAAGTCTCTCAAAACACAAGGACAGAGCATATTCTGCCCCTGGGTTTTATCCTCTGTGCTATGAGGTTCCCTGGCTTTTCTCGGGTCTTTGATAAGAACACGATCCCAATACTTAAAGAAAAGTTGGCTAATATTATTAGACACTGGGTACTAGGCAAGCTTCAAAGGATAGGCTTGTCCTTTGGAATCACAGCTCACCAAGGCATGTAGAAAGGCGTGGGCATAGGTGAGGATGGGGACTGGTTAAATTGGCCAGTGCAACAATGATCTGAATTACTTCAGGAAGGTTTCGTCAGCAATGATGGAAACCCTTACCATCCAGGCAGGCTCTTCCACAGAGCAGGAACTGATTGATACCCGTGGTCACAGAGATAGTGTTCTGAAATCTGCTTAGTAGGCTTGGAGGTCTGCTAGAGGTAGTGTGCTGCCCATGCTTCAGAGCCCAGCAGAAGGGTCTCAGAACCACAGTGCCGCTTGTCACCTGACTGTGCCTCAGAACAACATAACAATGATAAACCAGGAACAATGGTACAAGCTTCTCAGCACTCAGGAGGCAGAGGCAGGAAGATTATGAGTTCAAAGCCAGCCTAGGAAACTTAGCGAGTAGCCTGTCCATCTCCATCCTGTCTGTTTGTCTCTCACTCTGTGTCTCTCTGTCTGTCTGTCTCTCACTCTATGTCTATCTCTCTCTCTCTCTCTCCCTCTCTCTCTCTCTCTCTCTCTCTCACACACACACACACACACACACACACACACAAAGATAATACCTTCCCATCAAAGTCATTGAAAAAATAATAAAATATTGTGGCAATAAATTTTTATGCCTTCTACCATTTCCTTTCCTGGGGTTTCCTCTGAGTATAAAAAACAAAACAAAACAAAAAGCTCCATGAGATTAATATTTTGTGTTTTCTTTTTCAGATAGGATGAAAGAAAAGTATATATCATTTAAATAGATTGCACATATGAATACAGGATAACGCATGACTATACAAAAGCCTCAGGTGGTCTAATGTAAGACCTTCCTTCTTCCCCTATCTTCATTTTTACTCAGGAGTCATCTGATTAACTCAATGCATGCTTCCCTTTCCTGGAATAGAAACTGCAATAATCTTCTCCTTAATTTCAGTAATTGATTAAAATTGCAAATATGTGTCACCTACAGAATCCACCTCTCTAGATCTGATGTTGCCAAAAAGCAAACTGCCTAAAAGCAAACACAAGTGTCAGTTTTCATTTCAGATGTTTCCTGAACAGACAAGTCACACACAGAGGAATTTTGGTGTTTTATTTTTGCTACATTATACATTTACTAGGGGGTGCATGCCACACACAGGTGTCAAGGTTAAAGGATGACTTTGGGGAGTGTGTTCTCTCCTTCCACACTGTGGGTGCTAGGATCCAACTCAGGTCAGCTTAATAGCCTTTACCCACTGAACCATCCCACCAGCCCAGTAAAGGTTCTTTATCCAGCTTCCAAAAACTTTACTCTCAAAAAGCAGGTCTTTTCAAAGTCTCCAGCTGTTCTTCTGTAACAATGTTCTGCTGAAGCTTGTAATCCCAACTCTTCCAGTTGTCCTGATTTTCCATGGCTGCATGTTCTAAGAATCTCAAATTCAAGAAAGAGACTTCAGCTGAAGTCATAGGGTTTAATACCAAACAAGTTCAGAAGTCATTTTTGTTACATTCTTGATGAAATACTTTCAGTCATAATACTTTCCTATTGAATTGTTCTTCCATAACAGGCCACAAAGCCTTCACTTTTGTCCCCTCCCCCAACCCTTCCAGAGGAATAAGACATGGGTAAATCTTGACCCTTCTCCACAACGGAGGCCCATACGGAAGAAAACCACTATGCTTTATTGAGTCAAGCACTCGATACAGAGCCTTACTGAAAACAAACCATGTACATCGTACCTACTAAGACAGGAGCCCGTAAGATATGATATTCATAATATAAGAATTTCACACTGGCCCCCTACAATTTCTGAGTACAACCTGGTTTCCAGAAAAGACCCTTTCTTCTGCCTCTTGATGCATCCTTGATTTTTCTCTTAAAATGTGGAAGATAACTTGATGGTTAAGTCTAAACATTAGATCTATGTCCATTTCCTAGTTTCAATATTGTACCATTGTTTAGCAAAGTGTTAACCATGAGGCACGGTGGGTGAACGATTCATGGGGCTTCCCCATGTGTTTCTTTGAACTTCCCAGGAATCTAATTATTTCAGTTTTTAAAAAAGATTTTAAATAGATAGATGAGATTTCAGTGACAGTTCAAAGTCTAATAAAAGACCTACCTTGGATGAGTCTACCCACTTCAATACTTCTGAAAATATGCACAGGGGGAAGAAAAAAAAAAAGAACCCTGAAAGCAGAAACTTCTAGACAAACGTCACCCCCTACTCTCCGTCAGAGAATGTGTCATTGAGTATGTGTAGGGCCTACTCCTCTTTCCAATTCTGGAATGTCTGGAAGTCCATGTGTATCATCCCTGCTCCCTGTCACCTAGAGGGTCCACATGGATGGGAGTTAAACCAGCAGGCCTTAGAATCCAACATACCCGGCACTGAGAAACAGGCACCACTTCCTAGCTACAGCAACCTGGGCACATAGTACCCTCCTCAGGCCCCAGCACAGGAGAGCTGGTAGCATAATTCCTATTGATGTGTTGTAGAACGAGTCAGTAAATAATTAGCTTAAAGCTTACCAGAAGGTCCAGCACCCACCAAGATGCTGGTAGCCCCAAAACATCATGCAGAAAAATGTCTAGGATTTCAGGACACACTCTTATTTTTATAAGTGGCAGGTCATCTGTCTTTTCCCCATATTCTGACACCTCCCCAGCCTGCCAAGACACCTCTGAATTCCAGCTACTCCAACCCAGTGCTCCTCAAGCTACCTTCAGTGAATTATCAGTTAAAATTTCTTTCCCTTTTATTGAATCTGTCATCAACTAATATTTTAGGGGGAAAATTTTAAATCAGCTGTTAGAAAAGCTTAATTTTAAAAACAACATGTAAGCTCTAATTTTTTAATTTTTAGATTCAACAGACATGTTACTTTGCAAATGGGTATGACGTTTCTAAATGTAGCCTTTCCATTTCTGTCCTCTTCCCCACGGGCTGGCAACAAGCATTTGGCAGAGTGGTGGAGTGGACAGAAAGCTCTTCTCAGTAGCTCCTTTCTCCAAACTTCTAAGAGTCAGGGAAATTTTAATAACACAGCTTTTAAGTCACCACGCTTTGCATCCTGACTTTAATTCCTCACTTAGATTTCAAACTCTCCAAGCACAAGGACTATGTCCACTGGGCCTAGCATATAACTACATGCCTCCTGGGAACTTAATTATCAGCTGACAACCTAAAGATTTAAACAGACACATTATTTACTTTTACCTTTTCACAGTTTAGACAACTTAATGGGTGCGTTTGTAAAGACCTGCCCCAGGGGAACATTCTGTCCCTTGGCATTCCTCCTGCCTTGTCTGAGTCTCGGCTCGCCGCCCCCCCTCCCCCACCCCACCCGGTCCCCACTCCTGGTTTCATCTCCACTTAAACTGAAAAGCACAGACATGGTCACTGCTTTTTTTTCCTGCTGAGGGAGAAGAAAGGACAATCTGCAGAAGTGCCATTCATCAGAAAAGTCAACTTCTGGCTCGCTAGATAAACATGCAGGGAAATAGAAGAGTGTCTATTAATTTACTTCCCAAGTTAGTCTCTCCTCGGTGTCTCTCCAACAGGAGCACACGATGGCCGCTCAATAAGCATCTGTGTGAAGGGGCACAGAATGCCAGCAGGTCACCTCTTCATTCATGTCATTGGCAATGTATGCGCATCTGTGACCAAAATGGGGTAGTAAATGGTAGTGATCCAAGGTGGCCATCGGGTGCCCCAAAGAGGTTACTTGGCTGAACAGTAAATCACCTAGAAAAACTTCTTAAATTTGTTTATGTCTGCACCTCAGACCCAGAAATCATTTGACATGAGTAGCCTAAGGTGTGTTCGGGCTATCAGTATTTTCCATGCCGTGTCCCACAGGAAATTCCTGCTTACAGCCTTATGAAAAAATACTGATTTAGAACCCATTCCTCTATATGGGGGACTCAGCAGAGGTCTCTAGATGTGTGCTGAGTAGACAAATGACTGGACTGATGGGTGAGCAGCTAAGGAAAACAGGAACCTGGTCTTGGTCTCCTCACAGCCCTTACCCAGCTGCTCTCCTAAGAAAGCACAGATTTACCTCATCCTTGCAGTTTTCAAGTGAGAAACTTTCGGGCTTTCTGTAATACACACCCAGAAGGCCCCAAGCCTCCCTGGTCTCTGCTCACAACAGGACGGGAACACTTACCTCATTTATTTTTTGCTAATCTAAGGGCTGTTTGATTGTTTTTATGGAAGCCCCTAAACTCAAGATGATGTCTGAGATACAGACTGCAGAGGCCAGAGGCTAGGAAGGGGAGGTGAGATGATAACCACCTACTGAGGGCAGGTACAGTCACCTAACCCAGGTCAAGGGGCAAGGAAGGTTTGGCTAAACTCATTGACTGCACCAGCAATGTGTGCTTGGGGCTGCCCTTGCTTCTGACCTCTGCATGCCTCCGGGTTGCTGTTATTTTTAGCTGTCAGGGGCTCCACCCCTAGTGCTTGCAGGACCTGGAGGAGCCCCTGAATTTGTCGTTCTTCTTTATCCTGGCCTTCCCACTCCTTGAGTAGAATACTGAGCTAATTTGGACGCTGTGTGGGGATGTTTAGAAGGAGAGGAACATGGGGCAGCTGGGGAATCAGTTGTGAAATCCAACACATTTTTTTTTTTAACAGTGAAAAAAAAAAAGAAGAAGAAGAAAGAGGATGCATTGGATTCTGGGAAAGCGCCCTCAATCAGACAGTCCTTGGGTCTCCCGTTCCTATCCACCTAACGGCTTTAATTGTTCAGATGATTTGTCCAACAACAGAAAATTGTTCTTTTATTTATTTAGGATATCTGTCCTGCTTTCAAAAACAGTTTGAAGCCACAGATTTCCTTGCCGAACACATACAATTGAGAGCTTTTTGGTCATTCCTGGAAGCCCTAAGAACATTGAGACTGCCAAATTGTGCTTGTTTTATTCCCCCAACCCAGCCTGCCTGCATATTGATGATGCCCTATCGCCAGCATTAATAGGCATTTTCTGGGTAATTTTGCCTCTACACCCTAATGGAAAAGGACCCTTTCTGCTTAGCACTCTGTTAGGCTCTATCTGTGGTTCCCCTCCTACCATTGGGATCTACTGGGCTCAGCCCTCTTACCAGCAACATAGCAGAGGGTACTGTGACGTCATTGCTCATGAAGCTCATCTCCCTCTGACAGCAAGCTTTATATAACACCAAAGGAAAAAATCTGACCCACGCTCTTTAGACCAGTCCCAGCTGACTGTCACCTCCCTCGTGACCTCATAAACTGTGTGGCCTGAACCATCAACTTACAGAGAAGAGGAAAAGGGTGGTCATCATGCACATGCAGGCAGACTTGAGGGCACACACCTTCTCTCGGTGCAGCCGAGAAAAGGGACAAAAGTGGCATCCAGCCCAAAGAGGGGACCTGTGGACTATCTGAAAGTCCCTATTATCACTTCCCCTTCTCAGAAGCACCTCTAAACTGTAGGAATTCGGAGAAAATGACTCATTCATTCACCATCAAAGTGGCATGCATTAAATACCTAGCACGTGCCCCGTACTAAGAATTGTCCCAGGGTCTGGGGACAGAGTTGTGAACAAAGCAGCCACAGTTCCTATCTTCAGAAAGCCAACTGCTATAAAGGAGCAAGACTTGGGTTCCACAGCCTCTTCTGTGGTAACAGAACCTCCTGACACACTACCTTAAATTTAGAGCTGAGGTACTTTTGTGGGAGGGGAAGGAGTATAGGAAACCAAACTGGTTGCTAGGCAACTATGATGATTTATTCTTAGCCAGAGCAGGGAAAGCAGCTTGGTGCAGGAGTGGGTGGGGGGTGGAGCCGGGTATGGGGGAGGCTGGAGGAGGACAGAGAGGGAGGCAAAGTGGTACTCAGCCCTGCTGAGGCTGTCCCTGCAGCCCTCCCCCAGTGAGGCTCTCTCAAGTGGACGTACCACAGCACCTGCTTTTTGGAGGAAGTTAGGAGATTGTGGGGACAGCCCTAGAAACCTCAGAAAAGCCTTTGTTTGGAAACTTAAAATTAACCTTCACATATAAGTAGACCTGTTCTGAATACCAAAAAGGGACAAATAATATAAGGTTCAGCCTAAGACCCCACCGTCAGGGAACAGGATTCACATGTCTAGAAACACTTGGCCAACAATATTTCCAAAGCTCATTGTTGCCTGCAGCCGAATGGGGAGGGGTATGAGGTGACAGCACCTTGCTGAAGGAGTACATGTGCCAGTGGTAAGCAGGGAGCCGCTCGGTGATGGCAGATACATCCCTGTGACCTGGTGCTGTGTACAAGCCCTGGCTCAGTACCAGGCCTTCCCCAAGAGACATATGGCAAGTTAACTCGATATCTCAGGGCCTCAGGCGCCTCACCTCTAATGGGAGGTGAACAAGCCTTCACATCTGACACTTGTCTTCAGCATTGTAGATACACAACAGGGTTTGGGTGAGTGTAGAGCGGAGTGACCTGTGGGATACTTGGGAAGGGCTTTCTGGAAGAGGTGAGGCTAACACGTCTATTGCTGAGGGCCTGTTTTGATGGTAGTGTTTCTCCATTTTCATATTTGAAATAGCAGGGTATCAGGAAGACCGAGTAACTTGCTCAACGCGGTGCTGCAGAGCTGAGGTGCAGACCCAGAGCTGCACAGCCTTCACCAGCCCATGCTGCTTCTCTGAGACACCGAGTAGGAAAGGGAGGTGTGAGCATGGACCAGGGGAAAAACACACATAAAGAGATGCCGAGAAGAGACACAATTAACAAAGAAAGAATTCTGACTGAGGAGCAGCTATGACCAAAAGAACAGTGATGGACAGAAAGAACAGGACCCAGGTGGTCAGTAACCAACATCTGGCATGCCTTAGGTGCTACAGGAGGCATTGGTATATGAAACAGACTTTGGCTTGAGTTAATTTATAAAACATAAAAATTAATCATTAGTGAGGCACCACAAGAAGTATCAGACAAGGTATACAAAATAAATTATAATACTGTTTAAATGGTAAATGGCTGCTTCCAAACATGGTGTCATAGGGGGTTGGACCTGGACTTGGTGGATTCAGGCTGAGGGTGTGCAGGAGATGAGAATAAAGGTAGATCATTTGGAAAAAGAAAAGCTTTATCTAGAAGACAAAAGAAGCAAAGGCTGCTGGAAGACCACTCTGCTCACAGGAGAGCCTCTGGGAAGCAGTCCAGAGAAGCTGAAGAATGGACGCTTCAGCTGCAGGTGAGGACTCTAGGCTTCAGCCAGGGGCTGTGGAAATCTATTGACTGTTGAGCCAAGAAGGTAGATGGTTAAGGAGGGGGAGATGATGTAGATGGAAAAAGTGATATTCAGAGCCCAGGAGGGGACATGTGGCAAGGAATAAAGACAACCCAAACTAGTGGAGGCGGCATGGACACCTGTGCTCCCAGGTATCTCTACAACAGTCGGGTCTTGCTCTCTGGGGTGAATAAAATTCTCCAAGTCTCAAGAGAATGAAGATACCATAATCGGAATGAGAAAACCCCAGGAAAAATAATAATAGGGGAGAGGGCTGTAATGAGGCGACTAGCTCCACTTTACAACTCTGCTTAAGGTTACTCCAGGACACGGCATGCAAAACAAACAATAATTCAGCTTAAATGGGTGAGTGGTGCTTCCCAGTGCACTGCCACAGGGGACTTTGGGAGACAGGAATTAGACCATGAGTCACTTCATGTGAAACAGCTCGAAATCTCAGGACAAGCAAGGCAAGGTTGTAGGAATAGGAGATGGGTCAGTTGTCACCCAGGGTGATGCAAGCCCTCCCCTGCTCCCTAAGCCCCCAGGGAAGAAGGGACAGCTGTTCTGTGACTTGGGGACTGTATGTTCACTTAAGAGAATTCACAAGAACCCAAGCAGACTCTCAGAGCCAGCACTCAGTTATTCCCACTGAGTGAGGCTTATGGGTCTAGCCTAGGAAGTGTCCACTTCCTGCTGTGCTATCCTGTGGACTATCACAGGGCAGGAATGGGTTGGAGGGCTAATGTCTTGATGGATTGCAAAGGATAAGGCTATGGAGTCAGGCGGACTAGGGTGAGTGTGGGAAGCCATCAACCTCTCTGAAAAGCAGACACTTGCCAAACACATAGCACAGTGCAGAACACAGGCTGTGCTAGATAAAATGTAATCATCCCAGAGAGGACCTTCACTGCTATCCACTTCTTGATGATACAGTCCGTCCACCAACACCTGTAAGCTATATTCCCTGAGACAGCACAAAAATGAGGTGATGTGCTCTTCTTCCTGTTACATGTCGATATGATTCACCTGATCAGTTTGGGCTCCTGAAACTGAATTTTCCCCTCAAAGTCTTAGGGAAATGAAGAACTCGTGTAAATAGAACCTAAGGTTCCACTTGTACCTGCCAGGTTGTGACAGTCACACCTTCACCATTAGAGGTTTGTTTCTTTGGCTTAGCACGTGTCCCTTATGTTATAAAGTCTTCAATGACAAATAACCCACTAAGCTCTTACCACTCACAAGCAAAGAGTATGAGATGCCTGCAGGAGCAAGCATTTTAATGGTTGGGAGAGTAGGGCATTTTAGAGCTGGAATCACGGATAGGCTGCTGAAGTATGAAACCAGGGGTTAAGGGGTCTCAAAAAGGCATGTTTCACTGCTTCATCTGCCTTGATCACCAGATGAGAGAAGAGACAATCTGGATGGCTGGAAGTCCCATAAGACAATGTGGGACACAAAGTACCACAGAAGGGTCATCTCCATTTCCCATGAGAAAAAATAATAAGAGACCAAGGTATGCCACGAGAGACCATGATCGGAAACTGGGAAGTTTGTTGAGATGGTGCCGAAGTAGACACACCCCACACCTATCTATGCATCCCCTGCCCTCCTCTCTCCCAAAACTCCCTTCAGAGATGACCACAGCCTGCTGACATCCAAACCCCAAACGTGGTCTCATTCCCACTCCTCAGCTCTGATGCCATTGTTCTGAAAATGTCTGCATGAGAGAGGCCCTGGCTTATGACTTAACCCTCTAGCATTCCTAAAGCTTTGCCTTGCTTCTTCACTGCACCCTCCAGTCCCTCCGGGAGCAGAGGGACACTGTCCAGCGGTCCTCACCTAGCAGAGAAGAGTGGCTGTTAGGGGGCCTGAAGCACAGGGCTGGTGCTTAATGATCTGCAGCTGGAATAAGGGAAGCTAATATGTTAGATCGCTGGCCCTGGAGTGACTCAGGAGGATCACACCACAGGAAGCACAGCACAAGTGCTTTTGTTTCTGAAGGAGCTTCCCTTACTCAACACATCCGCCCTGACTGACACACAGCACCCACATGGCATGCTGCTGCAAAGAACAACTCACGGGGGAGTGCATCTGCCCTTCATTACTCTGCTCCTCAGTATCCTAGGAGATGCAGGGCTCACAAAGGGAAAAGGAGTGTTCTGAGCCCCTCGGCTAGCTCTTCTCTGCTACAAATGACTCTGTTGTGACCCCTTAGTTAAAGATGCCCTTACATTTCTTTGACCCCATGTATCAATTATCTTCCCAAAAGACTCTTTCTGTCCCTTCATAGCTGTATGACAAGTTCCATGGCACACACAGACATGGGCAATGTTGAGAGAACATGCTCCCTCTGGTTAGTATCCTTCCCTCCCCCAGCAGATGAAGGCTATATGCCTCATAGCGGCTTTCTGAGGATGAAACCCATAGCCAGGAGACAGACACCAGGCTTCCCACTCTTCTTCCAGCACATCCTCTGCATCCCAGTTCATGCTGGTAACTGGGAGAGGCTTAGGAAACTTCACAGAAAGGGGAGGCGGGTGGAGGGAGAAAACAGGAGGAGAAGGAAGTTGAGGGACTCCTTTCAGAGCCCAGCAGCTGTCTCATATCCTGCCTCAGCCACCTTCTTAATCTTTGACGCTGTCACTAGTATTGATTGAGATTTATTTTCTAACATGATTCTCCATCTCAGTCCATTGCATGTGAAATATTTGGCTCTGTCAGTTAATATGAGCACCAAAGCCCAAGCAAGAAAGTGCCAAGGCAACAGAGTATTCTTTGGTACAAATGCTCCTAGTGGGGGAAGGGGACAGAGCTCAGGGTTCCCTCTGTTAGATCTAGGGGACTTCAAAGAGGAAAAGGTATGAATGAAGTGTCTGCTAAGCTGCTTATCTATTAGATAATCCAGCTGACAGAATTTGTAGTTCTAGTTAAATGTCTAGCCCTCACCAATCCCAGAGGTCACAGTTGGAAACAGAATGAAAGCTTCAGGAAGGCAGGAAGGATTCAAACCTCAGGCCGTGCCCTGGGAATTTTGAGATGCCAGTCTATTGGTGCTTGGTGGGAATGTTAGCATCTTACACTCTGACCAGAGCTATTCTTGCCTCTGCCTCTCTTGTTCTTCATATTTCCCTTCAGACTCATAAAAATAAAAAAATAAAAACCTCACATGATCGAGCATCTTCATCCCTGTGCTGTTCAGGGGGAACTGCCCTTCACAGACCTGGGTGTTCTCAGAAGCCTCTTGCCATGCTTCTATGTCCAACCCATACCCAGACCATCATCACCAGCCACTTATCTTCTCTGGACTGTAGTGCTCCCCCAAAGAGAGGCGATTCCCTCTTCTTCCAATCTGCAGTATCACTGGAAATGGTAATAATAATAACAATGATGATGATGATAATAACAATGATGATGATGATGATAACGACGATGATGATGACTCACAATTTGTCTGAGAAGGCGCCTCAGAAATCCTTTCAGGAAGTCAGTGGCAGGATCCCTGAGCCAGGACGGGATGGTCCCCCGCCATTGCAGCTCTCACATCCTGAGAGCAAGATGAGAAAACAATCCAGACATTTCTCTTTTCTTCTATACGCCTACCATTCTCCCCAGAATGTCCCATGGCCTCCAGAATGAGCTGTTCCCTTGGGAGAAGACCCCTGCGCCTCAACCCTCACTCCACTACTCTGTGCTCACTTCCATGATGCTGTGGGGCCATCAAGAATGGACTTGCCCTTTCTGAAGCTTTCCCCTCCAGGGAGCCAGGAGGGCTCCTCCCCTACTCTACATGCATCATTCATTTTCATTCTATATTGTATTATTAACAGATTTATTGGTGGTTCCACAGCATCTGGAACAAAGATCACATGTATAAATGTTTGTTTTGGGGTTTTCTTATTCATTGTTCAGCAAAAACAAGGGCCATGAGTCTCTTTGGGCTAAAGACGTCCCTTGAAAAGAAGATCCCATTAGTTCCAAGCCTTTCACTATTCCTCCTCTCCCAAATACAGACAGTACCCTGCTGAGTCCTAAACATCCTTTCCTGAGACCCAAGCTGTCATAGCTGCTGCATCTACCACCGTTACCCCTACTCATTCAGGACAACTTGAGACCTCTGTCCCATCTCTGAACCACTAAGCCACACCCCTTCAGCCCTGAATTTTTGGACTCCCTGTGCTGTACAAATAAAGCACAGTTTTAAAGAGCAGCACAACCATCTTTATAACAGACACTCTGGGACAAGCACGTTCAGGACTATCTTTTCCCAGGTCACAAACTACAGTGATCATCTGTGTCCTACATCAGGACTCTGGCATTTCATGACTGCTCTGACCATCTACCCAGCACATTGGGGCCTCAAACACTCACAAGGCTTCCTGGCAGGAAATGGGTATCGTCTCTCTCCAGGAGGAATCTCAGCCAGCCAATAAATACTCTAACCCCCCCCAAGAAGTTAACCAGATACCAAACCCATCCCCACATCACCTTCCAGGTCCCTTCAACTGGCTTATGCATGGTAACAGGGTGACCTATGCTATCTGGTTAGGTGATAGATCTGATCCCAACTCCTGTCTCACTCAGTGGCCTTGAAAGCTGATGAAATTCATTCAGCACTTGATAACTGCCCACTCTTATTCTAAGCGATCATAGACTCCCGAAACAGGGTTCCCAGACCAGCAGCATCAGCGTCTTTTGGAAACTTGTGAGAAGTGCAGGTTCTTGGGTCCACCTGAATCTGCTGAACCTCAGATGTTCCCTGTGGTTCTGATGCATGTTCAACCTTGAAGTCCCCTGGAATTGCTCCTGTGAATGCATAGATGTATGGATACACACACACACATAAGCACACACGCAATCTATAATGAGTCAAAGACTGGATGGTAGTAATCTACCTATCATTCATGATGTCCATAGTTTTGTCTCTAGCACCATGCATCAAAACTTTACTGAAAAATAAAACAGCAGTTCTCAGCCCTACTAAAATTAGCTGGAATGCTTTGAAAATCACCCTAAAGTCTGAGGTCAACTCCAGATCCATTCTATCAAAGCCTCTGGAGTGGGCAAACCATTATAAGGCAATGTGCTGAGTGCAAGGACTCAGTAAGACATGCAGGGATCTGAGAGCGGAGGTCAAGAACTGGATCAGAACAGGAATCTTGACCAACTGTGTCTTCTCTCTATGTCTAAAACATGGGAGTGTCAAGACGCCTCTTGTAAAACTTGAGTATCCCAAGACGATGTGTGAGATGATGTGTGAAAATTCTGGACATGCGATCGATGCTCAATCCAGGTCACTTCCCTTCTTCCACAGTCTAGGGCCCATACTGACTGGGCAAAGCATATTCCTGGACTCATACGTTCATGATCCCTGGCCCAGCACATCACCAAGAACCTTCTCACCACAGGAAACCTTCATATCTGTATAACTTGGAGAGTTCTCTGCAGCAACTATCCTGAATCCCCACTGTTCTGAATTGCTGTAGCATAGGGGACAAAGAAATAAATAAACATCCTGGGTCCATGGGAACCTCCCAAGATAGATCCAAGTACAGACTGGGCATCTGACAGCCATGGCTCTTTCTAAAAGTGTCTCTATAAAATAAATACACAAAGGCCACTGCAGTTACACTAAGAATATGCTGTCCCACTTCTGACCCTTCTCAAATCCACTTTGCTGTGGCCCTCAGGGTGAAATATTTCAGCATCAGGCAGAATCATTCACTATTCAGTCTTTCTCCCCTTAGAACACGTGAACTTGGCATAATCTCAAGTTTATCAGCTTGGCTTCTTCCCCATGAGGCACAGGAAGAAATCTGCCATTGCAAGGCATGCCCTTCAGGGGTTCCCTCAATGATACTGAACCACAGGCTGCCCCTGAGGCCCCTTGAACTGAACATGGGTATGTGGGCATGCTCCCAGCTGCCTTTGAAGCCCAGTGGGGACTAAAGATGTCCTGGTCTGTTCCTAAGTACATCCTACACTGTCCTTTTAAAATTAAATAGAAGGAGCCAGGTTGGCCGGTTAGGATGCAAAACTGGTAACTATGGTGATGGCTCAGTCAGTCTCCTGTACATAGTTTGAGGACCTGAGTTCAGATCCTCCAGAATCCATGTAAAAGCCAGATGTGGAGGTACATGTCTGAAAACCCAGCATGGAGACTGGGTTGTCAGGCAGATTAATAGAACTCATTGGCTAGCCAACTACATTTGGTAGTGATCCTTAAAGCAGGTAGTCATGCTGTCATCTGCTAGGTATGGTAGTAATGGACCTCCTACATCAAGTAAGAGAGAAGCCAGGGAGAGACTGGGCTTTAGAGAAAGGAGTTTAAACACCACAGTAGCATGAACCAGGACAATTTTCCGAAGAGGTTGGGCCTGCCAGGAGATAGGCCAGCCTTTGTCGGGCCTCTAGCCCTCAGAACTTCCATTGGAGAATGTGGGAAGCAAGACAAAGACAGAAGTTCCTTCCAATAGCCGCGAGACAACAGGAGAAATACAAGTGTGGTTGTACTAGGATCCGTCCCCAACTCTCCTGAGTTCTAAGGCCCTGACTCTCACCAGACACCAGATCACCATGCGGGGACCCATTACCCCTCACCTCCCTTCCCCAAGTCCTGCTATGTGAATGATAAGAACCATCCATGCCCATCTTAGAGTAAGAGATGCTTTCCTTGAGTCTGTATTTTCATTTGAGAGGTAGAAAGCCCAAGGGTGGAGGTGGGGATGCCCTAAGACTCCCACCAATTTCTGCTCTATGGTGGGTCTGTGTTCTCACAATCCTAAGGAAATGTGACCAAAGCTGAGCACCAAGACCATGCACCTTCGCCCATCAACATGTATCAGCTTGGAGTGTCAATGGGATAGAGGGAAGCTCAGGGACAGGAGACCGGTGTAGAACTCAGTGGGAATCAATGATCTGCACTCAGGGGACAGGGCAATATGTAATCCAGAATAATGAATATTGTTTCTTAGGTGACAATGAAGTTTGGCTGAAGAGTTGCTACTTAAGGATTTATCATTCAGAAAAAGGGAATTCCTTGCAGATAAAACACAAGAGTAGTAGGACACCACTGCCTGAAATGGGGAAGACTTCAAACTGAGAACTGCCTGAGTGAGGAAGGCACAGAGGAAGTTAGAGCTAGGATATCAGTTAGCATTAGCCCTCATGTTAGAGATGGCAAGCCAAGGCCTTATCTCACAGAGCTATCTGGCAGAGCCACCAGACCTCGACACAGGTGTCTAACAGAAGACATCTCACTAGGGTCCAAGCACTGTTCTTGAAAACAGAATCCTCTTCCTGAATACCTGATGCTGACAGAGTGTCACCTGGATCCTGCAGGCCCTCTAACAGCTTCTATAATCACCAGAATCACCTGTTCTACACCCTGATATCATTTGGTGGGGCCAAGTACCAAAAACGATTCATAAGTCACTGCCCAAATATCTGCAATCAGTATGGTCTTCACTAGCAGAGCCTTGTATGAATCCAACAGATAAGCTGCTATCAGTTTCTCCAAGGTCAAGTATATCTAGGTCTTGTTTTTAGCCATTTTTATTTCTCCATAACTCCGACATCTTGTACCTTAATGTATGTTTTCCACGTCCTCTGGGTCAATGATTAAAAAGGGATGCAAATGTATATTGAGTACCCTTCACTGAACTTAGCCCCAAAGAAACAAGGGGTATGTGGTGATTGATATATTTAATAAAACCAGCCTAGAATACCAGAGGACAGAGCTATCTCTCCATCCTTTTTTTTTTTCCTCCCCCAAGACAGAGCCCTCTGTGTAACAGTCCTGGCTGTCCTGGAAGACCAGATTGGCCTTGAACTCACAGAGACCCTCCTGCCTCCCAAGCTCTGGGACTAATCAGTACCACCACTGACTGTGGGTGGATCTGATCTCTGATATCCGACTGGTTTTATTAAATACATCTCCACATATCCCTTTTTGTGTCAAAAGTGAAAAAAGAAGGAATAAGAGCAGGAGCCTCCTGAGCTCCAAACCAAGGCTCTTTTGAGGACAAGTTGAATAAGAATAACAAGCTGAAATTCACAACGGGATTCAGAGGCAAGGATGATAAGAATGCTGTCTACTAATCTTCAGGGAAGATCCAGGGCCTGAGGCAAATCATTTGGCTTACACTCCAGTGGCATTCCCTTCTATTATCAAGAGTACTTTGGGTGTAAGGAAGGATGACATTGTAAGGGAGCAGTTTGGGTGATATCCCACATGTGCCTGTGCTATGGTAGCCATGACCCACCAAGATTTAAACAAGTACCCAGAAAGCTCCCTCGGGACCCTTTCCAGTCAAGACTGGCTATTAGGCTGAGCATAGTGGCTCATGCCTTTAATCTCAGGCAGAAACAAGCAGATCAAGTGAGTTCAAGACTAGCCTGATCTACATATCAAGTTCCAGGCTAGCCAAGGATGTAGAGTAAGATTCTGTTTCAAAATTAAAAAAAAAAAAAATTAAATAGCCTTTTTCTGACGACCTCCACTCTGCACGTTAGGTTTGTGGGCTCACACCTCCAGGTCTTTAGTGCATCAATGGGGTGCTCTTTCTCATTCCTGTACCACATTCTGCTTTATCAACATACAGTTATTCAATTTACTATTGATAGAGACAGTCTTTTCTAGTTTGGGATGTAATGAATAAAGCTGAAGAAAGTAAACATTTTATATACTTTTGTTGAATAAAAACACTGATATTTGTCGGACCTACCTAGGGACATAATTATAGAATCAAGGATCTATAATATATAATCACCAAAGTATATTATAATAATATATGCCTCCATCAATATTTTGTATTATTGGTAATAATTGATGATGCAACTTACCAGTAGGGAACTTACTTAGGATATGAAAATCCCTGGGATTTGATTCCTAGGGCCACAAAATTAATAAATGAATTATCGCTGACGAACAAGGTGCCCTACGTATCCTTCCAAATAAATGACTTTAGTCATTAAATAGGTATTTAAAAATCTAACCATTTTACTTCTTATATAGAGTGTAAGACCTTGCAGACTAAACTGAGAAGTACTATCTGCCTCTATATTAACTATCTGGGGATTTCACTGTCTCCCCCATCATGAGAAAATCCTATAAAGTGTTAGTACAGAGCAGCCCTCTCTGGCTACCATCAGAAAAACTTTAAAGATGGTTCAGTCAGGAATTTTAATTTATACAGTATGCCAGTAAGTTTTGGTCTTATTGGACAAAGGCATCTTTGTTGGTAAAAGACCATTTTTTTAAAATGTCATGAAAGGCAAAAAAACTGTCTAATAAATAAATGAGCTATTAATTATCCCATTTGGTTTTGGTAGAACTGAGCACAGAATTCAGGGCCTTACATGTGCAAAATAAGCGTATCTCATTTATTTTTATGTAGCTTTACAAATGTTACTGGGTTATACAATTACCAGCACACTTATAAAACACCTACTCTATGTTATTACACACTAGATGTTCTAGAAGACTAGGATTGTCAACGTAGCTCCATGGAGAGGGTCAGAGCCTTGGGATAAATCATATGGAATGTAATCCTCTCACTTCTCATTTTACCTGCCTATAACTTCTTTCAGAAATAGAGTAAGGCAAAAAAAAAAAAAAAACCCATAAATAATTGCCTTAGCCTTTGAGGAGGGAGTTGAACCCTATAGTGGGGTGAAGAGGGTTGGAAATCAGAAAGAACACAATTCCCCATAGGGCAACGGTGATAATGTGAATTGATGGCTGTTGAAGGTGATGTATTACCATCTTTGGTAACACAGAAGAGAGTAACAAGCTTTACTTTGTCCCCACCTCCTCCAACCCCCACTGCTACCATCTTCTACCCTTCAAGTACCATCTCTTGATACTACTGTCCAAGTGACGAAAACAAACATCACACCCCATACCTTCAGGCCACTAATCACAGTGGCCCAGGCAAGGCATATTCCTGACCTCCCAGTACACAGCAACCTTTTATAAAGAGAGTGCCGATCACACAGCAAACACAGGCTTCAGTCTAGATGAGGAATCACTATGAATGGGCTTTGACTGCTCAGTCCTTAATTCAGACAAGATGTAGACCACAGCAGTGAAACAGTAGTGAACAGTCCTCTGGTGGAGCAAAGGACCAGAAAGGAAGAAACAGGGACTTTGGGGTCTGTGCCTAGACAGGACTAGTGTATGTACATGGATTTCCATGCTGCCCATGCTCCGATGGTGCTAGGCATCATCTGGTTAACGTTTCTGGGTAAACCTCAACTCCATCACTCAAAAACAGTTTCCCCCTTACAATGCCTATAAATTTTAGGAATGTCTCCATTAAACAGGAAACTAAGGCTATGTAGTTTTGTTCAGCATCTGCAATATCAGTTTCTATGACTCATAATTCAAAGTTGGCTCAATAGATGTCAAATGTCAATACATGAGAATAGTTCTGGGATTCTACATAGAAAGCAATTTCCTACATCCTTGTACAGAGTCAACCAGGTCAACCATGCAGCTGGCCTTAGGCTATGGGGAAAGATGCAGGGGACAGGCACACAAAACTCAGATCCAATATGTGTTTCTAGACCCCAGTCAAGACATCAGAGACAGCATAGCATCTAGATGGGACATAGGTGTGACTGCCTTCCAACCCCCATTATATGGAACAACTTGCATACTATGATGCTCCCTTTTACCAGGCCAAATTCTCCTCCAGATGTGTCTTGGACCTAAATCTAGTATTTCCAAATATCTGTAGTCTTATCTCATCCCAAGAGACAACGTACCTCTTGCTGTTTGGTTTGAATTTTTAATGTAATTTTCTGTTTTCCCATCCAATCCTCTGGATTGCAGCAGAACTAAAGCCACCCCTCCAAGTTGCCAGTTAACAAAATGATATTGAACTCCAGCTCTCCAACCAAAAGTTGCATCTCAGTCTGCTCTCCTTGTCAGTATCCACCAAAAGCTCTCAGGAGGAAACCCATATTTTCTAGGTAATAACAACTTTTAAAATACACAAAGTACCAAGTAGAGAGGGGGAGCATTGAACAGCCATTTCTAGGTATTATACAAGCTAAGGGCATCTCCGGCATCCCATTTTAAGAACCAATCTTACTTGAAATGAAGTAAAGAATAAAAATAGAGGAGACAGTGCAGGGAAGAGAAAGCAAAACAGCCAAGGGGACAGGACTGGGTGATCAGAAAGGCTCTCCTTACAAATGGCCGAAGGACCCTACACACGCGTGAGCATGAACATCATCACAAAACTAATCACGGTGTGTGCGGTGCCCTAAGAAAATAGAATAAAACTGATCAAGGGAGAAAGAAGAACTACTTTATTCTGTTGGTAAATGTGGCTGCAGGTAGACCGAGCAATCTGAGCAAAGTAGAGCATGACTCGTCAGGAAGAAGCATTTTAGAGCAAGGAGTCAGCCTAGGTCAGTGGTGCCTCCTCAGCATCTACCATAATTGGGCACTTAATAAATATTAACTGAGGAAAGAGATGAATAGAAGAAAGAGGTTAATAATTGAGTAGTTTAAAGCATATGGTACATGTCACATAACACATAAATTCCTCAGAGTCACAAAATAATGGAGAGTTTCAGCCTATAAACTGTGGAATAGAGTAATAAAGTAAATGAAGCATAAGAGAAAAGGAAACATTAAGAAGACACAGGCATGACCAAGAAGTGTAACACAAACACATTAACAAAAGACAGCAGGACAGTAATAACCACTGTCCTCAACCCCAAGCAAGAACGAAAACGCATGTCTGTGACTCAAGGAAGTGGAACTATGATCAATGTGCCTAAATTAAACAGAGTCAGATTTCAATCGCCTAAAATAATTTACTAATAATTAGATCTGTCCAATGACCAAATTAATTGCTTTGTTTGGTCACAAGTACCTCGTTGCCAAAGACATAAATGACCACTGCTCACATCATTTAGAGGTAAGTCTACCTACACGGAAAATTGAACTAAATTCACTTTAGACCTCATCTACAATTTTCTACTAACCTTGAAACCCCGTGGTCCAATGTGGATAGAGTCAAGAAAGCAGAGATGCTAAAAGAGATGAGTCTGGGTGATTCGAGGAAGGGGTGACAATGGGAAGAACAGCCTAGAAACCTCACTAAGAGTGAGGATATTGTAAAAGTCATTGTGTACCACTGCATTAGAGACCCTTTGTGTACAGAGGCATCATTCTCAGAATTGTCTTTGATTAAACTGAGGCTTTCCTAAATTAGTAAATCATCCTTACCTGAATCAAATTGAGGTGGGGAAAGCCTTATCGGATGTGTAATATCTTAATACAATACCAAGAAGGCATAAAGTTGGAAATTAAAGGAACCAGCAAGTATAGCCCACAAATCTGTAATCAATTTGGAACTTATAAATGTCTGTCTTTGGGCTACCACCATAACAGCACCCATCCTGGAAGCCTTGGGCTCTTGTCATTAGCTAACCAAAGGCCATTATTCTATGTAGTCCTACATTATAGTCTAGCCAGATGGACAACAGCGCCTTCTTTCATTTGGCTTGAATAATGGCCAAATACAAGTCACTTTACTATGGCTTCAAGAGCATTGTGCCCATATGTTCACAATCGCTGGAAATAATTGAGGGGTGGGGTGTGCCAGGCACTCTTGGACAATCTTATGGAAGTGGGCTGGGAGATTTTTTTTTGGCCATTTGCCATATGACAATGATTCCTTTATCTGTGAACATATGGATTTGATGAAACTGTCACTTGGGAAGCACAGTGCAAAAGGCTTGAGCTTTTCCATCTCCATGGGAAATTTTACATACGTTATAACAATATAGTAGACTTTAGTTTCTATGTTACATCTTGAAAAATTCTTTCAAGCACACAACTTTTTGCCGTACCACTTGGGAGAACCTAGGTTTGTGACTCAAAATAAGACAGGGAAGTTATAATTGGATACCATCCCCCATCGTGAATTTAAAATAAGACACCAAATCACAACAAGAGCAGAGGACCAGGAGACTTCCTTTCCAGTAGGCAGGGAGCAGCCTGGGATACTTGCTCAGATATTGGAAATAGTATAATGGAAACAGTTGACGTAGCAAAACCTTACCAACCATGGCTAAGAAAACAGATGGGTAATGGGCATCATCGTTAATGATCATCAAGGTAAGTGAGATGCTGACAAGAGCCTTGTGTCAGAGGGGACTGGCAGAGGGTGAGATTTGGAAAGCTTTGCAGTCATCTTCTTTCCTCCATAATGGTCTTAGGAACTCAGGACCTAAAACAAGAAGGCACCTCTAACTTGTCAGACCACCGTCACCCAAAGTTAAAAATCACATCAGGGCAGCACAGCTCTAATTAGACAGAGGGGGTGACAGCCTAATACTGAGTCACCCAGGCTCTTGCCATTCCTTCCCCCCTCGTAAGACTGCAGGGAATAGAGGGCAAAGAGTAGAGGATATTTACTCTGAGTCATTTTGCTTTTTTGTGGGCAGTAGTGTTAAAACTATTTCTAGAAAAAGGGGGATTAAGATATTTGTGTTTCCTATGCACTCCTTCCAGCCTCCTTTGCAAACTTGGGAATAATAGAGAATTGGTCTATAACAATGTTTACAGTTTGGCTCAGAACACCACATACAGCCTTCTGCCCACCAGGTCACACCGCCTTCACCTCTGCATGAAGTTCAAAGTCAGCAGCTCCTGGAGCTGCTACCTACTCACTAGACTTCTCTGACCTTGTGCCTCCTTTGCGTCACACAATCTCATTGCTAAGCTATTAGCATCTTTGTGTCACAACATACATATCTATGTTTTTCTAATTTAAAACTGAGCACATCAAATAACAGAGTGAATCGAGAAACTCACTTAGATTGAAGGTTCATTGTCATCCGGGAAAATCTCTTCACCTAGTGGAGCTTCCATTTTTTTCATCTGTGGAAATGTCTGGCTGTCTTCTAGACAATAGGGTGGATATGCTATTGCAGCCTGCATAGCTATCAGAGGCAACACTCTATCTCACAGCATCCTTCCCAAAGCCTAGAAGACTCGACTTGCCTACTCATCTCATTCTAGGGCCACACAATGCCAGCTGCAGAGGCCCCTTCTACCTCACAAGGCTACTGTGTATTTCAAATGTCATAACCTATGCAGAAGCCGTCTGACACTATAAGCACCCCGTTCCTGTGGCTGGTGCAGGGACCACCTGTCTCCTCTATGGCCTGCGTCTAAGCTGGTTGAGTGCCTTCCCAGACTCAGGGACAATTTTGCTAAAATGTCAGTGAATACCTTACAGTGCTAAACACAAACTTCTCTCAAGATTCACCATTTACACCCAGAAACCAAGCATCTATGGTATCACTCTAAAGACACCCATCAAAAAGACTCCTGTATCCTGACCTTATGCGCTCCCAGATGTGAAACATGGGAAGTAGATGGGTATCTCAGAGGCTGAGGAAGATCTAAGCAGCAGAGCAATACCAAATCTCCACCAGTCTTTGCAGACAAAACCCTCCTGATGGCCTGGCAGTGTTCTGTTCCTCTGTATCCACAGTTATACCACATCCACAGCAGCTGAGCTTCCCAGCACCACTGACCTCACCATTCAGCAAACAAAAGGACAAGAATCCCTCAGTGGAACTTGTTTCCAGTCTCAAACCTCTTGTTGCCCAACAGAGAGTACTAGGGAGACCCGGGGGGCAGGGGGGACGGGGGGGGGGGGGAGATGCAATGTGACATCTGAAGTCACTAATTGCCCACCTTCCCTTCAGCGATATGGATAAGCTGGCAGGGTCCTGCTAACAGGTCTGCCTGGGGTTAACAGCACTCATACCAACGCTGACTCTGACCTGTAACACCACAAATTCAATAACTAATGCCTTATGGAGAAGCCAACCCACAGCCTCTTTCAACAGAGTTCCAAAGGCATCCCCAAACTCAAAAAATTGATGTTTCAAGCAGAAATAAATCACCACTCCTCATACTTTATCATACAGCCAGGTGCCACAGGCCCCAGAGTCAACTCTTCTCTAATGGTCCGATAAAAGAGGTGAAAACCAGCCAAGTGCTCATGGGTGGCGTGTGCAATATTTTACAAACATGAAAGAAAAATAAATATCAGGCTGCGATGGAATTGCCAGTGATTTTCTCCGAAAAGTTTGAAATGTCTTCTTTGCTGCTACTCAAGTTTTATCATATTTTAAACAGCTAGCTCAGGCTTGCTTGATCATTCCAGGCTAGAAAAATTCATTCATCTATTTTACATTATTAGGCTGAGCATCTGCTATGCGCTAGGTTCTGGAAACAGGATAAAAACAGTCAAAATCTCTGTCTAGTAACTCCATGTCCTGATGTACAGAAGTGGTGTTTATAGCCAAACCTCAAAAAGGAATTTTCCCAGGTTCTTGTTATTTTACAAGATGATTCTGAACTTTGGAGCACACATCATGAAGGTAAGGGTGGTTCTGTTTTGATAGTCTTCACAGAAAAAGAGCTTTACATGTTGAATAGTCACCTAATTGTGTACAAGAAGAATCATGTGAATATACGTCATATTCCTGGTATAGACTCTAACTTTCTTCAAAGGCAAAGATTTCTGTTTATGCTTTGGTGTCTTCTGGAACACGCAGGATAGCACTGGGCACTTGACTGACCCTCAGTATATATTTGTTAAATTTCTTCTTCCACTTAGTATAGTTCATCACACTCTAGGTTTAGAGTAGGCCTGAGAGCATGTCCTTGTAACCCTAGAGGCTATGCAAGAGGGCTGTGAGGCTGCGGCCAGCCTGTGCTATGCCATGAGTGCCAGGCCACGTAAACTTTGCCTCAAAAAGGAGGAAATGGAAGGAAAAAAGAAAGAGACGGAGATAAAGGTAGAGGTTTGGGCAAAACAGGGTAGCCAGCCCTTGGTTCCAACTCCTCCAACACACTGGGTGATGCTTTCTCCTGAACCTTTACAACACTGTGCTCGTGAAAAAAAAACTTGTTTTACTTCATCTGTGAAGATTGACTAAGCCACCTCTGCATCCTCAAAAGAAAGCCAAAATGAGCCTGAATGCAAACCTGACTTGAGCTGGAAAAACCACCCATGGAAATGTCCATCATGTGACATGCCCATCGAAAGACTTCAGACCCAGGATTCAGAGCCACATACCCTATGAGATAAAAACCAGGGCTAGAATGCCAGAGACCCTGAATATCCTCTCCACCCTGAAAACACAACCTGTCTTGTCTTTTGACTTACCTCATGGAGTTCACCTTCCTCGTTGGCCAGCTTAGACCTGACAAAGGTAAAAAAAACAACCCAGGGTGCTGGAGGGGGTCTGTGGGGACAGTAATGTCCTTACTGATGCGAGCGAGATCTACAGAACTTCTGATGCTTTCCCAATCCTCACCTACTGATGAACACGTCATTACCAGTGGCAAAAATACCCAGACAGCGGTCCAGCGTGTCATTCAGAGATCTATGTTCATCTATGAAGGCATGAACTTGAGTGATGAAGCCCTAAGTTCCAGATGCCCTCAAAGGATACCTCAGTGTTTAATGCTTGAAACCCAGGGACTTATCCTAAAGCCCATCCCACCCACCTCCAAAATTAGAAAATCTCCTAAATCCTTCAAATTAGCTGTTACAGGACAAAAACCTAACCTGTGTTTATCAGACACAGTGCTAGATTTCACTTCTATTTCATCACTCAGAGTGGCCTGTCCTTGCTATGGTTGGTCAGGTAGGAAAGATTCCTACATTCTTGTCCATCCATGTGATCCAGAACAGATCCTGAAGAAGCCTGCCATGGCACTCAATCATGGAAAGCCGCAGCTGACTTCAAGTCCCTCGATATCTTACTGAGATTTGGAGAAGAGAAACCTTATTTATGAGATTTATGTTTGCCTTAATGATTCACAGCATAATTTGTCACACTTAAATATTTATTTTATTATCTTCTTGGATCTGAAAACTTCTGCCCATTCATCAGTGGGTGCTTGTCTATGGAGATATTAAAAACAGCTTCATTCAAATTTAAAGTTCGAGCTCCCCTCCTTCCTCGAATGATGAACTATATCTGTATGGTCCCTCTCATCCCACCTCAACCCCAAGGTCTTGCCAGTCCATTTTTCACTCCCTTCTGCCTTGCTTACTTTACATTCTGAAGCCCATAAACATGTATAATAATCTAACCTGTTCAGATACCATTCCCACGTTATAGCTTAGAGACTGAATGTCCCCCCCAAAAGCCATGTACTACAGACTTGGATCCCAGGATAGCATTATTTAAATGCAGCGTTATACACATGGTCTTCAGGCTATGCAGGTGTGTCCTCACAGGGAATCTCCTAGTCTCTTCCCTTCTCTCTGCTTCCTGGTTCATGATGTAAGCAGTTTGCATTGCAATGCCTGCCTGTCATGGCTGAACTACCTTTATAACAAAGCTGGAAGCAACAGGGCTACTCAGTCTTGCGCTTGAATCTCCAGATATGAGTCTCTAGTTACCTTGTGTTTTTTGCTACAGTGATGGAGAGCTTACTAATACACCTACACACAGAGTCTCAGAAAACTTCTCATAAGAAAAATTGACAGGTGAAATGATGGCTGGGCACTTCTAGGGTGGCAGAAGGAAGGATAGAATTGGAATACAGAGCCTTGAGCTCAAATTTCACTATCAGTGCTTCATGGCCATACAGTCTCCAGTTAGTCACTCACCTGGTCACTTTCTACCCAGGGGGAGTACTGATATATCGTCGGGAAAGAGCAAATGAGGTAACAAATGTGCCTTATAAACTGAAAAGAATCGGAACTGTCTTCCAGTACTGAGAAAATTAAATGAGAAGTTGTATTTTCCAGCATCAAAGAAAAACTGGGTGTTTAATATTCAAGTAAAACAGTTAAAAAATGTGGGACGTGAAAGCTGTTTACTTTTATTAGAGCTGTTCGTTTATGGCTGAGTCATTTGATCAGCTCCCATTATACAAGTAGAAGTGAGGGTGATACCCAAGGCCTGTGCTGGGGCAGAGGGTTCCTGTGGAGGTGTGTGTGCGCATGGCACTTGTAAGATGCTCATATTCCTCCTTCCCACAAAGATGGTGTAATCCCCACTCCTTCTTAAAGCTTCCCTGGATCCTATGAAGAGCAATCCCTGCTTACTTCACAGAGAGTACAGATGAAGCCATCCCCACCCCCTCAACCCCACCAACAGCCCCTTTTAAGTGGCAGCCTGAATCACCTGCTATCTGTGGTCCCTCACCCTGAACCCTGGCTCTGTAAATCTGGCTCTGATACAGAGGACGGTGTCTCTTGCTTCTCCGTGGAAGAGTTCTTGGACCTGGGAAGTCGCGCCATGGCTCTCTGGGAAGACCTAGCCCTCTGCTGCCCATGTGCTGTCCTCAGGGAGGATTTGAAGGGCATCCCTGAGAGAAGAGAAGTCATTGGGTCGTCCTAAGGCACCTTGAAATCTAAAGGGACTTTATTTCTTATATTAATTAAATCATTAGCCCTAACCCTGAGAGGAAAACTTACTTTGCCAAAGCAAAAGGGGGCTTCTGAAACGTAACTATAAAAGCTTGCAAGTTAATAACAACTTTGTACCCTGTACTACTGGAGCGAATTCCATTATCCCGGAAGCTAAAAACTGACATGTACTATCTGGGTGAACACTGGGCCACAGCTCCTGAAATCCAGCACCAACAGCCCTCGTGGCCCCACACTTTGCTAAGTGTTTCTTGCCTCCAGAAAGCCATCCCAGAATATTTTCCACCAAGTCTGAGTCATTCCATTCACTCTAGACGCCACCCGCCCCACCCCCTCCTACTTGCCTCCACACCGCCTACTGTTCCTCTACTGCTTCCGGATGAGTCTTAAATTAACACCTGGGTTATTTTAGCATTCATCAAAAGACCAGCTCCCCGATACTAACTAAGGAGTGAATGAAACTATAAAGTGTCCAGGTGATGCCAAGGTAAGAAGGGTCTGGGCAGGGAGCCTTTTAAAATCACATTTTAAAAGACATATTATTAGCATATATTCATTGTGAGAGATAATGGTTTCATTGGTATCTTTTCATTTCCAAGCGTGTGCATCACACACTGCTCAGTCACCCTCTATCACCTTCTTGCCCCCTACTATCCCCTGCTCTTCTCAAATTCCTTCTGCTTTCATGCCATACAAATGTACGTTTAATCTAGATTTAACATGTGAGGGAAAATATTCAGTATTTGTCTTTTCGAGTCTGCCTTATTTCAATTAATTTGCTAAGGCCTGGTTACATCCATTTTCCTGCAATGACATAATTTTGTTCTTCTTTATGGCTGAACAAAACTCCGTGGAGGGGCTAGGGAAATGGATCCATTGGTAAAGTGCTTGCCATGCAAGAATGGGGATCTAAGTTTAGATGCCCAGCTCCTACGTAAAAAGCCAGGCATGGTGAAGCACATCTATAATTTTAGCACTGGGGAGGAGGAGGCAGGAAGATTCCTGGGGCTTGTTGACAGCTACTCTTGGCAAATCAATAAGCTCCAAGTTCAGTGAGACACTGTCCCAAAGAGCAATAGAGGAAGGTTTCCTTACATCACTGGCCCTTGGGCTTTAAAGGGTATACACATACACATACACACAGGCACACATATGTGTAAACACACACACATACACACAGGCACACACATGTGTAAACACATACATACACACAGGCACACACATATGTAAACACACACATACACACAGGCACACATATGTAAACACACACATACACACAGGCACACACATGTGTAAACACACACACAATATACATACACACAGGCACACACATGTGTAAACATGCACACATGTGTAAACACACACATGCACATACTTGTGTAAACACACATACATACACACATGCACACACATGTGTAAACACACACACATACACACAAAACTCTTTAACTGAAATAACTCCCCTCCCCAGAAATGGCTTAATAAATGCTTTAGTTATCTATATATCTAACTTTTTATTCTTCCACTCTCCATATGCTCAAGGAAAAAATGGTTTTCTCCTACATAAAAGAAAACCCTGTAACAGCCCCCACTCGTGGCTGCAGGAGCACAGAATGCCCTTGCCCTCTGTGTAGATCAGAATGAAGTCCACGATGTCTGAAATCTGATCCATCCATGCCACTTGATCTTCCATCTGTCACTCCCATAAGTCGGCCAAGGACTAGAGGCCGAAGACTCCAGGGGTTCACTTGGTCATGAACAGATGTTAATTTGAACTCTAAAAAGGATAAAGGTAACTCAGCTTCAATCCAAGATCCTGTGGTGGCTGGAAGACACCCTAACACAAATATGAGCAGTTCACCATCTGACTGTATTCTCATGATAGCCTCCAAAGGGTAGAACGGAGAAGTTACAAGGTTTAGGATAAGAAGCTAGGGTAAAATACTATCATACATAGCATTATGTAAGCCAAATGACTTGGGTATGTCACTGGACATTTTGCCTCAATTTCATGACCTGCAAAACATGAGCTATAATAAATAGTGTGAGGGTTGATATAAGGATATTTCTATAAGTTTCTAGCACATAAAAGTATTTTATATATGTTATAAATAAAGACCACATTACAACACAATCATTATCATTGGGTAATATTCCCAAGTTCTTTTCTTTTTATGAGATCTAATTTCATGTCCTGCTTTTATAATATTTTATTATTTCTAGTCCAGTGAGTCCAGTTAACTCATGCACACAGGCCTGGACAACCTTCCAGTGGCCACACTCCTAAGGGCGCCTTTCTTTCTCCCAGCAGCCATCAACGGCCAAAGGTTCCTCATCTGGGAGTGTGAGGGGTGTCTTTGGAACCTATCCCCCCTCCATGCAGAAATGATGAACCGGCTTGATCTGGCACAGGTCTTTTGTAGGTCACCACAGCTGCTGTGAGTTCATGAGGACAACAGTCGTGTCCTGTCTAGAGGACGACATTTCACAGCTTCTCCTCCCAACCCTCCAGCTCTGCATACCTTCCACCTCCTCTTCTGAGATACTCTCTTGTGGAGAATACGGCCCAATAATGATTGTGTTGTAATTTGGTTTTTATTTAGGATATAAATGAGATACTTCTTTTTGTGCCAGGAACTCATAGGAATGCCCTTATATATAGATGTCCCATATATGAATGACTACTCATAGTTAACTTTACTACCCACTTGGGAGTGGCAAAAACCTATGGATATAATCATAAATATTTAGAAGACAGTATGATGACATGACCATTTAGAAAAACAACAATATCATGGGTTTCCCCCTAGTGCCTGTGACTTCTGTTGCCATGAGTTCTGATAATGTTATAGTACCAGCCATGAATTCCCTCCTGTTGAGAAAGCCCCACATCCATCAAGAGATAAGTTGGTTACCCTCATAGACAGTCTCACCACTGATGTACCAGTGGGAAGACTATGCCTGGGAGGTCAGTGCTGTATCATGTGAGGCCCAGTGCTGGATGAGATCATTGATGTATTTTCTCCCCTAGACTCCTGTAAAGCACTTTCCAGCACTCTGAAAGCTAGCCAGCAGAGAGTCTCCTAGTCAATTCAAGAGTGACTCCTCTGTGTCCTCCAATCAAAGTGTGTGATGTCCTTAGCAATCCAGTCTTACCATCTAGTTACTGTAGGGAGGGAACCAGGAGCAATGATAATAGTCTATATTGCTCTGGGGGCCTCTGGGGCCTCTCTGACTAATAACTCATAGGGAAGTAACCTGTGCCTGACACTTAGATTGTCACTTAATAACTGTCCTGCCTCTGTTTCTATGATAAAATGCCAACCCAAACCAATTTGAGGGAGAAAAGGATTTATCTGCCTCACACTTCTACAGTACAGTACCATACCCAGATAAAGATGTTTTTATCTTGAAATGCACCCCTAACTTTGCTGACAACCCATTCTTCCACATTGAGAAATGCTCCTGAACTTGGGTCTGTTCCTAGAAACCAATTTAAATTTATGAAGCTTCTGGTTCTTATGATAAAGTGGAAGTAAATCTAACTGAAGCAAAGACTTACACTCCCATGATAACTTGCTCACACCCAACCTATGTTGCCCTGGCTCTACCTCTCTTAAGAAACCCTTGGTCATTCACAAGTACCAGGACAGAACTTTAAAAGCAGAGGGAAAAAAAGAAAAACATGAAATCAAGAAACACACCCTCTACAGCTAAGGTCAACACCCATGAGGAGCAGCAGGGCTTCCACAGTGGCGGAAAGACTCCACCCATATAGCACTTTGTCTCTTCTAACTGGAAGCACAGAGCTGCTAAGCTGGCACACACTCAAAACAGAGAGGTGGGTAAAAATAAAACTATCACCGCTCCCATGAGAAGGTCAGGAAGAGAACATATTGAAACAATCATGGCCTGCAGCCCTGCTAACACCCATGCTACTAAGTGACCTCAGCAGGAAAACACTGAACAAGCTGCTTTCCCCACTCAAAAATCTCCCAATGGCAGCCCGATATAAGCTAAATCCCTAGTCTCCAACGTGAATATAAAGCTCACCTTGCCAGTGGTCCCGGCTTTCTGTATTATTCTAGACTTTCTTCACACACACACACACACACACACACACACACACACACACACACACACACACACACATTGTATACAGACACGTCTCTTTCCACTATTTCCCAGACTCCCTTCTCTTCCTTGCCCCACTTCCGTAGGTCTAGTTTCTTCTTATTCATAAGACCTTGTAAGTCCAAGTGCACAGCTGGTATGTTCTTCTAGGTTTCCAGGGTACCACCCAACCAAGCATCTTCCCCTTCACTGGAGTCTCCATGAATATGAAGACTACCTGCCTTGCTTATGCTCATAAAGAAAGTGTGGATATTCAAGAAGCATCCGTTGAATAAGTAGCACACCTCATAGTCAAGGACTTTCTTCTATAATTCGAGCTTTCTAATCTCAAGGACATAAAAAGTGTCCTTAACAGAGGCAAGAGAGCTCTGGCTTGAGCTTCGTACCTTTTTTTTCTACTTGTAGTAGCTCGGCTCCTGAAAAGTCCCACACTTTTATAGCCCGGTGCTTATACTTGCTCTCGAGCATCCTGCCAGCCACACTTGCTGGCCTCTTCTGTGGTAGCTGTCACTAGAGGGTGCCGAAAATAGCTGTAGTGAGGCCACAAACCCATGGTGTCCAACCCAGGACGCAGGCTCCAGGAACTCTCAAGTCCCTACATGTGCCTAACAGCCTGAGTTCTTAGAGTCTTCACTAGGCTGCATCAAGTCCTGATGGCAGCTTAGTCCACCTTTCATTCTGTGGTCACAAGCCCAGTGTCATCTGCCCCACGTGTGACAGAGAGCCCTAATGAAAGCAGCTCCTTCAGTTTGTACACAGTGATCCTTTCCTCGGGGTTCAGATGTCAGCCCAGAGCACTGACTAAGGAAGAACACAGCGTGAGAATGTTCCTGATCTTTCCGGATCCATTTGTCCTTCCATCCATTCAAATCCATCATACCTTTCGTATGAACAGCCAGAACAGATGAAGATGCCCACAGCAGCCACACATTATCTCTGACATAAACTCTCATCCAAGCTAACATTTCAGAGCCTGAAGTAGTGTCTATAATTCCTTTTACTACCTAAAGAGGGGACAGTCTTTTAAACATTCAACTCAGGGCCTGTTCTCTACTTACCATCACCTCCAAGAACTCTATTACCTCAGCCCCTCCTTCTCTGGATTAAGGACTGACATTCACTACCATTCCTGGATCCTTTGGTCCTGAAGTAGTCGATAAGAATAGATCTCAGCAGATACTGCCCGAAGCCTGAAGATTTATCAGTACTGAAGCTTTCTAACGTCTGCCAATTAGTATGTCCATTATTCAGGGCTGGCCAGCAATCCCTTAATTTACTTAATGAAGAAACTCCACCAAGGCAGGAAGCACCTTGAACTTGGCTGGCTGAGCCAGCAGGAGAACTGCCTCCCCAGAGGAAGCCCACTTCAGATGCCTGGCAAACAGCCTCAAAGTGAGGAGGCCTTAGAAGGAACACTGACAACCCACTCCTGGAAACAATCAAGTTCACAGAGAAGCCTAACACAGAAGTTCTTCTCCAAAGCCACAGACAAAATTCAATTGTTCTGTTTGCCCAGACATTGTCTCAGTGCCTGGTCTTTATACCTGTGAGTTGTCTCCAGGACCTCTCAGAACCCAGGTCCCCTCTTGACCATGCCACTATCCTCTTCTTTTCCAAAATTTAGATATTGAAAAATAAAGATTAAGAGTTAATAGCTAACATTCTAAGCAACAAATATGAATACGCTAGACAAATGTGATATTTGTTAACATTCAGTCACTGAGACCTAGAGACTAAGAGACACGTTTACTGTCACAGAGTAGTAAGTGTTACAATCATGAGTTAAACCAGCTATTCTGACCCAAAAGCTCTTTGTGCTTAACCATTCAACATTACTGTCAAAAAAGAAAGTCAATATACAAATCCACTGAGATCAATATTTTCAAATTTAATTGTCATAGGTTTATCTTTGGTTTTTAAAGGATAAAGCCATGCGGAAACCTACTATTTTATACAATATATAGACATAGACATACATATACCATGATAGGTTATATATATAGATATATATATATGCGTGAAATTATAGTTACCCAAGAAACCATACATTGCCAAATAAAAAGCCCAGTGGAGGTAGGGCATGTCCCCCTGAGTAGTTGCTCATAGTTCTCAGAGACTCCAAAACAATATAAACTAAGGTCATCGCCCTTATTTGCTCCTCAGAACTTGACAATAAGACCCTATTATAGGAGACACCACAAACAGTGGTCATAGGATCTAAAAGAACAATCAAGTCAGTTCTGACTGGGAAGTTTCCTCCCTGCTAAACAGCTATTATGGCATTGGAAGGCGCTATATTCCCTGCTGGTTAGGGTGACATCCATCAACTATCCTACTCACTGTAAATCCTGGGAATTGCAGTGACTGACCAGTGGTATGAACGTTATGGGGGTAACCAATGATCTCTGGTTAGATTTAAGGCTCGCTCCACAGAAGTAAACACATGCATAGTACCATAAATATGGTCAAGAATCCATGGTTGGAGAGCTCACATGTCCCTGAGGAAAACCTACTACTGTATTTTTAGACACGGTCTCAAACTTCTCTCTAAATTCCTATCTTGCTACCTGTGTATTAGTGCAGATTTCAGACCTCATCAGAGAAGGTTCTTTGTGCCGTGGACAGTGGTTAATGCAGACACTCAGAAATGACCAAAGTACAGAGACTAAGTGACTGTGGAATGCTCAGCCATGAACGAGACATATGCGACAGACCTTACTCCATGTTTATCACAGAAGAGACAGACAAAAGACAGTGTGAACCAGAAGTTCTGGACGGCTGAAGCAAAACAGTGTCTCCTGGTCATCATGGGAATGTTGTGATCAGCAGCAGCTGTGGGTGGCTGCACATAATCAGTCCAGTCAACATTCCAGCAAGGAGTTAGAAGGGGCTCATGGGTCCCCCAGCGGTAACTGAGAAGCTATGGACAGTTGATGGCTTCTGGGGAAGGAAGAAGCAGTTTTGTTAAAGAGGTGGGTCCAGGTAGGTTGACCACATGCTAGTAAATAGCCGCACATCCAGAAGTACATCGATAGCACAACTGAAGTCACTGGGTTGTTGAGTAAGTTTTTAAAAACAGGACACAAAGCTGTGGGTTAGGGAAATAAGGGTGGATCTGGGAAGAAATGAGGGAAGGAATTGAGGTGAATATGATTTAAAAATACATTGTATGAATTAGTGGAAATATTTTTAAATTAATAGTTTTAACTAGTGATGCTAAAAGATGAAATGCCCTAGAGAGGATAAAAGGAAACAGAAGCCACACGAGGGTGACTTTCTATTCACTTTCATCCCATTTACTCCCATCTCCCCCAGACTCAGCTGTACTCAGATGCTGTGACAAAAATAATAATGACAATTATAACATGCCGACTTTGGTCCCACTTGGGCATATTCTTTGAGGGATTTCTGTGAGTTAACAAACTATGTCAAGAAGGGGATTGCTAAGGAGATCTACAATGGAGCGAGACTGTAGACAGATATAAGATATTAAAAAGAGGGAGAGAAGATAGATCCCAAACCTAGGGAAGCTGTCCTCTTCACACGGATACTACAGAGGGCCAGCAGGGTCGAGGGGAAGAAATGTCCCCTCTCCTGGTGACTCTTGTCCCAAAGGGATGATATAGACCCCACCTAGTTTCCGAAAGGCTACAAAGCAAGCCAGCATCCCCAGAGACTATTTTGGTATCTCAGACCTCACCTTCTCTGCCTCCTACTCCTAGAAATGAGGGGCACATTAAAGACAGCCTTTGAGCCCTGCAGAGATGCTCATGTCCCCAAGGCGGAGTCTTAAACCCAGTGTGCTCCTCCTCCGGCAAGCTGCCGCCCACTTGTGCTAAAACTTCACAGAGGACTCAGCTCACCCAGGAGAGTCCATGGTGGTGTCAAAAGCATTTTACGGTGATAAAAAAATTAGATTTGATATTCCGTGCATTTATAAATGAAGTAATTTGCAATATGATCACATTTTGAAAATGAATTTCCACTAAAGTGATTGTTTCTGATATAATTTTAATTTTAAAATGTATTGTACTTTAATCATGGGTTATCTCAAACATTTAGAGTTTTTAAATTATAAAGTATGTTTTCAAATACATCCCTTGTATTTCCGAATCCTTTGTTAAGTTTGGCTACCTCCCTTCTTGCTGGTTGTGATTAGGATCAAAGGACCAATTCTTATTTTCTAAATTTGTTTAATTACACATATTTATTATTCATTTGTGTGTGTGCATACATGCTTGGGTATGTGCGCAGAAGTCAGAGAATAGTTTGTAAGAGTTGATTCTCTCCTTCCATTCTCTGAGTCTCAAGGATTGAACTAAGGTCATCAGGTTTAGCCACAAGTACTTTTATCTGCTGAATCATTTCATAAATCTGCTTTTTATTTGGTTGTTTGAGATAGACTACCCTTGGACTCACGATTCTCCTGCTGAGTGCTGGAAGTACAGGTATGTGTCCCCACACCCAGCTCTACATTTTCTTGCAATATTGGGTACACATAGTAGAACAAGAACCATAATTACATTTCTATTTCTGTCCCTCTGCTCTGTCTTCCTGTACCGTGTGTGTGTGTGTGTGTGTGTGTGTGTGTGTGTGTGTGTGTGTGTGTGTGTGTGTATGTGTGTGCATTTGTTATTTTTTCCTAAGATTTATTTTAGGTGTAGGAATTTTTGTCTGCATGTATGTATGAGTACCAAATGTGTGTCTGGTGCCTGTGGAAGCCAGAAGAGGGTGTCAGATCCCTTGAGATTAAAGTTACAGATAGTTGTGAACCATCATGTGGGTTCTTGGAATCAAACATGGGTCCTCTAGAAGAGAAGCAAATGCTTTTCACCACTAAACCATTTCTCCAACCCAGTAACTACTTTTCTTAACTGTTATTTACAGCTGAGGCCAGCATGCTTGGCCCCTCTAGTGACTACTTACATCCTTCATTCCTACTCACAGGGCTTATCTTTTGTTCAGAAATCAAGTACTACATGCTTCAGGCAAAGGGAAGATAACTACAGTTCTCAAATGTGCTAATTACAGTAGATTCAGAAATTGTTATTACCGTCTCGTGACTTATTTGGAAATTGTTGGTAAAATTATGACCTTTGAATCATAAAACCAGCTTAAAGGGCATCTAAGAAATATTCTCTTAATCTTTCTCGTTTTGTTTTGTTGAGACAGGTTTCTCTGTGCAGAAATGACTCTTCTGGACCAGGCTGGCCTCAGACTCAGAGATCCACCTTCTTCTGCCTCCTGAGCGCTGGGAGTAAAGGCTGTGCCACCACCACCCCGCTATATTCTCTTATCTTAAAGGGATCTAAGTGACTATATAAATGATCATAGAAACAGGCTCTTTGAATTATCAAAGAATTTTCTGCATGCAACATATGGAGTTATAGCAACCAGCTTCATACTGTAGGGATGGTAGAACAGAGACTTCAGAAACTGGGTGCTGGTCTCTCCATTTCTCTTCCATCGGAAACAACTGTTTTTTATTTTTGTTTGCATCTTCTTGAAAGTGCTTAGTAAAATTAAAACAAAACAAAAATCCTAATAAGTCAAGAAAGAACCATTAGGTCAGAACCCAAGAGAAACTGAAAATCCCAAAGAGACCCAGAACACAAAGTGACTTCTACATGGGGAGCATTTACCAATAGGCAAGAAACAAGGCCATGTTTTGGAAAATCAGAAAGAATGAAGAGACCAGAATCCAAAGTTCAAGACCTGCTTAGGAAAAGACATTCACTCAAAACTAACTATTCCAAGTTAAGCTTTTCCCCGGAGAACAGCATTATCTTCAAAGTAAAAGTCTCCTGGAGATAGCCCAGCTCTCTGGCAACCCAGCAACTCAAATTGCCTGTGACCTGGCTCCAACATTTATGCGAAACTAGATTGGTGGTATTACCAGGAGCCTGACAATAGAGAACAAAACTGTTCCAGGGAAAGCATTGCCCTTCTAGGTTTCAAGGAACTGGGATCTCAGAGTCAAGTTCTTAAAAGCACTAGCTGCCAAGAGCTAACAGGGCAGCAGCAGTTAGTTACTAATCCAACTGCTGGAGAACCATCCAGAACACAGAGCAACTTCTGTCTGAGAACATCTGACAATCTGCAAGAAACAGTGATAATTTATGGAATTTCATTCCCATAAAAGTTTCTCAAAAATAGTTAGCATGATGTAATAAAAATGATCAAGTATGAAAGGAAAAATACACTGTGAGCAAAAACTACAAGAGACAGCAGATTACAGGAAAAGACCCACATCTTGGTAGTTATTTCACAACACATATATCAAAGATCATTCCATACAGGGTAAATACATTCCATTTTTATTTGTCAATTTTATGTAAATTAAGATAGGAAACAAAGGGAAACCTACACACAAAACTTCGCAGATTAGAATTATCAAATAAAAACTATGAAGCAAGCATACTATGTTCAAAGAAATTAAATACAAGTTCGAAGTTTTTCATGAAACTGGAGAGTAATTTGGAAGACAGTTAGCTAGACATTCTAGCACCAAAAGTACAATAATTGATATTAATAAGTCAATGCACACATTTAATTGCAGATTAGACATAGACAAGTAGGTAGTTAATAAGCCAGAAGATAAATCTGAGAAAATTGTCTAGAGTTAATCATAAGACATAAAATTATGAAAAATGCAAAAATAACAATAAAGAACACATAAGATAGAGTGAGAGATCTCAACATTAATGAAGGAAGGGAGAATTTTCCCAAACTGATGAGCTACTGCATCTCATGCGTGTGATAAATCTCATGAACCCAAGTAGACTATATAAGAAAGAATTTGATGCTATGGGGCTTCTGAGTTCTTCTGAAATTCTTAGGAGAGAGTAGAAAAGAAAACACACATTTGTTGTTTGAGTCATTTTGAGTTTGAACTCAGTTACATGCAGCCAACTCCATCCTAAATGATATCCCTGGGAAAGTAAATCAGCCACCATCTATACAGTGGCAAGTACCACATATATATGGTATTTTGCTTCTGAGTGAGTGCCCTAGGGACACGGTTCAGTTGGTAAACCTTGAAAGCATGAGGGGCTGAGTTTGGTCACCAAAAGCTAGACAGAATGGCATGCACTTACAATCCCAGCACCAGAGAGGCAGAGACAGAGGCCCTAACTAGCCAGTTAAACTCAGCCTCCTCAACGAATTCTGGGACAAATGACAGATCCTGTCTCAAAAACAGAAAGTGTCCACTGGCTTCCACATGCACACACACAAAAGGGGTGGAGGGCTCTAATCAATACTTCTTCCTGACACTTATTATTATTACAATTATCTGCCTATTGGTATGAGACGGGAAGGGGGAGATGAGTACCCTATGGTAAGATCTCTACCGAGCCAGGCAGAGGGCCCATCGGAAGCCACTCCTGGACTACAAAAGCAGGGTTTGAAACCAAAGGAGAAATAACTATGTCTTTTCTTTGTCTCTATTCTGGAACTTCCCTATAAGGGGAACACTGGACTGCAATTCTCCCACAAAAAAAATTAATGATTGCATGTACTAAGGGCTCTTACTATCTTATATATTCCAGGTGTTCAAACACACAAAATCCATGCCCGATCCCTTAACTTTGATCTTTCCAAGTCCAGAAAGCTTTAAAGGCAAAGAAGACCTAAGCAGCGAAAGCACTTACTTGGCCCTGAGGTTCAAACACAGAAGGGGCTGCCTTCTTCTTGTAGGTCCTCGGGACCTGCCTATGACCTGCCTATGACCTGCCTATGACCTGCCTATGACCTGCCTATGACCTGCCTATGCACTGTGGAATTTCATGGATTTTCCAGTGATGGGAGACAAAGCATCCCCATCTCCTATACCTGGCAAGAGCACTGCTCACCTTCCCTCTAGCTGCCTGCATGCTCTGCAGGCTCCCTAGCTCCCCATTCCTGCTCTGTGTTTGCTGCTCTCAGCCTGACCCAGCCTCCTACAGACACAGCAGAGTCCATCTGGGATTTACTCCCTGCGGTAGGGAAGGAGTCAACACCAGGGCTCTCCCTTATTTATGTGCATGGAGCAGCAAGGAAAAGAAGGCGGGAGGGGAATGGACAGACAGGGTAGGTCTAGAAAAGAAGTTGTAGTGGCCCAGAGACCGGTGGAGAAAATATGTCTATAATTTCAATTGCTTTTCAACCACACTGTCTCTAGCCGGAGCCCCCTAGGTGAAAGGTTTGCGTATTACTGGGGGCGAGAGTTTGTAACCTTAATGATGTCTCAGAGCATTTGGCTATACTCATCTTGAAACTTCCAGCAGGAAAAAAAAAATGTGGTTTCCATTATAGTGTCACTGAGGGACTTGTACAGGGGCTGGGATCATTAAAATGAAAACACGGATGAGTAAGCCATTTTGTCTCCAAGACTTATATCCTTTCTCCACCCCTGGCCCTGGACTTTATTTTGAGACAAGCTTAAAATAGTTTATAAAATATGGAGTTCATTATCCCATCTAACAGATTTCATTTTGCATGAATGTAGATTAAAAGTCCCATGCCAGTTCTTACTCCAAGGTTTCTGAGGAAGACACTCTCCTGCCTTTATCCTAGGCTGGGTTCTTGGGGACAGAATTCTGTCGCAGCAGCAAAGAGACAGGCGCCCCCACTTCTAACACACTCAGCTACCTGGTTCTCACCAGGAAGAATGAAGACCAGTCGAGCTGTTGAGGCTTGCATCCTTACAAGTCTGCACCTGACTAGATGCCCCTCAAGCCCGCGACATCTTATGTCTGTCCATTCTTCCATATACAGTGACAGTGGCAAGATTAACATCTATGGTGACACATATCTAAAACCCCGTCATTTGGGAATAGGAGACAGAAGCAATTCAAGGTCAGCTGAGCTATTCAGAAACTCTGTCTCAGAAAAAAAGGTAGATGTAGCTTAGTGGTAGAGGGCTTGTTTAGCATATACAAGCCCCGAGCTCCCACCTCAGCCTTGAAAAGAATTCAGTAAAGGTGGAAGGATGGCGATGGAAACAGAGGGATATAATAATAATAATGCCCTCAATTTGGAATTTTCTGATGTCACATCTGGCTTGGCTAATAACTAACTCCATGGCTTTGGCAAATTAAAACGTCTCTTCAGTACTGAGTTTCCTCATCCCTTAAATTAAAACATGTCTTCTATCTATATTTTCATTTTGGTAAAGGTAGATAAATATGGACATGAAGAGAATATAAGGAAAACAAACGATTTTTCTTATCATTGATCTTGGTTGCCTTGGTATCTCTGGTTTCAACCGAATCAAGCCCGAGCCTCCTTCTGTTACACCAGGAGTGTCTGCACCTCACTCCTTACCATCATGGTCCTTTTCCTTTGCTCTGTTCAAATCCTTCAAATACTCCCCAAGTCAGAGCATACAATAACAACGCACACATGGGTCACCTGACTTCCTGCTCTTTAACCAACTCCACATGCTGCTTCCAATCCAGAGCAGGAGACTAGACTCTTGATAACAGCAATCCTCCCTGAGCTGACCCTTGGGAAATTAGTTTAATGGCAATGTATGGAGGTGATCACACACACACACACACACACACACACACACACACACACCAGTCCCCACCTCTTCCAGTCCTGGGTCCTCTCTGTCCCTCTAGTTAACTCATCTACACAGTAAAAATGGCGTCCTCTACACTCACAGGGTGCTGGAAATTTGAGAAGCAGATCAGAACCCACCTAAGGTCACACATTACCTTATATCTCTAGTCTTAGCCCATGACATGGACGATTAGCTAAAAACAGGGTATCTGAACTTGAAATGTTAAAGTATTTCCTTATACTTATTTTTTTTCTACTTAAATAATTTTCTAAGTACTCTTTTCTTTCTCCCAACAGAGCGAGTACCCCATTCCCTGCTCTTCCGATTTTATCTGCACCTTTTATTCAGCCAATTCTTGCTTTCCAGGCCACTTCTGGAATTTGTAGCACTTATTGTAAGTTGTCATTACAAATTCAGCTGTTGCTTGACCTGTGTGCCATCTGCTCGCTCTCTAGAAGGCAAACTGCAAGAAGACTTCATACTTTATTCATGCTCTATCCCAGCAAATAGCACACTGTCTCAAATGCCTAGATTCACTGTCGTTGCTCAGTATCTACAAGTGGATTCGTAAATCCATGTCTGATCATCATTTTCTAACTTCGGCCACTGTTCCATCCCACACCCTTAAATATATTCAGGCCTCCCTTCTTAAACAAAACCACCACTGAACCGTAATGTCCCACCATTGGTCTATTTTTGCCTTGTATTTTCTGACATATTTCTCAAACAGTACGCGCTGGCTGCTGCCTCACCCTCACCAAACTCCCACTGAAATCTGGCCTCTCATCATCGAGGCATTGAAACAATGCTGCAAGCCGTCATCGATGCCTTCTGTTCCCAAAATCTTTAAATGTACCACCTCCCTGTGAGGATCCCTAAAGACCCCTCTCATTTCCCTGAAATCACTTCCCCTCCTACCCTTAAGCAATAGCTTCTCATGTCTCCAATTTCCACAACTGACTACTCTGAATTATTTTCCCTGGACTGTTCTAAGTTTCTGGGCATCTGACTGGAAATCATGCATCTCCTACTTCAACTGCTCCTAGAACCACAGCCATCCATACAGCCGCTGCATTCTGTGATCTAACCTCAAGGATCCAACTGCCTTGAAATGTGACTCTACTACTCTTCCAGCTATTATAAGTATGCTCCTTCTATCACCCTCAAATATGAAGAACCCCAAATTCCTCTTACTCTCATCTGTTCTGATGCATCCAGATTCACATTTTTTAAATCCTACCAGAACAAGGCTCTTGTGTTCAGGAGTTCCCTGTGACTTCCCTCATGAGTGTATTCTGGGTACATGGAACTTCTCTTCCTCAGTTAAGCATCCCCTTCATCCTTCACTGTGCCCTTCCCCCGTTTCACTGACTGGAATGTCTGACTTCACCTCAGTTCTCTTTGACATTCTGGAAAGATATTCTCCTCCAGGGGAGTGTATTTCTTTCCTCCTGTGCAGTCCTACTTGGTTTCACTTACCAATTTTGTTGCAAAGTACCTTCCGTGCATCTGAGTTGTTCCTTAGACCATAAGTGACCCAAGTCATGCATCTCAGGATTCCTCCTAAGTCTACCATCTGATACACGAGTACTACTCAATACATTTTAATGGAATGCTACTACCTTGCCATCAATTGTCTGTAGCTTGACATGTAAGCATAGAGTGACCTCATCCTCCCTCACCACACAAATGCCCTGCACCTTCTGACTCCACCCTGACAATTAAGCATGAATTGCGTTTGCTGTTGACAATGTGGTTACTCTCACTAGACATAAAGATTCATGAAGACAAGTCCCCTACCTTCTTCAATACTATTTCAGATCCTCAATCAGAGCGTAGCATATAGTAAGTCCTTAGAGGATACTTATTGGATGAATAAGTGTGTCTTTTTTCATTCATCCCACTTATTTCTCCCTCCTAGGAATTTGTAGCACCGATTTAGGGATTCAAAATGAAATAAAACACCCTGACATCATACAGAAGCATTGTAGGTGCTATTGGTGTGTGTTTGGTAGATGCTGTAGGTCTTGTTCATATGGAACCATGACTCATTAGAGTTAGAGAACCTACTTACAGGTAGCCCATAACTGGCTAGAAGGGCAATATGAAACTCAAGAGGTTACAGCTTGTCTGTCGGTGGTGGCGTTTTGTTTTCTTTTTTTTTTTTTTTTTTTTTAATCTGTATGGATGCTTTTACCTACATAAACGTCTATGCACCCCATGTGTGTTTGGTGCTCATGGAGACCAGAAAAAGGCATAAGTTTCTCTTAGAATTCAGAGTTACAGATAGTTGTTAGCTCCTGTGTGGGTGCTGGAAATTGAACCAGTGTTCTCTTAAGAACAGTCGGTACTCTTAACCACTGAGGCCCTAGCCCCTAGCTTTTGGTTCTTTAAGATCCTTTCAGGAGATGAATTATAAAATTCAATGGAGCAGGAATCTGATCTCTAACCCCTAAAAGGCCCCTGTAATACCTTTAGACCCTATTACTGCTGCAACTATTAACACAGTACCTATAGCTTTCACAATTTCACAAACACCCTCCAACCACAACGTGAAAATCAAGCCACCATCTACACCAGAAGTCACTTGGCTTTCTGACCATTGAGGAAAACACCTTCAGCCTTCAACAGCCATTAAATAACCCTCAGTGGAAGAACCAGCCCTGGGAGGCCATGATACCCCAGGGGAGCCTTGCTACTCTCCTTTCCTCATATCATAGTAACCTCTGCCCCACTGCTTGGAAACCCCATACCAGTACTCCAAAGAGATGTCATCAGTCTCCTTTTTCCCCAGGACTTGGCCTAGATACATCTTACCGGTGATCTCACACAGACAATGCAGTACAGCGATACCCTCTCCACCTGCCAACAAGGGAGGTAGCTGGACACTGTTTCACATGCTTGCTGGAGATGGAGGTGCAGGGAATCTCTACATGCACTATTAGCATAGGTGCTAACCCATGCTATGTGGAAACAGGGGTCCTGGGCCCTGGCTTTTCCCTTAACACTTGCATGATTTCAGGAAAGTAATAACCTCTACACGTCTATTTCCCATCTGTGGAATGGGAATGATGTGACCTGCCAAGAAGAGCGCTGCAGACCAAGGGTAACATAGCAAAGACCAAATCCTCAGGGTTCTCTCTTTAACTCCACTAAGGCTGGGGTAATCCCTTGTTCTAGGAGTGTTCACATGCTCTCTCAGTTAACAGTATTTGTTAGACCACTTTAACCCAGAGGGAGATTCAAAGAAAGGGTGGGGACAAAGCCCTGCCCTCCACTCACAGTAGGAAAGTCTGACCCCTAGAAGCCTAGACCCCTATGAATTAAGTTCCATATCAACTATAGAAATCCTGAAGGCAAAGCACTGAGTACTTGCTGGCACAGGGTGCTGGCCGCACATCTTAACTCCTTCAAAGCTCACAGCAATGCCAGTACATTATTACTACCCACAGGAGTACACTGAACCTCTGATTCCCGGGCCTTGTAACTGAGAGCCCGAGTGTGAAACAGAACCAGGTGTGACTAATTAGGGGTACCTTTTCTGGAGGAAATAAGAGTCAAGAAACTGAAATGGAAGGAATGTGGGTCATCCTCTATAAAGGAAGCTTCAGGCTTTGGAAAAGAAACAAAAAGAAAGAATTCTGAGGAGGCTCTGAGGGAGACAGGGCACAACAGGAGGCTGTTCTGTGACAGTGTTTCAAACTGCTTCTCAGATAAGAGTTCCAGTTCCTCTAAGAGGGATATGTCTGCGACTTTAAAACCTAAGTTAAAACAACTTGGTCTTATATGAACACTCAGCTTGAGGGGAAAGATGTTTACAAACAAAACGCCTCTCATTTGAAAACTCCAGCACATGAGAATGGCCCAACATCCTTTCTTTTTCTATGCACACTTTCATGCTTCTCTCTTCCTATTCTCAGCGACTATCCAACACATCAGAGAAGTTCATCCAGAGAAATCACATCATTTCTTTTGTTATTTTATTTTGCCTTTACTCTCTGGCGTCACATTAAAAGATGGCAACAAGCCTAGACCTGGTTCCACCAGCATCACCTGCAGAGGCGCCAGTATCAGCGGCTGCCAGGGGTTCCAGTCCAGCTGCCTTGGTTGGGGCTGGAAAGAGAGTATGAAAACTACGTATGTGAGAGATGGGAACCCGTTGGTTTCCGGTCCAAGATCCCAAGTACTTGATGTCATCAGAACGCAGACTACTCCCCAAAGAGAAATCAAGCAGCCAAAATGTATGTTACAAATTCGCTCTATCATTTAGATGTTTACAAGCATCATTTTACAATATCCAAAAATCTTGAACACTATACCTTATTTTATATTATTTTAAATTTACCCCCACTTTATAGATAAATTTATTTTTATAAGAAAATAATAGATTGGGCCTAAAAGCATGATGAGGAGGACCACAAAGAGAGCTCGATCCATGAAGCATTTGGCCTGTGAGCATGAGAATATGAGTCTGGATCCCCAGAAGGCATGTACAAAAAGCAATACAAGGTGCCACATGCTTATAATTCCAGCACCGGGGAAATATGTGGTAGGAGAAAACCTGGAGGTCACCCAGCCTAGCCCACTCAGAGAGTTCCATGCTGAATATGAGATTCTGTCAAAAATAAGAATAAAGAAAGGAAGGGAGGGAGGGGGTAGGGAGAGAGAGAGAAGATCAGGAAGGAAGGAAGATGGAAGGAAGAAGGAAGGAAGGAAGGAAGAAGGAAGGAAGGAATGAAGAAGGAAGGAAGGAAGTAGGAAGGAAGAAGGAAAGAAGGAAGTAGGAAGGAAGGAGGAAGGAAGTAGGAAGGAAGGAGGAAGAAGGAAGGAGGAAGGAAGAAGGAAGGAAGTAGGAAGGAAGGAGGAAGAAAGAAGGAAAAAGGAAGAAGGAAGAAATTAAGAAGGAAGGAAGGAAGGAAGGAAGGAAGGAAGGAAGGAAGGAAGGAAGGAAGGAAGGAAGGAAGGAAGGAAGGAAGGAAATCCAACTCCTAAAAAGCTGCAAACAAGACTGACCTATAACCTCTATGTGCACACACACACACATGAGAAAGAAAGCTCACAAGAAAAGGTGTGGTGCTGAAGAGAAAGGGGGGCTCAGGGTCAGAGAGCCAGAAAAGGACAGAGGAAGAGGCACAATAAACAGCCACGAGGGAAAATGGTCAGAAATTTGGTGATGGAGGCAGGGAGCTGTGGGGACGGGAGGACAGGTGCCCCGAGTGTGTGCTAGGACAGAGAGAGCAGGCATGAGGGGGCAGGGAGGCTGGGCAAGCAGACATCTGCGGCTGCAGGCTAAGGCAGGACAGGTGGAAGGGTGCAGGGAAGGCTGGAGTGAAAATGAGGGACCAGAAGGGCTAAGAGGGCCCATGTGGATGAGCTAAGCTGAAGCACAGGCAGCAGTGCAGACTCAAACGCTGGGCAGGATAGGTACCCTGCGTGCTGAGAAGCTCAAGCAAGATCTGTAAATCACCAAAAACCATCTCATGGGCTGGTAGTGGTAGACTTTCCCGTGTGCTTGTAAACCCTCTCTGCAACACACAAAACTCAATACTAAGGGCGAGGGTGCTTCTTGTGTTTCTTATCTGCACGCTGCATGAGCTTTTTTCCTCTGGTGGATGCCCCCCTCATGGAAGCTATCTCCTTAGCCAACATCATAGCCACCACCATGGGCAGTAGAGTTGATAAGGACTACATCTGTATTAATGAGAATAAATCATCAAAATGCAATGTCTAGGCAAGATGATAGTTTGTTATCACATAAACCCTTGTTATAGTATAGCTGAGTTCTTGAAAATAACAGATGTAGTTTTTAAGTTTTAGCATGAGCTGAACAGTAATGGAGAAGACGAAAAATGTGTCTACAGGGAGAAAGCATACACAATTATTTTTCTGTGAAGTTTATTTCTGCTCCATGGTATGTTCCTCCCTTTGAAGTGTGTCACGTCACAGATTCACTTCTCCTTCAGACACAGCTAAGCAGACAACTCAGGCCAGCACACAGCCTGTCCATTATTTCAATTTCCTGGGCTAACCTCATCACCGCCCACCTCTTCTCGTCTCTTATCTGCTCCTTGCTTTCCTGAGGCCTGTGCCTTTCAGGACGGCGTAAGGCCCAGCAATGGGAAGAGAAAGAGAAGACCCCAAAACAGATGAAGCTCTATTCCATTTCCCTGGAGATCTGGGGAAATTTGTTCACTGCTCTCTGAGGCAGGTTCATCATTCACTAATTCATTAATTCATTCATCCAATTTTTGCTGAACATTTCCCATGAGTTAGCTCTATCTTCAAAGCATGCCATTTCCTATGCAATGCTGGCTAACATTACTATATTGGCTATACGTAAAATTCTGTTTTAAAGTGGATGTAAGTATGTCATACAGACATAATGTTTATAATACTGTTCTGTCCATCGACTAAAACTTAGTAACATGAGCAATATCCAACCCATGACAGCCTTGAAATCAGATGCCCTAAGCAATCACGATCTTCACATTAAGAAACTCCCTATAGACACTATTTACAGGAATGACCATAAGCCTAAACATTATGGCCAAATGTTCATGCACAGATACACAATTCTGGAAGCCAGTTTCTGCTATCTAAGGGATCCAGAAATCCACAAATTCATTATTGTGGGATTCTTTTACTAACACATTTCCTGAAAACTCTATGGTGTAGATAATATTAATATTCCTATTTTTGAACCAAGACTAATGAACCAAGGACAGATTATTTATTCAAGGACCCTTAGAAAGTAATGAAGCTAGTACCTGAAACAAGTTGACAGCTCGTAGACTCCTGCATTTTATGAAAATAGAAAATGAGTTATTACTATGGCTTATATTTTGGCATCTACTTTCTTCTTTAGATTAGTATGATATGCTAATTTGAACATGGCCTCTGTTCACAAAAGTCTAAATGCTCTCTACGCTGCTGGCAAATCCTCAGTAGCTCACTCAGCTCTGGGTTGCTGCATACCACCTGTTCCTGTCTCTCCCAGGATGCCTGCAGGAGAGCGGGAACCATAGTGTTATGAGACCTAACAGTTAAGGGGCATTGTGCTTCTGACAGGCACTGGGATAGGTATTTCATCTGCAGCCTCTCATTTAACCCTCACAGCAACTTAAACTGACATCACCACCACAGGCATCTCTTTATACAAGGAAGGAAAGGAAGCAGAGTCGTGGAGGGGCAATAACGTGCCTGAGATCACACAAAAAGGGGTTGGTTTTTCACCCTTCCCCAGTACAACGTTCTGGCTCCTTTCTCAAGACCCATCTCAAGTCTGGCTTCCCCTGGCTGTTTCTCGGTGCTAGTGAGAGCCTGCTTTCCTGAGTATGCTTGCTGGCTCAGGTTCCTCCATCTTTGATTCCTCCCTCTGATAAGGCCCTGGTACATCTGCTCTGGGCAGCTCTGCTTCCACCTAGCATTTGCCTCCTGTTGTACCTGAGACTGATTACCCCTGATTGGGGGAGGGAGGGGGGATACAGTTTGGGATAGGTAGCAGAGCTTTTCCAAGTCCGTATCTTTCATCAAAGATTCTGTCTCACTCTTGCCAAAACTTCTTAAAGGAGCCAAAGCTTGCAAATGGAACATTTTATAAATCAATCATTACACAAAGTTCACAGTGGCCTTTCTTTTTGGGAGAAGGTCTGGACTTGTCTGATACCACCAGAGAACTTGATTGCATCAATAAACGAGGGTGAAGTGAATTAAGGTCACAGTGACTTGAAAAGTCAGGCTGTTTCTCCCTTTTCCTTCTCATGACCACAAATTCTGCACAGGCTCTGTCTGGGGACAGCCCACAAAGGGAGCTGTCCCCAGAACAAGTGCTGTATAGTTTCGTGACACTGAACACAGTCATGGGAAGAACTTCATGTTTACTATGCACCTATTATGCACACTTGCTATGATTGTATGTTTTGCACGCAGGGATTAAATAATTCCTGCATGAAAGGACAGATAGGTCCCGGAATGCCCATTTCACAGATGGGGAAGCAAGCTTATATGAATACACAGGTCCATGTAAGGTCACAGAGCCGGGCTGAGATGAGAGTCTGCATAGATATGCCCCAGCTTCCGCTGAGGGGCCAATCTCCTCTCAGCATCATTTCTCAGATGCTGGTAGCGAGCCCCGCAAAACAGTTTAAGTTGCCTGACTACGACACTGAGCCTGGTGAAAACCCCAGCAAAAAATGTGATTGTGCTGTACAGCTGCTCCCCAAACAGCTCTGTGCTCCCCGTCCCCAGCTGGGTCACACGTGTCCCCAGAGAAGCATCCTTTCTTTTATCTTCCGTGGTTTGCTACCTGCTCCATGCCTTCTCCTTTCTTTTTCTCTCACTTCCCTTTCTGCGTGTCCACGTCCCTCTCACACACACGCTTATAGACATACACACATACGCAGACAGACACACAACCAGATACGCACTCAGGATACCTCGATCCAGCAGCCGAAGCAAGCGGAGATACCAAAGATACCACTGGTCCCAGAAGCGGTCCGTCATCCCACCCTGAACTCATCCTTCACAGCCAGTCTCCAGGGCAGAGCCTCATCCCACCACCGACCGACCGACTCAAGGCCAGATTCGCTGATGTTGGGCTCACACGCAGCCTGCTCGAAGCAGATGCCTGCCTACAAAGACAGCCACCAGTCCTCCCACTCAGAGGCTGACTGTGCCAGGAGCCCGTTTCACAGCAACAAAGGAGCAAGAGCAGAACAACGCCTGTGCAGACTGAGCCTACATGGACCCCAGGGGAGGTTGGAGATGCGGGGGAGGAAGTCAGGGAGGGCTCTCATACAGTAGCAAGGTTTGAGGTAGCCTTGGGAATGAAAATCCACAGACAAGGCCACGTTTGAAATTTCATTCTAGTATCTCCTACCACACTGGCTTCCTGTGCCTCCCACACAGAGGCCAGTGGCTCTTCCAATAGGATGATGAATGGGAAGCCAGATGCTCAACCATCCTGGACTCTAGAACCAGTCCAAAAAGTCCCAGAGTCTGGCTGTCTCACTGTGGGAACCTCAGGTACTCCCCATCCAAGACTGCTAAATCCCCACAACTAGGAAAAGGCTGGCAGGTCCTTTCTTCCCACTTCCCCTCGGAGATCCTATTAAGGAGACACAGAATGGGCTCTGAGGTGCTGCTTCAAGTTCGAAGCCTGGTTCCTACTTAACACTTGCTGGCCTTGAGCAAGCTACTTTAGTCCTTAACCCTTAGCTCCCTCCTCTGTGGACTGGAAAGACCAGCATTTGCTCCACAGAGGAACTGTGAGGCTCAGTGTAAAGGCGAAAGCCCCCAGCATCACTGGCAAGTGAGGCAGATAAAAGGTTCCCCCTGGCCTTCTCCCAGACCCTTAGATCCCTGGTTCCCTGTACCTCTCACCCTGTGCTCCTTATCTCCTGCCTCTGATCTAACACCTCCTGCCCTTCTCAGGGCCAAACCCTAAATTTTCCAATCTCTAACTCAAATGCCACAGAATCTGGGCAGCCTTCCCCAATCTTGCCTCTTTCTTATGTCATTTTTAATCTATTTTCTCCTTGTGTATGACTCTTTTCCCTTACTGGACCATCCTGGAGTTTGGATCTGCTCCTTAATGATCTTTGGGCCCTCCCAAAAGTACCTAATACAGTGCCTTATCTCAGAAGCACTCATGCGATGACTGACTGGCTAAATGAATAAGCAGAAGACTCTGGGTAAGTCACACCGTCTTACTTGGATGGCAGGAGAGTTCACACTTCAGCCTCTGAACACGACTTCAGGCTTGTAAAAGGTGCAAGAGTAGGGTTGGAACACTGTGTTCCTGCCTCAGGACCACTTAGCCAGAGGACTGGTCACTTAATGAGTGACAGGATTTGATTACACAAATGAAGACACAGAGGACTTCAGGTCTAGAGCACCTTCATTCAACAGCCATGTGCACATTCCTCAAAACCTTTGTCCGGTCTGGCTATACTGGCTTCTCTTCCCAGTCTCTATCCAGTAGCTGCAGTGTGGGGGGGGGGGGGGAGAGAAAGGGGTCCTCTAGACTCCTCCATTCCTGGTACTCTAAGGTGAAATAGTTTGCATGTTTCCGAAGGACTCAGACTAGGCAGGAGGTGTGTGTGTGTGCGCGCGTGCGTGCGTGCGTGCGTGCGTGCGTGCGTGCGTGTGTGTGTGTGTGTGTGTGTGTGTGTGTGTGTGTGTGTGTGTGTGTGACAGAGAGAGAGAGACAGAGACAGAGAGACAGAAAGGAGGCAGAGCCATAATCTCAGCCTTCTGTCCTGCCCAGCATCCCTCTTGCCTCAGCAGGCCTTCTTAAAGGGCAGCTGTGGGACACAGCAGAGTCCTCACCACCCAGGAGGCTACCTCTCAGGCTCTTGTTAGTGTAATTTTGTTACTACCTTAAATGGACAAGAATCTTGTGAGTAGTTAACACAAGAATGCAAAGCCCCCTCCTCTCTCCAGAGAAATGACCCACAGCCTTCCCCTTCTGTGAATAAAACAAGAATCCATTACTCACAGGTGGCCAGTACTTTTTTAGATTACAGAGTACTTTCACATCTGTCAGCTCCTTTGGGCCCAAACAAGCCTGCCAGGTCTGCTGGACAAGAATCACCTTCCCTGTCTAGAGAAGGCCAAACCCATGTTCCAAGAAGTTGGACAATTTCCACCAAATGATACATAGGTGTGATGTGCCCCCCCCCCCCCGAAAAGGCCTCTTCCAGAGAGAATACAGCAGCTCTCCTTCACAGCGGGACAGTGGGGCTAGACCAGCAGCTGTGCTTAAGCATCAGGTCAGTGCTGAATGAACAATGACTGACAAACTGTCTTTGCCTTTGAGATGTTGCCTTGAACCCTGGCTTAAGGTTGGCCAGAGAGTACCTCTCTGAATAAGAATGCAAACGTCATTTTTACCTAGTGCAGCTTACACGAGACTCTTACCACACAGAAGACAAGGGCAGAGAAGGCTGCAAGGGCAGCATCACCTGGGAAGCAGGCAGGCAAACCCTCATGCCCTTATAAGCACATGTATAAACTCCATGTTCTCCTGGTACTGATGCTGGCCCTGGAAAAGAAAGCTAACCCTATCCTCTCCCTTACTTGGTGCCATTTTCCACAGAAAATAGAATAAAGATAAGTAAAGAACAACATGGGTGCAGGTACGTCCCCCGCACACAGTGAACCCTGGGACATAGCATCACCCGTTGGGTCAGGCCCAGGAGGCATCCATTCATCCTGGAATTCTACTCTTGGTCTACTTCAATCCATTAAGCAGGGCTTCCCGGTGCTTCCCAGCCCACCACTGCTCATTTCTACTCTTCCCACAGAGCCTCATAAGCCTTCCTTTAAAACAGCCGTTCTAGAAGTTGAATAAAATGTTCCAAGAGACCTGCTAGGATTGTCATTCAGCTGCAGTGCAGTTAGGAAGGGACATTGCCAGGACAGGGCCTTATTGGGTAGGTTCTATTATTGTTTTGTCTTAAACAATGATGACACCGCGGCTCCTTCTTTCACTGCAGCCACTCCTGTTGGCAAGGCCCAGCGCCCATCCACTGCAGAGGGCTGCTGCCCGGTCTGACGCTCTCCTATTACTTAGTACCACAACTGCGCCATGCTCCCTTCTCCTCAGTGTTCTTTCTTCCTTTCTTGGCGCTGTTCTCTCTCCATCTTTTCACACGCCCCGGAGAAAAACACTGTGTTCTCAATCAGATAAAGCCAAAGCCGGCATAAGTGGATGGAGCAGAAGGCAAGCAGCAGTGAGGGAGGAGAGAACCAATCACAGCCCCCAAATCTTTCCACTCACCTCCCAGGACAACTGGGACCACTGACCTCTCAATAGCAATAAGCCACACTCGTGAAGACCACACAAGAGGTGGCATAGTTTCTGGAATCTGTGAACCAGAAGGAAGACTGTTGGCAAACACGATGTTCTCCTACCCAACTCCAGGAAGTAGGCTATGTCGGGCTGCCATTTTGCCCTGCAAGCTGCACTCCAGGTGCAACATGAACCTAACACCCTAGCAGACACAATCCTCAGCCACCTCCCACAACACTTCTGTCCCCTCAGAAATTGGTGCCAAGTGGTAAATGGAAGTCGGCTGCAACATCTCAGAAACACCACCTAGCCAGTGAGGTGGACACTTGCCAATCTCACCTATGAGAGTCCGGTGTCCCCAAGTGAACAGGCTCCTTGGGTCCACACAAGAGGATGGTATCTTTAAAAAGTATCACCCAGACTCTGAAATTCAAGTCCATCTCTCCCAGGAGGCCTCTCCCAGCTAATCTCACCCACTCTCATCTCAGAGTCCTCAAAGATTAATGGGCAGCAGATTCACCTTGGTGGGGTGGTAATCCATGCAGAAGCTGCACTCCCAGAGGCCTGCACCTTTAACCAGCTCCTCCGGGTGACCCCTTCACTGCTCTCCATTCCTACCTCAGCACTTAGCTTCATTTAAATGTTTTGCCTGAATTCACAAAGAATCCTGTCTCCTCACACATCCTAGAAGTTCAGGTCACAGGGACTCTGAGTTCCCTTCCTAGCTAAAAGAGATCTAGCAGAGGGCCGCACTGCAAGGGCTGGACACCATGTACCTTAAAACAGCATTGACCCTCCACTCTCCACAGGCTTTAGAGAAAATACCTCTGCTGCAAATCTACTACAGATCTGTACAATGGCTTTGAATATCACCTCAAATACTGGTCAGGCAGCAAGGAGGAAAAACAGTGGCTGATTAGCCTGCACTGTCCCTACTTTTGTGTATCTTTGCTGTTAATCATCTCTGACCTCTGGGAGAACTTATCTCTCTCCCTTGACCTAGAAAGGTATCACAAAACCTCTCACTGCACAGGCTGAAAACCACACAGCCAAGCAGAAGAAACTTAACCTCCCACCCTTCTGCCCTCCTCTGAGGATTTCTACTTCTCACAGTGAGCCGCTAGAAGCTCCATGCTCCACTGAATCTCCAACTTGGCCACCTCATCAGCCCCAACCAACCAACAGGAGCCTTATTGCTCCTCTATTCTGTGTCCAATTCCCCCTTGACTAAGTTCAGAGTATGGAGGTATCATAGTCTGATTGCTTCTTCGGCATCTGTGATGACAGCTTAATAGCAGGCCCTTAGGAGATATTTACACTTTGTCCAATGGAAGTCTAGACCTTAGTGCATGCCCTGAGATGAAGGATCAGGCCCCGAAGCATCTGCATTCAAAAGGAATGCTAAGCAATTTGGGAAACCATTTTAGAACCCAACCCAAATGGCCTTATTTATCCAGAAGTCAATGTGACCTGAGCTTCCTTTACAGCATGGCTCCTTCATCTCACTCCACTGAGAGCAGTTCCTTCCTCCACAAAGGAACTGCTGTGACTTCATCACATCAGGGCACCTCAAGCCAAGGAGCGGCCTGCCTCTTAGGAGGTCAGTGTTCTCTCTGCCACAGGCCCAGAATCAGAGAATCAGGAAGCTGGAGTTACCAATCACCTCCACAGAAATGAAGCTCACACAGGCCCTGCAAGGAACCTCTCTCTTCTCTCTCATCTCACACCTGTCTCCACCTCCTTCAAACCCTCGTCTTCACCTACTGCACCAATTCTATCCAGAAAGCATCACACAATCAATGCAAAGGTTGGCAATTGTGAGCAAAAGCACACAGGACAGCGCAAGCTCACTACGCCCCTAAGAAACACGACATTGGTATCTAGAGCCAACATTTGAGAAAAAATATTCCCCAAGGAATTTTCTACTTAAAAAAAAAAAAGTAAAGCAACTAACTACTGAATCAGAGATATTATAGCTTAGTTTTTTATATATATGTACCATCCAAGGCAGTTTGAATTACCACTTCCTTGGTTCCTGTTTTATTTTTCCTTGTTTTTTCTTTATTTGATGTGTGTGTGCGTGTGTTTGTATGTGTGTGTATGTGTGTTTGTGTGTGTGTGTGTGTACGTGTGTGTGAGTGTGTGTGTGTCTGTGTGTATGTGTGTATATGTGTGTGTGTATGTGTGTTTGTGTGTGTGTACGTGTGTTTGTGTATGTGTGTGTACATGTGTGTGTGTGCACATGCATGTGTACGTCATGAAGGAGTCAGTTCTCTCTATCACATGTGTACTGGGATCAAAACCCAAGAAATAGGTCTTGGTGGTATATACCCACTGAGCCTCCTAGCTCTTATTTTCAAAAACATAAGAATCAGCCAGAGTATAGCTCTTACCTAAGATTCATTATTGAGGAGCCTGAGTCAGCAGGAACACAAGTTCAAGGCAAGCTTGAAGTACAGAATATGCCTTTCTCAAAACACCCCCCAAAAAAAAATTGCAGTAATTATTTTCCAGCAAGTGAATTAAGATGATTCTTGAAAATGATTAGCCATGTGGACAGCCCTCAGCACCACAGAAATGGGAAAGTTCCTGCAGAGGTGTTCAGGTGATGAGCAACACCAAGGGCATCCCTGAATGTCCATCAATTCTGGCCCACGGCATGCACAAACAAAGCCTAACCAAAGAAAGCATGAAACACAAATTACATACCTTCAATACAGAAAGCATTAATAGACTTGCATGGGAGGGTTTATCTGAGCATGAGACAGATGCTTTTCTTTCTTCCCTGATCTGTGGTTAGACACACAAACCACGTGAGACTCGAGGGCTGGACAGCAGCCATGAGAGGCCTACAGTTCACTGTGTATCTTTTTACACTTTCTGGATTTTTACCATTGTATTATATTGCCTGCCTTAAAAGAATAAACAGAACTGCTCTTGGAGTCTCCTACTATGGTATGAGAAGTATAGCCACATAGAGGAGAACCATGCCAGACAGAAATGCCCAGGTCCCACTTCCCATCTAGAAACTACTTACAGCATGTGAATAGGAGGTTCCCACCACCCCAACTCCCCAATAGAACCTGAGGATTCTGCATACATAAGAGCTGCCTGGTCACCCCAATAATTATGAGACAGGATAAACTGTCTAGACCACTATGATTTGGGGGAGCTGATATGGTATAATAGATAATCAGACAGTAATAGATGCATGAAGTTCAGGCAAAACCACAGATGAGGTAAGATCATGAAGAGACTGCACAGGGACTGTGTCTCATTTCACCTAGAAGACAAAGAGCATGGCTAGTCTATTTATCTACCTGTCTACTGATCTTAGAATTAGAATCCTGAAGACAGGGCTGTCACAGAGGGTGTCTAATTAACATGCTTGCTTGAATTTTAAAAAGAAATCAGACGTTCTGTGACAGGAAGTGAATACATCTGATTTGGCTGCTTGCTATCCTGAGACTTGTGTTTTCCAATTCATGTGAATCTACATCTCCAAGATTTTGAAGAAAATATATTTAAAGCCTATATACAATATTCAACAGGATAGAAAATATATTATTTGCAACTATGTAAACTTAATGCTAAAAAGAGATAAATGTGTGAAACAGCACACAGTTTTCAAGATTCTTTGAGGATATACAGAAGCACAAAAGCTCAAGGCCCACCAACTGTGACTAACCCATATGATGGGAGAGCATGAGACTCAGGGAAGAAAAACTAGGAGGCTTTCTGTAAATTAGCATGCCAAGATCTTCACCATGAACCACTTAAGGGCTCGGTCTACAGCTCAGTGACACAGAATTTGCCTTACATGTGTGGTGCCTTGGGTTTAATCTCCATCCCTAAAAAAAAAAAAAAAAAAAAAAAAATTAACTTGAAGATTCAAAATGTAGAACAGTATACTGGGATGCTTTAGCCAAAATTGTTGAGACCAAAAAAGGTTCTCATTTTATTTTATTTTTTTCAGTATTTGTATATAACTTACTAGGTAATCATTCTTAATCCAAAACTTCATAAGGTTCCAAAATCCAAAACTCTGGGAGCATCTTTTTTGGTTTCAAGTTTTAGATTGTTCAGTCTAGAGTTAATATCCCATGGCTTTCGGGAAGAAATTGGTGATGTATAGATTTATACTCACAGAGCACATCACCTGAAATTAATGATACTTATGGTTACCATGGAAAAGTGCCTTAGTGGATAGGCAGAGGGTAAAATATCTATAATGTACTGAATTTTTAACATTGTAAATGCATTACATTTGAATATACTTTAAATTCTTGCAGGAAAAAAAAAAGTGTAGGTAAAAGTAAAATCATGAACAAGTGCCGAAATAGCATCCAAGAGATAAATGTTTGCACATTTGCTGCAATGTCATTCAAAGGAGTAAACATTTTAATTTACAAGGAATTAATAAGAAACATGAAAAAGTTACCAACCTAGTACAAAATAAGCAAAAACACAAACAAATAATCAATTCACAGATATGGAAATACAAATGTACGAGGAAAGACTATAACTAAGAAACTTCGAATTAAAAATAATAACAGCCAGCTACATTTACCAATCATCTTCACAAAAAAGAGCCTAGCTGGAGTGTAAATTGATATAAGATTTTCAGATAGCAACTTGACAGGGCTCAGCAATATTTCTAGCTTGCATAGCCTTCACCCAGTAATTCTGCCTCTGTGATCCTCACCTACTACAGGATCAGCACGTACGTTCATTGTGGCATATTCGTCACAGTAAATACAAAAGGAAGTGTAACTTAAATTACTAACAATCAATAATTAGCTAAAGTAAAATATGACGATAGTCTATATTTTATTTAGAAACCTTTAACAAAAACAAGCAATGTGATGTATTGTGATATGAAAGGATGTCCATGCTCTATTGTTATGTGAAAGAATACAGCTTTCAAAATAAATGATGATAAGCTGTATTATTCCACACAATGAATATATATTTCAATGTGCATCAAAAAAGATAGAAAATACCGCCAGCTAGTAACAGAAGTTATCCCTAAGGACTGGAGGAATGCACTCTGAGAATTGTGTTTTATATGCTTTCATGTTACAACTTTTTAACATAGCCATTTGTTACTTTGGTACTTTTCACAGCATTTCAGGCTGATAAAAATAGAAACCCAGATCTTTTTTTCCCTCAGGGACAGGCAACCATTTCCTTCCTTACTCCCCGCACACAGAACATAGAATATGAGATGGTCTCAGACAGTCCACAGGTTGGAACCAGCACCAGGCTTATTCACCTAATTGGATGAAGTTTCATCGGCAGAGAAGAATACCTTTCAGCCCCTGCTTTGCTCCACATCCCTCATTTGCCACATTAATCCAGATGAGCGCTCTGTGAACTCACAGGGTTTTAGCAGGAACCACAGCTCCTTTCAAGCTATTCATTTATCTGCCACTTAGACATCTTAAGGGGCTTTGGTTAGTGATGACAACATTGTCTCTTCTCAAGTCCCAGGCCTAGCCAAGTGACTGTCTAGAATAGTGGTTCTTAGACTTCCTAATGCTGCAATCCTTTAATAAAGTTCCCCATGTTGTGGTGACTCCAAAACCATAAAATTATTTTAGTGCTATTTTATAACTGTAATTTGCTATTGTTATGAACAGTATTTTAAATATCTGATATGCAGAATATCTGATATAGGACCTCTGTGAAAGGGTCACGCAACCCCCCCTAAAGGGGTCACAACCCACAGGGTGAGAACCACTGATCTAGAGCTTTAGACTAACTCTGAATTCGCATGGAAAATAATAAGGAAAGAGCTGCATGGTCCCTTAGTGCTATCTGCCAAAAAACAAGGTGTTGAGAGTCATGACACATGGGCTTTCTAGTGGAGCATCCCTGCTGTACACTGTAGGCTCTGACATACCCATATTCCGCACTCACAGGTCTATGTTCTGGGTGGTGGTATCACAGACTAGAGGAAGATAATAGCTGATGATGACGGTGCGGTGCCCCCCATAGTGCATCAGACACTGTGGAGATAAGGACTCCAAGGGAAGTGAAGCAGATGCAGATGGATAACTCCAAACATATGGGTCTAATGCTGCCCCCAAGTAAGCCCTGAGCCTGTGTTGCATCTGTCACATTTTACCGTTATTTATCTCAAGACTTGACAATTGTACCCACGTAAGAACATGCCTTTCAGAATTTTGAAATCTCCAAGTACTCCTATAACTGAAGATTCACTCATCTTCCTATCTGTATATTCAAAAACAGAAAGAAAAAATTCAAAGCCAAAAAACTCCAGACCTTCATGTGTTGTAACTAAAAACACTCAGTAAACAAAGCCAGCCCTTGGGCTCCCTTGGGGAGTAATTGTCTAAGAATGCTTCTTATTCTTCTTCTTCTTTTTTTAATCTGGTAAAATAAAAAGACAGATATGCTAGACATGCTAAGACAGTGTGGAGTACATCTTGAAAACATTAATTTTTCCAAACACCAATGTGTGGCTCACGTGCTTTTTTTTGAGCAGGCGGCAATAGGTGGTGAGTAGAATGCTGAAGACATCCTTTCTGCCAAGCCTACTTCTGGCAGTCACGGGGCTTCCAAGGAAGCAGTCATGGGAAGCCTTGTGTAAGGATAGCCCTGGGTAAAGATACGTCCAACATGACTTGCCTCAGGACACTGAAGACTTGGGGTAGGGCCGTCAGTTCTGAAGTGGGTAGAGAATACGCAGAATAATCCTTCTCTTTTCCTGGCCAAAGCTGTCAGTCAACTCATCTATTTTCCTCCATCCCTCTCTTAAAACTTGTAGCCCCAGGGACCTTGCCCCGTTTCTGAATAGTAGCCCTGAAAACATTTCCATTTCTCTCCCTCCCAACTCGGAGATAGGAACCACGCTTGCTGCTCCAAGTCTGTTCCTGCCTTGGAGTTCTGTTCACAGAGGACAAGACAAAGCAAGCCATCCGCTGAGACAGGAAAGGAGGATTCAACAATAAGTATATGCCGGAAGCTGTCAGTGTCAACTGGTCATCAAAACCCAAGCACATCTAACTGCATGCCAAGATTTCCATGGGGGAAGAGTCGGTGCTATGCAGAAGGGTGGGGAGACACAGACAGAAAGATAGACAGACAGACAGAGTCAGAGACTGCTTGGCTTATGCTTTACCCCTACCAAGACTCTGGAACTAACCACTCTCATACGCCAACGCTACCACCCATAGTCATTGGTCAAATCACTTCATCTTTCTGTGCCTCTGGGTTTTGTTGTTGTTTGGTTGATTTTTGTGGGTATTTTTTTTTTTTTTTTTTTTTTGCTTTTCAAAATAATAAGGATATTGGTAGAGCTTAACGAAGATAATAAATACAATTTCTCACACACAGCAGGTACTATATAGGTATGCATGACTGCAATTATCACTATGGTGTTGCCAGCTTTCACTTTCCATGCTAAGATGTCTCTTCCCTTTGGACCATTGCATATGTTCTTACAGGCTCTGGAAGGCTGTTCCCACTCTGCCTTCATCTAACTTCCTGGCCCACAGGAAACCTTCTCCAGTCCATTCAGTTGGTCCACACACTGGACTTCCACAGGACCATATTACATTTAAACTCTCCCCTACTGTCCAACCAGCTCCTGTTCACTACCATACTTTAAGTTCCTGGCTGAGAAAAATTATTGACTAAAGGAGCATTGAGTGAGTGAATAAATGGAGAAGGAATGAAGAACATCTCTCGTTAACTCGGCAAGTATTTACTAGGGAGGCACTTACTCTGAATCACATCCTGAACTCTGACTGAAAATACAGGACGAAACAGAACACCCTGGCTGCTAATCACATGCTCTCAGCTGCACCAAAGGTCTGCCTTCTAGCAGTGACTCAGGATAAAAGGGGGCTGTCCAAGATGCAACAGCTGAGGCTATAGACTAGGGCAAGCTGATCCTGGGTCACTCAGCCTGTCTTGGACCATCCGTTAGGCACAAGGGCTGGAGATGTGGGGAAAGGCAGGAAGCATTCAGTGTTGGAATTTAATTTTGGGTATCAACCTTGAGCTGAGAGTGTTGCTTCTTATATTTTTCCCAGGCCTCCATCTGTGCTGGTCCAACCCATACAGATGGGGTCCTGCTCCTTTAAGATAAAACAGTTCCTGGATTATGTGACCACTCAGAGTGACCAAATGCTGGGGCTTCAGTGAGACTCTTAAGCGTTGCAAATACAACCCGGTCTGAAGTTCTTGCTCTGTAGAATCCTGGGCTGTGGCTATGCACTTATCTCAATCCCTTAACAACAGCTAGACCATGATGAGGCTGCACTTAGGACTGGAAGTAAGGAGGGGTTTCTCATCCAACAGATAAATGCAAGGCATAGCTGTGCAATTAAAGAGTTTTAGGGGCTGGATAAAAGGAAAGAATGGAATAGCCCTGACCAAAGCAAGAGGTCAAGGAGATGCAATCTTTCAGAGAAGAATGCAGGTTTTTCTAGGGTGGATTTGTTTAACTTGAACTAAGCAGTGGAAACCTTAATGCTGTTTGCCATCCCTGAATGTGGTAATTAAATGTGGCCTGCAGTTGTAGGGGGGAGGGAAGAGATGACCTTTTCCTTATAAGGGTGGTTTACCGAGTACTGGCCCAGCTTGTCCAAGAGAAAGTCTGCTTTCTGCAGACTGTCTTTGCCAGACTGGGAACTCCTAGGAGACTATGCCTCTTTGATCTCACCCCTACTCCTGCCATCGTACTAAGGGTCTCTCACAACATACTTCTCAGGAAAGACACGGCAGAGTAAAAAAACAACAGCTCACTCATTTTATGCCACGTCTTTGATTCTGCAATGCTTACTATTTTTAGATTTAGATTCCTTGGTCAGTTGATTGGTTTCGGTTTCTTTTTATTTATTTTGTCTAAGTAAAAAGAAATAGCAAGAGATTTTTGTTTTGGTTTGTTTGTTTAAATCTTGTTTCTTCTACTCTGAAGCAGAACAGCAGACACCACCTAGCCACATCCAGATAAGATCACCTGTGGGATTCTGGGGCGCTACCTGACCAAAACTCTACCTGGGGCATTTGATAGTCTAGCTTTACTTAAGCAAAGGAGCAAACAGAATTTCTACTTATAATAAGGATAAAACTAAAGTAACTTTTCCCTTGGTGATTACATCGTAGATGCCTAAACTAACATTTTCCACCTTTGTTGTCCTAAAAATAAAGGAACACAATATCGTTTCCTCAATGAAAATCTAGGTTGGCTACTTCTAGAAGGGCAATGGTACCCTGACCCAGGAAGCATGAGATTCTGGAGCACATGACTCTGGTGGTGTCAAGTCTCTGACTCCTATCCCAGGACTCGGGTTTTACCATCAAAACAATTCTGAGGACCATCTGTAGCATTCTAACACATTCCAAAGCTGGACAAAAGTGAGCTGGGAGTTGTCTATCAGTCCCCTTCTTGTTACGTAATGCAGAGGAACCCAGGAAGGTCTGTGACTGAAAGGCCATCCTATTGCCTCTTTCTGCTGGTGGGAGCATAAGAGGATGACTATCTGTTAACGGACAAACTGTGAGTGAGGGCCTCTTGGTCTGTCTGTGAGAACAGATCCTGTGTTTGTAGTGTCAGCCATGAGACAGATTAGCCCGAATAACACCGGAAACAACAACCTGTTGGTAAGGCAACCATCTCTCAGCCATTCCTTTTCTTTGGAGACAACAAGACAGGTGTGCACAGGTAGTAAGCTCAATGGGGAATAGATATATTATTCCTTCTTTGTATGGACTGAATACATTCTTATGTGGAGATATCTAAACACATTGCTCATTAAACAGTTACCAGGACCTGTTCTGAATGATGCTCATCCTGAGACGATGTGTGCTGTCCTGACTTCGCTCCATGACAGATCCATAACCGTGAACAGGAGAATGTTACAGAACATGTATCTGGATTTCTACTAAGCCTCTGGCAAATGTACTTCAAGATATTCTTATAGATACGATGGTAAAAACTGAGTGAGTGTACAACTGAGAAGAATCACTGGAAATAAGACCCAAAGGCTGTTGCTAAGAGAAACACTTTGTGTGGAACAGGGCTCTCTGGTGGTAGCCACAGACACCACAGCACTCTCCCCACCCCCTCAACTGTTTGCTTCGCTTCTTTAAAAAAAATCATTTCCTCAGATAAAAGGCCAGATCTTTCCAGATTATGCCGGAAAGATGAAAGATCTACAAAACTGGTAGACGGACTTAGTAACAAGTGACCAAAATGATAGACTCTTGGCAAATCTGGACACTGAAACAAAATTAACTGGGGCAAATTTTATGTCTGAAGATCTACCTTTAAAACATACATGTACACATCGCTCCACAGGTCATTCTTGCCTTCTATGTCTGCCCTATGAATACACTGTACACAAGACAAATGTTCTCAGCAGCACAACGGCTTCAAGGATGCAATGTGAGAGTTTCTGAAACAATATTACACTAACTACAGCCACACAGAGTACTTTCCGAACACATACATGAAGAAAATTTGCAAGATATATAAAGCATGATACGGAAAACACACACACACCACCCTTATAAACTACTGGTAGACATATAGCTATATGTAAATGCAGAGTATTATCTGCAGAGTCTCCCAGTCATAGGCAGTCTATCTCCAGGCAGAACCTAAATTGGCATAGACTGCAAGAGAGATATGACTTTGCTACTAACATCTGAAATTCAGAATGCAGTTTTTCTTTTTGTTAAACCTGTATAATAACATTTTTCCCAAGTCTTGATTTTATCCAAAGGGGGAAAGTTCAAAAATGCAGAAGGGACAAATTCTTTGGCTCTCCATTATACAAAGTTCAGAGAAGTCAACACTGTGGAAAGATTGCAGAAGAGCCATCAGGTGCAATACAGAATGCCCCAGGAGCTGAACATCCAGACATTCCTCATTGATGGGACCTGGAGAGCTCAGCTGGATCCAAGCATGGCAACACAATCAGGCACTGACCATGTAACTGCGGGAAAAGAGTGGCCAGGAGGAATTCCGAAAAGCATGGCATAGTAATGATTGACAGAACTGTGACTGCTTAACCTCAAGACAAGTCCCTTCAAATATCTGAAGTGTAAATAAGGCACAGCAAACTTTCTTAAGACAGTTAACTTATCATGGAAATTTCCAGAGGTAGATACTGAACAAATAAATACAAATCATGTTTTCTTTCTAGAAAAGGGAGGGAGGGAGGGAGAGAAGGAGGGAGAGAGGAAGGGAGGGAGAGAGGGAGGGAGGGAGGGGGAGAGGGAGGGAGGGAGGGAGGGAGGGAGGGAGGGAGGAAGGAAGGGAGGGAGGGAGGGAGGGAGGAAGGAAGGAAGGAAGGAAGGAAGGAAGGAAGGAAGGAAGGAAGGAAGATTTTAACTAAAAGTGTGAATGGTAACAATAGTGGGAAGTCATGAGCTCTCTATTGTTATAAATATTCAAGTAAGAAAAGGTTTTTGTAAAAAAGCATGTTGACTTCATTCCAAATAAAACCATAGGATTTTAAAGATCCCTACATTTCTAATATTCTGTGATTCTTTAATTTAAGGGCTGAATCAATCGTCAATGTATGTACCCGTCCGTTCCAAATCCCTCTAACAGTATGCTCTGCCACCAGGTGGCAGCAGACGCCTTGGACTCTGGGCTCTAAATGTTAGGTGTGGTCAAAAATAAATCAGCACCATTTCCAACTGGTAAGAAAGGGATGTGGGAGAGCACAAACCCCAAAGCAACCTCCTTCAAAGGAACAGGTAAGCATAACTGAAAACTTTTTCCTATCACTATACAACAATATTTTTTGAGACAGAGTCTTTGTAAGCCTGGGCTGACCTAGAACATATGATGTAGCCAGGTTGGCCACCGACTCATGCAAAGCATCCTGCCTCAGCCTTCCACATGCTAGAATCACAGGTATACACCACCATGCCTGGAGTTTGCATCCACTTCTTGATCTCTCGGTTTCTTGATACAAAAAACAAAAACCAACTTTGCTTCCTGTACAGCTGCAGACCGCATGAACTACCACAATCTTTCTGCCAGACCCAAAGAAAAGAGCCACCAGGAAGGGTCAGAGAAGCACCCCAGCGACTTCCTGCCTCCAGCTTCCCTGCCCGGCATCTACATACACACAAGCAGGAAACAAACCAAACCAGGGGCCTCGCCTTGACAGCATGAAAGTATATCATTATTTTATAAACACGCAAGAAATCTCTCCCAACCCCAGTCTCAAAGAAAGGCATCAGGCTGCCTTCTCTACCTGCTCCAGCCATAGAGTTCTGCTTTGGTGCTGTTTAAAACCTACACACAATCACTAATCCTTGCCCCAGCCACAACTGGCAACAAAAAAATCTGATACAGTATTTTGGATAAGGGCTTGTAAGTGGATACAAATAAACAGTATTTGTTAAACCAGCATCTAAAGCAGTTGTACCACAATGAACCATGTTCTTGAGTCAAGGTGCTGATCTCTGTTCTAGTCTCAGATGAAACACCCTTTCCTCCAGGAGATCTCGAGGGTTCAGTTCCTCACAAACTGCCACATATATACTCTGCCATCTCCCCATGTCACACTTCTGCATCTGCCCATCACTCACTACCTTAGCACACACACTTTAGTAGCCTCTCCACCATCCCATTTCCATGTTATAATGCAGCATCCATGAAGGCCTGAACTGTGCCCCTAAACACAACAGTCCCCAATAAATGTCCATGAAACTATTTTTATGTGAATATTTTGCCTGCTTATGTGTACTATGCACATGCTTTGTGTCCACAGAGGCCAGAACAGGGCATCAGATCCTCTGAAGCTGGAATTACAGAGTTGTAAGCCACCATGCAGGTGTTAGGAACCAAATCTATGTCCTTAATGACTGAGCCATCTCTTTAGTCTCAGTAAGAGTACTTTTTATACAGAGACACTATCAATCAACCATCACTATGGTGCCAAGTCTAGGCAGTTGTTCCGCTGAGAGTGACCATCCACTTCACAAACATTTCCTGAGTGTCTGCAGTTGTTGGTATGATACAGGAGAGGTGAAGCCTATTCTTAGAGAGCTCACACTGCTGGTAAGAACTCAAACACCCATGCATCGAGTTTCCCAAGAGCAAAGCTGGGCATGGTGGTCACATACCTGTAACCCCAGCAATGGGGAAGTCAAGCTAAGAGGATCAGGAACTCAGGGTCAAATCCAGATATATAGATAGAATTTGAAGTCAGCTAGCTTGAGATTCAGTTGCAACCAAACAATAACAGTAACAAAAACCCACAACACACCAAAAAAAAATGTGTATATTAGAAAATGGAAAAGCAGAAATTACACACAGATATGTGCAAGAGGTTTCTAAAATGTGGGAAAGGTAATGGGATCCCAGCTAGAAGGTCCCTGGATTGCTCACTAGTTGAGGGTGGTGTGTGCCATGCCAAGTGTCTACAAAAATGATAACACGTGTTCCTCAAAACAATCCCATGTAAAAATCTTCCCACACAGAGTAATTGGTATGGGGAATTATCCATGATATTACAAGCCTCTACCGATAGTACTAGATCCCCAGGCAGCCAGTCTGATGAACAGAGCAACCTTACCATGACAATAGAAAACCTAGGACACTGGATGAGAAAGCATTGCTGTCACACCGAATGAGAACATGCCAAGAGCCAAGCTTGTACTTACAAAGACCTGTCAGTTAGTGATGGACGGAGTGGACAGAGGAGTTAGGTTTGATGCCTACTGCAATTGTCCCATTGTTATATGAAACTCTTGACCAAAGAAGATGACGGCCTGACTACAAAAGGGCTTCAGAACTGAGGGATTCCAGAGAAACTGAAGCCGGTCAAGGTGTGTACCTGAGTGTCATGACATGTGAGCTTGTTGTGAGAAAGAGGAATAATGAGTGGAAATACAGGTATATTATAACCTCAGAAGCTTCAAGGCAGCCCTTTGTCATTCCCACCTCTCCTAAGAATTCTCTAGATCTGCAAAAGTCTCCAATCTGAGCCCCAATCACTTACAAATGCAGAGAACATTGTCCTGTTGACTATTTCAGGTCCACTCTCCCCTGACCAGCACACGCAGCCTAGACAATGCCTAGTCGCAGGAGTCAGAGGCCTGAGCAAGGACTCCTCTTTCACCAACTCCCTGTAACCTTGGACCAGAGGCTCAGATTCTCTAGATCTCAGTTTTGTTTTGGTTTGTTTTTATCTGTAAAATCTGAGTTTGGACCAGAATAAAAAGCTGCAAACTGGAGATACATAAGTCAAATTCATCTACAAACAGAATGTTTGATCAACATAATAACTTTAATTGAATTATCTTCTATACTTAAAGACCTGGCCATTGCACAAAGGAGTATATTTGCATCCCTTCCAGAAGAACCTACAGAAGAATTGGTCCCACATTCCAGTATGGTCCACATCAGCTGAAACTGACCAGTATCGACTGCTCCTCTCAGGTGGGGTATCACCCTTTAGTTTGCTACAGAAAGAACCCCCAACCTCACCTTGTCTAGCCATGGGCCTTTTAAATCCATACACTTATATGGTTTATCCCCTACAGGCATCTGTGTTCATTGCCCCTGGAGAAGATTATCTAAAACACAAGGCTCGGGAATTAGGGGCAAAAACTTAAAGTACAGAGGAATAACCATGAATTCCCCACAACAGAAAACACAGGCTGCTCAGAGGAGCTGCAGACTTGGGCTGCAACTGATAAAGATTTACTAAGAAGTGTGTCAGGCCTGCCCACTCCCCCCACACATACACCCCACCAAGGAGGCAAGAGGCCAGATGACATCAGCCTTGGACACAGTCAGAGAAACCCCATCATGAAGCAATTTGTTTCCCCAGCCACTCTAATTTAACAATTAGCTTAACAACCCTGGGCAGGCACTTGCTGCAGGCACAGGAAGTGATCCTGATCATTGTCAGCTTCAGCCTGGAAAGGGGACTCCACCCCTTCCCCAGTCCCACTGCCCATGCTTGAGGATCCTCATCTCCTCGTACAGATGCATTCTAGATATCTCCAAAGGGGGTATAGTTTTCCTTGAGACTCCTGTTAGCTGTTTGCCCCTGAAGCCATGCTCTCTAAGCTTGTCCTGAAAATTTTTGATCTAACCAAGAAGTACATTAGGCCAGAATGCCCAAACGAATCACTTCTGTGGCCCTTTGAGGGTAGAGATGTTCTGGACAACCCTGCATATAGATTATGCTGCAGAGAGAGGTACATCACAGAGGTGGCAGCCTTGGGACATCCTGGGTACACATCCTGCTGAAGAACAAGCCTCAGAGCTGAGTTCGCCCTGACCCAGACATCATATTCAGGATTCCCGCTGCATCGCTGTGCACCTCTAAGGAAAATGGACAATGCTCCTTCCCTCAGCTTATCCTGCTCCTGACTCCGAAACCTTTCTCAAGCTGCAGCCGAAACCCAAATGTCAAATTTCAGAGAGAGGCAGAAAGAGACAGTATAAAGTAGAAATCGAAAAAGAAAAGTTGATAATGTCATATGTCCACAGTAACTGGAGGCTATTTTAAAATACAGAGTTCTAGGATAGACGGGGCAAGGCCAAAGCCCAAAATAGCAGAAAGGAAAGCATCCTGATGTGACTAGGTAGAAATTTCAAAGGGATGGTGGAGGAATGAATAACATGTAAAAATGGAACAACAACCCGGATATTAACCAGGCCAAAGATAAAACAAAGCTTGCCCGATGCCACACAGGGATCATTTTATCCCATGAAAGGGAGATGATGGGAGAGAGAATCAGCTGGTCATGCTCCTGGTGCAAAACACATCCTGGAGAATAGAGTCACCCTCAACTTGCCCTCCACACAGACTGGAGAGAAGTCAGTGTTGAGCTTGTAGCCAGTAAGGCACCTGACTGACAAGTGAGCTGTAAATAAGTCACCAGGACCATATGGCATCTGCCTGAATCCTGGAAGAATTCAAGGGTGAAATTGCAGAGCTGATGCCCAAAATGTGTAACCTCTGATTGCAAAGTCACTCATGCTTGCCACTGGCAGAGTGCCTGTACAGTTCATTCATAAGAAAGTAAGGCAGTGACATCCTGTCTTCACACCAGAAGTCAGCAGAGAAGAGACCCACTAGCCGGTGAGAAAGCTTCACTCAGACAATGGTCCCCAGCCTTCCTAAGGCCTCCACCCTTCAGTACAGTTCCTCATGCTGTGGTGACTCCCAACCAGAAATTATTTTCACTGGTACTTCATAATTGTAATGTTGCCGTTATGAGTTGTAACGTAAATATCTGTATGTTTTTTGATGGTCTTGGGTGACCCTGGTGAAAGGTCCATTTGACCCCACTACCAAGAGGTCTTGATTCACGGGTTGAGAACAGCTGACTTGGAGGCATAGCGCTTATGAGGATGGAACACATAACACAACATGAGTTCTTAGGAAAGTAAATACAATTAAACAGAACCTGTGGGTGTTGTTCATGTTTATTTTTATGAGACGATTGATGAGGTGCTATAATAAAAACTTTTTAAAGTTTAACATTCATGAAGTATTCTAAGGAATTGACTTGGAGGCCAGAAACAACATGACGTAGTAAACAGAGAAAATAAAGAGGAGATGAAAGAGAAGAAATTATACATTTAAAAAGTCTTAAGAGTCATGTCAACCTATCGTAATCTATTATATAGACTCTATCTGACCCCAGGAAGAAAGAGGTGGAAGGGACAGAGTTACACTTCTCTGAATCAAAGGATCAAATGGGGTTGTTAAGGCACCAGCATTAGAACAGAATGTGTAGGAGGATGAACTGTGAGATCCACAGGTCTGCACCCTCTCAGGCAGGAGAAAGAAAGGCTGATGGAAAGAATAGCAGGGTGGTCACTTGGTGCTCTGTGAGTTGATAAAGAGGCTGCTGGGTTTCTGTGTGATGGCCTCACACCTCACTGCAGTTCCTGAAGTGTCCTCTCCCTAATGAGATGAGTCTGGCTCCATTCCAGCTTGTGGTCATGAGCTGAAGAACCACACATTCATGGAACATCGGGGCAAATCCCATAGAAAAAGCTTCCTGGAAACTGTTATGGAGACGACCATCTAACAGTCAGGTGTCCATGGCAGCCCTTCTTCCTTCACCTACAGGACCCATCCAGTTCAGATCTTCACGGGAAACTCGATCTGATGTTATTAACCAAAAAGCCTAACAACAAAAAGTGAACCTACCCATTCTTTATATTAACTTACTAGTGCCTCTCTTCTTGGACATCAGCCAAGGGTTGAGAACAGATAGAGAAATCTGAGCAACCTCATGTTTCCCATCTTTCATCTCCAAGTTCACTCACTAGACCCCTGCGCAACTATCTATTCAACTTCTGCTACTTCTATCATGGGCGACTTCCACATGGTAGAAGCCATGAAACAATACACACACACATACATACACATACATACATACACATGCACATACACATGAACATACACACATACACATGTAAACACACATACACACACACGCACACACATGTGTAAATACACCTACATACACACGTGTAAACACACATACACACGCACACACGCGCACACCCACGTGTAAATACACCTACATACACACGTGTAAACACACATATACACACATGCACACAGACATATGCACACATACACACACACACACACGCGCGCATACGCACATGCACACATGCACATACATGCATGTCTGGTCACTCCTTCAAAACTAGAGGCAATGCATCTCCTTCCTACAGCTATTCCATGATATCTTGGGACCTTAAAATCTCATTATCTTTTAGATTTGAGGTCAATGCCTGGTTGAACAAGACAGAAACAAAGGAGTCCTATGTCATGTCACTTGCTAAAAAGAAGTCTGACATGATACTGTACCTATGTGCATACGCTCAGATGCGGCTCTCCATCTGACATGATACTGTACCTATGTGCATACGCTCAGATGCGGCTCTCCATCTGACATGATACTGTACCTATGTGCATACGCTCAGATGCGGCTCTCCATCTGACATGATACTGTACCTATGTGCAGACGCTCAGATGCGGCTCTCCGTCTGACACGATACTGTACCTATGTGCAGACGCTCAGATGCGGTGCTCCTAATCCCCAGTGTAGCTGATATAAACCTCAATATCAACGGCCACACAGGCAAAATTAAGTTGATCTGTTTGAAAGACTAGTTCTGGACACTCATTGTGTGGATCCTCATAATGATCCAGTAGACAATAAATGGTACTTAGTACTAACATCTCCCTAAAGAGAGATACGTTCCTTTCTAGATTTTCTCATTCTACATCCAGCTTTTTCTAAAGGTATCTAGTACCCCAGCGTCTTTTTATTACTTTCATGTGAAATATTTTTTTAGATAAACTTGCCCATGTATCATTTTGCAAATTATGAAGTCTCTTCTATGTAACAACATCAAGAATATTCTTGAGTAAAGTATGCTGGGAACAGATAGTATGGTTGATGCATAACCTAGTAGTGTGCCATTACTGTTCCCAGGAGTCTCCACAAATGACTTTTTTTTAAATTTTATTATTACCCACCGAAGTAAAGGGTATGTACTCGGAAACTAGACTTTTCTGGAAAAGTTGATCCATCCTTAGCTAAGACTCGTGTTAACAAACTTCATGAAGCTGATGTATAAGCCAGAGTGTCAACAACATCAAAATTAAACATGCAGAAGACCCGAAAGAGTCTGGGTCAGCACGATCAGTGTAGGCTGAAGCCCTCAGAAAGCAAGTCATTATCAGAAGTTGAACGGTAAGTATGAATCAAGGCTAAAGAAGTCCACACAATTCGCAGCTCATTGGTAGCAAACCATTGATGTAAAACCATAATAACAAAGCTAGGCTTGCCAGAGAACCAGGAGCCTGGGGCAGAGCCTCAACAGACACTCACAGCTTGTTTCCTTAGCTGTTTTTGTTTGTTTGTTTGTTTGTTTTTTTACAAAGGATCCTCTGCCAATCAGCATACAAGGTTTCCTCAGTCTGTGCTCAGTGCACTTAATCAGGTTTTTTATTACTAAATTAGTCACATTTCAGTGCTGCATCCCTGACATTACACCCAGGTCACGCTGATGAAGTTCTGCCTTTCTTCCCACATTTACAGAATTTTCTATAGCAGCAGGCAGTACGGCACATCTACGTAGGATGTATGGACAGATCTAATTTAATCCTTGGATATAGTTCATGTCTATAACTTCCCAGTATTGAGGGCAGAAAGGAGGGTTAACCTGTATCAAACCTCCATCATAATTCCCTTAGGCCGGGAGCCTCACCTATTTTATTACATTGTTATTTACTACCTAAGAGCTCATAAACAGTATGAAGCCCTTCAGCGATGGAGCCACATTCTCTTTACTGACAAGAGAATACTTTTTAAATACTGATTGAAGGGAGGGAGCAGCTAGAGCGATGTTAGGGAGAAAGGGGGGAGAGACAGGCGAGAGAGCTAGAAAGAACAGATTTGGGAGCAGATCGGAACAGAACGAGTCCAGCAAGCAGGGTGCTCTAAGCTGCTGTCTTTATGAGGACTTGCTGAAAGAGGCTGCGTGTTCCCAGGCTGTATTTAGAAAATTGATAGTCATTACTTACAGTTCCTCTGCCATGACATTCATCTTGGCCAATGTCCTCCTTCTCCTCCCTTGATGTCTTAGCCCAAGGAAGAACATTCCACTTTAGTTAGAAGAGAGAAACTTAGAGACACAGAAAAATGTTTATTATGTCTTGGGTTTCAGACTCCTGAGGTTAGGAGACTACTAGGTGGTCTTTCAGGCATCTCTCTGGCTCAAGAACTGATGCCCCAGTGGAAAATTTAGCTGAATATTCAGTACCCTGCCATTTGGGAGATTCCTGACTTTCTATATGGACATAGCATGAGCATGGCCAGCTCTCTCCTAGGTGTAAATTTGCAAGATAATACTCTCCTTGAAAATAGCCCAAGCTCTGGAGCCAGACAGCCTTAGACTTTGACAGCTTCTGGCAAATCACCTACCCTCTCAGAGCCTGTCTTCTCAGCTATAAATGGAGTAACTACTACTTTTAGAATGGCGTGGAGGGCTAGAAATGACATTTGGAAAGTGCTTAGTCAATGGGTGAGTTTTCAGAAACTTGGCATCTGCAATGGACAACTCAATTAGAGACGTTATCCACTAGGTATCAACAGACTGAACACAGATCATCAAGTACCCAGCATACCCACCTAGAACACCATGGCACACCTCCACGCCATCAGCCAAGCACACGTCCACTCTCCTGGTCTTCTATCCCATGGAAATGTGGCCTTTCCAGTCTTAGATATGAGCTTTTAAACATGAATAGAAACATTCCCATGACAGACATCAGCACACCTGAGAAAATGTGAGGTGAGGGATGGGATCAGAGAGAAAATAGTTCTCACGACACAAACCCACTGAGGTGGAGGCACAGGCAACACACAGAGGAAGGTAAGGACAAGGACATGCGCATGAGTTGCTACTATATACGTAGATAGGCACTGAGTTGAGGGATGTTTCCTCTGTGTGCTAAGAGGACAGTATTTAGTTGCACAGGTAACTCAGAGCACTTGAAACAGCATCATGAAAGGAGGTTTGCAATGACAAGTTATGGGATGACTTCAGAGGGTCAGAGGTCACAACAAAGTCACAAAAACCCTCTTCCCAACATGAAATGGGATCTGTGAGGCCTCGCAACCTAGACTGACAACAGGCTGCGGGTGAGATGAAAAGAACATCTAAGCATTGTCCAGCCGGAGCAGAGTCCTGGAGTCCATACTGGGCATGGTATGTTCTCAGTCAGTAATAACAGAACTCCAGCAGGTTCTCAGGGACCTGAGAACTAAGCACCTGCATACTTCCTGGAGCTCTTACTAGGAATCATAGAGCTTCACACCCAGACAAGGGAGCTTGAGAATCCCAGGAGTCCACGTGACTGCTATGGCACTAGGTACTGAGTTGTACACAGACACAAACACAGACACAGACACACACATACATACACATAAACACACACACACAGACACACACAAACACACACACAGACACACACACAGACACACACACAGACAAACACACACACATACATACACATAAACACACACACGCACATGCACACACACAGACACACACAGACAAACACACACATACATACACATAAACACACACACGCACATGCACACACACAAACACACACACAGACACACACATACATACACATAAACACACACACAGACACACACACAAACACACACACAGACACACACATACATACACATAAACACACACACAGACACACACACAAACACACACACAGACATACACACAAACACACACACAGACACACACATACATACACATAAACACACACATGCACACACGTGCACACACACACACAGACACACACACAGACACACACATACATACACATAAACACACACACAGACACACACACAGACACACACATACATACACATAAACACACACGCACACGCACACACACACACATAAACACACACACAGACACACACACAGACACACACATACATACACATAAACACACACACAGACACACACACACACACACACACATACATACACATAAACACACACACATGCATACACACATACACACACATGCACACACATGCACACACATGCACACACACACACACACACATACATACACATAAACACACACGCACACGCGCGCACACACACACACACATACATACACATAAACACACACACATACATACACACATACACACACACGCACACGCGCGCACACACACACACATACACACACATGCACACACACACACACACACACACACACACACACACACACACACACACACACACACACACTGCTAAGGCTGCACCACTTCGATCCCTGCTCCACATACAGCTTTGCCTGGCTATTCTTGCTGCTGCCGTAGGACCGAAGTTGGTGGCCATGGCCTCATCAGTTCCCACCTGCCCTTCACTACCTGTGGTGCCTCAGTCTACAGCCTGGGAGAGAGAGCCCTAGAAGCAGAACAAATTCATCTGACTATCTAACCTCAATCCTGCACCTCACTTTTCCTCCTCCAGTTCTCTCTCTTTCTTCGCCTCTTTGTCCTGATTTTATCTTGTGGTGTATAAGTTGCTGTCTGTCGCTCCTTTTGGAAGCCACATGGTACCTAAATCCAGGTCTACTAGACGTCTATTTTCACTGCAGCCTGACAAGAAAGGCTCTCTAGTCTCTCCTTAAAGGGGCTCCTCAGATTCATCCCTTTAAGCCAAAACCAACATCAGCTTCCTACAAACTTTTCCCCAACTCCCCCAAATATGCTCAAATCCTCCTTCTCCCTAAGCTTTAGCTGCACTGGTAACTACTCTTTATGGAATGTGTCCCCATTCCAAGCTACAATCCGCTTAAGGCTAGTAAGAAACGTTTTCCTAAACCAACAGTCTCATGACATCATTCCCTCACTCAAAACTAAACCAATAGCTGCTCTTGCACATTTTATACCAGCTTACCTTGGATTCATTCCTGTTTCCACCTTTTACACCTGTTACTCTAAAAGCCTGCTTTCCCCAAGCATGTGCGGTTCCCCGCCATACGTGAAAGGGAACAGCAGTTACATGTCTAACTGCACAAAAGGATGCATGACCTCAGCTCTGGGAGATCCCTGGTCTCCAGACAATACATATTCCTGTATTTCTTCTTCCTCTTCTACCACATTTCCATAAATCTATTTTCCCCAGAGAGTTCAAGAGAAGGAACACAGGCGACGGAAGCAGACATATGGCCACTTAGTTCAAACACTCCTTAGATCTCTGTCATCTTCTGTGTGATTCTAGGTGGGTTCCTAGTTTCTCTGAGTCTCTTTCTTAATCTTAAAAATAGAGACCACAGAGAGGCAGTATGGTGATGAAAAGCCCTTGTCATTCTTCCGAAGGACCAGTGTTCAGCTCCCAGCACCATGTCACTGTAGCTCCAGGGAACTCATGCCCTCTTTTGGCCTCCAAGGACATTACATTCATATACACAAACCTACACACAGATACATCCACACAATCTAAAATAAAATCAATATTTTCAACAGAGGTACTGCATGGCCTTTTCACAGCAACCACAACATCACTCACAGGGTACATTACCACAACTCTCAAGATGACCTCTCACTCGATAGCTTCCCAGAGACTGATGTCTACTGGGGACTTCATCAATGTCATAGGTATCAATGAGCCAACACACCTTTTAGGTATAATCTCACAGAGCAGCCTGGGTGCTTCTGTGCTACCGGAAAGCTGGCAGCAAAGGGAAGTCTCACGTGATAAAGGGCTCTGAGAGCCCATTCAAACACATCTGAATTCCACAGATGGAAGACGTTTAGAAAGAAAGATCATGTTTGTCTGTAACCCAACTGTGAGACAATCTAGGAACTGACATCTGATGAGTTATCAAAATTGTATCTCTCTATGCTCTTTGAGGAAGTTTTCAGAATAGCCACCCAGGGCTATATAATCTAGGCCTTTACAGTCCAACTGACATTTTGGCCTCTTCAATGTCACTTCTAGCCTACGGAACTAACAACAGCACAGGCCTGAGAAGACAGTCGTAGCACTTTGGGGAAGGGTTGTAGTTAGGACGGTGTATGCAGAGCCTTTAAGCTGTCTTGATATCTGGTAGTTAACTCTCATAATGACCCAATTCTGAGATCCAATGTACTAGGAGGTTTCTGACCCGGACTTTCAGGCATAGCCTCTAGGTTTAGGCCTACAGACCCACAGACCTGCAGACCCACAGATGCTTACAATAGTTTTAGGCTGATAGGCCTCAGGCCCAGGCATATAACTTGCCAACTCTTTACCCTTCATCTAACCCATGACTCTTATCCTGTACCTTTTCTCAGAGCAGCATAGTTGTCCTCTACTTCTTCTTGCTTCTCTCTGGCGTTCTGCTCTGTTCTGCCTGTTCCTAGAGTTTTCTTAGTCTGGTAGCCCTGCCCACACTTCCTGTCTGCCTTTGGCCAGTCAGCGCTTTTTATTAAGCCAGTGGGTGGGACAATCATTTACAATGGAACAACATAATCCCCCTACAATCCAAGAAGACAGGGAAAGTGGAGTTGGTAAAAGCCATGTACTATCTTCTTCCTTTAACCTATGTATGGGGAAAAAAGTGGCCACTATTTTTTTTTTTAATCTCCAAAGCCGAGAAACAAAACTATGAAATATCCAGCCTAAATATACAGAGTATAATCTCTTTGTTTCATTTGTCCATTGAAGGTGGTTCGACTCTTCCACTCAGAAAACAAGAAACAACATAGATGAGTCAAAAAAGGACAGCACATAGCTCATGGTATGTTAGACATGGCCAAGAAAAGCAGAGCTCACATGTAGTGAAGCGGAGTCAAGCAGGTGCCTCAGATTCACAACGGTCTGTTTGGTGCTAAATCAAGAAGCCGTGTGATCTGAGCATCCTAGTCTGGCATTGAGATTCTGGTTCCATAATCTGGTTAGGAAGCACGCTGAGATACCACATGGCATCAAGATCATCTCCCTTGACCAGTCAAGGTCAAGAAATTGTCTGCGGTCAGAGGATCATCTAATGAGAGCTAGGAGATGAGCAGCCTCTTTCCGGTTCTGACACCCCGAGAACTCAGTCTCCTTATCTGAAGGAATGAGGCGGATAAACTAAAACATCTCTAATGTTTTCTCTGGAGCTCCCCAGCTGAGGATTTAAAATCTGCTTCCAGCCTGCTCATTGCAGCTAACGCAGCATCCTAAGGACCCGGCACTGTGTTGGGAAGAGAGTAAAATGGAGGTTAGAACAAACTCTTTCCTCTAAATGCCTCCTGTTCTCTTGCGCCCCCCCCCCCCCCGGCCTCTGCTGCACACCAAGGCCCCCCTGCCTTTTGGTGCACTGAGGGTCAGCCACAGGAGGGCTTTGGCACAACAAATGAGAATGGAAGGAGAGAGTCTGTACCCAAGACTGGGAACACATCTCAGTTGGTTAATCGTGAGGATCTAGATTTGATTCCTGGCACTCACGGGCACAATGACACATGGTGTTCCCCAGCACCAGGAAAGCAGACATAGATGTTCTCTGGCTAGCCTGCCTATCCTACTTGGTGAGTCTCAGATGCCAGTAAGAGACTACCTCAAAAAGGAAGGTTGACTTCAGGCCTACACACACACACATACACACACATACCACACGCTTACACACACATGCATACACACACACACACAATACACGCTTACACACATATGCATACACACACAACACACACACATGCATACACACATACACGCACGCACATGCACACAAACACACACATATATACACACATACACACACACAGCACACGCTTACACACACATGCATACACACACATACACACACACACATGCACACAAACACACACATATACACACGCACGCAAACACACATACATACACACACAAACATACACACATGCACACATACACACACATGCACACATACACACACATACACAGACACACACACCCTTCCTGTAGGACACTTCCTGAATCTGTACATCAGCCTATGATTTGATCCTCGACTGCTGCTCTTCTCCACTGCTGTCTATGCCTCTAGCTGTGCTCTTGTCTCCTCAGGAAGTCTCTGAGAACGAAGACTGCCTCTAACTCCATCTCCTTAGTCCTTCTGTCAGCTCTTGCACAAATCTAGCAATCAGTTTTTACTGCGTGGAAAAGATACGGTAGCTACGTGCCGTGACAGCTGCTTCCTATTTGTTGTGTTCACCCAAGGGTAGGGGAGATAATGATGCGCTCCAATGGGGGAGTGAGGTATTTCAGGTCTTAACAAAAGGGTGGAGAACCATCAATGTTTTCTCCATACCTTTCTGCCTTGGATAGCCTTATACTAGAAACCATGTGTCCAGCCCAAGTGGTATTTGTTGGAAGAACAAAGAGAGGCTGTGTCATTCCCAGATACAGAAGCAAAGCAGTGAGTTCTAGAACCCCAAGCAGAAGCACTTACCGTGTACATACAGTATCCTTCCCTCAGAGCCCACCCAGTCGACCACCTCCTATACTACTAGCCAGATCCATCCTGGGGCACCTTCTCAAAGCCTATAGGATTCTTCCTCACCCCAGATGGGCAGGGTGCACAATGAGGAGCTGGCAAGGGAACCAGGCCATCATTCCCACCGCTTTCCTCCATGCCTTGGATTTCTCTGGAGAAGAGAAACCATGAGGCAAAGCATGGATAAAAAAGACTGTAGTCTGTAGACTGTAGAACAGAAAGCATCGTCTGAGTCAGCCTATTTGAGAGCTAAAAGTCCCTAATACACCTCTAAGCACCAAAACCACATCTCCTGCCTCTGAATGGCAGCCAGAGGAGAATTACATCTTCATTTAAAAAAGAAAAGAAAAGAAACCCAGCACTGAAAACACAATTTCAAGCAACATTATACAAACTGAGCAGGTTATATTTAGGAACACACACATATACACACATACATATATGTGCTTGTAACAATTAACGAAAAAAGAGGCCATGAATTTGAAAGAGAGTTGGGGGGAGGGCTGAGAGAGGAATGGTATGGGAGAAATGACATAATTATATTATAATCTCAAAAATAAAAGAAAAAAATGAGCCAATTAAACTCCTACTTGATCGTCAAGCCTTAATTAAATTCACCTCCTGAATTTGTCTTATTTATGTTTCCTAAGCATCTAGTGATGGCCCAAATGCAGGATATGTCAGGATGAGCTATAATCATTTGCTTCCACAGATGTCTCTTCCTCTGGATTCTGGTCTCATTGAGACCAGAATCAAGTCCCTCTATCCTTAACTCAGTAATGTTGGTCCAAAGGAACTGAAGTCTAGAACTTCCAAAACCATCCCCTGAGACCTGCTAATGACACTGGCCTAAGAAACATTTTCTCCTTTGCTTCTCTTTGGCTCCTCTGATAACCAAGTTACACATCCGGAGAACTTGTGTCTATGCCATCAGAGTATAAGTCTGCCTTTTACTGGAGGCTTGGATGCCCATCAATCTCTTTTACGCCATGCCTCCTGTCAGGGCAGTCCACCCTTTCCAACCCTCAGTAACCAAAGGCTATGCACACATATGGCACACCCTAGAGAAATGCTTGAATTGCCCTGATGGCTGATGGTGTCCGCGGTCCAAGCTCCCTGGAGAAGTTGACCATCTGCCAATACAGCTACAGTGTGTTTGAATTATGTTAAGTAGCTGACAAAGTTCAAATGAGGAAGAAAATTACCAATCCCTCCTGGAAGTGGGCTTTCTTGCTTCCAAAATGTCCTAGCATCTTGTTAAAAACTGACATCTGTTTGCCTCCAGCTTGCTTCTCCCAATGTTTGCCAACTGGCCAAGAATGTTTTTGTCTTTACCAACCATCTTCCCCCATTGTACCCACATCACTTTCTTCCTCAGCTGGCAATTTTGCAGGCACTACTATGTATCATTGCGTGAGCACCCAGAGCAAATATACACTATTACGATGGCCAGGACTCTTTAACTGACCCCTGGTTCCCAACCCTGCTAAAGGACCAGCGGCACCCAGGCCCCAGCCAAGACCTGCCACTTTCCTCCTCCGCTTCTCAGGCTGTCCTGGATGCCTGCATCATGTTCCCAGGGCCCAAGTCCTTCTGGAGAGGACCACCTCATGCTCTCCCAGCCCCTCCGAGATCTCCTGGGATGCCCCCTCACAACTCTCCTTTTCCTCCCGACCAGAGTTGAATCCCCAGAGTTGAGCCCAAAGCTCCCTCCCACACCTCACACCTGGAAGGCTGCTGGAGCACTCAGAAACATCTTACAAGCTGATGTAACCCTTCCTTTTTCCTTTATACCCACCAATGCCCTAAGGTTACCTCACTTCTAGTCCTTCAGCAGACACCTCTGAATCTATACACCATCTTTGTTCTCCACTGTGTGCTTCTGTCCCACAGATGAAAGTGTTTTCTGGGTACCCGCATTTGAATCTCATCACTAAGAATTCAGTGTTTCCCTTCTTCAAATGTTTCCTTCCTAAGCCCCTTTCCTCTCACTCAACGCCACCATTTTATGAAGGCACTGGGAAGGAGATGATGGGGAGGAGGAGGAAGAGGGGAAGAAACAGAAGACAGAGAAACAAGGAGTCAGTAAAAAACCTTCACTTTTGGAGAGTAACAGGAGACTGAGAGAGTTGTTATACCTATCCTCAAACAGAGGTTAAAGATGTAGATTTCTAGGACCCATCCCCAGAGACTCTAATTCAGGAAGTCTGGAGCCCAGGATCCTGCGTTTTAACAACGTCCCTAAGTGATCTTGATTCGCGCAGTTTTAAGTCACATTCTAGAGAAATGGATTTTAGCAGTTGGGTATAGGTGAATAGACAGTTAAAAATATGTAAATACCCAGAGGGGGCTTTAAATAGAAGCAATACTATTACAAAGCTATGCTGCTTAGGGATTTTTACTAAAACTGAAGAACTGGCAGAGACCACAGAGATCTCCTGAATTTCTTCTTTTAAGAGAAGACAGACTAGAGCTCAAAAGAGTTTAGCTGCCTGCTGAGGACCACATAAATACAAGGCAGAATGCTTAATCTAGGTAGACCAAGAATGCCCTTTGTGCACGGAAGTAAATAAGCGGAACACACACACGCACGCATGCACATGTGTTTCAAACAGTTTTTTAATGTGCAAATAAATTCATGCCTAAGGCTCTTTTGAATATGCAGACTGATTCTGGGCAGGGTATATGGCTGGGATTCTGAATTTCTAACAAGCTCCCAGGTGATGCCAATGTTACCGGCCCACCACTCATCCACTGAGTAGATGTCCCGCTGGTGAATAACTGCTCATCAGGTTTTAAACAAAGGGCCTATTGCTGTGAAATGAGCACCTATGCTGCAGAAAACAGTCTTGCCTGGGTATCCTCAGGCACGCATGTGGGACCATAGACTTCCCCGCAAATGCTGCCTCCAAGCTCAGGCCACAATCACCTGGAGGAGATAAAGTTTGGATCAATAAGATACTTACAGGTAACAAAACTGGGTGGTTGCTACTAAAACATTCATATGGAAAGTGTGATGAGTTTATTGAAATTGGAGTTTGAAAAGAGGTAACTAGAAAATATGCACTCCGCGCCCTCATTAGGAACAAAAGCTGGATGTTACCAAGAGTCACGCTCTGCACTCTGGTGCCACACGGCCCTCGGTTCAAAACTCAGTTCTGACACTTAAATGCCATAGGTCGGGAGCAATTCATCTAACCTCAGTTTTCTAGTCTATAAAATGGGATTACCGCAAGAGTTAAATGAGTTACTGCAAAGGAGGCACTCTGCATGAGCCTGACACGTGGCACTAGATATAAGCTAGCGCTGAACATTTCCCCAAGGCATGAGTTTGGCGAATGAACCAACGGTTTTGTGAGTTCCTAGGCTGCAAGGGACTGGGCTTGCTCAGTCACAGTGCATGTTTGCATTTTTGAGGGCAGCACATGAATGCTTGGTGCCTTTCAGGCATCAAATGAGCTACTAGCACAGAGTTCTTGGTTTTACATTAAACTCATATTCCATTCTTTTCAATGACATCATATTTTGAAAATGGGATTTGGACACTTACTACAATAAAAAAGCAAACACAGTACAAAATTCATTGCAGAACAGGAAATGGGAGGAGAAATATCCAATCTGAACCAGCTTCTGAAAGGTCGGGCAGTGCCCAACAGGCACACCCATCTCATTACAAAGTAACTGTGGCTAGTTAAAGATGAAATAACATACTCCTCTTCTGGGATTAGGGAGATATTGGCTAAAGGATACTAACCTCCAGTTTGCCAGGAAGAATAAATTTAAGAGATTCATTGTACAGCATGGTGACTGTAGTCAATAGCAACGCATTGTTGGAAATAATGACTTTAGGTAAATAGGTGTATTAGCTATCTCAGCTTGGTCATTCACAATGTGTATATATCTCAAGACATGTAACTATGAATATATACAATTTTACATTATCAAAAACTACCTAAGAAGAAGAAAATACTTTTTTTGTCAATGAATGTACTTTCATTTTTCAAACAGCAACTAGATTGTGAAGATATAAGTACTTAATACACTGTTTAGACCTAACAGCCTAATAGGCCTAATGCTGTGTTGGACCTAAGAGTGACATGGGAAAATCACTAACAAGTGAAACTACCATGAATCAAAGAAAGTGTAGGATCCTCTGCTCTGCATAATTCCCTTTTATAAATCCTGGAAGCTTTTGGGAAGGAAAGCAAACACATATGCAAGGGAGCCAAAGCCGGATCTTCCCCAGAGACAAAGTGAGGATCACCGCAGAGTGATGCTTCTCACTTCCCACTTAAAGGAACCACTTAGAAACTGCAGATTTTTACCTTGGATCCTTGAGTAGGGAAAAACCTGATAGATTTGGGTGCTTTCATCTTGGGCCTAGAGGATGGATAGTCCAATTTGGAAAAGGCTGAAGGAGTTGTTAAATCTGTCAGTGAAGAATGCTAAGGTGGATGTTAGATGAAAACTTACTGACTTAATTGAGCTAAATCAATGCTGGTAAGAAATTCTCAGGAAAATCCAATTGAAATTTGTGGTACCGAGCCAAGCCACAGACAAGGCTGGTGTTCCCTAGCGCCGTAGGAAAGTACATGGCTGCAACTTTATCAGGCTTGGGAAGGAAATAAAAACTTAACTGGCGAAGGGTTTGGGTCAGAAAACAGTGAGGGCCTCCCTTGCTTACAGAATAAAAGCACAAGATAAATGGGCCTCTTCCATTTGAAGCCTGTTTAATTTGTGGCCCAAAAGAGCATTTGACCCACTAATCAAAATAAGTGAAGTAACCCCAAGGACTGATGACAGAGATGTGGTATCTTCCAAGAGTCAGAGAACAGTATGAAAGCCGCTGTGTTATCACGCCCAGATAGGGGGATTACATATACAAAAAGTCTCTGGTAAAGGATAATGCTCTACGGAACATTCCAAAACCCAGATTCTCAATTCTTAATGTAATCAAATACTTTGAACTTTCAATGTGAAATGTTAGCTTAGAGAATCAGTCTAGACGTTTGCAGGTTCGCTGAATAGAGAAGACCAAAGGTCCTACAGGTAGCAGGAGCAAAGGCGTCACGGGGACAGCAGCCGCTAGTATCGAGGATTACACCTGCCCAGGTGCTCTCCATGGACTCCGCTGACCTCTGCCCATCCCCAGCTTGGGAATGGACATCTGCATGCACAGAAAGCAGGGCTGGGTTAAGGCAACCATGTCACTGAGGGGTGGGCCTCAGGGTTCCTCCCTCACTTTACTGCCTTCCTAAACTAGCCATGAGTCATTTCGCCTTCCTGGTCATCTACCCACCCAAGCCCTGACCCCTGCTCTTATCTAGGACCTCTTTGCCTGGTTCCTCGATCTCACGCCTCGCTCTGTCCAGCTCCAGGCCATTGGTCTTGGGCTTGAATGTCAGAGCAGGAGAGGTTCCAAGCGATACAACAGGCTGTGTATCCACAGGACACAGAAGTCTGCAGAGCAGACATCCACTCCATTAACCCTTCGCCATGCCAAATGAGGTAACGAATGAATGAATGGAAATTAAAGCTCCCTCTAAGAGGGAGGGAAGAGATCCAGCAGGGTCAGGGGGATAATTAATGAGAAAAAGAAGTAGGTACAATTTCAAGAACCCAGAGCTTCGAAGCCTATTCAAAGAAGAGCTTTTCTCCTATAAAAAAAAAAAAAAAAAAAAAAAAATTAAGACCAGGAGAGGAAGCAAATCATGTTTAAGGGCAGTTGTTATATAGATTGTCGCTATCCAGAAGTAATGTTGACTCTTCTTTCTTGGGAAGCTCATAAATATTTGGTGGGTTCTATAAAAGTAAATTAAGGATGGTGGGACAGGTTTGGAAATTCCCTGTGCAGCCAGCACGTTCAGAGGCTGCCCAACACTGGGAGACTGTCGTGCCCAGGTTTCTAATGGCTAGGGACAGGTACCAGCTGGTGGAAGTTTACTGTGAATTTCCCTGTTGTGTCTGAGAACAAGGTCTTCAGACATCAGACAATCTCCATAAGACGGGCATTTTCTCAGGGTTGAGATAAGCTGAGGAAGCTTTCCCTTAAGTACATTGTCAGGGAGACTCCGTAGACTTCCAATTGAATGAACCTTAGCAATCCTCCAATTCTGCGTGTTCGCTTTGAAGTGAAGAAGCTCAGGCCCAGGGAGGTGCAATGACCTGCTCAGCATCCCACAAGGTCTAGCACACACTCAGAGTACCACCCAGGGCTCCTGGCTCCATTCTAGGAACATGCTTCTTTCTTTATACCACACTAAAAACACAGTGTGCCAAGCAAATGATCTAAGGAGTTCTTACAGGCGTCCTAGGAAGGGTAGACTTTTCACTGATCTTATTTAGGGATTCCTCTTCTCCTCTCAGAAGAGATTTCTATCTTTTGGAAAGACACCCAACTATATCATACATATGAGCCATAAGGCAAGAGAATGGTGAAAAAGCCAAATGTCCCTGAGAAAGTGGAAAAGACTTAGTTAAAAGCACTGCTGCCCAAAGACAGAAACAGTCTCCCTTGTTCTCAACCTCAACAAAAGCTCTCCAGGAATTTGTGAGACTCTCACCATTGAAGCTCTTATATGCAAAGATCAAATTAATCCAACAACCCCAAAAAGAGAAGCACCAAAGAACAATGTCTCAGTTCTGAGGGACCCCAGCAGGATGAGTGAAGTGTATACCTGAGTAAAACCATCCTCATAAGACTGGGAAGGATCAGAGAGGAACCATTCCTACCAGAGCCAGACATACATCATCCTAAAGAGACCGCTGAAGAAATGCAGGGGTGGATCTGGCCACACCTCCTCTGTAGTGAGCAAGGTCCTGTCAACTCTGAAGTCCTGTAGCTCAGGGAAACCCTAAGGCAGCACATGATAAGCCTGACAGAGAGAACCTCATCTGGGAGATGCCTTGAACTCCCTCGCAGGGACAACAACACACAAACAATACCCAGCAAGAACAGTAACAAACATGTTCAGTCAACACCTAGAATCATGTGAAGCAGAGCAATTATGGTGGTCTGAAAATATGTCAGACGAAAAGTCCAAAGAACTGAAGGATTGTAAAAGTTTTTAAACTGGGCCAGGGTAGAAAGAAGAAATTAGATAGATGACCTCCTTTTAGAGTCAAGAGCTGTATTTTGTGGCATCAGGAGACAGAAAGAGGAAATAATCGCTAGCGGTTAGGAAACCTCTTATGAACCCTGTACCCCCAGCAGCCTAGTTACCCTGGCTCGAAAGCCAGACATCACAATCAGATTCTCTGAGAACTGCAGAGAATTAAACCACGTAACAAGCCTGACGCTAGAAATGATACATTCCAGAATCAGTCAGGAAGTGCTCAAAGTCATTTCTGTTATCAATTTATGTAAATGTTTTTGGCAAATGGAATCCACCCTCCCTAACAAAGCAACTGCTGAACCAGACACTGTGGAAGTTTAGCATTTTACTGCTTATAATGAGGATTTTCTCAAGGTTTCTTCCTCAAGTCCCTAAGGCCCTATCGGTTAACGGTTAACTGAAAACAAAGTATTTGTTATAATCTGTGTGAATTAAAGAGTTGTGCTGAGTTATAAATTCACTCCTAGAGAAATTTCGGCTGAAGTTAGTGATAATCAAAATGCACAGAATAGATGCTAATCAGGACTCCAGGAGAAGAGTGCATAACTGTTCTCAAGAAGAGAGACTCATCACACCATATCATCTCACAAAGCTCCCAGTGACAAGGTAACTTAGCCCAGCAGTGGACAGTAGAGTCTAGACACCTACTGTAAACAGATGAGTTGGCTAGGGAGTTCATCTGTGGGGAAGACAGTCAGAAGGTCCCTAGGCTGCTGTCTGGATTTGACAGAATATATTAAGACTGGCTGGCTGGGTATAATTAAGGTAAGGGCTGTCAGACAAAGGCAGGGGTCTACTCTGGGGACACACCAAGTTTACAGGTTAAGTATCAGGACTAAGATGGAGGATGAACATTCACAGAGCTCTGTAAAGTCTATGCAACAGTTAGGGAAGCAAGGGAAGCATAGCTCCCGTTACCTCCGAAGGCTTCTGAAACTTTAAATCAAGCAGTAAAAGGAAGACGGACATAAAGGAGAAAGCAGCATTGTAACAGATGCTAAAAAGATCCAAGCCTCTTGTATGAAGCCGTCTTTGCCAGCCCTATTTTTTCTACTGCTTGGAAACAATCACAAAGTATGTTGGGAAGGTTAGCATAAGTATCCAAGAATAAGCTCTGAGGGTATCTAGACCCAAGACTAACTTGACCTCTGTCTGAGCTTTGCATTAGGCAAGAAGCCTGGGGATTTCCCCAGTTTGCACATGGCAGACGCTCTCCCTGGGAAGGGAAAAAATTAATTTGACACAAGCAATCAATCCCACTGGAATGTTTGCATACACTGAGCCAAGCAGAAATGGATCCTAAAGGGACTCTTTCTGGGAGGTGATGGGAATTTTAATGCTGAAAACTGATACTGTGTCGAGAACCCAGTACAATAAAAGGGGCGGATACATTTGTACCCAAAGCATGACCATCATCACATTCATGTACACATGCAGCTCATACATGAACATGCAGACTTGCCATTGTCCTGGAAAGAGCTTTCAAAGCATGCAACTGTTCAACGACCAGTCACGCTAAGTTCTGGGTTTTATGTTTTCTATTAAATACATTTAGAGTTTGAAGAAAGAAGCAGTGTCAAACCCCAAAGGCTAGAGAGGCTTAGGAAACACTCCCACGTCCTGTGTGATTCCCGTGGTTGCCAGGCTTGGGAGAAGCAAGTGGTCCATTACCATAGCCTAAGCAACCCTTGGAATCACCTGCAGCTTCAGTGTCTCCCTCAAGCCCATAAGGAAGGGACGTCAAACCCTGAAGACTCCCTTGTCTCTGCTGCTCTTGCTTCAGAAGAGATGTTAGTAGGCTCCTCACTTGAACACCTGTGGCTCTAGCTTTTCCTCTTGCTACACAATACATCTCTCAGAAACTTAAATGGGCTTAAGCTACAATTTTATTATATCATTTTAATACTTAAAATATTTTATGATTTCTCACTGCTCAGAAGATAAATCCAAATTCCGGAATACAAAATCGAAATCCAGAAAGCGGAAAATCCCAGAACTCTCCACCTCCTCTCATCCCAATCCCCTAACCCTCCCCCATTTTTGCATAACTCCCTGGCTTTGCAGACATGGAACCCCCTTCCTGCTCTGGACAATGAGCCTGTTTCTCAACATCACTCAGATTTGTCCTATTCTATGACCCTTCCACAGATGTCCCAACAGGCTTCACCACAGGCAACTACAAATATAGCCCTATGATAAACCTAGGATGATATGAGCTTAAAAATATAATTCATTGCCCTCTACCAAAATGTGAGTTTTCAGAAGGTCTAGAGACTGGGAGGTAATAAGATGAAGGAAGTTCTGTTGAAAGAGAGCCAAGATGGTAGCTTTGATTACCCCATTCTCTTTTTGAGAGGATAGAGCTGAGCTGAGTTTATACATGCCCTAGGGAAAGACAGGCTTTTTATTGCTTTTACCACCTTCAATCTCTGACTCCAGGAAAAGTTCAAGGATATGTGTTACAAGAGGACCAGTAAGTCAATCCTTCTCGTACCTTGGGAGAGCTGGCAGAGGCGGTCTCTAATGGAGACACGTTCCTAATTGCAGATTTGGCATCCAAAGAAACAGACTGAGGAGACGCAGGCTCTTCAGCACAGGCCCAGAAGTCCCAGTTCTTGGCTCTGCTTTCAAAACACTAGTAGGGCCAAAATGGCATGATTTCCCCAAAAGTGATCGGGGCTCTTGTTCACCAAGCAAGGATGCTAAGTCATAGCGTTAGCTCTGCCTTACAGGGCATGACCAGGCAGTCTCGCGCTACGAAGACAAAAAGCTTCTGATAGACAAAATGTCTCTGCAACAGAAGGGCAGAAAGATCCTAATACCACCTGTCACCCAGCTCCTATCCCCTGCCTTCCCCTCTACCTGCTATCCATTCTGCTGGGAACATTCATGGATGGAAGATACATTCAGTGTGTTCAACTTTGATACTGGCCTCAGAGACAGAAGCTTTCCCAAACGGACTAGCAACCAACACCAGTCTCCTGATATTCAGCCCACAGCTCTCAACATGGACCCAACCACCAAACACCACCATTTACTGCTGCCTAAGAGGCAGGGTCTCGCTCTGTGGACCCAAGCTGGCTTAAACTTGCCCCTTCCTGACTCTACCTCCTAAGTGTTGAGATTACAAGCATGTACTGCCATATCTGGCATGATTGCTTAATTTCAATCTAGATTTACCTGGTCTGGCCTAGTTCACCAGACCTCTGGTTCCTGCATTCTTCACAAGGGGGCAGAGTTGCAATTTCCCATCTGTTACTAAAACTGATCTTATAAATGTATACCGTAACCCTCCTATGTTCACAACCACTTTGGCCTGATGTTGAAGGAATGGGCATCGTGTACTGACTGCATCTGGTTATTTTGGAAGGCTGAAATGACTCAGAAATCAGATCCTGTCGAGGTACATGGAGGCTAGACCCAGCACAGACTCCTTCCTCAACTGTTAGTCAGACTTATAAGATCCAAGCACCAGCCTCTCAGAATGCAGCTCAATATGGAGTCCAGCTGCTCCATCCTTCCTGAAACCAAGAGCTCACTGAACTGTGCTGCACTTCTCTGTACCACAGCACAGATTATGTACCAAGTGCTCATTAAATGCTTTCTGGAAGAATGAAACCCCCACCACACGATTTAATGCTTACATGCACATAATCTCATACATATATATAGAAGGACCCCACAGCAACGCAGTCTGGAAGTTAGAAGCATAATTTCTCAACCCTTGTTTTTCCCAAATCATGTCTAATTTGGGTAATACTTGTTAAAGTGTTATATAGTTTCCTCTTTTGCATGTCCTTACATATATATTTAACCTCCCCCTTGTTCTACAGAAACATTTATTTGCCTCGGGGAAGTTCAGGATAGTTATAGCAGCAGGCAAAGAGAAAATGTCAATGCTCAGCTGTTGATACCCGGAATTAGATTTTTTTAGTATGCAGCTTGAATAACTAAGTTCCCATGAACATATCAAGAGCTAGCCTGGGTGGACCTAGCAGTGAGGTTACTTTGAACCAAAACCAAAGAGTACTAAGAATGAAATCTAGAGGGGTCCCCTGCTATGAGGAAAACAGGGAAGCTCTTCTTGAGCATTTGGAGAATGTGAGAACAGCAGATAGTAGGGACTTGGCCTTTTAGCACTAACAGTATCATCTCAACTCTAGTCAAACTTGAGGGAAGGCAGCTTTGGAAATAAACCAATAGGTATAACAGGATCTAACACCTTAAGGATGGTCTCCCTCCTCCCCCTGGCAAGAGAAACCAAAACCCACTCGAAGCCTCTAGAGCACAGTTCCATCTTCTTCTCATCTCCTCACAGTTGGCACCAAGCAACGGAGGCATCCAGAAATCTCTTTGTTTCTTAGTGGTAGTGCTCTGAGAACCAGAGACCAGAGAAAGGTCTGGGCTCTGGTCTAAGTGGCTGTTATATACCAGGCCTTTGACTCAGTAGGCAAAGAATAAGAACTTCAGTTTTCGTGACAGCCATCAGCACAGTACAACGAACAGCAACATTTTGGCCATGCATTGCCAACACCCATACACCAGAGATGAGATTAGCTGCATACAAAGAGCAAGCGCCATCCTTCTCCTGCCCCCACCACTACCAGCCAGCGGCATGAGCACCTCTTTGTACCCAGACCCTGTTCTGGAGAAAAATGATAAACGTGGGAAGTGGGAATCTATGCAGCTGAATAGGTAAATCTCAACAAAGCATTAATTCAAAATGGACTAGTCAAGGAACAACTATTATCAAGTAAACAAAAATCCAGTACAAAAATACGAATTAGCTCCACTTTAGGAACTATTAAGAGCTACATTTTCTCTGCATATCTGAGTAATAAGTATGTTACTAAGCCACACTGCTGCCCAGCAGAAAGAAACCCTTGGCCGCTCTCGGCTAGCAGACCAGCTATTCTCTCCTACGAGCATGTCTTGCTAATGCAAACAGAACATATCACGAAACATTTCACTCCATCTCAACTGCTGCCAATTTCCTACCAGACATGAAAAAATGCAGCCCCTGAGTGTAAAACAGGCTGTCACTCTTATCCAAGTCCCCTAGCTCAGCTTTCAACCCAGACTCAAAACCAAAGGAGACTCCAGAGAAGAGCTGACAAAATCCGTTCTTGTGGAGTCAGCAATTTTGTTTTTCCGGAGTATTTTCCTTCTGCCACTCACTCCATCTCATACTATGCCTATTAGTACGGCAGGGGAAGAACACTGACCTGTTTTTTCAGATAAGGAAAGAGGGGTCCCATCTGGGAAAACAGAAACATGAACTGGCTTGACCAGCTCACAGAGCTATTTAGTAATTGGGAGAATGGGAGAACAGGGTCTCCTGAATCACATCCCTGGATGATCTTAGCCAAGGGTAGACAATTACATTTGTATATTCACTCTAATACCTGCAGTAGCAGAGTTAATATGCACTGAAGCCCACAAAACACGTGTAGATTTGGGGGCTGGTTAATTTTAACAGAGAATCTGGCTTTTAATTTACTTAACGCACAAAGTAAAAGAGGCCATGGGGAGCTTCCAACAGCCCTCTGTCACTAACAAAGCATCCTTAAACATACCACAGAAAGTTATCTTTGGGCAAAAAGGACAGGGGACAGGTTGTTCCTCTCTCTCCTGAGGATAAAAGCAAAGAAATATTCAGAGCCCACAGTAGTCCTACTCACCTTTGAAACAGATCAAAAAAAAAAAAAAAAAAAAATGAGTGGCCCTTCTTCATATGGGTTGAACTAAATAGCGTCCCAGAAAAAAATTTCTTTAAAAAAAAAAAAAAACACTAGTCCATGGAAAATCTGGGTTATAAATGTCTATCCTTGGTAGAATGGTAAATACAATATAGCACACAACAAAATGTAATATAGCTCTTAAAACAAATGAAGCAGAAATGGATTGCTGACATGGAAAGCTGTCCGTGGCTATAAAGTGATAAGAACAATTTGCAAAGCATCAGAAATAGCCTTTTTGTTATATAAAAGAGAGCCATGCATTTTTGTAAACACATATTTATATGTGCAGCAGGCACGTCTATCTGTTGGATTCATCAAAGCATTACGGGGGAAGAGATCATATGCTCTGTATATTTGTTCTATATAAATATTTTCATTACAATAAGTATCAATATCTTTACCCTTTTGTACAACTGAGGAGTCTTCTGTATTCCTACCCCCATACAAAGGTTATTTGGCCCATGACTGTCTAGTTTGTACAATGAAATATATGTGTACTAGTATATTTTACATTTAAGTGGGAAAATGACTTCATTCGCAAAAGGTCTAACTGCCAGTCCACAATTTGCTTCTCATATTAAGTCAATAACCAAAAGCAAATGATGAACCTAAAGAACAAAAGGAAATATCTCAAGTTAGCAAACGAGGGTTCTCTGGGCAGCTGACTTTACAGCAGCCTTTGTATGTTCTCCATTGCATCTACAGTAAGCAGCAGTATATATAATAACAGTGATGCCACAAACAACCCTGAGATACAAAACCTGCTTTCTATAAAGGGATACCTTAAAACTGATCTTCTTCCTGTTTAAATTTAATTTAATTATAGTAAAAACATTATATGAATTAATGCAGCCATGAAATCCCCTTACTGGTTGATCTCTGGCCATTGTTCTCCCTAATTCAAGACCATAAACTATTCGAGAAAAGAACTCTGAGCTGCCACGTTTATCAGCTCTCCCAGCAACTAGTACAATAATACTAGTCAACCACTCAGTCCTAACAAGTGGATTCGTTTGCACATTTGCACTTTCTTACTGAGGTTTAAAAAAAAAAAAAAAACCCAGAATGCATCTCTATTTATTTTTCTAGTGCTTATGAAATTTGTGGATATTTATAACCAAGTGTTACAAAGAATCCCTTCTGACTAATTCAGACTCAACAAATAGCTACATTCCAGTGTTGATTTTACAAGTCTTTTTGTTTAAGGTAACATTGCCTGTCCACAAAAATTATTTTTATTTTCTTTTGCACAGTATTGAGTAACTCCCAAATGGCATACACACCAATAATTAGTGTTAAACAAAAAGAAAGTAAGAAAGAAAAATCAGGCCAACAAATTATAGTTAAGCAACTATTATCTGAGAGGTACTCAGCTGGGTGTTGAAAATACAGAAAAGTCCAAAGTAAGATGTATATGTGGCACAGCTGCTGAACACAGACACGAACGTTTTCCAAGCAAAGGCCTCCAAAAGGTCTTAGAGCCATCAGTTTCTATAAGGATTTGTGATGCTGCTGGTGTCCAAAAAAAAAAAAAAAAAAGACTCCTATATACCTTATCCCACTCCAGAGTTCTTGTCCAACACCAGCCAGACACAGGAATCCTATTTTTATTTCCAACCCAGAACCCACAGAGTTGGTCAGCACGTAGAACCATGGAATACTGGTCCACTCTGACCTTGCTGGTGAGATCATCTGTTTAGGCAATTCTCATCCATTCTTCAGAGAACATGCCCAGTCTGGCCTCTCTCTCTCCCCAAGTCCCAGCACCTCTCAGTACTTGATCTTGGTTTCTTGTGCACAAAGGCAGTTTGGGTCAGATTAATAGTAGCTCTAGCCTCTGACCAGGAAGCCACATAGACTCCCACATATCCACAGACGTCACCATCCCTTCCAGAGTTAGCCTCTTTGCCCAAGATTCCCAGGCATTCTACCTTTTAATATGTTCAAGCTCTACAACTGTCTGCTTCTGTGTCTTTTTCATACATTCAAAGGTTTTTATACTTTGGAAAAGAACAGAAAAGGCTATCGCAGTATACCTGATAACTCATTAAGATATTTTACATAAAATCACACATATAAGTCTAAAATGTTATATACTTGTAATATATACATACATATGTATAGATACATGTATGTGTGTGTATGTATATATACATATATAACTACCAAGTGTTCCCAAAATGTTCTGTCACTACCATTTAAGCCTCCTCTCAGCTTTCACCACCAGACTCCCTGGATGTTGACTGGAGTCACTTAGATCATCTTTACTTTTCCAGCCATTGATAAACTCAGGTGACTCCTGCTCAGTGAACCCTCTCCACACACACTGCACGGTCAGCACATGACCCGTGTCTGAGCGTCCTTGTGCCAGTGCGCTGTGGTGTTGAGAAGAGGCTGGGAATCATGTGCTATCCCTCTCACGTAAAGCTGTGGCATTATTCCAATAGAGCATCTTCAATAGTCACAGTCCCGTCAGGGGGTCCTGCCAATCTCCTGCTCCAACTGTTGATGACCGGCTCCTCCTGGCCACACCCTCCTTTCCAGAACAGTGAGTAGACAGAGATGGAAACCCCACAGGAGCTCTAGAGCCCTCCCTCTCAGCCCTCTTTGTCACATCCAATTAACCATCTGTCGGCCTCCAAGACCCCTTCTAGGCTCACTGTCCAGCTGCCAACTCAATACTGTGAGGCTGCTCCCCCTCCCCATGATGTTCACTATCCCTGGATTGTGGGGCAAGACTTTAACCACAGCCCTTGTCTCTGTATGTTGTGCCTGAAATAAATTGTTTAAGAATAACATCTCTACCCACCTCTGTACAATAGAGGAAGGGAAGAGAGAAAAATGAAGGGCAGAAAGAAGGGAGGAAAAGAAGGGGGGAGGAAGGAGGGACCTACTAAATGTCACAATTTTCATAACTTGGAATATTCAGGGATTCATCTAACTAGCAATGCAATGATGATATATGCAATATAGTCACACTAGTCATACATGTAACCATATTATACGGCTAGCAACATGAACTACATGAATATTTCTAACATGAATATTACTGCCAAATGCTCTATATACCCACAGAGTTAGAAGAAGCATATTGGGGACAAAAGCAGGACATGACATCTTCTTTCTTGTGTATGGGCTACTGCTGTGACCCCTGCTCTGCTTCTGCCTCCTCCTAGGCAACCTAGGCCTTTAGAAAACTGGAATACCATGAGCAGACACCAGCTTTGATTGCTGCCATCCCCTGGTGGTCAGGGCCCAGCCCCTCTACAGGAGGCTGCCAGAATCCTGGCCTGAGTCAACTCCCTCTCCCCTCACTCCTTCCTGACCCACCACTTGTTTCTCTGGCTCACTTTCCACAGAAGATGATTCTGCAGAGCCTACTAGCGCAGAGCAGATCCACTTCACAAGTGCTAATTTTGGATCCCCGGGCCTTGAATCCCAACTTTTCTGTATAAGGGCCTCAGAGGGTCACTTCATCAACACACCCACTTCAGAGATTACACATCCCTGGCCCCTGCAAGAAAGAGAGATTCTTTATACAAGAGCTGTTGAATGTACCTTGTGTCCTTAGATCCTGGGTAACCAGTGATTTACTAAGGTCTGCCTTCCCTCTGGGTCGCTAAGAAAGAAGCATCCTCTTATGGACCAAGGTGACCCCTCAGCTGATCTTGAGATCTACCCCTTCATGATGAGGTGAAGAATTTGGCTGAGTAATAGAGAGTGTATGTCCCGAACACCTGAGGCCCTAAGTTGGAGCTCACACAACACATGACAGATATCCGGGCTCATTCAGGCTCTTTCTCCATCAATTGCTCGTCTCTTATCCTAAAGATTCACTTTCTACCTCGGGTGCATCTTCTCCTTCTTCCTCACCCCAGGTATTCACATATAATTTAAAAAAAAAAAAAAAAAAAAAAAAAAAGCCTACCCTCAAGTCTGCTCCCCATCTCCAGCTACTTCACTATTTTTAACCTTCCCTTCACAGCCAAACCTTTCCAAAGACTTGTCTCTATACACTCCCACTTCTCTCCCCCACCCACTCACTCTCCTTCCCTTTGCACGGTTAGTTCCACCTCCCCAGGAGTTCACAAGTTACCAATGGTCTCCCTGACTTCAGAACCAACCCCGTCTCCATCAGCCTCCTGGCAACATACACCCCACCGACACCTGCTCTCCTAAAGGCGTCTTCTATTCCTCTTCCAGCCCTTCACTCCAATCTGCAGTTCCATCCTTGGCCCTCTGCCCTCACGTCTGTGTTAGCTTTTCATTTATTATGTCATCTATTCTGATAGCTCCAGCCACAACTTCTTTCAGACGTATCTCCCAGATCTATATTTCCGACTCTGGCCTCCCTCCAAGGCTCCAGATTCCCTTTGGTATTCGCCTACTGAGTCAACACTTCCCTTAGCTAAGCACTGACACCTGAAATGTAACATGTTCCTCCCTCTCCTGGTCAGCCACCTTTCCTCTTCCCAAGTCCTGCTTTCACTCAGGTACCTCTATCTTCCCAGTCACTGCGCCCCTAAGCCTTAGTCCCAAATCTCCTTGACACCTCTACATCAAACTTGTTCAGGTCCTGTAGGTTCAACCTCCACAAAGTCACCTCCTTTCTGTGTCTACGGCAGTGTCGAGTTCAGACCCTACTATTTCTCCATCCTAAGAGGAGCTGCACAGGGATCTCAGATTCATGTTCCTCATCACCTCACTGCCCACATGCAGAGACATCCACAACCCCCCCCCAACAACTGCAGAAAAACCCAACTCATACTTTCCATTCAAAACATGCATGTTTTAGTTCATGAATTAAAACATTCAATCAATCATCTGAGTCTCTGCTTCCATTGATCCTCGACCTGCATTCTCTGGGTCGTACAGACTGGACTGTGATGGCTGCCAAGTGGCGTGAATGTTCTTATCTCCTACTACTGTTCATCCCAGGAATGCAATGCTTTCTGCTTCTCCTTCCTGTACCAGCTGAAGACATAACCACTCCCGTAACTACACAGATCATCCACCACTCTTCACTCCTTTTCCTGTTTATTCCTGGTACCCATGCTCCCTAGCAAGTACCTGGCTCACTTCTAATAATGCTCTGGGGGTGGAAGGGGAGGAGGCAAAGCTAATTCTCCAAGTTTCTTCTTTACTTTCCTGAATGAATGACTCTGTCCTCCCTGCAGGGACTTTCTGTTCCCCTGCTCCTCGGCAGACACGATATCAAGCAGCTCTATTGATCCAACATCTCTATGGCTGTCAGTCATTTCCCTGCCAGTCATCCACACAAAGGGGTGGCAGGAAGAGTGGGAACAGGGAGGGACCGACTCTCTGCACCCACCTGAGGCTCAGCAGAAGCAAGCCAGGCTGTTTTCACCAGGCTCCCGCCAGTGGCATGGGGCCATGTGGCTCAGAGCCTGGGAAGGGGATGCTAGGGGCTCGCACATGAGTTAAAAACCGGTGTGCCCTGACCTGTTGTAACAGGGTTGCCCACACAGTCCCCTTGGGGAGGAAGAATGATTAGGATCATCTCTCCTCCCGGACTGAAGGTCGTGCGGAGGTGAGATCAAATAAGATCCTACCTGTCAGAGAAGGCACTTAGAGAAACAGAATGCACCATTTGAAATAACTATCTGCAGATATTTGGATATCATTGTACAGCTTATAAAGACCTTTTTCTGTACCTATTTGACTCTCTCAACAATCCTATAAGGAAATGGGGGCTGAAGATTATTATCCCCTTCCTATGTCGATGCCAAAGTCACACGTACAAGTCATTCCCATAACTATGGAGGAAAAAAGAGCTTTGCCTTCCTGCTCTCGCGCAGGACCGTCCTTCACAGACTTTTTCTCCCCTTTCACCCATTACGTCCAAGTGCTCCCAGAGGGAGTATATTTATATTTACATCCATTTCCCTTCCGGCTCTATAGTCTTTCCTCTAATGGCTTTATATACTTCCACAGTGTGTGGCTGCAGTAGACACTCAATATGTATTTGCCTAACAAGTGACTGAAGGAGACAGCACCAAAGCCCAAAGTCAGCCTTCTAAATCCACAGGCAGGCAAGGTTCCTTGCCTCTCTCATGCTGCTATTCCAGCACCTTCCTGTGCATGAGTAAGTCTACCTAGCAGCTCTCCAGAGGTACCCACCGCATAACTAAACGGCAGGAAAAATACCCCACCAACAGTCAACAGTTTCCTCTCAAGCTTCCCAAACTGTCAGACAAGCTTTGTTAGTCCCATTTTGTAGAATTCCTCGAGATGAGTATCAGCAAGCAATTTACCCAGGAGCAAAGCCCTAGTGAGTGATGTACTTGTCTGATCCAAGATGCACAGTCTCCTGGATAGTCCATAGTCTCCCGGTGTCTGCCCCCACCATCAGATTGGCACATTCCTCCCTAGGCACCATAAGATACTTAGGAGTACTCTAGCCCTGCCAACCAATTAGATGCCAGACCCCTACAGAAAACTGTCCCATGAGTTGTGACAACCAAAGTGGGGGAAAGTATCTAGATATTGCCAAATGTTCTCTGGGGGAGAGAGCAGCATTTCTCCTGACCAAGAACCACTGTGTTATCCCTATATGGCCCAACTCTAGATATAAAAGCCAAGTGCAACCCAGGAGAACTCTGAAGTGTTTGTTCTCCAAGGAGGAGAGCCCTAGTTCATAGCTCTGGGTCAGAGATGCACAAGATACAGTCTTCATACTTATGATATCACATATTTCTGTAGCTCTAGCTCATCCCAATGCCCCTCTCTGAGGGCTATCAAATGTAGCTGGACAGAACTGCCAATAACTGCCTCACTGGCAGTCAATGATCTGAGGATGAAGTCTGGCCTCTGTGACCTTACATTGGTAGACCTAGATGCTATCAATATATTCTGAAACAGATTAATGTATATATCACCTACTTAAAATGCAATATCCTCTCTCGAGAAACACAGAAGTTCCTGAACAGGGTCTGACTAAATGTCCAATTCATGACTGGTAGACACAAAAGAGAATTTAAAAGACACAATAAGCATTGAGCTGCGTGTGCGGAGCACTTTATGTCAACTTGACACAGGGGCAGGTCATCTTGGAAAAAGGAATATAAATTGAGAAAATACCTCTAAAGGACTGAACTGTAGGCAAGCCTGCAGGGAATTTTCTTGACTGATGATTGATATGAGAGGGCCCAGCCCACTGTGGGTGACACCACCTCTGGACAGACAGTGTCAACTCTGAGAAGATGGTCCCTGGGTGGGGTGTACAAACAAGCTGAGCAAGCCTTGAGGAGCAAGCCAGTGAGCAGCACTCCTCCATGGCCTCGGCATCAGCTCCTGCCCTGTTTTAGTTCCTGCCCTGACTTCCCTCACTGATGGATTGTGACTGGGACGATAAGCTGAAATAAACCCTTTCCTCCCCAAGCTGCTTTTGGGAATGGTATTTTTCTCACAGCCGCAGAAAACCTAACTAAGCCACTGGGCATCGTGTTTACCTTGTAAAGTGTGAGGAGCAACATCAAAGGAGATGCTTTCCTTAGCTGCAAAGACAGGTAAGAGAATTTCTCCCTTTTCAGGTACCTAGCAATGTCCAGACTATGTACTGATATTTATCAAAGAACTGCACATAGAGAATGTTGTTATTTAAATCTCTTCTTTTCTAAACTCTGGACTGACGGTGGTTTGTTTGCTTATAGGCAAGCAGGAGTTGTTATCTAAATTTGAGGAATGATACCGTACCCTACATTCAACAACCGCTTACATTTTGGCCGTGTTTGTTATATCTCCAAAGGAGATGGGATTTTTGATGAACTGCAAAGTATTTTAAAGGCTTTAGACTTAACTCCAAAAGTAAATGATTTTGATGGAGAAATAGGCCCTACATCTAGAAAAAGGCTAAATAATAAAAATACAATAAAACAAACACAGTGAGAAGAATGTAGACATTAAAATACATCCTGGGTGTTTTAATCATAAATTGTAAACGCTCTCAAAATAGGCATAACACAAATCTTGAAGAAAGTGTTGGATCTGGAGGCTGTAGAGCAGGGCAGGGATGAAGAGTCAAGATGCTCCAGGACAGCTGGAAGGGAGGCTGGCTAGAACTGAGCAGCTAAGGATGGACTTCACCCATGGGTACCAAGGAATTACTGCAGGTTTTATAAACCAGATATTAACGTAGCGAAAGTGATATAAGCCTCAGGGACAGTGTAGAGAGGGGACAGATTCTGAAGGATAAGAAGGGGACTGTGAAAGGAGTCCATGAAGAACTGGCCTGAGGCAGTCACCCGTCACCCTGAGAATGGGCAACAGGCTAAGTATGTAGGCCTATGCAGCAAGGCTTGTTAGAGGAGAGACATTCCCCCAAAGTAATGCCAAAGGTTTAAACGTGACTGGGAAGGAAAAGACGCCACTTTCAGAGCTGAGGAGATGAAGAGAAGGTGGTATGAGGAGCTGGAAACACAGAGATCTGAGCTGAGCTTGGCCAGAGCCCAGTTAAGAGTATCTTCCAGTTGAAATGTCTGAATGCAGAAGCAGAAGCTCAACAGAACGTTGACCATACAACATACCTCCCTCACATCAACTTCTTTTCCTTTTTCTTAGCCTTTTGCCTTTGCCTTTTAAAGAAAGAGATTTCTCTTTTGCTCCCTAAAGCTGAGCTCTGAGATGTGATATGGAGCCTACTCTTCTGTCTCGCCTCTGGGATCCCACGCAGCCATGCCAGAGTCTTCTGTTTCCTGCCTACAGCTCCTTCTCTGTCGCCCAGACCGCCCATGACAAAAACCCCAAACTCCCTTCCCAACACCAGTGTTCAACCCTGTCTCTTGCTGGTAAATGTCCCCAAAGGCAGCTCCTATCAACCTGTCTGCCCCATCATCACATCAGAGCTCACATGGACTCCCTGGGGTCTCCAGGATCCAGACTCCTTTCTGCCGTTTCCAAAATAAGACCTTGTTCTTCTTCCTCCACCCACCCCTGTCTGGAAGTTTCAAGTCCACCAAGCCTTCTGGTGCAGTGTGACCACTCCTGCCCATGCCTTGGAGCCCTCATATCCAACTCCAAAATGACTCTACGTAACATGCCCACATCCAGTTCTTCATATATAAACATACATAAAACATCTGCCTATTGTCCTTAACCAGACCACCATCAGTCAGCTGTGACACTGTCCATCCTTGGATGTCAGTAAATCTCAACAACTCTAACCCTAACAATGTCTCTCAAAGTCAGCCCTGGTTTCTGCTATTAATAAGGGGCAAGTGCTCTGGCCTCCTTCCTAGCCTTGAGTGACCTCTGCAACCTTTACCTTTTTGCACTTCATCAATAAAATTTCCCCCAGGCTAATCTTTCCACACACACACTGCTTTTTCTAAGAGGTGTCCTTCCTCAAACACAGACAATGACTCCGAAATCCAAACTGCTCATCAGAAGGCTTCCTTTATTTGTCTCTATTTTACTTAGTCAACCCTGCTCCTGTCCTTATTAAGCCACCCTTTCCCCCTCAATCAGTAAGCCCATCCTTTTTATCTTTGCTTAATCTTCCTGCCCCCCCCCCTTCAAAGACCACCCTAGGCTCTACCTCCTCTAGTTCTGGCAATGCTCTAATTTACAGCCTCCTTACCATATCAATCAATTAATTAGCAATCTGTAAGTTCTTGAGAACAGACATCACTTTGAATATTTCTCCTGTGTCCCACAGCACCCTGGACAGCAGAAGATTCCTATCAGGTGTTAAAAAGTCCTTGTGGGTCCATAGTTTCTTGTCCAAGTCCTGAGCTCTCCTTTTGCTGCCTTACAAACATGAGTAGTAAAAAGTTAAAATTAAATTAAAATTAAAAACCAGCAACATACTTTCTCATCCTTGAAACGGAATTCTCAGGCAGACAATCAGGACTTTGTCAATCTATGCTGTACTATGGGGTAGTGTGTAGGAGTGAAGCAGGTTCTGTAGCCTTGTAAGTGCAAGAAATAGGATTTGGACAATCTCATTTAATCAGTGGTCATAAGAACTAAAAAATCCAAATGATCAAAAGGCCAATAAGCAAAGCAAGTAAAATGACTAAGTTATTTAAATCATGCCCAATTAGAGACATAGTATGCCACAGTTTTGACGAAGTAATTGCCAGTCTGGTCTTTGTACATGCAAATTTTCCACCAGAAAGAAGGGGGTAATCCTGGGTGGTGGAAACTTTGAACAATCTGTTTGATGATGTCTTGGTTGCTTGGTTGAATAAATTTATAATTCAGCCAGTCAGGTCCGGAGCTATGTTCCACAGAAGACATGAATCACAAAGGAGAAGTTCAGAAACAGTCTTCCCAGGCTTGGGCTTCTTAATCCCAACAAGGGCTTCTATTTTGACTTCAAGCAGGGTGAAGGTCACGGGCAGAGCACAGAAGGCAGTGAGGCAGAAAGGCAGAAAGGCACTATTCTAGACTTACCCCCTTAGCAGCTTGTCACAGGTCATCCATCTTTGCAGGTTTGTGTATAAAGTGTCTCTGATTCTAAGTACACATGAGGTAGGTCTAGCCTCCCTCACTACCTCCTTGAAGCAAGCAAGTTTGTCCTGCCAAAAACAGACCCCAGCCCACTTCTTACCCTGGGATTTGAAACCAGCTTAGACAATGTAAGCTAAGAGTTGTTTTTGAAGTGCTCTGGGGAAAGTAGTAAGTCTCTAGAATTGGAAGCTACAAAATGAATGCCTACCCAAAAGGAAAGGACAAGAGAGGAGAGGCGGAGACCGCAAGATTATGAATTCATTCCACAGTGCCTTTCTCCCAGAGGTAAACAGTACAGCTACTTGTCCAGGCTAGGATGCAAGTGGGGTCTGGTGGACCTCCTTGAGAGTGTCTGGATGTTAAGGAGCTTCCAGAGCCTCTTTCCCTAGACTCAGGGTTCAGGCACCTCTCTAGAATCCCTGCTTCGGTTTCTCAGAGAAGACGATGATGAAGAAGATGAGCAGGAGAGAGGAGGGACAGGGAAGACAGAAAGTGAAAACGGCTGACTCCAGGGATGGGGGAGGAGGGAGGAGGGAGGAGGGAGGGCAGGCTGAGCCCTGGAAGCCAGAAAGGATGACAAGGAGCCTTTTCCCCTCTCCCAGATGCTGGCATCAACTTCTGTCCTCTTCCTCTTTCCTCTCCAAACCACTTAGAGATGACCATATGGGCCAATTAAGTCTTGACTTCCAAAGCCACAAGTTTCCCCACAAAGAGCCCCACTCCCTTTCTCAGAGTGGCCCTCCAGGGTAAAGCAATAGGATGGGAAGCCTTCGGAGGGAGCTAACCTGACCGCTAACCCCCCACCAGTTCACATCCCCTGATCCAACTTTTCCAAAGGCAGGGCAGATGCATGGGGCACCCATAACTTATGAGAGTCCTTGGGACAAAGATTCCAGACAAAATGGTTGCAGACATGTGGGGGAGCTGGGGAGCTGGACAACTGAGCTGGAAGAAGCTACAGGTACAGGAGAGATGGGTACTCCTTGGTGATGAGATGTTTGAAACAGGGCTACAGGTGGTAGGAGATGAGGGTAATTAGCGTCTGTTCTGGTAAAGGAACAGTGGAGTCGGCGAACAAGAGCTGCTATAGACCTGCTGCACGCGAGGTGCAGGGGCGCAAAGCGCTAGAAAGCTAACCCAGGCTCCACGCGCCGCAGACAAGCAAAGATTTGGTGGGTGTGTATTGAGAGGGACGCTAGCTAACTCACACTTCCAGAAATAAGCGGTTCTTAGCTAAAACTCATCAGTTCCCCGAGCTGGAGAAAGGACCAAGGAGCGGATCCGAGGTGCCCATGGTCCTCCCAGCCGGTGGACAGTCCCAGATGCTGCTTCCCCACATGCACCCGGCACGATCTCTACTCGCCTGGCTCCTGCCTGTCAGTTTGCAGCCTGAGCGCCTCACGACCCCTGCTGCCCCTCTACGCACATCAGGGCCCTGGGCCCTGAAGGGAAGAAAGGGCACCGACCTCGGGCGACCCCAGAGCCCCGCAGACTGACACCGTGGGAGTGGGGAGCAGAGGGACAGGGCAGGACACCGGGATCTGGAAAGCGGCGCACTGCAAAGTGATCCAACATCGCCCGGAGAAGGACCGCCTCCGGCCTCCCCAACACGGACTCCCGCAACTGGGGTGAACGCCGAGGGGCGCCCAGCCCCCTACGCCCTCCCCAAAACGCAGCCAGCACGGCCAGGACAACGTGAACCTCCACAACTCCAGCCCCGACGACCGCGGGGGCCGCCTCGGACTCGCACGCCCCGGCAGCAGCCTACGGTCCCCAAACTTGTTCGAGACGCCGCATCCGAGGAGGCCGCCCCCACCCCCCCGCCCCGGGAGCCCCGCCTGACCTCACCTGTCCGGAAAAAGGCGTCCACGTCCGAGTCGGTGGCTGCCCCTTCCTCCGCTGCCCCCTCCGGGGGGTTCATGACTGGGGGAGGGCGTCCGCGGGCAGCCGGGCGCCGGCGAAGCCTGGGGCCGAGGGCGGCGCGGCGCCCGGGGGGCGGAGGGCGCGGTGGCCGTGGCCAACCGAGCCGGTGGCCGCGGGGGCTCGGGGCGCGGGGCGGGGGGCTGCGGCGGGGGGAGAGCGCAGAGCCACCTTAGGCGGCGGCGCGCGGCGGTCTGGGGGCGCCTGCCGCCGGCTCCCCCATGGTCCCTTTCCCCGGGGCGCTGGCCGCCCGCTGTCCGGCCCGGGCCGGGGGTCCCCGCTGCCTGCGCGCCCGCGGTGCCCGGGCAGCGGCAGCTGGCTCTCTTCGCCCGTCCGCCTGTCTCTATTGTTCAGCCCCGCTCGGCTCTCTCCTCTTTATTTTTCCTCCTCCCTCCCCACCCTCCCTGTCTCCCTACCTCCTCCCTCCCTCGCTCTGCTCTCTCCTCTCTCTCTCTCTCTTGCTACCACCCTCCCGGCTCCCTGGCTGGCTCTCGAGCTCTCGAGCTCCCCCTCTGGCTCCCGCCGCCTCCGCGGCTCCCGCGGCTCCTCCCGGACTCCCGCTCCCTTGGTCCGGGCCAACAATGACCCGGCGAGCGCCGAACTGCGGAGATGTTCCCGGGGCCCCCGGGCCTGGCAGCGGGCACCCAGCGGCGCGCGCGACGCGCCCTTCCCCGAGGCCCGCGCCCGCCCTCCCGGAGCTCAGCCCGAGCTATTGTTCGCACCGCACTAGGCCGGCTTCCTGAGCCCCGCAGGAAAAGCCCGGGCCCGGGAGACGGCAGGGCGGAGGGCGGGGCCGCCGGGTGCTCGCCGGGCTTGGGGAGGTGGGGGGGCTCTGCGGCCCGCTGCGCTCCGCGTCCCGCCACCTCCACCTCCGCGCCCCACCCTGCTCCCAGGTGCGCGCTGGGAACCCCGACCTGCCCACCCGCCTCCTTCTGGCCCCCCCGCCCCCCCCCCCCCGCTCGGTCCCTAGAGGCTGGACTTCATCCTTCTCCCTCCTGACCAGCCCCTGGTCGTCCTGCCCTCCGAGGCCTCTGCGATCCTGGTCACCATCCCTCCTTTTGAGCTGTTCTTCTCTGAGCCCTTTCAATAGCTCTGTGAGGCTCTGAGGATCCCTGTCCCGTTTATACCTCTGTGGATGCTTCCCTGCCTATCTCTCCTGTCTGTCCTGTCACGGTCCTTGGCCCGAATCTCAGGGCTCCTCTTGGACAGCTGTCAAAACTCCCTAATCCCGGGGGGGCCTTCTCTGTTCTGTCCTTCTCTCTCCAGTGAATGGAGAGATCCAGTTGGCCTCGATAAAGGGGGTGTTGCAGCAAGCCGAATTTCAATTAAAGTAGAAAGAAGAGCCGAGGAGGAGCAGGCTAAGAAGGAGGAGGAGGAAGAGGAGGCAGGCAGATGTTGTATGGAGTAATTAATGTGGTATTTGGATCGTAGCAATCGGTTTTCAAACAATAATTAAACAATAGTCAGTAGTCTGTTTGTGGTCATAGAACCCACAAAACAGGGGTCTTTAGACCCGAGAATCTAATGTGATGTGTTGAGGGCTATTTGCTGCTACCTTACCCAAACAGCTGGAGAGAGGAGGTGGTACCCTGACCTAATGTGTTAGAATGCCCCTCATGGGGAAAACAGGTGCTCCGCTAAAGCTGATGTGCGGTTATCCTTGATTTCCTGAATCTGTTTGTCTCTGGCAATCTAAATTGGTTCTAGCCCTCTCCTGGGACCAAGGCACCTGGGGACCCTCCAGATCCAGGGTAACCCTGGCAGCTAATGGGAACAATCGAGTTTTTAAGTCAACACTTTGTGCGCTCATCTCTTTCCCTGCCTCTTTTTCCACCTATTTTTTAAGTAACTATGCCCAAACTTGTGAACACCTCTCGGGCCTATTAGAAACTTGAGAACCACCAGACCCTGTTAGTGACTATCCATGAGATTACAGGTTAAAATTGCCTTAAGATCGAATTCATTTGGCCCTAGTATCATCAACGGGCTTACAGGCTGCCCCTACCTGCTACTTTCTCTGGCAGTGAGAATGCTAAGCATTTGTCTTTTCTCACACTTTCAGTCCTATGTCTATTCCGTGACCTGCCAGCTTGCCCCCATGCACATGCCCATGACACCAAAGCAGAACCTATCATTGACAATAAAGAACCAGAAGCTGATAAGGAGTTAGCTCACAAGAAATGTTTTATGTGTAAAGGAAGGTTCCTATCAAAATCTCAAAGGTAAAACCAAAAACGAGAGAATACCCTATATAATGACACATTTTTCTATTAAATTTCTATTAAAATGTTAAACATTCGCGGCTATATTGAGAACAGAAAAGAAGATTTTAGAGCAAAAATTATTACTACAAATACAGATGGGCAAGGCATTTTAACCCAACACACAGACGTAATTAATGGTCCTGAAAGTATAAGCCTTGTGAGTGGCTTCAAAATACATGAAGAAAAATAGATAGGGCCCTTGTTGGTTGAGATTTGTCAACGTGGCACAAACTTAGACATATCACGAAAGCAGAGGTCTTATTTGAGAAAATGCCCTCATAAGGTTGACCTGAAGCCACTTCTATGGGGTATTGTCCTAATGATTGCTGTGGATGTGGGTGGGCCCCCACCCACCCATGAGGACAGTGACACTTCTGTGCAGGTGTTCCTGAGTTGTATAGGAAAGCAGTCTGAACAAGCCATGGAGAGCAAGGCAGTAATCAGTGTTCTTCCCTGGCTCCTGCTTTTGTTCCTGCCTCCAGGTTGCTGCCTTGTGTTCCTTCCCTGACCTCCCTCAGTGATGGAGGGAGGGTGACCTGAGAGCTGTAAGATGAAATGAACCTTTTCCTCCTGCATTGCTTTTGGTCACGGCAGTAAGAACCCAAGTAAGACTGGACTACAAGGAGAAGCAAACAATTTCATAATTGTAGCCAGAGATTTTAATATCTGTGTCTCTTAGAAATTGATAGAATACAGAGATGAGCCATCAGGCTTCGGAAGACTTAAACAACCTAACATTGACATTCATAAAACATTTCAAAGTTCCCCTTTAAAACAGCAGATAAACATGGGACTTTTTCCAAATAAACAGGTAATATATCAGTTACAACTAAGTCTAAGCCATAAAACACGTCTCGATAAATTTAAAGGGATTAAAATGATACCAATAAAAGATGTTGCTTTTAGAAAATCACAAAATGCGTATTCTCCAGACACAACAGAGTTTAAAAATCCATAACAAAAATAAAATCTGGGAACCTCCCAAATATTTGAAAACCAAAAAAAAAAAAAAAAAAAAATCTAAATAAGTCACATCAATTAAGAACTCAAGGGAGGAGGGGCTAGAGATGGCTCAGCAATCAAGAGTTCCTTGATGCTATTATAGAAGACTAGAACTCAGCTCCTCAGCACCCACGCTGGACAGCTCACAGCCAATCACCTGAAATTTCAGCTCCAGGGGATCTAACACTGTCTTCTGGACTCCAGCAAGCACCAGCACACACATGCACACACCTATATACAGACATATACTTACACACATAATTCAGCAGGCCCGACAGATAACTGCCGCATTATATGGTCTTCATAGATTCAGGGAATGAGGAAATCATTGTCCCTCCGTTATATGCCCTAAGAATGACACCAACAGGCTCCCATGAACACTCCCAATCCATGGTCACATAGACCTAAACTAAATGGGTCACAAAACAAAACCAAAGCTGTAAACTTGGGAAAGGGACTGGTAAGGATGAGAGGGCTTGAAAGGCAGGTGAAGATGACAGAGTGAAAGCAACATAAATGTCAAACAACATCAATGGAAGTTATGAGAGAATATTAGGAGGAAGTTTTAAGTTGATAAAAATTACTTTTTATAAACAGTGAGCAAAAAATGTTTTATAAACAATCTGTGGGCTGCTGCTGAAGCAAAGACATTTATAGTGCTAAATACTATGTAAAGAATTCTCACCATATATGCCTGAATGAAGATGTCAGTTAAAACCATTGCTCTGGGTAATTAATGTGCACGAATAATTATAAACTTCTGCAGAAGGGCAAATGAAATGGCAGCAAAACAGAAAATTAAAATACCAGTGCAGGAAGCAATAAGTTCAGTACAAGGATAAAAGGAAAATAAACTCAAAACTTGATTGACGAGATAAAAAAAAAAAAAAGAAAAAAAAAAAAACAGATAATCTAGCCAGACTGAACTAAATAGTATAGAAAGCTAATACTATAGTTGGCATCAGTGAGAGAGGAGGCATCACTACAGGCTTGACAGATACACAAGAATTAATAAAGAAATAGCACAAGTAAGTTTATCCTAATATATTTGGCAACTTACATTAAATGAACAAATTGCATATAACCATTAAAGAAATTGCTTATAGCTTAAAACTCTTCCCACAAACACTCATATTTATATGTCTTTAGTGTCAAATTCTATGAAACATTTTAGGAAGAAATAATATGATTTCTTTTTGTTGTTATTTGAGACAGAGTTTCTCTGTGTAGTCCTGGCTGTCCTGGACCTCACTCTGTAGACCAGGCTAGCTCAGACTTAGAGATTCACCTGCCTCTGCCTCCTGAGTGCTCACATTAAGGGAATGTACCATCACCACCCCTAATGATTTCTATAAGGACTCACTCATAGATGTGAACATGATGGAATAGTTACCAACTTTTTTTTTTAATGAACCCAGAATTATCCTAATGAAAAAACTAACTAGAAACCATTTAATAGTGTGGGATTCTACAGATCATAACCTTATAAAGACAATGCAGAATTATTAGTAAAATGTTAGCATATCAAGTTTAGTAATGTATAAAAAAAAAGTTAAACATTATGACCAGAGGGGGTTATTTCAAGGAAGCAAGGTTGGTTTTTAATTAGAAAATCCATCAGTGAAGCTTACCCTATATCTAGAGTTCCAATATCTCCGCTGAAAACCTAACCCATGAATGTGACTTTATTTGTAAACAAGATCTTTGCAGATAATGTTAAATCTGTTTGAGGTTATTAAATACAACTTAATTTAATGTGATATGTACATGCTGTTATATTATATAGAAATGGTTATATATATGTTAATATATATTATGTGATGTATTTTCAAAGAAAGTCATATAAGGATCTCAACAGATGCAAAAAAGGCCGAATGTATGGCAAAATCTAACATTCATTTCTGATCAAAACTCCTAGAAAACTAGTAATTAAAGCAGCTACCACTTAACAGAAGGAGCATACAAAAAGCTTGGTCGACATCCTAATATTTACTTGGCAATAAAAGATAGAATGAATTTCTCCTGACATCCGAACAAGGCATTCTAATGCCTACTCAATATTATTCTAGACAGTCCACTAAGAAAAAATAAATCAGAGATGAAGAGAAAAAACTACCTTTATTTAAAACATGATTTCTGTTTAGAAAAATCACATGAAATCTGTCGGAAAACTACTAGCACTGATAATAAGTTTAGCAATACAAAACTGAATTTCTAGAAACTAAAGAAGAGAAAGTGGAACTTGATGTTATTTCTAAGATTTATATATTTTTATTTGATTGTATGAAGAATGTTTTGCCTATATGTGCCTATATATTTTTATGTGCACCATATGCATAAAGTGCCCACTGAGGCCAGAAGTGGGCATCAGATTCCCTGAAATTCAGTTACAAACACTGAGTTGTCATGAGGGTATGGGGAATGGAATCAGGTGGGTCCTCTTCAAGAGCACCCAGTGTTCCTAACCAATGAGCCATCTATCTAGTCTTAACCAAAACATTGTAACCAGTTGTGGAATATTTAACTGTGTACAGATGTGTTACATTTGTTTATACTGTGGAATATTACCTCAATTGTGTAAAGAAGTGTTACATGTGTTTCTGCTATATTTTCTTAATTGTGTAAAGATATGTTGCTGTTTCACCTTGCCTGCCTAAGGCATCTGATTGGTCTAAGAGCTTAACAGCAAATTGCTAGGCAGGAGAGGGATAGAGAATGTTGGCAGGCAGAGGGAATAAGTATAAGAGGAAATCTAGGCTCCAGAAAATGAGAAGGAGGAGGAGGAACAGGAGAAGGAGGATGATGAAGAGGAGGAGGACGAGGAGGGGGACATACCCGGGGCCAGAAAGCAGGCAACCTCCAGGCATTCAGACACTGGAAGCAGCAGGAAAATAAAACACACTCACAGGAAGAAAAGGTAAAAGGTAGATAGAGAGAAACAGGTTAATTTAAGTTAAAATAGCTAAAACACGCCTAAGCTAGGCCAAGCATTGATAACTAATATTAAGTTTCCATGCCATAATTTAGGTGCACGTGCGTGTGTGCGTGTGTGTGTGCGTGTGTGTATGTGTGTGTGCACATGCGCGTGTGTGCGTGCATGGGTGCGCACATGCATGTGCTGCATGTGTGTGTGTGTGTGTGTGTGTGTGTGTGTGTGTGTGTGTGTGTGTGTGTGTGCATGTGTAGATACACATGTCCCAGAGTTGCATGTGTGGCAGTTGAAAGTCAGTTCCCTCCTGTCACCTTGTGGGATCTGAAAATCCAGTTCAGGCCTGTCCACAAGCTCCTCTCCAACCTGAGCCTTCTCAACAGCTTCTGATCTGATATTTTTTAAAAAACAATATGCAAGATCCAAACACTTTAAAACACAGTACATTGCTAAAAGAAATCAAAGAAGACATAAGTGAAGAGAAAACATGTCCTGATATGGATCAGAACATTCAAAGTTGTAAGATATCAGTTTTACCCAACTTGATTTATAGATCTACTGCAATTCCAGTCAAAATCCCAGTAATCCTTTTTTTAAGAAATTGAAAATATGAAGAACCTAAAATGTCTGAACAAACTGAAAATAAAAAGAAAGCTCAAACTACTGTTTTAAAGTTACAAAGTTACTGTGATCAGGGCAATGTATCATAAGTATAAAGATGAACAAATGAACGGTTACAAAGTTACCACGATCAAGGCAATGCATCATAAATGTAAAGACAAACAAATGGACGGACTGTATAGAAAGAACCAGACTCATCACCAATTGGTCTTCAGCATGACTCGAAGGAGTTCAGTGAGAAAATGGGATTGTTGGTTTCACAGGTCGCTTGTCTAAAACAAAGCTGTGCTTGCTGAGGCGTTCTCAGAAAGTCTGGGGAGCTGGAGGCAAGAGGCCGAAGAGGCCAGTCGGAGCCACATGAGTCTCAAAGAAAGAGATGGGGAGGAGAAGAATATCGTTCACAGTATTTCAACCACTGAAAATTCATATTCATTTTCTGTGACTGATGCATCAAGTTTACCAAAAAAGTTGAGGGGACTTAACATACATCTTATCTGAGTCAAAGCACGGAGAAATCAAAAGAAAATTATACGATTGTCTTAGTGTTCTAGAGTCAATAGAGTCAAGTCAGAGCATGCCTCATTGGGTTAAAACTAATGAGCTTCTTCCTGGAAGATCTGGGGAAGGAGCTGTTTCTCCACTTCCCACCTCCCCTTTATCTTCTAATCAGCAACAATGGGCAAGACGTCCATTTCATATTTACCATCTCTCGATTCGTATCTCTCTCTCTCTCTCTCTCTCTCTCTCTCTCTCTCTCTCTCTCTCTCTCTCTCTCTCTCTCGTGTGTGTGTGTGTGTGTGTGTGTGTGTGTGTGTGTGTGTGTGTGTGTTTGGCTGAACCAGAGATTGAGCCCAAGACCATAAGCCCTGTACACAATCACACTAGCACCGAACTGTATCTCTAACCTCTCCTTGCACTTTTAAGAGTTCATATGATCACACTAGAGGCCAACACAGATAAAACCCAGGATAAGCTCCCTATCGTACTAAAGATGAGCTGATTAACAACCTCCATTCATCTCCATTCTACAGCTTTAATTCCTGGTTGCTATGTAACCTGATATATTCAGAGTTTCTCACCCATAGACCATCTGTGTGAGAGATGGTTCTACCTATGAAATGTCCCTAGGCCAGCAGTTCTTAACCTGTGGGTCACAAATCATTTGGGGGGGTCACACAACCCTTTTATGGGGTTGCATATCAAATATCCTAATATCAAATATTGATATTACAATTCACAATGGTAGAAAAATTACAGTTGTGAGGTAGCAACAAAAATAATTTCATGCTTGGTGGGGAGGGTCACCACAACATGAGGGACTGTATGTTCTAAAGGGTTGCACCATTAGCAAGGCTGAGAACCACTGCCCTAAGCCAAAATATAGTAAGCTTAGATGCTTATCTTTATACCATTCAAAATTTAATTCAAAATATTGTCAACTTAAATGTAAAACCTAACACTTTAAGATTTGTAGACACTGAGAAAATCTTCTGACCCTGAGTAGACAGTGAGGTTTTTTCACTGTAACACCAAAGCATAATCTCTAAACTATGAATGATAAATTGTCTTTATCATAATTCAGAAGCTCTCCTCTTCAAGAGACATCGCTGATAAAAAATAAAAGGCTTAAAGTAGGAGAAAATATCTACAAATTTCATATCTGGCACAGGGTTGTGTCCAGAATTCGCTAAGGACTCTGAAACCTTTATAACAAGAAAGAAAACAATTCCATTCTGAAAAAGGACAAAGTATTCAAATGGATATTTATTTTTCAGATATATAGATAAAAATGCACACATTAGTCATCAGGGAAATTCAAATTTTAAAATACTGTGAGATAATCACTCAGTAGAGTGTAAAAAGTTAGAGACTGAGCTCATAACGTTTGGTAGAGAGTGTGGACAAGGATGTGAAATGGGGCTCTCCTCCACCTCTGTCAAGAATGAAATAGTACAGTGCCTTCAGAAAATAGTTTGGCAGTTTCCTAAATACTTAACCGTGCACTTAACATGGGGCCAATCATTTCACTCCTGATATAAAATACATATGCAAAGACTTGTACTCAAGTGTTCATCGTGACTTCATTTATAATAGCCAAACCAGGAAGTGATCCAAAAATCAGTCACATAACTGAATAAACAAATTATGATATATCCATATACTATAATGCTAATAAGTATTTGGATAAGCCTCAAAATAATTACTTGAGTGGTAGAAGTCACTCAGTGACTCAGACTGACCAAAGTACCGTTTACTGGCAGAAGTGTGACAATGACTGGAGAAGACCACAGTGGGGGCCACGGGAGGAGAAGTTACAGGATGGGATTACAAAAAGGCATGAAGACATCTTGGAGGGATAGGTACCATCTTGACTGTGGTGTTACGTGCAGATGTCAAACTTGATCCAATTGCATACTTCAAATACATAGTATTTGCCAAATATTAACTGCACCTCATAGAGATGGTTTTTTTTAATGTTTTAAATAAATGAGTCAAAGAAATAGATATTATATGCTGACAAGGAAATACAAGTTGTCCTGTAGACTATTACATGCAATTTTCATGATTTAAAAAATAGATAGATGAAAGATAGATAGATAGATAGATAGATAGATAGATAGATAGATAGATAGATAGACAGATAGATAGATAGGAACTGTTGCCCTGAAAAAAACATTTTGATATGTTTCATAAGAATGTCAGAGTAGAATTTAAAACAAAGATTTTCAGATTCCTGTGTTGGGGGGGGAATCTCTAGCAGTCTTGCAAAGTGGCCCCTTCGCTCCAGCCCTCTGTAAAGACTTGAGGGAGGGCAGTATGAGGCAGTTTGGAATAAGTGTTTTAGGAAAGTAGATGTACCCAGAAGGTCAGCAAGAAGAGTTCAAAGCACAGAATTACCCTGAGGGGAGATGTCAAGTACCTCACCAAGGATGTGACCATGAGCTGAAATGGAAATCTCTGGAAATCATGGAAAAGACGAAATAAGAAGGAAGGCCTAACAGCATGTGTTAGCGGTTTACATATGGAATGGAGCAGGTGTAGGCAGGAAACAGAGGAGAGAGAGCCCAGATGCCTCCTGGGCTAGCCAAGGTAACCTAGAGAATAACGTCATGATGACAGGAAAAAGAAAATGCGGAGGAGGAACCAATGGGAAAACGTAAGAGAGAAATTTAATCAAGATCTTACATAATCTAATTTTATCAATGAGACAGCTGTAAGTCAGAAAGGAAAGTGACTTGACCAAAGTCATACGGCAGACCCCAGAGTTTCTGTGATGTTTCCCTCTTAGGTGAGTAGTCTGAAGTGATGGTGAAATCCAATCAGCAATTAGAACTGTCAGCACAGCCCGGCTGAGGGCTCGCAGCTAAAAATATTGACAGAGGAGCTGGGAGCTGGCTAAAGCAACAAGATCAATGAGATAAAAGGTTTCTATCCATTTCCATTAACTTTCCCTTGGATGAATTATCCACTCGTAATTCTACTTTCTGCTTAAATCAAACCCGCCTCGGAACGGCACCTCTTCTCACTCTCCTGATGCACAGCACATTCCAGTTGCTCGGCGAAGAATTTGAGGCATGTGGTGAGTCACCTTCCCCCAACCTTCCTGCATCCACACCATCATAGTCACTGTTTTCCTTCTAAGTCTCCAGTTGTTCCTTTTCCCCTCTATTTCCAGCCTAGCCCAGCCTAGCCCAGCCTAGCCCAGCCTAGCCCAGCCTAGCCCAGCCCTCGGATGTTCCATTCTGTTCTGTCCTGTTCTGGTTTTGAGACAAGATCTCCAAGTCTCTGTGTTGTGCAAGCCGGTCTCCAACTCATAAGCTCAAATGGTCCTGCCACCTCGGACTCCCAAGTAGCTGGGATTACAAAAAAAATGAGATGACATAACTGCCTTTGTGAACTTGAGTTTCAATGGCACTTTACTAATCATCCAATTATCTGGTAAAGTGAGGAAATGGAAAGAATTGGTTAAAAGAACAGATAAATCATACGGACAGATAAGTCGAGACAGGTTGCCCCCCTATAGAGATCAGACGGACAGGGGAGTGTCAAGTGCCACCAGGAGGAACAGGCAAGGCTGTGCTGAAAAGCCACCTTTGGGAAGGAAAAAGGGAAGAACCAGCTGTGGAGAGAGTGTACAGTGTGAAGCAAGGGCAGGGGATAAGACCCTCTAGAGGCAGGGCAACAGCCAACATGTCACTTAAGGAGGACAGCAGCCGAGTGGGAACATTTGCCCAAGAAGTTTCAATGGCGGAGGAGGGTGGGATATGTAAAGCAGTACTAGAATGGTAGCCAAGGTTCCCAATATTTATTGTATCTTGGGGCTGGGGATGCGTGCTTTAAAAGTCTACATTAGAGTGAAATAATCAAGGAAAAACGAAAGGGGGTAGAAAGTTCTGGAGCTGGAAAACCAACGTCATTCAAAAACTAAAAAAGATGGCTGGCCTGAGTTACAGTGAGCAGCTGGCCTCCCCAGGGCTCATGCGAAAAGCTAGTTAAAGATACTTGGACTTCCAATCTTGATTCCTGGCCCCTGGTCCATATTACACAGGAAGTTTCTAACAGCAAGTTGATTCCTTTGTCACACTATTTTCTGTCTAGAGTGAGGTTAGGAAGCAATCCATCCTGTTCTCTTAACAATTCCAAAAGAACACCAAAACATCCCCTGGCCATGGCCTTGCTGGACATACAGTTGCAGAAGTCCCAGAGTTTTTCCTGTCCTCTACGCTTAATCTTTCCTGCTGCGGTTAGAGGCTGTTCTCTCTCTTCCTGTCTTTAGGGAAGCTACCGGTGGATAAATGGTCGCAGAGCTCCTACAGACCCTCAGGATGTTGTCCTTGTAGATTCTCTGCTCTTTGACAGAGCAGCATGGTGTGGGCAACTAAATGATGAAAGAGCATGCAAATAGATTTTACTATCCAAGAAAAGAAAGACCCTTTAGTCACTGCAGTGATTCAGGTACAAAGAAGCCAGTACAACCACAGAGCTACCAAACTAAGCACATTGTAAGTGTCCCGAGTTGTGTGAGGTAGCCAGATGCACAACCCAGCAACCCAGCAGGGTCTCTGCCAGTAAGTAGACCCAAGAGCCAAGTACAGTTTTCTCTAAAGTGCTACCTCAAAAGATGAGGATCCACAAAATATCCAAGAACATGTCATGCAGAGCTGGAGAGATTGCTCAGCAGTTAGAAGTACTGACTGCTTCTCGAGGACCTGGGTTCGATTCCCAGAACCCACTGGGTGGTTCACAACCATCTGTAGTTACAATTCCAGAGGATTGACATGCATTTATGAATTCTGTGGGCATGAAGCAAGCACAGACATAGAACACAGACATACATGCAGACCAAACATTTATATGCATAAAAATAAGTAGAATAAAGAATATGCTTTGTAGCACACAAGAAGAAATTGAAATCAGGATTTTTCTGATGTTCACTTGGAACAATGTCTTGTAAATAAAGATTTATTGGTACACAGATAGTGTGTGTGTGTGTGTGTGTGTGTGTGTGTGTGTGTGTGTTGTGTGCTTCTTGTTTATGACTACTATTGTGGGACAAGGGCAGAGTTGGGAGCTTGCAATAAAGACCACATGGCAAAGTCAGAACTGTTTACTGACACTGTCTTAGCTGACTCCTGATTTAGAGTAATAATAATACTGTGACTTCACCCATTAACAATAATAGCGGGCTATTCATGGGTTTTCTTCTTTATTTTTCTAATTATCTTCAGAAACTATTACCCTGAAAGGAACCAAGGCTAGATCCAAGCAATGGGAAAATCATTTAGAAATGGCTGTAGCTTGAAAGAATATTAAAGAAACTGCAAAGCTAAAGAACAGTTCTGCCTCTAAAAGACTGTTTAAATGAAATGGGAAATATGAAGAGGAAAATGAGGATAGGTATGAAATGTAGTGATTTCATAATTATTTAATACTAATTTTCAATACATACAGTGTAACGTGCATATTGTATGTTTATTTACATTTATATACCTGCACATATTTTTGATTAGCATTTATGTTAGTATAGAGATTATTCTGATTTCATAATTAGTACTTAATAAAATCTAAAACTACAATTGTGTCATGGTTACAAGGTCAGTATCATATAGAAGCTGAGTGGAGTTGATCAATACATAATTAATAAAGCTGAAATGCTGGTAGCAGATGAATTTCAAGAAAAGAATATTCTCTTGCCATTTCCATCATCTTCTTCTGGCGTCAGTTTGAAAGTGGGGTTCTTACGCCTCCGTTCAGGTGCTGGGTACCATGAGACTGGAGAGGGACGTCTGGGAACTCTGAAGTCATCTATTGAAGATAAAACACAGGCTGTTGCAGAGTTTTAGATTAGAGCTATGACTCTTGCATTTGGCTCATAGTTTTCCAATATTTTGTTCCTATTTCTCCTCCCCACACCCTGTAAAGCATCCCACATCACCGTGCCCTGATTACACAAATACACAACCACACATCTCACTGCTCAGCAGGGTCTGCCTTCCTTCCATTTGGAGGCTTCTGCTCAAAGGCACAAGCACTGCTAGTTATGATCCCCAATGCATCCTGTCCTGCCTTCTCACTACAGATGGCCAAATTCCAGATTCCTCTGCACCTAGTGGCAGCCATGGAACCTGCTTTTTGTTGTAAAAGCTGGCAGAATGAAACTTCTGCCAGGGACTGGTGGCTGTTACACACACACACACACACACACACACACACACAAGCATTGTACCTTTCATTCCTTCTCTGCCCCTCTCACTTCTTCCCTCACCCACACGGCTGAGGCTTCCAGTGGAGCCATTATCTTGGGACAGTAAAGCCTTAAACTAAGGATGATGATGTCAGAGACAAAAGGGGACTGAATGCTGCGACCCTGGAAGCTCCTACAGCGGCCTTGAACCTTTTGCTGAGCAAACATAAATTGTATATGGCTTGCAATGTGTAACACCGGGAGACTAATTACCACGGTATTTCTTCTTACTGAAAATATCTTTCATTCAATTATTTTGATCATGGTTTTCCCCTCTCCATTCTCTGGATGTCCACTCACCCACTCGCCCATCTCATGCCTTCGCTCTCTCTCTTAGAAGACAGGCCAAAAAACCCCAGAATTTTTAAGAAAGAAAATAATAAACACATGCTTATATAAATACATAGAGACACACAGACACACACGCACACACAAAGTCACAAAAAGACAAAATTGGAAACCATAATATACAAGCCAAAGACCAGTAAGGTAAATAAATAAATAAATAAATAAATGTCCAAACAAATCAATAGACAAAAAAAAAAAAAAAATCTCTCCAAAAGTACCACTGAATTTTTTCGTGTTGGCCTTTCTACTGCGGGGCTCGGGTCTGCCCTTAGGACAGCTTCCTGATATGCCCAGTGAGATGCCACCTCAGGAAATTGTTCTTTTGGAAGCAGCTGTCACATAGAGAAAGCTTTGGGTTAGAAATGGGAGCTTGTTTACACTTCCCCTCTCAGTGCTGAGACCCCAGACTTAGACGTGTGCAGGCTCTGTGTGTGCCATGGTCCCTGTGAGTTCATGTGAGTGTCTGGAAGACACTATTTCCATTGTATCACCCACCCTTCATCTTTCTGCATCCTCTTCATAGCCCTGTGGGGTGGGGGGATGATGAAGGTAACCCACCTAATGTTGAGTGCTCCAAGGTCTCTCACTCTCTGCACATTGCCCAGTTGTGGGTCTCTCCATGTCTTCCCATCTACTGCAGGAGGAAGTTTCTCTGACGATGGCTGAGCAAGACACTTATCTATGAGTATAGCAGAATGACATCTGGAGTCTTATTGCTGTGTTCCTGCAGCAGGTCGGTAGTATGGTTTTCTCCTAGGCTCATGCCCTAACTAGTCTCTGGTCACCAAGCAGTCATGGGCGTGGAGCCTAAATCCAATCAGATAGTGGTCAGTGGTCCTTACAAAGTGTGTGCCACTGTTGCACTAAGATATCAGGCAGGGAAGTCACCATTGCAAACTGCATGGTTGACAGATGTTTGGCATTTACATTTCTCTTCTGGTAGTGTGCAAAGAACCTTCCAGTACCATGAAAACACACCAGTGGTGGTGAAGGCTCTACTTAGGCACAAGCTCAGCTTCTTCATGGCCAATGAGATGTATAAGTGTTGTCCTCAGCAAAAGGACTAAGAGCAGCTTTGGTGCTAGCCTGGATTGTTTGGGGGTTTTTTTTCCTTAGGTACCCTTAGGCCAACAGCTGGATTTGATGGAGCTCATTCTTGGCCCTGGAGGTTTAGCTTGGTGGCAAAAGATATCTAGCTAGGTTTTGTCTCTTCCATTATTTAGTGACTCCACTTAGAAAGAAGCTTCTACCATAGTAGGTTTCTATGTGACCTCCCCAACGTCCCTGTGTGTCGTCCCTCTCTGTATTTCCTCCTCACCCCCTTTCCTCCCCCTCCCCACTTAATTCTCCCATTCTGGTCTCTCCAGTCTCTAAACCACACTATCTCTTCTGGTCAGAAAGTCATTTTATCCTTTGCCCCAAAGTCAACTTGTTATGTTTATTTGTTGTTGGAGGCTCTTCTTATGTGTCCCACACTGGCTGCAAACCCAAGAACCATCGATCTCAGCTTCCAAAGGACTAGGAGTACAGGAATGTCCCACCATGTCAAGTTCATAGACAATTTTTGAAGTCATATTCTTCCTTCGGGGGCAAGTGTAAAACCCTAAGTACATCCCTTAATTATAAATACCTTCCTTAAGAAAATAGTCATTGTGTCTCCAAGCCAATATCTATCTAATTATCTATCTTATTTATATCATCATCTGCCTATCAATCATCTATCAATTATCTATCTACCTATCCATTCTTCTCTCCGCTCTCCCTAGTGTGCTCTCTCTCTCTCTCTCCCTCCCTCCCTCCCTCTCTCCCTCCCTCTCTCCCTCCCTCCCCCCCCTCTCCTCTCTCTCTCCCTCTCCCTCCCTCCCTCCATCCCTCCCTCCCTCTCTCTCTCTCTCTCTCTCTCTCTCTCTCTCTCTCTCTCTCTCTCACCTCTCTCTCTCTCCTCTCTCCCTCCCTCCCTCCCTCTCTCCCTCCCTCCCTCCCCCCTCCCTCCCTCCATCCCTCCCTCCCTCTCTCTCCTCTCTCTCTCTCTCTCTCTCTCTCTCTCTCTCTCTCTCTCTCTCTCTCTCTCTCCCTAGAATCACATGGGACACACACATACACAAATTATTAAAGCATGCCTGTATCAGGCCAGTTTTATATAATAAATATTCGTGTATGCTTATTCACGTGCCCGTGGATTGAGAGCTACTCTGGGCAAAGATCCTGCTTCCCTCCCTGTTTGATGTTCTGCAGCACACGACCCAGTACCTAGAGCAGACAGGTGGTGTCAGAGGGATTGCTGAGTTTCTTTGAACAGACAGACATCCCTCTCTTCCCAAGCATGTAGTATAGATTAAATTTAGACACCCGACTTCTGTGTAGATAATGTGTGAAAGTTGGCAATTAGGAAAACAGACTTTAGAAATCCAACTCACATTTTGATGATTTGGAAATAATGCAGAGAGTTGATGACAATTTGCTTTACTGTGTAAACTAAAGTCAAAACAAGAAGGTATTTAAAAGTCTCGAACCATATGTCTTAGTTTAGGTTACTGTGACTATGACAGAACACCATTATCAACAGCAATTCGGGAGGAAAGGGTTTAATGGGCTAACACTTCCATATCACCATCTAGCAATCAAGGGACTCAAGACAGAACTCAAATAGGGCGGGAATCTGGAGGTGGGAATGAACGGAGAGTCCATGGAGGGGAACTGCTGACTGGCTTGCTCAGCCTGCTTTCTTATAGAATCCAGGACCATCTGCCCGTTGGTGGCCCCACCCATAGTGCACTGGGTCCTCCCATATTTACCATTAATGAGGTAAACGCCCTATAGGCTTCCCTGCACCTAGGTCTTATTGAGCATTTTTTTTTTCAGCTGAGGCTTCCTGCTTCCTGAGACTTTAGTCCCTGTTAAATTGACATAAAACTGACCAGCACAGCAGGTCTCTCATCATTACATTAGTGCGCTGGTTTCAACAGGCTCCACCTCTACTCATACGTATTAGAAGTCATCTACCCATAATCGCTCTTCCTCCGTGTTGCATCATAATTCCAGTTACATTTCTGATGTTTGTTTAATATTGTTCTCCATACATATCATTTGTGGTTTTTTTTTTTTGAACCCAGGGCCTTTCACATGCATAGGCAAGCACACTATTACTATTTAGCTACGTCTCCAAATTTTAATGTTGACAGATTTACTGGCCACCAATTATTGACAAATTTACTGGTCATCTATTATGAGCCACTTGAAGGATGATTAATTTTTCCAAGTTGTCATGGACTTCCAGCTTTCCTGAAACACAAGAATGTTTATAGTTAAAACCAGGAAAGTCCCATGCAAAGTGGGATTGTTGGTCACCCCCAAAGATTCCTTACTTGCTACTAGCTATAAAGCAGTAGAAAGAATAGGTGTGTCCTCGTCCAGTGTGGGGCTCTATTTGAACTTGAGCCTCCTCATAATTACACTATGCTTGCATGCCATAACTATTTTCAAATCGGGCATGTTAAATTTTGTTGCACAGTAATCAAGGCCATCCAGCACTTCCAGGTGCTAAGAGCAGAAATCTCAGAGCACAGTTGGCTGTCTGTTTGGAGGAAAGATAAAGGGCTTTGGACAAGGAGGGTAAGCAGAAGTTCAGTTCATGAATGTGGTCATTGTTCAGCCAGCTGTAAATTCCAACCCACTGGAATCACAGCCTGGGCCAGTTGTCTGTTGTTCTTGGACCAGCCAGCACGTTTCATCTCCAGGTTCTCAGCCCCTTGCTGACACTGACTCTGACCTGTTGGGTGGAACAGTGCCTTTTTTGGAGAGGGCTAGAGATGTCAACCTTTCCTGGGGGAATGTGGAGGTAATCTGATGGTAGTGGCATGTGCACATTTGGCCATCATAGCTGGCTAGAGCCTGCATTTCCCCACTGCTCTTCCATGTGTATCTGCCTAGTGCCTGGATACTCGGTGAAGGAGAAAAACGCGCCACTCTTGGGCTAAGAGCATGTGGATGATTCACTGCCCTCTTAGAATGTCGGTCCCTGTCAGGTAAATAACATGCACTCCTGTGCTTAATACTCTAAAATTCTATGTGCCCCCTCCTGCCACACAGAGAGACAGAGAGACAGAGAGAGCGCAGCTACTCAACAAAAGCTAAGGCTTTGGTGTCTTCATACCCAGAGGGTGCTGAACTTTCCTTTTCTCTCCCCAGCTTATACCTCTGCCACCTTTAATAACAACCACCATTTCGCTCTAGTGCCTGGTGGCTAGGCATCATGCCACGTGTCTCCTACCCACCCTCATATTTACGTGGCACAAAAACTCAAAGTGCATATTATTGCCCCCACGTCCAGATGAAAAGACTCGAGCACAGATGGATTAAAGAACTTTTTTTGAATTATGCATTCTAGATGGACAAGAGTAGAATCTGAATCCCTACCTTAGCATCTCTCAGTCGGGAGTTGGAGTGGTGATCTGGAAGAAAGCAGATGTTGTATGCCTGAAAAGGCCCCTGGAGAGTTTTGGGCGCTTACAGTGTGAGAGAGACTTCGAAAGAAGAGGCTATTTTGTGTCTACTGACTTTTAACTATTGTCTGAGGTGGATGAATGGAACTGAGAACACTGTCAAAAGCCTTGCTGGAGCTCGGGGCTGGCTCAGTTGGTGAAATGTCTGCCACCTAAACAAGGATTCTCAACACCCACATAAAAGCCAGATATGACGTGTCTGTAATCCCAGAGCCAAGCACAGGCAGAAACCAGCAGATCCATAGCTCATCAGCCAAAGAGCATAGCCAGTCAGTGAGCTCTGAGTTCAGTGAGAGATCATTTCTCAAAATATAGGTGGAAAGCTAGGAAAGCAGCCAATATCAACCTTCAGACACACATAAAAATATATACACACACACACAAACACACATGCACACACAAACACACACACACATACACACGCACACATACATACACACACATACACGCGCGCACACACACAAACACACACACACATACACACACGCACACATACATACACACACCCACACACACAAACACACACAGATATACACATACACACACATATACACACATGCACACACACACTTGCACTACATGAATATACACACATAAATACTACATACACACAAAGAGAAGGAAAGAGAGAGACTTGGTCAATTGCTCTGCATAAGTTCAAATGTTAATTTGACTATAATTATATGTGAGTTTGAGATTTGAATCAATAAGGAATTAATTTCAAAAACTGCCTTAGAAGGGTTTTTAAAGCAGGGTTTTCAACAAACAAAACTAAAGTAGTTAATTTCATTTCCATGGAATTTTTAAAGCAAAGATGCCTTAAGTGGCCTGGAGCCACCCTTTGGAAAGAAACAGACCAAAAACGTTAAGGAATCTTATATATGCCATACAGCCTAAGCAGAGTTATCATTGAGGCACGGCCTTGAGGTCCCTTGAGCGTGACCACATCATTACTCATGCCAACCGCTGGCACAGTTGTTGGAATAGGGCAAAGAATCCAGAAGCATTTGCAAATGAGCAAAGGGATGTCTGAAGCTCTCTATCCCTGGTTTCTGGGAAACTTCTTGCTTTGTAATGGTGCTGACTTTATTGACGAGATAAACAAACAAATAAACAGAAAAGGTGATTTTCCACAAGGTCGCATGGGGCCAAAAATTAAATCTTAACTCCATTTCTTGATCTATTACATCATCCTCTGGGTGAGCTTGGCCAACTTGGAAGTGGTTATTTGGAGGTCAGAATACATAGGGCATGGTGCCTGACTTAAGTGATATCAAATCTTTAATTAGGGATATGGAAAGGATGGAGATGGCAAAGGCTTCCTGTTAGTATAGATGCCAGGACCACTCAATGTCTGCTGGTTTCCCATGAACGCCTGCTCCACCTCACCAATTCCTCTGCACTTTTCACAGCAGACACAGTTCCCATTACAAAGTCAACAAATTGTTATCATATGTGTGGTCTGTCACCCTTCTGCTGTCTCCCCCTGTAATGTTTGATCTGGCTTACCCTACTGCTTTTTTTTTTTAGCTGCCTGCTCTCCCCCTGCCTCTGTCAGTCAAGTTTCAATAAGTAAACATTCCAAAGTCCTTGATCACTAGCATCCATTTGGGGGCTGTATTTATTGTTCTGGATTATCTGTGCCATTTACATATGTGTGTGTGTGTGTGTGTGTGTGTGTGTGTGTGTGTGTGTGTGTGTGTGTGTGTGAAAGAGAGAGAGAAAGAAACAGAGGCTTACGAACATAATTATTGGCAAGAATATATATATATGTGAGGGTACATTATAAGTTGGTTCACTATCCCTCATAGCTACAGGGCATTCTCAACTCCCTATAATGTTTGCTAATGTAGATGAAGAGAAATGTGGACACCTTAACCATGCATTTTAAAGAGTTTCCATAATTTTACAAGCCTATGGAACTGTCAACACACTTGAGTCAGAGCATCTTATAGTCTATCAGAGAGTTATGCCAAGTCTCAAGCAAAATGCTCTACTTTGACCTGAGACAATCACCAACCTATTTTCTGTTACTAGATTAGACTTGTCTTTTCTAGAGTTTCATCTAAGTGGGATCATGGAGTATGTACTCACCAAAGTTATTTTTATTTGACTTTGGAATGGCTTCTCTGGTTTCCTTCCCGTGATGTCTGCTTCGGGCTGATATTAAAATGAGTTCGTGTTCCCCACACCCACACAGATTTGAGAGGGCGGGTAGAGCTGAGCCTTGAAGAAGATGGGGAGGCTTATGAACATAACTATTGGCAAGAAGAAGGTTGTCTCTTCCCAAGATTGTTAGACTATGACAAGAATGAGCCTACCTTCTACCCTCAAACTATTTTCAAGATCACTCAATGCAGTTGCTCTTAAACCCAAACATATCTAGAAATTGTGTGTTCAGTGCCTTCAATGGGATAGCCTATTTGGAAACTCTGGACTCCAGATAGTTGCAGGGTCTTTGCTCCCTCTGGTGTAAACACTGGGAGATGTGTCCTTTTGTTGAAGTCAGCAAGGAGCCCAGAGCAGGAAGGAAACACCAGGCTCCCCTCTGGTCCCCCTTAGGTTCATGGGTCAGCGGTTCAATATTTTAATATATGAACAGAGAAGAGCTTAAAATTTAGATATGAGCGATGAGAGGAACGGGGAATAGAAACCTACAGAAGACAGTCAGTCAGATGCAAAGAAGGAAGAGGTGCCAGCCAGAGGCAGCCAGAAATCCAAACAAAGCACACTTGGCTGAGGAATATACATTTCTTCCACTTTTGAGAAATCCTGAAAATTCACTTTTCAGCCTCAAACAAATAGATTTAGACCCTGAGTAGGAAAATTCTTGAAAAGTGAGTTTCGGCATTGAAACCCTGATAAATCTCTTAACCTGCATGCTTCCAAGTGCCGCCGGACCCGCTTAATCCCTTTAAACCTCCAATAACTTCAACTATGGTGTTTAAAGTCTCATAAATCTGCACTAGCTTAAAATAGGGAAATATAAATCACAGTCAGGGGCTTAGGGCAGGGACAGAAGACGGGCACTCCTGTGCCACTGAAAACCACAGCAGAGGCTTCTCATCAAAATTTCCCAAGACAGCTAGACAAAAAATACTTGAACTGGGGCTTGTAGATCCCTAAGTTCTCAGTTTGTCTTTTTCTCGTTTGTCCATTTGTTTCTAGTTGGTTGGAGAGAAAACAAACAATTAAGCCCAGATTCACACAAAACCAAAGGAAGGAAGAAAACAGAGCAAATCCACTAGCAAAAGCCAAAACAGCTCTGCCCTAGTAAGATGCCAATAAAACCCTGTCCCCACATAAAAGTTACAGATAACATTCTGCTAGTTACAGCCACTTGTCATTGCCATTCCTGTGGGTGCCTTCTGTGAAAAGCCTTATGGTCATGATCTAGCTTCTTCCTCAGCACAACCCCAAAAGAATGTCGATTTAGAGGTGTTTTGCTTTTATGTGTATAGATGTTTTACCTGAATGTATGTATATATACTACACATATGCCTGATGGCCAAGCAGGCCAGAAGAGGGTTTTGGACCCCCTAGAACTGGAGCTACAGGTGATGTTGAGAAACCACATAGGTGCTGAAAACTGCACCAGGTTCTGTGGAAAGCAGCGAGCGTTTCTTGATGACAGAGTCATGGCTGGAGCCCTGAGAGGCATTATTCCTGTCTCTCTTACAAATGAGGGATGGAGGTGGACTGTGTTAATTCACTCAGAGTCACACCATTCGTCAAGGGGATGAACATTTACAGAGTTCCTTTAGAAGCCCTAGTCTTACCCAGGATCCCTACCTTCTGTAGAACCGCAGGCCAATTCACAGATCTTCCGGAAGACTCTACCTATGTCACACATTGAGAGCTCACGTGTTTTCTTTCTTCTCTTTTCTGGCATGGTCCAGTGACTTCTTCAAACTGCCAAGTCTTGGGGAATTCTAAGTTAAACCTCCATAGATACAGTAAGAACTCTGGGGTAATCTGCTTGCCTCACACCCATAAGCCGGAAGCAATGGACCACTAAGGGATCCTGGAAAGAGCTCTTCAACTATGATAAAATGCAGGCTGAAGAATCTTTGTCCAAAATACCTAGGACTAGATATATTACAGATCTGAAAGATTTTTAAAATTTGGAATATTTATTTAGACTTTTATTGGTAAGTATCTCCCACCCAACCCCCCTAAAAGCCCTACTAAATCCGGAACATTCCAAAAGTCACAAAACTTGCTGAGTATCAACTTGTGGATTTTGGACACTTAAGGTTTCAGATTTTCAGATCAGGAACTCTAGCTATAATGATCGATGGGCTCTCTCTCCACAGTTGTGGAAAAGCTCTTTGGAGACTTGAAAGCCCCACAGCGCTGGGTCTAACAACAAACAGCACCTTGTAGATCATGAGGAATAAGAATATTCTATGAAAATCTGGCTCCACACAAAGAATAGAGGGGAGAAGATGTATTGACCTCCAGGATGAAGATCAGAATTTATTTTAAAACATTCATAATTAAAAGACATAAATCTAGAAGGCAGAATATGTCTCTTTATTGTCAATTCCAAAACTGATTCAAGTGGGTTATTAATGGATGTTTCCCCGAAAGGTTTCTATGGTCCTAGAGGCTTGGGAAACACCATAGATGTGACCCCTCTCTTAGAGAATCATAATGCACTTTGCCCTACTAAAGGCCCTCAGGAGTTCTACTATAAAATAGTTTCTGATTAATATAGAGATTTCCAAACCTTTGAGCATGGGGTTTCTATCTACTAGCATTATCTGGAACATAGTTTAGAAGAGGTCACCGAGTAAAGGATTACCTCCTTCCATGCCTAACCAGCATGGATTCTGGCTCTCTCTATTACTATCAATATTATTTATTCAACAATTCATGCCACAGTAAGGAGACTCTCCTGTACTTGTTCATAGATCTACATACTCCTGGGCTCTCCACTAAGCAGAGCACAGTTCACAAATCTCTGGACACAGTCCTCATAACCTTGACTAAGAGAAAGAAAGAGCGAGAAACGTGTCTCTGAGCTCACATTTCCCCAGCAGGGTTTTATGACAATGACTTAATGCTGGAGAATCCTCTGAGTTTGTGGACCTCTAGAAGCTGACCTTGAAACAAGAACCTAAAAGTAAATGGTTAATGTGGGAGATAATCCAAAAAAATGCCAGCAAGAGAAAGGCAGTGAGTCAGGAAGGAACAGCCAGCCAATAAAGAGTGAATTATTAAGCCAACCTCAGAGCAGACAACTGCAGCTCAATTCTACAGGCATCTCTGGGAAATGTTGTAAAACAAGCATCTCAGAATTATCCTACCTAAAGAATGAGATTGTTTCTGGGAGACACCTCCACCATTCATTGCTAAAAGGGGAGGATCATTTATCTTGGACATAATGTATCCCATGGTGGCAAATATAGACTTCAAGCCTCAAGATGCAGGTATGACAACTGGAATATACCTGGAGAATACTGAAGCATTAAGACCTGAGTGATATGGGTGTGTATCAGTGTCTCACACTTGCACTATATTTCCAAAGGGAAAAATTAAGTTACAATGAAGCTCACTGTCCCCTCTGACGGTCCCAGGTATTTTTGAGGTACGGATTATACTGTATGTGAATGAGCACAGCTCATGAGCCTTGGACACACATGACCATCTCCACCTCATATGTCTGATGTAATGGTTATCTGACATGCTTTTGAGCTCCACATCAGAGAAATAGCTTATTTAAAATAGTAATTCACAACATCTGTCTGAGAAAATGCTGGAGAAGCCATGCTCTTCTAAGAGATAGTACAGGAGAGTTTATAAAAACATACAGTGAGACAACACAGGAAGTATGGTGTTAGGTTTTTTTTTTTTTCTTTGTGTTTTGGAGGGCCTGTCACTCAGCTCCCAAATAAATACACGGAGACTCATTCTTACTTATAAATACCCGGACTTAGTTTGGCTTGTTTCTAGCCAATTATTCTTAAATTATCCCATCTATTTTTTTGCCTCTAGGCTTTTACCTTTCTCTATTTCTGTATATATTTTCTTTCCTTCTTATTCTATGTCTGGCTGTGTGTCTGTGTGTCTGTGTGTCTGGGTGTCTGGGTGGCTGGGTTGCTGTTTGTCTGTGTGGCTGGGTGGCTGGGTGGCTGTGTGTCTGTGTGTCTGTGTGTCTGTCTGGGTGGCTGGGTTGCTGTTTGTCTGTGTGGCTAGGTGGCTGGGTGGCTGTGTGGCTGGGTGGCTGGGTGGCTGGGTGGCTGGGTGGCTGGGTTGCTGTTTGTCTGTGTGGCTAGGTGGCTGTGTGGCTGGGTGGCTGGGTGGCTGGGTGGCTGGGTGGCTGGGTTGCTGTTTGTCTGTGTGGCTGGGTGGCTGTGTGGCTGGGTGGCTGTTTGTCTGTGTGGCTGGGTGGCTGTGTGGCTGGGTGGCTGTTTGTCTGTGTGGCTAGGTGGCTTGGTGGCTGGGTGGCTGTTTGTCTGTGTGGCTGGGTGGCTTGGTGGCTGGGTGGCTGTTTGTCTGTGCGGCTAGGTGGCTTGGTGGCTGGGTGGCTGGGTTGCTGTTTGTCTGTGTGGCTAGGTGGCTGTGCGGCTGGGTGGCTGGGTGGCTGGGTGGCTGGCCCCCAGAATCATCCTCTTCTCTTCTCTTGCTTCTTTTTCCTCCTTCTATTTACTCTCTCTGCCTGCCAGCCCTGTCTATCCTTTCTCTTGCCAACCAACTGATTATTCAGGTCTCTGTTAGACCGATTAGTATTTTAGACAGGGAAAGTAACACAGCTTTACAGAGTTAAGCAAAGGCAACATAAAAGAATGCAACACACCTGTGCATCATTAAACAAATGTTCCACAGCATAAAAGAATATAACACATCTTAAGCTACTATTCCACAGCAGAAGTAGTTTTTACTGTAAGGCAAAGATGGTTTGATAGTTTCAGGACAACAAAAGAGTGGTGGTTGACATTTTTTCTTTTTTCCTTTCTTTCTTTTTTCTTTCTTTTTCTTTCTTTTTTTTAAGTCAGGGTCTTACTATATAGCTCAAGCTTTCCTTAAACTGATTCTTCCGACTCAGCCTCCCAAGCACTGGATTACAGTCAGCACCATGTCTGTTGTAATGGATACTCCTGACTGGGAACTTGATTATACTGGGACACTGAGAAGATTAGTAAAGGCCTATCTGTGTGGTGGGATTCAGGTGTCAGCTGATAAGATCCGAGGATGCTTACCCAGGGTCCTGGGCCCCTGAAGGGGGCGTGGCCAACCCCATTAATAAGGGGCTGCTGGGACCCGGAAAGCCTGTTTTTGCCTGGTTCCTGGCTGCTAGAGAGACTGGTTTGGAATCCATCGTTCATCGTTCCAGACTCCAGTCCCTGTTCAGGCTCCGCTATAAGCTGTTACTTGTATCGTGAGTGTTGGTTTCTATTTTAATAAATATTAAACTTGGACTGGTGCCTTCTAAGTAAAACTCCGCCTACATATCTGGATGTGTCTGTGGGGGCCTTTCCAGAGATGACTAGTGTACAAGGTAGCACCTGAGAGAGACACACTCTGCATAGAGACAACACTTTCCAATAAGCTGGGGCCCTTCTGAGACAAAAATAGGAAGAGAGAAGCCCCCTTCTTCCTCATCCCCTCTTCCCTGTCTCTCTTCCTTATATTCCCTGCAGTGGTGACGTAAATTGCTTTGCCCATTATGCTCTCTCCAACAGACTGTTCCTCTCACCCTAAGCCCAAAGTATTCGAGTTAGCAGATGGGGAGCTGGACATTCTACAACAGGAGTCAAAATTAACTCTTCCTCTTTAAGGGCCCCCCACCGCCCAGCCCCACCCCAGCACCCCCAGCCTCAGCTCCACCCCCTAGCACCCCCAACCCCCACCCCCCAGCTCCAACCTCTCCCCCAGCCTCAGCCCCACCCCCAGCCCCACCCCCCAGCCTCAGCCCCACCCCCCAGCCTCAGCCCCACCCCAGCACCCCCAGCCACACCCCACCCCACCCCAGCACCCCCAGCCTCACCCCACCCCAGCACCCCCAGCCACACCCCACCCCACCCCAGCACCCCCAGCCTCACCCCACCCCAGCACCCCCAGCCACACCCCACCCCACCCCAGCACCCCCAGCCACACCCCACCCCAGCACCCCCAGCCACACCCCACCCCAGCACCCCCAGCCACACCCCACCCCACCCCAGCACCCCCAGCCTCACCCCACCCCAGCACCCCCAGCCCCACCCCCAGCCTCAGCCCCACCCCCACCCCAGCCTCTCCCCCAATTCTCACATATTTCATCACGATGAAAACTGAGGAACACAAGCAGTTGTGGAGAGAAGCCTCCTACAAAGGGGTAGTGAGTGACTCAGTTTGCTGTGGTGTGGTGTGAAATTATCGTCCAGCATCCAGTTAAGTTAGAAACCACGGGGGTTTTTGCTTTGCTTCAAGGAACAGTCCCTTTAAACACCTTCTCCTGAAAATCACACTGCTAAGCTTACCCTTTCTCTGAGTTTTTCAATATTAGAAAATTTTTACAAAGGCAGCTAAGTTGGGAGTAATAATGCAGTGATTGATGCCCCAGCTACTTTGCTCTATGGTATGCCTAGAGCCTGTTTGTCAGGTTAGGAAAAGCAAATTCAAAGAGAAGCACCAGGAGATGATCTTTCTGCCAAACTCATATCAGATGAGTATTTGGCCCTTAATAAAAGTCACCTTGGATGTTTATACTTGTCCCTCCAGGATCCTAAACATTTGAACTCAAAAGTATCCACTCTTGTGGCTAAACACTGCTGGACACAGCTTCAAGAGAGGTATCAAAACCCTGACTGGCACTTGCCTCTCCTGACCCCTCACATCCCTCATAGCAGTACTAGGCACTCAGTGACAGTGTGTTGCAGACTATTTCTTTACACTGTGTGAATATATGTCACTGTGATTGGGTCAATAAAGAAGCTGACTGGCCAATAGCTGGGCAGGAGAAGGTTAGGTGGGAGGACCAGACTAAGATAATTCTGGGAAGGAGAGACAGTGGGAACCTAAGAATTGAGAGGAGATGGTGAGGAAGCAGGGGTGAACTTGCTGTACTGAGGAAGGGTGCCAAGCCACGTGACAGATTAAGTCTCTGTGTAGTTATTTGGGAAATGGCTGGCAGAACAGAGATGATCGGCGGTCGAGACGGAAAACTGCCTACAGAATGACCTTCATATTTTGATTATCATCTAATGACCTCCACCTATGCATATTTTGCTTCCGGAAAAAAAAAAAAGAAAAGAAATCATATACCTTCCCTTCGCCCTTCACTCTGTACTTCAAGAAGAGGTCACATCCATGTGACAGAGAGATTTCTCGGGCAGAATGGATGCTGCCTAGTGGAAGGTGGAATGTCTTTCTTTGAAGGTCTCCTTGCTCCTTCAGCTCTCTGTGTTGACCAAGAAGGGGTGAACAATTCACTGAGCACACGCCAGCTGAGCAGGAGAGGGGAAGGGTAAGCCAACTGAAGACACTGACTATTCCCTCCTCACCTCCAAATCACTGCCACAGACCACCAGCTGCAGCCTTCCTTTCCCCCACCCTACCCACATCTCCTGTGGATCCCACAGACCTTCCTCCCCCCAACCCCCCGGAACTTCCCTCCCCCACACTTTATCCAGAGGGCAACCCCTGCTAACCCACTGGCCACACTTGCCGGAAAACAAGAAAGCCTGCCTGCAGATCTTGTCTTCTGTTTTCCCAGAGACAGTCCCCCAGTTTCATCCCAGCTCTGCAGCAGAATACCTGTGGTAGCCCTCTCTGCCCCCTCCCACCACTCATTTCCTGTGGATTCCGCAGATCTTCACCTTCTAGCTCCCCTTCTGCTCGTTGCTTTATCCTAGAACCCCAAATCCAGCAGGTACTCCCTGCCAATTCAAGGGCCTTTCCTCCCAGGGCAACGAGTAGGCTGAAGGAAGATCTGCACCTTTATTTTTGCTCCTCCAGTTCAAATCCACACCCCCAGCCTCATCCCCAGCTCTGCAGTAGAAAACCTGCTTCTTCTGTCTCCCTTTCCTCTCTGACCCTATCCCCAGAGGATAACTGTCAGCAGCCGGTTCATTAGCCACGAGTCAATTAAAATTCAGAATTCCCTCCTTCTTCATTCTTTAGATTAAGACAGTTTTCAGAAAAACTACAAAGGAACACACTGACCTTGGCTCATAACTGCCTAACACTAAGCCAAGTTTCTGCTTGAAACCCCATCACTAACCCTCCCTTCTCCTTGCACCTGCAGCCCTGCAAAACCGTATATAAGCAGCCTGGAAATAATAAAGATTGGCCACTCAAACAGCAATTCCCATCCTGTGGTCCCTCTCTGTATCTCCTATCCTTAATCATTCCCTCCCTACAGGTGACAGGGACAGATAACAAAGACCTTCTTTCTCCCAACTCATCCCAGCATCCCTGCCTCCAATACCAGCAGGCATTCCCTGTGAGAACACAGAAGCTGAGCAGAACAGAGATGCAGGCAACACACAGCCATCATAGCCTCTAAAAGTCAAGAGAGGAAACAGAAACCAAGGAATAAACCACTCAGCCAACAAAGACAAATCCAGACACCTAGATACCATCATAAAAGCACAATCAATAACAGGGCAATATGTCTCCTCTAGAGCCCAGCTGTCCGTAGTAGGCCTTGAACATTCCAATAGCCGAAACACAAGAAAAAGACCTTAAAACAGATACAAGAAGTTTACAGAACACCAAAAGGAGTGAATCAGAAAATAGTTCCCTTGGCACATAATAATCAAAACACTGAACACATAAAGAATATTAAAAGCTGCAGGGGGGAAATACAAAATAACACAAAAGGCAGAACTATTGGAAATATACCTGACTTCTCAGTGGAGACTCTAAAAGCTTGGATAAATGTGTTGCAGACTTCTAAGAGACCACAGATGCCAGCCCAGGCTACCCTCCCAGAATCAATCACCATAGATGGAGAAAATACAATATTCCATGATGAAGCCAAATTTAAACAATATTTAGCTTAAAATCCATCCCTACAGAGGGTGTTAGAAAGAGAACTACAAGCTAAGGAAGTTAACTCTAGCCATGAAAACACAGGGGTTAAATAATCTCAGAAAGTAAGCACACACACATACATACACACACATACCCACACACGCACACACACACACATGCATGCACGCACATGCACACATACATACACACACATACACACACACCACACACACACACCAACAACAACAAAATCACAGGAATGACAATCATTGGTCATTCTTACCTCTCAATATCAATGGTCTCAACTCCCTAATAGAAAACACAGACTAACATGGATGCCAAAATAGACCCATTCTTATGCTGCATCCAAGAAACAGATCTGAACATCATGGATAAACATTACTTCAGGATAAAGGGTTGGAAAAATATTCCAAGCAAATGGACCCAAGAGGCAAGCAGGTGTACCCATTTTAATATCCAACAAAATAGAATCCAAACCAAAACTAATCCAAAGAGACAGCGAAGGACACTACATGTCAACAAAGGAAAAATCCACCAAGATGACATTTCATTCTTGACATCTGTGCCCCAAACACAAGAGCACTCAGTGTGTAAAAGAAACACTACTACAGCTTAATCACATATAGACCCTCATGAAGTGATGTGGGAGACTCCAATATCCAACTCTTGCCATTGGTTAAGTCATCAGACAAAACTAAGCAGAGAAAAACTGGAGCTAGCTGATGTTATAAATGGACCTAACAGGCATTTACAGAGCATTTCACCCAAACACAAAGGTTACACCTTTTTGTCTGCACCTCATGAGACTTTCTCCAAAATTGCCCACATACTTAGGTACAAAGTCAGTCTCAACAGGTGCAATTGAAGTAACTCCCTGCATTCTATCAGACCACCGCAGATTAAAGTTGGATATTAACAAGAGAAACAACAGAAAGCTTATAAACACATAGGTACTGAACAACCTCCTACTGAATGAAAAATGGGTCAAGAGAAGAATAAATAAAGAAGTTAAAGACTTTCTAGAATTCAATGAAAATGAGTACACAGCATACCCAGACTCTTGGCACACACTGAAACTGGAGCTAAGAGGAAAGCTCACAGCACCACGTGTCTGCATAAAGAAACTGGGGAGATCTCGTACTTAACAGCACACTGAAAGTTCTAGAACAAAAAGAGGCAAACTCACTCAGGAGGGGAAGGCAGAAAATAACCAAACCCATGGCTGAAATCAAATAGAAACAAAGAGAACAATACAAAAGTAAAAAAATAATAAAAAGGAGTTGATTCTTTGAGATAATCAACAAGTTAGACAAACCCATATGCAAACTATCTAAAGGGCAGAGAGGGACTATCCAAATTAACAAAAATCAGAAATGAAAAGAGGGGACACAACAATAGACACCAAGGAAATCCATAAGGACATACTTTAAAATCCTGTACTCCACAAAATTAAAATATGTACATATATATACAAATAATTTCCTTGAATAGGTATCACTTACCAAAGTTAAATCAAGATCAGACAAGCAATTTAAATAGATCCATATCCCCTAGTGAAAAGGAATCCGTCATTAAAAGTCTCCCAACCAAGAAAAGCCCAGAACCAGACGGTTTTAGAGCAGAATTCTACCAGACTTTCAAAGAAGAATTAATGCCAACACTCCCCAAATTATTCCCCCAAATAGAAGCAGAAGGAATATTGTCCAATTCATTTTATGGGGCCACAATTACATTGTACTCAAACACATAAAGATCCAACAAAGAAAGAGAAGTTTCCTTTATGGACATAGATGTAAAAATACTCATTAAAAACCCAAAAATATATCAAAAAAGATTATCCACCATGTTCAAGTAGGCTTCATTCCAGAGATACAGGGATGTTTCAATATATGAAAATCAAAAACTATAATTCACCATATAATCAAACTGAAGGAAAAAAAAAACAGCATGATCATCCCATTAGATTCAGAAAAAGCCTTTGGCAAGATCCAACAGCTCTTCGTGATTAAAAAAAAAGTTCTGGAGAGATTAGGAACATACCTAAACACAATAAAGGCGGTCTACAGCAAGCCTATAGCCAACATTAAATTAAATGGAGAGAAACACAAAGTAATTTCAGTAAAATCAGGGACAAGACAAGGTTGTCCACTCTCTCCTTATCTCTTCAATATAGACCTTGAAGTCCTAGCTAGAGCAATAAGACAACTAAAGGAGACCAAGGGGATACTAAATGGAAAGGAAGAAGTCAAAGTATCTATCATTCTACAGATAATATGATAGTATCCATAAGTGACCCTAAAAATGCCCCAGGGAGCTCTTACAACTGGTAAATGCTTTCTAAAAATAGCTGAATACAAAATTAATTCACAAAACTCCATGGCCCTCTTATATAGAAATGGCAGAGATTGAAGAAGAAACCAGGGAACAGCACTTCACAATAGCTTCAAATAATGTATGATATCTTGGGGTGAGTCTAACAAATCAAACGAAACTTGTATGATAAAAAACTTTCAGTTTTTGAGGAAAGAAATTAGAGAAGATATCAGAAGATGGAAAGATATCCCATGCTCATGGATCGATAGGATTAACATTTTTAAAAAAAATAATAATTAGCCAAATAAAAGCCTACCAAAAGTAATCTACAGATTTGATGCAATCCCCATCAAAATTCCAACACAATTCTTCACTGACCTTGAAAAATAACAATTCTCAACTTCACATGGAAAAACAAAAAACCCAGAGTAACTAAAACAATCCTGAACAATAAAGCAACTGCTGGAGGTCTTACCCGTCCTGATTTCAAATTGTACTACAGAGCTAAAGTAACAAAAACCACATGGTGCTGGCACACAAACAGACTGCTTTATCAATGGACTCAAATCGAAGACCCAGGCATAAATCCATACAACTATGGACACCTGATTTTTGATAAATCCAGAAATACACAATAGAAAAAATAAACAGCATTTTAAACAGATGGCTCTGTTCAAACTAGATGTTGGTATGTAGAAGATTGCAAATAGATCCATACTTATTACCTGCACAAAATTCAAGTCCAGGTGGAGTAAAGTCTTCAACATAAAACAAGATATACCAAATCTCATAGAGAAGAAACTGAGGAATAATTTTGAACATGTTGGCACAGGGAAAGACTTTCTTAACAGAACACCAATAGTGCAGGCACTAAGAACAATTAATAAATGGTACTGGTGAAACTGGAAGGCTTCTGTTAGGCAAAGGACACTGTCAACAGGACAAAATGGCAGCTATAGAATGGGAAAAGTTTTTACCAACTCCACATACAATAAAGGACCAATCTCCAAAATATATAAAGATCTCAAGGAACTAGATATCAAAAACCCAAATAATTTAATTTTAAAACGGAGTATAGGTCTAAACAGCTAGTTCTCCATAGAGAAAATTCAAATGGTTAAAAAAAAAAAAAAAAAAACACCTTAAAGAAAGGTTCAACATCATTAGCCATCAGAGAAATACAAATCAAAACTATTTTAAGATGTCTTCTTACACCTAGAACGTAAGACTGTTAAAATGTCAGAATGGCTAAGATCAATGATACAGCTCATGTTGTTGAGGATGTGGAATCAGGAAACACTCATACATTGCTGATGAAAGTGCAAAATCATAGACACTTTCCTCATAGCCCACCTCAAGATCCAGATAACACTCCGGCATTTACCAAGGGATGCCCCATTCTATCACAAGAACACTTGCTCAACCATGTCCATCACTGCTTTATTAATAATATCCAGAAATCTGAAACAACCTAGATGCCTCTCAACAGGAGAATAGATAAAGAAAATGTGGTACATTTACACAATAGAGTATTACTCGGCTGTTGAAAAAATAACCTCATGAAATTTGCAGGCAAATGGATGAAGCTAGAAAAAAATCATTCTGAGTAAAGATCAGACCCAGAAGTCTAAATATGGTATGCATTCATTCATTTATATGTGGGTATTAGTCATTAGGAAAATAGCCAAGCTACAATCTGTAGGTCCTTAGATGTGGGGTATAGAGAAAAGGTCTAGGGCGGACACATATATTTCCTTGGGAGGGAGAAATGTAATGGATGTTACAGGCGGACTGGGGGTGGGTTTAGATGGGACTTGGGAGGTGGGAGAAAGGAGAGGGAGATAAGGTAGAGGGGGCAGGAATGCAGGGAGAGACAGCTGGAATCGATGGCCATTTTAAGGATGATATGGAAAGTTAGTGAGGTGGTTACCTAAAATGTATAAAGGTGATCCTAATGAAGTCTCCTATGATGGGAGATACAGGGTTTCAACTTGCCATCTCGGTTTTCAGTGGTGGGACTGGGTTGCATTCAGTTGACTTGCTGGCCAAAGCGATTATATTAATATCCCCGGAAAATCCAAGCTGTTGCTAAGTCAATAGGTTTCTCTATGCAAACTGACAGTGTGACCCCATTGCTGAGGACAACATCCACACAGGTCACTGAATATGGAGAAGTCCATTTGGTATTTAAATGAAGCCTTCATCCCTACATTCTGGCATCTTTGGTGTGGAGAGGTAAGATATAAACACCAACAACACAGCCGGTTCTGTTCTGCCTACAAGATATGCCAGGACAATAGTGACACAGAATTTGTGGGAGTAGCCAACCAATGGCTGACTTCACTTATTGGACCCCATAACCAACACTACTTGGGTAACTAAGAACCAGAGACCTATAATGAAAGCAACCCATGTGGATGACAGCTATTGTAGTAATTATTATTTGTAATATATTATATATAGGATTAATATTTATTAGAGGGTATTTTAACACTCATGGATATAAATTAAACCTTGGGGCAATTTTTGAAGGTAGGATGATTTGGTGATGGACGCTGATCTAATCTCTAAGAAGGCAAGAACAAAGCAGGCCGCTCAAGATTTAAGAATTTTAATGGAGCTAGCCACACCCCGTTCGAGCTTTTAGAACTCTAGAGACACACAAGCCCTTTAACCTTATCAGCTAACACCTGAATTCCACTGGTGGGGGGAGCGGGATAAATGACTCTATTGTACAATCTTATTTTAAGGTGTGTTAATTTTGTTTATGTTGCATCTGTTTAACTGTGAAGAACTGAATGGCCAAGGAAGGAGAAAGGATAGGCAGGGCTGGAAGGAAGAGAGAATAAATAGAAGGAGAAATCTGGAAGGGAAGAAAGAGCCAGAGAAGGAGGACTCAGGGGGCCAGCCAGCTACACGGCCAGCCAGGAGTGAAAATAAAATGCAGAGAAGGAAAGCCCAGAGGCAAAAGGTTGATGAGCTAATTTAAGCAAAGCTGGTAAGAAGCCATGCTAAGGCCGGGCATTTGTAAGTAATAATAAGCCTCCATGTGTGTGATTTGTTTGGGCCTGAGTGGTGGGCCTCCTAAAAGAGTATAGAGCAAAACCCCTCAACAACATGACTCCTAATGATGTTCTATTCTCACAGATGAGCGCCTCGTCCAGTCATCATCAGAGAAGCTTTTGAGACCCACAGCCAGACATTATGTGGAGAGAGAGAGTCTAAAATGGATGTTCCTGTCAAATGCCTCCCCTCAGGAAATCCTGCAGAAGATGAGGCAGAAAGAGGGTACGAGTCGGGAGGAATGGAGGACACCAGGAGAATGAGGCCCTTTGGGTAAGCTAAGCTCATAGGAACTCACAGAGACAGAAGTAACAAAAACAGGCTACACAAGGCTGCACCAGGTCCTCTGTAAACGTTATAGCTGTTGGCTTAGTACGTTTGTGGGAATCCTGAGTGTGAGAAAAAGTTGCCTTGTCCAACCTTGATATGGTGGTTTTGTTTTACCTTATTATATTTATTTTGTTGTGTTCGAATGTTATCTCTTAGAAGGCTGTACTTTTCTCATGAGAGACAGGAAGGGAGTGGATCCAGAGGGGAGAAGGGCTGGGAGGAACTGGGGAGACTATATCGGGATATACTGATTAAGAAAATAATCCGAACTGATATTGCATCTTGTCTCCCAGTAGGTCTCCACCTATTAAGAAAGTCCTCAACTCGGGTTCAAGCTTTAGGGAAGCAGAGACACGGGGAACCTCTGGGCGAGACCATGTGTTCCTAGGATGCCTAACAAAGGCTCAGTGTTTCAAACACACGCTGATGGACCACTGCTTGCCTTTGTATTGATTCTTGGTTACATATTGTCCTTAGGGGTGTCCTGAGAAAGATAAAAGGTCATGTAATCTTAGGGCAAGCCTTGGGCATTCCTGAGGCCTGTAGACCATCTTTTCTGAGCTGACACTGAATCCTTTAAACATTTAAAGCACAGAGAAAAATTCTAGGAATAAAGAACACCTGTATATCCTCTTCCTCACTTACCAATACGAATAATTTACTGCATTTGCTTCATCTGTAAGTGGGACAGGTATGTGCAGTGTGTGAGTGTCCAATTTCTTTATTTTTAATTGCTTTGAACTATTTCAAAGTAAGTCATGCGTATCATGGCATTTTATCATCAATATTTAAGAATGTATTTCTAAGAATAAGAGCATTGTCCTTTTCTTATATAAGCTGATTATTATTATCGTTGTTATTGTTAGTTCTAAGAAATGTAATAATTACAGAACCTCGTTTCCTACCTTTTCTGTGGATGTTATCTATACCTGTTTTCATTAATAAGACATAAATAACACAAAAGACCATTTTAGCCTTTTTTAAAGCATACGGTTTAATGGTGTTAAGTATATTCACATTGTCACAGTTCATCTCCATAACTTTTTACTCTCCTTCCATTGAAACTTTGCAACATTCAAAAGGAAGGACCTGTGGGGACAGGCCCTGACAATTGCCTCTATAAACTTAACAACTCCCAGGTCCTCACAGAAATAGAATCACACTTGCTTCTTTATGAGCTTATTTCCCTTAGCACGATACCTTCATGGTTTATCTGAGTTGGTAGCATGTGCCAGAATTTCTCTCCCATTCCAGACCAAGTGATTCTATGCAGAAATCGTGTTTTGCTTCTGCAGTCATCCATGGATGCTTATTTGTGCATTTGCTGTCATTCAGCTATTGTGAATAACGTTGCTATAAGTATGTTATACAAAGAGCATTTGGGTTCCTTGCTTTAAACTCTATGTCTAAAAGTAGATGATTCCTTTGGAGAAATGCTTAGTCTTTATTTTAATTTTTCTTTTATTTCCTTCTTTTCACTGTTTTGCTTTTCAATTTTCATTTTAAATTATTATTAGTTTTGAGCTGGCTTATGAAATAATGGATTTCATATGACACACCTGAACCAGTACCACCTTCTGCCTTCTCTATCCCTTCTCTTCACCCCTGTTGCTGGTCAGACACATGCGCGTGCATGCTCCACACACACACACACACACACAGACACACACACAGAGACACGCATACACAAGGCCAGGTTGCAAACATAGTGTCTCAGAAAAGCCCCAAACCATAAAGATAGTAATAATAAAAATGAAAGGTATACTTATGCCAAAGTACAATCTCTTAGATCACTTATAAATCACAAAGAGAAAAATGTTCTTTGTAACTTGGATATCTAGCAACCCACTTGTTTAAGTAGGTAGCCAAGCACAACCCCAAGAACATCAGGAAATCTGATTTTCTTACTTTGTTCCTGGAACCTTAGGAAGCACATACCAGGGCCCATGATATGTTCTTGACAAAAGAATTTCACCTGAATCTAATGAAGTTTCTAGTCCAAAAATGTAGCAATATAATGTAAACCACATAATTTAGCATTTGATAGGAGCCTATACCAAAAGCATAGTGCACAATATTTATCTTAAATTGTTAATTGTCCTACATCAAAATGAAAAGCGTGTGTGCATCAAAGGCCACAATACCGAGAAATAGGCAAACTGTCCTCTGGAAGAAAATATTTGGAAGTCATATATCTGATGAGAGCATATAAAGAATGCTGATAATTCAATAACAAAATTATGTTAAATTAGGGGCAAAGGACTTGAATGAGCATTTTTCCAAAGAAAATATGCAAATATTCATTGCTCATATTCATTGGGATGGACTTTATCAATAAAATAGAAAATAACATTTGTAAGGGTATGAAGAGGCCTTGGTGGTGAGACGGTAAAATGGTTCAGCTGTTGTAGAAAATAGTAGTTATTCCTCAAATAGTTAAGCCTAGAATTACTATGTCACCAGCCGTCACCAGCCGTCCACTTCTGGATATAACTCAACAGAGTTTAAAGCAAGGAACCCGAACGGTCTCTGTATACACATGTTTATAGAAACATTATTCACAGCAGGTGAATGATGGAGAGTGTCCAAATACACAACCATGGGTCATCTGCCTCCTTAATAGTGGTTAGCGATCAGGAGCATTCACCCAGACCAGTCATTTTCATTGTAATTGTGTACCCAGGCTTCATTTCCTGCGCTAACTCACAAGAGCCACAGACAGTGAGTTTCCTTTCTTCTAATCTTTTTTTCTTATCTCCCTTTCCCCTTCCTCCTCCTCTTCCTCTTCCTCTCCATCGTCTCTCTTAGCCCTAACTCTCCTGCTTCAGTCTCCACAGCAACGGAATTCAAGGTCCCATCACACCCAACTGCTTCTGTATTTCTTACAGACAGTCTCTCGTGCATTGAAGGAAGATTCTCCTTTTTTAAACTCTTCATTTTTCTGTGATTACATTGACATCTGAGCCAAGGCTGGTGGGTTTTGGGCAGCAAGCTCCTGTAATAGAATTGTAGCCTTGCATGCCACACGGATCTCCTGGGTGACATCACATCGAGATGATGAGATGTAAGACATGTTATCCCCTGAATGCTCATCTCTGCTCAAATTCTTTCCGTTGTCACACAGCTGCTACCAATCATACCTTACATTCTCGGCTTGATTCCCCAGAACTTGGTTCATTTTAAGCATCTAAGATAGATACCTGTTGCCCTCTTGACTTTTCCTTTTCTCACCAAGTATTTCACCATTAACCAAGTCGACGCCTGGATTCTTGCCCACTTTTCCTCAGAGGCGGTAGAGTAGAGCAATTGTCTTCCCCTTAGGCTTTAAATGGGACAGCGGTCACAGTCTGCTGTCTCGATTAGGTTTTTTGTGTGTGTTTTGATTTATCAGCTTGTTAAATACAATTTAAGTACAAGTCATATGAGAAGAAGGAATCTCAACTGATAAAACGTCTCCTTAAGACTGACCTGTACACAAACTGTGGGGCAATTTCTTGTTTAATAACTGATGTGGAAGGGCCTTGGGTGTATGAGCAAGCCAGGGGGAGAAAGCCAGTGAGCATCACTCCTTTGTGGTCTGTGCCTTGACTTCCTGCCACCAGGTCCCTGCCTTTATTTCTCTCGATGTTCTGTAATCTGAACCTGTAAGACAAACCCTCTCCTCCCCAAGGTGCTTTTGATTATGGTGTTTCTCATACCAAATAAGGGAAGTAATACACCTGTATTATATAATTTCTAAGTAGAAGAAAATTGTTCATTTTCTTCTATGTGTTTACATTGATTTGCTTTCCCTTGTTATAAGAGGATAGCACATTCGGGGTAGCTCAGAAGTTTCATTAGTGCGTGACTCCAAAGGTCAGGAAATTGAAGAGCACAGCACTGGTATGTGGTAAGGGCCCCTCCTGCTATATAATCAGTTATCAAAGAACATAGGATAGTAAGAGAGAGCAAACATTTTCACTCTCTTTTTAGAGGACCACTATTATCAATACAGGAGTCTCACTGTTATGACTTTATCTAATCCTAATTACTTCCCCAAACTTCACCTCTAAATATCTTTATTTGGGGATTAATTTTCTAGAGAAAATATATAGAGACAAGTTCAGTCGACAACACCAATTCACAATTCCATGCCTTGTCAACTTGACTCGCAAACAAACCACTTTAAATCCTAACCTTCCACTTCCAGTCCATAAGCCCATAACTATATTATAACGTAGAATGCACCCGGAGAAGCATAGGAAGTCCCATAATCATTAACCATTCCAATACCTTAGAAGCTCAAGTCTTTTAACTGTGAGCTCCTTTAAAATTAAGACAAGGTACATACTTCCAGCATATAATAACAGAATAAACATTTCTATCCCAGAAAGGAAGAACTGGAGTATAGCAAGGAATGGTTGACTAGAGTGAAACCAAAATCCAGCAGAGTAAACACTAAATCCTGTAACTTATCTGACATCTGAAGCTCATGACAAAATCTGCTAGGCTCCAAAGGGCTTGGGTAGCCCCACCCACCTCTCCATCTCTGTGGCCTGGAGATCTCTCTCCTCTCCCCTCCCCCTCCCCCTCTCCCTCTCCTCTTCCCCTCCCCTCCCCCTCCCCCTCTCCCTCTCCTCTTCCCCTCCCCTCCCCCTCCCCCTCTCCCTCTCCTCTTCCCCTCCCCTCCCCCTCCCCCTCTCCCTCTCCCTCTCTCTCAGCAAGACATCTCTATGTACATAGCTCCCCTTGGCAGACATCCCACAGTCTTAGAATTCCCAATATTGTGACTCTGTTGTAACTTGGTCTTCACCTTTAACAGCTTCAGGAAATGGCGTCTTAGGGCTTTTTTGAAAGGGAATCTGACCCTGCCACACAGCCTCAGCTGTAGAACAAAACTCCATGGCCTCCTCAATCGTGCATCTTCCCTGCCTCTAAATCCAGCACCATGTGGGTAACACTGACAGATTCTGCTGAGGTGACTGTATGGAGCCTCCAATGGCTGAGTTTGCTTTCAGGATACTGTTTGTCCCAGGGGAATGCAGGAGGCTTCCCTTCAGTGGTGCTGATCTCTTTAACAATTACAGCTGCTTTTCCAGACCCTGTCTGAATGTTCTCCTGTCTTGAAATCTCCGACTTTTCTCCCAATCCCCAGCTTCTCTGGTCTTATTCCCCTTTCCCTTTCTTCACGGTTGACTGGGCTGTAGAGACTAGGAGAAAATATTTTTCTAAACAATAATACTGCCAACCTCAAGTTCCCCAAGGAAGATGACTACTGAGTGCTAGGTTGCAGGGAAGGGTCGTGGCAAAAGATAAGAAAATCAGTCTATACTGGTGCTGTCCAGAACTTTTCTCTGCATCTAAACCATTCAACATGGGAGCACTAGAACATGTGATGGTTAAGCACTTGAGATACAGTCAGTGTGCCCGAGAAAATGAATTTTAAATTCTATTCAATTTTAATTAAGTAAGTACATATGGCTGAGGAACTTTCTCCCTGGAATGGTCTGAGCTACAGAGACAGCACAGAGGTTAGAGATCCCTTTGTTCAAATGCTTAACCTTAGAGGGCGGGAACCAAGAACACAGGGAAGGTATAGAATTAGCTAAGATCATTGGTTAAGTAACAAGTAGACTTCTTAGATCAGATCTTAGATTTGCTGATGCTAAGACCGTGCTCATCTGTCTGCTGGGGGAACTAGGCACTCAGCCTTAGGGCAGGAAGAAGTCTCTGTGACCTCAGGACAATATATTTGTTTTCAGTGCTTCCTGGAAGCCTAGAGGCCATCACCTGTCTTAACCATCCATAATGGCAGCCCCTTCCCCTGTTCCCAATCTCCATACCAGGACAGTAGCAGCGTAAGACACCAGGCTGGACAAGGGAGGCTGGTACTCAATGTGATCAAAGACACAGGAGTAATGTTCTGCGGCTTCTGTCCAAGGGCCTGTGATGAGCACCTTGACCCCACCCTGCAAACAAAATCAGACAGCCACAAATCCAGAGTTTGGCTTTCAGTCACTCATTTATCTAGATCCTTAGAGATTACTACTCTACGGCCGGTCCTGTGTTAGAATCTAGGGAGTTGGTTCGATGATGAACAAGATCTGATTCATGTTTCTGCCAAGTGGTTATTTATCTCATCAAAACTAATTTTCTCTTTCTTTTTTAAAGGATCACGTATAGCTTAGGTCTCAAACTTACTATGTAGCCAAGGAGGGCCTCAAATTCCAGATCACCTGGCTTCTGTCTCTTATTAGTGTGCACTGTCATGCCCAGTAAAAACCCTTCCCGGTGCTGAAGATCAGCCCATGGCCTTGCTTAGGCTAGGCAAATGCTCTACCACTGAGCTGCAGCCTCAGCCCTTTACTAGAATATTCTGAATCTACTGAGAAACAGAAGTCAGGACCTCCCCAAGAGTATCAGGTGACTGTCATCAGAAATTGTGCTGCTGGACAGCACTCCACCATAGTTCCCCTTTCCCTCTGAAGTAAAGTGAACTTCTCCACTGCTGACCACAGACGTTCAGCAGCCCAGAGTCTAACGTTAAACCTCATTGTATGTTTTTTCTCTAGGATTAGTGGCCCCTGTATCCCCCCTTAAAACAGTCACCAAGAGAATGAGGTCCCTGAAGGGGTTTTCAAAACCACAGTAACACACGGAAGGGGAAGACAGGGAAGGATAAGGACTATGGAAGCAGAAGAAAAGCTTCAGTTATGAGAACCAGAGGGGTGAAGAACTTGGTAGATCAGCTAATGGCAGAGCATATGCCTGAACAAGCTGGATTTGATTCCTAACATGAAAGCACACACTCTCACACACACATAGACACAGGCCATGAAAGCTGAGAGAAACTGGGTCACAGACCATGGGCTAAGAGGTAATAAAGTTCATTTTGAAAAATTGGAAAAACCCAAGACTCACCTCTGGGTAGGACCACTCTGGGGAAAAGTCTGTGATGGTGTGAAGAGCAGGCGAGAGCTGGGGGGGTGGGGCAGGGATGCTTGGAGCTTCATCACTGATGAGCTCTCCCATAAGGTCTGGGAATGATGAGAGACTGAAGGGCTCTAGCTCACTGGTGCCACCAGAGCCCCCAAACAAGGCTTCTCCTCTGGTTACCCTGCCTGATGGCTGAGGGGCGGCAGGTGAGGATGGGGATGAGGGAGGGGGTGAAGGTACAGGTGGCGCAGTTCCCTGGCCCTGGAGTTCCTCCCCACTATCATCATCTTGGATAAAGAATTGGTTTCCTCTTCTCCTACTTGCTCCCAACTGTGAAAGGAGACCTCGAGCAGCTGCCTGGGGCTCCAGGGCAGCAGCAGGTTCCAGGGCGGGACAGGGGGTGTGTGTGCCCTCTGCCTCGGGGAAGTCTGGGTTTACTCCTTGGCCCCCTCCATATGTCTGGCCTCTTTGGGGGCTGTTGAGAAAACGATCAGGGTCAAAGGCAGGGCTGGGAGGAGCTGGTGGGGCAGAAGGTTCAGAACCTACAACCACAGCCAAGCTCACAGAAGGTCTCGGTTCAGCCTGGGGAGCCAAGTGCCTGGTGGGTGTCAGGCCCCCAGCACGCTGCTCTAGTCCTGTTAGGAGGAGGATAGCGGTGCCTCCTCTTGATGAACCCCCTCGGGAGCTAGGAGGGCTAGGTCTGATTTCTAGGGGTTCAGCGAATCCTGAGGAGGAGGAGGAAGAAGAAGAGGAAGATGGGGAGGTATGTGCCTTGGGGAGCTCTGGTGGAAGTGGGGCTATCAGTGGTGGAGGTTCAGGGGGCTGGGAGTGGGCTATAGAAGCCAGGGTTACAGGTCGGGGCTCCACTTTGGGAGAGATGATGCGGTGTTTAGTACTGCTGCATTTGTGGGTAAGGCTGCCTGATAGATTAATTCATTACTTTTAAATTCAGATTCATTCGTCAAGACACTGACAGAATAATTCTCAGCCAGAAAAAAAACAAAAAACAAAAAAAACAAAAAGCCCACAACTGGTCCCTACCCTAGTTCTGACAGAGTCCTTGGTCCCCTCTGACACCTCATGGGCTGAGAGCCTGCTGTCTACATTTCTCTCAGTATTCCAGTATTCCAGTCTTCAAGCTCCGGCTAAAATGGCCCATTAAGCTTTGCTTACAGCATTTGAGAATTTTTTCTAGCCCAAAGTTCCAAATTGTTCTACATCCATCCTAAAAACCAGTTCCAAATTTCGAAGCACCACATGGTCAAGCTTATCACAACAGTGACTCAGCCTGTCGGTAGCAATTTTCTGTCTTAGTTTTTTTTCCAGTTGCTGGGATTAAAAAAAAAAAAAAAAAAAAAAAAAAAAAAAAAAAAAAAAAAAAAAAAAAAAAAAACCGAAGTAGCCTGGGAAAAGTGACTTAATGAAGGATGATTTATTTCAGTTCCTGGTTCGCAGTGATGTGAAGGGAACTTGAAGCGGCTGGTCATATTGCATCTGTTGAAATGAGTGTATTGCTGCTCAGCTCCCTGCTTGGAGTCTCAACCAGAGATGCTGCTCACAATGGGTGGCCTCCTCCCACCTCAATGAATGCAATGGAGATAATCCCAAGGCACGCCCTGAGGCTCCCCTCTCAGGAAACAATTGGCACTAGGCACCATGAGTGATGTCAAATCTATAGCTATTAAAACTATACGGTGTCTAGAAGGAGAAAGATATGGGAGAGTTAGACAAAGATTTCTCTCCATGAGAGAATGTAGATGATGAAATTAAAAACTGACAAATTGGATTTAATAAAAAATGTAAATGTCCTTTGGAAGAAACTTGTAAAAATTAACAGTTAAGCTATAGGGTGGGACAAAATGCAATATACATATTAGGTAAAGGACTTGTGTACAGAATATATAGAGATTTCTTATAACTCAATATATTAAACAATGTGTTAAGCAATATAGTTTTAAAACAAAGAGGCCAGCAAGGTAGTTCAGCATGCAAAGGTCTCGAAGCCTGAAGACCTGTTCAATCCCCAGGACCCAGGTGGTGGAAGGAGAGAATGAACTAATTTTGTTGGGTGCTTGGCCTACATCACGTGTGTCAAGGCACATGCTTGCACAAAAGCACACAAACATACAAAAATAAATATACGACAAAAGCTTTAAGAATAAAATAAAATGTGAAAATACTTGAAGAGCTCCTTCACCAAAGAAGATATATAGCTTTTAAAAACATTACAAGAACCAACATAATTAGTTACTAATGAGCATTAGTCATTATGAAAATTAAAACCAGAATAAAATGTATCATAACATACCCATCAGCATTTCAGAAATTAAAAAACTAACCATAGCAAATTGACACTGGACTCAACTGGACTCTCCCTCCAGTGCTTTGGGGCATGTAAAATGTTATAGCTACTTTGAGAAAGAAATGCAGTAGTTTCTAAAAATGTTTAAATATACAACTGATGTATGACCCAGCCATTGAACTTCTAAGCATTCATCCTGAAGAGTTAAAGCACATGTCTATACGAAAGCTTGCATATAAATATTCGTAGCAGCTTCGGTGATAATAACCTCAAACAAGAAACAATCCAAGTCCTTCAACAAGTGAGTAGATAAAATGCTACATAATGGAATGTTATTTATCAATAAAGAAATAAATTATAATATGCCAATAAAATAAATGGATCTCAATGTGATTATGCTTAGTAAAAAAGCATGCATAGACAAATTGTATATATTTCAATCTGGAAGATGCACACTTCCCTGAATTGACACAAAGCAAATGAGCAACTTAGTGACTCCAGAGACAGAGGAGACAGCACATATGGTAGGACATTGAGAGATCATGGAATTGTACACCATGTGATTCCCGGAGGGTATGGGTATCAAAACTCAGCAAATTGCACAAATTTGCAAAATGTCAAAAAGGAATTTAAAGAAGACAGATATTTGGAAGCTGAAATTTAAGCGTACCCTCATATTCCAGGGAAGTTCAGTGAAGACCTTTCCCCTGCTACAAGCATGGAACAGAAACAAATTACAATAAGCTCCAGGTAGTGGTGGCAAAAAGCAGAGTCGCCTCCTTGTGCCTAGGGACTGCCTAGTATTGAGTATTCTGAGCCTCTGGGATGTCGGCATTAATCTTCCCGTCCTTGCAGGCTTTCTCCTTTCCAGTCACACCAGACGTTTGCAATACTCTCTCACTCCACGAATAGCTTTCTAATTTATCCCTGCCCCTTCTGCGTACACCACATGACTTCCACGTAGTCATCTACACTTCCTGCCCTAACTATCTATTGCTTTAAAGTCAGATATTACCAAATATTGGCAAGGAAGTGAGAAGACCTTCATTCCCTGATGAAGCAGCCATTCCCAGGAACCATAAACCCAGCAAGCCCACCCCTACTTTAGAGAGCCAGGGAAAATCTTCCCAGGGAACACAAGGACATTCCATATGGAGCTTCACTGCCACCCCACTGAGAGAAACCTGATTTACCATCTCTACAAGAAAATGAACTAGATTTTCATGCAGATGCCTGAAAAATCTCTAAAATGGACTTGAAGAGAGAAACAAAGTCCAGGAGAGTCCCACAGCACAATTCCTACCATCAAAACCACACAAACCAGCTATGCCCATTTGGTTCTCTTAAACCAAGTAGCTCAGGTGCGTTGGGAAAACTCTATTGAGTACGTCAGAGTATAAAGTCTGAGGGAAGAAGCAGTAGGGTTTGGAATGATAGATAAAGGGGGGAAATGATAAATTTTTAAACATTTTGGACACAGAGAAGGTCCTCCCGTAGGTACTAAATGGGGAATGAGAATATTTTAAGCATGTGCACCTGAATTCTAAAAACGATGTCAGAAAAAGAAGAAATGGGAGATAGTTCTTGTATTTTGCCCGGTTTTTCAAATTCTGAATGTTTTTAGTGTTCTCTGGTGAATGAGCTCCATGTTGCTACTGTAACAAATTAGCACAGACTTGGTAGCTTAAAGCAGTATAAATCCTCCATGATATGGTCCTTACTTGGAAAAAAGTCCAAGTATTGAAAGTCTGTTCTTTTACCATGATTTTAGAGGCATACCGGTTTTCTTGCCTTTTCTCATCTCCAAGAGGCCACTCCCATTTCTCACTTTTCTGCTTTCTTCTTGCAGCTTCAAAGCCAGCCAGGACTGGTCCAGCCTTCTTCACATCTTCTCTAATTCTCAACTCTTCTTCTGCCTCTTCCAGTTTTCAGAACCTTAGCCATTGCATTTGACCTGGGTAACCGGGGATAGCCCCACATTTTGAAATCAGCTAACTAGCAACCTCAACTCTCCTTTGCTGGGTCAGAAAACACATTCATAGTTTCTGGAAACCAACACGGCATTTCAAAGTCTATTGTTCCATCTACTGCAACAAAACACATGGCCATAAAAACACAGAGTCACAGTTTTTAAATTGTTATTCAGCCAAATAAAAAGATGTGGACTTAGAATGTACAATATTAAGCAAAGACACACAGTCTTAGAAATAAAAGAGAAACCCATGTTCTTTCTTATATGCAGAATCTAGCCAATAATATGTGTATCTGTGTAAACATGTGCATGTGGGTACAGTGTAGCAGGAGGAACAGAAGAGGCTAAATATAGGGGGACGAGAAAGGACTGAATGTAAGTACTGGACACATGTTATGAAAGATGATATAAAATAAAGCGGAGTGTTTTTCTAGTTCTGATCCTGTCGTGGTTTTTTTTGGTTTGGGTGGTGGATAAGTGCATAAAACATAGCTGATCTTTAAAGTGCAAAATTCAATGTGAAGCTCCACAGCTTCTGTCCTGAATGCCTGCCTCATCTAACTGTATAGAACTCATTGAGTTGGGCCTGGTGAATTTTGATGTGTGATGTCTTTATTATTTTTATTTATATAATTAAGTCCATAGAAATGTAAAGACACATTGTATCTCCTTGTATGCTAGCAGGTCTGGGTGGCAGAGTACCAAAGTTAGAGTAGGAGTGTCAGAAACTGGGGTTTAAGATAGCCCCTCGGTGTTAACTACAACTCTCATTCTAAATGAGAATGTGCTAGATGTGCAGTTCTTCACATCACAGTGTAAACGACCGGGCTTTGATAACATTCAGAAGAAAAGCTGTGCTGGCTGGCGTGAGACAAGCTAGAGGTATCAGTGAGGAGGAACCTCAACCGAGAAGATGCCTCAGTAAGATCCAATTGTAGGGCATTTTCTCAGTTAGTGGGCAGCCCATTACAGGTAGTGCTCAGCCTGGACTGGTGGTCCTGTGTGCTATAAGAAAGCAGGCTGAGGAAGCTGTGGGGAGCAAGCCAGTCAGCAGCATCTTCCATGGCCTCTGCATCAGCTCCTGCCTCCAGGTTCCTGCTCTGCTTGAGTTCCTGTGTGGATGTCCTTTGATGATGGACTATGATATGGAACTATAATTCAAATAAGCCTTGTCCTCTCCTTCCCAAGGTGCTTTTGGTCATGATGTTTGATCACATTTATAGTAATTTACTGCCACAAACCCTAACTAGGACAGAGATTGATACCAGGAATGATGTGACAGATCTGCCCATGTTATCACATTGGAAAAGCCACTGAGTGTTGAGGGCTCAGTGAGTTCTGTGCTACTGATTTGTCATACTGGGCATGAGGCACATTCCAGTTATCTGAGCATTGGGGCGGTTGAGGTAAGAGAGTTGTCATGGGCCCCAATGACCAGCTTGGGCTATGTGAGGAGTTCCAGGCCAACCTGAATGTATTAGTTTTATATATAGATATATATTGGTGATGTTATAAAACACCATGGCCAAGACATCTTATGGAAGAAAGTTTATTTGGGCGTATGGTTCCAGAAGCATAAGAGCCCATCATGTGCAGAGGCATCCAGCAGGTAGCAGGCACCGCGACAGGAACAGAATGCAGGGATGGGGGTAGTTTGGAAGTGCCTCATGGACTTAGGTCCTCAAAGCCACTCCTAATGACATATTTCCTCCAGCAGGGCCATACCTCTGAATCTGCTCAAACATCACCATCAACTGGAAACCAAGTGTTCAAATGCTTGAGACCATAGAAGACATTTATCATTCAAACCAAGGCACTTGGCTATATTTTTAAAAAAGCCTTTGGTTCCTCGGGACCAAACAGAACCATACCTAAAGTTCCACCTACCCTTTCTATTTTCAAAATGACTATCTAGATGCATCACATGCCCTAGCAGAGTGCTCTGTTAGCATTCCTCCGGAGTCTGTAGAACTCCTTAGCATCCCTCTGGGTGGGTAGCAATCATCTAGCATGTTGCAGCTCCTGTACTCAGACGCTACAGACTCAACTTCAACATCTCTGCAGTACAGAAAGGAGGTAGGAGGACAGAGTATCTCTGCTTTAAGGAAAGGAGGGCCATTCTGGCTAGGAAAAGGCTTAAAGCCATCCATGGCCAGCAGGTGAATATGTTGATCTCCATGAGAGCTGTGTGCTGTATATAGATTAGGAGTTGCTATTCTTGCCCACCTTAATATATATACAATTATGGAGGTGGATTTTTATAGCAGGCAGCTGCTCCACACTGTATGAATAAAAACCTATATAAGGTAAGTGTACTACTTATCAACATCAGACAGGAAGGGCTGAGAGGGTGAGACTCCCTGGTAGAGTCCTGGGTTCAATCTCTGGCCTTGCAAAAAGACAACAAGCAAGCTATAAATTAGTGAGAGTCTATACCCAAACCTAACGTACAGACCTGAGCCAGCCGACATATTCAAGGTCAGAGGTCTAGCTGACGATAATACCAAGACTTGAATATCCCTCCAGTGTTGTAATAGGTTTCTGGCCTGGACATTCCGGCCTACCCTGGTAGCCTGGACTTGCAGACCCACAGTTCCATAGTCCCGCTGAAACATACAGACTCTTGTATTAATTGTACGCTGACTGACCTGGGGCCCAAGCATATAACTTGCTAGCTCTTGCTCTTAAACTATCCCATGATTCTTATCCTGTTCAGCCATGCCACTTGGTACCTTTTCTCAGAGCACCATTTCAACGTCTTTCCTCTGTATCTGCTGGTGTCTCATCGTGGTGTCTCCGTGGCTTCTCTGTGCCATTTCTGCTCTGTTCTTCCTGGTCCCAGAGTTTTCTTAGTCTAGTAGCCCGCCCACACTTCCTGTCTGCCTTTGGCCAATAAGCGTTTTTTATTAAACTAGTAGGCGGGACAATTATTTACAATGTAGCAACATAATTCAACTACACTCCAGTTCCAAGATACTCTCCTACCACTGTCCTCCTCAGCCACACAGCTGGAACATACTTTTCCATGCCTTTTGGAAAGCCATTCTATTTAGAGATTCAGCAATACCTTCAACTACACTCATCTTGAGTGGAGGGCCTAGGGCTGCTTTGGGGAAGGGAGAAAATGGAACAATCTGATCTCCTGGGTCTTTGATTTCATAGTCCTGTCATCCTTCCAGAGAGAGAGAGAGAGAGAGAGAGAGAGAGAGAGAGAGAGAGAGAGAGAGAGAATGTATGTTTATGCACAGGTGTACATGTGCACATATGTGGAGGCCAGAAGATAATTATTTCTGGTGTTGTTCCTCAGGTACTGCTCACGGCCTCTTATGACAGAGGATCTCTCTCTCTCTCTCTCTCTCTCTCTCTCTCTCTCTCTCTCTCTCTCTCTCTCTCTCTCTCTCTCTCTCCTCTCTCTCTCTTTCTCTCTCTCTCTTGCTGGTTGACCAGCAAGCCCCAGGGACCCATCTATCTCTGCCTTTCCAGTGGTAGAATTACATCCCTGCCTTTTGTACAGGTTACAGGTTCTTGGGTTTGAACTCAAGTCTTTTGGCTTGCAAAGCAAGTCCTTACTAAACTGACTGATCCATCTACCCAGGCCTGGATCTGAGATGTTTACTATGTTTCCTGATCAATCTTTCTTTCTGGCCACATGGTATCAATATCTTGCTTTTTCCAGCGTAGTTTCCCTCCTGCTGGGGGGGGGGGGGTCTTGCCCTTTGTCTTAGTGTTTCTCTCCGACCTCCTCTCGTCTGCCGATTTTCCCACCCCTCTGTTCACATCTCTCTCAATTCTTCCCCCCCCCCCCCCACTTTTCACCACTTTCTACCTCTTGGTTCCCTCAGCTTCTCTCGGAACAGTGACTCCTGAATTCTTATCTACACCAAAACTGGGTGGCTTTTCCCTCTCTCCTGAAGAGGGGGAGGGGGAGCCATGAAAGCCCCAAATGCCATCTTTCATCTTATTTCCTATTTCCAGCACATTTTCTATTTATAATTCTGCCTCCCTCATAGCAGATTGACACAGCACTCTGTGGTTCCCAGAATAAATGTGATTTAAGAATGGGAATGATTTCAGTTCAGTTCTCAGACTCTCTGCAGCCAGGGGTTCCTTAGAATTCTTTCTGCCAGGAATCAGTGAGCATCTCTGTGGTATCATGCCGATCTCCCAGGGTCCTGGAAATGCCTCCCATGCAAAGTTTTCTTTCTGGCAGACTTCCTTTCCTGATAATGTCTGGACCAAGTTTATATTAAAGATGGTTTTTATTCATCAAGCATACACTGACTGCTCCATTAAAGAGTCTTCTTTTGCATACCTGTGTGTGGCATGGATATATGTTTAAACACATTTGCATGTGTGTAGTGCATAGGTGAGTAAAGGTCATTCACACGTGTGTGCACATACATAGAAGCCAAAGACTGAAGCTTGTTACCTTTTTCCATCTTTCTCTTTTATATTAAGACAGAGTTTGGGTTTGCATTTGTTTGTTTGTTTGTTTTTACCTGAACTCAGAGTCCAGCAATTTGGCTAGTCTAGGTAGCTCTTGGAGTGCCCAGTCTCCACCTCTAGCACTGCTATTACGGACAGTATTTACATGGGTTCTTGGATCCAAATTCCCATTCTCATACTTGCATGCAAGCGTTTTACTCACTGATTCATTTCCCCAGCCCACATAGAAAATTCTTACCAAATATTTGTTGGGAGCCAGAATAATAGTTTAGTCAGTAAAGTCTTGACATTACAAGGAAGGGAAATCTCAGTTCAGTCACCCAAGGCCCACGTTTAAGAAGAGGAGCGGGAGGATGAGGAACAGTGAGATATGGTAGCATGTGTTTGTAATCACAGCACTGGAGAGGTAAAGTCTGGATGATCCCAGGGGCTTAGTGGCCAGCTAGCCACCTCTTTTCAGTTAGTTCTAGGCCAGTGAGAGATCCTACTTCATAAAACCAAGGCCAGTGAATCCCAAGGGGCAATACCCATTGTCCTCTGACAGGTATGCATCCCCACATGCATCTGTACACACAGACACATAAATGCACAAAATTAATATTGGTTGAATGAACAGATGAATACCAAATACTGGTATATTAAATATTAAGTCATGCACTGAGTTACTGTGCTGCTATTGGGAATTGTAGCTGATCTACAAAGTGAACCATGTATGCAAAGTCACGTTTTTAAATTAAGAACCAAGTTCACATAAGACCAAAAACTTCCTCATCAAATAATTTTACAATCTAAAGGAAGAGACAATGGTACAGAGTACCTTCCACTTGAAGAATATGTTTTCCCTGAATGATTCTATTCATCCCACAACCTCTGTGGTGAATCTTAGCATGCCTCCTTCGTAGGCATAAGACTAGGACTTAAGCATGTGAACAGCTTCTCTTTATAATATGAGCAATAAGGGGTAAAAATGGATCCAATGTCAAAGCTAATTTCAAAAGCCAAAGGAGAGCTTGAAGTCTTTACACGGTGTCTCTACAGCATGTGTGTTGACATCATTATGTCCTCTGTCCCTTGTGTGACACAAAGAATGTGATCAAACAATTACTTGTTGCACTAAAACTACTATATGAACCATCTTGTTACTGGGTGTTATGAGTATAAAATGTCCCTTTTGGGCACATGTGTTAAATGTTTGGTCCCAACACTGTTGTAGAAGGTTCTAGAAACTGTAGATGGTAGGGCTTGGTTGGAGGAAATAAAAGAAGCAATGTCTTCAAAATACATAAGCTTGCTTGTCCTTTAGTTCTCTTTGCTTCCTGTCCACCATCAGGTCAATAGCCTCCTCGTACACACACACACACACACACACACACACACACACACACACACACTGCTATGATGCTCAGCTTTGCCAGATCCAAGTCATGATGGCTTACTCTTTGAAACTATATACCTAATATTCCTGGTAATATTCTAATATCTAAGGCTCAATGTCAACACTTTAGGGGAGGAGAAGGGGTTTCAACCTGAGTTTCTGTAATATGATGTGTTTGTAATTATGCCAACAATTATAAAATATGTTTATATTTTTAATGGAGCAGAGGCTCACAAATGCAAAAGTATTTAGGACCCACAAAAACCATAATGTGGCCCTGGTCACGTAACCTCTACCCATTCCCTAGAGTCATTGTTTCCAAGCCTTTCCATGAAATGGTTGAGATGGATTATGCACCAAAAGTCTGTTTCCTCTTTCTGCTGCAGAGTAAACAGTAAGGCATTAGAATCTGAATCAGCTGCAGAAAAGCAAGCCACTAGGGTTCATCTAGGAAGGCTGTCTGATATACGCACAGGAGCCCGTGCCTCTGGTCTTCAAGGACAGCAGATTCAGGATCAGACACAAGCGACAGGGGAGAAGTAAGGGGAGGCCAGGCCCCTGAGGAAGATGGCTTGTTCTGAGGTGAAGCAGGCTCAGGTGGTTGCAGAGGCAGGCACCGGGAGTATCTCTTCTGCATTTGGGGCAACCGTAAAAAGAGAATGTTTGCAGAAACTGCCTTGTTCAGTAGCATCCTCTCCATGGTAATGGGAGTTGTTCCTTTGATTGCTCCCTGATGTGTGGCTTTAATTGTATCTTTGCTTTTATGTAGAGAATAGAATCGTGTTCCCGGGAGGGTGGCTGGGAAAACCCACTGCCGGTGCAGAACACAAATCGAGGCCTGCAGAAGTCACTCTGAGTGGGCGCACTGAGAGATGAGCAGAGACAGCAGTCTCCAGAGGTCACTGTCCCTCTTGGACCTAAAAAGGGGGAAGAGGAGTGGCATTGTTACTAGATGAGGAAACTGCTTTGGGTGGAGTGCGGGTGTGTGCTGATTCCCCGAAAGGTCCCCCTCCCCCACTTTAGAGCCTTTCCAGTTCTGAGGCGTCTACTACCACTGTTGATATAAGAACCTGATTCTTTTATCCGTATTAGTCGACATTTCTACACAATTAAGACCCTTTGTAACCTGCCCTTTTCGGTGAATTTCCAGCTTGTAAGCCTTGGAGGGGGAGGCACTGTAGTAGAATCCAGGTGTTTTCCACTTCAGGGAGCATCAGACAGGAGCTCCAGCAATGGGCACTCAGGCGACTCTCGGGAGTAGGAATTGTCCCATCCTGTCCGGTCTATGCTTTGCCTTTGAAGCTGAAAGCCACAATTGGTTCTAAGGTGGGTGTGTGAGAGGGTTTTTATTAAATCTCTATAACGTTTTGTCTTTTCCAGAATTCCACAACAAACCGGTATCACTTTCATCATCAGAAAAACTATTTTAAATGTTTTTTTTCTGTGGCTGCATCTGAATCGGCTGCAAAAGAGCAAGGCACCCATTTCTCACATTCCCCATGTGAGAAAGGGAACAATCACCATGGAAGACCATGTGTATGTTGCCCTGGGACAGGTTACAAAATAAACACCTGGGCTATTCTCAAAGAGTATTGATTCGTCTTGTTTGTGAGCATCACCTCCCATTTCAGGAGTCACTGAGAACAGATTAGTGTTCAAGTCTTCCCAAATTATCTAAAGGGGCTATGATACCTTTTCTGTTCTGTTTATACAGAGGCATTCATTAGGCACAGGGGATCCAGTACATAGAGAACAAAATGCATTTAAGGGTCCACAAAAATGTGCTTATACATAATATGTATTTGTCATTATGCTAACACAGTAGTAAAAGATGTGTTTTGTATTCCTAGTGAAAGGGAGACCTATGTGGGCAAAAGTGCCTGGAACCCACAAAAACCATAACGTGGCAGGGTCACATAGCTTGTTTGTAGCTTCAGAGATTGCAAGCTCTTCTGTAAATTCATTCAGGTGGATTGCACAGCCACATACCTTCCATCTCTCTCCTCACCTCCCTCATCACTCGGCACACTGACATCTAAATGGGACAGTGTTACATTCAGACCTCCACAGAACAAGGAGGTAGATGGGACTGTATTTAGAACAGTCAGAAGGAACTACTGTTTTAATTACCCCTACAAATAACCATTACCACATCAGACAGGTAGGAAGCAGTAACTTCAGATAGTAGCTCGACATGTACCCCTATTCCTAGGGATAATTTCCTCATTCCATAGTAGACGCTTTATGAAATGTGTGTCCCCTTTCAAAATTCCAGTCCCTCTTTTCAAATTAGAGTTATAAATAAGTAAATACAATTTGCAAACCATTTGATTACATCCCTGTACTTTCCCAAGATTCCCTAAGGAGGCACTTATACCAATTTTACTTCATTAAATATTTAAATAAAAACTCACTGAAATGAATCATGGGACAAAGAGGCGTTTATTAAGCACGTGCTTGGGCACAGCACGGCACTAGCCTTAAGATTCAGGGGGAAGTGGAACATTTGCTCCCCCAAGACCAGCAGGAGAATAGTGTGACAAAGAGTCCTAGAGTCTTGTAGCAATATTGGCTACAAGAAAGGAAGAGGATCCAGAAACCATCCATTTTAATGAGAATTCTTTATTCAGCAGCAACAAATAGACAGAACTTCACCTAGAACCGGAACCAAGCATCTGAACAGCAAAATTCACATCACAGGGTCTGGGATCTGCTCGATTCTGAGCCACCAAAGAAATATCTCTGAGTTCAGATCCTCTCAAAAAATTTCTGGTACAAAGGAGAATTTAAATTCACTTTGCTTAGGAAACCCATAATTTTCACAGCCAAACATTTGCTGAGTGTGGAACTATGCCAAAAGAATGTGGAAACACAGAAAATAGTAGGCTTCAATAGACCACCACACTGAAGGGCACCCACACTGAGTGGAAAGGGGAGTGATCCCAACAGTCAGATCTGAATTAGGTGTCAAGAGGAGAGAGAATTTTCCTGTGGCAGGGAGAATCCAGAAAAAGGCATATGGTACTCTAAAGAAAGTTCAGCTGGACTGGAGAGATGGCTTGGTGGTTAAGAGTACTGGCTGCTCTTCCACAGGCTCCAGGTTCAGTTCCCAGCACCCACTTAGCATGGGGACAGGGTTTACAATCACCTGTAACTCCAGAGGACCCAATGATCCAACCCCTTTTTCTAGCTTTTTGGGGCACCAAGTATGCATTTAGTAAACAGACATACATTCAAACAAAACATTTATACATGTACAAATAAAGTAAACATGTCTAAATCTTTTGAAAGGAAAGTTTAGCTAAGAAAATGTTTACCGAGCACTAGCAGAGTTTACCAGTCACAGTGGTAAACCCAAGGCACGCAATAAGTAAAACCAGAAAACTACAGCCCCTGAGGAAACAGTGCTTCTGGAGGCCCATAAAAAATAGCATGTCAAGCTAGGTGTGGCAATGTGCGCCTTTAATCCCAGCACTCAGGAGGCAGAGACAGTTCAATGGCAGCCTAGTCTATGAAGTGAGTTCCAAGACAGCTGGGGCTACACAGAGAAACTCTGTCTCCAAAACCAAACCAAAAAAAAAAAAAAAAAAACAAAGAAAACTGCATATCACTGGAGTGGAGACCCTTACCTGTAAACCCAATACCCCAGAGACTGAGGCTGGAGAATCATTAGTGTGAAGCCAGCCCAGTCTGCATGGCAAAGGCCATCTAAATGTAAATCAATTCATAGGCAAAGGTAGGTTAATGGTGGGCAGAAGTAGAGGCACTAGGTTGAAGCAGATGCTGAACATCCAAGGCAGGAGACTCAGCAGGTTCAGAGCTGGAGAACAAACACCTATAATCACTTCCCATAGGCCAAACCCACCAGAGTCCAGAGGATGCAAGACAGAGACTGCTCAAGAGTGGGCATAAAGGGACAGAGAAGCCCAGCCCAAAGCACAATGTGGCAATCCTACTATGTATGGGCTTTAAGAGAATGCAAAGATTTACTGGCATGAAAAGGAAAACGGAAGTCATCATGGGCAGAGGTAGCTTTTGCAAATATAGGAGACGACTTTTTATATATATAAAGAGAGGGGGAAGCATGTGCAGAACACATTTCCTTAAGTAGAATCAGGCTATAGCATCAAGACGTGTGGAGGAAGGGGTATAAACCATGGTTTCTCCATATTGATACAGCTGATAAGTCTTTGTCTGGAGGGCTATCAGCATCGCGGGTGTCTGCTAACCATTTGCTAACAGCAACTCACAGCTAGCTGTGATAACCAGAAATGTGATTATACATCACCCTAAGGGACGCCAAACTGAGAACCACTAAGAAAGGAAAAGGATGTTCAGAAAACTGTTGCACTTGATGCGAAATGTGTGTGATGAGAAGCTAAAGGTTTAGATCAGCGTGGAGCAGAGGGACCAGCAGGAAAAGGACAATGGTCCAGACCTGATCACGAACAGGGAAAGATTCAGGTTGACTTTTTAGAGTGGCACGGGACAACAGGATGGGTACATCTCCACTGGCACACTGGAATTGTCTGGAGGCTAGCCCGAAGAAAGAGCACGCATCTTCTGTGGACTAGGGAATCTGGGGCACTGGACACAGGACTGAAATTTGAAGAGGGAAGTGGGACCAGGTGAAGATTTGAATAAGCTGGAAAAACGCCTCTCCACATGGAGGAAGGTAATCATTCTTGCAGAGGGAAGGTAGAGAATACTGAAGAAGGTGTTTCACTTTATTCTTTCTTTTCATTTCCTGGGGTGGGGGAGGGAGTGTTGAGCATATTTAGAAGATGAATAATGTAAGATAGGAATAGAAAGTCTGGGGGCAGGAAAGCAGGCAGTTTTCTGAGGGAGGGTAGTGGCTGAAGTCCAGCGCCTGCCCCACTTGCTAAGCCATATGCTGAGGGGTGGTGTTTGCCTTGGGACTGACTACCTTGTCTTGTGCAAGTAAGGTTCCATATAGGACAGGTCAGTTCTTCAGAGAGTCAAGTCAACTGCAGAAAACCCACAAAGAGTCACTTCCATAGCCTGCACCCCACTGTGATAGTTAGCAATACATACTTGCATGCACACGTACACACAACACACACATACACACACACACACACACACACACACACACACACGTTTCAGGTTCTTAAGCAGATTCTGATTAGGTGGCTATTTTCATCTATGAAGATCATTCTCCTTTTCCTAAGTAAGTCTAGAAGGATCTCAAGAAAAGGCTACCCAAGGAGATGTGTGTGTGTGTGGGGGGGGGGGTTATGATCCAGGACTGTTTATGGTAACTGTGTTTGTTGAGGGTCTTGGAGAAAGACGGTGGATCTCTTCTTGTCAGCCCACCAAGAGGCATGCTATGACGGGCAGAATTCTAAGGTCCTGCCACAATCCCACATGCTGTATGGTACACACTCACTATCATCCAATCCATTTGAGTGTGGTGGCATCCATGAACTCAATGGAACATCACTCCAGTGATAAGTTCATGTACCAAAAGAAGGATCATCCCAGCTGGTCTGACTTAGTCATGTGAGTCTTTCTGAAAGGCAAGAAGAGAGAGAAGATGCCTCTGCCAGACTGGAAAACAACAACCAGACTGTGACTTGTGTGAGAAGAACATATCTCTATGATCTGAAGGTGGCTTTTGGGAAGAAGAGGGATCTCTCATCAATAGCTGGCAAGAAAACTGGTCTAAAGCCACAAGAAATGGAATTCCACCAATAGTCATTGAACAGGAAGAGGACCTAGAGCCTCAAATTCAGACCACAGACACCTGAGTCTTGGATGACAGCCTATAACGACTCTTAAGATCAGTAGCCTTTCTCTAGACTCCTGCACCTTAGGAACTGAGCTAATGAATCTGTGTTTTTTTTTTAAACTTAAGCTTGCAGAACACGGATGTGCTTAACTGGAGTTAGTACACACAGGTTGCATCGACTCCAAGGAGATGGGCAGATGTACCCACAAACAAATTTCAGCGGGCTAGACCTGAGCCAAGGCCCTAACTATGATCGAGCCATCAGCAGCTCCACCTCAGCCTCACTGTGAGACTAACACAATCCCTTTCCCATTTTCCTATAAAATAGTACATGTAGGATCAGAAGAGAGTGAGCTTCGGTTGGCCATGCAGGTGGGAGCGGGGGGACATTTCTGAGCTCATAGCATGGGTGAATGGTAGTTATGATATAGCCATTGTGGTGGTAGCACAGAGACCGGTGATCGATCATTCTGGGACAGGTAAACATTAGTTCTTAAGTCCAATTGGATAAAGACTGGACTCCCATTTTCCAGGATTTCCTCTCATTAGGAAGGAAGGAAGAAGAGAATAGTAGTAGACGGGAAAGAGAGAGGGAGCTTCTCACTAAGATTCTGAATTCTAATAGTGCTTGTTTTACATTCAGTCTTATTCTAGGGCCCCACATACAACATGAATAAAACAAGCTAAAAGGTCCCCATATTCCTGTAGGAGAATATAGAATTTAATAAATCTTTGAAAATGTGTAACATTTGGTGTGAGTAGAGGAGAACTTGAAAGGGATAATGTATTTCCCTTTAAATGGAGGGATCAGAGATACCCCCTTCTGATACAAGCTTGAGGAACTGAGGTGTTGTTAGCTGTGTGAAGAGAATCTGCAATCCCAGCAGAGGAAATGCAAGTGTATTTCTGAGGCAGGGGTGAGTCTGGCCTTCCTGAGAACCAGCATGGCCAGGGAGGGATGTGAACAGAGAACAGGGTGGGTTTGGGATTCTAAAGGGTTGCAGACTCCTCTGACTTTTACTCTGAATAAAGTAGACGACACTTCAGGGCCTATGGAGAAGAGTGAAATTATCAGCCTTCAATGCCCAAAGGATGGTGTAGAAGCCACAGAAAAGCAAGTGGGGGTCGGGGGGTCGGGGAGAGTTGGACTAGGAAGCCATTGCGGTGTATAGATGAGCGCGGCTAGCTCAGACAAGGGTATTGGAGGCTGCGTGTTCAGGTGGTGGGTGACTTTTGCAAACAGATCGAAGAGAATTTTCTCAGAATGGATATAAGCGCTGAGAGAATGGCATTCAGAAGTAAAACCATGGCCTCGAGCTTGAACCGCTAGAAGGGCTATGCTTACCATTGCTGATGTAGAAAAGACCGAAGGAGCTCGCTTGCAAGGGAAGGGGGCACATGAGGTTTAGAGTCTCAGGAACATAGCTGGAGCTCTGGTAAGGCGTTTAAGGGGGGGGGGGGCTCAGGATGGAGAACTAAATTTGGGAGGGGTAGTGGGTAAAAAAGAGTGTGTACAGGGAGAAAAATCTAAGGACCAGCCTCAGATTAAGGCAAAAGGATGAAGCTGAGAAGCAGCCACCAGTGGGAACGGAGATTGTGAGCTGGAGACATCGTGAAGGCCCAAGAGAGAGAATCCCGAGTGTGAGAAAATGATTGACAGGGGAAGCTGGGGCTCAGAAATGGTCTCAATTTAGGTCTGGAATCAGGAGACCCAGTAGGTGAGGTTTTGATGCGGTTTTGGTGCAGCATAGTGATGGAACCAAAATTCAAGTAAATACCAAAGAGACTAAGAGAGAGAAGCCTAGAAGAACTGGAGGGAGACGGAGAGGGAGAAATCAGACCATGTTTGCAGACTGATAAGGATGATCTAGCAGAAGAAGGGAAATAAAATGGTGATGAAAAGGGAGCAGTCACCTCTCGGGTCCACAAGAAAGCAGAGGGTAGGAGTGGAGCCCGCTGGGTTCACCTGCTTTAAAAGATTTAATACCTGACACATCAGAAGTCCGTGTGAATTCTGAAATATTATGGAGACCCATGAACTCACCACCCACTCCCAGGCTAGACCATGAACTCACCACCCACTCCCAGGCTAGACCAGCAATTGCATTTCCTGTCCTATACCCACCCCTCAGAGGAAAACAACAGCCTTGTAGTGTGTCATCTCCTCATGTATATTGATTAACCGAGCTGCCTCTCAACCTCACCTCCTAGAGAGACATCAGACTGCTCCCGACAGCGTTGTGAGATTCCTGTCTTATATTTCATCTGGCATACTAAAATTCAGTTTTTATCTATTCCATCACCAGGTGGCTATGCCCTGTCTGATAAGCCTTTCTGCATGAAAATTGTCATTCACTCCTGTCCGTGTTACTCATGCTGAAGAAAGAGACCAGCACATCCTCACAGATGCACATGCACCACAGACCTCAGTGGCCACAGCCCAGGAGACATCAAATAGACTTCTCCAACTCCTTTTGGCTTTTTCTCCTGGAAAACACACTTGCCAGTCCAGCCCCCCAAATTCCTCCCAGGCTGCTAGTCAGGGACCTATCCAAACAACCGAATGCCAACTCCACGAAGGCCTTGGGAAAGCAATAGATAGCCAGTGATTAATGCCTTTCATCCCTAGATCTCACCTGCGGGTGAGTGGCTCCCCAGATCATCCAGGTGTGCAAGCACCTGCAGGATTTTGACAAAACAGTAGGGCAAGCCCTTTGCAAATGGATAGCAGTGGGCTGTGAGAAGCCTTCTGCATACATAAACCAAAATCCCTGCTTGCTCACCCAGGCATGAAATTGCTTTAAGGAGAGACAACGGCAGGTGCTTTCATCTCACAACTACAGAAACCTTTGAAAGCCCTGGTTGAAGGAACTCATTGATTCCAGCCAATGCACACTACTGCATAAACGGGCTGGAAGACTGGATGGTTGTGACCAGATCTTTAGGAACGGATGTGACATGACAAAGGGGTGGCAGGCCACAGTGGGTCTTTGCTTGCCTCTAAAATAATAATCATCTTTAAATCAGAAGACCCGGGAGTTGGGTTTGGGGCTACTGCCAGGGATCTAACCATATACAAGTTACCCCCAAGCTTTGAACCTGATGCTATTCCACACAGTGAAGATACTTCATTGCCTTGTGTGCATAAAAACACCCATCACATATGACCACACTCTGCAAGGACAATACATATACCGTCTTGCTTTGTGTCCCCAAGCATTCTGGGTTCTGCTCTTATACACCCTAGCACCAGCCCCTTCCTAATAGGATAGAGGTTAGGAGGGAAGAATCTGGAGCTTGCCTGGACCTATCTCTAGCTGATGCTCATCTTGGGTAAGTTGCTTAATGCCCAAATTGTTTCATCTGAGAATGTGGAAGTAAAAGTGGTCGAAAGAATGAACTGAACTGCAGTCACACTTTGCTCTGCCATGAACAAGAGTGCTGCACTGTTTGCTGAGCTCCGCAAGGGGTCCCTCACCTGGCACTTTCTGTTCTCAGAGCACTCAAGCCTAGAGCCCAGTGCTTCACATCTGCCCAGAGTTCTTAATGCCCATCCCACCCTCTCTCCACCCCCCTACTCCCCTCCTCAAGCCTTTAGCATCCTCCCTCCCGCAAAGTCGGAGTGCCGGGGAGTCTATGACGTCACATAGCCTTCCCGCTCCCTGGTGGGCAGGCAGAGGGTTGCCCAGCAAGGAGGCTCCGTGCTAATAAAGCCCCGGAGCGGTGCTTGCGTCCCTCTTGGTCCCGCCCTTCCTGAATAAGTCCTGCTGCTCACCCCACATCTCCCGCCTGAGACCAGGCGCTAGGAGTCACCTGAAGCCGGACAGCCCCGCTTTGGGAGCCAACCTGAGGTAGCAACCCCAGAGGAGGAGTGGAAAGGGGGTGGGGGGAAGCTCTGGCCATTCCACCACTGTTCTGGACCCCTACCTGGGCTCCCAACCCTTCCTTGCCCACAGAACAAAGACGGGAGGATTGCTTTCTGGCCAAATTGTGTGGTTTTTTATTTTACCCAGAACTATTATTCTTTGAATACTGTGTACTGTGGCTTGGAAACACAATGGAATCTGGTGACCCCCACTGCTTTTCCATTTGTAACATGGGTATAAGAACACATTTGGAGAGGCAGTTGTGGGGAGTAAGAGGGGTGACTGACACAGTATAACCAGGTACTGCTCATTCATTTTTTAATCAATATTTACTGAACTCTGAGTTCCAGGCATTAAGTCGGCACTAGAATTATAGTGGGCCAAAAACTGACCAAGCCTGCCCTGGGGTTTACTGTGTATGGAGAAGAAATACGTTAAAGAAACACACAAATCATGTCAACTTTGAGCTAAGTGTCACTGAAAGGGTGTGGAGGAAACTGGCTTGAAGAGGGAAGAATTAAGCTGAGTTCTAAGTAAAAAAAAAAAAAAAATTAGCCTGTGTAAAGTAGGAAGCAAATTCCAAGCCAGAGTAACTGTATGTTCCAAGCCCACTACTCCCTATTTCAAATAAGAGTAAGGATGTACAGTGGCTTGGTCCAATTCTTGGTCCAAGAATTGTTCATAGAAAACAACTCTGAGCTTCCAGCATATGGAGCCTTTCATTCCTGAAACTGGACAACTTTTATAACTGAACCCTGAGACCACACCAATAAAACCAAATGAAATTCCAGAAACAAGCCCACAGGTGATAGTTGATAAACCTTTATTCTTTAACACCTAGCAAGATGTGTTGGCTCAGTGTTCTTCCCTGGGAGATGTGAAGCTTTCACTTAATCAGGCATTTACTGGGTTATAAGAATTGGAATGCATAACTGAAGAAACCCTGCCCAAACCAAGAGCTTTAAGAATAGAAAAGTCCTTTGCAAAATGTTGGGCTAGTGGAATAATATGGAATCGGCCATTCCCCTACTTTAAGAAATGAATAAATTGATCATGTTGCTCAAAGGCTGCGAAGTTGAGTCTGGATGACAGAGAATCTAAGATTCCAAAGCTCTGTGACTCAAGAGTTCATGGAACTCCTGAGGGTAAGTGACAGTCCAGGAGACTTTGCTCTGAACTTCTCCTCCTGTGTTGGACATTATTACAAGGTAACACCACCCTCCACCTTATCATCCAGGTTTCAAAACTGGGAGTTACTCTAGATCCTTCTCTCTCTTACCAAGTCCTGTATATCGAGTCTCCTAATGTCTGTTTCCTGTCCCTTCCTACTTTCTAGAGACTTGAAGCTCTTGTGCCCTAAGAACTTCCAGGCTCTCCTATCCGGGCTCCCTCCCCACAGCCCCATTCCACTCTCTTTTACTCACTCATGAAGCTATTGGCCAGCATTATTTCACGGTCTGACAAAGAGAAATGACATCATCTAATTTTAACAAAGAGGGTTCATCATAAAAAAAAAAAAAATAGCAACAGTGAGCTTGAAGTAATAGAGGAAAGAGACAGGGAAGAATTGCGGTATGCAGGGATCACAAATATAAGGAGCAGCCTTGAACCAGACTACTTCAGGAAAAGACCAATCCAGAGATTTCTGCAGAGGGTTGTGGCCACAGTTCCCTGGAGGTCAGAGAAACTAGGAGCCGGTGACTCACGGACAGCCCTCTGTTACAGAGCTTCCCAGGAAGGTGCTAGAGCATGTGTTAGCCAGATTTCCATCACTATAACGGAGTGCTTGAGTCGATTCACTTTTAAGGAAACGAGACTTATTTTGGATCACGGTTCTGATGGTTCCAATCCATGATCAAGTAGCCCCATTAATTTTGCCCTCTGGCGAAAGCACCACGTCATAAAGTCAGAATGAAGAATTGTGGCAGATCAAGCCGCTCATTCCCTGAGTCAGGAAGCAATGAGAAAAAGAAGAATGTGAGATTCTATTATCTGCTGGGGGTTCCCAATATAGGAAGAATCTCCCCTTAGATCTCACCTCTCAAAAGTTCAGGCTCCTTTTAGTAGCAGCCCCCCCCCCACCGAGACCAATTCTTTAACACACAGACTTCCAGAGTTATTTACTAAACCATGGGTACCACAGACATGCACTGCAATAGGGACCAGATGCTAGAGACACTGTGCTATAGGATCTGGAGCTGGAGCCGCTGGAGATGCTCAGGTTGTTTCTGAGTCCAGAAAAAACACATCTTCAAGAAACAATGACTGCCCTTCCCATGTCCCTCCAGTACTCTGTACAGGCAAAGCTTAACGTGATGACAGCTGGCAAAGGGAAAACATTTAAAGGACCTATTTCCATTTTTGCTGAGGCAGTGAAGAATGGCTTTGGAGTTGAAAGGCCATGATTTGATGGTCAGTGTATCAGCAAAATCTGACTGTGTGACCCCAGCCCATAAATCATCTTGAGGTTCTCTATTGTCTTTGAGGCACAAAGCCTCAGAAAGGCCTTTATATTCAGACCTTGAGCTGCTAACAGATCCAGCTTTAGACCCAACTAGTCCCCATTCATCCACCATGATCACAGTGAGTAAAGTCACCAGTTTCTAACACCTCCTGAGCTGTCTTCCTGGCCTCCTAAATTTCCCCTTCTCTCAAGAGTAAACCTGTTTACTAAATAATTGTTCTCTGCTGTTCTGGTGGAACAGAGCAATAAACATTCCAGGCCTCCCTAAATCTCAGCTCAAGTATCACCACCAGTCTTTGCAAACTATCTTCTAACCTATCCCCACTCCCTTGCTCTACCTAGTACAAGCTTCTTGACATTTACCATACTCTTATTTTTTTTTTCTTCTCTTGTATATTACATTCTGGCTGTGGTTTCTTCTCCCTCCCTCCTCCTACATCCTCTCTCCCCCAGATATGCCCTCCTCTGCCTCCCTTCAGAAAGAGCAGGCCTCTAAAGGACATCAACCAAAAAGCATAACAAGTGATAACAAGACCAGACACACATCATCACATCAAGGCTGGATGAGGCAACCCAGTATAGGAGGAAGAGGGTCCCACAAGCAGGCAAAGAGCCTGTTCCCACTACTGGGAGTCCCACAAGAACACCAAGCTCATCCATAACATACATGAAGAGGAGTAGGTCAGACCTCTACACGTTCCCTGATCTCTGCAAGTCCCCTTGAGTCCCTGACCCCTCTTGTTCCTCCATCCTTCCTCCTCTTCCGGTGCAGAAACCCAAGGTCCCCCTAATATTTGGCTGAGAGGAACTCTGCATCTGCTCCCATAAGTTGCTAAATATTATGCTCTATTGTAATCACTGATCTTCCTTTCCATTCCTTCATGAGTTTGGTGTGTGTGACCTTCTTATTTCTGTATTCCAGTGTTTAGTCTAGTTCCAAGAAAACACACAAGGTTGGGTTGGGTTGACGGATTTCCCAGCATCCAATGATGAAAGCTATGCCCAGGTCTAGAATTGTATTCTAGCAGGAAGAGAGTTCCTTCACGAGAGCGTCTGCCATTTGAAGTGTTAGGCTACACCTTGCTATGAAAGGCAGTAGTTGTGCGTGCATGTGTGTGTGTGTGTGTGTGTGTGTGTGTGTGTGTATGTGTGTGTATGTGTGTGCATGTGTGTGCATGTGTGTGCATGTGTGTGCATGTGTGTGCATGTGCGTGTGTGAGTGTTATGTTAGAAAAAAGTGCAATGTTATAAATATGGAGAATGGTAATGAAAACAGGAGAGAAACATAGTCCTGATCTTGTGCTATATACAATTGTACATTCACCTGAGAGATTTTGTTCCTATACTTCAAGTCTCTGAATCAAAGTTGCTACAATTATACCAGAAGTAGAGGGAACACTTGAAGGGTGAATGGTGTGAAGTGTTTTTATAGTTCACTCATAAAAAAATAAAGAACACTTCCTTCATATACTTAGATAAAAATACTCCGATCATATAGAAAGGGCAAGGCTAAGGTCACCACAAATAGATATACCAGATCCCAAATTTGGGAAATCACATTGGACAACTTCAGGAAGCACATGGCAGTCTATGGACAAGCTTTATACACCTGGTATTTGGGAGCCATGATGTGAACTCGAAGGAACTTTTTGAAATATGTGTGACAAACGCTAGGACAGACTGTAAAAAGTACCTGACCACCTGTTAACTAATGTGGAACTTATGGCTTCTAGCAGCTGGTACTAGCAAGATTGATATGCAAGCTTGGGAACTTGAGAGAATAAAGGAACTACTCAAAAAATAAAAAAGATGTCAAGTGAGCCTGCTCTTAACAATATTCCTGTTGCATCCAAATAATGCATCAGCTTGATCATGGATTTGGCCCAGGATAAAAGATCCAGGCTTCAATAATATAAAGCTGAAGAGATAAACAAATCTAATATAGATAAGACAAACTGTGGAACATTTAAAACATCCTTTGAGGCAGCATCTCACTGTGTAGTCTTTACTGGTCTCAAGCTCCTGGGCAACCCTCTTCTCTTTGCCTCCCTCGTGATGGGATTACAGACCCGTTTCACCACACCCAGCTTTAATTTGTGGAGATCTTGAAAGTCACGTGGAGTATCACTTTGATCATAAATAAAATGGAGATCCGCTGAAGGTTTTTGAAGGTATGCTAGGTGATTTAGAACATTGATCTAACAACTAAGCACATGCCTTGGTTTCCTGGCATTGGAATTCTTGGTGTTAGAATTCACCTGCCTATTGGTTCTTGTAAGGACCTAGTAAAACAATGGCTGCATTGTGCCTGCCCTATTCTGAACATCTCTCATGTGCAGCAACTATTAGAATGTGCTTAAAAAGACAATAACACACACACGCACACATCTCTGGGTGTAACATTAGGACTTACTTTGTTCTACTCAAGGTGTTAAGAGTGAGCTTTACGTGATGCAAATGAGATTATCCATGATACCTTTGTTATTTGTGAGAACAGGAAAACATATTTACTTAAATTTGGAGCTGTCCTGGAGAAAACTCCTTGACGTTCAATTGCCACCACCTAGGAGAGATAGTAAGGTACAGTGTGGTCGGCAGTGAACTCTTGACTCAGTGATGTCTGGATTCAGCACACCACCGCCTGTTACCCTTGTGTGCATCATTTCTCCACTTTATACATCAGTCCCAAAGACACTGAACTATATCAGAATTTAAACTGATTTATTGTTGTTTGAAAAGATGCTTGTTTTTATCCTCCTAATTGAGGAGGTGAGATATGCTGGATTGAAATAGGAGCTTAAAGAAAAAGATGAACCCCAAATGACTATAATGTATTGAGAGGGTAAGAGAAGTCTGTTAAGAATGTTTCCATAGGCTAAGAGAATGCTACCGTGGGTAACTGATATGTGGAGAATTTATAATTACTTGGGAATTGTCAGCATAGAGTTCATGTTAGTCACAAAAGTGTTGTCTTTCTCCCAGCTTGTATATGGGAAACTCTAGGGGTTCAAGTCCCAAGTGAAAACAAAATATTTTTAAAAAGTTAATTGTTTTTAGTGTGTGGGTATGTGTGTCGTGTTGCATATGTGTATGAGTGTGTTACGTGTGTGTTTGTGTGTGCACCAGTTCTCATATCATGCTGTGAGTGAGAAGGAAGGTCAGAAGGCAGCTTTGTGAAGTCAGTTTTCTCCTTCCATCTTTATATGGGTTCTGAGGCTCAAACTTGGGTTGAAGGCTTGGGTGTCATGTCAATAGCATCATTTAGGTTGAAGGAAATTGATCCCAGAAAGTAATGTTGGCCAGACGAAAAAGAGAATACACAGGAGAAAAAAAATAGCTTCATAGTGATGGTCTAAGAAGTGATGATGTCATCTATCAACAGTGATAAAAATATTTGTAAAAATAAAAGAAATAATAACAATAGCTCAAGGGATAGGAAAAGAATATTGACTTAAATTATCATAACACTTTTAGAAGTGTTCTAGAAGTAAAATTAGGGAGAGACTTAACAATTCGGGATGCATATTGTAATCCTTAGGGCGACTTGTAGAGGAATAAATAATGCATAACCCAAAATCTAATAAATGAGAAAAAATTAAATAACTAAAAATATTTAATTTCAAAAATCAAAAATAGATTAAATGACTATAAAAGAAAACAATATATTTAAAATATAGATATAATTATATTTTTTAAATAAGTGATGAAGTTGAGAAATCTTCAGTATTTTTTCAAAGTTTATACTTTGAATAAAAAGTTCTGGAATATAATGCATTGTGAAAAAATTAAAGCTGGCAAGCCAAGTTGACTTTAAGACAAGTATTAAAACTATACATAACATTATTTATACAGCACATATAACTACATATAAAAAACTATATATAATGATGAGCTTACTCAATAGAAGATTTTGAAATATAAACATTGTATGTGTGTGTTAATTATATTTACAGCTTGAAAATTGAACTATTAAAAATGGGCATAACTAAAATAACAGACAAAAATTATATAGATACTTTTCTTCCCCACATTTCCCCTTTTTTAATTCTTTTTTTTTTCTTGAGATGCAATTTTGCTATATAATCCAAACCTGCTGTCTTCCTGCCTTTCTTTCCCAAGTGCTGGAGTCACAGATGTGTTCCGCTCTGCCGAGTTCAGATGGAGATCTTACATCGTCCTTGGTTATTCATAGAGTAGCAAACAGAAAAGAAAATCTGATATCAAAGATCTGAACTGCATCATTAACTCTCTGACTCTGGGCAACAGCAGGTTCAACTTTCTTTTCAAGTACACGTGGAGTATCTACCAGAGCAATCTAAAGGAGAAACATGGATGGGACAGGGTAGACCTTTGGAAAATGTATCTTTAAAGTCATGGAAGAGACACATGAGCAGCATAAACTACGCACTCTTAGGAACTAAGCACAATGCGGACAATTTTGCATAAACATTTCCAATGGAACAAAGTGTTTCTTGAGGGAGCAATCAATTTTTTAAAGTGCAATAGAGAACCGTGGAAGAAAATGTGTCACTGGAAGAACCATTAGATTTAGAAACAAGAAAGACTGCTCACTTACATCTGTGAAATTTCTGGCAAGGCAGTCAGTCATCTGATAGAAGATTTTCTAGAAGCTAAGGAGACGCTCTGCAGAGAGAGGGCAAACTGGGGGCAGCCTGAGAAGTCTGCCAGGGGAAAAATGAGATCATTTGAGATGTAGTGAGATCAGAAAACAATTTTTAAAAAGGAGTGCAGATTGTGACTTACTTAATGGAAGCTGTTCAATGGAGGTGACTTGAGTAGCATTTTTCAGAGACTGCAAAGCCATAAATGTCATAGTCTTGTTCACTGGGCCTTGGGTGGGATGAGAACTGAATGTCTGAATGCTGGAGGAGGGAGCAGGAGACCTGGAGACACACTGAGGATGGCAAAAGGCTGAGGGTGTAAGTTTACTCTGACACGTTGGAGGTAGGACGTGACCCTGTCTCCTGCACAGAGGACAGTCACTGAGTGGGAAGCAGGTTAAGCATGCATTATGAAACTGAGTTAGTGTTGCTGGGGAGCAGATGCTAAGCCGAAGCACTTAGTAGGTCAGCTACTTACTAGGTGTGATGTAAAGTGGGGGTTCATTGCAATGGGTGTGTTACTATAAAGCTTATGTTTCATGAAATGAACATAGAGCAAAGCTTCAAGCATAACCTGGGTCAAATGTGACTACCAATTCTGTGAAGCCTAACTCGACACCAGCCTAAGAGTCAGCATATCCCACTTAATATGGTAGCTAAGCGTGTACCACGAGGGCCTCTCTACAGTGGCACAATCTTACAATCACGTGAGCGTCTCAATTTTTGTTTTTGATGTTCCAATAAGTCTAACAGGTGATCAGAAACATTAAAAAATCCCATCAAAACTCAGTCTATTCAAACTAGTTAGAAGTTGTACTGCCTCACGCCGTGTGTGTGTGTGTGTGTGTGTGTGTGTGTGTGTGTGTGTGTGTGTGTGTGTGTCCGTCACTCGCGTTGTTCATATCTGCTCCTCTTTGCTCCCACTTTGTTCAGACGGTACCACACATCTGTTGGTCAATGTGATCTCCTGGAAACTATTTCTTTGTGATCAAAAATTTGTCCACATTGTTAATTTGTCTCCTCATTTCTTCCTGGCTTCTGATTAATGTATTAGTCATCATTAAATTAGCAGCTAATTGCCTCCTTAAAAACCAACATTTTTATAGTTTGCTTTGTAATGAATGTTATTGTTAACACTATATAAAAGCTCAGCTTTTATCAGAAATTGATTTCAACAATTACCAGGGAGGTGTTTTTTTCTTGTTTTTGTTTTTTCATGTAGCATCCTAAAACACTGAGGCAGTTTGAATGGAATTGGCCCCCATAATCTCTTCAGGAGTGGCACTTAGGACATGCGACTTTGTTGGGGTGGGTATGGCCTTGTTGGAGGAAATGTTTCACTGTGGGTGTGGGCTTTGAGGTTTCCTATGCTCAGGACACTGTTCAGTGTCTCAGTCGACTTCCTGTGGACTGTAAGCTGTAGGACTCTCAGCTACTCCAGCACCATATCTACCTGCATGCCACCATGCTCCTCATCATGTTGATAATAGACTGAACGTCTGAAACTGTGAGGGAACCACCTCAATTAAATGTTTTCCTTGTAAGAGCTGTTGTGGTCATGGTGTCCCTTCACAGCAATAGAAATGCTCAGAGAGACGCACATTTTTAAGCAGAAGTTCTTGGTGCTTGACTTAGGAGAGATTTCTCTACCAACTCTTCCCCCTTTTAAATGTTATAGCACACAGAAAATATTCATAAACACACTGGGGTAAGCCATAGGGTCCTTAAGACCCACAAAGTGACTGACAGCCACAGATATCCTTTGGCCTCCACCCTTGCACTATGGAATTTGCACAAAATAAAAATGGAAGTTAAAAAGTTAAAGGTTTTCCAAGTACTGCGGGGCTGAGATGCTTTTCTACTAGTTGTTTGAGTGAGAAACCAGTTGTGTTCCCACTGGACTAACTAACCAATAACCTCAATTCTCCTTCGAAGCCCTTAACTGTGTTAGTAACTGTTTTTGTATTTTCATTGAATTTTTTATAAGTAGTTTTTATCACCCTAGTGATGAAAATTGTCAAGCCATTTTTAAAGCCAGTAAACTTTTAACACTGTACTCTAAAGATCACTGACGTGCCATCCAATCTGCAGAAAAAGCAATGAAGCTAGCAAGTTCCTTTGGGTAGATAGCTTGGTAAGGGACACTTCACACACAGTCACACACATACAGACGGAACCATGGTGCTCTGGATTTTATTATTAACATCCTTTTAAAGTGGAATTCGCATCCATGGGTGAATGGGCAGACCAGGGTGCCTATGGGGAAAACACAAGGTGTTTGCATACGTCTTGGGGTTCAGTGAGCAGTGAACGGTGTGAGAAAAATCCTGAACTCTGTCACACAGCTTTCTGTATGCTCAGACCCTCTGTTTGGATGACATCCCGAAAGTTTTCCTTGTCTTGTGATGTCTCTACTTCAAATTTTGCATCTTGTGTAGCTGGTTTTGGTACTTTTTTGGCAGGAAAGTTGACATCCTCCAGGCATGCCTTTCTGGGGATTCTAACTGGTGCATTAACCTAGCACAGTTAGATCTACAGATTCGTTATTCTATAAGGGAAGCTCATGATTCATTACATGGTGGGTGTATCACCCTGCATCTTCTAACAGTGCTGTCTCTGAGCTGTCCTCTTGGAGGGGGTGGGGGTAGCTGTGTGGTCAAAGCTGGTTTTGTGACAACACAGCCCTCATCTGCTCCTTCATTCTGAAAGTACACAGCAGAGGCTCCAAACGTAACACCACCAATAGGGTATGAAAACTGTCTTCATTAAGCCAGACATCAAGGTATTTGAAGAAGAAAAAGCACACTTCACCACTCTTCCCAAGCTTCCTCTGTCGTTAATTTTCATTTAAAAAAATATGCTATTTACAATAACATTTACTTCTGTTTTAAGTACAAATAAGCTTCTCAGCTTTTATTTCTAAAATAGCAAATGCTGGGAGACTTAAGCCGTTAACGAAAGCGGTTGGGAGGAAAATGTGGTGAGAAACATGGTTGGGGGATCAGAGAAGAGAGAACAGGAGTAGATTTGATCAAAACACATCACACATGTCTGATATTCTCAAACAATTAAAAATGCAAGAAGGAAATACACACAAGGTAAATTTTAAAAACAGAATATTGATCTTCTGGGGGCTGGCAATATGGTTCAGTCAGCAAAGGCACTTGCTGCCAAGTCTGAGGATCTGAGCTCAATCCTTGGGACCCATGTGATGGACAAATAGAACCTTTGACCTCTATAGGTGCACTGTGGCACACGTGTCCCACCCCCAGTCGATAAAAACATCTATTCACAAGAGACAGTGTGTTGTTAGGACATTTCTATTACAGCCTTGCCACCGTCTACCTGGCACAGCTTTCTTCTTTTCCTTTTCACCCTTTTAAGCAGACAAAAATTGAAAAGAAAAAAGAGTACAAATTAAGAACAGTCCTCTGTATATTCCTAAGTGAATTATATTTCAATTACTGAATGATCTGTGTATCTTTTTAAAAATGCTGAGCTAATTAATAAAATTTATAATATTTAAGAATATTTTCTTTCTGGAGCAGAAGATGAACCCAGAGCCTCTCACCTGCTAGGCAACCACCCTACTGCTGAACTAGACCCCAAGTCAAAATTATTCTTTACAGCAGGAACTAGTATAGATGAGGTGTTTAAGGAGACTGTGGTTTGGGGCTGCAGCAAATCAATTTTCAAAAAAAGTCAAGTTGAAGCTTTTAAAAATGTGAGCATTTAAGTAAGGGGGAAATTTAGTAAATACTGATTATGATAATTAAAGTGGTAGTTTTTCAATATAATTATTTATTTCAAGAACTATTATAAAATATTCTGAAGTATTTTATGATACTAAAGATAAATTTTATTGGCTTGACTGTATTATTTTCTATTTTAGTTTTTAGGAGGAAACATTTGTAATTTCTATAATGTAGTATGAGGTTTCTGACCCAGACTTTCAGGCCAAACCTCAAGGTTTAGATCCACAGACCCACAGAGACACACAGACACATTAATGTTATGCTGACCAGCCTAGGGCCCAGGCATATAACTTGCTAGCTCTTGCTCTTAGACTAACCCATGACTCTTATCCTGTTCAGCCATGAAGCTTGGTACCTTTTCTCAGAGCAGTACAGTTCTCCTCTGCTTCTTCTGCCTTCTCTGTGGCATTCTACTCTGTTTTTCCTGTTCCCAGAGTTTTCTTAGTCTGGTAGCCCCACCCACACTTCCTGTCTGCCTTTGGCCAATCAGCACTTTTTATTAAACTCATAGGCGGGACAGTTATTTACAATGTAGCATCATAAACCCACTATGCTATAAACAAAAAGTAGTTTTAAAAACCCACTAAATGTCTGAGATTAACGTCAAAAGCCAAACTAGTCAGCATTGGGCTCTGTAATCTCAGCTCTTGGGAAGCAGAAAGATCTTGAATGCCTGCCAACCTGTTAAGATTTTGTACATTTATTGGCATGGTTCATCTCATCTGGTTAACTAGTGGCAGGTTTCTATGGACGCATGTGGGAATGCAGGAACACGGCAGAAGGCAGCAGCGGAGAGCAGGAGAGTGTTAGCGGCTGTTTCTGTGTAGAAAAAGCTTTGTTGTCAGATGAGTGTGGCGATGATTAACAGACAGATTGTGGTTCTAATGGCAGAGAAGGCAAGAAGAAAGGGAAGGAAGAAGGAGAGAATAAGAATAAAGACAAGACAGAGAAAGGGAGGTGCATGCAGGAATCTTGCTTTAAAGGAAGCCTGACGTCAGAGCCTAGGAAAGCCATCGCTTGACCTCAGAGTTCAGAGGGCATGGCTCTTAGGGTCTAACACAACCCAGACCATTCGATGAGATCTTGTCTCAAAATGCAAGCTTCGGGGATGAAGCTCTGAGGCAGAGCCCCAGCCTACCCTGTGAAAGACCCTGCACTTGATTCCCCAGCACAAAAGGCCTAGAACAAGGTTGTGATTTAGTCATAAGTGAACAAATGCAAATAATTAGAAACAGATAGTGATGGTTTATGGAAGCATATAATTTGTTACAAAGAAAGAATGTGAAATTTTAAGAGCAAGCCTAAAAACGTGAAAATTTAAGAGAAAACTTAAAAAATTCTTTGAAACACTAATGCACAAAGATTGACACTGATAATAAATATGTCACAGTTAAAGCAAAAAATCAGATTTACAGAGATGGTTTTATTGTCATGTATGACAGGGAAAGCCCTCTATGTGTGCCTGGTGGCAGGTGTGATGCATAAAAGTTTAAGCGCACACACAAAGACAAGAAGTACTAAAATCTGGAAGTTTACTGACTGTGCCGAACAGCATCCAAATATAATCTCAACTACTGTATCCTTGTAAGTGGTTGTAAAGTTTGTATCACCATAAACTGTTTACAAGCATTACTCTCTCGCTGTACACCTGTTATCCATCTCCACCGTCACAAGGAATTCTGCTTCGGTGAGTCAGAAGCAGAGCAGGATTTGATGCAAAATGTGTACTGTCAGCCATATTTGCGGCTACTCAGGTTTTCCAGAAAAGTTCAGTGTAGTCTCAAGATGAATTCTGGTGTAGGGTTTGAATAGAAGAAAGAAAGGGAGGCTGTTCAAGCAGCGGTAACCTCCCAAGGGGAAAGGAGAACCAAGGCATTAAGCTTTGGAAGCTTTGGAAACGTAATTCCTTAGAAAGTGGGCACAGTAGATAGCATTAGCAATAATGGCAGGAAATTAGTTTAGAATATGCATAAATCATGGAGAACCTTGGCAGTCTGGGTCTGATTGCTGTTTTGTGAGTAGGGCTTTCTGGTCTATGGAAAGCAGTCAAGAAGATGGATATGACCTGGGTAGGACGGACCAAGATGAAGGACAAACAGTAGGTTAGGAAGGGGTGGAGACAGAGAGGGATGAACTGGAGACACATAGCAAAGGGACTATCCATGGGATTTAGAGAGAGTCAATAGACTGGAAAGACCACGTGGCATGACTTCAGTTCTCTGAGGCCATGAGACTGAAGATAAGTATTACTGTGTTTGGAAAAATTGAGTGGTCTGCAGATGCAGCTCAAGAGCAAAGTGCTTGCTAACATGTGTGAGACCGTGGCTTCCATGCCCCCCCCCCAACACACACAGGGGCAGAATTGGGAGAAGATGCATTAATATATTCTCCAAGAAGATTCCAAAAAGGCTTGAGCTCAGACGGCAGGGATATTTGGGGAAGATCATTGACTCAAGAGTTACAACAGGAGGCAAACAGCCCCCAAGGACAGTGTGTGATGTCAACAAAGGGATTGAACAAGCAGAGGACTGGCTTAGTTAACAGGCTACTTCTACACTAGTCTGCACATGGGCTCAAGCCCTGTCTCTGTCACTTATTAGTTTATGTTGTATTTGTTATTTTGCTCGGTTTTGTGACAAAATTTCTGACTGAGCGACTTAAGGACCTAAGGGTGGGTTTGACCGCAGGTCCAGGGAAGTCTGCCATGGGAAGGCCGGCCTCATGGGCATGTGGCTGCTAGTCATGCTGCATCTGCAGTCAGGAGGAAGCTGGCTGCTTTCTTTTTAGACAGCCTTGGGATGGCAGCTCAGGGAATGGTGCTCTATTTAGGGCTGGTTTTCTGTATTTGTCAACCTAATCTAGATAATTCCTCATGGATACGCCCAGAAACTTGTCTTCAGGCTGATTCTAGATCCTGTCAACAGTATCAACTATCACACATATCATTGCAAAAGTAAAATTATATTTTCTTTCTTAGTTTTTATCATCTGGAGAATGATAACATCTACCTCTGGGCTATTTTGAGAATTAAAAGTGAAGTTGTATTTAAAATACCTAGAATGATATTAATAAGAAATTAATAGATGTGATTACTTTTAAGGGAACAATAAAAAATGAAAATTATTTTAAAAAATACTGTGCTCTAGGAAAAGATCATGAATATAAAAAAATATACAGCTAATTGGTGGGTTTGAATCTCAGCACTCAAAAAGAGGTGTCCTGTGTATTTCTCATCTCTGATCAGAGAGAGACAGGAACATCATTGGGACTTATTAGCTTCCAGCCTAGCCAAGAAAATGCAAGCCCCAATTTTAAAAAGAAGCCTTGCCTTAAAGGGGCAGGCAAAAATAATAGATGACCACACCTGATGCTTCTGTAGGCCTCCACACATGCACACAGGGGACAAGTACCGTTGAATTCACACACACACACACACACACACACACACACACACACACACACCCTTTTTTCTTAAGATCCTATCAAAATATGTGAAGACAGTAAATGGCACAACCACCATAGAAAACAGCCTCTCGGTTCCTCAAAAACATTGGTTCAGCTTACCATATGACCCAGAAATTCTACCTCTAGTTATATACCCAAAAATTGAAAGCAGGAAACAAATAGATATTTGTGCACACATGTTCCTAGCAAGACTATTAAAATAGAAAAAAAAAATCTGTCAGCCTATTATAAATGCCCATTGACAGATGAATGCAGAAGCAGAGTAACCAAAAAGGGCTGTGTGTTGGTGGAATGCTATATAGATCCTAAAAAGGATGGTGATTTGGGCACATTCTGCAGCATACATGAACCAGATCCATAAGGACAAATGGGCATTACTCACATATATAAGGCACCTAAGGGAAGTAACATTCACAGGGATGAGAAGGTGGAGGAGTTGTCAGTGGTAGAGGCAAAGGGGGACTGAACCTTTCTGTTCACGCCTAAGTGGTGATCTTGAGCTAGCTCTGGAATTGGAGGGTGGTAGCTACACAGCGATGTGAAAGTTTGTAATGCTACTGAACTGTATGCTGAAAATGAGCAAAATGATAAGTCTAATGCTGCATACTTTACCGGAATAAATTAAGATACACAAATAAAAATCTAAGGCACTGTTTACTAAATAAAATAGGTTGAAAAGTCATCAAAAGCAGTCTACAATGCTGCCCTTGGTGGTTAGCATCTGTAACCCTAGCAACTGGAGGTGGAAACGGGATGATGAGGTGTTTAGAGCCATATTCTCACTACGGAGTGTGTTCAGGGCTAGCCTGTGCTACATGAAACCCTGCCTCAAAACAAAACCAGCTTGCAACAGTAACTTTGGAAGACATAGTTTAACAAAATTTACAATATAAATATAAGTATGTGGTAATTTAGATGTAATTGCTCCCCATGAGCTCATAAAGAAAGGCACTATTAGGAGGTGTGGCTTAGTTGGAGAAGGTGTGGCCTTGTTGGAGGAAGTGTGTCACTGTGGGGGCAAGCTTTGAGGTCTCCTCTGCTCAAGATACTGCCCAGTGACACAGCATACTTTCTGTTGTCTTCTGATCAAGATGCAGCCAGCACCATGTCTGCCTGTACACTCCCATGCTCCTTGCTCTGATGATAATGGACTGAACCTCTAAAATTTCAAGGTATCACCTCCATTAGTTTTCCTTTGTAAGAGGTTCCATGGTCATGGTGTGTCTTCAAAGCAACAGAAACCCTAAAATAGATATAAAAACAATGAAACATCTAGGCAGTTACCTAATCTGGCTTAAATCTGGAAAACTGCTAGTAGTCTCAAGACCCGTCTTGTGTCTCCCAAATGAAACTGCCAATTATTATCCCTAATCATTATTAGAATATTGAGAGGATCCCGAGCACTAAATGACCTCCTTTCCCCTGGGCACAGTGAAACTCACCCATAGTGACGTACCACCAATTCTGGACTAGCCTGTATCACCCCTAATCAATCATTGTTGCAATATTTAGAGGATCCCAAACAATGTCCTGCTTTCCCCTGGGTCCCAGGAGAGTCCCCTAGGGTGCTGTATCCCCATACTCAGGGAGAACAGTAACACTGTGATTGCAGTAGCCAAAGACTTTATCCTGATATAGGAAACCCTTCTCCTAAAGTGACTTGCTTTGAAGTCTCTTTTTGCTATAAACATCTAAATCAACTATTAACCGGCTGGTTGTTTCTTTGTGCCTTTCCATCCACCTTCCATCTTTCTGTGTCTTTGTGGGCTTTTTCAGGTATGACTGTCCCTAGAGTTTAAAAACCATCAGATTTCTGTATTTAACCGGCACATTTAAGGCTATGTAGTCCATGTTTCCTAGGGGTCCGCCCCACCTCATGCTTTGCCTTGTTTTGAATTGATCAAGGTGTTTGGGTTTTTTTTTTTTCTTTTTGTGAAAAGGAGCTATGGGTGTCCTTAACTTCTGTTTCTCCTTTTTACATATCTAGTGCCTATTTTATGGCTTTTATAATCTTACTTCTATACTAACTTATGAAAAGTATTAGTAAAATGTATGCACAGTTGGCTTTTATGAAGTCTTAAATTAAACATTATCTTTATCCTCCTCTTCCAAATAAAAAAATAACAAAAAAGTCGTGGGATGCCACCAACCTAAGACCACAGTCACTTACTCTTGGAGTTTCCCAACTAGGCATTGTTGGCATAGATCTAAACTTAGATCTTTCATGAGACTTCACACTCTTGGAGCTGTTTCTCTCCCCAACAAAAATCTATGGAGACAGTGCTCAGGGTGTATTCCTGCACACAGACTGGAACTGTGTTCTCATACAAAAGATGTTGCCCTTCACACCCACACCAAAGATGATGTGCTTTGTGTGGTCTCAAGCGCAGGAAGGGAGAGATGATCCTTCGCCAGTCACTTGTTTTTGGTGTGACGGCCCTGGTCTCTCCTCTCCTGCACAGCAGCTCATATTCTGTATGTGAGTTCTTTCCAGCCACATTTGCCTCCAGGTCAAGTCTCGAAGTCTTTGGGTTCCCCATTCTGGATTCTGTGTCACTCACTTGATTTGGCATCTGAAGATTTCTCTCACTTTACCACAAGCTCAAGCAAAGCAGTAGAAAAGGTGCTTACTGAGACCTGCCGGCCATCTCAGTATCTTGAAGATGGGACATTTTAATCTCTGGAGTCTGCCTCTTTCAGAGACATTAAAACCTTTGTCTATTTGTATAGAGACGTGTATTCCGTCTGTAGATTTTCATGTTTTATGTTTAGTTTCAGTATATCCTGGAACTTTGTGCATGAAAAATGTTAGGATAAATTAAGAACACACAAGAGAATGGTTCATCGATTGACTGTTGAATGATAACCTTGGTTTAGAAAGAACCTAGTGTCAAATCATAGAAGACTCGGGAGACCAGCTTTGCTACAATTCTCTTCCAGTAAAAAACTGAAGGAACATAGAAAGGTGTTCATGATTCAGTGCTTGATAAACTTTCTGTAACCCCATCTTTTATTTACACACACATTCTCTCTCTCTCTCTCTCTCTCTCTCTATATATATATATATATATATATATATATATATATACATATATATGTATAATATGTATATAATTTTTCATGAGAAAGCATGATTTGGGGAATGACATAATTAAGGAATATTTTTGTTGACTTCCCCTGCCCTCTATTTTTTAAGCACTTGTATTTCCTCATGTAAAGGACATTAATTATTTACAACACAGTATAAAGATTCTACTCTCTAGACTGCGTCTGTCTTGTGGGCTAGCCGACTCCCTTGTTCCAGGCTGCTATCTTACGATTCATGATTGCTGATGACTCAAATAAAATTCCCGTGTTCTGTTCTGTCGTGCCCCTAGGTCGGCGACCAATGCCTCAGACAGACAAGCAAGTATGCATCCCCCCGGAGCTGCCCGAACTGCTGAAGCAGTTCACCAAAGCTGCCATTCGGACTCAGCCTCCGGATCTCATCCAGTGGGCGGCAGAGTGAGTTGCTCCTCTCCAAGGGCAGGGGCGAGGAAAGAGGGTTTGTGGGGAGACTGAAGAGGGTCAGGCAGTGAGGGCTGGTAAGGGGAAGCTGAGTCTTAAAAATTCACACATAAATGAATCGAATGAGATGATGGAGGGCTGGCCCTTCCTTAAACTCGTGGCAGCAAGTGGACAGTAGGCCAAGTGTCCTGGAGCAAAGAAGACCAGTTAGCTTCTCAGGTCGTCCCGCTTAGCTCACGCCCATCTAACCCATCTCTGCATCCCATCTTCCCATCCTGGTTGGAAGGGGCTTGGGAAACTGGCTGGTTCAATTCCCCTTTCCTCGGTTTACGCCTCAGCCTGTTCTTCTCACCGCTAGATGGCAGCAGTGCACCTAGGGGAGCGTGCGCGATCCAGCAGGAGGAGGTGGGCTCTCCTCCAAACCGGTTCCCTTGATTAATGAAACACCTTCCTTCCTGGCTGTGGAAACTCAAGTTGTGCCAGAGTAAAGACACTTTGCATCCTGTCTGGGGTGGGGTGGGGGGATTATTTTCTTTGCTGATGCTTTTTTAACTGATCTCTCCCTTATGCCTGAAGATGTCCGTGGTCACATAGCTTTTAGGGCAGAGCAGGGTGAGGAGGTCAAGTCGGGCTCTATGGTGTGCCTCTAGCACACTGGCTCCTTTTAGGGCCCCTAACACAACAGGGCTCAATTCACCGTGGCCACTTCACATAGAAAGTCTCTCAACTATGAAATCGCTTCTTAGACGTTCCTGCTGGAAACTGGGCAGCCTTGGTGCCCGGGGCTGGGAGCTTACAAGACCTTCCTGGGTCCTTTTCTAGCTGTTTTTCTTGCTGGGTGATTACTTCCTCAGTGGTGTCTCTGTAAGAAGATTCCCTAGACTGCAGAGGGGAGGGGCTGGAGATAGAGAACCTGGGGTGTGAGTAGGTGTATCCAGCAGGTGCTGGAGACAAGCTGTGAAGCCCTTTCAAGGCCATAAACTCTCCTGCTCTGAGGCTAAGCCAGGAAGAAGCTATTTAGAATAGAGAGTAAGGTCCTGGTGCTTTTAAATGGTCTAAAGGGAGTTGCTTTGCCTAGTCATGAATACTGTGTCGTTTTCTATTTTGAACTGTGTGTATTACCTCAAAGATTGTACTTTAATGCCAGAAGACTAATTTCTTTTGGCAGTCAGATTTTGTTTTATGTCATATGATTACTTAAAACTCCATTTTATTGTCCTTGTACTCCTGCGTTATCGTAAGAAAAATGGCATCTCGTGATATTGTCTCTGACATTTATGGAGGAAAACTTTATACCATTGTAGCCTGCTTGCTCCGAATTGTATGATGTGCTATACATTTTTTAGACATCCATGCAAGATCAGTTTGTACTTCAATGACAATGAAAAAGCATGATCCGAGAAGACTCTCCATCACATTTAGACATCAAAAGCATTCACCGGATAATTTTCTGTGGCTTACAAACTTGTAACATTTTAGCAGATGGAACACCATCAAGTATCTCCAAGATAAAATAGGTATTTAATTCATCATATGCAGGAATTTCCTTCCCTATGCCCCAACAATGTAGAAGCTACTTTCCCCGGCATTAACGGGGATATACCAATTTGTCCTGCAGCAAGCTTGTGTGACAGCCTAAATCTGTGCAACTGTAACCATGGAATTATTCATCTGCAAATGGATCTCAGAGATTTAGAGGACTGAGTCCATGGCTCCAGCTTCATTTAGTGTTCTCTAAACAGTTACACCAACAACGCCAACGCTGTTTGGAGAATGTCAAGTGGTAACTCCATCCGGGCATGTCTGTATAATGGGGTGCTGTGGTTCTGTTATCCCTGCCATTTACATTTCCCTCATCTGGTTGTGAAGTCAGAGGCCACAATCTCATTCTGGGTGTCACACTGTATCCTCTCCCACCCAAACACTGGTCTGCCTCCAAAGGGTTCCCATGGATAGGCTCAAAATCATCAAAGTATCCCTTCAGCCTGTCCTAGAAGGTACTAGAAGTTCCTGTTTCGATCCATGTCTCTTTAGTTCTTCCTGCTTTGTATCACCAAGATGGCCAACAGTTAACACCATCATGTATATTGACCCTAAAATAGCCTCTTATAAAACACCGTCTGCATTTTATGCTACCTGGTCATAGAGAAAGCAGTAGAATGAAGGGAACAGGGAGGGCAGAAGCCTGTGATTCAGGGATAATACGGCTTTTGATGGGGACAGACCCTGGCACCATGTTGCTCACATCCACTCCCTATGGCAGGCAGCTTGTTCCCGTCTTATGCTAATCTTGAAATAGGACCTGACCTGTCTTTCACATCACGGCAAATAAAGTCGGTCCCACTAAGCAGTGGCACACAGTAGGGCTATTTAATGGAGAGCTCAGAAGAAGTCTGCTCCGTATGTCCCTTCCTTGATGTGCATTTCCAGCCCTTCTCTCCTTGGCTGAAAACACATGCAGGCCTCATGCCCCAGGCCAGAAACCCTTCCTCACTCACCCCTGGAACATCCTACCGGTTCTTATTTTTATATAAACACCTTCTCCCCACCTACCAAATGAATACATATAGACATCCTATAAATGTCCTAGGGTCTCTGCGTTTGTCTGCGTGAATAAAACACTAAGAAGGGAGGGGGGGTGAGTGTATATACCTCAGGTGGTTGCATGCCAAAGTTGTTGGCTGTTCCTCATTATTCTTAGAGAAAAGAAAACCTTTTGATTTCCTAAGCATTCTTTACTTTTTAAGGTGTAAATAACACAATCAGACTTTTCCCATATGCAAACAAACTAAACATGCTAAAGTATTTTTCAATCTACTCACTCCTTCAAAAGAAAAAAAAAATAACATATCCAGAGGTCCCTGGAGCCTGGGACCCTTCCTCTATCTTCTGTTCCTTTTCTTGTAGGTATTTTGGGGCCATGTCCCGTGGAGAGATTCCCCCAGTGAGGGAGAGGTCTGAGCAAGTTACTTTGTCCAACTGGGCTGAGCTGACACCTGAGCTGCTGAAGGTCCTGCATTCCCGGGTATGGAGCATTCGGGGATGTTATGGAGACTGGTAATGTGGCTAGGCATGGGCCAGCTGTACTTCCCCAAAGTTTGCTAAATCCTAGCCTGAAAGTGGGTCTTCCTTCAGAGAAACTGGAATCAGTATGGAAGAAACCGAATGATGGGCTGCCTCCTGGGGCCATCACAGAGTCTCAAAGGTCAGGAAGGGTATCCAGGGCCTCTATGTTGTGAATGTTGCCTGTCCTAGAGAGTGTAATTACCCCGTGTTCTTCAGCATCTCCCTGATGGAACCAGACCAGGAGAGGTCTACACAGTCTGGAAAGTGAATAAGCTACCTTTCAACACTACAGGTGCACACAGCCCAGCCTTCATGGCAAAACCTCCCAGTGCCCACACATTGTCCTGGGAGTTAACCTGTGGATGAAAGGAAGGACTGGCTCGACAAAAGCGATGGTCTGGCCAGTTCCCAGGATACAATTGAGCAGCATGATGCCCCCATTAGGGGACAGGATAGGGCAGGCTTGGGTTAACTGGTAACCCGTTGGAGCTTGGGTTCCAGAGGCCCAGCATTTCACTGGGCTCACAGACCCTGGCAAAGTATTGGAATGCTTAGTGAGGGCACCTGCACCTTCACTGCTCACTGCCATCGGTCTCTTCTACATCCTCCACTTTTTAACTGCCAGGTGTTCTGTGGAGTGAATGTGATGGAGCTCTCAAGTTCCTGGAACCAAACAATGTTACACATCTGTCCTAAACACTATAGGTCAGCCATAGGGTACCACTCTATGAGAGACAAGGACACGCATGAGACTCGGTAATCTGGGAAAGACAATGTCATTTTATTTGTTTGTTTTTCTAGCCAGGGTTTCTCTGTGTAGCCCAGGCTGTCCCAGAACTCACTCTGTAGACCAGGCTCGCCTCCAGAACAGAAAATCTGCCTGCTTCTGCCTCCCAAATTCTGGGATTAAAGGTGTGGGCCACCTCTGCCTGGTAACAATGTCCTCCTTGAATCCCTCATTCATTAGAGGTCTCAGGCAAGCCTCTGACGTCCCAGCTACCTTCCAGGGACAACCTAACATCAAAACTAGAGACCATAAAGCCATCATTAAAAAATGAATGAAAAAATGAATGAAATGTACTCTACATGGATCTCCTTACCAAAATTCTGACATCTAAGGTTGAAAAATATTAAAACTATATGATAGACTCACAAAGGCACCTGTCACGTGGGCTCCTTGGCCTCTCTAGCCCTCCCCTCCCCTCCTGGTGCTGGGATAACTCAGAGCATCTCACTTTTCATCCTCATATGTGTTTTGTGTGTCCTCTGTCCTGAAGGTTGGTGGCAGACTGATCATCCATGCAGATGAGCTGGCCCAGATGTGGAAGGTGCTGAATCTCCCAACAGATCTGTTTAACAGCGTGATGAACGTGGGTCGCTTCACGGAGGAGATTGAATGGCTGAAGTTTTTAGCCCTTGCTTGTAGCTCTCTTGGAGTTGTAAGTTATCTCTCTCTCTCTCTCTCTCTCTCTCTCTCTCTCTCTCTCGCTCTCTCTCTCTCTCTCTCTGTGTGTGTGTGTGTGTGTGTGTGTGTGTGTGTGTGTGTGTGTGTGTGTGTCTTCGAGGGCAGTGGGCTGGAATGCCTCTGTGGTAGTGCATTGGTCTCCTATGTGTGAGGCTCTAGCTTCAGTTCTCAGTATACAAAAAAACAAGCTTTGAAATGTCCTGTAACTTTCTTTGAGCCTGGAAGGACAATCCATCTGCCCCCTTCCAGCTCTCCAGAGATGCTAAAAAGAAAACCTGTCTTTTGTGCTTCCCTTTGCTCCCTGAATTGGATCATTTCCAACAAGCTCAGCAATCAGAAGCAAGAGATTGGGGGGGGGTGCGCGCTATCAGCAGGCTGTGCTGAGAACTGGCTTTGGTTGGAAATCACATATTTCCAACCACCGTCCTCAGATAAATTTTCAGTCTGTTCCGTCCACTTTGCTCATGACTTCTAGCTGTATGATAAGTCTTGTTTCCACGTGGGGTCTACATACCTAGGTCCCATACTGGTAGAGGCCTTGAAGGGGCGTTCAGCCTTATAGAGAACTGCTGGAAAACACAGCAGACATAAGATCCAGAAAAAGAGAGAGCAAGAAGATTTAAACATTTTTTAAAAGAACAGGAAAAAAAGAAATTTTGATATCTAGAATCATAATTACAGAAAGAGGAGGTTCGCACTGATTCAGACCTTTTCCAAGTGAGTTTGAAAGTTGAGAAAGCCATGTTCCTGTTTTTCAAGAAAAACTGCTGAATCCAGCTTTATATGTGCATTTAAAAGTGAGGTACCGTCTACACGGACTCATCTCTGTTAGTCGTTGATCAAGAGTGAAAATGAATCACAAACGTTTCTTTGAAAGTGAGTCATCCCTAATTTCTAAAGCCCTGAGATGGATGTAAAAGTCAATAAGGAAGTCATTGCCTCCATGCAGGCCGAGGATGAGAAAGCTAACTTGAATCTCAGAACAGCCAAGCACGATCTTGGTCTTTCTTTTCAAATGTGCTCCCGAACACAGACTTGGCATTTTATTTCTGTATAAATTTAGCAGAAATATTGTCATCCAACTTCTCCGTGGGTTTCTCTTGTGACTATCATCATCATTTCTCCAGAGAGAAGGGAAGGGGAGACTTTGTGGTTGGTTTTCACCCATTGTCTTTCATAGAAGCGTTATGAATAAATGGCTATTCTCTAGGGAGGGGAGGCAGCATAGCAGGGCAAATAAACTGTCAACCAGGACTAAGCTCATTGGGGGGGGGGCTCAAGGATTGAAAGAAAACTATTTTAAAATGCACACATTTTATTAACAGGATGCTCTAAGACTCTCTGTTAATTCTGACCTCCACCTATACCGCTTCCGGTTTCTTGGGTGGTTCGAGTCTTGTCCAGGCGAGGGGCGTCGAGGTTAAATAATCTGCACTCAGGAGTCGTTAGGTTCCATCATTCAGGATCACAATGAGAGACCCGAGCTTTATTCAGTACATCTTATATCTTAGACCTGTCTCTCCCCTTGCCATGCTTACTACCTTCTTAACTCTCTCACACCCTGCCCCCTCATCCCGGCACACACAAGGTCTTGGAAGATCCCAAAAGACTAGCACTCAGCAGGTGGCAGCGATAAGGAGCAGGAAAGCATGTTTTTCCTTAATCCCCCTATTAACATAAGGTTTTAGTCCTTTGGGGAGGAGGATGGGCCATAAGGGCCAGAATGGCACTTATTCCGGGAGACAACACACCTACTCACCTTCAAAGGACAGGGTAGGAACTAAGTGGATTTGATCCATCTTACTGCTAAGATTGGTGCAGCAAATGAAACCTCCTCCGGGTAACAGCTGCCCCCTCCTTGCTCTTCTCCAAGGCAGCAAGTGTTTTAGGGAAGGGCTGATCTGGAGGGAAGGGGTGTGGCCTCTTTAGGGCCCTCTGCTCTCCACTACAATGCTGCTATCTGGTCACTCGCTGCTTGTAGCTTAGGCTTTTGCATCTTATGGTTTGGTCAAAGCATCATAATGGTCCCCATTGGCCCATCTCAGCTCTCCCTGGTGCTACTCCCCTGGTGTTTATTGTACATTGTCCTCATCTGCTCCCTGACTTTGGTATAAGCCTCTTGCCACTGTGTTAGATGTCTGAGTCAGCCTGGAGGTGACTTTGGAAAAACCACATTCCAACTATTTTTTTGTTTTGCACACCATGTACCTGGCAGGCTTTCTCTGATATGTCTGCCTCCCAAACTGGAAGGAAGCCCTGAGGTGAGCTGTATCTTCATCTCTTCCAAAACAAGGAGGTTGGATAAAAATGTTCTTAAGGTCCCTTCACCTCTAATAAGCTGTCATTCACTCCCAGTTATCTGCTCTCACCAAAACAGCCTCATGTCCTTCATGGTTCCCATCAAAGAACACCCAGAGGTAAAGCCAGCCTGGAAGTATAATCTGTATACAAAGGCGCCTGTGGATCCAGGAACAGTGCCTACACCCACTTGCATCATGTTGGAGCTTAATGACAGGGCTAGTCAGTGCTGTAACTAGGCATTTTGTGTTTCCTGAACTGTGTTAAGATCTTAAGTCCCAGGGAAATGGTATTATGACTGGGGCCTTAGGTCACAAAAGTACAGTCCTCAGAAACAGGCTAGAGAGTATTATAAGCGGGGACTGGAAGACGCTGCTTGCTTTTTCCACCACGGGAGACAACATTGAGAAATCACCATTGTCAGCCCTTGATCTTGGACTTCTTCACCTTCAGAACTGTGAGCAACAGATTTCTGATTTGTATTAAACCTCTGAGTCTAAGATATTTTATTATATACAGGGAGCTAGAGAGATGGCTCAGAGGTCAGAGCATTGGCTGCTCATCCAGAGGTCTTGAGTTCAGTTCCCATCAACCACATGGTGGCTCACACCCACCTATAGTGAGATCTGGTGTGCAGGTGGATATGCTGGTAGAAAGCTGTATAAATAATAAATAAATAAATAAATAAATAAATAAATAAATAAATAAATAAATAAATAAATAAATAAAATCTTATATGAAAAGGTTCTTTATTACAGAAGCCTGAGCCACCTGAGACAGTCAGGGTATCACTGTTTACTGGACAGCTTGCATTCCATATAGCCATATGTCCTTGGAGACCAGTCTGCTGGGAATTTTTCCCTCTTTGCATGCAAGCTACAGTCTTTTACCATCTGGGAAAGCAGGTTTTGCTCCCATCAAAGGAGTCTAATGGCTGGAACTTTTATTCCAGTAGGCAACAGGGATAGTGGCTCCAGTCTTGAGCTCTGTGGGCCTAGCATGCACGGTTTCGCATGTTATATTATGGCTGGCAGACCTGCATCCTCCTCCTGTCCAGCATTCCTCCCTCCAGGCTGCCATAACATACCTGTTGTTCCACAAAGGCTACACATGAAAAGGGAGGGATCATATGTGGGATAAGTGTGTTCATGTCTGACTTTAAAATAATCATCTGTGATGCTGGACACACACACACATGCACACATACACACACACACAGAGGAATCTGATGAGAATGTGAAGATGTTTACATTAAATTGAAGTTTTATAAAAGTTCCACCCCAAGAAGTTATTTAGCTGTGATATATCTTTAAATTTATTTAAAATATTTTATAGTCCTATGAAGAGAGCTGGAGATGACTCAGTGCTTAGGAGCACTTCATACTTGTACAGAGGACCTGCGTTCAGTTGCCAGAAGCTTCCTCAGGCCACTCACAACCACCTGTAACTCCAAGTGAGCCAACACCCTAGTCCAGACTTTGAGGCATTTGCAATCATGTACTCTGTGCACATGCTCACCCGCACACCTAAAAAGAAAATGAAATACAATGTTTTGTAAGCATGAGGACATTAGAATTTAAAGTCTTATAGAACAATCAATAGACAGTTGAGGTTGAAAGCACTTAGTCTCTTGCTAGGTCTGTGGTAACAACTTCCCCCAGGCTGGTGGTTTACATAACAAAAAGGAATTGTCTAATATTCTGGAGGGCAGACAGGTCAAGGTCATGGTGTTAGCAGATTGTTCTGAAGGCTCCTTTGCTGGTGTCTGAGGAACTTCCTCCTGCCTCAGTCTGAGTCCGTACATCTCTCATCTCCTCCTTACCACAGTCTACATACAGTTTTGATGAATGAAGGTCCATTCTAATCATTCCATTGCAATGTAATTTGCTTTTTAATGGTGGGTGGCATTTTGATTTAGTTTTATGCTTTTTGGCAGGGGTTCACTATGTAGCTCCAGTGTAGTAGGAGGTCTCAAGGTCTAGGCCCACAGACCTGCAGACCCACAGTCCCACAGAGAGACACAGATGCCTTCAATAGTTTTAGGCTGATCAGCCAAAGGCTCAGGCATATCACTTGTTAGCTCTCTACCCTTCATCTAATCCATGGCTCTTCCTGTTCAGCCATAGGGCTCAGTACCTTTTCTTAGAGCAGCATAATTGTCCTCTGTTTCTTCCGGCTTCTCTCTGGCATTCTGCTCTGTACTTCCTGTTCTCAGAGTTTTCTTAGTCTGGTAGCCCCATCCACACTTCCTGCCTGTCTTTGGCCAATCAGCGCTTTTTATTAAACCAGTGGGTGGGACAATTATTTACCATGAAACAACACAATCCCCTACACTCCAGTTGGTCTTAAACAGCCATTCTCCTGCTTCGATCTCCCAAGTGTTACAGTTGTGGGTATGCACCAACATATTCCGTTCTCATTAAGTCTGAATTCTCAGATTCTAAATCTTAGGACTTCAATCTAAGAACCGGATCGTTAAGCCTATAGCAGCACCCCAAAAAGAGGGCAGCATAATGAAGTAGAGGTACAGAATTATGTTAAGAGAAGTCGGAAGTAGTGTGAGTAGAATTATGCAGCTCAGCACACATACTCATGCTTGCAAATATAGTCAAACAGTTCTCATGTTGACCTCACATCAGCAGTCTCTCTTCTCTCTCTCTCTCTCTCTCTCTCTCTCTCTCTCTCTCTCTCTCTCTCTCTCACACACACACACACACACACACACACACACACACACACATACACACACACACACACCTTGCCATCCAACCTCCACCCCATGTTAATGCAAATGCCCCAAATGAGGTTTCCTAGAACTCCAGGAGACTGACTTGCTACAAAGCTACCAACCTCAATAGTTTTGTTTGGTTTTTTTGACATCTAGCACTTATCATTTTTTAAAGTCTTGTATGCTGAAGATCCTACTTTATAAAATGTTAGTTAAATGGAAATAAAATTTAAATATTAACTCAAAATGAATAGTAATTAATTAGGGCACAAGATCTTTAAAATCACTGCCATTCAGTAAAACTGTCTCCAGGAAGATGAGCCAAATTTATTCCTACCCTCTTAGGCCTCACATAAAAGAAGATCGTGCTAATTTTATAGGATGAAAAGTCAGTTCTCCTTTGAAGAGGTTATTCTATTTAAACTTAGCAAATATTTTAAAGTATTTATCAGTTTATAAACTGAATTTCCTCCAAGAGTAAGGTATCTGGTAGTCAGTATGTTTAGAATGAATTGGGGACACACATTAAGCTTTCTGGATCTCACCCCACCTTACATGAGCAGCGGGTTTTGTTTGTTCGTTTTTTCTTGAGTCTAAATTGATCTCGGGGATCTAGCCTGGAGGGTGATTTTCTCCTCTCTCTATGGTTTTCTAGACCATTGCCAAAACCCTCAAGATAGTGTGTGAGGTTTTATCTTGTGACCATGATGGAGGACCACCCCGGATCCCGTTCAGTACCTTCCAGTTCCTCTACACATATATCGCTGAAGTGGATGGGGAGATCTCTTCATCCCATGTCAGCAGAATGCTCAACTACATTGAACAAGAAGTGTGAGTAAAGGGTCCTGAGCTACGGCACGGATCAGGGGCGAGGCCGCTATCAACAGACAGTCCGGTCAATGGAGTAGCTTTATCTACAGCTTTAATTTTATAATGAAGTAAAAGGCTTAGTATTCAGTAGAGACTAAATTTATTTTATTTTTTTGAACCTCGTTATAATTTCCTGGGCTAGCAATATTGCAGTAGAGTCATCTCCCCTGTTGCTGACAGAGGCATCACGTCATAGCTCCCAACCAGCCTTTTTATGTCACTGGGGAAAACAATAGAGTATACTGCGTGGCTGAGCTGGGATGGTCCAGGTAGGCTGGGTGTATTAAGCAGCATATTGATGTAATATTTTCTTTAAAAAAAAAGATTTTTTGCATTTAATGATTTGCTATTTTTTAATGATTGGGGGGTGGTAATGTGCATGTGAGTACATGTGCCTCTGGAGGCCAAAAATGTCAGGTATCCCAAAGCTGGAGTCACAGATAGTTGTGAGCCAACCAACAGGGATGCTAGACACTGAACTCAGGTCCTCTGCAAGATCAGTGTGACCTCTTAATCCCTTAGTCATCTCCTCAGCACCTCAACATGGTATTTTCCATTTACACCAGGAGTCAAAGACGTGACCCCCATTATAAGAATCATCTGCATACCTTTCTGTTCTGAGGAACATGAAATACCGATTTGAGAAAAGGGGGGAGCCGTACAGGAGAGTGTAACAATAAGTTTTCTTGGTCCCAGGTGGCTAGAGGCCCAGACCCACAGACCTGCCGTGCCAGACCCATTAGCCGCCCACTGCTGCTCAGGCCCCCAGAAATGATTCAGATGCTTATATTAACTTCATGCTGTTTGGTCTATGGCTCAGGCACATTTTTAGCTAGCTCTTACATCTTAAATCAACCCATTTTCATTCATCTTTCCTGCCACATGGCCCATGGCTCACCTTTTTTCCTTACATGTTGCTCCTTTGGGCTTTGGGCTTGGTCTGTCTCTGACTCCGCCCTGCTTCTCCTACCTATGCTCTGATTCCTCCTCCTACTTTTCTATGGTGCCTGTCATGGGCCAAAAAAGCTCCTTTATTTAAAGACTGATATTCACAGCATACAGAAAGACATTCCCACATCAGGAGAGTGACCCACAGAGGGCTTCAGAGGTTAGTTAGAAGCAGCATCCACTGCATGTTAGAATTGCTGAATCCAAGGCTCAGCATGGATTTACAAGCTAAGAAATTCTGGCATGAGGCCCAGGAACTTGTGTCTTAATGAACTTGCCACGTGTCTCTGGCTTAGCTTAAGATGACCAACGGAAAAGGAAAAAGAGGTGGAGGAAGGAGACAGAGAAGAAAGCCAAAGAGAAGATGGAAGGGGAGGAAACAGGAAGGGGAGGAAGACAGGGTAGGATGTTAGACAATCAAGAGAAAAGAAAACTGAGCCAGCAAGGTGGCTCTGTTAGTAAAGGCGCTTGCTGGTCAAGCCTGGTGACCTGAGGTTGGTCTTGGATCCTATGTGTCTTAACGACTTTCCTATCGCTGTGAAGAGATACCATGACCACAGCAGCTTTCAGAAGACAGAGTTTATTAGGGTCTTGCTTACATTCTAGAGGGTCAGAGCCATGACCATTAGGGCAGGAGAACATGGCCAGAGGCATGTTGCTGGAGCAGTTGCTGAGAATTTGATCCACAAGCACGAGACAGAATGGTGTGAGCTTTTTGAAGCTGCAAAGCCCACCCTCAGTGCTGCACCTCCTCCAACAAAGCCACACCTTCTAAACCTTCCTAAACAATTCTACAAATTGAGGATCAAACACCCAGATATATTGGGGGGGGGGAGACCAGAACAGATGGACAGACACATTGTCATTTAAACCACCATACCATGTAAGGGTAGAGAGAACCAATTCCATAAAGAAGTCCTCTGATCTTCACACATACAATACAATAATATTTTTATAATAATAAAAAAAAGAGCCTTAGGGATGGCAGCAGTGAAGTTATATGCACTTTTTAAATTGATTGCTAAAACTAATTCCAGATATCTGTTTTTTCCAAACAGAATTGGTCCTGATGGCTTAATCAAGGTGAATGACTTTACTCAAAACCCCAGGGTTCGGCTGGAATAAAGGCACAGTTCTGGTGGTTTTAAAGGAAGATACAGAGGTGTACTTGAGAATAGCTGAACTCCATACACCATCCAAAGTCAATTTTCTTTTACAACTGGCACAATTAATAAACAATTAGCCAGGAACGTGTGGAATTCAGATGTAATACTGTCGAGACTCAAGACACTTGCAGATGGTGTAAAGGTGGCTGGCAAAGCTTGGCTACAAAACACAGCTCGAGTCAAAGCCGGACTGGATTTTAAAAGGCAGAGGTTGACAGACTTGATTGTGATGGTTTGTGATTGGGGCGTCATTTACATGGGGATCATAGTCACCAACTGCTGTTCACTCACTGTCCATTGGTCCTGTGCCCATCATGCATCCCTTCATATATTTACTTAGCAATTTTTATGGACGTATAAAGTTACCAGGTAAAAGAGCACCCACTTGAATTTGAATTTCAGATGAATAACAAAAATTTGCATGGTTGCTTAGTTGATTTCATTGAATTGGGCAATCCTAGGTGGGACCTGAGGGATCCTAGGGATTTGTAGGTAAATTATATCCTTGTTTTGTCCTTAGGAAGCTCCAGTCTAACTGTAAGATATGAATGTAAGTCACTTTAGAAAGCCTGAGTACTAAAAGACTATTCCAGAAATACTAATTCCAGAATTTCAACGGATTCATGTGAAAGAGATTCATGCGTGGGGGCTCCAGAGGATGCTCAATAGTGATCTCCCTCCATCACTCTCCAACTATTGACTGTTTTTGCTGTTGTTAATTTCACTTTACTTTTTCAGACAGGTCTTACTTTGTCTTACTGACTGGCCTGGGACTCACCATGTTGTGGGGATTCAATAAAAGTTTCAGAAGTTTGGAGATATCAGAGGGAATCTACCCACAGTCTATGTGGGAGGTTAGTAAAAGCTCCAGAAGTTCCAGAGCTCTAACCACAGTCAGTCTAAGAGAATCAGACTGGTGATTCAAACCTTTATTCCCAGCACAGGGAGTATCCTGGGAGTGGTGACCTACGTCCTTAATCCCAACTGAGTCAGAGGTCACTTCAGATTATAGAAGGAATTCCAGGCTCCCAAGCAGGTAGTGGTTGGACCATGCCTTAATTTACAAAAGGGTACATAAGACAGGATAGAAACAGAGAGAAAAGCCAAGCCAAGGGAAGTGAGGCTGAGGAAGCTGGAAGACAGCTGGGTAAGATCTGACTGTGGTGTTGATTCTCTCTAATATCTCCAACTTCTTCAGAGATCTATCCCTGAGTCTCATTTATTTGTGAGACAATTGGTGTCCAACTCTGGGGCACGAATTTCTCTTCTCCCTACCCAAAAAACCCGTACTTGCCAGCCAGAACAATACATGGCCGGAGGAGTAATTACTGGCAGCTAGGCTTTCTGTTCTGAGTTAGCCTCCAGCCTCAGGCAGACTGGCCACACGTGTTTCTGTTTCACTCTCATCTGGATAATAAGTCTTTCAGACAGTGGCCTCTTTCTCCTGGTGGGTTGTTTCTTTTTCCTTTTTGGACCCCTCCTTGGGTTGCTATCACACTAGGTAGCTGCCCCACTTCACAATCATCAACAGACAACAACTGGTAAGTAAATCAGTTTTTTTTTTAAAAAAAATAGGGAATTTGTTTAAAGCAATGGAGGGTGATTGGTCGTACTGTAACCTCTCGTTAGATGATTTGATATTAAAACCAGTGAAGGAAAACATAGATAAGGTAGATGGAAATATCATAATGTTTATCATACTATTTACTATGAATATTTTTGTTTGATATCACAGAAAAAGTCGACTAATGTAAATCCAGAGAAAACGATCTTTAAAAAGCCTGTTGAGAGACAACACAAAGGTGCTCAAATTCAAACAGAGGAATATGAAGAACCAAATTCAGCAAGGTCATCTAAAATTAGACAAAAACAGGCAACATTAATATACCCAGTAACCTTTAAAAAAATTAAGGATGATAAAGATGAAAGAGAAGCTAGCTGGGCTCCAGTACAAATATTAGAATTACGGAGAGTAAAGGAAGCAATCGTATCATATGGGGTGCATTCACCATTTGTTAAACAAATGTTGAACTCCTGGCCATGCTGTCACCGGGTCACCCCTAAAGATTGGTTAGATATGGCTACAGCCGTGCTTGAGGCAGGGATGCTCACGCAATTCAAGTCATGGTGGAGGGAGGAGGCTAAAACAATAGAACAAAGAAACAGGGCCAGAGGCATAGAAGTCTCTCAAGACCAACTTCTTGGGGAGGGAGATTATGCTGATACTGACAGGCAGTCATTATACAGTGAACATATTATGGATTTATGTCGCAAGGCAGTTTTAAATGCCTGCAACCGGAATGAAGAAATAGGGAAAAAAAGTGAAACATTTACAAAAGTAATTCAAAGTCCCAAAGAAACTTTTACAGACTTTTTGCACAGATTAACTGCAGCAGCAAACAGAATGGTACTGGACTCAGAAGCCAGGCGAATAATTATTGAATCACTGGCTTTTGAGAATGTCAATGCACAATGTAGAAAAATACTTAGACCTTTAAAAGCAAGGTCAGCACCTTTGGAGGATTGGATTCGTGAGACAATTAATATGGAGTCTTATGAGAGTGATGATAACTGGGTAGGAGAGCTTATTTCAAGAGGTATAAGAAAAAATCAAAATGTCAAATGTTGTAATTGTGGAAGGGAAGGTCACATAAAAAGAGATTGTAAACAAGGCGTTCCCAGAAACAATGCTTTTGGTAGGAATAATCCCAAGAGAACACCCCTCCCTTCTGGAGTGTGCAGAAGGTGTGGAAAAGGAAGACATTGGACTAATGAATGCAGATCAACAAGGGACAGACAAGGGAACTTTCTGCCCTTGGGAAATGCTCCAAGGGGGCTTTCAAAAGCCCCCATATCAAATCCAATCCAGTCTTACCCTGCTATTGTGGAGGAAACACCTTCCCAGAACAATTTAAAAGGTTAAAACCTATTTTAAAAAGACACACTACATGGAATGATAAAAAAAAATTTACAGAAAAAGAAAAAAATTCAGGAAAAATTATAAAGTGAATATTTTGGCAAAGTTCTATCAGTGAACAAAGGCCAAAATTAAAAGTACAAATAAGTGATGTTATTATTGAAGGCTTATTGGACATGGGCATGGATGTATCCATAATTTCTCCAGAGTCATGGCATCCAAGTTGGCCCCTTCAGGAGGTAAATGTTCAGTTTTTGGGTATTGGGTCCATATCCCAGGTAAAACAGAGTGCAAGATGGCTTGAATGTATAGGACCAGGAGGTCAGAGAGGAGCCAGAAGAAGCAGAGGACAACCATGCTGCTGTGAGAAAAGGTACCGAGCCCCATGGCTGAACAGGTTAAGAGTCATGGGTTAGATTAAGGGAAAAGGGTTAGCAAGTGATATGCCTGGGCCTTAGGCTGATTAGCCTAAAACTATCATATGCATCTGAGTGTCTCTGGGGTCTGCGGGTCAGCGGGTCTGCGGGCCTAGACCTTGAGGTTAGGCCCAAAAGTCCGAGCCAGAAACAACCTACTACACCATGTAGACTAGACTAGCTTGAATTTACACAGAACCTCTTGCCTCTGCTTCCTGAGTGCTGGGATTAAAGGTGGACACCACCTCATCTGGCTTACTTTTTGAGACAAGGTGTCTCACTGGAACACAGCACTTTCTGATTGGCTAGACTGGGTGGCCAGTGAGTTCCAAGCATTTGCTTGTGTCCTGGTCCTAGGCTCCTAGTCAACCCAAGCACAAGAGGTTACAGAAAGGCAAGATTTAATGGAGTGGAGCGAGCGGTCTGATCAATCAGGGCGACAGAACAGACTCAGGAACAGACACCGAATATCAGTTGAAGCAAGTATTTAAGCACAAAAATCACAAACATTTGTTGCCAAGTTTTAGTCATAGTTACAATTTTCACCAATCAAGATTTGGGGTTTTCCTTGGTTGTTAATCATTGTCAATTGACATGCAATGCAAGTGTTTCAGTCTAACCAATCAGATCCAAGATTTTCAGTCCAACCAATCAGATCCAAGATTTTCAGTCCAACCAAATAGATTCACTTTTTTCTTTCTATTGTTGGGAACAACCACAATGTTTCTAGAGAACATAATGACTTAATGACAATTTCTATGGTTTAAGGAGGAGGAGGGTCAGATATTTGGATGGTTCCCAGCTCCCCTGGGGCTTGGGAATCTGAACTTTATTTCGCCCTACAGGGATAATAGAGTCTGTCATCCAAATGACAGCACTTTGGACAAGGTGCTTTTGCCTGTTCCCTGTTTTTGCCCAACCCCCAGGACCCACTACACCCCTCATTGCAGCAGCCTTTGCCAGCTGGGTTTTTTTGAATAGGATATTTCTGTCAATTAGAAGATTCCATACAGTGTGTTTTGATCATATTCACCCTCTGTTCCTTTCAGATCCACCTCCAATCTCCCTACACCTCCTAGCTTTGTGTCCTTTGTTTGCTTTAATAAACCAGAGCACTAATTGTGCTGGTGCTGGGATTCTGAGGATCTGAAGCCAGAGTCTCATGTTCACATAGCAGGCACTTCACCCACCAATTTAGTGCATTAATTAGCCTTTTGATTATTTTTCTCAAGGTCAAGTGAGCCTCGTTAGCTTGTATCCATATATGTCTACATAAACTAGGAAGAAATGTATGTTAGTGTCCAAGGTAAACAAAGATTGTAGTGGTAAGTCATTATGAATCCTTAGTTTCTTTCAGAGCAGGGAGTGGGCAGGAAGCGCTAGCCCTGCTTGCCATCCTGACCAAAACTCTAAAGTAACTCTAAAGTTAAGTTCATAAACATAAGAGAAAAAGAGTCCTTCCTTATGCATTGAGGAAAACCAAAATCAGAAACCTAGTCTGGTAGCCCTGCGCCTGATCCTGGAATAAGAATGGAGCTTCACCCACTAATGTCTGTGGATTAGGGTTAGCTGGTGGTGGCTCATGCCTTTAATCTTAGCACTCAGGAGGCTGAGGCAGGGGGATCTATGAGTTCAAAATCAGCGTGGTCTACAGAGTGAGTTCCAGGACAGCTATGGCTACGCAGAGAAACCCTATCTAGGGAAAAAAAAAAAAAAAAAAAAAAAAAAAAAAAAAAAAAAAGGTGTGTGAATTAGGATACAGATGTAAAGTTACTGATGGCACTATAGTTATCAGTTGAGACAAAGAAATGGGCAACACCACTGTATTGTTTCTCTTTAAAAAAAAAAAAATCTTTGAGGTATGTGTGTACGTGTCCTCAGGTTTGCGAATGTGGGAAGTTAGGGCACAACCTGGGTGGCAGTTCTGCCTTCAACCTGGTTTTGTTACAATTTAAGGGTCTTGGTCGGATTTACTTTCTCTGACAGAGAATTAAAGGTCAAGGGAATATCAAGTGTGATGACTAAGAGCAGACAGAGCAATCACAAACACTGCAGACAGAAGCACACGGAATTGGCTGGTGGAGAAATGTACATATCTCAGGCACAGAGAAAGACCCTCTGCTGAACAGGGGAACTGGAAAATCGAAGCCCTTCTCCTATGGGCTGTTCTGTTGGTTGTTTTTTAAGTCTTTGAATGGTCCTCTGTCCTTAGCCTAGAGTTGGTCGACTGGAAAAAAAACAGGATGGTTGACTGGCCTACAGCTGTTATTAGACTTACCCCGAACTTGGTCCATCAGTCTATCAGCAGGGGCCTGCTGGCAGGAGAAAGGGCTCACAGGGCCTTTGTTTTAAGCTGCCAGGCTTTTGTCCCAGCTGCCATCCATTTAGGAATTTCACTGTCTCTATTAGCCATGGTCCTCCTTGCTTGCCGATCAGGGATCTAACCCTAGTCTCCCCAGTCTGAAATGAGGGTCTCTTGTTTGCTGCTTCTATATGCCAAGCTACCTGGCACACATGATTTTCCTGGCATCTCTCCACCTCTTGCACCTACCTCTCTACTGAAACACTGGGGTTACTAATATATGCTGCCACATCTAGCCGTATGTAGATTCTGGGTATCCATGTCTTCACCCTTGTGCGGCAGATGGTTTACCCACTGAACCATCTCCCTAACCCACATTATTGCTCAGTTTCTGAGATGACATTTGGTGTCATTTTCCTCCTATTCTCTACATGATTGAATTTGCTGAGTCAACAGGACTCACAGAATCATGTCCTCCAGTAAATCTGTTGAATCAGTCACCATGAACATTCACCCCAAGGATGGAAAGCAGCTTTGGTCTCCAGTGCTATGTCATGTGTATTAGTCACTTTTCTGATGCTGTAATAAAACATCATGACAAAAGCATCTTAAGGAAGCTGGTCCAACTGATGTCCCTCTAACAAGGTTGCATTCTCTCCCTACCCCCATAACTTCCCTAAACAGCACCAGCAAGTGAGGACCAACTGTTTAAATATCTAAACCTATGGGAGATGTTTCTTGTTCAAGCTCATATCAACTAAGTGCCATGGTGATGGTTGGTATGGGTTGAATATGAAATGTTAAGCATAGGGTCTTTAATTGAGGAACTGGTTACCAGTTGACAGGCTTTGGAGAAGTGGTTGGATTCTGGAGTCTCTTGCCTGATTAGTTAAATAACTCCTGATGGATCCATTACACAGCATCACTGGGAGATTGTAGGAAGTGGAGATGGGGCACAGGCAGAAGAAGTAGACCACAGAGGCTGTGTTTGGTGGACATAACATGCTGTGGCCTCTTCCTATGTTCCCATTCTCCTCTGCTTCCTGGCGTCTATGATGGAGCTGCTCTGTGCTGTCACACCCACTACACCATGACAAACTGCAAGCCAAGATACAGCCTTCCTCCTCCAAGTCACTTTTCTCAAGTATTTGGTCACGCTGACATACAAATGTAAATACAGTGATATAACCAATATTTATTCAGCCTATACCATGTGCAAAAGACTACAGAAAACATGTTTAAGCACATTCTAAACATTTTCTTTGAGTCAAACCATTTGAAAGCTGTGCCATTATCTCATTTTATACACAAAGAAGTTGTCTTAGAATAAGTAGGTTTTTTTTAATGTCACTGAAAATCGATTTGAATCCAGGTCCACGTGACTCTTAATCTGTGCTGCTATGTTTTCATGCTCAGGGCCTGACTACATATAGGCCCCCCAGAAAGGATTCTGAGACACCCCTGCATTTAAGGGCAGAGTTATTTATAAGGGAGACAATCCCAGGAAATATGAGGGGACAGTAAGACAACCATGAAAAGAAAGCCAGTAATAACGGTGCGTTATCTAATCATTAGCCTTGGATTGCAGTCTGCCAAGGACCTCTGGGAGACAGTGTAGAATGTTCAATGCTGTTATCCCAGTCTGGAGTGTGAAGAAGCTCTTTGCCCACCTCTTTGTCAGCAGAAAACAGGTCTTAGGCAGGAGATCACAGGTATGCACAATAAGCAGCCACCAGGATCTACACGAGGCTTTAATGAAAGTTTTCATGTTTAATCAGCTTCTGCTTCTTCATGGGTCCTGATGCAAGTCCCTGGAGGCTACAGGACAGGCATGACTGACAAGGAGATGTATTAAAATTCACACATGACCTAAAAGCCTGGCAGGTCCCCACCCCAGCACCTAAACTGTTCATACTGAGACCATTCCAAGGAGACCGTTGATCCTTGCTGCCAATACCCTTGCCAGACCTATACCTCGGCCTCCCTTTCACACTCAGCAATTTCTAAATCCTAGGATGACCCCAACTAAGCTGTCAAGCGGAGCTCCTCAGAGCAGATGGTATGTGTTTCTTACAAAGAAAAATAAAATTCAGGAAGCAATAAACTCAGGATTTTATAAAGAAAAAAGAAGTGGGTTCTTTTTTTCCTAAATTAAGCTGTTTTGATTAAAGTGAAAGCTGCAGATACATTTAAAGCTACAGTGGAAAATGCAAAAATATGATTTAATTCTGTTTCACTGTATTTCATGTCCTGGCATCTCCTTAATGCTGTTCAGTTGGGGGATTCTCCCCCTACCATCCCTCTTTAGCTAACAACTTTCCAGGGTCACCTTGCTAAGCAATAGGAGCTGGACTCTGGACTCTGGATGGCTGGTTTTGAATTAGGCAAAAGAATCTTAAGTTGAAATTTTTGGAGTGGTTCCTGAATATCTCTGATGATATTCCATGCAAATATGTTACAGAAATGTACACATTAGCATTTTCCCGAGAAAAAAAGCTTATAAAGCTTTTAGTGAGTCTCAAAGTTGTAAAGGTCAAAACCCCGTTGGTTGGAAATAGTTCCTTCCAGAAAGCCTCCCATGCCTTGGGGAAAGGCAACAGAATAATTGTTAAACCTTTCCAAGCCCAACAGAGCTCACAGTCACCCAGCATGTGACACTATCCTCAGCTTCTTACTTTTGGTTTTTACATCTGGCTTTAAACCTGTGTTTTAAATTCAGACCTTCATATGCATGCAACATTGGTTTTCTCTTGGAACACAGTTGAGCATGAACAGACTTTAAGTAAGCCTTTCTGAGATGAGTCATCTAAAAAGTCAGTGGTCCAATGTGCTGAGTTATAAAAAGAACTGAAAAGCCAAAGAGCTAAAACTTCCGTGTCGGGCTCACAGGACTAGCACTGGGTGGCCCTGAGTCTTGAACATTCAAGTAGCTGGCAATTCTGGCTTACCAAAGCAGTCCCCAAACTGATAGGCTAATTAATTTTCTTAAATGATTTTTAAATTCCTACCCCTGGAAGGCATTGTGCTAAGACAACAGACATTTGCACTGAATAAGGCAAGGTCTTTGCATTCACAGATGCTAAATTTTACTTGAGAACACAGCCGAAGAGCCATAAGATTATAGTGATAAGAATGGATGCTATTCCATCTTAGCCTAGGACACACACTCTTGTATTCAGGAGCCAACTAGAGATAGCAGGAGAGCCCTGCCTGAGCTAACCTGAGAGCAAACACAGAAGCTTCCAGGAGAAAAAGATGGGTCTCAGCCCATACCTCCTCACCAAGTTCCAGATTCAAATACCTGCCAGTCCTGACTCAGTCCTTTGTGGAATGACTCAAGGCTCTCCATAATTCAGCATGCCCCCAGATTCAACCTATTAGGCATTATTCCACAACAATGTCTGGGGCAACATAAAAACATGCGAAACAGGGGCAAGGAAAATATCTACCTCTTGCTTTCCCAAATGTATTCCCAAGTCCTGTCCATTTTATCTCCCTTGTACTTTCAAGTTAAATGTCTTCCCCATCCTTCTCAATACCTCATATTGCACATAGACTTCCTATTTGTCTGCTCTAGATAGGAGCAGAAGATAGGCCAGTTTTTAAATAAAAGAAGCCTTGCAGAGCCATGGACAAGGAAACTGTCAAGGGATGTTGAGGAACTTGGAGACTGGCAAACCCTGATCACCCTTAAGACTGAAGAAACAGAGGGAGACGGTATTCATTGAGGGCTGGAGAGGCCCGGAGCCCATGAGCTCAGAAGGATCTGTATTTGTAGAGCTCCAGTACACCAGCCAGACAGTACTGAATGGAGAAACACCTCAATCTCACGCATCTCCTGACGTTGGCTGGTTATTCCTGAGGACTAAAGACTTAAAGCTGGAAGACAAACCTGAATGATCATTCTTACAGGTCAGTCTCTGAGAGGGAAAGGCAGAAACTGAGGGGGGTGGAGCTTACACCCATGCTTGCCTTTCCTCAGAAACATGCATAATCGAGGCAGAAAAATGTTTAAGATTTGAAGGGCATGATTTCTCTTATACTACTCAGTTCGTCTCCTGTAGCTGGGAAGCGGGATCTTGACTGCTGCAGTGCTGGGTGATGCCCACCAACATTGAGGGTGCCTCTCCACTTAGACACACACACTGAGCTCCTCTGAGAACTCTCTCACTGATACCGGTTTCCAGTTGTTTATTTCATCTAAAATGTCACTTATCCATCAGACTCACTTATCCATTTCCCCAAATTTGCATGCCTCTCTTACATAGCCTTTTCCCCCTCTCCCCACTGGAATTACCGTTAATGATTTTAGAATTTCAACACTCAGTATTTTGTTCTTTGAGATCTGTCTTTCAATCTCACTGTCCAAACAAACAAACAAACAAAAAGCAAAAATCTAGCAACTGACAGGATTTGGCTGTTGCAGACTGGAGACTCCTGTAATTGCTGTCTTGGTGACTCCAAGTCACAGTACCCTGCAGCAACCTTTCAAATTCACCTTTGCCTTTGGAATAGTAAACTGCACCCTTAATCTATGAGGACTTCACAGTATGATTGTTACACACATCTTCATACTCCATGTCTATACTCAGGGCCTGCTCTAGTCCCACTCAATATTATGCTACCTGAATGAACTGAATACCCTTCTAATTTAATGTGTCAGCAAGCTGTACCCACTGGCACAGTAGTTCCATGACTATCATGTAGATATCCAACCATGTTCTAATTGGACCAAAACCTGCTGCACCAGAGCGAATTAAAACTTAGTTTTGTAAATCTGGTGGAAAGCCTATGTCTGGGATGCTCATAGGCCATAGCGGGAATCTACTATTGATGTCTTACTGCAGTGGGCAGTGGTTAATGGTAAGACTCACAAAAGGTCAGTGTTTGGAATAAATAAGTGACTATGAGTGCTCATAGATGGGTGATGGAGCCCATATAGTGACTCAGTTTCCCATTCTGACTGAGTAAAAGTGACTCAGTTATTACTGAGTTCAGATGAGTTCCGCTTGCTCCTTGCTTTAGTCTTGACAATCTTGGGACTAGTCTGATTAGCACCTGGGAAGGAATTCATCATCTTGTTGCTTGAGCTAGAAGAAGGCACATGATGTTATAATGACGTTGCTTGTTGCCTGATTCAAGAACAGTGCAGAGTTTTCTCAAGATAGTGTTTGGATGCTTGTACTGTTCTTTGTTTGAATTCTGGCTTGAAAATGTATATAAGCACTTTCAGAAATAAACTCAAGGTCTTTGTGGCTTTCAGCCATGGGACCCTCTCCATTTCCTTTTTTATCTGTTTTTTCTTCAGCTGTATGCCTGCCCCTAGCAATCCTGGTGACTTGTCTGCTGGATCCAACTGCTGGGTATTATGATGGGCACACTGTACCCTAAATGGGGTATTCTATATTAGCCCCTCTCCACTACTCCCCAAGCCCAGGAAATACCATGGAAGAGAAGGCATAAAGAATGTATTTTGGACATGATAGGAACTAACAACAGCTGAACAAGACCAAACCAGTCAAAATTCCTCAATGGATAAAGGATGGGCTCATGAGTGCCACTTCTAGCTGAGGAGCAATTGAGAGTTGATGGCTGGCGGGTGAGGGAGCCACGGAGGTTGTCTGTGCTCTGATGAATGTCTACTTCTGTGTGCATGGAGACAGCACTAACAGACTTAGTGGGATAGCTATATATTTATATCTATATCAATATGATATGAACTTAGGATGTGTTTGGAGAGAGTCCTGAGAGAGTTGGAAGGGGAAGTAGGAGATCGATATGTTCCAAATATATTGTACATATCTATGAAATTCTTAAGGAATAAAATATTTAAAATCAAAACATGAAACTAAAAGGAAAAATAGATCCTCTTTCCTCTCCAAATCCACTTCAACATCTCACTTTACTGCTTCATTTATAATATCAAACAACAAACCTAAAGTAGAAAAAGTAAAAGGAAAGAATAATGGAACCCACACAGCCATTTTGTAATTGTGTATGAATAGGGAAATGCTAATGGGTTACTAAGAGAAAATGTTAATAGATATCCCAGGTGTATTTATAGATAAATATTCAAGTAGAGAAAGTCTGGAAGGAAATGCATCAAAGAGTGCTAGGAATTATATGTGACCTTTTTCTCTTCTTACATATATTTAAAAAGTAACTATGTACAAATTAAGGAAACAATGTTTTTAAAAAGTTAAATTAAGAAAGACATCTGTGGGGCTGGGGAGATGCCACAGTAATTAAGAGCACTTCTGTGCTTTCAAAGACCTGAGTTCAGTTACCAGCACTGATATCAGGAAGTGCACAACCACCTGTAATTCCAGCTCCAGGAGATCTAGGGGAACTAAAACTGGGTACAGATGGACTTGAGAGAGTCTAATACCAGGTGGGTCATTGTCAGAATGTTTAAAAACAGTACAATTTGGGGAAAGGTTTCCAGGCAACAGTGAGTTCACGAAATCCAGTCCCAGGTGTACAATATAGCTCAAGGAGTAACTACAGAGAGCGACGTGTCCGGCTAAAGTGGACAAGTCAGGTTAGGGACGTTAAATCAGCACTCAAGAGTCTTCAGGTTCCATCATCCAGGATCACAAAGAGAGACCTGAGCTTTATCCAACACACTCTTTTATACCTCTCAATACTTCCTCCTAGTAACTTCCTCCTAGTCAGCCCACACCCAAGGTCATGGAAGATCCCATGACTAATGCCCCTGGGGTTGGCAGCAATAACAAGAAAACTGCAGAGCAGAAAAAACATTATGTTTATCCCCCTAGCTGTCACAAGGTTCAGTTCTCAGGGAGGAGGGGGCTGCGAAGGCCAAGGTGGAACTTTCCACAGGCACATATCTATGCACTCAATCCAGCCTAATGCCAGGAGCCAACAAGAGAGACTCTTTTACAAAGTACAAATGACCATGACGATGGATTCTATAGTGAAAAGGCCTAGAATCTAGTGTGGTCACTGATGAACAGACAGCATAGAAGTCAGCAGGCCATCTAGTACTGACATACTCCCTAAGGATGGATAACAATCTAGGGAAGAGTCTGAGATAATCATTCTGGGGACATTGGGAGAGATCTGCCACTACAGCAAGCCAACCAGGTTGTTAATAAAATCCACTCTCAGCTTTCTGGATGGAATGCAGATATTTGGTTTCATCTTTTCATTAACATTCCCAGTTCTCTTGTGCTTCTCTGTGAATTCAAGGACTTCTGTGCCCCTCAACAGGATCCAGTGCCCTCTTCTGGCCCCTGAAGGCATTGCATCCATGTGCACACACACATATACACATGATTACAAGTAAAAAGAAAGGGAAACATCTGTAACTTCAGGTGAACACTTACCAGAGGGATGGAGAAAGGTGTTTCCGAGTTATTTAGATAAGTCCAGCCTTTTAGAATTGAGGTATAATGTTGCCACATATAAAGTTCACACTGGAGAACCCCAATAGAGTGACAGAAAAAGAAAAAAAAAGGCAAAACCTTCACTTCATCATGTTTTAAATAAATTTAAGATTTGTTTTGGATGGCATTCATAGGTGTCCTGGGTAACATGCCACCTAGTGGTGGACACAACAGATACTCATTTCCTAAAATCTCTCCAGCAAGAGTGTGGATTATATAGATAGAAAGATTTTACTTGTAGACTGTGTATATGTATATAATTTTATTTACATGTAATTTTTATATTTATATATTTTATTTTTATTTATTAATATATTTAATTTTTATGTGTATAGGTGTTTTCCTTGTGTGTATGTCTGTGTACTATGTGCTACAAGGTGCCTGGTGACCTCAGAGGCCAAAAAGAGCATTTGGTTCCCTGGAAATGAAGTTACAGTTGTGAGTTGCCATATTAGTGTTAGAAATTGAATCCAGACCTTTTGCAAGAGCAAAAGTTCTCTTAACTGATAAGCCACATCTTCAGCTCCATTTTATGCATTTTTAAAAAAAGATTTATTTAAGTAGGACGTAATAGCACACACTTTCAGTTCCTGCATTAGGCAGGCAGAGGCAGGAGGATCTTTGTGAGTTCCAGGCCAGTATGGTCTACATAGTAAGTTTCAGGCCAGGCAGAGTTATTTAGTAAGAGATGTTCTCTCTCTCTCCTTACACACACACTCACACACATATATACATATATAATCACACATATGTGTGTGTTCATATATACTTTTTAAAATATGTGTATGTGTGAGTACCTCATGTATGTATGTGCACCACTTGCATTCCTGGTGCCTGAGGAGGACAGAGGAAGGCACTTGATCTTCTGAAATGGGAGTCCTGTGGTTGTGATCCACTAGATGTGGGTTCGCAACCTACGTCCTCTGAAAGAGCATGAAGTCATCCCTACAGTTTTAAAAATTAATGCAACACTTAAAAAAAATAAAAGTAGCTATTTTACTATAGAAAGAAGAATCAACTGAGTTAATTTATCTCCAACTTGATTAGTGTCCACTAGTCTCTATTTAGCACAGCTGCCAGTGGTGAAAATACTGCCATTCTCTACCAACAGTAATAATCTCAGTAGAAGAGTGGACAACCAAGCCATGCACAGGAGAAACCCTAAATCTCAACTATTGAACACTGTGTAGAGGCCACAGTGAATAACTCTGAAACTGCCATCAGAATCACAAGACAATGATACCGAGGTCTGATTTTTAATTGAGTATCAAGAATAAAAACATTTAAAACAGCACAAAGCTTCAAGTCACTTCTGAAATTCAGCGGGACTCCTCCATGCTAGGCCTTTCCTCTGGCACCGGCTGGTTCCCACCTCAATCAGTTGAACAAGGTCTGTGAGCTCTCTCGGACGTGGAAGGTGGTCCCTCCGGCCGCCAGGGCCCCGCCCCTCCCGGGCTCTCCCTCCGCCAAGCCCCGCCCCTCCCGGGCTCTCCCTCCGCCAAGCCCCGCCCCGCCCGGGCTCTCCCGCCTTCCTCTAGGCCCCGCCCCTCCCGGACTCTCCCTCCGTTAAGCTCCGCCCCGCCCGCGCTCTCCCTCCTTCCTCTAGGCCCCGCCTCTCCTGGGCTCTCCCTCCATCAAGCCCCGCCCCTCCCGGACTCTCCCTCCATCAAGCTCCGCCCCTCCCGGGCTCTCCCTCCGTCAAGCCCCGCCCCGCCCGCGCTCTCCCTCCTTCCTCTAGGCCACGCCCCTCCCGGGCTCTCCCTCCGCCAAGTCCCGCCCCTCCCGGGCTCTCCCTCCATCAAGCTCCGCCCCTCCTGGGCTCTCCCTCCGTCAAGCCCCGCCCCGCCCGCGCTCTCCCTCCTTCCTCTAGGCCCCGCCCCTCCCGGGCTCTCCCTCCGCCAAGTCCCGCCCCTCCCGGGCTCTCCCTCTGTCAAGCTCCGCCTCTCCCTCCGCCAGGCCCCGCCCCTTCCGCCCTCCCACGTGTCCGCCCCGCTCCGTGTGCCGTCTTTGTCTTCTTGGACTCTCCGCTCGAGTGTGACGAGCTGGAGAACGCGAAGTTTGTTGCGCACGCCCAGGTAGCCAGGTCGGGACCCGGAAGAAAGACCTTGGCGCCGAGGAAGCCATGAGGCGCGGCGTCCGGCGGGCGCCTTCCCGGAAGCGGAAGCTGGGGGGGCGGGACAAGGGCGGTCCGGACGTCTCGGCGGTTAATTCTTTTTTCCCTACAGCTTCGTTCCGGTACGTCTGGGCTGTTCGGAGGTTGAGAGACATGGTCAGGTCCGGATCTCGACCCGGCCAGGTGAGCTCAGGCTGCGGACCCCGTGAGTCCGTGGTGGATGGCGAGGGACTCGGGGGCTTTAGGAAGGTGCTAGAAGGAAGAACCGAAGCCGCGGCGTGGAAGCGGTGCGGACGTCTCTAGGTGAATGCTGGGTTTCAGGCCCCAGTTCTTAGGCCGCCCAAGTGACTTCTCTTAGCTTTGTTAATTCATGTCCCCTTCCACCAAGTGCTCTGATTAGTGGACCTCTCTGTTGTTGGTGAAGTCTCCCAATAAGTGCCTGTACCAGCACCACTCCTGATGTACCCTAGTAACTGCCCCAAAGTACGAGAGGGAATCCTGTTTCAAGGTAAATACGCTTTGGCTTGGAACAGCGCCATTGTGGATTCTCTTCTGCCCCCACCCCCAATCCAGTTAGATCCAACACAGCTAAACAAGTTTTGGCCCTACAGTGCCCTGGGTGCTTTGTTTCCTTGTCCTTTCACTGGATGAGCCTGATAATTCCACTTCTGATCTAGCCCTCAGCACGAGAACTGTCTCTAGGATTTTTGTCTGATGCCCTCACATCTCTATTAGGTGGCTGTGCTTCAGGCCACCTTCCGTGTCTTGTCATCAAATCACTTCATGTTGGACGAGGTGCTAGTCTACTACTAGGATATTCCATCCCTGTCTTGGAGATATGAGGTCTGGTTTGGTTTATCATCATTTATCAACATCCTTAGACGGTTGTCTTACCTACTAATATGAATTTTGCACGCTTTTTTTCATGACCTGTCTTGAGACTTCCTCTTTTGAATGGATGCATATTACCAATATATATGTGAATATATGCTCTAATCATCAAAGACATGGAAATTCAAACCATGAGATATTTTCTAACATGAAATAAGTATTGGTGAGAGTGTTGAAGGTGATACCCTTGTTTTGTATGCAGTCCTGGCGGGAATATAAATAGCATCGCTGCTATGAAGAATTGGATAAAGTTCCCTCAGAAAATTAGTCCAGCATGGCCATACACAACTGCAGTCTAGTGCTTGGGGACCTGAAGCAGGAGGGTCATGAGTTTGGGGCCAGCTTGCATAACAGTAAATCTTGTTTCATAACTATTTAAAGTAAAGCTAATATGATCCACCCAGCTCCATTACTGGGCATTTATTCAAAGAAATTGAGTTTGAGATTTTGAAGAGCTTTTCTTTCATGTCGAATTATTCACAGTAGCCAAGACATAGAAACAAGCTAAATATCTACAAGTGAATGGGTAAAGAAGTACAGTTATTCCTAATGGAATATGTTTAGCCTTGAGATTCTGCCATATCCAGTAGCAAATGTGAAATATGAGACATAGTAAGTAGAAATAAACTAGCCCTAGAAAGACAGGTACTGTGTGATTTTACTTGTGTGGGGGACCTGAAGTAGTCCAGTTCAGAAGCAGACTAGAATGGTGACTACAGAGGCTGGGCTGGGGAGAACATGGGATTGCTATTTAATAAGTATTAAGTTTTAAATGTATCATGAAATCTAGAAATCTGTGTACTGTTGTGCCTGTAAGTTAATGAAGGGATATTAGCCCACTTGAGCCTATGGCTCTGATAGGCCTAGTTCTTCTCCCCCATCCCCTCTGTATTGCTAAAAACTGTTAGATCATGTTTCTAAAGCTAGCCCCCTAGGTCTGTTCCCTAATTTGGTTACTTTCTCCTGATGCTGATTACTAAGCTGTCAAAGTATTGAAGCCCAGTAATGAAAAGCCCTTTTTGACTGCTCTAATTAGCATGCCCAGTTAAAATTACACACCTCGCTCTAATGGGCAGCGGAGGTGGGGCTTCCCTTGTACCTTTTTAAACCTCTGTCTCTTCTTAGAGTAGCCCTTTGTCCTTTTGGAACAAATACCCAGACCCTTTCCCTTGTTTCCCTCCCCCCCTCTCCCCTCCTCTCCTCTCCCCTCCTCTCCTCTCCTCTCCCCTCCTCCCATGTTCCCTCTCCTCTCCCCTCCTCTTCCCTCCTCTCCCCTCCTCCCTTGTTCCCTCTCCCCTCCTCTCCTCTCCCCTCTCCCCTCCCCTCCTCTCCCCTCCTCTCCCCTCCTCCCTTGTTCCCTCTCCCCTCCTCTCCCCTCCTCTCCCCTCCCCTCCCCTCCCCTCCCCTCCCCTCCCCTCCCCTCCCCTCCTCTCCCCTCCTCTCCCCTCCTCTCCCCTCCTCCCTTGTTCCCTCTCCCTTCTCCCTGGTCCTCTGTCTCCTGTCTTTGTCTCTTACTCCCTGTTATAAATCTCCTTTGTGCTGAGAACTTGGTCTTGGGGGTCCTGAGTTAATACTTTTACTTTCAGTTAATACTTTATTTGTTAAGGTTGATGAAGTATTAAGTAGTTTATGACAGTCTTTATAAAAAATAAACAGCTCAAAAATTTTGGGGTTTGGTTAAAAATAATTAAGTATCCAACTTGGTGGAGCCTCCTCTGATTGACTGTAGAACAATTTAAATGTCAATTTTTTTTTTGAAAAAAATGTTTAATAAACTTTATTATTAAAAAACTTGCTAATGGATATAATGGATGACAGTTATCCAGACTCAAAGTCTATAACTCAGTGGACTTCTGTGTAGTTAGAATAAGCACTCTGAAGCTGTAAAGATTCACATTGGATCTTATACCTTAACTATTAAGTATAGATATGTACTTTTCTATCACCAAAAAATGAAAAACACATGGCAAAGAGCTGGGAAAACAATTACTTCATATCCTCTTTATAACTGTTTGTTATCTGCATCCAGTCCTTCATCCCTAATGTTTATTTTCTTTTTCACTTTTTATGTTGTATCCACCTGTATTTTTATTTACATATGAGCATCTGTATTAACGGTAATGGATCACATGTGGTCCATAGACTGGACGTCAATATTTCATACTAACCAATTAACAAGGAAGAAAGAAAGGTCCTTCCTGCCCTAATTCTAACTTATTAGTTGAAATCAGCTAAAAATGTAGAGTGAACTGTATAGCAAAATAAACCACTGACTTGGACCATAAATGGATGTTCAGACTACTAAGTGAAAGTTTGAAGATATCCATATTGTGTCAGGGTATCTTACAAAATGCTTAATTAGAAGAGTAAAAACCGTAATCTTAATGATGAAAATCCTAGCGGACATCATCTTAAATCTGTTTATATCGCCAGTAACAGAACAAACTAATGTCATTTGCCTACTTGTATTGAAAATGACACATCTCTTGTGGTATTCCTGCCAGAATTTATAACCTGAGTTTGATCCAGAGGAAAAAGTCAATCTAAATGTCTGTGAAGCCATTATGCGAAATAACTCGCCTTTACTATGTATGTCAGAGCTGGAAGGTAATGAAAGCCCAAGGAATTTGGATTTAAGGACATTCGGGAAGCGTAGCAATTTAGTACAGCATGTAACTCTGGACTGGATATGGACTGCTCTTTTGTCCAGCTTTCTATACAGGGCAATATTGGGATAAGTGTGATGAATCAGGTACCTAGATGAGATTATAACCTCACAGTTTTTAACTTTTATGGCTATACTGGGGAATTTTGTTTTTAAGGAACACTTTGGAGTATTGTGATTACAACTTATTTTGAAGTGGGCAGACAAGATAAAATGGTCTGTTTTGAGACATGTTTGTGTCAGGCAAAACTCCTGTTTTTGTATGATACTATAGATTCATAAGCCTCTCGTCAGATCCCAAAATATCTCAAGAAGTGTAACTTTTACTGGTCCAGTTTTGTAAAAGTGTATTCTCAATAACATTATTAGAAAAATAATAATGCATGGTGTGTGTATGTGTGTGTGTGTGTGCGCATACATTTGTACACACGTGTGTGCTTGTAAGTGTCCAAATAGAGAATAGTAAATAACTCAGGAAATTTGGTAGTTCCTCTTTAAGGTATAAAATATGTAAACATGCGAAGACTCAAATGGATGCCAACATTGAGTGGATCTGAGAGTGGAGTGAGGGGCGGATTATGAGCTTTGATATCTTAAGGTTTTATTTTGAGGAGGGATTTCATCTACCAGATACAAAGTTATTAAGATAGAGGGGTTTATGATAGAAAATTTTCTTATTGCCCTGCTCTGGAAGTCTTCCTTATTGCTTCTCCAGATACCCAGTTTTCCTGCCTGAAGACAGCTTTCTTGCACAGCTTCCAAGATGCTGAGTACATGTAAAAGCAAAAGAACACCTTTTCTATGGAAACACTATCCCACCTATATAAACTTTAAAATGCAGACTTAAAATTCTTATTTTGTCTTCTCTCCCTCCCTCCCTCCCTTCCTCATTCCCTTCCCACCCCCCTCTCCCATTTATAAAGAGTAAGTGGCATGCTACCTCCATAGAATAGAATAGTCAACCTCATAAAAAGAAAGGAACTTTTGGTCTATGCTACAGTATGGATGAAGGTTAAAGATGCTCTGCAGAAGGACAGACATTCCATTTAGAAGTGGTTTCTAAAAGCAGATTTTTAGAAAGTAGAAAAGTTGTCAGGAGATGAAAACTATAATTATGTATTTACTGTAATATATTATGTCATAGGTGATGTCTTCAGGAAGGTACCCAGGATCTAAGTTAACACATGGAAAGAAAGGGTGAGTACTTCTCAAAGTTTCTAAGTTCAGGAACTCTTCAGTAAATTTTCAGTCTTTGGGCCAGGAAAATAAGTGGGCTGTGCCTCTACACATAATTGGGTGTTATACAGACTATAAATCATTAGTGATTAAGTCCAACTCACACTGAGGAAAGAAAAGAGCATGTCTCCTTGGAATTGTTTAATGAAGAGGGGTCCAGATTTGAATTCTGTATGTTGTGCTCCTGTGTCTTCCATCCACTGTCTGTTTTATGAATCTGAATCTGTGCCTCCTCCTTGTGAACCTAATCCTGTATCTGCATGTGTCTGTATAAATACAGAGGACTTTGCTCTGAGTTTCTTGAGCAGTCTAGAAAGCATCACATGGGGGAAGGAATGGAACACTTTATGGAAATCTTTAACAGTTTTACAAGGGATTATGTCATTCCAACTGACACAGACAACATTATTTATCGGCCAATATCCATAATGCTTGCCTTAAGTGGTAGATTTTAGGAAGTTTTAACTTAAGTATTTGCTGCTTTCAGCAAATGAGACACAGGCTCTGGGTCAGGAGCATGGAAGAGGGCCTAACTTAAGATTGCAGTTGTGCATTAACTTAGGTTATAAAAGTTGATTACATAGGAAATCCAAGGCTGTTAGGTTGAGTATTACATTTTTCTCTTAAAGGCAGGTTAAACATTCAGGCTGAGCACACAGTAGTCATATGTGGCCTAGAGCTGTATTATTTATTTTGGCTGTGAAGTACAGTGAAAGTTCCAGTCTCTTAGAATATAAGAAATGTTCTCAGAATATTGTATCACCCCGTGGACTATAACCTGGGTGAGTGATTTTATAATCTCTACAGTGTCCTAGTCACTTCATATGTGCTTAGATGAGCTTTATTCTCCAATATTTACTGGAAAGAAAATAATTATTTACATATTTGAGAGAAAATTACTTGCAATTTTTAAAAAAGAATATCAACTTTGTTTTCTAGGACCCACTCAAGAAAAACAGCACATTTTAATGCAGATTCTGCCTGTCCTGTTTATTCTGATTCGGAAAGTCAGGTAATGAATACAATAAGTCAAGTGAAGAGATACAGTTTACCTTAATTAGTCCTCAGGTAAAACCAAAGGTAAAGTATGGTCTGCACCGAGGAAGCATGTAGGCTGTTGCTTTCAGACATGTTTTCTACCAATAATAAATTGTTTATAAGGAAATACATTTTAGCTGGGCAATGGTGGCACAAACCTTTAATCCCAGCATCTGGGAGGCAGAAGCCTGGTCTACAGCGCGAGTTCCAGGACAGCTGAGGCTACACAGAGAAACCCTGTTTTGAAAGGACCATAAAAAGGAAAAGAAAAGAAAAGAAAAGAAAAGAAAAGAAAAGAAGGGAGTCTGCAGTGGTGCGTGGTGTATTTTATCTCTGTGTGAATTTTTCTTACAGACGGAGACTATACAGGGGCTAGATGGCTGTGCTTCTTTGATGCGGGACATTTTGAAAAATGAAGATTCAGGTTCTATTTTTAAAAGTTCTTTGCTGATCACCTTTTATTAGTGAACTATTTTCTTTTAATGTTTACAGAGTTTTATTTTTATTATTATTATCAACAGGCTCAGAAATAGTATATTCGGAAAAAAGATGCAATGCCAGACCTTTAGAAGGCAGAAACTGCAGGGCTAAAAAAAAAGGACCTGGAAAACATACTCCTTCAGTGGTCCAAAAAGAAATATGTAAGCATTTTCTCCATACTTACTTAAATGGTGTGTGTAGTGTGACTGTGCCAGGGGCCAATGCCAGGCGTCATCTTCAGTTACTGTTCACTATTTACTGAACCCAAAGCTTGACAGTCCTGCTAGAGCAGTTGGCCAGTAAGCTAGGGATCTGTATCTTTGCCTCTCCAGCACTGAGAGTGCAGGCATGTAGGCTGTGCTGAACTTGCAGTGCTGGGATTTGAACTCAGGCTCTCATTCTTGCGCAGCAAGCACTTTCTGACAAATGGGGATTTTGATAAATTATCAGGATGATGCAATTGTCTTTGTTTTTTTTTATTTTATAAGGTTAGATATATGTTTGTGCCTTTTTCTGTAGCTAGATTCTCATTGCCAGATAGTCACTTGGCTAAGCTGTCACATTCTTAAAAAACAGGGTACAAGGTTCTTCTCCAGGGCTTTCAGTATAAAAATTTCAAACTGGATGACGTTAGGGAAGAAGTATCCAGAGTCAGCTTTGTTGATCCTGCTGTTGGTTCACTGGGTGGGTGGGTGGGTGGATAGATGATGCATGCATGCATGCATATATGCATGGGTGGATAGATAGATGGATGCGTGCATGCATATATATTCATGGATGGATGGGTGGATGGGTAGATGGATGGTTGGTTGGATGGGTGGATTGATGGATGGATAGATGATGCATGCATGCATATATGCATGGATGGATAGATAGATGGATGCGTGCATGCATATATATTCATGGATGGATGGGTGGATGGGTAGATGGATGGTTGGTTGGATGGGTGGATTGATGGATGGATAGATGATGCATGCATGCATATATGCATGGATGGATAGATAGATGGATGCGTGCATGCATATATGCATGGATGGATAGATAGATGGATGCGTGCATGCATATATGCATGGATGGATGGATAGATGATGCATGCATGCATATATGCATGGATGGATAGATAGATGGATGCGTGCATGCATATATATTCATGGATGGATGGGTGGATGGGTAGATGGATGGTTGGTTGGATGGGTGGATTGATGGATGGATAGATGATGCATGCATGCATATATGCATGGATGGATAGATAGATGGATGCGTGCATGCATATATGCATGGATGGATAGATAGATGGATGCGTGCATGCATATATGCATGGATGGATGGATAGATGATGCATGCATGCATATATGCATGGATGGATAGATAGATGGATGCGTGCATGCATATATATTCATGGATGGATGGGTGGATGGATGGATGGGTAGATGGATGGTTGGTTGGATGGATGGATGGATGCATGGTTTATTGGTTGATTTGTTTTTTTTATTTTTTTGAGACAGGATCTGTTCTACTCATTATATACAACAGGCTGGCCTAAACTGAGAAGTCTGTCTGTCTCTTCCTCCCCAATACTGAGAGTAAAAGTATGGGCCACTATGTCCGTCATATCCCTTATTTTTATAGCCAATCACAAACTGGTTGTGTTTTGGGTGTTTACTTATTTCAAATTAACTGTGTACATATAGTTTAATTAGTTAAAGAATAAACTTGTCTAACTGTGCAGTTAGGATATATGGCAAAAATCCCTGCTACTGATTGACATTAAAGGTATCCACAGACATGGTAGGTTATACTTTCATGGCTAACCTTGCTGAAAATTAAGTGTATTGACTCAGGAAGTATTTTAAAACAAGCAAGTTCTGAGAGTAATGTCTTTTAAAGACTATCTATGTACAAGGCAGTCCAAAATAGAGTTAAAACAGTCTACACTATGAAGTCCATTTTAAATTGACCTAGAATTATACATATTTATGGGGTATATTGAAGTGCTTCCATATATGTATATAGTGCAGAATGATAAAATCAGATTATATTGGGAATTCTGGGTGGGATTAGCTAATCCTGCTCTTCAAATAGGCCAGAAATATTCCATCAGTACATAAATGCTTACATTTAACACAAGGGTAAAGTAGTCCGCATGTGCCTAGTGATCCTTTGAAATTGACTAGCACAACCAATGGGCTGAATGTGTGTATGTGTGCGTGCACACATTAGTGTAGCTGTGTATCCATTTACATACACATGGTATCTACCTTTCCTTACTCACTTCCTATCTTTATTTTTTGAGGCATTGTCTCTCATTGAACCTGAAGCTTGTGGATTTGACTAAACTGGCTGGCAGTGAACTTCATGGATCCTTGTGTCCCTGCTTCCCTAGAGCTTGGGTTAAGGACCATACTGTCAGCCTTTGCCAGGTTCTGGAGATCCAGACTCAGATTCTTGTGTTTGACAGCAAGTGCTTTACTGACTGAGCCATCTTTCCAAACCCTAGGCTGAAATTTTAATGACTTGAAAACTGATACTGATTCAATTATAAAACTTTAAGAATTTTGGAATAATTTGTATATATAAATCTACCCTTTCAACTATAAATTATATTCAGTCTAAATAGAGATGAAATATGTCTGATGACTGTTTAGCATCTGGTTTAAGGTGTACTTTGTGTAAAACATATGCTGGGTTTTGAAGATTAATACAAAAAGTGTTTTGTTCTGGGCATTACACACTGAAATGTTAGTATTCTTACTACATTTACTTATTTATTTTTGTGGTGTAGGGATCAAACCCAGGGCCTTTTACATGCTAGGCAAGAACTATACTATTGAGCTGCAGCCCCAACTCTGGCTACATTTAAGTAAAACATGAAAAGTAAGTCATCCTTTTAACTTTTACGTGTGACTTCTTAAAATTTTAAATTACAAATATTGCTTACATTATGTTTCTGTTGGACAGTATAGTCTTAACTAGGTAAGTACCGTATAGTCAGTTGTGTTTTTAGAAATAACATTGCATTTTATTTTGTAACTAAGGTTTTGTTAGAACCTACTGTTCATATATTTTCTATGGCTGCCTTTGTGCTGAAGTGGGAGCTTGAGTAGTTGTGACAGAAACCATACAGCTCCGTAATGCCTTTAATCTTTACTCTGGCCCTTTAAGAAAGAAGCTTGTTTGGAGTTTGTTAATTTGTGTTGGATGGTGACATCTACTGGCAGAGACAGCATTTTGTGTAGCTCAGCTAAACTAGAGACTTCAGGAAGAAGATGAAGGAGAGATGTGATGGGAAACTTGGGCCTGTGGACATGAAATTAGAATTCCTCAGGTTCAACAGTTCTTAAGGAGCCAAAAGAAGTCCAGAGAGAGAAGCCTAGGACTCCAAAGGAGAGGACAGGGCTCTGTGCTGTGTGGTTGTGGGCTATGATCTCCTGTGTTTCATCTTAGACCTCAAAGTAAAGATATTTTAGAGGATATTTTTCTTTTTAATTTATTACAAAATTGTATTTTCAATAAAAATGATACTTTATAGGAAATTGCTAGCTAGCTTTGTTGTAACTCATCTGATAGAGAAGATCCATTATTGCTCTGGGTTTTAATCATCTCAGAGGAATCATGTTTGGAAGTATATTTTTAGATAGCAAGATTTATTAATATGAAATATTTACTTATCTGGACAGTTTGAAACTATTCGATGATATAACATGGCAAGTTTTTACTATGTTCCATATATTCTAAGAAGTTGCCAAATGTTATTTACAGTTCAAGAATCTTGAGGTTGGTGATTTTATTTGCGTTTTACTCCATCTTCATATTTAGTTACAATAAGATTACATTGAAGTAGAAAGACTCACTTTAACTGAGAGGCTCCTTCACATAGACGTTCTCAGACAGTCAGGTTGGGATGCAATGAGAGATGACACGGACGTTGAAGGAGTAGTAAACCATGTCAGCTGTGATTGGCAGCATTAAGCAGTCTCTTTCTTCCGTTCTCAAAATAACAGAATACACCAGCCTTTTCTGGAAGTTTCCATCTAGTGAGGAAACATTAGGGAGGTGGAGGAGAGTAATGACTATCCTCCCCCACATGAAAGATGAAATGGATCCTTAGCTCCTGTGTATGCCTGCACATGCTCATGACAGAGGCCGATGGCAGACATCTCATCACCCCTTATCTTACTCATTTATTTGAAAGTATTGGGGCTTGAACCCAGGCCTTCATGCCTACAGCACAGATATTCTGTACTACCTCCCATCTTATTTACTGAGACAGTCTTTTACGGATCCTAGGGTCTGCTCTTCCATGAGGCTGGCCAGTTGATCAGTGAGCTCTGGGGAATCCTCTTGACTCTTCCTCCCTGCTCTGGGGTTACAGGTATCTGTGGCTATGCCTGGCTTTTAAGTGGCTTTTAAGCACTTTACCCACTGAGCCATGTCCTCAGCATTTAGGTGTATTCAGGAGTTTCTGTCCCTCCAGAAACTCACATACCCCGGCCACTTCCCAAATAACTGACTCAGAAGCTTAATATAGTAAATGCTGGGCCAGTAGCTCAGGCATATTACTAACTAGCTCTTACACATAAATAAACCCATAATTCTTATCTATGCTTAGCCACATGACTTGCTAACTTTTCTCTGTCCAGCATTCTCATCTTGCTTCCTTTGCAGCTGGTGACATTTGTGACAGAATTCTTTTCTTAGAATTCTAGTCTAGTCTCCCTGCCTATACTTTCTGCCTGGCTACTGGCCAATCAGCATTTTATTAAAACCAATACGAGTGACAAATCTTCACAGTGTACAAGAGAATTATCCCACAGCACTCAGGTTCTGTCTTATCTTAGAATTCCAGTCAGGCTTCTAGAATGTAGTCCTAAGAGTTCACACTCACCTTTTAGTAGAGTTTCCCCAAAATGAAGCCTGGGGCTCTCCATACCTCCAGTAATGCCTATCAGAATCTAAAGATGCATTTTCATTGTCATGTCTAAGCATCAAATTCTCGCATTGTTAAGTAGCAAATTGTGATTGTTTAATTATTGGAGGGATTCTTCAGATCCATCTGTTGATGTCCTGCTCCCTCATTAGACTTCTCTAGTTTTCTTGGATGCTGTCCCGTAATCCCATGTGATGTAGAAGTTTTCCCATAGTATCTCGGGACGATGTCTGTGAACCTTGTGCTCCTGGGAGGTGGATCTTACATAACATGTTCCTCTACGCTCAAGCATTGCCTGCAGCTGTCTTTTCTAGCAATACATACATTCTTCACAAGACTCACTCTTGTGATAGTCTCCTGCGTAGCAGGCAACAGGCAGAGTTTGGTCTTCTTCCCAGGAAAGATGGGGAGAGGGCCTACAAAAGCTGTGCCTGCCTTCTGTGGTGCTTGGGTCTGTTGGGTAACTCTGTGCAGATCAGCAGGTGCATTCTTTCTGGAGGACTGGGATGTCATTGTAGTATATGTCCTTTAGTAGTCATATGTGGAAATGGGATTGTGTTCTGTGGGTACCACCCCAAGCTATTTTTCAAAGCCCATTTTGTAACCTGATAGTTTACGATCTATTATCTATTAATGCTGTTTAGCAAACACTGGGGAGGGGGGTCTTGCTAGACAGGGAAACAGAATCTCGATTTTTTATACCAGCTATAGAGCAGTGATGTTTCAAAACCTCTTCATTCTTTAGTTTATTAATACCAGTCTTCTGCTTTGCGCATACACTAGCAAGGGTTTAATCATGAAGTATAAGAACAGCCCTGCCTAGAGATGCTAGAGTTTAGTCAGAGGGCGAAGGTAATGAAAAAATAGATGACATGGGCCAATATATGTATGGTGTGTGATTTAAACAGTGTATTCTCTGCGATGGGAAGAACGGTCACTAGACTGCTGATTGGGTTAGAATGCTCCGTGGAATGGAAAGAGAATCGGAGAAGTAGGGGCGGATCAGAGTTTGGAGAACACTAAATACTAGGTAAAGATGGTTTCTTTGGGTGTTTTGATTGTCCACTGTTCTTACTGGTTGACCTTTTTTTTAAAAAAAAAAACTATGGAAACATAGAAAGTTACAAAGTATTCTGCCTTTCCTATTCTGTTTTCCACTGAGAATTGTACAAGGGTCCAGGTAAAAGAGACTTATTGAATGTCAGTGATGATATAAAACCCATAACAGGTATTGTAACTAAAGAAAGATTTTTCAAGGAGCTTTTAATTTAAAAAAAATAGGTACAGATGAATGTTGACTGGGGAAACTTAATTCATTAATTACTTTAGAAAGAACTTGGGATGCCTTTCTTCAGGGCGTTAGAGTAAAGCCCTTCTATGAAGCATATGATCAGTTGAATGGAATGAACTGCATTTGAGAGTTTTATTTAATGCCAAGATATTAGGGTAAAAGTTGTTGAAGACTCATTTAAGAACTTACTTCCTTTTCCCACATTAGTATCTTCAGAAAATAAGAAATGGACATTTAATGAAGCACCTACTGGAAGTGAAAGAGACACGTCAGACGTAGCACAGCATTGGGCATTACAGGACCACTACAGAATGTACTCGCCGATAATATACCAAGCCCTCTGTGAGCATGTGCAGACTCAAATGTCACTGATGGCTTCAAAAAGGGGCCCTAATGGAGTGCCTACGGCATGTCACACTGTGTCTGCTTCAGGTTGGTAGACATACTTGAATATCGAATGTAATCCATGATTAAATTACTTTATCATTATATGTCACACTGTAAGATGTGAATAAACTTGTTTATTTTTAACTTCTAGAATCTGAGGCAACAGCACCTCCTGGTTATTGCTGTTGTTCTGCTTCGGTCTGGTCACCTCAGCAGCCGCCCTGCCCTCTGATGGTCCACTCTGTGGGTATAGTTTGTATGCTGAACAAGTATAATGGTTTCCTTATAGAAACTGTTGTCTTATCAGTGGAATGGCAAATGTACTAGGATGTAAAACCAATTTTACAAACCTATTAATAATCAATCATGAGAAAAAAGAAATCAAGAATGCCTGACACCCAGGCTCACCAGCACCCTGATGAAGTGTTTTCACTATTTTTCTTTTTAAAATAAGAGCTATACTTTTTTTTATATATATACAGTTAAATGCTTTTTTTTTACTTAATATATTAGTGGGGCTTTTTTTTTTTTTTTTTTTTTTTTTGACAGGCTTTTTCTGAGGAACTGCCCTGGCTGTCCTGGAAGTTGCTTTGTAGACCAGGCTGGCCTTGAACTAACAGAGATCTGCCTGCCTCTGCCCCCTAAGTGTTGGGATTAAAGATGTGCACCATGGTGCCTGGTTGACTATGTTTTCTTAACATGCCTTTTACATAGCTAAAGCTGTATTTTGTGTGTATTTTCCTCTTAAGACAAATGTCTTTGAGTTAAGTTGTATAATAAAATCACTAGTCTGATTTGGTATTGAACTAGCAGCTAGTTTTATTACTATAGTATGTTCATATACATTTTTATACACTCATGCATTTTTATTTCTGTAGTACTAAAAATTGAACTCAGTACCTTATACAAGCTAGACAACTACACCACCACTGAACCCTAAATACCTTTTTTTAAAGTTCTGCATATGATTTTTTAATAAAATATTCATTTTATTTTTATCTTTTTGGAGATTTGGCCTGCATCTGTGTCTGTGCACCTTGGGCATAATAACATTGGATTCTGGGAACTGAACCCAGGTTTTCTGCGAGAGTAGCAAGCACTCTTACCAGATGAGCTGTCTCCCTAGCCTCTCATCTTGGTTCTTAGAATGTTTCTCAAAATGAAAATATTTGTTTTAGTCCAAATGTGGACTTTTTTTTTTTTTGATGCCTTTAAAACATGTATGGTATTTGTAAACAATGTTTTCATCATGACCTTATAATGTCCCCATGTTGCCAAGTGAGCTGCTGCTCTGAAAAACTGGTCTTTGTTGTGCAGTAGACAGTGGAGAAGTCCAACTTGCTTGTAAGGTGAAATATCTCAACATTGTTTTTTAATGGTAGAAAATGATTTTTAATATCATTGGTTTGTGTTTTATAGTCTATAAATGACTGTTCATACTTCTGAAGGCTTTTTTTTTTTTTTCCTACTTGCTTAGGGAGTTCAGACTGATTGTGATAACCATCTTGGATCACAAGATCTAACAACCTCTGTAAACTGCCCTGATGTTCCCAGGAATTCCTTTAGTGTTTCTGAAATTCTGCGTGGTCTTCCCCACACTGACAAGGCAGCTGTTCCAACGCCTCAGCAGCTGAGTCTTGCTAATTGGAGTCTGCCACGACAAAGAGCTCCTAAGGAAGCAGACCTACTAAAATGTTTCCAAACACATATGTCTCTGTTTCCAGCTCATGGGAAAGATGCTCTCTCGGACAGTCAGGCACACCAGAGTCCCACTCAGTTACAGCCAGCCTTCTTGGCCACGAATGAAGAAAAATGTGCCAGAGAACAAATTGGAGAGGCCACAAACGAAGGAAAATATTTAAGCATGCATGTGCAAGATGCAAAAATAGCCAAGAATGTGCAACAGGCAGATAATGTGAGCCAGGCTGCTGAAAAAGTCAGAATTGCCAAGTGCTTGCTGGGAGAGCTCAAGGCCTTGGTCGAAGAACAAGGTAGATGAGCGTTTCCAACTTTTATATTTCGTAGTGTATGCTTAATGGTACTGTTGTGTTTTCTACTGCATTCAAGTGACAGTGATTGATAGGAGTGTCTGGTGTTTTTATAGAACTGTATCTTGATCCAGTAAGGAAAAGAGTTCTGTCTGTTATCTTACTTGTTAGGGCTTTTGTTTGTTTCATGAGACAGGGTCTCATGTAGTCTTAAGATGACTCCTAACTTGCACTGTCGCTAAGGATGATGCTGGCCCGTGTTCTCCCTCCACTCCCCATAGGCTGGGGTCACAGGCTGCTGGGGCTCCAAGCCTTGAGCCCTTCTTTCCAATTCTATATGATGCAAACAGACTTGAAAAGATCAGTACCAAGAATGTGTAGAAAGAAAGTTATAGTAGTTAGATGACTTTTTCTGTTTAATAAAGATGCATATTTCCTTCCATTTGTTAATAACTAACAGATTTTACTTTGTATAATAATCCATGCCACTTACTAGCCTTTCTGTTTACTGTTTTTCTCTTAAATCAATAAAATGTCCCTGAGCCAAGTTGTTGTATATACTCACCATGTATATATTTGTCTAAAGTAGTGGCTTTTGCTTATAATGTATTATAAATACTCAGAACCATGAGTAGAAATCACAGTAATTGACTGTAGAGCTAACAGAGTAGCTGCCATTTACAGACTGACATGCCTACAGAATTCTAAGATCTTTGGAAATACAGCACAGTTAAGGTATAGGCTAAGTGTGTTAAAATTGTTATGTTTCCAGAACTTCAAATTAGACAAGGTTGGTTTTGTCTGTTTGTTTTATTTTGTTTTGTTTTTGCTTAAGATACTCACTGCATAGCTCTGCTTGGCCCAGAACTTGCTGTGTAGACCTAGACTAGACTTGAACCTACAGAGAACCATCTGCCTCTGTCTCCCAAGTACTAGGATTAAATGCCTGGCTCTTTTTCTTCTTTTAACCCAGTGTTAGTCATGGTAACAATAGTGGCCCAGCACTGTGCTGGCTTTCATATGTGTGATCTCACCTGAGTCTCACAGCGGTCAGATAGCCGCCTCCACTTTAGGGAAGGAAGTTGGGTATGAATAGATAATAGTATCTCATTCTAATCTTAGTAACCGAATGATAGGCTATTTTTAGCCCCATTTAACTATGAGAAAAACTAAGGCTTCAAGAGTAAAGTAATTGAAATGGTGACCAAAGAATAAAGAGTCTCAGTTGGAGAGGAGAAAGGACTAGAGTCAAGAGATCTAACGTGCAGTCAGGTGGCTGACCTTAGTAAATATCAATGTAGTTTTCAGTTGCTAAATGATCAGATTGCGGCCTTCATACCACACAAAGTAATATAAACTTAGCTAGTCTATGATGCATACATAATTCAGAACATGTTATACATAATAAATCATTCAATTTATCTGTGGTTTGACTAAGGTCGTCAGCCAGCACTCTACCTTCAGAACCATGAGCAGAACCACTCCATAAAAACGTAGCTGTTCACTGTGTACGTGTACTTTTCATCAAAGTGTTCAAATACTTAGGGAATTGAATACGTTTTTCTAGCGTGATTATACTTGCAAAATTATAGTAAGTAGACACTTTGAAAGAAAGGAGGAGGGGCACAGAAAGAAGGTCTGACACTTGCTCCTTACATCTGTTGGCCATATGTAAGCAGAGCCTCTCTCCACAGTTAGTACCAAAGATCTGCTGGGTGATAGTGATTGTACTTTATAAAGTTAAATAATGAAACCATGTCCTAGAAAACACACATAAATCACCTAAGATGAACTATATTTTTTAATGCAGAATCAAAGGTTGTATTACTGATATTTATAGAGTAGCTGATTATGGGAAACGTGCATAACAACCATGGAGTCCACAAGAGATCTTTGATAAGTATCAAGTAGAGATATGTGTAAATCTGTTGCCCACTTTTAACAAAAATCACTAAAATATAATAATACTGTGACTTAGGATTAATTTTTCCTTGCTCAATATAACTTCTGTAGAGTTGTGAATTTATATATATTTATAAGGATTTTTAGTAATACATGCTAATAACCTTGTTGATTTTAAAATACCAATTTTTCTAAATTGCCTTTTATAGAGGACTCAGAAGTTCAGAGACTGGTAACAGAAGTGGAGGCATGCCTGTCTGGACTTTCAGCGGTGGGTAGCCACACAAATAGAGACGTTGAAATAGCACTAGCCCTGCAGCCACTGAGAAGTGAGAACGCGCAGCTGCGAAGGTAGGAATTGCTGTTGGAGTGTTTCTGTCTGTAGGTGAAGGTGTTCCTCAACCAGAGCACAGACGCCAAGTGATATAGCGAGGGTCTAGTCAGGGACACAGACTACAGTTTTAATTTGGGCCTGTCCTTTCTCACTACAAAGGGTTTTACAGTCTTTAACTTTCCGTGCATACGTTTATCTCACTTTTTCTATCTGCTGTCACCTCTTAGCATATACCCAGGAAGATGTGGCCGCTTCGTGTGGTTTCTCTGTTAATCCAAGTTATTTTACAATAACAAACACTTAAGTCACAAATTGTTCCTTTCCCCAAGACCATCACAGGTCACAGAAGGCCCTTTTCATCCTGGGGACTGATGGGGACAGGGAGTTATTATTATATTATATAATAATCTTACAAGTCTTGGACCAGAAGTAATTGTCTCTCCATCCTTAACATTTTGTAGTCTAAATCCTAAACCAGTCAAATGCTCCCTCCTAATACAGGTCAGGGAAGAGAACCTGATGGGATGCGCTGAGTGCTGTAGCATTGCCATACGTAGACAAAGGGCAAAGCTTACTTAAATTCCTACATACTTTTTTCTTTTCAGCCATATTAACTTACTAGAAAATGTTATTATTTGTTTAGGAAAGCTTGAAACCAGGGAGGTAATCGTGAAATGTAGAGGAAGTCATCCGTATATTACCAGTATTGTTCTGACTGGGAATGTTTCTGTGATGACCACTAAAGTTTATAGTCTAGGGTCTGTGGATGTACTTGGTACTGAGCTCCCTTTCAGATGCTTCTGCAGCTCTGCGTTATCAGTGCGCCCTGACAGTGCTAACATGAGGATAGATGGGACTAGCCCCATGGTCCGTCCAGACTCTCCTGCAGCCGCTTTCTCCCCAAAGGACTCAGACACTTTTATTAACTTCATGCTGTTTGGTCTATGGCTCAGGCACATTGCTAGCTAGCTATTCCATCTGAATTCAGCCCGTATCCATTAATCTGTCCTGTCATGTGGCCCATGGCTTACCTGTGTTACCTGACATGTTGCTTCCTTGGACACCTGGCTCATCTCTTCCTGACTCTGCCTTCTTCCTACCTATGCTCTGATTCTCCCACCTACTACTGTGGTGCCTGCCATGGCCAAAACAGTCCTTTATTCACAGCATATAGAAAGAATTCCCACACCTATGCACATTTTTCAAGAAACTCAAACACTGTAAAGGATTCCGACTTTGAGAGTAGTTTTAAATTCATGGGTCTGTAGCCTACAGAGATGACATCTAGTGGGATTTACTGGCTTAGGATCATCAAGAGATCATTGGTGGATAGAGTTGCTGCATTTAAATTCTAATAATACTGTCACCAATTCTAGTATTAGTCTTTCGACTAATCAAGAATAAGTAATATGGAATGGCTAGCAGCTGCTCCTAACATTGACTGGATGTTTGTCACGTGCTGGGCTGTTGCTGTGTATATGTGCCATCTGAATCCTCCTCTTAACTGCATAAAGTATTAGGTCATTTTCATTTGAAGATGAGGAACCAAGGCACTGAAAGGTTATGTGATGTGCTCAAATTTTCATATCTAGGAATTGACGGAGTCAAGACTTAACCCCAAGGTAATTTGGTTTTAGAGTCCCGGATCCTAACTGTGGGCTTCTGTACAAACTCCATGAAGAAGTAGAGACTGACTTAATTAGGGTCACTCTTTAGGTATGTTTTGCACAGCAAAAGGATAATACTATTATTTAAAAGTGATAATCAGCTAATGGGTTTCTTAAGCATACCAGAACCTAGTCTGAGAATATTATCATTCATTTTAGCATTGCCATTGTGGTGATCACTGGCTTGCATCTCCAATCCTCAGAACAGCGTGGAGTGCTGTGGGCTTCATTTATACACCACTCACGAAAAGGAGGCTTACTCTCTGTCACTAGTTGTTTTTAATTTTCTTAAGCATAACTGAGAAAACTTAACCGCTGTCCATTTCTTTGGAATTGGCAGTAGGACTTTTTAGCTGTTGTCCTTAGGGAAAAGAGACTGGATAACTTGACCTTTTACAGGGTAAAATTACTGAAAAAATGAAGAATTTGTTCCTTAGACTAGACTGAGGCTTTCAATAGCGATGTGGGAATTTTATGCCATTTTGTAATATTTATTTGGAAAGAATCATTCATAAATTTCATTATTAGTAAAACTAGAATAGGTAGTCATATTTAGTAGCACTTTCCCGTTTTCTTTGTAGACATTTGTAAACTACATGTTTTTAACTAGAAAATTCCCTCCGCCTGAGCCCCCACACAACTTGAAGTATATCGCCATCTGGTGGCAAAAAGAAGAACTGCTAGGCGCATGTCTGTCTGGTACTTTGGCCATTTTAATGTCCAGAAGACCGCTGTTTTGCTAGGCTGGCCAGTGAGCTCCTGGCTCCACCTCCAAGTGCTGCGGTTAAGAAAGTGTCATACTTAGAGGACAGGGGTGGGGATGGGGAGCTTTTAGTGAGTGATAGAAAGTTCAAACTGGCTGATGTTTCCAAAAAGAACCTGAACAGCAGCATGCAAAGAGATTGTGAAAACATTTTCCCATATAAGGTACCTTCTGGTTTGCTGGAGGATGCCAGAAGAGGCATTCTGTTTTATACTCTGGGTAGCACTCTGTCCTGTCTTTTCTAGATCTGCATGTTTTGTTACTGAGGGGAGAACCCTTTAGGAAAAAATCAGTGTTCTATCTGCCGCTCATTCTGCTTTACTTTATGCTGTGTCTTAGAGGTTTGCAGTGTGGATATTGAATCCAATGCCTTGTACATGCCCCGGAAGTGCCCTACACCAAGCTATCCCCCAAGTCATTTTTGGGGATCTTTCTGTGTCAGTACATGTGTCCTGAACCGTAACTTAGATTGCATCTTAAATTGTTTTCAGTTTCTTGTCAAATATTATGATATATATCTTATGTATAGCTATAATGTTTTACATGCCTTTGCATGTATGTAGCTATATCTCAGAGTAAATAACCTATAGGTGAAACCAACTTTTCCAAGGATGGAGAGATTGCTTGGTGGTTTGGGATATTTTCTGTTCTTGCAGAAGACCCAGTTTTGTACCCAGCACCCACATGGCAGGGATAACCATCTGTGACTCCAGTTCCAGAGGATCTAACACCCTCCTTTGGCCTCACTGGCATCAGACATACATGTGGTGCACAGACATGCAGGCAAAACACCCATACTCATAAAATGAAATGAAATTTTAAAACTGTCCTGTCAAAGATGATATATATGATGATATATGTTTTATTGCTTGAATGTTGCCAAATTATCATCCAAATGGTTATAATAAACTCCCACTGACAGAGAAAATTTCCCTATAGTGTGTGTTCTGTATATACATGTATATGAGTACATGTGGAGGCCCGTGGTGAGTGTCATGGCACTGTGCCCAGTTTCTCATGTGAGCACTAGGAATCCTAACTCAGGCCCTTTATTTCTGTGGTGAGCCATCCCCATCCCCAAGCTAAGCATTTTTAAATGGTTATAAATCATCTAGCTTTCTTAGATGAATTGCTCATTCTGTCTTTTTCCAGGACTTCAGTTCTAAAACAAGCTTCAAATTATGATGTGTTTAAACTTTATGTTTTTGCTCAGTGGTTGTTGGATTTTGAGCCTTGCTTAGGAATACCTTCCTTAGTTAGATTATTTATATTTTCTTGTAAAAATTTGCATTGATGGATTTTGTGTTATTGATATATTTTGCATTCTTAACTTTTTAATCTATCCAGAATTAATACTTGTTAAATGGTATTTGGTAAGGGTACTGTCATTTTAGATTCCATAACTAAATCAAATACTTTAGTTCAGAAAGTTTCCAGTTCTGGAAAGATACTAAATACCAGAGAGTTTTGCCTTGTCCTAATCAGTACCTGGTTACATATTCTTGTTGTGAAGCAGATGCATATTGGGAAGATGGAGTTGATACCAACATTCTCATGAAGTAGCTATTAACTTCTCCATCTAATAATGAAATTACTGGAAGCATAGATTTACATGTCCCAACTTTGTTAATGTGTCACAAACATGAAGCAGAAATATGTCTGGTTGTAGTAGGAGGTTTCAGGCCTGGACTTTCGGGCGTAACCTCAAGGTTTAGGACCCACAGACTCACAGACCTGCAGTCCCGCAGAGACACACAGATGCTTTCAATAATTTTAGGCTGACTGGCCTAAGACCCAGGCATGTAACTTGCTAGCTCTCTACCCTTCATCTAACCCATTACTCTTATCTTGTTCAGTCATGCGGCTGGGTACCTTTTCTCACAGCAGCATAGTTGTCCTGTGCTTCTTCCGGCTTCTCTCCAGCATTCTGTGCTGTGCTTCCTATTCTCAAGAGTTTTCTTAGTCTGGTAGCCCCACCCACACTTCCTGCCTGCCTTTGGCCAATCAGCGCTTTTTATTAAACCAGTGGGTGGGACAATTATTTACCATGAAACAACACAATCCCCTACATATCCCTTTTTCTCTTTTTAAAACAAAAATAACTCCAAATCTAATATTCTTTTCCCCCCTTACGTATAACAACTTATAAACAATGCTGTAAATAAACACAAACATCCATAATCCATGTTTTGGGAATGTGGGCATCGTTCTCTAGGCTACTTCCTGCTGAATGGGGACACTGGCAATCTCAGGGGAATCCAAAGAAAAGTGTAGGATTATACACAACTCCTTAGTAGAGTAGTCTGTAAGGCTGGGTCAACTCAGCCAGTCTCCTTGAAATTGTTCTGGATACAGAGCTCAGGAAACTTCAACAGAGGTGTTCTGAAATGCTGAGTCACCTGGGCCATCCATTTCCATTGGAGATTTTTCAGGGGGTCTTCCTCTATCAAACTTTATGTTTTTTATTCAGGAATAAATCCACAGCTTCTCATTGTCTGTGAAAATAAAAAGAAAACCTCTTCTCCAAAGTAGCGTATCTTTGCATTTCAATTTTAAAGTCAATTCATTTACAAAATATATAGGTTGAATTAATCCAACAGCATTTATAATCAACTGTCTCTTCGCAGCTTTTACTAAGTCATTTTCAGTCAAGAAGCTTAAAGATAAGACAGTAACAATCAGTATCCAGACATTCTTTGTATTTTCTATCTTTATGTGGCTTGTTTTTTATTTATTTATTTTATTCTATTTCTTTTTTAAGGACTTTCTCTACTATTCTTTTCTTTCTCTAAGCCTATGTATATATATTTTCAATACACTCTAAACAACTTAGACTTTTAAAAAAAAAACTGTTTTTACTGTATATTTATTTCTTAACTTTTTCTGTCTCTGACCACACCTTTGCTTGTCTAGGGTGATTGACTCCACCCAGATTCTTCTATTTCTTTCTGTTTCTGATTACACCTTTAATCTGCCAAGGATTCTTCTATTTCTTTCAATTTCCGAGCACACCTTTAATCTGCCAAGGATTCTTCTATTTCAATTTCTGAACACATCCTTAATCTGCCAAAGTTCAAGATTGGTAGGATGGGTGGATAGCTCCACCCAGCTCCAGCTTCATAGAATTTAACTTTTTAGCCCAGGTACTCTGGGAATTTCAGGGTCCATATAATTACCAAGTAAAGCTTTGCCATCTGCTGCTCATTACCTCCATTTAAGTATTAGGTAGCAGGGCCTCTTAAAAAACTCACAAGTATTTTGCCTCTAAGGCTGGATCAGGAAGCTTCTCTTCAAAAAGCCTAGCCTCTGCTTGCCTCCGGCAAACAGAGCGGATCCAAGAAAACACCACCATTAGAAAGCGATCTTTGATTCTGTTCTGTTTTTGTCCTTATGAACAAAAACCTTAAATGCATCATTTACAACTTTTTCTTATATCTAGGCTCCTGTGAAACTTCAGGAACCAGCCATTTTACACCTTAAGCTGCACTCTAAAAGCCTGTCATTTTTCAGCCCAAGCTCACAGGCCTCACCAGGTGTCTCTGTACCACAGCTTGTGTGAGAGACACAACTCAAAAGCTGCTTTGGGCGCTAGACCATTTTTTTCAGCTTTCTATGGCTTTATGCGGGTATATTTGACCCACGTTGGGCTGCCATTTGTAGTAGGGCCTGAAACAACCTACTACATCTGGTAGCTGGCACCTACAGGTATTGTAGTTGATAGCAATGACAGTTACTTTAAAAGGTAAACCACAGTAAAAAAGGTACAGCATATATCACACACGTATATTGTTTCCAGAGGAGGTGTGAAGCTTGAGCTGTGGAAAACTAAGGAGACAGCTGGACATGGTGCATGAGCCTTGTCCCAGCACTTGAGAGGGGAATCCCAAGTTGAAGCCACTGTGAGCTACAGTGCTGAGCTCCAGGACAGTCTTGGAAATAGTGGGGTGGGTTTTGTGATGCCCTGAACTGTCCGTGACTGTCTGTCCTGCATGTGGTGGTGAGGACCTATAGGTTCCAGCTACTCAGGATATTGAAGCAGGAAGATTACAAGAAGTTTGATTGAGACTTTGCCTACTTGTTGGGGGTAAGGGATGCTATGTTGAAAATGGGCTCCTGAATAGTGAGGTTTAGTTTTGTTCATGTAGATTTTGTGTTTGGTTTGGGGTTTGAGGTGGACTGGTGATGACAGGCTTGTCTTTTTTGGTAGATTTATTTTTTATAGGACATCAGGTGTATGCTGTAAAATGGGCCTAGGATTCTTATAGATCTTCGTTATTTCCTTTAGGCAACTAAGAATTTTGAATCAGCGCCTCAGAGAAGAAGAGAAAACTCCAAAGGCACCCGGTAACCTTGAATGTAGGTAAAAGAACTTTAGAGATTGAAACTGAAGTCTTTGTCACTGTGAAATGTTGGTACAGATTTGTGCTTTCTCAATTACTTTGTCTAAGTGGGTTTTCTCTTTTTACCAACTTTAAAATTAGGAACAACTATATTACAATTTAGAACCGTTACTGGGTCTGCTTATTTCGGTATTGATGAGGCAGGAGGTTTACTACATTTACCACGGTAGAGGCCAGCCTGGGACATCCCAAGGACGACTCCAGCCAGAAGTGTATGCAGTGATGTTGTTGGTGGCTTTCTAATTGTTTTACTCTTTGTCTCTTTGGTCTTTGGGGGATCCTGCCACCCAACTCCCAAATAAATCACATGGAGTCTTATTTTCTTCTTATGAGTGCCTGGCCTTAGTGTGGCTTGTTTCTAGTCAGCTTTTATAACTTAAATTATCCTATCTCCCTTTTGCCTCTGGACTTTCATGTTTCTCTGTTCTGTACGCCTTTCTTTCCTGTCACTCTGGCTGGTCCCTGGTCCTCCTTTCACTGTTCCGGCCTCTCTGCCTGCCAGCCCCACCCACCCTTTCTCCTGCCCAGCTATTGGCCGTTCAGCTCTTATCAGGTGTTTAGACAGGCAAAGTAACACAGCTTCACGGAGTTAAACAAATACAGCATAAAAGAATGCGACACATCTGTGCATCATTAAACGGAAGTTGCACAGCATACAATAATGTAACACATCGTAAACTAATGCTCCACAACACAGTAAGACCCTATCTTGAGAAAGCAAGTTAATAAATATGTGTCTATCTTAAATAACTACTAAGGTATTCTACTTGTTGTCTTTACTATATATAAGATCTTCTGAAGAAAGATGTTAGGGTGCTTTCAGCCTTTCCCACAATGTGCACAGCAACGAAGTGAAAATCTTTGTACCGGTGTCTGTACGCACACATACACATATTGCAGGATAGATTTCTAGTGAGTGTGTATATATAGTGCTGTTTGGACAGATACTGTCAAATGACCCTTTTGGGTTTTTGTATTAAATAGGGTCTTACTGTGTTGCTCTGCTCTGTAGCTCTTCCAGGCTAAACTGACCCTCCCTTCTTACTCAGTTGCTGAGGCTACAAGGTGAATATCAGATCGTCTTTACAGATCACAGCCTCATAGTGAAAAGCAAGGGGATAGGGCAGATAAGAACTCTTTAATTTTCTCAGAGGGTTGTTTTTTTACATTGAGTCTAATGTAAATGTGATGTTACACAGAAATAGATTGATGCCTTAGATCTTTTCAACGTCTGAATGATAAAATATATTCAAAAAGTACCAACAAAATAAGGAAAGTTCTTTTGCAATATATGACATAACAGAGCATATTTCTTTTAATGTATAACTTTATCTTATAAAATGGAAAAAATTAGAGCGACCAACAGAGCAAGCACTTTTCAAAAGGGCTTCGGAAGGGGAGTCAGTGGTTGTACTCCCAGTAGCTTATCTCTTTGTGTCCCTCAATCATTTTCCTTAGTGTACTTTGGAGAGTATTTATTACTGTTTATAGGAATTTGTTTACTACCAGCTCCATGAGATGAGGGACTTGCCTCAGCTTTTCACTGCTGCGTATCCAGATTGATAGTGATTCATACACAAAATGCTGCCATATACTTTCATGTAATTTCATTTATTCTTGGAGAATTTCATGCATTTATACAATGCATTTTCATCATGTCCACCTGATGCCACACATCCCCTGCCCAACTTCATGTCCCGTTCTTTTAAAAAAAAAAATCCTCAGTGAGTTGAGTTACTGTTGCCCCCAAGTGCATGACTGTGTGGCCTTCTACCATAGCATGGACATTGCCCCATAGAAACTACCTCAGCCCTCAGGATCCATCAACTGCAGATAGCTCCTCTGTTTTGAGTAGGCCCATGAATTCCTCGTCTCTTCAGTGTGGAATTTTGGCTCCTTTGATTTTGTGCAGGTAACCATAGCTGCTGTCCACTTATGAGTGCCGGGGCCATGGTATGTCTGGAAGACAGTGGTCGCTGCCTCTTCCCATCCTCCAGCCTGTGCATTCTTTCTGTCACTTCCATGTTCCCAGAGCCTGGGGTATTATGGGGTATTATGGTCCCATTTATGGCTGACCATTTAGCCATTCATTTCCAGTACTTTTGACCAGTTATGAGTCTCTGCATTAAGTGTTTCCCATTGCAAAAAGAAGCCCCTCTAACCAAGGTTGAGAACAGCTCAGATCTATATGTATAGTCAGACAACATAACTGTTTAGCAAAACAATAAGCAAGTTCCCCCAGGGCCTGTAACCTCTCCATTAACAGTAAGAATGCCCCCCTGTGTAGCAGGCCTTGAGTCCATTCCAGGCCGGCACTCTTTAGTGGGCATCTCTTGTCTAGTAGACCCGTATTGTAGCATACCAGGTCCAGTTGTAGGCGTGACTGGTGGTGTTTCCCCACCCCCCAGCCACCCAGCAGTTTGTACATTATTGGGGTTTCTGTTGTTGGTCTGTAGTCTTATTCTTTGTGATCATAGGAATTGTTTTAAGCTTTCTTGTATTAAGAGTTGCTTTGCATCCTAATATATAATCTATTTTAGACAACATCTCATGAGCTGCTGAAAAAGTGTGTTCTGTAGTGCTTGATGGGATATTCTGTAGGTATCTGTTGAGCCCATTTGATCTGTGATGTCATGTAGCCCGGGTATCTTTGTTGGGACGACCTATCATTTTGTGAGCGTGAGGCATTAGACCAACCACTGCTGTTGTGCTGGGGCTCATCTCTGACTCTGCGTCAGGGTTGTCAGGGTTTATCGAGGGAGCCAGGCTCCATTTAAACCGTAATGTTCCTTTAATCAGTCTGAAGTGGCCTTTCGCTTTTCTAGTTTTGGTTTGGGGCTAGTTTTGTCAGGAGTTAGAATCGTGGCCTTGTTTGTTTCCTGGGTGCAGTCTCTGGTTTGTTCGACGCCTTCTTCCTTTCCCTTGCCCTATGGTGTGTCTGTCTTTAGTGGTGAGGTACATTTTCTGGAGGTGGAGCTTGGGGGATTCCTGCCCTTTGGCCCAGTCTACTAGCCCTGTCTTTTGATGGTGTGTATCGACTGCTGCATTTTGTTGGTTAGTTATTGTTCTAGCATGCCTTGTTCCTTGTGCCCTCGTAGGTGGAACTGTGTTTTTCTTTAGTCAGAGATTCAAGCGTCTTCTATAGAATTTGCTTAGTGTTCATTAATTCCTTTATTTAGTGTTTTGTTTCTTTCTGGTTTTTTGAAACACGGCTTCTTTGAGTAGCTCTGCTGCCATAGAACTGACTCTATATAGACCAGGCTGGCCTCGAACTCACAGAGAGTGCGAGTCACCACTGCATGGCCTCTGTGGCTAGCTCTGTGGCTGGCTCTCTCCTCTGATCTTCAGCAAGCTTTATTTCTTAGAGGGTACACAAATATCACCACATTATCTCTTTTAGGGCAGGAGCTTACTGTGCGAGTGTATTATTTCTGCTGTTTCCTTTCGCCGTGTTTCAGTGATGAGTCTCTAGTCTGCCGTAGCCTCTTATAGCTGTGACAACAAATGTGGGAGAGCTGTGGCTGATAGATAGCTAAGAGTCTTACAAGGGGAAAAGTGTCAAAAATTAATAGTAATTGATTCTGGTGTGAGAGCTAGCATGGGGGAGAGAGACATTTCATTGAGAATTGTCTGGTGGCATCTTTGGCATCTTTGTGGAGTTTGAGATATTTACTTTGCACACATATTATTTATTTGTTTTTAAAAGTAAAAACAATTTATGACTAAAATATCAGTTGAGAAAGAAAGACATTTTTTAAAAACATATTTAGTATTTATATAGCAAATGTTTTTACATTGTTACTGTTGAGGGAAATCAGTGAACTTAAGGGTTTTTCTTTTTCTAAAAACAGGTATTTTTTAGGTATGTCTTAAAAATTGGGAACAACTGTTTGATGTTTATCTTTTAGTGTTTTCCCTTCAGTCATTGAATATGTCATTGCAAAATCAGCTGCAAGAGTCACTGAAGAGCCAGGGGTTACTACAGAATAAAAATGAAGAGCTCTTAAAAGTGATGGAAGGCCAGAGAGATGAGAACAAAAAACTTACAGCATTGTTCAAAGACAAAGAGCAGATCCTCCTCCAGAATAAAGAGCAGTTTGACACTGAGGTGACAAGGGTAAAAACTGGTGTGTATTTGAACTGTGGTTCTAATCTTTGTTCTAAGGCAGGAAGGAGGCTGAAGGGCTTTCTGTTGTTTGCTTTAGAACTGGAGGAAGCCTTGGCCAGTGAGAAGAACTCTCGGTTTAAATTAGAGACTGCAGAGAAGGAAAATCAGATACTGGGAATAACACTCCGCCAGCGTGATGCTGAGGTTGTTCGACTTAGAGATCTAACCAGGTAAACTGGCTTCCTGTCTGTAACCCGGGCCTCTTATGGGACATCTCATAAACTCCAAAACCACACAGACGCCCTCCCCTCCTCCCTCTCCCTGCTATTTTGCCTTTGTTCCCCTCTTTTTTAATTTTCTCATGCTATGTTTGATTTCCCTTTAGAGATTCCAGACCTGTTTGGAGGCTTTTTAAAACCATTGGGTTGTAGATTATGGGTAGCCAATTGGTTCCACAAAGGACTGGACACTGTGCTCCCTGACTCTGGCACCAAAGAGACTGGAGTGGACTCTCAGCTCAGTAATTCTGTGCACATTATTTAACCCCTCTAAACCTCAGTTATGGAGTGGTCAGCGGACCACAAAATAATTCATGATGTGCATCTAACATGCTAAGTCCTCATGACATATGGTATTGGGCAGGTCACTTAACCTCTCTGACTTTCTGGTTTTCATTTCATGAGTAAAGTGAGGGTTTGTCCTCAGGCCCTAAAACATCTTTATCCTTTATTCAGTCTCTTCCCAAATAAATACATCTTATCTTTGTATACTTTTATAGAAACATCATAAAAATCAGTTTTTTTTTGAGACAATTGGTAGTCATTGGATTTCAACTTTTAAACATTTCAGAGAATTAGTAATTATAGGCTTGAAGACCAGGAATTCAACTATTCCTTTAATGATTCTGGAAGCTCATAATTCCAAATGATTCACTTTTAATTAAAGGTTTTTTGGGAAATAGGTGTCTACTATATATAAATTACGTGTTATATATAGTGTGCTTAGTTTTGTGAATATGCTGACAATAATTTATAATAGAAGTTCTGCTTTACTTTAGCATACCACTTACTAGGCTTCATTTTTTTTTTTTTTTTTAAACCAAAGGTTCAGTTTGTGGTATTGCTCAAGAAAAAAGTATTACTATACCTTAAGAAAAACATTATGAGCGACAGTAGATTGATATAAACATCTTTTGTCATTTGTAATTTTGATTTTCTGTTGTCAAAGCCTTTCAATACTAATTTTCATACTTGCCGTAAATCCTTCTTTTAAAGCTTAGAAGCATCAGAGTGAGTTAGAGTCGGGCAAAACAAACAGTAATTACTGTACTACGTTCTTTTTGGCAGAACTTTACAGAACAGCATGGCAAAGCTGCTCTCAGATCTCAGTGTGGACACTGCTTGCTGCAAGACAGGAAGTAACCTCACCAAGTCACTTCTGAGTATTTATGATCAACAGCTTCAGCAGGACCCAGCCCCACCTCACACTTCCATACTGAGCTACCTAAATAGACTAGAGACAAATCACAGCTTTACATGCCCAGAGCTGCTTAGAAGTGAGGAAAGCACAGAACCACACAGACTCCGTGAAAATGTGCTGCCCTCACAGGACCCTTCACTGAGTGACACCAGGGCAGTGGGTGGGGAGTCTGCACCTGGCCTGACTTCTGATACAGAATGTGAAACCATTGCTTTAATAGATGATGAGTGTAATGTGGACAGCACACTTTATATTCCTTTTGCGAGAAGCACTTCTAAAAAGCATTCACCGCTTTCTAAGAGACTGTCTCCCCAGCCAATGAGAAGTGTTGCTACAACACAGCTAGTTAGTGGCAACACACTTGTCTCTAACAGAGAACACAGACTGTGTGCACCGGTAACTTGTTCTTCACGAAATGAAGCAGAAGATGCATCTGGGACTCTCAGAACATCTGACACAGAGGACATGCAGCTCCTCAAGAAAATAAAGGAAGCAATTGGTAAGATTCCTGCTGCTGCTGCTGAGCACCCAAAGGAACAGGCCACACCTCATGGGCCATCAGCTTGTCTCAATCCTAGTGACCCAGTGAAGGGCAATGTAGGCAATGATGTCAGCTTCCTAAATTCTGACTTGACTTCAGACTGGAGCATCTCCTCCTTTTCAACGTTCACGTCTCATGATGAGCAAGACTTCAGAAATGGCCTGGCAGCATTGGATGCCAGCATTGCTCGACTCCAGAAGTCCTTATGGACTGGCCTTCTGGAGAAGTGAGTCTGGAAAAAAACTGAGTGCTTTATTTATTTATTTTTTTAAGAGTAGAACTTGACTACATTTATAGTATATTTTAGGTTTCCCTAAAGAGAACATTTTATACTATTAATTATGTGTGAAATAATAAATGGAATAAATTTACTGTTAGAATGTTTTAAAATGTTTTAACACCTAAAGGTTATAAAAAAAACATTCCCTTAAGAAATGAACCAGTGCTAACAGAAGAAAGTTGTAGGTAACTAAGCAAGTGTTGTGGACCTCCACTGCTTCATGAAGAGAATCTTCACTGTACCTGCGGGTCGGTCCATGATGAGGGTACCGAGGATTTCTGGCTCTCAAAGGAGTCAGTAGTTAATTTCCCCCTGCTTTTTGTTTTTTTCCTGAAAGAGAGAGAGGAGCCGGTGTACCCACCTCATGCAAAGTATGGTCTGCTCCAAGGAAATAGGTAATTGGGGTATTGTATTTATATTGTATTTTATTGGGCATTGTATTTATATTTGTTCTAAAAGACCTTTCAAAAAGTCAGACTGATAAGGTAATGTTAACAACCAGGTTTTACCTTACTAATTTTGTTTTTAGTAAGCATTATTATGTGTTTTTCTTACTCAAAATTTCTCTCTTTGAAACTGACAGAGTTTGCACATCTCTGCACTGGTGGTAATTTTGATTTTCTAGCCCAGTTTTTCCCCATCATTTAGCTGAGAAATTGTTGTTTTATAATTAACGTGAACTATGTTGCCGTCTCTGCTTCTCAGTTCCAGCCTCTTGTCCTGTCTTGCCATGTAGTCCGAGATGATCTCAGCCTTTAGCTCGTCCTGCTTCAGCCTCCTGAGTGCAGACTGCAGGTGTGCATGCGCTTTATTTCTCACCTGCCTGCTGGCACCTCTCCGAGAAGAAGTCTTGTGCTGTCAGTATCTCTTGGTACAGTCACCTGTCTGGTAAAGTTGGATTTGGCACTTGGGCAGCCTCTGGCATTCAGGCTGGCATTCTGCTCATTCCAAGATTTCCTCAGTCTGTCTTTTCATAGTTCTACAGCCTCTGAAGGACCCTGATAGACTATTTGTATATCCAGACTTTATAGAGGTCTTTTTAGATATGAATGTACTAAAATGAGCTGTAAGATATTTTCATAGGCTTGTTTAGTAGCACACACAGATATATGCTTCCAGTATTTATAAATTAATTTACTTATTTGGAGGAACAGGGTAACGTCACAGTTATTCACCATCTAAGTTCAAAAACAAAGTAATATAAAGAAGAAAACTGAGTCATCTTTTTACTCTCTAGTATCAGCTGTTACTCATAAACACAAGTAAATTCGGAGACCAGTTAGCTGGCTGCACAGGTAGAGGTGCGAGCTGCATACGCCTGACAGCCGAAGTTCAGTCCCCCGAACCATGTGAATGTGGAGTGAAAGAGCTGACCCTAGGGTTGTCCACTCACCTTCATATGTGCACCATGGTAAATCCATCCCCACGCACTTAAATGTGTAGGCTAACAAAAAAAGTTAAAATAAATTTTAAAGATCTTTTATATGATAATTCTGGAGACACAGGAAGAAATAAAGTGTTTCTCTTACTATACACTGGCAACACTTTATTTCTGTGATCTCAGAATGCATAGGGATTTCACCTCAGCAGCAAGAAAACAGTTGGTTCTGCAGAAGCTCCAGCCCATTTCAGGCACTGTCTCCTGGAGGTAGAGTCAGCAGGTTGTGGTCTCACGCTGACAGACTGACACGTACTTCAGATGCTAGTCATAAGTCCACAAGTGACAGAGACCTGCTGTACAGCAGGTCCTATGGACTCCTCAGTGGACTTGATCAGTGTGTTCTGGTTAGTTTTTGTCAATTGACATAAATCTAGACATACGAGGGAGAATCTTAATTGAGAAGATGCCTCCGTAAGACTGGCCTGTATGCAAGTCCATAGGGTATTGTCTTAATTACTGAACAATGTGGGAGGGCCCAGCTCGCTGGGGCAGTGCCATCCCTGGTCAAGTGGTCTTGGGTTGTATAAGAAAGCAGGTTGATCAGCTGGATTGTGGTAGTGGTGGTGGCTCAGGCCTCTAATTCCAGTTTTTTGGAGGCAGAGGGCAGTCAGATCTCTGAGTTCCAGGGCTTACACAGAAGGAAAGAAAGCTGATGAAGTGCAATAGGGAGCAAGGAAGTCAGCAATATTCCTTCACGACTTCATTTCCTGCCTCTGGGTTCCTGACCTGACTCCCTCAGTGCTGGATTGTGCCCTGAGAATCCTAAGATAAACTTCTCCCAGATTGCTTTTGGTTGTGGTGCTTTATCACAATAGAAAATAAATAATTTTGTTAGCGCAGCTCACAAAACTCAAGAAAGCACGTTTATAGATTTATTTTGAAGGATCTGAACAGCCAGGAGAGGTGGCGAGTCTGGAAGGGTACCTGCTGTTTCTATCCCCGCCACATTGGGGTGTTCTGTCCTCCGGGTGTACGGATCTGTTCTTGTTCTACTTCCTATAAGCCACATAGTCCAGCTGCCGAAAAGCTCTTGCTCCCCGATCCTTCACGGAGGTGTCTGCAGGATCACAATCGGAGCACAGACAACTACATAGCCATGGTTCTCAGTGTTCCCACTGCCACAACCCTTAATACAACTCATGCTCTGGTGACCTCCCCAACCACAAAATTATTTTTGTTGCTACTTATAACTAATTTTACTACTTATGAGTTGTGATGTAAATATCTGTTTTTCGATGGTCTTAATCAACTCCTGTGAAAGGGTTATTTGACCCCCAAAGGGGTCACAACCCACAAAAACACTGAGGTAGATAAATGATTGGACAAAGCCCATGATCTAATGCTGATAGGCCGAGTGAAGCTCGGCAGGCCTGTTTAGATTCTTGGCTTCTGTACAGCATTCCTCTTGCTGGGTATGATGGGCTGAAACAAGTCTTATGATCTACTATCAGAGAAAGTGGGTAAGAATTCAATATAGAGTAGAGAGTTTTCATTCTGTGATACTTTGGTGGAAATTCCAGTTCTGGTCTAGTGGGAAAATATGTAAAACCCAACCAAGGCAACACTCAGTGCATATTTCCCCTCACTTTAAGTTAAATCCTTTCCCAGACATCTATACTTGTTACTAAGGATGCCAATTTATTGGTGATAAGTGTCTTAGAGGTTCTAAAGACCCGCTTCAACCACATGGAAAGCAGGGCAGAGTTCTAAACATCGCTGGATGTTTTAAACTTGGTGTTCAGCACCCATAACGATTTGTTCATTGCTTTCTTATACCTACGTTGCTAGCCTTCACCTGCCGTTTGGAATCTTACTCTTCATTTCCATTACTTCCTGAGGCAGAATCCACTTTGCTAGTAAACACGTGCACACTGTTGTACATGTGTTGAGAAAGTATGGACCGTTTAACTATGAGAGGAGTTAAAACTGAGTCATGCCATTACTGTGGAGTCCTGACTGACTTGTGTGAAGGGTAATTGGAGGGAAAGCTGTAATACATGACTTGTAGCAGCATCTGAAGAGCTCTTAGTTACCAATCTGCTTGTCTTTGTTCTGGTGCCTGCCAGTTTGTCAGTGAGCCTTTTAAAATATAGATCTACGATGATGGGTGGATGTGATCTGATCAAATGAATTACATTTCCAATGATAGTTCCTGTAATCTTGTTACAGTTGTCTTTAAATGGGCAACAGCTGAGTTGGCTCTCTGAGCCATCATTCTGTGCTACAGATCATGTTAGGGTTGCAGTTTCCAAATAACCACATTGCCATTCCCGAGTTAAAAGTGGCATCGTGTGAGGGCATTTCCTCAAGGCCCTATGGTACTGCCAAATAAATAGTCAATTGTCCTTAAGGAAAGCTCACATTTACTGCAGAGTCAAAGTGATTTGTTCTCAAGGCCACAAAGCCTAGGAATAGGAAAACCAAAACATGGAACTAAAATACTCAGGTACTAATTTCACGCCATGGAACACCTTAAACCAGGTAGACTAATTTTCAGTCTAGTTTCTTACGTTTTCTTTCTTTCTCATGTCAACTGACTGTCATAACTGCTTGACCACATGGGGCCTCACAGGAGTCTTGAGAACCTGGCTCCACCCCTTCCCTATTAATATGACATAATACCCAAGAGTCCCCTCTGGGATTCGTCATCTATATTAAATAGGATGACACGGAAATGTTCCAGACTAACCAGATCCTCATGAGTGCTGTCCGCCTCTGGTTATATGTGTCTGTGTGCACTTTGAAAGCTCCTAATGTTTTCCTTTGCTTTATGAAGACACACGGTTCTTAAAATCTCTGTCCAGCATGTGGCTGATAAAACAAAATTCCTGCCTGCCAATTTTTATAGCAAGTCATTATTAAAAATTAATATGTTTTTCTCCCATCGGCACGGGCATTTAGTGTGAGTCCTTTCAGTTTTGAGACTCTGGTCTCATCTCATCTTCGTCTCAGGGAGATTCCAAGGAGACGTGCAATAGATAGCACAGACTATGCAGAACTTGGTCCCCTTTGAAGCAGGTGACATGTATTTGTTCACATCTTAATGAAGAATGCGGTCAGCTATTAAGTAAGGAGCACACAGCCAAGTATGTATTTTCACCCCATTTTTTCCAGATTCTTCACTTGGCTGTGAACTTCAAGTCCAGAGAGAGGAGACAGACGAAAATCAAATAAATATCTTAACCAGCTGCTCCAAATCAAGCAGAACAGGCCCTCTTGGAGGGTGGCAGCTCAGCTTGGCAGGAAGAAATCAGTAAAAGAAAAATAACTTTCAAACCCAGAGCTCCGACGGATGGAGAAAAAAAATAACCATTATTCATCCTCTCCTGCCACCTTTCCCTCCTCCCTCCTTTTCCCTCCACACTTGACACAGTGTCTCACTGTTAAGACGCTGATCTGGCTCTCGTTCCATGTTGTCTGCCTAACTAAGTGATCATTTTGTCACCAGAGACTCAGCAAACCCCATTAAAACTTAACGAAATCTTTATAGGAGAAATAAATGGAGCATGATACAATATTAATGGCCGGGAAGTGGTGTCAAAAACCTTTAATCCCAGCACTCGGGAGGCAGAGGCAGGCGAGTCTCTGAGTTTGAGGCCAGTTTCATGTGCAGATCAAGTCCTAGGACAGCCAGGGATACACAGAGAAATACTGTCTTGGGAGGGGGAGGACAGACCAAAACAAAATATTGATTATAGATTTTTAAAAAATGACTTTTTCAGCTTAATCTATAAATTGAAAATGATTCTATTAATCTTCCTTTTAGTGTGACGACTGCGAAGTACTGGGTTAAACTTATGTGCTTGTCTCCTACAGTTGTGATCTGTATAAATTCTCATACTGTTCATGAGATTCATGGAAACTGACCCGTGTGACAAATCCCAAGTGATACTTCTGTTACGTCTCTGGTTACTACTGAGTTTACAAAAGTTCATGTTTGGGAGTTCTTTGGTACTATTAGTGAACTCTTTCTATTCTCTACAATATGTTCCATTTAGTTTTGGCCCTTGCCTTTCAGCGGGTGTCTTGTATAGAAAGGGGTAGATACTTTGTGTCAGGATGGCAGTTTCTCAGATATAGTGCTATTAACTTTGTTTACAGAAACTTTTTTTAAGACAAGGTTTCTCTGAGTATCCCTGACTGTCCTGGAATTTGCTTTGTAGATCAGACTGGCCTTCAACTCACAGAGCTCCTCCTGCCTCTGCCTCCTGAGTGCTGGGATTAAAGGCATGCTCCATCACATCCTGCTAGCTCACAAACATTTCTAACCACCAGTGCTGCACAGCTATTGGTTATTTCCTCTGTGCGGTGAATACATTTTATGCCCTTACTAAGGTCATGTTGAGTTGAACTCAGTTTTGTAATAGTTTTGATATTTTAACAACTTAATACACACAGTTTCTCTTGTATTTCTATGCGTATATTTGTATGTGGTGTGTGTTCATGTGTATACGAATGTTCTCATAAGAGGGGGCACATATGTGTGTTGTAGAATATTTTAAGATGTGTTACATTTGTTTATGCTGAGGAGTTTGTTTAATGGTGCAAAGATGTTTTGCATTTGTTTAACTCTGTGAAGCTGTGCTACTTTGCTTATTTTAAACACCTGATGGTCTAATAGAGAGCTGAACGCCAATAGCAAGGCAGGAGAAAGGATGGGTGGGGTGGCAGACAGAGAGAATAAATAGAAGGAACCAGAAAAGAGAACATTGGGGACAGCCACCCAGCTACACAGCAAGCCATGGAGTAAGAAGTAAAGAAAGATATATAGAAATAGAGAAAAGCAAACGCCCAGAGGCAAAAGATAGATGGGATAATCTAATAAAAACTGGCCAGTGTAGGAGGATTCTGTTGTTACATTGTAAATAATTGTTCCGCCTACTGGTTTAATAAAATCGCTGATTGGCCAAAGGCAGACAGGAAGTGTGGGCGGGGCTACCAGACTGAGAAAACTCTGGAACAGGAAGAACAGAGCAGAATGCCACAGAGAAGCCATAGAGACACCACGATGGATGAGATGCCAACAGATGCAGAGGACAGCTATGCTGCTCTGAGAAAGCTACCGAGCCGCATGGCTGAACAGGATAAGAGTCATGGGTTAGTTTAAGGGTAAAGAGTTAGCAAGTTATATGCCTGGGCCTTAGGCCGATCAGTGTACAATTAATAAAAGTGTGTATGTGTTTCAGGGGGACTGTGAGTCTGCAAGTCCTGGCCATGAGGTGAGACCGGAAATTCCAGGCCAGAAACCTCATGCAACAGGCTAGAAACAAGCCAAGCAAAGGACCAGCATTTATAAGAAAGAATAAACCTCTGTATGGTTTATTTTGGAGCTGGGTTGTGGCCCCCAGAGAGTAAAGAGCTAAAAGAGTAAAGCAAACAACAACATAGGTGTGTGTGGATATATGTGCACATGTGTGTGGTGGCCAAGGCTGATGCTGGCTTCCTCTATTGGTCTCTGTTGAGGCTGCGTCTCTCATTGCATCTGGAGCTAGTTAGCTTGCCGGGCACCCCTTGTGTCTGTCAGTGCCACTGTGGAAAGGCAGGCAGGTTGCCATGCCCATTGGTATTTAAGCGGCTGATGGGGATCCAAACTCAGGTGGTCCTGCCTGTGACAAGCACATTTGAACAAGCTTTTTCCCCAGCTCCTTTCTGATCATTCTCATTAGGTAAGTTGTTCTTTGATATTCTTCATTGTACATTTAGAATCATTTTATCTACTTCCAGGAGGAAAACTACTGAGTTCTAATTGCCATGGTAATAATATTAATATAAATTTCTAAAATTAAATTGAATATGGAGTCTTTCCTCCTAGGAAAAGAATATGACTTTCAGCTTATTTGGGTCCCATCTTATGCCTCTTAATACTTTTGCCCATCGTTAGCAGTACAGATCTTAAATCATTTGGTTGAATTTATTATTGATAAGTGTTTTAGAATTTCAGTCACTATCATACTCGTAATAGGCTTTTTTTTTTTTTTAGCACCATGCATGTGAGAAAACATATGATGTTCCCACGTAGAACATCATTCACTGGAATTCTTGTAAAGATTTGTCCATTGTAAATTGAAAGCTGTTTCTCATTTTCTAGAGTAGAAAGCTGGGTATGCGCCTTTCTAAGGCTAGTTAAGTGTGATCATGTTGAAGATGAACCCTGAAGAGCTTCAGAGCCTGGAATCTGGACCATTGCTATCTTGGCTAATCTCCTAATGCCAGGCTCCTGTTCAGGCCCGGACTGTTGACCTAATTAGTTGGTTTTTGTGATGAGTACATCGATGTGGAGGGGATCATTCTAAAATGGTCAGGGCTAATCCAGAGCAGAAGTTTCCCCCATAGGATTTAACTTCTAAAGTTCAATCCCCAGCCCCCACATGACCACTCACAATTGTCTGTAACACCAGTTTCAGAGGTTCAAAGACCCTCTTTTGACCTCCACATATACCACACACACACACACACACACACACACACACACACACAAACATTCAATTCACATATAACCAAAACACATAAGAATATATTTTGTTCTGAGATTATTTGGTGGTGGGGTGTTGCTGTCACAATAGTAGACTTCTCCGTAGAGACAGAACTGACATGGTATAGAAATGGAGTTATGAAAGGGTATACTTTAGGATAATATGATCATGGAGACTAAGTCCCCTGACAAGTTGGCTATGGGCTGGAGACACTGGGATGCAAGTGGTGTGGAGGCCTTGGAACTAGAGAGCATGGGTTGGAAAATGTGGAGAGCTGCTGCCCTAAGTCCTGAAGTCCAAAAGCCAGAGAGCCTGGACAAGAGAAGAGCTCTCTAACGCTAAGAAGACATATTCTCTTCACTTTCAGATTTTCAGATTGGATGGTCCTGCCCACAATGAGAGTGAGCCTTTATGACATGAGTCCAGAGTCATGTGGCAATCTCTTTTGGAAAGAACTTCACAGATACCCCCAGAAAGTTTACTAACAACGTGTCCAGTCTTTTGACATCATGACAAAACAGTCCTGTCTACAAATTTCACCAGAAAGTACTATGCAATCAAGCCTCTACTCACACAACAATAAATTCCTCTGTAGTGGGATTACGTTGTCACATTGTATATAATTGTCCCGCCTACTGGTTTAATAAAAATGCTGATTGGCCAAAGGCAAACAGGAAGTGGGGGCAAGGCTACCAGACTAAGAAAACTCTGGGAACGGGTTAAGAGTCACGGGTTACTTTAAGAGCAAGAGCTAGCAAGTTATATGCCTGGACCCCAGGTCAGTCAGTGTACAATTAATACAAGTGTCTGTGTGTTTCAGTGGGACCATGATACTGTAGGCTGAAAAGTTCAGGATAGAAACCTAATACATTCCTCAATCTTTGAAGTTTCTAATTTTGCACAGGGCTGCAATGGCGGCCATCTGTGGCACATGTTGTACATGGTCTGCCTTCAGGTTGTAGAGAACTGCCTATTAATTCTCGTTATTTTTAATTTTTATTTAAATGTACTAATTATTGTTATTACATGCACGTGTATATGATGTAAAGTGTGAAGCACATGCCACAGCACACTCACAGATGTCAAAGGACAACTTTGGAGGGTCAGTTCTCCCTTCCACCTTTAAAAGAGTCCCAAGGATCAAACTCAAGTTGTCAGGCTTGTTGGCAAATGTCTTAACTTTGTCAACTCTCTAGTTATTCATTTAAACCAGTCAACTAAATGTGGTTCAACAGTAATTAATGCTTATTAAAATGTCTTGTCACAGATAAGTAATATAATGCATGTATTGACTTACTGTGGGGCTTGCTTTTTTCATAACTAGCAGATGTGGTCCTTGACAAAGACTTGAAGTCAATCTTGGGATGCACAGAAAGACAGACAGAAAGACAGACAGACAGACAGACACAAACACACACACACACACACACACACACCACTATTCTCCATACAACATGTTACTGGATGAGATATGGTCAGATTACATATAAGAGTATTAGCACCCCCAAAGGTAAATGAGTCCTGAATATTAGCACATAGTTAGCTGTACTGGGAAATTTCTGACCTGTTAGGTCCAGCCTAGCCCTGGGGTCCAGACCCACCCTCAGCTGCTTATATTAATTACATGCTATGTAGCTTATGACTCAGGCTTATTGCTAGCTAGCTCTCGTATCTTGACTCAACCCATTTCTATTGGTATGTGGCTCATGGCTCACCTGTACACTGTTATATCTTGCTTCTTGGGCAGCTGGATTCTCTTGTGACTCCACCCTCCTTCCCCTTTATCCATGCTTGGATTTCCCACCTGACTATAGGCTGGCCTGCCATAGGCCAAAACAGTTCCTTTATTATCCAATGATAATTCACAGCGTACAGAAAGACATCTCACAGTTAGCCAATGAAAAGGAGCTTATGGAGAAAGTAGTGTTCTGAGATGCTACAGAAGAGCCTAGGGTAGAGTCAGAGGGAGGGAGGGAGGGAGGGAGGGAGGGAGGGAGGGAGGGAGAGAGAGAGAGAGAGAGAGAGAGAGAGAGAGAGAGAGAGAGAGAGAGAGAGAGAGAGAGAGAGAGAGAGAGAGAAAGACTGTGAGCTGCCACCTAGAATGAGAGATGTAAAGGAACTCAGGGAAGCCACAAGCCATGTGGCAAGACATAGATTAATAGAAATGGGTTGAGATGGGAGAGCTAGGTAGCAATATGCTGGAGCCATAGGCCAAACAGCATGTAATTAATATTAGACTTTATGTGATTATTTGGGACCAAGCAGCCAAGGACAGATTATTTGGGACAGCTGGTCCAGATCTCGGGGCTAAACCGGGCCAGAAACTCTTACTACAGAAATAGGAAGTATGTCTCTGGGGATAGGCTTTAAGAGTGTGTAGCATAATCCGCTTCCAGTTTGCTAATACAGGCGCTGTAACAGAGAGTGGGCTGTTGTTTCAAAGAGCCTGACCATGTTGGATTTGTTGTTGCTGGTTTTGAGAAGTGGGAAAGACTTTGGAACTTTGGACTAGAAAAGCAGATGAGGCCAAGTCCAAGATGGCCAGGGGATTCTCACCCTACCTTAATAATGCCTGGGTGAAGGACCCAGCGCTGGTGGTTCCCTTCTCTGTCTGGGGCTTCCATATAATTATGCCATAGTTAGTCTCTACACCAAGTATGCTGCCATGATCAACAAGGTTACTCCCTACAGCTACTCAGCACCTGTGTGAGATAATGGGACATGCCTGATGGGCTCAGCCACCCACAGGACCCTCAGGGTCTAAATGTGGGTGACTGAAGAACCTGCTGATGGAAGAAGCTACCTTCCCTGATGCCCCTCAATAAAAACATAAAACAACCCCCCTTAAAAATGAGAAACTTAAGTAAGAAGGAAAAAAAGAAAGGAAAGCAGTTGAATGCTGTTAGCAGAGCTTAAAGGCTAGTTCTAACAGGAACCTAGAGTGGAGTGTAATTGACAGCAGTGTGGACTATATGGACCCAGGTCTAAGCGTTTCAGAGGAAATATTAACAGTAACAGGGCTAGAGGCAATTCCTGTAATGCTGTGGCAAAGAATCGGCCTGCTTCTTCCCTGTTCTGAGAGCATTCCTGTGACTACACAGAAACGTAACACCAATTTCTTTGGCAGAGAAAATCTGAAGACAACATAATGTTGATTCTGTGGCATGGTTGTTACTGATGGTGCTGATGCAGGACTTAAATGGAAAACTGGGTGGAGCAGAATGGAACATAACAAATACAGTTTGGAGAGAAAACTAACCCAAAGAAGCTTAACAGCCAAGCCATGCCCTGGAGGGAGGAGAGTCTGTAATTCATTGTTAAGGAGATAAATGCCAGTGAGGAGAGGCCTGCTCTATCCCAGAACTAAGGGAAAGTTGCTGGGGGCAGAGTCAAGACCCTACCTAACCAAGCTTCTAATCGAGGAAAAGAGCCCAAAGGTTTTTTGTTGTTGTTTCTAGAAAGCAACACAGAAGTGGGCACACGCTAATTTGATTCAAGAAGCCAGGGCATATCCCAAACTGGCAGCCAAATTCTGCAGTGTCATCCATGTAGTGCTGAATTTAGAGCCATAAAGGCTACATTCAGGGGTGCCAGATTCTTCCTCTGCAGTTCCAGAGAGCTGATGAAGCCATGCAACATGTGGCAGAGAAGTCCCTGGACGAAAGCCCTAAGTGGCCACTATGTGAAGCTGTGAAAGCAAAGCCTGGGTTTATTGCAGTGGGGACCTTAAGATGTTGGAGATGCCAGACCTATAAAACATCTGCAAAGAAGCACTTCACACAGAGTAAGGAGCCAGACCAAGAGAAAAGTACATATAGTAGTGGCAAGGTGTGATACGGAGCTATGGGAGTTGGAGTTTACCCTTCTGGGTTTGGTCTTGCACTCATCCAGTATTTCCTCACTATTCCTTGATTCCTCCCTTTTCGAATGGTAATGAATATTCTATGCCATTATGTTAGAGATATGTAATTGGCTTTAAATGAATGACTACCCTAATTGTCATTAGAGAACCTTCATCCAGCAACTGATAGAAGCAGATGCAGAGATTTATAGCTAAGCACAAGGTTGAGCTCCTGGTCCAGCAGAAGAGAGGGGAGGAGGGATTATATGAGCAAAGGGATCAGGATCGTGAGGAGGAGACCCACAGAGACCCTCGCTGCTTGTTCTCACTGTCTCTGAAATGACAACTTAGGAGACTTCATGGAAAGGAACTAAACCCTCTGAATGTAGATGACAGTCGAACAGCAAGGGCAGTTTGTGGAGCCCCTTGCAGTGGGATCAGAGTTTGTTTCTCATGTATGAACTGGCTTCTCAGAGCCCATTCCCTACAGAGGAACACCTTTCTCCGCCTTGATACTTGGGGGAGGCACTCAGTCCTACCTCAATTGGATATGCCAGACCAAACTGACCCTCCTTGGGAGTCCTTGCTCTTGCTGGGGAATGGATGGGGGAAATGGGGCTGGGGGGGGGGAAGCTGAGGGAGGACTGGGAGTGAGAGCAGTGGTGGGTAAGGGGGAAAAACTTTTTAAAATAAAATTTATAGGGGGTTAAAATCAAAAGATTCCTCTGAGTCTCAAAAGAGACCTTGGACTTTTAAACAGTATTGAGACCATGAAAGACTGTGGGGACTATTGTCGCTATTCTGTTGCTACAAAGAGACAACATGGCAACAAAGAAAGCATTTAATTGGAGCTTGCTACAATTTCAGAGGTTTGGTTCATTACCATGGCAGGAAGCACATGCAGACAGACATGGTGCAGGAGAAGTATCTGAGAGTTCTAGGTCCAGATAGGCAGGCATCAGGAAGAGAGAGAGCCTGGTGTAGGCTCCCCCCACCCCAGTGACTCACTTCTGTCAACAAGACCGTACCCACTCCAATAAGGCCACGCCCCTAATCCCTCCCTAGTAGTGCCACTCTCTGAGGGCTAAGCAGTCAAACATATGAGCTAATGGAGACATATTCAAACTGCCACAGGGACCTTGGAAACTGGACTAAATGCATTTTATATTTTATGATATGTCCACAAGTCCGCAGAGGCCAGGGAGAGAAATGTAGTGGTTTGAATGAAATGCTCTCCCATAAGTCTTGGCATTTGAACAGCTGGTTCTCAGTTTATGGTGCTGTTTAGGCAGTTCGGGAGGTTCTGGAGGTACAGACTTGCTGGAGGAAATATGTCCCCCGGGGAAGATCTTGAGAGTATATAGTTTTATCTTACCTCTCATTTAGTCACTCTACTGTGTGCCTGTGGCTGAGGTGCTGTCTCTCAGTTCCCTGCTCCTGTCACCATGCCAGTGGCTGGCTGCCATGTCTCTCCATCATGATGACCTCTTATCCCTCTGGAACTGTAGGAGTTCTTGTAGTATGAAGTTTCTGGCTCTGACTTTCGAGCCTAGCCTCAAGGTCTAGGCCCACAGACCCACAGACCTGCAGACCCGCAGTCCCACAGTCCCACAGAGACACATAGATGCTTTCAATAGTTTTTGGCTAATCAGCCTCAGGCCCAGGCATATAACTTGCTAACTCTGTACCCTTCATCTAACCCATGATTCTTCCTATTCAGCCATGCGGCTCGGAACCTTTCTTTAGAGCAGCATAATGTCCTCTGCTTCTTCCGGCTTCTCTCTGGCATTCTGCTCTGGGCTTCCTGTTCTCAGAGTTTTTAGTCTGGTAGCCCCACCCACACTTCCTGCCTGCCTTTGGCCAATCAGCGCTTTTTATTAAACCAGTGGGTGGGACAATTATTTACCATGAAACAACACAATACCCCTACAAGTTCTGACTCCAGTTCCCACTTTGCCACCCAAGTCACTTCCATAGACTTGTAATTATAAAGTCTTGAAGACAGTAAGCCTTATCATAAGGGCTTCAGAGATGCATGAAAGAGACTTTGCCCTTGTAATCCCAAATGGGACAGTTTGAGCTTTAGAATTGTTATAGATTGAAATTCATTAAATAAATTTACATGTATGAATATACAATAATATTAAAAAGAAACTGAGCCCTAGCTTTAAGGTGGCAAACACCTGTAATTTCAGCATTTGGGAATCTGAGGCAGGAGGATTATGTGCTGACTTTGAGAACCTCCTGGGTTATGAAGTGAGACACTGTATTAAAAGAGAAAATAGAAGCAAAGCCTAGTAAATACCTTTGTAAGAATAATAACCATTTTGTTGTATCTTGAATTGATAAATTAAAAAAGGGCAATATTTATCCATCTCTTTTCATATGATCTTACCTCTGAGAAGGTAATCAAGTACAAAAGATATTTCCCCATAAATGTATTCAGCTAATAAATAAAAACAAAATTATTATTGAAACCCTCAAACAATTGATCTAGGAATTTTATGTTCACTGATATTAACTTTAAAAAATATACTAAAGTCAGGGCAAGGGAAATGGCTCAGTTGATAAAGTGTTTTCTGTGCAAGCCTGAGGACCTGAGTTTGGATCCCAAACACCTCAGTGCCAGCACACCCTTCTCACCCCAGTACTGGGAGGCAAAGACAGGAGGGCCCCAGAGGCTTGCTGGCTAGCCAGCCTTGCTGAATTCTAAAGCATTGAGTTCAGTAAGATAGCCTGCCCCCAAAATATGGTGGAACAATGTAGAAAAATATACCCAATATCAACCTTTGCCTTTCTATGCATGCAAGCATAAGTGTGTACACAGATCTATATGCACACCACACCCCCCTCAACACACGCAAAACCCATCTTGTGTCTTTGGTGAAAAGATGTATCACTACCTACAATCTTACAAAAGGTATCACATCTCAGTGTGATGAGGTCTGGATCAGCTGCCAGTTTGCAGTCAGCACTATGCCCAGATCAAGCATGTGCAATTCCCACACTGGGGAACTCCAGGGGCTCTCAAGTTCTTCAACAGATTAATTGTAAGGAAAAGACTCCAAAGACACATCAAGTTAAAGCAACAGGCAAGATTTGCCCTTGGAAGATAAAACTGGTTAAGAGACTAATGAGGGCTGGAGAGATGGCTCAGTGGTCAAGTGCATGATGCTATTGCAAAAGACATGAGTTTGGTCCCCAGCAGCCACATCAGGCAACTCCAGATGTGGTAACTCCAGAGTCATAAGATCTCTGCCTCACTGTGTAGCCCAAAGTCTTACCTCAGCCACTCTGGTTGCAGGATAACAAAAGTGTGCCCCATCACAGCTAAACAGAGCTGTATTTCTTGATCTGCGTTGTGACTCCAGGATTTTCCCTTCATAATAACTGTCTATGTGTTTGTCTTTGGTGTTCTCTACAAGTCAAAGAACCAAGGCTAGCTGCTGCTGCTGCTGCTGCTGCTTCTTCTCCTTCTCCCTCTCCCCCTCCCCCCTCCTCCTCCTTCTCCTGTTGTGGGACAGGGTTTCTCTATATAGCCCAGGATATCCTGGAGCTAGCTCCTTATACTAGGCTGGTCTTGAACCCACACAGATCTGACTGCCCCTGCCTCTCAAGTGCTGGGATTAAAGGCAAATGCCACCACTGCCCAGCAGAAACCAGCTTTTAAAGGACTTTGAGAGCATTTTTGAAATTATGAGAATCTTCACACACACAGTAAAGAGAACATTGTCAGAGAAATTAGGGACCAAGAGTTCAGATCTGAGAGATGGTTGGAAGAGCATCCAACAGAAAACCTCCCAGCTCTGAAACTTTGGCTCATCCGTCCACTGACATCATCCTTATACAGACTAGAAAATTGAAGACCAGAGTCAGCCAGGACCTCACCAGTTCACAGGGCCAGCTCTATGGGAACCAGATTTAAAACTCACTTCTTTCCATCTCCTGACAGAACCCACCAAGAGACCACTTCAAAGAACACCAAGGTTGGGTTTTCTTAGGAGAAACTTTCTAGGAGTGGCCTGAGGGGTTGGGTGGGATATCCTGGGCTCAGCCTGCCAGCTGTTTTTTCTTGTTGCCCTCTGCTCTCTGCGGCCCTTTCCCTCTCTGTTCCTTCTTCCCTCTGACAGGTCTGGATACCTCTCAGTAAGTGGTTTCAGTTCAAAACTGCACATTTCAGCAGTTAATAGTAACTGAGTGTTCGACATTATTGGAATTTACCCGTGCTAAGAAAATCCAATTTGTAAATGTTAAGTAACTTTATTCAACAGTTTGTAACTAGGTGGGGGGTAGAGTCAACTCCAGAATCCACAGTTTAAAAGGCTACGCTATCCTGCCTTCATAATTTGTTTTCCATCATTAATTGAAGGAAATTGCACGTAACTTAGTTTTGAAATAAAGTTTTGAAGGATACTTTGTAGAAAATGTATTGATACACGTGTGTGTGTGTGTGTGTGTGTGTGTGTGTGAGTGAGTGTGTGTGTGTGAGTGTATGTGTTAAGAGCTGTATCAGTGATAGAGAAAATTATTTTTCCAATGTGTTGAGTTCTTCCACAAGATGCAAAAGTAAAATTAAAAACGGGATGGGCCACCGGTGCTATGTGGTTCCGACTTAGGGTGATGCAGGACAGCAACAGTCTGGACCGCCTCTGACGCGGGTGTCCGGGCCACGGAGGGAGTGGGCGTGGCTGCAGGGGTGTCAGGTCCACTCCGGGAGCTCCATGCAAATGACATGCAAATAAGCGCGTGGAAGTCGCAGCGCCCCGAGCTTTACCCAGTCCGGAGAGCCGCGCTGCCGCCCTCGGGCTCGGTCCGCTCCGGCCCGCCGCTCGGTGTCGTCGCACCCCGGCCGCCACCTCCGCGCTCCCTGCCCATCCAGCCCCCGGAGGTGCCCGCCAGACCCGCGGCTGCACGCCCACACCCTCGAGCGCCGTCGTCCCCGCGCGGGGTGAGTGAGCCCGCCCGCGCTTTTGTCCTGCCCCGGTCCCCGGGCTCCCGGTGGGAACGGTGGGAGTTGGGGTGTTAGGGACGCCAGGCCTGAAAGGATGCCCCCCCCCCACCGGCCTTTGCAGACTGATGACTGCCTGGTCCCCGCACTCACCGGTGTGATGCTGGGACGTGGACGGCCACGCACGCACCGATCCCACCGCGCTTCGCCTTTCTCACGTTAGCCCGGGCGCCTTCCCGAGGGACTTTTGTTAAGAGATGACCGCTGTTGGGAAGTTTGGGGTACATAGACTGGTCCACGGGGGTGGCTTAGATCGTGCCTCTCTGGATCTTAGGGATCTGAAACCCTTCAGAACCCAAAGGACTGAGTGTTTAAGGTTGGCGTGGCAGCTGGAAAGATGCTGTTTGGGGAGTGTTTGAGATTTTTTTTTTTTTAAGTAAAATTGAGGTGGGAATATTTGCTGTATTATAAAGAGAAAGACTCCACTCCATTGAGGTCTGAATGAAATATAGTTAGTTATTGTGGTTTCAGGGTGCTGGGTGGGGGTGAGGCCGTACTCGGGCAGGGGACATGGTGCTGGCTTTGGGAACTCCAGTACAAAGAATGGGTTATCTGAATTTCCCCTTGTCCAGCCACCCTTCTTACCCCAGCCCTCCAAAGGCTGCTTGAGGGTGTGCCCTTCCCCGTACTGGAACAATCTTTGCTTGTTTATTGAAATGTACAGCTCTGCTGCAGAGCTTTGGGTATCCACACACCAGTCTCTGGGAGAAGTATGTTGCCATAAGCTGTATTCCTAAAAGGACTTTAGGGTGTTAGAATTGTTTTGTTTTTATCTCCTTTCCTTTCCCAACAACTATCCTTTTCTTGTCTGTCAAACTCTTGACTTGCTTCACAGCTGCATGCTGTGGTCTTAGCCTCTTTCTGTGTTCTGCTCCAGAAAGAATTGTGGAGGGCGATAACTTGCCTTCTATGCCCTAAGTATTTGTACCAGATACTGTTTCTTGTTAAATCATGCATGTGCACTCGTGTGTGTGTGTGTGTGTGTGTGTGTGTGTGTGTGTGTGTGTGTGCGTGCGTGTGTGTGTAAGCAAAGGGAATGTTGGGGGCACTCTGTTTGTCCATTGGAGGAGGAGGGTAGCTGGATTAGGGGTAAACGTACACCTGGGCAGTGGACATGACAGAGCTCAGGTCCTCAGAGTGGTTTGTGTGTGTGAGATTTGCTGACCCCTTCATCAGGAGACTATTTCCCCAGAGGTAGATCTTAGAGAACATGTATGAAATCAGGCCTTAGGGATCGTCTGATCTAACTGGTAAGACTAGGTAGGCCTACAGCTGCAGTCACTGGAAAGCAGTGAGGAGACTGAGGGAAGACCTGGAGGACTGGTAAGATCCTTCTTCAGTGCATTCCCTGGGAGCACCATGGTCTCACTCTACAAGGAACATGATTTTCCCTTCAAAGTATGAGGGCTAGAGAGATGGCTCAGGGGTTAAGAGCACTGGCTATCCTTCCAGAGGACCTGAGTTCAATTCCCAACAACTACTTGGTGGCTCACAACCATGTGTAATGAGATCTGATGCCCTCTTCTGGCCTGTAGGGACACATGCACAGGCAGAACGATGTACATATAATAAAGTAAATCTTATTTTAAAAAGTGTATGGTGAATCACTTTATTTAGTCCACTTTTTCCCTCTGAACTGCAACTAGCTAGCTTGTCATTTCTTTGCTAAAGGGATTTGAACATGAAACAGTCCTGTCGATCTCAAATGTGGGAATCTCATTTCCTCTCCTGAGAAAAAAGTTTTGCAATACATACAGGAGAGTGCTCGTTCTTAAAAGTCTCCTAGTGGGGCGCTGGTGGTGCACAACTTAAATCCTAGCACTCGGGAAGCAGAGGCAGGAGGATCTCTGTGAGTTTGAGGACAGCCTGGCCTACATTGTAGTTCTAGTACAGCAAAAACTACATAGACTTTGCTAAAAACAAAAACAAGAACCAGATAAACAAAACAACAAGAACCCCGCACTCTCTCCTTTCTGCAAAGCTGGCGAATGGAGAACAGCCCTGAAGGAAGCAGCTTTCCAACAGATCTTGACCTTGCCCACATTCAGTTAGAGCAGTTAGATATTTTAGAGATTTAATTACACCATTTCTTCTCCCCTTTCCTCTCCCTGCACACTTCCATATTCCTCCCTCCCTCCCTCCCTCCCTTCCTCTCTTCCCCCTATTTTCTCTTCTTTTTTCTTTTTTCCTTCCTTTCTTTGAAATTCATGGACTCTTTTTTCATTGTTCGTACACACACACACACACACACACACACACACACACACACACACACACACACACACACACACACACACACGTCGTCCAGAGCGTGGACAGAGCAATGCCACTGTAGTGAGCCGCAGTGCCCTCACTTCTCCTTTCCTGTGCTGTCTCAACCTCCTGTCCCACAGGAGTAGTGAGGTGCCAGGCAGCCGTCTGCTTGCCAGTCACTTCTCTCCCACTTGTCACCTTTACAGATGCCGTCCCATTATTCTTTCTTGAATTTTGGCCGCCAACCTCTTCCTCTAGGTAAAGCTAACAGGTTCAAAGTGCAGTTCTTACATGCTCAAGACTGTGGGCTCTCACTTTGTCACCACAGGCCGGTCGGTTGTCCCTTCTACCTTGGTACCCGCACCTCAGATGCCAGGGCATCTTGTGCGCTGTGCCATGACAGCCAGCCTAGTGGGGTTGGGGCACAGGCAGGGTCAGCAGGAGTTGCCCCATAAAGCTCAAGTGTGGTGATATATTGTATATGTAATAAAATAGTCTGGAAAATCAGAGGACAGAGCCATCTCTCCAGACTTTTGGAGTTTTTTGTTTGTTTGTTTTTTCAAGACAGGGATGTCTGTATAATAGTCCTGGAACTTGCTTTTGTAGACCAGGCTGGCCTCGAACTCACAAAGATCCTCCTGCTTCTGCCTCCCAAGTGCTGGGACTTAAGATGTGTGCCACCACTGCTTGACTGTTAGGTCTTGAACTAACAGAGATCCAGAAAGATCTCTGTCTCCTGAGTGATGGGATTAAAGGTGTGGGTCACCACTCTCTGACCTTTGACTGTGGGTAAGTCTGTTCTTTGATATCCCAGGCTCATTTTTATTAAACATACACTGTATCACCACACTCGGGGACTAAGGAAGGCTGACTTTTCAGATGCTCCCTGGGATCAGCTTTTCTAAGAGCCCTTCGGCTCACTGTTCCTGGGTGTCTGAGAGGAACCCTACTAGGGAGCTGTGGGAATTTCTGTGTAGATCCAGCTTCTCAATTTCTCCAGTGTTGTCCCCTCCCCCACTTCTGGTGCTTCTGTACCCTCCCTCCCTGCCAGCCCCAGCTCTGCTCCCCCCTCCTGGGTCTTGAGTGCAGAGCCCTCCGGAGACCCAAAGCCCCCAAGACAAAGGAAAGGGGATGAGGAGAGAATTTTCCTTTCTTTGGATCTACAGTTTGATTTTTCCTCTAGCTCTGCGCCCTCAGACCTAATGTTAATCTGTTAATCCAGGACTTCGTAAATTACTTTTCATAATCCTCAGGGGACACAGGTAAATTTTTTTCTTAAAGTACAGAAAACCGGCAGGAGGTGGCGGGTGGATTATGAAGTTTAAGCTTATGTTTCAGACCAGTCCTGTCTTGTTTGCTTGCTGGCTGCGTGTTCTTGGGCACAGTCCTTAACCTCTGTCAGCTGCCTTTAGTGCTTTAGCTGGCCAGAGGAGAGCAGTTTAAATTAAATGACTAGGGCTGTGATAATTCAGTCAGGGAGGTGATTGCCTTCTAAGTATAAAAACCTGACGTTCATTCCCAGAAGCCATGTTAGAAAGCAGCTGTAATGGTACAGGCTCACAATCTCAGCCCTGTGGAGCCAAAGCCAGCCACCTACTAGGTGATCTTCGGGCTCATGGAAGACCCCATCTCAAATACAAGGAGTATGGCTCATCAGAAAAGTCACCTGGGGTTGACTTCTGGCTTCCACATACATTATATGCATGCATGTCCCCACACATGTTCACCCACACAGACATACATAAACACAAGTATGAAATGAGTACAGAGTTGAATAAACAATAATTATTATAACATATTGAATAGTATCCACTAGTCCACGGAATAACTGTAAATGGGTCAGCAACATAATTAAATATTACTCTCCTCCTAGTCGTGTGGATGGTTATAAATCAAAGGTTCTTATGTGTATGAGACTTGGGTCTGTGTGAGGAAACTGTTGATGAAATAAACAGGAAACCGGGACAATGCAGAGTTTCACAATATATAAGATGTCAAGAAGTTCAGGGCTGCAGTGCTTGGGACTCAAACATGTCTGCCAGGTGAGGGGTGCCAGAGACTCTTGGCTGTCTGAAGGTTCTCGGTCCTGGCTCAGCTGGAACCTGGTGTGACACCTTTGACCCTGTGGTGTTCTCCCAGCCATGCATGTGTGCTTCTCCTGAGATTTATTTTGTGAATGATTTTCATCTCTGGACTTATTGTCTTTCTGCCCAGGATATTGCAGGAATGAATTCAATTTTACTCCGAAACAAAAATAATAAAAGAAAGCACATCTATGGCCACAGTCAAGCCTCCCTTCCATAGGAGACTTGCAGGTTTCTGGGCTCTGGGTTTTCTTCTTGTGTTTCAGTTATTGTGACCCATTTTCTTGTTCTGACCTTTGCATGATGGAGGGACCTGAAGCCCTCACATTATTTATCCCCCACTGTGCTGATAGAGGATGGTGACAGGGTGGGAAGGTCGGTATCTTTTCCTAAGCCAGAGGAATGGGTGTGGATTGGCTCCACTATCTATTCCAGTTGGCATTGCATAGTCCTTAAGAGTCATGCTCTTTATTTTCATTTATTTTAAATTGTTATTACTTTTATGGGTATGAGTGTTTCATCTGTATGTGTGTCTATATATCGCATGCATGCAGTGCCCACAGAGGCCAGAAGAGGGTATCAGATTTCCAGACCTGGAGTTACAGATAAGTTGTGAGCCACTATGTGGGTGTTGGGAATTGAACTCAGGACCTCTGGAAGAGCGGCCAGTGCTCTTCACGTCTGAGCCATCTCTCCAGTCCCTGCTTTGTTAATCATCTTAAATCACGGACTGACCATGCCACCCACCACCCCCTTTCAGAAACCTCTGATAGTTCTGTAAGTCCACACACTCACTGCTCTGTCCCACACGGCTTTTGCCTAGTGAATACGTTCCGGTCTTTCTACCTTATTCTCTTCTGGAACATTCTCCAGGTGTCTCTCTGCCTGTTAAATTCTTCTATTTTTGTCTGTTTATTCAAGAAATGAGTTATTTCTAATCCTTGACCCCAATGGGGGCTGCTTTTGATCTCACCCTCAATTTGTTTTTAAGCAATTTCTTTTTCAGTCAACAAGTCATGTAATATTGTTGGAATGCTTTAATCTTTTATTGGTATTTTATTCGTGGTAAAAGTCTACCCATTTAGTGTGGGAGATTATGTTGTTCCATTGTAAATAATTGTCTCACTCACTGGTTTAATAAAAAGCGCTGATTGGCCAAAGGCAGACAGGAAGTGTGGGCGGGACTAACAGACTAGAAGACTCTAGGAACAGGCAGAACAGAGCAGAATGCCAGAGAGAAGCCAGAAGATGCAGAGGACAACTATGCTGCTCTGAGAAAGGTACCGAGCCGCATGGCTGAACAGGATAAGAGTCATGGGTTAGATTAAGAATAAAGAGTTAGCAAGTGATATGCCTGGGCCTTAGGCCGAGCAGCCCTAAAACTATTGTAAACATCTATGTGTCTCTGTGGGTCTGCGGGTCTGCGGGCCTAAACCTTGAGGCTAGGTCTGAAAGTCTGGGCCAGAAATCTTCTATTACAATTTATTTATTTGGTTTTTTGAGACAGGGTTTCCCTGTGTGACAGCCCTGGCTGTCCTGGAACTTGTTTTTTTAGACCAGGCTGCCTTTGAACTCTCAGAGATCTTCCTGCCTCTGCCTCTTGAGTGCTGGGGTGAAAGGCATGTGCTGCCAATGCCCTTGAAAAGGGAGGGGGTGGAGAATGTCTGTACCTCACAGCAGGAGTCCAGAGATGATTGATAAATTTCCCTCCTAGTCAACAGGCTCAGTGGGTTCAGGGACTTTCTGTTATGTTCTGTTTTCATATAACTCCCAAGATGATTCTGAGAGCATCCAAATCGGAACTCAATCCTAATTGGTTTTCCATGGCTTTAATCATTTCTTTGATTTGTGTATTAGCAATAATTCTTCAGAATTAACAAACTAACTCTGGCTAGGTAAAGAAAAAGGAAAGAAAAAAGGAAGGCGGGAATAAATAGTTGTGTACTAGCATTTTAAAGATTCTCAGGAAACAAGATTTCCTCTGATTTACACATTTCAAATACTGTCCAAATGATAATATTCCTTTGTTTATAGAGTTGAATACCCATTTCTTTATCATTAGTACAATTAAAATACAAACATCTTTCTGACTTGTGTTTGTTAGAGTTACACATGATTTCAAGATGAAATACTATTTTATTATAATCAGTGTTTATGAGTTTTGAATTGTAACCAATCCTTTTTCCAAGATAAAAACTTGGTTAAGGTGTATATTTTTTGTTGTTGATTTATTTTTTATTTTTATATTGTGTTGGATTTGATTGCCTGCTTTTTTATCTGAGATTTTTGCGTCTATGTCTCATGTGAGACAAAACTATTGTCTTTGCTTTCTTTGCCCAGTTGTGTTTGAGCCTCCAATTTTTAACATCTCTACATCTTTGGATTGAATAGAACGACTCTCAAGGACGCTAAAGTTTATCAGAATTTCCCTGTTGTGGAATATTACTTTTACTAGGCAAAAATGTATTTGTTTATGCAGTATTTGTTAAATTGTGTAAGGATGTGTTGCTGTTTCATCTTGCCTGCCTAAGGCACCTGATTGGTCTAATAAAAAGTTGAACAGCCAATAGTGATGCAGAGGAGTGATAGGCGGGGCTGGTGGGCAGAGAGAATAAGTAGGAGGAGGAATCTAGGCTGGGAAAGAAGAGAAAACAAGGAGACCCCGGGGCTGGCCAGCCCATCAGCCAGCCATAAAGCAAGCAACCAACGTAATATATACAGAATGAAAGGAAGGTAAAAAGGCCCAAGGCAAAAATGGAGATGAAGAGACACTATAAATTTAAGTTATTAGAGCTAGTGAGACAAGCATAAGATAAGGATGAGCACTCATAACTAATAATAAGTCTCTGTGTCATGATTTGGGAGCTGGTTGGTGGCCCAAAAGAAAGCCAGATAAACCGGGCAGTGGTGTTCCAAGCTTTCAATTCCAGCATTTGGGAGGCAGAGGCAGGTCGATCTCTGTAAGTTTGAAGCCAGCCTGGTCTGCAGAGCAAGTTCCAGGACAGGCTCCAAAGCTACACAGAGAAACCCTGTCTCTAAAAAACAAAATCACCCTAAAACAAAACAAAGCAATCCCTCTCCCCAAACAACCAACCAACCCTTCCTCCAGAACAAAGAAAGCCTGATAGATTTCCCCACATTTCTTTTAAGTTCAACTTAATGGCTTTGGTTTTTCTATAACTAAATATATTGCTAAAAGCTGATGTTCTGAAAATTACACAGAGACTTTGGAAAATAAGTCTTCAGTACTTACGTTATTTTCTTTTGTGATAAAATACCTGAAAACAGTCATCTTAAAGAAGGCAGGATTTATTCTGGCTCATGGTTTGAAAAGACACAGTCAATCATGACCAGAAGAGTACCGGCGGAGTTTTTGGCAATTTGTAATTGTAGCTGCGATGAGGCTGGTCTTCTGAAGTCTTGGCAGGTCAGGAGACAGAGCATTTGGTTGTGAACACTCTGCTGAACCTGGCTAGCCTAGAACTGATGTCTTTTTAAAGCCCTCTCAAAAGCAATGTCTGTCTTGTAGAGCAGAAGATTTTTTTATTTTTGATCAAGTCCCATTAATCTTAAGAATAGATTATTTTTTAGGTGCTGCAGCCAGGGCATGTAATTTACATGATGTGAGTTGGTTAGGATCTTAAGATGTTTTATAGAGGATTTATACATTTTTATTATAATTTATATAAGTTTTGTGTCAGCTCCTTTTCTTGTTTCAAGACACGGAAGTTCTTTTCTGAATAGAAATGTCTAATTGTTCAGTGTAGTAAAAACTGTCCCCGCCCACCCTTGAATCTTTATTGAAACTCAGTTGAGCATGTATGTGGGGGCGCAGCTGAGTATTCCCCACTTTGCTTTCTGAGTTTAGTAGCAACACAGTATCTAAACTTTTGTACCTTTATCAGGCCTTTTAAAATGAAGAAGTTGATTTACTTTCCTTCTCAAAGAAGTCAGCGATTCTAGAGCTTTTGCTGTTTAGATGAACTTTAGAACCATTGTATTGATGTCTACATTAAAATCCTGCTGGAGTTTTCTTGTCATTGTTTGGTTGGTTAAGTTTTTTGTTTGTTTTCTTTGTTTTTTTGAGATAGGATCTGATGATTACTCTTGTAACTACAAATAGAAACTGATGTCTGGGCACACCTATGAGGCATTGTGTAGATTAAGGGTAGTCTCTGACAATGTCTGTGAGAGGTTGTCTTGAATCTGTTTTATTTTTATTTGTCGGTGTGTTTCTCTCTGTGTCTCTCCCTCCCTCCCTCCCTCCCTCCTTCCCTCCCTCCCTCCGTGTGTGTGTGTGTGTGTGTGTGTGTGTGTGTGTGTGTGTGTGTGTGTGTGTGTGTGTGCATGGCATGTACCTGTGCTTAAGGAAGCCAAAAGAAAGCACTGGATCCCCTGTAGCTGGAGTTACTTGTTGTGAGCCGCCCAGTGTGGGTGCAGAGAACTGAACTTAAGACCTCTGCCAGAGCAGTAATCACTCTTAACCAATGGGCAGTCTCTTCAACTCAGAGACGGAAGATCCATCTTACTTTGGTTGGAGCCTTCATCTGGCAGCAAGGTAGGGACTGTCCTGCATTTGGTGATGTGCTCAGCTGCTGCTTCTACTTCTCTACAGTGATAGACTGTACCCTTCCTCCATACGCTGCTTCTGTCATGGTGTTTCTCACAGCAACAGAAATGGAAGACTCAGGGTCTTCATTGCTAACCTAGGCTAGCCTGCAGTTCACTGTGCAGATCAAATGTCTGGTGTGCAGTGTTCCTCAGGGCTTTGCTGTTACAGGCGTGCGCCACCTCACTCACCTTGGAAGTTTGCTGGGCTTTTGATCAACAGTGTTTTCACATCAAGGAGAATTTATATCTGTGTGTGTGTGCGTGCGCGTGTGCGTGCATGTGTGCGTGTGTGTGTGTGTGTGTGTGTGTGTGTGTGTGTGTGTGTAGTGCACCCATTAGCCATATACCTCTCCATTGGTTGGTGTATTGATTTCTTTAACATTCTGTACCTTTTAACAAATAAATGTTGAGTGGACTATGTTAGGTTCTAGACTTATGTATTGTATGTTTTCAGCACAGATTTAGTTACTACTTTGAGTAAAACTGTATTTTAAGATTGATTATTAATATTTATAATTACAATGATTTATTTCAACAGATTTTTTAAAGAATTAAAGTTTGTCAGGTCCCAATAGTATTCAGGGATCTAATGTAACTGGTTCCTAATTATAGTTAATTGACAAATAAAAATGTTTAGGTACAGAATCAAGTTTTAGCCCTTGCCTACTTCTCTGCCTTTAAACTGTTTCTCTGGCCATTCTTTTTTGAGTTGATTAAAAAAATGTATATGATATTTCTTAAGTCTATTACTAGTACTTTGTTTTCAGATTCTTAGAGATTTTCACTGTAGAGAATAACATCGCCTTTGGTAAAGATAATTTTAATTTCTTCCAGTCCAGTTGTTTGTCTGTCCTTTATTGTTCTTGGTTCGTGTGTTAGTTTTCCAGTGTCGTGTTAAGCAGGAGTCATGGAGGCACACATCACTGCCTTATTGCTTATCATAGGGGCCACACACTTAGCTGTCTGTTGAGAATGGCATACATTGCTTTCCTCTATGAGTTGGTAAAGCTTTCTGTAAGGGACCCACCTGATCCTGTGAGATTTCAGCAATGTGCGTTTTGCCTTTATCTCCAGTTCCTGGCACAGAGCTTCTGAAACCTACACGGTCCCTGAGTGGTGGAGGTGAGAGCGGCCTGCAGCGGGGCGTTCAACAGACTCTCCAACTATAGTTCCACCCTGAGCACGGATTCAGGCTGGGAGCAGCTCGCCAGCCAGCCGACCCAATCATGTAATTAAGCAGTTGATCCCCAACCTTCAGAGAATCAGGAAAGGTTAACGGTTTAGTTAACTGCCAATTGCTAAAGGATATTTAATCCATCATGTTGTTGTAATGTACAGGAACCCTACACGTCTAAATCATGGGGTTTGGTAGATGCTGGCATGGTGGTGTGCCTGGAGGAGCAGGCACATTCCAGCCTGCTGTTCTGTGTCTCTAATCTATTTGGCCATTTCTGCATTGTACCCTTCCTAATAAGCATGCAAATGTTAGTAAAGAGTGTTCCTGACGTTTTAGAGCTCTTGTAGCAAATTAATGAACCAGAGGAGGAAGTATATTCTGTTTTGCTTTTTAATAGCTGATCAGTCAGAATTCCAGCAGGGCCAGGACTTGGGACTGGCATCCAGAATGAGAATGAGCCTTTAGTCTAGGACATGTGGGGCAACAGGTAACAGATTTGAGCGGAAGTGCAGGAGTCCCAGCTGGTGTCTGAGTCTGAGACTTGAATGGTATGGTGCAGAATGATGTCCTATAAACCACAGAGTAAATACTTTAAACTTTGTGACCTTTAAGTTTCCAGTTCTTCAGAGACTTCATTGGCCATTATTATGAGGAAACAGCCAGAAACAAATATACAGGTGGATAGAGCTGTGTTTCAGTAATCTTTACTTTAAAAATGGGCATAGGGTTAGATTTGGCTTGCCCTGTGCTGGGTCGTGGTTTCTGACTCCTGCTCTTGTGTGCTGATTTGCCCAATCACAGTATTTGACTTGCCATTGCTGAGTCGGCCTTGTATTCCAAGAATGAACTTCATTTGGACGTGACGTGTTAATACTTTTATGTGCTAGGTTCAGCTTGCCAACATTTGTTTGAGGGCCTTGTGCGCGTGTGCTTGTGGAGTGGGGGTCCTTGTCTGATTTCAGTGGCTGGGTGTGATGGGCTGAGACGTGCTCCCTCCCGTTCTCTGAAAGAGTTCTAAGTTAACAATTTTATAAATTGTCACTTATTACTGAAGTTTTGGGTAGGATTTACCAAAGAAGTTTTTAAATTTTGGCCGGATGGTTCTCACAAAATTTAAAAATAAATTTAGTGTGAGTGGCTTTCAGCAGTTTGTACCTTCTGAATGACTCGTTTATCTTGAGGTAAAATAGTCTCATTTAATGCCTTTAGGAATTGTGGTGCCATCTCATCTTTCATTTCTGATACTTGTATTTCTCTCTTCTGTCCTCACTCATCTGGCCGGAAACTGTCCATTCTATCCGCCCCTCGACAAACTCGAGTGTTGGCTTCATTGCCCTTGGTTTTATCTCTGATATTTCTTCTGCTTTGGGCATAGTCACTTGTTACCTGTTAGAGCAGCTGCCAAGTCCAGGGACCTCACGCTTTTTCTAACTTATAGGATTAGTAGGGCTGCCAAGGGGGCCATGGAGGGGTGAACATGTCTGGTGGAAGTTTTAGTGATGACCACCCAGGTTCTTGCGGGGATTCTCTCAGGCTTTTGTCTGGGGTGGGGTCAGAGGAAGGAAGGCTGGTATCTTTAAGGTGACAGTGGCCATTTTTCCTTCTGCCCTTGACCTCACTGCTTCTACCAGGGTGCGTGGAACACAGAAGTGGAAGCTGGGGTTGCTCCAGTTTTAGGGATGAAGGATTCTCTCTTGATTCTTTGGAGGAAGGGTGATCAAAATTTTTGTTAGGGAGACAGATGGTAAATACTTTCAGCTTTGCGGGCTTCCTTCTTTGCCCCTCCTGCCACTGTAGTGTGAGAACAGCTGTGGGAATATATACATGATGGGCATGGGTGAATTTTAATTAAGTTTTATTTCCAGGAAAAGACAATGGGATTTCAGCATGATTTTGCTCATGGGTTGCAGTTTGCCTACACCTGCTATAAAACATGCCAGTGTAGTTACTGTTGCTGATGCTATTTATCTGTTGAGGCAAATAAACTCGTTCTGTAGATAAGCATCACTTGGTTTGGAATAGTCTAGTCCGTTTCTTAACTTATTCACCACCTTGCTGTGAGATCTCAGCGTAAGCCACAATAGTGCCACCTTGTGTCTCATCGGCTGTGCCTTGGTGACAGAGGGGACTGACATGCCCGTGGGTGGCATCTGTGCCTCACAGTATTTGCATGGGTCCCCTTAGAGGCCTACAGAAAATGAGTGTTATGTGAAAGCGTTGGACTCTGGAGTTCCCGGGAGAGCTTTCAATTCTGAATGTTTCTGGACAAAACACTCAAGTTTTGCCCGTGGATTCTGCCCTTTAATTATGCTTTCTTTCACTGAAGGGTGTGGTTAGCACCATGGCCTCCCAGCGCCAGCCCACACTGGCTTTTTGAGAGGACTTAACTGGACTCTTTGCAGGGCTGAAGTCTCTTTTAACACAAGGGTTGCTGTGTGTGTGTGTGAGAAGGCCGAGCATGAGAGCTAGACTTGTTCAGCTTCTGAATATACACGTCTGTCTCATTGGCTGGGAAGGATGAACATGGACGAGTTCTGGGACTGCAAGGGAGATGCTTCAACAGGAAAGAGTCATCTTGCTGCTCAAAGTTGATGCCCTGAGCTTGATTCCTGCAACCCATAGTGTCCGCCTTACAGTTGTTCTCTGACCTCCATATGTGTGTGGAGGCCATCACCACACACACACACACACACACACACACACACACACACACACACACACACACCACTACATACACACACACCACACAACATATTCACACAGATATACACTGCATACACACACACTACATACACATTCACAATACACATACACAGACACCCACATGTACATAAACACATACACACAGACAGACACACAGACATAGACATATACACAGAGACAGACAGACAGGAAGGCAGACACACACACACACACACACACACACACACACACACACACTTTCAGATCTCTTTTTAAAAGGAAGGGTTGAGGCTACTAAATCCAGTTCAACAACTTACTGGGTGAGTGACCCTGGGCATATAATTTAACAACTTTGAATTCCAGTTCAGTCATCTATAAAAGAAAGAGGCCGACAACTCCCCAGGTTTGTTATCAGGCTTATCTTAACCTCTGACCTGGGCTGGGGAAGTGGCAGGAAGTGGTAGACAAACACATTGAAGACTGGATGGGGAAGGCCATCCGAACAGTGCTATAGTTTGGGCCCAGGTCACCTCTTTTTTTGGTTCCGGCTACAAGGTGAATAGTTGTTACTGTATCAAAGGCTGGAAATAATGGGGCTGGAAGCTCCAAAACCATGAGTCACGTTTATACAGCTGATTATCTGAAAGACATTGACTAATGCAATGAGGTTGTGGAAATACGAGATGGTTACTTTCTCTCACACAAATCAAATGTGGAAACATATGATGGTTGCTATCCTTCTCAGGTATTTCTGGTCTGAGAGATGACATCAGTGACCTAGGGCTAGTTTCTCTGTAAGCAGGTTCTGGGTGTTGCTTTGGACTTCCTGGCTTGTGCTATTCGGTCAAGTTCTCTGGAATGGGAACCTGGGGATGCCAAGTTCAAATTGGTGGAACCAGTTGCATAACTGATGAAATTTGGTGGTGCCAGGACTACTTGATCTGGCTACATACATAACCTCCCAGCCGTGGGAGAAGGACTAGACCCACCTCTTCCTGTGTTCAGGGGTCTTTGCTTTCCGCCAAGGTCACAGTTGCCTGGCACAGCTATCTGGGGATGGGGACCTTGCCATTCTTGCAGACTGAGTTAAGGACACTTCTGCTCCTTGCCCACTCAGCCCACCCCTGACTGAGCCTCTCAAGTTGCTCTCGTTCCCATTTTATGGAAGATTGTCTGAGGCTTAGGAAGTTAGTTTTTCAAGATCAATTAACAGTAGTAAATCCATGACTCAAACTGAATAGTAGAGGCGATGTGTTATCTCTTTGCTGTGTGATCTTGAGGAAGCTTCCTTCTCTATAAGGAAACAGGGTAGTGCGTAGTTGTTAATAATCACTTGCAACTGATTGAAAGGTTAATATTCACTACACTAGCACCTCTTCTAGCTTATGTATGGGTTAGAGGGATCCAACAACGTACACGGTCCACTTCCAACGTGCATGGCATACAGCAGGTGCTTATTAAACGTTAGGTTTCATTGTGATGCTCTTTTAAAATTATTCTATAGTTAAGGCTTGCTGTGTTCATTCCACTATTGTGAACTACACTACTACGACTATCATCATTTAAATGCTTTGTTTTCTCTGTTGAATCATTTCCTTGGATTGCATTCCACAGAAAGCATAGCTAGGTGCAAAGGTACCTCAGTCCTCTATGCTTTTGTTTCAATGTTGCCAAACAGCCCTGTTGTGGGATGGGCCCCAGCAAGCCTGCTCTCTGGGTGCCGGGTGTGAGCAGATACCGGGGAAGGCACTAAAGAGGGTCAGCCAGCTGGAGCCTGGGGCTTCCTGCCTCAGGCCTTTCTGACAGTTCTTTACTCTGTGAGCTTCTCCAGGCTGGACACGTTGTTCGCCATGATGCCAGCCTCAGTTGGATCTCCGTGTCTTCACTGATGTATTATATTCTTGCTCTCAGCTCCTGTCCAGCATGGATTTATTTTTATTAACCTCTTTTTTGGTCTCCTTTTTCCCAGCACACAGTGAAATCATTGAGGCAATTTTTTTTCCAAAAAGTTAAAGATTACATTGATATATTTACTTATTTTGTACATGTAGGGATGTAGGTGTGGGCACATACTTGCTGAAGTGTGTATGTAGAGGTCAGAGGAGAAATTGAAATTGTGGTTTTGGTTCTCACCCTCCATGCAGGTCCTGGAGCTTGAACTCAGGTCTTTAGGCTTGTTAGCAAGAACCATATTTCTGGCCCAAGTCAAAGGTTTTTTTAAAAATATAGTATTTTTCTTTATTCTTCGAGAAAGTCATACATATATACGTACATATATACACACATATATTAGTCTACTCACACACCCCCCCCAGTTTAACTTCTCCCAGAGACCCTCATTTCCTTCCCAACTTTACATTGTTTTTAAATAACCCACTGTGTTCAGTTTGGATTGTCCACACACAGATAGTATAGGGCTGTCCCCTGGAGCATGGACAACCTACCAGGGGCCACATTCCTAAAGGAAAATGACTGCCCCTCCCCTAGCAGCCATCAGCCTCCAGCAGCTTGGTAGCCCCTATGTCATCCCTGCTGGAATGTTGTCTACCTTGATCCTATGCGGGTCTTGTGCAGGCAACCACAGCTGATGCTTGAGCTCATGCAACAGTCCTGTCATGTCAGGAGACACTGTTTTGCCTCAGTCTCCCCCAACCTCCAGCTCTCAAGTTTTTCTGCCTTTTTCTTATAGGGCCTGAGCCTTGGGGAAGCTGGTGTAATATAGCTGCCCCATTTATGACTGAGAACTCCACCCAGACACGGGTTCTCTGTTCTTTGACCATCCAGGGAAAGGTCTACATATAATATTAAAATTGTCTTTTGTTTTTTTTTTTTTTACAGCTCTAGCACATAACCTGTGTGAGTTGAATGTTGAATAAATGTAACTGTTGCAAATGTGGTAAGAGGGGTAAAAGTTTTAAAGGGCCAAAGCATATTGCCTTTGAGGGGTATTACTCTTTGTTGGCACTTAGGTCCCTCTCCAAGGTTACCAGGGCTGTCACAAACCTATCAGGGACTGCCTTGGGTCTTCATTACTGGTAATAAGCTATCTCACACATAGTGGCCTAAGATAGCAATTGTTGTATTATGCCCACATGTTTTGGGGGGGTGGGTAATTTGAAAAGAAGGCGGCAGAGGTGGCTGGGGTCACTCAGATGGCTAAAGGCTAGAATCATGTGGAAACTTTTTACTACCCACGGGGTCTGGGCTTGAAGATTGGGCTCAGCAGGGAAGCCCTGGGAACAATCACCACATGTGGCCTGGCTCTCCTCAAAGCATGGTGGCTGACTTTCTGGGGAGGTGTTCCCACATGGACACATTTAGAGAGCTAGCATTCAGTGAGAACCAGCCTGAGCTTTGTGCTGTATTGTTACCTGGTCTCAGAAGTCACATGCTATCACTTCTGCTGTATTCTGTTGGTTGGCACAGTTGTAAACCTGCTCACATTGGAAGGACAAAGGCTTCAGGGCTCCTTCCCGATAGGACTGTTCGCTGCCCCAACTTCACCAACCGAGCTTCTTTAGGACAGGGTCTGCCATGTTTATCTCACATGAAGAACCTTCCAGTTAGACACATAGTAAATATTCAACAGCTGAAAAAACCAGGGGGTTGGTGCTTTCATGAATGCCTGTCACAGAGAGGTATGTGCTAAATGCCGGTGTAAAAGACCAAACACATGAAAAGCCTAATACAGCTTGGGGAAAGCATGTGATGAAATGTCCCCACAACCACAGCTGGCATTTCAGGCTCCTCAGCATCACCTGTCTTCACCACTTTCTGGCATTTGTCGTAATAAGCAACATCTGATTGTCCACCATGACGGCAGCATGTATTAAATGAGGCCCCTTGTGATGATCCTGTGAGGCGATGCTGTCATTGTCTGGACCTCGTGTCTTCCAAAAGATATGTATTAAGGGTATCATCTCCAGTTTGGCTGGTGTCTTGTTATTCACTGTACAAAATACCCAACATCAGCAACTTAATGCAGAATAGGGTTATTTTGACTCAAAGATTGAGTGGGGAAGCCTTGGTGGCAGGAATGTGATGCTACAGCCATGTAGAGTCAGGAGGCAGAGAGTTGCAAATGTCTGCACTTGGCCAGCTTCCACCTTTTTATGACACCCAGGACTCACGCCCCAGGAATGGTACAGCAGTTCACTTTTGGATGGACCTTCCCACCTCAATCAAGACAACTCCCCAGGTGTGCCCAGAAGCCAGCCTCTTCAAGGGTGTGCGGGGAGGCTGTCCCCTGGTAGCTTCTAGATCTTGTCCAATTGACAACACTAAGTATCACAGCTGGAGAGGCTTTGGATCTGTTAGGAGGCAGGACCTAGTGCGTGATCCTTGGTCACTGGGCATTTACTTTTGAAGGGGACAGTGACACTCGAGTCCCTTCTTTCTCCTTTTCACTCCTTGACCATGAATTGAGTTTTATCCCCAAAGTGTTGGGGCCAGCTCATTTAGGGCTGCACCCTTCAAAACTGTCAGCCAAAATAACCGTTTTTCTAAGTTGATTTCCCCCGGTGTTTGTTATAGAAACAGAACGCTAATGATGGAGGTTAGTATCAACTGTGAAATCTAGAATCACCTTTGGGCTTGCCTGTGCAGGGTTATTTTGATTAGGCTAACTGGTGCTTGAACCTCTGACAGTTGTGAGCGGCACCGTTCTGAGGGCTAGGTCTCTATATGAAAAGGGAAGAGAGTACAAGCATTCACCATTCCCTACGTCATGACTGTGTGCCATGACAGCTGCCTAGAGCGCTTGCTGGTGTGACTTTCCCGCCATGATGGATTGTGACCTCGAACTTTGAGCCGAAACATCCTGTTTCTTCCTTAAGTTGCTTCAGCTTCTTCCCCAGCCCACCAAGCACAGCAATAGAAAACGTCACCAAAACACTCACGCAAATGATTCTTGTTAGTCCCCCATGTCTCAGATGGGGAATTAGAGGGATAGAGACACCAGGGAGCCATCAACACTGGACTGTCAATTTGTACCATTTCAGGCCACAACTTTGCGGATGGAAGCTCGCTATATAAGTCTTTTAACAACCCATGGCAGGTGACACAGCATTTTGGGCTTAAAAGCAAGAAATATCTTTAAACAAGGCTTTTATTGTGTGTGCCAAAATTTAACCGGATGGGATTGTTTTCCAACCCAATCATTTCCCCACAGTCAAGTGGTTTCCCTTTTATTGGGAAATCTGCATTTTAATGTATAGATAGAACACTGTGTCCTTGGCGTGAGGGTATAAGAAATTGAGTCTCATTTAACTGTTAGGTCTGCGTGTCATAAGGGATCAAAAGCCAGCAAGTCTGAAGCATGAGCTGGAGAAGCAATGTCCTGTTCAAACAATGTAAGAGGGCATCTGTCCCTCCTGGTGTGACTCGGGGCTTGTACACAGTGGGAAAAAGTCTCAAGTCAAGAGAAAGAGAGAAATACTGGCCTCTTGACAGGATGGCTCTTGCCTGAGGCCTGATTGAGAGCCCTGTGTCAGGCTTTTAAGCTCTCAGGGGTAAGTTACCTTAGCCCGGGGCCACATCGCTGATTCTGTCAAGTAGTTCCCTTCAGAGAACTGGACTTCCATTTCACCATTATGTTTGAGGATAACTAAAGTTCCATGTTGTAGCAGAGAGTTTTACATGCTATTTAACTGTGTCTAAGAAAGTTGAAGAGCCTGTCACTTAAAAATTTATATATGTAGCCTGGCAGTGGTGGCACAAGCCTTTAATCCTAGCACTCAGAAGGCAAAGGCAGGCAGCCTTTCTACAGAGTTCAAGGCCAGCCTGGTCTACAGAGTGAGTTCCAGGACAGCCAGGGCTACACAGAGAAACCCTGTCTCAAGAAAAACTACTGCCATAACAGCAAAATTTATACATGTATATAAACTTTCTGTTTCTATGGCCCAAGGAAAATGACTGACAATAATTTGATGCCCATACTTTGCGAAAACCAGGCAATGAGAGTCATTTCTATGCTAGGCCATTGCTATTTGTGTGATGTTGGTTGTGTCTTGTGTTTTTAGCTATGTGCCAATTGTCACATTGCCTCATATTTTTTTTTATTAAACTGTTTGTCTCTAGTTATAGAAACTCTCCATAGGATAATGATATTTGGACAGAACTTTAAGAAATCTTGTGACACAGTTTCCTCTTTTGAACATGGAGTAGAGTTTTGGAAATGGAAGACATTTGATATGGCTGAGCAAGGCTGGACTGACTTCAGTGTAGCTGTAGAAACCATCTCTGGATTGATGTAAACCTGTTGTAGACTTGGCGTCTGAGATGACCATACTCCACACTGTTGGAGGAACGACTCAGATGCACATTTAACTGACTAGTTGAGAAAGCTGTCGAAAGCATCGTGGATGTGTACCTTAAATATTTTAACTGAAAGCAGATAACACAACTTTGCAAATGTTTGCTCTGAGGAAACACTTTGTGCTTCTGTATTTGTTGACAGGCGTCAACTTTGTATTTCTCACTTGAGCTATGCTTTTAAGGCATGTTCTAGACCCTTTAAAGCCAACAGAATGCAGAACACTACATAATTAGAAAATAATTTTAAATAATTCATTCTTATCACCCAGTGTTCACAGAAACAATTTTTGTGTTACTATTTAGTGACTTGATATATTATTGAAATTATATGTAAATTTAGTCATACAGTTGCAATAATAAATCTAATCAGTGTAGACAGTTTTAAGCCTGTTGACTCTTGGTAAGCACATAGCTCTCTTGCAGAGGTGAGATGTGTGGGGTAGACTAGGGAACTGGAGACTAACTAACCTCTAGTTCTCAGCCTTCCGTACCATGTGGCACCAGTTGATTTCTTGCCTGGGGAAAAGAGAAAGTATTGGCTTCCAGAGTGGGAACTGACAGGGCTTTTTAGACTCCAGCTAGTAATGGGACTATGCTCTGACACACTGTGAACATTTGTCCCGCCTACTGGCTTAGTAAAAACCTGATTGGCCAGAAGACAGACAGGAAGTATGGGCGGGGCTTCTAGAAAGAAAACTCTAGAAAGAGGAAGAGCAGAGCAGAGACACCAGGAGAGCTCTGCCCACAGACCCAGAGGAAAGAAGGCAATCACGCGGCTCTGAGAAAAGGTACCAGGCCACACAGCTAAACAGATGAATGGAAATAGATTGAGATAAGATGAAAGCGCAAGCTAGCAACATGTCTGAGCCATACGTCAGTCAGCATGAAATTAATACAAGCTTCTGTGTGTTTGGAACTTTGGGACTGCTGGTCCAGATCTTGGGGCTAGAAGGCTAGAAACTTTTTTATTATGCCTGCTTCTGCAGAATGAAGGAAAAAGAACAAAGAAATAGACTATAGAATGGGTGGAAACATTTGCAACCCATTGCTTCAGCAAGGGATTACTCTCCAGAATAGATTTGAAAACCAAAAAGACTCAACATGAGGTCAGGGTGCTTAGAAGTCTTAGGGAAGAAGGTTATCTAGTGGGCTATCTAGTGAGACCTTATCTCAGAAAAACAAAAAACAAACAAGAAAATGGGGGGGGGGGTGGAGAATCACTTCAGAAAACAAGTAAATGATATGCATGGGTGTTTCTCAAAGGAAGACGTATAAGTGGCTGACAAGTGCTTTAAAGAATGCTCAGCTCATTACTCACCAGGAAGGTATAACTGAAGACCCCTCCAGCTATCACTCTGCCCCAGTTAGCATGGCTATCATTAGAAAGACCAAGGTGGCATTTCTGTGAGGATCTAGAGAAAGAGGAAATCTTACACACAGTGGTCAACAGTGAAGATTCTTCATAAAACAAGCCAACAAAATCTACCAATGATCCAGCAAGCCCACTGATGGGTGTATATCCCTAGGAATATGAAAGGTGTCTGGAATTCCATGCTTCGGCAGCACCAATTGCAATAGTCAAGATATGGAATCATACAAGCTATGAAGTATTTACTATTTAGCTATAAAAATAATGAAATCTTGTTATCTGTAGCAATATGGGTAGACCTGGAGGACATATGATAAATGAAATAAGCCAGTCGTAGAATGGCATATATTTTATGTTCTCACTCATTTGTAGGGCAATTATAATGTACAATAATTTATGATGTGTTTCAAAATAACTGGAAAAGTTTTGATACTCCAAGCACATAGAAATGATAAATGTTTGAGATAGACATAATTACTTTGATTTGATTATCATGTATTATATATACATATCAAATTATAATCTTATAGCCCTATGTATATCTCTGAATATTGTATATCAATTAGAATAGAGTTGTAAGGGGCCTTTAAATGTGAAATTTTCTCCAGAGACTCATATTTTAAATGCTTGGCCTTCTGTTAATGAGCTATGAGAAGTTCTGGAACTTTGGGAGATTTCCCACAATGACACCTTTGCTTGAGCATCAGGAACCCTAGACTCAGGCCAGGAAGGCAGTGGTTTACTTCTGATTCTCCTGCCGATGAGCTGACATCTCCATCTCTGAGTCTTATCCAAATGTTCTTCCCTTTCCAGCCTGTGTCCTAGGACCAGTGAGGCCATGTGTGGAAAAGTATTCAAAGAAGCTATCTGAAGCCATCTGAGCTGGAAAAGGTTTTGAGTGTGGGTGAGAAGAAGCGTGGGCCTGAAATGAGGCCTATGGCTAGCTCAGACCATGAGAGAATTATGTAAGAGACAAAGGCAGTGGGGGAAGGTGTGAGCCTGCTCATATTTCAGAAGAATTAGCTCCAACTTCTATTTCCTTAGTATTTTGAGGCTTCTCCTACCCCGGAGACCTCAGCTCTCCCAAGTCACACTCTATATTTTCCTGCTTATTTTACCATCCTAAGAGCCAAGGCCAATACCACAGGATCTGGGCACAGTGGCAAGTGATAAAAATAAGCATGAGAAGCAGCAGCAGCAACTCTCAAGTCATAGGCCGCGAAAGAGCCCAGAATTCAACATCAAGAGTCCTCATACCTCAGTTTACCTTATGCCCGTAGTCTGGTAACTTAGGGTCTTAGTCCCCAGACAGAGACATGAGAGGTGAACTGGAGGGGGATAGGGGTGTCTATGAGCTAGGGGACAGGCTCAGCGTGTACTAGGTTGGACTTGCCCTTGGGTCTAGAAAACTATAACCCATGGCACACAATTTTTAAATACCCTAAACAAGTATTCTTGGATTGTAAGAATGGAAAAGACAAGCAGATCTAAACTCTGGACTTTGGATCCGTAGCTGAACTACTCCCTACAGACCGTGGAAATCCCTGAACATTTCTCAGTCAGTTTCCTTTATTGAAAAGTAGGGATAGGCTTGCCTACATTACATGCCAAAAGTATGGGGGGAAAATGGATTGGAATAGTCTATGATGACACTCACGTATGACACTATATAAGCATTTGAATAGGTAGTACATTAATAATTTTCCTTGTTGGCTGTGACAAGATTCTCTGGCAAAGAAGCTTAAGGAAGGTTTATTTTGGTTCACTGTGGGAGGTGATGTGGTCTGTTATGGAGAAGTCATGGACTTAAAGAAGCGGGTCCTATTGCAACCACGGTCAAGGACAGAGCCATGGATGCTGGTCCCTGGCCACCTTCTCCATTTATTCAGTTCAGAACCACAGGCTGGGTCTTTCCTCCTCAGATGATACAGCTTAGGAACACCACATCAGACATACCTATTGGTTTTCATCCGCAGTGGATATGGAATACAGTCACACCGAGGTTGACCATCACAGGCCATGTAGCTGTGGATGACATCCCCTCTGAGCTGGGTGAGCTGCGTGAGACAGTTCCAGCACGCTCCTGTAGGCCAGTGATGTGTGTTACAGAGCAGTGTCCTTGGATGGAAGCGAGCTTCCTTACTTCAGTGCTTAAAGGCAGAGAAGATCCTCTTTCCCAGGAAGCGGAGGGGGGGTGACTTACATGTTGTAAGCTCTCCATTTATCAGCTCCAAAAATAAATTATGTCAGTTTATTTATCTTATAACAATAAAAATAAAAGCTCTAACGCTGGAGCCTCTGGAAAGAACAGACATGGTTTTAAGGTTGGAAACACTGCAGTGTTCATTTTTTTCCATTTTCCACCCTGTGATTTCTACCTGAATACTTGAATTAGTGAATCATATTAATTTACGTTCTCACCAAAATTCTATGTCCTATTTGACTGTTCAACAACAATATTCAGGGGTAAAATGATCAGGACCTACGTATCTAGAGCATCTGGACACTGTCCACTTTGGTTACATCTGAGGCTGGAGGTTTTATGGAGGTAAGAATGCTTTTCTTATGCAAGCATTAATACTCGACATTCATAAATTATCCCTCTTTTAAAATAATTTCACTTTGGAGAGAAGGATTGGGTACTTAATTTATATTTTAAAAACTGCATCTGTTCCAAACTCGTATCTCCAAGTGCTCAAAAAAAAAAAAAAAAAAAAAAAGTGAGGGAAATGTAAATGGGTACAACAAGCCTTAGATATGTAGCACAATTCTCTCTCAGTATCCATGGGACATTGGCTTCAGGATCCCCCTAAAGACATCAAAGTCCAAAGATGTTCAAGCCCATTTTTGCAAGATGGCACCGTATATATGTGTAACCTGCCCTTGCTATATCTATTAAATAGTCTCTCTCTTAGAAACAAATTGTATTCTGTTTGTGCCTGTATTTGTGTGAGTGCAGAGGTCAGAGAGAAACCTCAGGGGCTGGTCCTCATCTTCTCCCTTCTTTGAGGCAAGGTCTCTCTTTTGTTATTTGCCACTGTGAATGGCAGAGTAACTGATCTGAGAGCTTCTAGAAACTCCCCGCTTCTATTTCCCATCTATCCATAGAAGCACTGGATTGGAGATGTGTGCTACTGTGCCCAGCTTTTTATGGGATGGTATTTCCCCCCTATGAATGTCATAATTTAAAATTTTATTTTATTTATTTAATTAATGTTTTCCAGCCCGATCACAGTTTCCTCTCCTCCCAGTTCCCCTCCTGCTCCCCACCTTCCAGTCCTTCTCTTTTCAGAAAAGTGAAAGCCTCCTGTGGGTATCAGCCAGCCCCCAGATGGTGGCATATCAAGTTGCAGTAAGACTAGGCACCCCCTTTCCTGTTAAGGCTGCTAAACCAAAAGAAGGAAAGGGTCCCCAAAGCAGGTAACAGTCCCCACTCACACTGTTAGGAGACACACAAGACCAAGCTGAAGCTACCTGGTTGGCAGTTCAGTCTCTGGGAGCCCCTGTGACCCCAGGTTAAACGATTCTGTGGGTTCTCTTGTGTCTTTGGCCCCTCTGGCTCCCACAATCCTTTCTTCCCCTATTCCACAGGATTCCAACAGGTCCCCATCATGTTTGTCTGTGGGATTCTGCATCTGTTCCCATCAGGTTCTGGGTGAATCTTCTGATGATAATTGGGATAGGTACTAATCTATTAGAATAGCAGAATATCATTAGAAATAATTTCACTGACTTTTCTCTCTCTTTTTTTGCCAGTCATTTTTGGTTATGTCCTAGGTCTCGGGGCTGTCCTCTGGGTCCCGGCTCTTCAGGCTGTGTCAGAGTGATTCCCCTCTCACGTATGGGTCTCAAGATGAACAAGTCATTGGTTGACCATCCCATAATTTCTGTGCCACCTTTGTCTCAGCAAATCTTATAGGCAGGGCAAATTATAGGTCAGAGGTTATATGGCTGTGTTGGGGTCCTAATTCCTCCACTGGAATTCTTGCCTGGTACAGAAAATGGCTAATTCAGGCTCCGTATCTCCCACTGCTGAGAGTCTTAGCTAGGGTCGACCTCACAGATAAATGGGAATTTTCACTGTACTAGGTTTCTGGCTCATCCAAGAGGTGCCTCTGATTCAAATTTCTCTGCTAGTTCTCTCTTCCTCCAGCCTCCTCCTACATGGTGGTCCCTGTTCTCACGCCTACCTTCCTATAGAACCTGTGATGCCTATTCCATGTCTCCTTCGCAGTGAGATTCATGCTCTTCCCTGAGTATTCCTTGTTACTTAGCTCCTTTGGGTCTATGAATTGTAGCATAGTTATCCTTTACTTTATTGCTCATATCCACCTGTAAGTGAGCACATACGGTGTTCTGGGTCTGGGTTACCTTACTCAGGATGATCCTTTCTAGTTCTATCCATCGTTTTTAACATCTGAGTAATATCCCATTGTGTAAATGCACCACATTTTCTCTACCCATTCTTCAGCTGATGGGCGTCTGGTCTTCAGATGATGGGCATCTAGGTTGTTTCCAATTTCTGGAGATTATTAATAAAGCTACTATGAACATAGCTGAGCAAGTGACCTTGTGGTATATTAGAGCATCTTTTGGGCATATGCCCAAGAGTGATATAACTGAGTCATGAGGTAGGCTCATTCCCAAATTTTTGAGGAACTGTCATATTGATTTCTGAAGTGGCTGCACAAGTTTGTACTCTCACCAGAAAGGTAGTGTGTTCCCCTTGCTCTGCATCCTCTCCAGCATGAGATGACACCTGTGTTTTTATCTTAGCCATTCTGGCATGTACAGGATGGCATCTCAGTCATTTTGATTTATATTTCCCTGATGGCTAACGATTTAGAGCACGCCCTTAAATATAGTTCAGTCATTTGAGATTATTCTGTTGAGAATTCTGTTTATATCTGTACCCCATTTTAAAAATTGGATTATTTGGTTTTTTGATGTCTCTTGAGTCTCTTGAGTTCTTTATCTATTTTGGAGATCAGCCCTCTGTTAGAAGTGGTGTTGGTAAGGATCTTTTCCCATTCCATAGGCTTTCATTTTTGTCGTATTGACCATGTCCTTTGCCTTACAGAAGCTTCTCAGTTTCAGATAGTCCTATTTATTAATTGTTGCTTTCAATGTCTTTGTTTTTGGTGTTATATTTAGGAAGTAGTCTCCTGTACCAAAACATTCAAGGCTACTTCCCACTTTCTCTTCTACCATGTTTAGTGTAACTGGATTTATGTTGACATCTTTGGGCCATTTGGACTTGAGTGTTGTTCAGGGTAATAAATATGGATCTATTTACATTCTTCTACATGATGCCATCCAGTTATGTGAAGATGCTGTCTTAATGCCAATACCATGCAGTTTTTAATACTATAGTGCTGTAGTACTGATTGAAACCAGGGATGGTGATGTCTCCAAAGTTGCTTTATTGTACAAGATTGTTTTAGCTATTCTGGATTTTTGTTTTCCTATACAAAGTTGAATATTGGTTTTAAAGTTCTGTAAAGAATTGTGTTGGAATTGTGATGATAATTGTGTAGATGGCCTTCGGTAAGATGTTAATCCTACCAATCGCTGAGCATGAGAGACCTTTCAATCTTCTGATATCTTCTTCAATTTCTTTCTTCAAAGACTTGAAGTTCTTGCCATATAGATCTTTTACTTGTTTTATTAGAATGACATCAAGATATTTTATATTATTTGTGGCTATTGTGAGGGGTGTTGTTTTTGTAATTTCTTTCGTAGCGTATTTGTAGTGATATATTTTATATTTAATAACATCAGTCTGGAATAGCAGGGAAGAGAATCACCCACAGTCAAACCATGAGATCAGAGAGTGGTGACTCATACCTTTAATCCCATCATTCAGGAGACAGAGATCTTTCTGTATTTCTGTGAGTTTAAGGACTAACAACTAAGAAGTTGCTTTTGGCTTCCTTTTAGAATCTTTAAAAAAACTTTCTCAGGTCTATGTAGGTCATGGCCCATGTTGAGTGACATTTGTTGTCAGAGTTTCTGGCCCAGCCTAGCCCCAAAATCCAGATCTGCAGTCCCAAATAATCACACAAAGGCTTATATTAATCACATGCTGTTCGGCCTATGGCTCAGGCATGTTACTTGCTACCTCTTACTCTTAAACTAACCCATGATTAGCCAAGTGGCTTAGTGCCTTTCTCAGAGCAGCACTTCTGTCTTCTTTCCTCTCCATCTGCCTGGCATCTCTGCTCTACTCTTCATCTTCCCCGAGTTTTCTTAGTCTGGTAGCCCCACCCATACTTCCTGTCTGCCTTCTGACCAATCAGCATTTTATTAAACCAGTAGGAGAAAGAAATATTTACAAAGTACAAGAGCATAATCCCACAGTATTTCCCCCTTTTTTTCTTTTTCTAACACCCTCAAGTCTAATTTCCCTTGTATGTTCTTTTTCTCAATATTATCTATAACAACTTGTAACCAACACTGTAAACAAAGACAAACATCCATAATCCACTTTTTGAGAATGTGGGTGTAGTTCTCTAGACTACTTTCTGCTGACTGGGAGTGTTGGTAATATTATGGGGATCCTGAGAAAATATAGGATTAGTCATATAGTCAAATCATTAGTGGAGTAGTCTGTGAGGCTGGGTTGTATCAGCCAGTCTCCTTAAAACTGTTCTAGAAGCAGAGCTCAGAGGAAACTGCAACAGAGGTGCTCTTTAATGCTGGATTATCTGGGTTCATGTTTTTAAAAGGAAAATTTGGGAAGGGAGTCAATGAGGGACTGACTAGATCTGGTTGGCCTTTGGGCATGCCTGTGGGAATTATCTTGATTATATTGGTTGAGGTGGAAAGACATGCCCACTGTGGGTGGAACCATTCCTTGTGGGTGGGGATTCTGGAATGGATGATAGTGGAGAAAGTGAGCCTTTGTTCTGGATTACAAATATAATGTGACCAACTCCTTCAAGTTCCTGTCACTGTAACTTACGTGATGAGCTGGAATCTGGGACTGTCAGCTAAATCAAAGCCTTTCCTTCCCAAACTGCTTAGCATATTTTATCACAGCAACAGGAAATGAAACTAAGACAAGTAGGTTCTGGGGATTGAATTCAAGTCTATATGTGTCCTCTCTATTTATGTTAAATAATGTGTGTATGTGTGTAGTATTTGTGAACTTCACCTGTGGGGCCATTTCCCAATCCTCCTTTAAATAGTCTCTAGATTTTTACACTAGATTTTTATTTAAACAATAATAACAGGAAGAAAAATATGCATGTTCAGAGAAACTCAATTTTCAGGGCATTTTTGATCCATTATCTGGCTGAATTTTAAAGTGTGACTAGAGAGGGTGAGCCATAAGCAATTATGTGGATCTTAAGAGAATTCCAAACAGTCCTTTCTCTGTCCCTGCATAGTAGGTGTGGGAGGGGCTCCTGTGACTGACAGGGTGCTTCAGGCTTGACTCAGATGTGGTTGATGTGTGAAAGTGACTGTCTAGATGCAGTTGTGGGCTGAACACAGAGTGTAACCCAGGAAGTTTGTGGGAGTAAGGATGGGAAGTGCCTCCTAAGAGAGGTCTCCCAGGAGAATATGAGATTAGTTGAGGTTCATCGAATCCCTTTGTTGCTTACTTGAGAGGCATATTTGGAAGGATAAACCCCTCATGTAGAGCTGAGCATCCCAGCCTTGTTGCCATAGTAACAGTACTCAAACAGGCTCAAAACCCCAAAAGCCCCCAGGTCTGAGGGATTCTGTTGAAGCCATGGTTGTTCACAGAGGTCCTCACTATTGTATTCTATCCGGCAGAGGGGCAAGGTTTTGAATAGCTCCTGTCCTAACTCTTTTTTTTTTTTTTTTTTTTTTTTTTTTTTTTTGCCATGGAGTTATTGCTTTGTGTATTTTTTTTTCTTTCTCCCTGAACTGAAGTGGCCTCTTAAAACGGGTATCTCCCTGCAGATGGAGCTAATCGGTATTTAAAGAAGCTTTATTGTCGGGCCCCTTTTCTTTTTTGGCTTTCTGGAACCTTGGAGACTCTCCAAAGACAGCCATCTTCTTCCCACTGCAGTCAGAACATGACCCTGTTTGCATTGAGCTCTTGCAGTAAGCCCTCCTCTTGCCCCGTTTCCTGGCCCATATTTCCCTGGACATGGTTACCCTTTCTACCTCGTGGAGGACAGGGTAAAAGATCCCTTGCAATGAAGCTAACCTGTGGGGCCTGGTCACTGGTCATGGCCCCGTGGCTCACCAGACTTTTTAAACAGCACTCACGTTTCAAAGACATGCTAAGAGAGAGTTGCTCCTTCTGGTCATGCTAAGAGAACATTGCTCCTTCTGGTCTGACTTCATTGCCTCTCATACTATCAACATCCACGTGGCCCTTTTACTCTAACACCCTGGTTTCTAGACCTCGGCCTACTTTGATTCAGGAACTGCTGAGGCTTGAGGTACTGGATTGCCAATAGTGGGGTGATGAGGCATGTTTACATTTTGTCATTACTCTTAGACCCAGATACCTTCCTGATAAGTCATGTCCCACAGAACTTCACAGCATGCCATGAGTGCTCCCTCTTTGCTCAGTATCAGAGTGTGGACATCTGTCATACCAGAGCCAGCTGCATTATGGGAGCCAGCTAAATCTGTAGTAGATATGGTCCTGCCTTAAGACACTTGCAACCCAGTGACAGAGTGGCTCTAGAATGTAGTCTTCCAAGGACAGTCTTTTGTTTTCTGTTTTGTTAGTGAAGGAATCCCCGGTGCTTACCACAGTGACTGGTGTTTAAATGTTTAATAAAAATGTATTGAGTCAATGATTGAACATCTACAATGTCCACATAGAAGGTCTAATGGGGAGAACATTGAAGAGGAACTTTCTGAGTGGGAACCAACAGGGCAAAGTTGGAATTGGTTGATCTTTGGAATTTGTTGAGACTCCATTGTTTTCTTGTGCAGTCTTATCTTTGAAAAATTTCCTATTTGAAGATAATAATGTATGTATTTTAATCACCAGGGACAGGGTTCTATAAATGTTAGATCAAACTTTTCTGCTCATAGGAACTTGTGTTTTCTCCCAACTAATTTCAAGATTGAGTGAAAATAAGCAGAATTAGGCTGATACTGAGCTATTGTTTGGGGGCCACAGATACTGAGATATACTGTTCCTAAAGTCAATGTTGGTGCTATTACTTGAATTTTTATCTCAGTCTAATTTTCTTGTAGAAAGTCTCTTTCCTGATTAACTATATATTAAAGGCTATTTTGTCTATTATTAATTTCCCAGTTACTTCTTTTAAATGTCTTTGTGTGTTTTAGCTTCATCTTGTGAAGAATATATAGCTTGGTATTATATATGTTACACATAAGATGTGTATAATTTTATATATAATTTTATTATATGTAATTATCATATAAAATTATTTTTACTGGATCATCTGGTCTACTGTGGTTTGTGATGTAGTTGGAGCTGGTATGACATGACTGTGCGAAGATGGGAGAATTGCCGATGAGCATCATGGGAAACCATCTATCATAACCTTGTAGCAGAAGGTACCAAAATAGTTTCAGTTCTCCTGTCACTGCCCAATATTTAGATGATCTATGTTTTAACTCTTAATTTTCTACAACCTAGAATCACTAGAAAAGAGTCTTAACTAAGCCATTATATAGATCAGGTGGGTCTGTTGGCATATCTTTGAAAGATGGTTTTGATTCTTTATTACTCAGCACATTGTGGGCGGCATCATTCCCAAGGCTGGGCTCTAAGCTGTGTAACAGGGAAGAAATCTTGGCAGGCAGCAAGCAGGCAGTATGGATGCATTTTTTTTTTCTTCTGTTCTTGGCTGTAGATGTGATGTGACTAGTTGCTTGAGTCCTTGTCTTGACTTTCCCAAAATGCTGGACTATCATTTGAAATTGTAAGCAAAAATAAACTTATCCCCAAAGTTGCTTTTGATCAGGAAAGTTTGTCACAGCCATAGAAAAGTAACTAAACCCAATGACTTATGCTGATTTTTATCTCATGAGCTTCTGAGAAGCAGTGGTATGTCCTGACCATGCTTCAGTCTCCCCAATCTGTAGAATTCTATCATTCTAGGTGGGATATAGCAGGGGGTTAGAAAGGGCGTGCGTAGGTGGAAAGGAAATTGTGACAGGAGGTGTTGTTGACTCACTGAAAGCATGTGAACAGAAAGGAAGGTTAGAAATAGGGTGGGCAGAGCAGTCGTCTAATTGTGGGTCTTTAAGAACCAAGTCAGGAGGCAGAGGGAGAGAGGGGGATGTTTGAAGATCTGTATGAATGAGCTAAGCTGTCATTAACTTCTTTTTGAGTAAATGGCAGAAGAGAGATATACAGAAATGTTTGTGTGTGATACATCTTAGAAATATGCACACATCTCTGCTAGATTACTAATATAAAGACAGCATCATGGTTTTAAAAAGTAAATTAATGTCACATCCTCTTACTTGCCATATTAATTAATCCAACTGGATTTTCTTTTCTTGCTCCTAACATTAAGAAGTTCCAACGCTGTCAGGTCCATGTCCATTTAAGAAAGAAGATGTCTTGTAGTGTCCCTGACAAGCCCTGTCCAGGACCATTTGAATTCTTTTTAAGAATCCACCACCTTAGATGGGAAGCAGTTACCTTGGGCCAGAGATCTGATAATATGAAGTATTTTTATTCACTTGTGATAGTTAAAATCTGCCTGCATCTGACCCGTCTCTCTTACTTATAATCAGTACTTCATGATAGCTCTAACATATGCTTGACACCTCTACCATGCACCTTTGTGTTGAAAGATTCTGGATCCTTCAAGCACTTTGTGTATGAGTCGGACAAGTTTTCACATTATCTTTGTTGTTTTCTGTGTATCCCAACTAGAGCAATTGGACCACAAACAGAAATTTAATTGTGTTAGATTTTGGGGAGAGCTTTGTCTAATAAATCTGTCATGTGTAGATGGTCTTCCATTTTACAGAGATTTAACTTAGAAACTTTTGGCTTTACTATTTATTTTGTAAAAGGAACACATGTTTAGCTTCAAATCATACCTAAATTTTTAGTGTTTAGTATTTTCATTATATGATAGGACAAATTCAAGAAGCAACTTTACTTTTTGATACTGATTTACAAATGTCGGGCCAGGGTTTTTAGGGTAAATCTTACAAGGTAACAAAGTATTTTTATAAAATAACTTGTGTGTTTGTGTGCTTGTGTGCTTGTGGCTTGTGTGCTTATGTGCTTGTGTGCTTGTGTGCTTGTGTGCTTGTGGCTTGTGTGCTTGTGTGCTTGTGTGCTTGTGTGTGTGCTTGTGTGCTTGTGTGCTTGTGTGTGTGCTTGTGTGCTTGTGTGCTTGTGTGTTTGTGTGCTTGTGTGCTTGTGGCTTGTGTACTTTTGTGCTTGTATACTTGTATGCTTGTGTGTTTGTGTGCTTGTATGCTTGTGGCTTGTGTGCTTGTGTGCTTGTGTGCTTGTGTGTTTGTGTGTTTGTGTGCTTGTGTGTTTGTGTGCATGCATGTGCCATGATACTCATGTGGAAGACAGAGGACAACTTCTAAGTCAGTTCTGTCCTTCAACTGTGCGAGTTTTGGGAATCAAATTTGGGTAATTAGACTCAGCAACAGCCCCATAGCCCACGAAGCTGTCTCACCAGCCATCATCTTCCCTGCCTTATTATCTCTTTTTCTGATAATCATATCAAGTTTCATATCAAGTAATGCTGGTCTCATAACATTTCTTTAGTTCAGACTATATATTTAATGTTGTGTGACTTTTGACAGTTTGTATTTTTAAAGAAATTTGTCTATTTTGTCTGTTGCCAAATCGTGGGAATAGAATCATTCACAGTATATCAGGTACCCCACCCTGCTCATGGCTGTGATTGCTAAATGTCCACAGTGAGTCAAAAAATATTAAATGAGGAATTCTGATTAAGGCATAATGTTTAAATGATATACTCTCCTAAGTAGCATGATGAAATTCTATACACTCTAGCTCTGTCTTTTTGTCCAGAATATCCATGCTCAGTTCTGTCTGCCTACTAGTCATTCAGTGATCATTTCAATTATCATGTGCATATCATGCAGTACAGTTGTATTGGGGTGCTTGTACTTAAGAAACCTACAATATAGTTCAGGATAACCCTAAAATGTGAACTACATGTATACTAACTATAATATTGCTTTGTATCTGTTCTGTTGTATTATTTGTACTTTTTAATCTCTTATTGGCCCTAATTTGTAAATTAAGCTTTATCATAGTAGTACATATACATTGAAATAAAAGTGTTTACAAAATCTGTTACTGTTTGCCATCCACTTGAGGTAGATAAGAGGAGATTACTCTACCTTCCCTGTGTGATCTGCATCTTCGTTCATTCCTGAGAGTTAGAGTTTCTGTCGTCTCAGCTTGGCTACGCGCTTATCAACTTTACTGGTCTTTTTACAAGTCAGACTCTTGGTCCCATTAATTTTCTTCATCTTTCTTTTCAATTTTATTGATGGATTTGGACTTAGTTTGCTTTTTCCCTAGTTTCCTAAGTGAAAGCTTAGACCATTGACTTGAGATTTTTTTTCATTAATACAGATATTTAATAGTTAATTTAAAGATTTCTTTCAGGCTCTTTCAGCCCTCACATTCAGTATCTTGTTTATTTACTCTGAATGCCTTTTTTGAGAGACTGGTCTCATTATACAGCCTTAGGCTGGCCTCGTATTCATAACCTCCCGCCTCAGTTTCCTGAGTGTTACAGGTATCACCATGTATGCCTGTTACACCGATCTAGAATGTTTCTAAGATTCCTTGTGGCTTCTTTTGAACCAGGAGGTATTTTTTTTTTAGAAGTATAGTGTTTGATCTCTAACCATTTTAACGACTTTTCATATGCTTCTGTTGACCTTGCTGATTCGATTTCATTTTTCTCAGAGGACATTAATATGTTGTACCTCATTTCCCATCTTTAGCTTGACTCGATTTGTCCAGTGGCCCAGAGTCTGGATTAATTGATGAACACTGCATGTTTACTTGAGAAGAATGTGTGTTTGGTGTTTGTGGGTGTGTGTTGGGGGGGGGGGTCTGGTCATTTGAGTTGGGATAGTGTGCAGACCATCCGATCTTTTCTCTCTTCTGTATACTTGACTCATCACTACTGGGCAGGAGTGTTGAAGCCTTCGATTACAGGAGTGAGTCTCTCTAACTCTCCTTTTGGTTTTAAGAGTTTTGGAATAAAGCATTTTGGAAGTCTGTGTTAAATATTTGCATAGTTTTGAGGGCTGTTCTTTTTCTAGTGAACTGACATATTGTGAAGAGATGTTCTTCTTTCTGAAATCCTTTGTCTGGGGTCAGCGTAGCCATTTCTGTTTTATTTAATTATTGCTTCCGTTTATACCCTCAAAGAAGGTTTTATTGGCGACAGCATAGCTTTCTTTTTCACCCCATTTTCATCGGTGTCACAACATTTTCACTTGACAGTTACTAATATGGCCATGATAAAATGTGTCGGCTATTCTTATTTGCTTAATGTTTCATTGCCTTTGATCCCTTTCCTACCTGCTATAATACTAAATGAGAGGCTTTTGCTTCATGTTTCACCACCATTGTTTCCCGTTACTTATACTTATTTAGAATGTACCGTTAGCTTTAGCACATCTGGTACTATGCTGTAGCCCTCAATTGCTTGGGTTTTTCCCTCATTCTTCCGCTTCTCTGTTCTTCAGTGGAGAGTGGAAGGCATTTTGTGTAGACTTATCTACAGGGCCATCGATCTTTCGATTCCTCCATTGTGTTGCATGTGCTGGTTCGTCTGCTGAAAATGGAATGTGGACTGCTGGTTGCCCAGGTTGGGAGGTTTGGGAGGATGGGGCACAAGGGCCAGTGTAGAGAGTGTGCCCTAGTGTTTATCAAGGTGATGGTTGCACAGCTCTGTGAGAACAGCAGGAAAACCCTACTGATTGCCATAAATTATATGGCATGTGAATTCCTTCCAATAAGGTTACTTGATATTTGTTTATTTGGTTATTTGTTTATTTAAGCTTTAATGCTTTACATTTGGAGGCTACATTGTTGAACAATAAAGGTAAAAACTCAGTAGAAATCAGAGGGGAAAGACATCTTCCTGATGTTGCTGAAGAAGTATGAGCAGAAATAATTTTGAAGGAAATTTACTGCAATGGAGGTCGGCACCAAGATTAGAGTACATATATTATATTTTGTGTTGCATACTTGATGGGTTGGAAAAATGGCTCTATGAAGTAGTAAGTTGTTCTTAGTCAGTTTGTGTCTTTATCATTCATTGGGTCTTAATTCTTACAGATAAAATGTGATTTATAGTTATTGGACTTAACAGATAAAACCTTCCAAGTCATATCGTTGCTTCGAATTTTCTCTAGTGTTTAAGTGTTTAAGGTCTGGGGGGCCTGAGTCACCAGGCACTAGTGCTGTTAAGTGATGCTACTTTGTATTTAACCACCTGGTTGCAGATTTCCATATTACTGCTGTGTTATGAAACAACACACAAATAGGGTTTGCAGAATGTTCTGCAAACGGAGCATTGAGGATGTGATCCATTCTGTAGGACCAATGAAAAATCATGTGGTAGCCTACCAGCTTTTCCTTCCCTGGAGGGAAGTCTCCCACACCCTATGTTGTTGTATGCTTTCAGAAACTCAGAACCTTTCTAGGTGATTCTGGACATTTCTGGTATGGCACAGCCACAAACCTGTATTAAGTGAAAAAAGCAATGTGTAAAACAATCCAAATAGTATGCTGTCATTTGTATGTATGAAAAATGGGCAAAAATATATTTGTCTTTATCATCTTTCTAGGAGAGACCGATGATATGGCCGATTCTGGAAGGCGCTTTGGTGTTAGCCAGCTGGGAGCAGGCGTGGTTATAGATCCTTTAGTGTCTTTGCAGTTTTGAGCTGTACCAGTGAGTGCACTGGCTGTTCACAGAGAAGTGCATCATTTCCTTAAGACAGAAGACTTCTCTCTGGTTCATCAAGTTGAGACTTGAGTTAGTGCCTTAACATTTACCCCTCTCCTTCATTTCTTCACCCTTGGGTCTTCAAAATCCTTTCCAGGTGCTTTTGGTCATTTGCCTGCAGTAGGCATGTGGAAACACCTCTGCAGAGAGCCAAAGCAGCAATTGTAAAACATCACCCGTGGTTTGCTGCCGTATTTAACCCCAAACTTTCTAGATGATTGGTTTTCAGAGTCAATGCATCAGAGTCACAGTTGAGCTTGCTGATCCACAGGCTCTACCATAGAAGTTTAAGCTAAGCGGATCTGAACTGGACTCCAAATCTCAAGTCTAACAAGTTCCCATCCAGGTGATGCTAACCAGGAACTGACCACAGTGTGAGGACCCAGCGAGGCTGAAATAGCTTCTCCTTCAATATGTTGGATAGAGTTTTGGTGTCCCAAGCTGCACCCTCACTTTGACATATGTAGAAATCAAAGTCAGGATAGTCATATTTTCTTCCTTGGGCAATATCTGTAGTTCACCATTGGTCAGCTTTCTGTCCAGCCAGCGGTCCCTGACAGAATCCTTCCTCCTCAGATAAACAATATGTGCTTAACCACCAGCCGACAGACAGCAGAAACCTGGCACCTTGTTCCCCCACTACACCCTGGAGCAGACATTCTTGTGGTCACTGCTGTCAACTCCCAGTGAAGGTTTAATTGGTACTTAAGAGGGGTGTTAGAAGAGGTCCACTAATTACTGACTGATTCTTCTCCAGTGCTTCTTTGCAGGGATGCTCTTAGCGTCTTGGGAAAGTATTCTTTATAATGAGTGCTCTGTTTAATGTGGGTAATTGGATCGCCTTCTCTTGTCCTTGATTCATTAAGCCAATCCACCTCACCAAACATTCAGTGCCCTCCGACCTCTTTAATCACCACCCTCTCCACCCTTCCCACCCCCAGGATGGGTGGTGATGGCAGTACAATTTTCTTTTGAGAACTATGAGGTTTGTACTAGCTTCCAGACCCCTGTCCCAATGCTGAAACGCTGGCCTTCGAAAACCTATGCTTTTGTATTTTTATGCTTTCTTAAAATATGCTGATATTTAAAGAGACCGCCTAGTAAATATTTCTTTCTAAAAGCCCAGTGGTCCACTGAGGCTCACTCTCATTCTGTAAGAGAGGCCTTTAGAAGTTAACTCTGGAGGGCCTTTCGATTCCTTCATCTTCTTTGTACCAGGAGAATTATGTGACCCCCCTCCCCCTTTTCTTTTTATCCCAAGCATCAGAAAATTCAGGGATAGATGGAATTCTTGGTAGAGTTGAGAAATTAGCTTAAGATGAGCTTTTATACAGATATCTTCAAATACTCAGTAGCTTTATTTCATGTTTTCTTGTGATTTCAAGTCCTTTGAAAACAAAAATACGAAGTGTCCATGGAGCAGGAAAGTTATAATGTGATTATGGAATGATGTGGGAATGATGGAACATCCAGGGCCTGGTCCAGACAGTGTTTAGGGTGATGGTCCTGAGTATAGAGGGCAGCTTAGAGGCATCTCTAGCTGGCAGATCACAGAAAGTGACTAGCAAGGATGACTTACCGCCTCCACATGTCCTGGAAGAGGATCTCAGGTCAAGGAACTAAGAATTCTTAAACAGCAAATAGACTGGGCCCCACCCCTTTGTCTTTAAGGTCAAGGTCTCATGTGACCTAGCACATGAGAATAGCAGAAATACCCATCCTGATTCAGCTCCATTTGGACACATGGTCAAACAGGTTGGCACCTCCCGGTCACATGGGCAGAGCATCCAGCCAGGAGACTGACATAGGCTGGGAAGTCCACACATCGCATTCCTCCAAGAGCCCATTTCCTCCCATTTCCTCTTTATAGAGCACCTCAAAGTGGGAAGGAAACCACCACTCTAGTAAGAGAGCCATTGGGCCTCCTGTGTGCTTTGTGAAGAGACCTCCTAAGGATCTGCAGTCCCCTGGCTGGCGTGCCCAAATTCCTTCAGGTTTGCCCATCATAAAGTAGCACGCCTCAGGAAAGACAGAAACAAGATGGATCTCCCAAAGCTGTTGGTTCCCCTCTTAATGTAAAGCTTGTCTCCAGAGGGAGCAAAAGGAGAAGGGAGACCCTTAGTGGCCTGAGCTTGGTAGAGTTGGGTGGACTCGGTGGGCTGCCTTAATGGGAATTCTAGAGAAGCAAAGGGTACAGGCCCAGTCTGGCTGAGGGACACTTGTCTCTAGACCATTCTTTGTCCTCCGTGTACTTTCTTTTAGCCCAGTCCCCCCTTCTTTGCATGGCAGAGTCACCCAAGCCTGGTCCCCAATTACCCAGGCAGTCTGTCCAGGAGGCCTTGCCACTCATCTGCCTTCACTGCCTCTTACCTGCATAGAGGCAGCTCCCAAAGCCCCTCTCCCTCACCCCTGCCAGACCCTCTTTCCAGATCCTTCAAGCTGACCAGAGCACCACCCATCAGTCTTCCTTGGTGAAGAAGGAGCCTCTGTCCGGCTCAGCTTGGGACTGTTGTTTCTGAACTCTGAATTTGTACTGCCCCACTTAGTGTCCCCTGCGAGACCTCCCTGAGAAGGCTGTGTGACTCCTAGCTACACTTGGACACGTCTGTCTCTGTTTTTTCCTTTCAACTCCTCTTCTCTCCTATCCAGGAGGCTTTGGAGTTGTCTGCCTGTGCCACACTCAGGACTTCCTGTGGGGCTCGCAGGGCAGGAAGCAGTTCTCCAGATCCCTTCCTGTCTCTCCAGCCCAGTTACCACAACAGACCACAGGGCTTAAGTTCTGCCGTTGACCATTCTACCTCAGGTACCAGGAGAGCTACAGAGGAGATTGTGTGACTTCCTCATTTCCCCAGGAGATCCTTCATGTGAGAGGATGCCTGGCCAGCTACCAGGGCAGGTGAGGGTGAAGTGATGCTTTAGAATTAATTACCTGTTGGCCTTGGCTAGGTAGAAGGCTAGACTTGGTGAGTTCATCCTTGGAACCAGGCAGGAAATAGTTTAGAGGCCCGGCAGGGGTGTGGTAAGGCGGGGCCAGGGGGCAGGGTTTCCAGCTTCTAGAGACTATTCATGTTTGAATCCCCCCCCCCCCCCCCCCCCCGCCTTGTGAGGACGCCCCTCTGATGAACTCTGTCTGCTTTTGAGTTCTCCTTTGCTCATGCAGGGAGCAGATCTCCTTGGTTTGGGGGGTACAGTAAGACCGTGTTACTGAGCCCATAGCCACAGCTGGTTCTGTGAGGCCAAGCCGCTTCAGGTCTTGCCTGAGAGATTCCACAGGCACGACTTTGAAAATGTGTTCTGTTTAGGGGGAAGACTCTTGTAGTAACAGACACAGAGAAAGCCTGTTGATCGTAGATGGAACCTTTTGTGGTAAATATTCTCAGGTTTCAAAAATGTGGGTTGCCCTTTGCTATTTCCTGTGCCTAACCTGTATCATGTACATACTTTGCTTTCTGTAATTTTCACTTGTGAGGGAAATAACATTAATAATAATAATAATAATAATAATAATAATAATAATTGCCTCTGCCTCCCTAACCTTCACTTCAGGGTCCACCTTAATTTTGAGACAGGATCTCTCACTGAAACTAGAGCTTCACATTTTGGTTGGACTAGCTGGCCAGCAAATCCCAGGGACCCTCCTACCTCTGCTTTCCCGGAGCTGGGATTGCACACCACTGGACCTTGGTTTGATGTGGGTGCTGGGGATTGAACTCTGGTCCTCAGGTTTGCATAGCAAACCTTTTACTGACTACACTCTCTTCCTTGCCCTGGTTAGCAATCCTATGGTCATTGGGCAGTTTAGAAAGTCATGTCTTCGCCGATCCCATTCCACTGGCCTACAGTTTCGGTTTATGATTGGGGGGCTGGGTGGGGGGATCATCCTTAGAGTCTGATACTCAACTGCCTAATAATAGTCTTCAAACCACATCACATATGCTTCATTGTTAATTCTCTTCCTTATGAAAGCACACATATTTCCTAGGACTTTATCTCTTGCTAACTTGTATTCAAAAATGGAGTTTAGTCATATCTCTTTTTAAGGTGGGCATTTTCTTTGAGATCTTTCGTGAAGTGTTACTGTGTCCTTCGTATATTTCACGTTGTCTGCTCTTTTGTGTTGCTCCTGACACTGGAATTTATGCATCCAGTGGAATTGTCTGTCTATGGATGGTCCTCGTAGTAAATGGCTTTCTCTTGGGGCTGTGTCTCAGAAGTCTGCTCAGGACTTTTATCAACATTGTAACCATCTCTATGAGACATTGAGTCCTCTTTTTCAAAAAAGAGTATAAAAATGACATGATCTGACACTTATTGATCCGACAAGTCTTTCTGGAGTGATGAGAAGGTCACAATTTCTGCTGTAATGTACTTTTCATTTTAGTGGGAGAAATAGCCAGAACTTTAAAGTACAGCAGAGAACAGAGTGGGGAAGGGAGGGAGGGAGGGAGGGAGGGAGGGAGGGAGGGAGGGAGGGAGGGAGGGAGGGAGGGAGGGAGGGAGGGAGGGAATGTTTTATGTAGGATGGCCAAGTAGAACACCATTTCTGCGAAGGATGGACTTAGGAGCTCTGGAGTGAGAACTCTATTCCAGCAAAGACCGTGGTGCTGGAACCAGCTAGGTGTGAGGAGGAGCAGCAAGCTGGCCAGCGAACAGCAGAGAGGGGAAGCAGAGCTTAAAAGGAAGTGAATTTTGACAATGGGCCTTGCTATCTTTGAGGTATTTACCTGTTTCCTCTACTCCAAGAGACTGTGACCCTCTCACCCCTTAGCCCTTTGGGCTGCGTGTGTCTGATCTGGTGTTCTTTCCTTCTGCTCTTCTTACTCAGGTGGCTGTTGAACCACAGCCTTTTAGGCAGCGGTAAGGACTTCTTATTCTCTATCTAGTGAGCTGCCCCCAGAAGGTGCTGTGTGGGATGTGTTGGTGTGGCTGCTTCCTGGGGGTCAGCTCTTCAGGAAAGGGAAACAGGTGGCAGGTTCTGCAGTGGTCTGTAAGCATGTAGACAGCAGCCTTAAAGTGACAGATGAAGAATCAGTTATAGGAAATTCTGGGGAAGAGGCAGGATGACAAAGATCCTGGATCTGACCACAGGATTGAGGACGAGGCCTTTGCCTGGGTGGGGACTGCTGCTGGAGAAACATGTGGCTGGAGAGATGGACATTTCCGCAGTGTTCTCTTAGATACATTAGTGATGTTCTGCAGGCCTCTGACTGTGACATTCCGGAGATCATGGGGACACTGGGAAGTGAGTGTGGGAAACTCTTGCTATATAATACTGGATTGGATCACCTAGGAAGTGAGCACATACGCCACTTAGGGGTCAGGAAGACCAAGTAGGGGGAAAAGGGAGAGAGAAACATCCTAGAAAGCAAGGGCAGAAAGATTGTCATCATCATCATCATCATCATCATCATGAGTGATGGCTGTGTCAGTGCACTGAGATGCATTCTAACTCTATAGAAACTGGCACTGGTACCCTCCGGGTGTCATCCAGCCATATCTTCCCCATTAGACTGGGAGCTCACTGAGGTCAGGGCTGACCTACACTTTTCTTTGTGCTTAGAATCACGCATAGCTGTGATTTTGTTAAAAGGCAGGTAACTGGAGCCTGGAAATTGTAGGTAGTGAGGAGACACTTCTCAAATGCTGGTTGTTAGTAACTTCTCTGTTCCTTGGCATTTAATAGCAGCAGGTGGGGGCAGCAGCAGGTGGTACCCTCTCTTGTCCTTATGCATATGTAGACTTCAGAAAGGAGGAGACTTTGCTGCCACAGGTTAAGAGTTCTTGTGCAAGTTCTGATTCTTTAGCCCTTAGCAGTAAGCAGCTGGCTTTAAAAACTTCCTAAAGGCCTATCTATTAGGATTCCTCAATCTGGGATCCCCCAAAGTCTTTGCTTATAGGAAAGTCTTTATGTATAGGAAGATGAGTATCACTAATGCTTACAGTAAAAATTTTAAAAAACTTATTAATCCTCAATGACCTAAAAAACAAAAAAACTCTACATAATGTTCCCAGGAGAGGTGGTCCCCTTGTCTGTTTCAACTTAACCACATCAGAACTCTGGTGCATGAGGCCCATAGTAACGCTTATTCTATATACTTGGGGGATAGATTTATGAGGGCACAGTGCTGACACGGAAGAACCAGAAGATTTGGGGAATGTCCTATTGAATAGAGGGGATTGGATAGCAAAGAAGATGGAAGGATCAGGAAAGAGCATGCAGGCGTTAGACTCCAGTTTAAGAAACTGTCAACCTCTAATGTGGTCATAGGGCTCCAACCTGATGATAGAGGACATAGAAGAATCATGTTGGGCATTTTGAATGCCCAGTTGATGCAGCCTGAGGTTTCACACTTTTGATGTGGTACGTGTGGTCCCAAGTGTGGCTGAAAAAGCATAGAGGCCCCCCTTGGAGGTACTTTTCTCATAACCATGAGTTCAGGCCTTACCAAGAGCAAAGCCCAAAGGGACCTGTGTCCAGGAAAGAATTATATGAGAGTACTTTGAGTCAGCAGTGACTTCCTTGATCATTTGTGAGTATCCAGGGGAGTCACATGGGCCGGAGGAGCTGGCCATTTATGATTAAAAGCAGTACTTGTAACAGAGCAGCCTTAGAGATGCCTGCAGTTTGGAGCTGATTTAACAGAAGACCACAAACTAAGTAACAGAGATTTATCTCTTATAGTCTTGAGGTTGAGAGTCAAAGATCAAAGGGGTTGCATCTTGTCAGAACTCCCTTTCTGCATCATCTTATGCTGGAAGGTTAGGCAAGAGATCTTGAGACCCAACATTCAACTCAGCTTTATGGCAAACAAGTTTCCAAAATATGAGCCTCATGACCCAAACACCTCTGAAAAGTCCTCCATCTCAACATTGAAGGCAGGATTCAATTTCTAACACTTGAGCTTTGCGGGGGGGGGGGGGGGGGCGGCACACACTCAACAACTGAACCCCTCAAAATTGGGCAAACTGGGAGTTAATTTAAATAAGGTTTCCTGGCATTTAGGAGAAAATGGGATAAAATTTGGATCTATCCTTTCTCTCTTTCATGGAATGATACCAGAGAACTCATAGTACCACAGGAAAGGACAGCAATATTTTCTGATTGAAATGTTTATGAGTGCTTTGATGAGATGGAATACCATCTTGGCCTAGGGAGTTGAAAATCCTCTATAAACAAAGAAGACCATTGGTATGGGATGAGGGCCCCCTCAGAGCTCTAACTGGTAATGAGCTTCCAGGCCCAGGGTCCATCCCCTGGAGTTTTCCATGGAACCAAATTATAAACTTTTCCAGACGACCCCTGATCATTCGGCCTGATAAAGTCCAATCTTACTGCTAAAACTATGTCAACATTAAAGCTGCTTTTATTCATTTGACATCCATTAAAACCATCACAGTTTAATTATTTTTCAAAAGAAAGACAACTATGCTAAAGTTTTGCAAGTAACTCATGACCAGATGTTGAAGTCTCAGGATTTTAAAGCTTAAAAATATTGCTAAGACGTCTTTAAACAGTAAAATCTAAAAATAAGGGTAAATTATTGAAAGGATGAATAATTAGCAAAGCATTTACGTCACGAGTTTTACTGGATTATTTTGTTTTATTTTTGAACAAGAATCATAAGTTATAGTTTAATATTAGACACTGAGACCTACACATACCCAATTTTGTAATGTGTGGGTAGATCACAAGAGAAATTAAGAACATACCTGATGGGGAGAACTGTGAACATTTCTGGTAGCTTAGCTGAATGCCAGTGTTCACCTATAGCATCCACATGAGTCCTCAGCTGTAAATATAGGGAGGGGTAAAGGCAGGATGTAGAGGAGATGCTCACGCCTCATGTCAGAGGGAGTTGGGGAACCACCGGCAACTTCCACATCCTTCAGTCTCCCACCAAGTTTCCTGGAGTGTGTGAAAACTGCTTTGGAATTTCATAGCATTGCCTCTGACTCTACCCTGTGTGTCTGTTCCTGGTGCTGGATGTGAGTCGGCAGTGTCTGCTTCCCCTGCAGCTGCTCTCTCACATCTGGGTGGTAGTGGTTCTCAGATTTTCTGGTAGTATGTGGGCTGTTCTTACTTCCTCTGCTTGACTACCCCTACTTGGTGTCCTCTGGTCTTCAGCCATGTCATACTCTTGGGACATATGCACTCCTTTTTTTGTGGGGTGGGGGTTGCTGGGAGAAGATGTCCAGGTGAGAATCTTGTAGACTGAGTTTTCTTTCCTGCCCACCAGTTCCCAAGTAACCGACACAGAGGCTCATTGTTAATTATAAATGCTCGGCAGTAGCTCAGACCTAGCAGTAACTTGCTCTTACAACTTGAATTAACCCATTTATATTAATCTACATTCCGCCTCTCTCATCTTCTTTCCTCTCTCACTCTGCCCTTCTTCCCCGTGTTCTTAGTCTGGTTTTCCTGCCTAACCTTATCCTGATCAGCCACTGGCCGGTCAGCTTCTGTATTAAACCAATCACAGTGTAGACTACCATGTACAGAAGGGTTATTCTATGGATCTGCCTGTTTGGTGAAAGAAATGAGTGAACCAGGAGAACAGACATCTCCAGCAAGGGAATTTAACAGGGGACCTTCAGGTTAAAAAGATTAACCTATCTTCCTTCCTTCCTTTTTTTTTTTTTTTTTTTTTTTTTTTTTTTAAAAAAAGCCTCACAAAAACCTCTGATGGAAATTAGGATTAAAATCAAGATGAGAATCAACGTGAAATAAATAAGGATTTTTAAAGTCCTTTGGTTAAGTTTTTGTTTTTTTAAATAAGCTAAACATGGACAGGATGTTATGGGGTTGTGAATGTCTAAGATAAAGACCAGGGAGAGGAAGTTTATTTTGCCTCTACCCTCCATAGTCCAGCTTCAACAGCTGTAAAGAGAATGAGAGTTCACCTACTTGCAAAGTAAGGAGTTAACCTGCCAATTTCCTGGTTGCTGGCAGAAGAGGAGGCTTGTGGGTGAGAGGTGAAGCATTTATGATTAACAACAACAAAGCGACATCTGAGCGTCAGCCTTTTCTTACACTGATTCTTTGTGTCCCAACTCCTGTAGGTTGTCGCAAGAAAGCGAGAGTGTAGTTGCACCATAGTGGGATGGGGGCAGGGGTGGGGGACCCTAAAGAATTTGAATCTTTTCTATGGGCCAGTAAGTACACTTTGACTTTGGTCCATTGGGGTTGTTGGGGAACAGTCGGGGAGTGGGGGGGGGTGTCTAACTGGAATGTTTCTTTTCCTCATCTGAGCTGTGAGTGTGTAAGTGTGGAAATCAAGCCTGGAACAAAGGCCACGAGTGTGTCTGTGTGTGTGATGTGCGGAATTGTGAGACTCAGGGAGAAGGGGCTCCTCCCAAATGTATCAGTGATAGAAAAGAAGATGTGAGTGTTTATACAGCCTTGCTATGTAAGCAGCGCTGACCAGAGGACGTCGTCACATCCTTAGTCTTATCAAAGATCTTAAGCAATCTCCATGGCACTGCTGTCTTGTTGATGAGGAGCCAGTGAATAGGGACAATGAGTACTCGGCTGCAAAGCACTGGAGCTGGGGGTGGAGGTGGGGTGGGAGAGCAAACACTGAATTAGATGCTGACCAAGTGACAGGTACAGCCCTAAGAGTTCTCTGTGAGTCAGTGTATTTAATTCTCCCAACTAAGACTGTAAGCTGAGGAAACTGAAACTCGGTCTGATAGAGCTGGGATTCCGGGGTATACATTTCACTGCTGTGCTCTTGTGTTCTCTCTTTAGAGCTCAGGATATGTGTGCAGATGGCATGGCAGGAAACAAATGACAGATAAGACCATCGACTGTGTTTAGTCTGAAGAAGGTTGAGGCTGAATGAGAACTGTCTTCGAATAGTTGGAGAGGCCTGTCTTCCAGAAGAGTGGTGTTTATGTTTTGTGGCTGCAAGAGACCTTGATCCGTTGAGAGGGAGAAGTATCATAGTTGAGTAAATAACGGACTGTGTATGGGAAGGGGCTTGTGGGAAAAGGACCTCATTTGTGCAGGATTTTCTTGGTCATTCATTCATGTATGGGTGTCCTAGCTGGGATCCATCAAGATCCCCATAGTAAACATCTCTGTTTTTTCTCTCTAGAGGTGCTAGGTGATGGAAGAGGTCTAGATTTAACTGAGCGAGTTGCCCTTGCCATCTGTTGATGTTCCTTATGGACAGAGTTCCTTTGTGTCTCATTTCTGGGGTGTCCAGTCCCTGCTACAGAATCTAGAGGAGACAGTGTCAGATAGGTCCTGGGTGCCGAGGCTCCTGGTATTCTTAGGGGACCCGCAGGATATGGACCAAGTCCTATCTTGAACTTTGCTGAGGGTTGGGCCCATGCCTTCTGCCAGCTGTATTCCCTGTGTGCACCCAAGATCACCGTTGCCCGCAGGATTCCTTCGTTGGGTAGGATGCTATGTTAGGTCCCCTAACTGTATTTGTGGTTTTGTGATTCACTCATATCAAATGGCCTGAAGTCCAAAAAAGCCAGCAGTAACAGGTGATGGGGCCCAGCCTGTCAGTAGTGACCTCGTTATGCCTCTGGAAACCCGCTGGTTTGGGGTGACCCTGGTCCCGAGCAGAACAAGTCTAGCTGAAAGACTCGTTCATACAAGATCCTGGAGTGGTGGAGGGAAGAGTTTGGGGGAGATGTGAGGAATCAGAGCAGGCTCCACTTGGCCAGCATGGTCCTCTGTTGAAAGGAACAGCTCCCCAAATGTGGTCTTAATTAGCTTGTGCACCTTTAAACACATCCATCTTTATCAAAGCGGTTTAAGAAATGCTGCTTAGACTGGTGTAAAGGGTACGGTCAAGAGCCGGTCCTGAAGTAATGTCCCAGATGCCAAGAGGAGCTAAAAATACACTTGCAGATCTGAGGAATTCTTGTTTTTTTGGACCCATCTCCTCCTTCTCTTTCAACATCCATCAAGAAAGTGGGAGAGAAAAGGAATGGGCCAAAAATCTCTAATTATCCAGTCTGCTGACATTGTTTTTATCTGCGCCACTGATATTAAATCTGGACAGCATTCCATCTACCTCGCAGTGCTAAGAATGACTTCTGCAAAGTTGGGCTTTGTCCTTTGCTAGTTGCAGCCAATGTTCAGTTTCCACCCCACCCCACCTTCCCGCAGACTTCTAAAATTTCATAGTGCCCAGTGGCACTGGGAATTATCTGTCTGGAATGTCCATCCTTAAGGAGAGTCCTCCAGCCCTGCCTCCCCAGCTCAGCTTGACCATTATTTGTGCTTGAGTCCTCATTGGAGCCATCTGGACTTGGCAGAAACTTCTCACCATATTTCCGTTACTGGCAGCCGTGGAAAAGGAAAAGAAAGATTTTCTAGTTTTTTTTTTTCTTTCTTTCTTACTTTTTCCCACCCTTTCTGAATACTTTCATTATATCCTTCCCTTTTCAGGGACGTCAATCGCACCTTCAGCTTCAGTTTGGATCTCTGGTGGTGGATCTTTCTGCGCGTTTTAATGTCAGTTACCAAACGGTGGGTTTATTTAGGATCCAGCAGATAAGTGTTTGCCACTGCAGCTAGATCGTGTCAGTTGTTCCAGGCACAGTGCTAGAGGATTGCTCCTCACAGCCATCTGAAACAAGGGACCACGGGGAGGTGAGGTCCAGTGGTAGGATTTGAGGGCTGGTCGCTTCTCACTCCCGGGCTTCTGGTCTTGTGATGTGATCACTTCCTGTTGTGTACAGTCTAACTACTGTGAATCTGTCTGCCATGGTGTCCTCATTAGAGCCAGCATCATGCTCTTGGTTCAGCCTCAAAGTATGAGCTAAGAAACATCATTACTTTGTAACTATGCAGCATCACGTGTTTTGTTATAATTATGGAGAATTGGCTGCAACATTTCCCCTATCTTACAGTTGAGGGCAAAGGTCAAGGGAGATGAAAGAATTTGCTGATGTTCCCAAATCAGAGGTAGGATTATAAAGGCATGTGGTGTGGTGCTCGAGCAAGTTGACTCCACTGTCTGATTCCATCACTGCCACATATACACGGGCGTGTGCCGTAAACATACTGCTGTGGGGACACTGCTCCCCAGCCTACCAGTGAGTGTTTGTGTCTCTATGAAACTTTATCACTATCAGTGTGCAGTAAGAGAAAAGTCCAGAGATGTGCAAAGCCCAGAACTGTCCATAGCCTGCAGCCAGGGACCCAAAACACTTGATGCCAGCACCAGAGCCTGGCTAAGCAGGGGATGCTTCGTCCTTTTATACACTGCTGTATCTCTGGGGACTGGCCACTGAAATGTGTGAGCTCCGAAAACACGTGTTGAGCCAGAAAAATTGAAATAAAGCCACTGACACTGTCCCAGGGAAACTAATGGGATTGAAGGACAGCTTTTAAATGATGTGTGTGAACTCTCTCTTCTTTTCTCTTAACTGACTAGCTTGGTGGAACGTCTCACAGTGAGTTCTCTGGGACCTGTCTTAGATTAGGCTTTAGCAGCTTATGGATTTTGCTGGAGTCACCTTGCAGAAGAGATGTACCCTGAGGTGGAAAAGAGTCACTACAGTAGGCCCTGGGAGGCCTTCTGGAACTCTGTTCCTGGCAGGATTCCACAGGAAGGCAAAAGCTGTTTTACTTGATAACAAGAGTTATTTTGAACCTTGTGACCCCTTGAGTTTGGATCCTTTCCTGTCTTGCTCAATACTCGACTCATTCCCCAAGTCTTACCTAACTTGGTTGGGTATGTTATATGCACATTGGCTCACACCATGTGGAAATCCCCAGACCTGGTTCTTAATCTGGGCCCTGGCACCAGGTCACGAAGTACTGTCAAAATGTCAAGCACAGAAATCAGTTGTTAAAACTTTTGAAACATGTCCTGATTAGTAATATAGAAGAAAAGTTTTGTGTGTAAGACTATGACATTGTTTTGTGCAATTACAAGCAGCCTTAATGTAAATAAAAGGAGCATGATGGGGGAATTACAGTTTATCCATTTGATAGAATATTGAAAATAGATATATGAAGAATGCTTCATATGCAGAAATAAATTCATTGTTGAGTTTTTTGAAAAAGAGGTTATATCCATGCACATGTATTCTTTTGTTCTTAGAAGTATACGTATGAAAAATAACAACATAGATACATTGTACCGTGCACATGTATTCTTTTGTCCTTAGAAGTATATGTATGGAAAATAAAAACATAGAACATTGTACTGTGCACATGTATTCTTTTGTTCTTATAAGTATGCGTATGGAAAATAACAACATAGATACATTATACTGGGGAGCTTTTTATGTGTCAGTTTGACACAATCTATGGTCATCTGGTCAAAGGAACATCAATTGAGAAAATGCCTCCCTCAGACTGGCTTGAAGGCAAGTCTGTAGACCATTTTCTTGATTAGTGAGTTATGTGGAAGGGGCTCATACCACCATGGGCAGTGCTCTCACTGGGAAGGTTGTCCTGAGTTGGTTGTATAAGATAGCACGCTGAGAAGGCCTTCACACACATGAGAGAGAGAGAGAGAGAGAGAGAGAGAGAGAGAGAGAGAGAGAGAGAGAGAGAGAGAGAGAGAGAGAGAGAGAGAGAGAGACAGAGAGAGACAGAGAGAGAGAGACAGAGAGAGAGACAGAGAGAGAGAGAGAGAATTTATGCTAGCAGAAAAAGACATAATTCTATTCACAGTCGGACTTCTAGCAAATACTTACTTGCTTGTGAACAAAGACAGAAGAGAATTGCACAAATAATTGGCATGAGTTCAAAGTCTATGCAGAACTTGCAAAGAAGACAATTGGTTACCTAGAGAAGCAGCAAGGAGAGATATGAGAATGTGTCCAAACAACCCAGTATATAAATAGTCTTCTTGCCACAGGCATATTAAACATAGCCAGGGAGGGTACAGGCAGCCAGAGAGGACATCTTTGACGTCATTTTACAGACTTAGGGAAGTTGTCTTAGACTGATTCATGTGGTCTTAACGTATAATGAACAGAGGTTTATGTAGCTTGTGTACCCAGAGACCCATCAAAGAACATGGCCCTGGCTTCTTGTCGGCATCAACAAAGGTCTTCAAGCTTCATCATAACAAAGCAGGGAACAGCATATCTCTCATGCTCTTCTTCAAAGGCCACTAATGCCACCATAAGGGCTGCACCTTCATCATCTCACCTAATCTGATTTAGTTTTTCAAAGTTCTACAAGCACTGTTCACACATGAGTAAGGGGATTCGGTTTGGTATAGGACACATGAACTTTTGGGGATCATGGGTGTGCATGACCAAATGAACAGAAAGGCAGAGCACCAGGGTACTGGGGCCAACCCAGATGGAGGCCCACAGCAACCCAGTCTCAGTTAACACTATCTGAGATTAATGCCAAACCTACCTGCGTCCAGAGAGCTGTCGATTGAATCCTTCATCCAGAGTGTGATCACTTCAGTGGAAAAGGAATAGGGTGGGGCAGCTATCAGAGTACTGGGGAAGACTGTGGGAGGGAGGGAAATCTGGGCAAGATAAAGTGGGGGCAAGGGGGTGTCCTGGCCTTTTCTGACACACTCATGTCACTGTGGAGAGGAAGGAGTGTCTGCCATGTCCTCTGCCCTCTCACCTTACCTTGTTTGTGCTCAACCAGGGTCTTGCCGATATACAGTAAATACGCAATGAGTCTGTGTGGGCAGAATGTGTGGCCTTAGGCCCTTGTTCACGCTGCTGTGTTGGGAGCACAGACCTGACAGCCTTGGCTCTGTTGGCCCAAATGAGCAGTGAAGGGGTATCTCTAAAGGGATAGAAGAAAGCCATTCTTAGCTAGCTCTTCTCTGGGCCTCTAGATAAAACCAGTGGCCTAAGAACTTGGATCTGGAAGGAGAGTCCTTTGGAGACAAATGACAGGGCTTAATGAAGTTCCAGAATTTTTGTGTTTGAGGTGTGCATGTTTGTGCCTGGCTGCTGTATGTCTGTGTGCCAAGTGAATCTGGTCATCAGTAGGCTGACAAGCACCCTGAAGCTCAGTGCCTGGGAGAGTGACCCTTTTAGCCCTTCATGCTGTTCTTTGAGGAGGGTGTGAACTGCCCTCCACAGAGCAAAGATCCTTCCGAGGCTAGAGCTCATGTTCAGGCTGGGAGGACACACTCCGAGGATCCTATGCTGCTACATCCTTGGGGGCACATTAGAGATCCAACCTTGTATAAGGACATTTCTCTACATCCTGTCCCTGAAACCTGGGAGTCTGGCCTCAAGCCAGCCCCTTCTCTTTAGACCTTGTTTTTCCTATCTAGACTGGGGCAAGAGCTTTGGGCTCTATAGCTGTGTGTAGTCTAATGGGAAGTCAGGTCTTTACTGGCTTTGAGACTTGGGCTATATTGAAATCTGAAGGAAGTGAGTTTAGGACGGAAGCCCTCAATAGAGATCTAGCTCCCAGTAAGGGTTCAATAAATGGATTAATTTTATCACAGCATATATCCTGTGGCTTAATCGGTCAAGACTTGGGTTTCTTTTCTACAAAGCAGGATGGTTGGCTTGGCTCAGGCTTCTTTAATACTGTCACCCTTAGGGGTAACAGTGGACGAATGTGTGCTCTGGGGTAGGACTTGAGTTGTAGCCTCAAATAGCAGGCGCAAAGCTTAGCATTGAGATTGAAACATCCTTCGTGAGTTGCCAAATTTTCATTAATAGAGGGTAGTCTATAAAAGAAGCTGATTTTAATATAAAATATTTCACAAACTTCTGAGTAGGGTGAATGTTCTAGAAAGAGGTGGGCTGACATAGTTCTTCTATAGTCCTACAGATAGAGATGAGACTGGGTGGCGCAGAAAGTCTCTTCTTCCTGATTCCTAGGGCACAGGAGTCTCAACCAACGGCCTGAGGGCTGGTGCTAAAGAATGCTTAAGGTACCTCAGAGAAGCCAGTTCCCGATGTCCCTGTGCCGGGTAGGCTGGATTTAGGCAGAAGCAGAATCACCAGAGGAAGGAAGCAGCAGGCACAGAGGCAGAGGAGGAACAGGGCTGTGTCTGAGCCTGACTTTCTGCCCTTGGGCTAATAGTCTGGCTGGCTTGGGTTGGCAGCCCTAGAACCCCAGGTGAATTCCAGCAGACACTCAGCCATTGTTAGTCATCTTCATTGGAGGCTGTGGTAGAGACAGCAAAGGGTGAGTGGCTTATGGAAATGTAGGGCTTGTCACCATGGCATGCTCCTGCAGCTTTGCAGAGATATTGGAGGTCAAGGTCAGTCCTGGGCTTATGCCCAGCTGTAGAAGATGCATGGAAGAGGCCCAGGGTAGCATAGCAGAGCTTTGGGGAGAGCACAAAGATTTCCATAACTGGTCTGAGAATCTGTATATGTAGAGGTGCTGTTCACTGATGGTAAGGCCAGCCCAGCACAGACTTCTGGGGACTGGCCACTGGGCATGCGTGGTTTCTACTTCTGTTGTGAAAGGTTGAAATGACCTCACTTGTTTGTTTAGGACAAATGTTGGGGACATTTACTTGGACAAGGATATTAGTCAAATTTGTACTCACCAGATATCGTGACAATGAAGTCTAATGGGATATCAACAAATACAGAATGTTCTCTGCTGGCATGGTGTTTGTTCTAATAAGAGTTCAAGCCAAACATGGTGGCTCATGCCTGTAATCCTAGTACCCATGAGGCAAGAGAATCGCTACAGGTTCAAGGCTAGCCTGAGCTAAAGTGGGAGGCACTTTCATAAAACTGAAAGAAAAGAAAGATGTAATAGGTCTCTGAAGTTCTTCTGAACAAGTCACACCAGGATTTGGAGTTTAGAAAGCCTGGGTTTCGGTTCAGTTTTATTACTCTATGGCCTGCATCCATGTTCATTGAGTGCATCACCCATACAGGTGTTACTCACATGAGATATCTGAGGCAGGCTGACTTCATAAAGAAGCTTATTCCTTATACAGCTCTGGAGCTTGCTTTAACCTCCTGTGAGGTCGAAACCAACAGTGGGTGTTGTCGGAAGGTGGACTTTGTAGCAGAAAGCCAGAGTGACTTGGGAGTCTTGCTCAGTCTTGTGCTTGTGAGAGCTGAGGGGTACCAAGAAGACCCCTTAATCCCTTCCTAGAGCAGCTTTCTCAATGACCTAGAGTCTACCTTTTAAGGGTTCTACTATCTCTCAGCACCACCCACCCAAGAGATTGAACCCAAACCACGGCATAGCCTTAGGGTTCACATTTCCTATCAACACAATGAAGATTTTACTATGCTGTAAATTTGAACTGTAAAGTCTTTTTCTCCACGGATGACATTTGTTTAATGGGCTAGTGTTATCCACCCCATGACTCTAAGAGCACTGTCTGAGGCAACTTTGTACATTCAAACACTCATTTCAGCTATATCAGAATGGCAAACACTGCCATTCATGGACTATGCAGTGCTAACAGTATGAACTGAGATTTGCTTAGGAAAGCATCTCACAAATCATTAAAACAGCAGTTAGCCTTAGGGAAAAACTCTTTTGGTAGTGTTAGCAAATGACACTGTTCTCACGGGGACCCATCACACCCAATCAACTTGATAACTGTGTTTTTCAAAACCAGACAAGTTACATGTAACTACTCCCCTCCCCCAAGATCAGTTCTGCATAGACTTGCCTACTTGGATTGCAATGCCCTGTTCTCTAGGACTTCTAAATGCCATCCATCCTTATTTAGGTTTTTACCTCCTTCCTCTCTTGGCCCTCCTCACTTCCTTGTTTCTAAAATCAGCAATGGACCAAATGATGTAGGCTCCCTCATTGCCTGATATTCCACAACCTAGCAGTAGAGTAAGAGGACACTCAGATTCAGGAAATAAGAGCAATGTTTGTTGTCACACGTAATAAGTCAAAATCGGTGAGATTAGGGCCATGATGACCCTCCTGTCTTGGGGTGTGGGGAGATGTGGAATCTCTGTCTCTGGTGCGCCTCTGTCCAGTCTCAACGTTGAGTTGCTCCCTCAATCCTGGATGTTGTTTATCGTCAGCCCTTCTGTCGCTGGGAGTCAGTTATTAAGACAAGAATGAGGGAAGGAATACTTGAAAGAAAGGGAAGGTATCCCATGTACTTAGCAAGCAAATGGCATGCCCCGTGCCTTCCTTCATTCCAGGATACTCTGGTCGCTGCCCGAGGGCTGAGGGCATGAACACCCAACTGTAAGTACTTAGTATAAGGCCTGGGACACAGATGCTGCTCAGTAATGGTGAGCAATCACTGTGAGTTAGTTCCTTTCTCCCCTTCTTCCACCCACCTTTCTTCTCTAGGAAGCCTCACGAGGTCACACGTGAAGCTGGCTGTGGGCTGAGAACCTGAGATAACTGTAAAGTTGACTGTGCCTACTCCTAACCCAGTCTTCAATCTCCGTGGCCTGTACTGGAGTCTTACAGGTACAGCTCAAGTTTCAGGAATGCCTGAGTTATCCTGGCTTGTGAACCCTGTAAGGTAGCCCAAGCAGAAGTCCGGTGTCCAGGCCCTAACTGCTCCTCTGGGTTGGCTCTTCAAACTGGGCTCTTTCCTGCTCCCTGTGAGCTGGCCCATCCTAGAAACAGATGTAGTAGGATAGGAAGGGGGCGGGGAGGACAGTGGTGCAGCTGTTTAGGATAGAGCTGTGATGACCAGGAGGTGGCCCACTATCCTATGCTTTCTCACCCTCAGGTTCTGGCTCCTGATTTCCCTTGAACAGCATTTCCTCCTGAATTAACCCACATTTATCCCCTTGTTTCTGTTTATACACCTGTAGCTGATCCTTGTCAATAGAAATAGCCTTCAGGTCAATAACAATAGCCCTTTAGAGGTGAATAGTAACCTTATTCTACAGATGCATAAGTTAAGGCTTTTGAGATTTTCCCACTTGACTTGGATATTTAGTTCTGCAACAGAGGAGGTGACTGCTCTCTTAGCTGGCCATTAAAAACCATTTATTTATGTTCAAGGCTTTGGATTTGACCTGACTAGGGGCAGTGAGGGAATGAAGAAAGGATGACAGACACACAGACAGAATAGCTGGGGTCACATGGGCTGTGTACATTCTGATGGAGCAGTACCAAACCAGAAGTATTTTTATGTGCAGCAAAGGAAGAAGTTATCTAGGCCCCGTAGATGACAGTTTCAGGCTGTCAACATCCTGGAAAAGAAATATACAGCTGCTAGTTTGTGCACACATTGGCCAGTCATTTGTAGACACACATCAACATTGGGACAGAACCAGAGGAAGGCTTTGCCATTCCCACGAGTCTGAGGCATTGAGTTCTTGGCATGGCTGGGCCCATGTTAACAATATACTTTCACTCAGCAAGCACTTCATCCATTCTTTACACATTCACCCAAGGTTTTCTCAGCTCCCCACATGTTGGTCTGCTTCCTGGCATCCCAAGTCTGAGGCTGGTATAAAAGCCCTGAATCTGTGTGTTGCTCAGCCCATGGGAATCAGTGAGGATGCAGGATATAGACTAGAGGGAAGAGGCACATGGGATTGAGGAAGGGATGGTATGGTGGGAGCATCACCCCACACTTCTTTCTGTAAGGTGATGTATGTTAATGAAAAGTATGGATAAACATAGGACTGTTGATAGAATGGGTATTGGAAAAATGTATTTACAACCCAGGTTTCTGGTTTAGGTTTTATTTTTATTACATGTGACTTTGATTGCAGAAAGCTTTTCTTACTAAACCCCAAGTTAAGTGAGAGTCCCAGCAGGAGAGGACTCCAGGGGACCAGGCCATGCCATTCTCACTGTGAGAGTGTGTGGGTGGGTATGTGTATTTATTAGATCTGTGTGTGTGTGTGTGTGTGTGTGAGAGAGAGAGAGAGAGAGAGAGAGAGAGAGAAGAGAGAGAGAGAGAGAGAGAGAGATTATGTGTGAATGTGTGTGTGTGAGAGGGTGTGTATCGCATCCCCTTTTAAGACAACCCTGGAGTAGCTCTCTGTCAAAGATATGAGTGCATGGCTTGTCTTGCCAAATGCGGCCTTCTGGCCTGCTGATATGGTTTGGCTGTGGGCAGCTGTGTGTCCTTCATGTGGGTTTCAGGCAGAGGCCTAGGAAGCTGTGGGGAGGGAGCTGTCTAGTAGGTTGGAGAACTCGGTGGTGAGGGACAAGTGTAGGGTAACCTTGCACATCTTCATGTGGGTATATGTGGACCTGGGTCCAAGTTGCTTAGGGACACAGTGAGTTGGGCCCTCCCACATTAGCCGTCAATAAAGAGAATGCACTGCAGACTTGCCTACAGGCAAATTTGATGGGGATATTTTCACCATTGAAGTTCCTTTTTCCCAAATGGCTCTGGCTTGTGTTAAGTTGACATAAAATTGCCAGAGTGACTTGTAAACTTGTAAAATAAAAATTTCTATTTGTTTATGGAATACACATGTATTTGTTTAGAAGATATTTTGCATCGTCAGTATTATAGACATTGGTGATAACGTCATTGGATAAAGAAAGCACATATGCCCTTTATCCTGGCGTATCTTACTTTTCACCAGGGACACAGATGGTGTTAATTAACTGGTCACTCCTTTACATGTCTGCCAGCTGTGATGTATGGGATGAAGACAATGTTGAGGATTTGATAAGTGTGCCTGTCACAGGACTCAGACTTATCTTTGTGGGGCCAGAAGTCTGTGCAGTCTGTCTGGTCAGGTATTTTGTCCCTGGGCATTTGGGTTTTATTTATTTATTTATTTTTTAAACTCAAGTATAGAAATTTACAGTCTTATTTTCATGTAAATTTCCTCACACATCCTGATCATGGTGCTAATATTTTAGAGTTATAGTTAATATTCAAGCTTTGAGTCATTCTGTGTGCTTGAGGGAACCCCCAGCCTTCAGATAGTCTTCCATGCCTTTAGCTAAGACATTGTTCTTGGTTTTGTCTAATTTAAAACAACTTCCCAGTCACGTGGTTCATAACCAAAAGTCCTATTTGAGAAGGCTTGGAATGGACTCTCTCCATTTCTTTATGAGCAGCTTTGGTTTCAATAAATCCCTCCCTCTGTAGCAAAAGGTCTTGGGGTATCTCAATGTGCAAGACCTTCCAGAGTCTTGGTCAAGGACCCAAATGACTGAAAGCCAAGCCCATAGTGCCAGTCTTAGGCTTGTTATCTCTATAGTCACACTCATTAATCTTGTGGTCTTGAAGAGAAAGAATGGAGTTAGATGTTGATTCACACTTGTCCTACTTGACCCTTAGATCTGCACATCACTGTTCAGAGACAGCCACTCTTCCCTTTAACTCTTGGGTTTGAAGGGCCAGAAGTAAGAACAGTTGGGAGTACAGACAGCTGGAGAGATTAGCTGGAATAAGGTTCTGAAGAATGATCTGGGCATTTAACAGTGAGATTCGGGAAGGCCCCGAGCCTCTTTAGGAGCCCAGATTATTTTTGGGTGACATTTATTTTTTGACTTCTGTTATCACTCCATGTGGTGGCATCTCCTATCGACTATAGATACTGTGACGTCACGGTAGATGAGATACAGAAACAGATGAAGAGATCTAATTGTCTATCAATAGGCCAGATATTAAAGACATTCGTGAGCTGTAGAGACAGCTCAGTGGGTAAAGCATTTGCCCAGGAAGCCTAACAACTTCAATTTTATCAGTAGAAACTACATCGAGGTAAATGGAGAGAGCTGACTTCATAAGACTGGCCTCCACGTGGCAACCATTGCATGCACTCCCTCACACATATATATAGGAATAATAATAAATACAAGTTTGTAGTATGAGGTTTCTGGCCCAGACTTTCAGGCCTAACCTCAAAGTTTAGGTCCGCAGACGATCCACAGACCCGCAGTCCCACGGTCCTACAGAGACACACAGACGCTTTCATTAGTTTTTGGCTGATCAGCCTCAGGCCCAGGCATATCACTTGCTAGCTCTCTACCCTTCATCTAACCCATGTCTCTTGTTCAGCCATGCGGCTCGGTACCTTTCTTTAGAGCAGCATAGTTGTCCTCGGCTTCCTCTGGCTTCTCTCTGGTGCTCTGTCTGGCATTCTGCTCTGAGATTTTCTTAGTCTGGTAGCCCCGCCTACACTTCCTGCCTGCCTTTGGCCAATCAGCTCTTTTTATTAAACCAGTGGGTGGGACAATTATTTACCATGAAACAATACAATACCCCTACACAAGTTCAAAAGGAGAAATTTGCAAAAGTGAAATGTCCTCAGTGATAGAGCACTGACCTTGCTTGTGTGAGGCTCAGATTTCCAGGCCCAGGATCATACGTACACCATACACACACAACAGTATTGAACTTCTTCCTAAACCTATTTTTCAGAAAGTATATTTTTCTTTCAAAAATATTTATATTGCTGGCCACAGAAATGCGTGCTTATTAATTGGTCCCTGCTACTTGGGAGGAAGGGAGCTCTGTCTGTCGTCTGTCTGTCTGTCTGTCTGTCTCACTCTCATTCTATTATACTTTCATTTGTGTGTGTGAATATAGGCCATGTGTGTTCTGGTACCTTAGGAGGCAGAAGAGGGCCTCAGATCCTCTAGAATGGGAGCTACAGGATGTTGTGAACTGCCAGATGTGGGCGCTATGAATTGAGCTCAGGTCTTCCAGCAGAACAGAGATTACTCTTAAGTGGTGAGCTACTGTTTCTCTTAGCGCAGAAGGATTTCTTGAGCTCAGAAATTTGAGGCCATCTTGAGCAACACAATGAAGCCCTGAAACACACACAAATAAAAATTATATAAACATGTAGGCTTCTTGTTGGTATTTTTATATGAATTAATATTTAATTTAATACCGAACATACCAAACTCAATAGCACAAACAAAAGCCTTTGGGTCCTTAACAACTTTAAAGGTCATAAAGGAGCTTTGAGACCACAGAGGCTTCAACCACCAACTGGGAAATCAAGGATTGCCTAGGTGTTGAGGCATTGCAGCCAATTATGAATTTACTGCCACCCAACAGGGCTTACACTCAGGATATTCAGTCTGTTCCTTGGGAACTAGGGGAATACCTTGGTGTCCATACATGGAATGGAGGTATTATGTGCTCTGAGCCCAGCTCCTAAGGCTCACTGAGATGGAACAGCACTGTACGGTGCTGAGCACTCTGTCAAACTTGCTAAGATCACGATCCTGTCTACAGTCCCAGCATAGGAGTTCTCAGCCTTCTGAGGGTACCTTCTGTGCTAAGCATCCTAAGTGGGGCTCCGTTGGTTTAAGGAAGACAGACTGGATCTCAGGAAGCACATGTTTCATGAGCTGGTAAAAGCAGACCAGATGAACCAGGGGACTAGAGTGGCAGCCCAGGCCAGATGTGGAGTTGGTGAAGTGTCCAGCCTCTCTGGGGCTTAATTCTCTGCTTGAGGGGGTCTTTTCAGTTACTTTACACTCAGATTAAAGTCTGCATCTCCAAGCAAGTGAAAACCTGTGAGCTTCCAGCCCTGGCTCCCCAGGACTTCACTGAGTGTCCCTGCAGTGGCAGCCAGAGGTTTCAAAGGTCACCCCAGATGGGCGGATTAGAACAACAGATCTCCCAGCAAAGTTGGCTGCCCCGCAGAAGGCAAGTCGAAACATCTGTGAGGAGAGTTAGAACAAAGCCCCTTACTTTCTCCATCTGGCCCAGCCTCTGTGTGCTTGGTTGGCTCTCCTTTTCTCTCCATTCTTGCTGGACCTTGGACCAGAGTATCATCAGCGAGAAGCTGGCCTCTGACCTGCCTTCTGTGAGAGCTCCCTGGGGAGGAGGCTGCCGTCAGGTGTGTCTGGGGGTAGCCCCGTGTGGTGTGGTGTGGTGTGTGCTTGGGTGGATCCTGGCGAGGCAGCCTGGCACAGCTGAGGAGCAGCTCAGTGGTGGATTAGGAGAGATTAGGGTATTTGTCAGGATCTGCCGGCATTGTAGAGAGGATTAAGGAGGGCAGAAGGGACCATCAGTGCCTGGGGTGTTTTGCCACCTCTGATATGAGCTGTTGGGGGTTTTATAGGCAGGATACTGCACCTGCCTAGGAACACCTCCCTGCTGGAACAGTTAGGTATCCTGTAACTTTGTGCTTTCAAAACTGTGATCTCCTGTGTGTACTTGGAAGGGGGGCAGGGGGCGGAGTTGTTTCCAGACTCACTCTGCAGGCTAACTTGGATTTTTGTTGCAACTCTCTGTGTCTCAGAGCAGCACTCTCGCTTGGCTGTAGTGGCAAGTTCCTTTCTAGGTTCAAAAGACAATTTATAGTGCTTTTGATCAAATTGAAGTCCAATCCACTCAGGGCTGCTTTGAGTGATTAATAAATTGTGTTACCTGTAGAAACCTTACACGGAGCATGGGTTCGGCCCAGACATCAGTGGGCCACTGATCACTGATGTCTCTTTTCATCTCTTCCTTGTGCCTTTTCTTTCTCCTGTGTCTGTTGGTCTGCACCGGCTCAGTATTGAATGAATCCCCTGCCTGGAGATGTGTGATCAGCAGATGAATATTGCCCTGCTGATACAGATGGCTGCAGATGTCATCTAGTGTCTCCGCTATTCTCCGCTGGAGTGCAGTCACCAGGCTTGGTGTGCAGGGTTAGCAAGGAACAAGAAGGGTTTGGCCCAATTTATTATTAATTTCCCCCAAATACGCAGTAGTCATTGTGGACAGCGTGGCGAGAATCTAACTGCAGCTATGGGGCGATGGGTTGAGGGTGGGCACAGCTGTTTGGCCCTGACTACACGACTTGGGACTTGCTTTGTTCCTGTGACAGAAGAAACATTCTCTTCCCAGGAACTTGCTCACGTATGTGAACATATGAATGTGGGTTCACGGGTGCCCCAGAGTGAGTGTGGAGGCAAAGGGACAACCTCGGACGGAGGCCCTCATTTTCCATCTTGTTTGCACCAAGGTTGCTTTTGTTCCCTTCCTGTGTATGCTGGGCTTCCTGGGCTTCTGCTCTGTGCCTGCTGTTTATGCATTCTGGAGATTCAAACTCATCTGGAACATGCAGGGCGGTACCTGTATCCACTGAGCTATCTCCTAGCCCAGGTGTGTTTCTATTGATAAGATTATCTGGGTCTTTGAAAGGTTTGGAGTCATGAAGATTTGGAGAGTGGCTCTGGGGCCTGGGCTCACTGCTTCTCTCAGTTTTCCACACCCCTGAAAGCCTGGGGAGTCTTTTGTCTTCTAGAGCAGAAAGGGGGATGCTGGTCAGCTTCTCTTCATTGTGACAAATACTTCACAGAAATGGATTCAGAGGCAGGAGGGATTTCTTTTGGCTTATGGTTTTATGATTGGCTGGCTTCCTTGGTTCTGAGACTATAGTGAGGCTGAACACCGTGGGGAAGGATGTGCTAGACAGAGTGGCTGGTCTCACAGTGGCCAGGAAGCAGAGTCAGGGACAGGCAGATGCCCTTCAAAGGCAGACCCCTTTCCTGTGATCTACTTCTTGCAACCCAGGCCCTACCCTGTAGTACCTCATTGGTATGAATTCACAAGTGCATGAATTCACTGATGAACCAGTCACTACTCAGTGATTAGATCCATTATCTAGTGAATAAATTCAGCATCTTTGAGTCTACTTGTTCAAACTTCAGACGAGTAGGCTGCGGGGAAATATTCCAAGCCACAATGGGGAGTCACTTCTTCTGTTCTTCCTGTATGAACTATCAGGCCCCTGACTGTTGTACCTCCAATTACTGAGGACAGCAAGACAAGCTTTGTCTGAGACTCTAGAAAGCCAGTAGAGTATGACGGCCCTCTGTTCCCAGTGGGCAAGTGTAGCTGGCCTATTGGGTTTCCTTGTCCTCCTTTGTGACAGAGAATCCCGAGAACTGTCTGTGGGATTGATAGGATCAGGTGAGAGGGACCACAAGATGCCATCCACATCTGCCTTACTCACAAAATACTGTCACCGGCCAGTGGGCTCCGGCCTCCTCCCTGCAGAACTGTCCGAGGATAGTTAGGCCTGCCTATGCTTGATGACAGGATCTGAGTGTTCAAGATGGGACACAGGCTTCCTTTGGGTGAAGGATGCTGGGACAGATTGTACTCAGCCCGTGTCTGTTACCTCTGGTTTATATATACTGTATTCCCACTCATTCCACTCACAACCTCCTCTTCACCCCGCAGGGTTCAAATTGTTTCCACTTGACAAAAAGGAAAACTCAGATATAGAAAATGGGGGTCTCTTGACCAAGTCATAGCCTGCAAGCGGCTCTGTCTCCGAATTTATGATGAAGTTAAGCAAGTCTGAGCTTCCTGTTACATGGATCACCTCTACCCTAGTTCTAGAGCTGCCCACACAGAGTGTCACTCACCTCAGTGGCAGTGGATGAATTGTGGATGAAGCAGTGTTGTCTCCAGGTTGTGGTCCTAGGTAGCCAGGCAGGGTCTGTTTGTCTCTTCTCTGCTTCCACACTCCCATACGTCATACACATTCAACACTCCTTCCAGACGTGCACCTGTTTGTTATTTTATATATAGTGGCAAGTTTGGCACATAATGGGTGCTCAGTTAATATTTTTTGATTGAATAAACATTTCTTTATTCTTGCCATTAAAATCATATTGGAGGCTTGGACAGATGGCTCAACGATTAAGATCACTTGCTGAACTCCCAGAGGACCCAAGTTCAGTTCCCAGCACTCATGGCAATTGGTTCACAATTTCCTCTAAGTCCAGCTTAGGGGATCCGCTACTCTCTTCTGACACTTGCATGCACGTAGCCTATACATGCATAGACACACACATACATAACATTAAAAAAGCTAAATTATATCAGGTAGAATATACCAGAGCTCTCATATTATTACAACACTGTTCATAATAGCCAAGGCATGGAATCAACATAAGTGGCCAAGAGTGGATGAATGAATAAGAAAATATAATATATATATTATAATATATATCCACACAGTGAAATATTATTCACCCATTATTTTTAAAAAAGAAATCCTATTGTTTGTGACAACATGCAGACAAGTAGAGGCATTATGTTAAATAAGCTAGGTACAGAATAAAGGAAGTGTTTTAATCCATATTTAGAAACATAAAAATGCAAAGTAGCATTGTGGAAATTATAGTTTGAAAAGTTAGGTGTGGACGGTAGAGAAGGAAACTGGGTAGCTGGTGTTTGTGAGGTGCTATGATGAAGCGCCTGAGAAAAATATACTGGGGAAAAAAGGGAAAAAAGGTTTATTCTGGATTTTCAGTTTTGTAGGTTTTAGCCCATGATCAGTTAATTCCATTGCTTTGTTTCTGTAGCAAAGCAGAAACAGTGGAGGAGGCTATAGGGTTAACAGGAAGCCAGAGGGACAGAGGAGGAGCTGGGTCCCAGTGTCTCCTTCAAGAGGATACCCACATTGACCTTACCTATCCACTAAGCACTGAGGGTTCTACTGCCTCCCAGGTAGTGAGCGAGTCTCACACGTGAGCCTTTGCTAGACAATCTAAGGATCCAAGATAATACAGCTAGTTCCTGGCACTTAGCATAGTGAGGCGCCTCTGGCCTCAACAACTTATTATAGATCAGTAAAGAACTGACAGGTGTCCCTTAAAAAGATGGACTTGCAGTTACTGTATTTGCTCATGAGCACATCGTATGCATGTGTTTAATTATTACTGTCCCCCCCCAAGTCCTACCTGACAGTTTTGAAATGGCTCGGCACACACACATACACACACACATACACACACATACACACACGCGCACACACACACGCACACACACATACACGCGCACACACGCACACACACGCACACACACATACACACGCGCGCACACACACATACACACGCGCACACACACGCACACACACATACACACGCGCACACACACGCACACACACATACACGCACACACACATACACACACACGCGCACACACACACGCACGCACACACACATACACACACGCACACACACACACGCGCAGTAGAATGATATAAGTGTGGAGGGTGCTAACTAACAGTTGATGCTCACTGGGAGGGTCTTTGGAGTACTTTGTCATTTTTTTCTGTATGCTTGAAATTATGCAATAATTTTAAAAATTTAACATTTATATATCATTAAGTTTATAGTCTTTTTATTCCTGATGTGCCTCTGTATGTAGCTGATTTTTCAATGTTGGATTTATTCATTCATTCATTCATTCATTCATTCATTCATTCATTCATTTATTTATTTATTGCTTTAAGTAATGACACCAGCATTTTTATATACACATTTTGGCTGTCTCAGATTTTTTTCCTGATAATGAATTTCTGTACATAGGATTACTTAGAAAAACTGGTGGACACCTTTTCTTCAGAATCCCTTCGCCACATTGCTTTCCAGCAAGGATCTACAGAGAGCGTCCTGGTTTCCTTTTTCTTTTTGATGTACTTCATCTAGTTTACAAAAACACAGGTTGTGATTGACATGCACTACTGGGCATTCCTGTGGCCAGACGATGTTCATCTGTGTATGCAGCACAATTCTGCGCTCATCCTTGCCTTGGAGTGATTTCTTATGCTATGAAAATATTATGGTCCTGGGTTTTTATTGCAAACATTTTCTTCTATATTATCATTTATCTTTGAATATAAGTGGCATGCTTTCATGTATCAAACAAACAAACAAAAACCCCTTAATCTTACTGGGAAGGTTTTTGTTTGGTTTTTTGGGACAGGGTTTCTCAATGTAAACATAGCTTTGGCTGTCCTGGAGCTCACTTTGTAGACCAGACTGGCCTCAAACTCACAGAGATTCCCCTGCTTCTGCCTCCCAGGGAATGTGCTGTTACACCAGGCTTCAAAGAGACATTTTTAAGTGCATGTCAGTTGAGCAGCTTTCAACCTTTTAACCTTTACTTCAACTCGGACCGTGGCAGGTAGTATAGCGTACCGGACACACACACTGGGCTCAAGTGCTAGTTCTGCCCCCTCTTGTGTTGACCTTGGACAGATTTCTGATCCTTGAACAGGTTTCTAACCCTTGAAATGGGATGGTGGGATTAGCTGTTGCCCAGTGCTGTAAGGAGCAAATGAACCATTTGTCCACAGAGTGCCTAGGATGTTCCCGACGCACAGAAAATGTAATTCAGGTACTTGCTTTTCCTGTGACATCCTGCAGCCAGCCTGAGTGTCTTTTCATTTGGAAAGGAATTTTGTTTGCAGAGCTAATGCTTTATCAGTGAAAGGAAGCCAGGTTTGTCAGGCAGAGGACTTACACACAGATGTGCTCAATAAATGTTTGTGGCATAGAAACTGGCAAGTGGCCTGTGTTTGTGTGTGTATGTGTGGGGGGGGTAATCGGGCACCTGTGTTTTAAGTGTTTACATCAGGTTTATTTCTCTCTGTGTAACAGAGAGAATGATAAACAGGCTATGTGCACGTGTGTGCACATGAAGAAGTCATGAGAGGACATCAGATGTCCTGTCACTCTCCTTATTCCTGGGAGGTGGTATCTCTCACCAAACCTGAAACTAGACTGGTGGTCAACTCCACTAACCCTCCACTAACCCTCCAGTCTCCACGCTTAACAACAGAGCGATTACATTGGTCATGTGCATCTTTTTGGGAATCCTAATGTAGTTCTTCATGTTTGTGTAGCAAGTGCTTTTACCCCTGGCCCATCTCTCTAGCCTTTAAATCAAATTGATTGACTGACTGATTGATTATTTATCTGTCTGTCTGTCTATCTGTCTATCTATCTATCTGTCTGTCTGTCTATCAATCTATCTGTCTATCTCTCTCTCTCTCTCTCTCTCTCTCTCTCTCTAGTCAGGGCTTCTCCATTGCTCTGGCTGTTTTGGAATTCATTGTGTAGTAGATCAGGCTGGTCTTGAACTCAGTGATCCACCTGCCTCTACATCTTGAGAGCTGGGATAAAAGGCATATGCCACTACCACCCGGCTAAATCAGATTTTTTTAAAAGCTTTTTATCCATTTAATTAAGAAAATTTAGGAGGAAGAATTAGTAGTCATTTTACATGGTTTGCTTTTTTGTTTTTATTTACTGAAATGTCTGCTTTTCTGTAGTCACATGGGAGCACCTTCTTTTTGTAATAGAATTTTGGGTGTTTTCACTTTTTTCCTTTGGTCTATGTGGCATTGGCCCCACCCTGAGCACGGGATCTGCATTTGTATAAAGATGAGTCCACTTTGTGGGGTGTTAGGATTAGGTTAGACGGGAGGAGCCGAATCTGGAGTTGTGCTGCACGGTGGGGAGAAGTCTGTAGTTAACTATAAGGTGCATTTCAGAACAGCTGGAAAAAGATCTAATCATCTCCACAAAGAGGTGATAACTATCCAAGGGGATGAACGTGTTGACTGTCCTGACTTCAGCACATGATGCCAGGTACCAAGACATCACACTGTATCCCATAAATGTATGCAGTTACTATGTCAACCAGAAATAAAATGATCAAAAAAATGTTTTAAATGAGATCATAGACAAAGGTCTTCCACATCTAAGGGAAAGTTTAAAATGTTATTTATTGGGTGTGTGTGTGTGTGTGTGTGTGTGTGTGTGTGTGCACGCGTGTCCCGTGGTGTGCACGTGGAGGTCAGAGAACAATATTAAGGGGTCATTTCTTCCCATCATGCCTGGGTGACAAGTTCCTTCTGTCCACTAAGCCATTTTGCTGGCCCACCAGTAAGTGACACATTTTTTTTCACATTTTCTAATTTTTACCTTGAAATTTTTACCTTCCAGTTGAGAAGAAACAGCTCAAGCAAGTTGAACATTGATTGTTTCAGTGGGCAGCCCTTATTCCAGCCCTTTTTCCTTTCCACATCAGCCCCTTTAGCCCTAGCGAATCTTGACAGTCTGCAGACACATCTCGTCTAGTTCCTTATGTGCCTTGGGCAGGATCCCAGATTCAGGGTGTAATGATTCACAGCACATAGCCATGAGGTGAACCCAACATGGTGCTGGCAGAACACGCCCCTAGGCTACATAAATCTGCGCCCACCTGCCCTCTTAAAAGAAGCTGCCGGCCACATGAAGCTCTCTCTACTCCCCTTTCTCTCTCTCTCCTTCAGCAACTCCCCTGAATAAACTCTGTGCAGCATCTGATAGTGCGTCTATCATGTGGGAAACTAATGGAAGTGATGTCATCATTTTACTCCATCGTCTTTGATAAATAGTTCTTGGAGGCAGCCCGGATGACCATCTAGTGCCTTTCTTTCCTTGACATTTTCATCTCTGAGCCTTTCTACAATGGTGTCCTAGCTTAACCTTCCCCTTCGGTTAGCCACCAACTCTCACCTTCTCGCCTAGGGCCTTATCACGTTAACCCAAATCTTCTGCCTTCCTTGGAATCTTAATGCCATTTTTTCTAACCCATGAGCTCTTACAGTTCAGGCAGAAGCAGCTGGGACTCCCCACCTTAGTAAATGTTGGTTGAACACAAAGCCTCAGAGACCTATTGTGAAACCTATGTGTAGCCTGTTTTCTGTCCCATCCCAGCCCCTCTGTCTAGACAAAACTCTCCCATCAGAAGACCCGCAGCTACTTATAAAATAATTACTTAGAGGCTTATATTAATTACGAACTGTTTGGCCTATGCCTCTGGCTCATTACCAACTAGCTCTTACAACTTACCCATTTTTATTGATCTGTGTATTGCCATGTGTTCTGTGGCTTTACTGTGTTCCGTTACATCTTGCTTTCTGTTCTGTGGCTTTACTGTGTTCCATTACATCTTGCTTTCTGGGCTCCACCCTCCTTCATCTTTATCTCTGCTTGGATTTCCCGCCTGCCTCTAAGCTGCCTTGCCATAGGCCAAACAGTTTCTTTATTAACCAATGGTAATAAAGCATATTCACAGTGTACAGAGAGACCTCCCACACCACCCATGAGCCATTCAGTTTCCATAATCTTGTCCAAACCATGCTCTCTCAGAAGACAGATGGAAGCTCTCAGTGGGTACTAAGATAGCAGGCATGGAGTCTAGGGCTAGTCCTGTCTTGCCTGGTACCTTATGTTGAGAAGCCACAGAGAGGCATTTCAGGTGGATGCTGACCCTCTTGGGTCCCTGCTCCTTATAGCTCAAACCACAGAGCCTGGCAAGTGCTATCTGTGGGGAGCCGATGTACTGTATGTTCTAAGACATGACTTGCTCCTCTTCCTCTCGTAGACCATGGGGGACGTGAAACTTGTCGCCTCATCACACATGTCCAAAACCTCTCACAGTGTGGATCCCTCAAGGGTCAGCTCCACGCCCCTCACAGAGGCCCCTGCTTTCATTCTGCCCCCTCGGAACCTCTGCATCAAAGAAGGAGCCACCGCCAAGTTCGAAGGGAGGGTAAGGAGTGTGGTTTCTTGGGAGACGGGATGCGGGAGATGGAGAGAGTGTTCATTAAACTTGTCATCAGCAAGCCTGAATTGACAAAAGGCCTAATCTTCCTTTGGACCTTCATGTAAATTGAATGAGTACCATCTTGCTCTATTTCTTGGGTTATGGTGGGCTCAGCAATGAAGGGGCCATGCAAATTGACTATCCTGAGGTATTTTGTTGCTGGATATGTTCTGAATACATGGCCTGGTATCAGGAGAAATGGGTTTAAATATATGCTCCAAAATCTGGGCTTCTAAAAATGGACTGATGTCTCTCCCACTTCTTCTCTGGAAGCCATGTTTTATCAGCTGCTCTCCCGTTCGGACCAGAGTAGTTGGATGGCAGGTAAAATATCCTGATTTTATTTTGTCGCCCTTCACCAATGAATCTTGATCTCTTGCCATCCTGGGGCCTCCATTTTCTTCTTCTGAATGTATGAATGACAGGTCCTTGTCTCTTCCTGTTAAAAAGATAAAGATGAGAATGTGGGAATAGATAATGCTGTACCCTGTGGGAAAGCCTTTTAGAAAGCTGGTAGGCATTAAATCAGCTTTACAGGGAAGTGATGTAGACATGATGGAGGTTATGGGTAATGCTCATTTGGAGATAAAATACAGGAGTTCCAGCCCTGGAAGCTGTGAGCACTCAGTGAGGTATGCCCTAAGTTCCCCTGTGACTATAAGCCTGAGCTTCTGGAAGCTAGTAGGAGAAAGACACCCAGCAGATGTTTCTTGGATATTGCCCTGAACTGTGTGTGAGACACTGATCTGTCTAGTTAGGACCTATGCTAATGGGTCTTTACTTAAGGCAGACCACAGGGCCGGTGTTGGAGATGTTTCGGGCTTCACCAGCATAGGGCTCTCCTCTGCTGCCCTGAATTCGGTCCACCTCCCCTCATCTCTACACCAAGAAGCAACCTTGAGTGTTCAGAAATGACTCTAGTGACCACAGAAAGGAAGTAAGTACTGGTTCATGCCACAGCACTGGTGACTCTTGGAAACGTTCCAGTAAAGAGAAAGAAGCCAGGCAGGGCAGGACCAAACCCCACGATTCCATTTTTATTGCATGTCCAGGATGGCATGTCTGAGAGGACAGAAAGAAAATGATCAGTCTCAGCAGGTGAAGGACAGAGGGATGGGTGTGGCTGCAGTTGTTACAGATTCTCCCTGAGATGGTGAAAATGTTCTGAAATTAGATAGTGAGGGTGGCTGTGTGAATGTTCTTATAAAATGCTGAACTATGCACATTGTAAAATTGAAAAGCTGTTTAAGACATGCCTAAGTCATCAGAATTGCCCATCCCTCTCACCACTTCTGAGAGACAGCTTCTTCCTTGGCTCCTCTTCCTCACAGCACAGTGAAGCCCCAGCTTCTGTCACTGTTAAAAAGGAGCCATAGCTTGGAGTTGAGAGCTTGGGACCTTCACAAAGCACTCACCTAGCAGCTAGCATAGCTACTCTCCTGTACTTCCAAGATGCCAGGATTTCCTTATTTGAGGAAAATGAACAAATGCTGACTGATTCTGGCCCAGAACAGCCAATAGGACATTAAAAATCCTTCATGATGTCTAAAAGTGCCATAATGCAGAACTTCGCTGGCTGAGTTGAAATTCACATAATGCAAATTTAATTACTTTGAGCAATTCCATATCATCTGATACATTTACCAACTTGTATTAGTTGGCTTTCTGTTACTGTAACAAAATTACCAAGTTAAACCAACCGTTAAAAGGTGGTTTCTTTTGACTCACGGTTTCTGAGCCTTCAGCCCTGGTTGCTTGATCTGTTGCTTTCAGACCTGTGGAGGGGCAGCACATTATAGTATGGGGTGTAGTAGAGAAATCTACTCTCTCTGTGGCCCAGGAACAAAGAAACAGAAGTAGTCAGGGGCCCAGTGGCCCCTTCAAAGCCACATTTCCAGTGACCTAATTTCTTTTCATTTAAAGGCTCCATACCCTACAAGGGTCTACCACCTCCCAATAATGCCACCTGAGAACAAGCTTTCATCATATGGGCTTCTTGGGGGACAATCCAAATCCAAATTGTAGGCGGTGTTGACTGCAGAATTCTTAAAACCATGTTGTCATAGGGGTATTTTATTTAACTTACATTGATCCAGTAGATGGCTCTGCATATTCCTTGTGGTCCGTGTGTTCCTTTCAAATGAGCCCATGCTTGCCTCCTGACTTTGGCAGCATGCTGCAATATAGCATGTACAGAAGGCTGTTGAGAGGGATATTCCTCATTTCTAGCCTGCTTGAAAAGAAGCCATGGCAGAAAACTAAAAATGCATGTGCTCTGTGGCCACAAACACACAAAGGCATTTACATCAGGGAAGGGCTGCCTCTAATGATCCCAGGATGACGAAGCTGAGGCAGGGGCATCATGTCCTTGTACCCTCACAGAAGTAAAAAAATAAAGTGGTATGTCATGGCTTTGAGGGGGAGTTTCTTTAGGAGAAATGAGCTCTGAATGCAGGCTCCCATATGCTTGGTCAGAGGGGCCAGATGCCCCCCAAGGCTGCCTCTGGACCTCTGTGCCGGGCCTACAATGCCCTTCTCTCATCAGGCACACAGCCTGCTGGGTGTCCTTTATCTGCCTCACAACTACTATAGGACAGCAGCTTTAGGGACCTGGCTCTCAAAGGAGCTCTCTCCAGGGTACCTCACTGAAATTCAGTGGATACCAAAGATGTGAGCAAGTCCTGAAGACTTTTCCCACCACCTCAAGGGCTGGGATTCCCAGATGGTTGGAACTTGTTTTTTATCCCTGAAAGCTAAAAGCCTCTGACCACTCACTCCCATCTTCCTATCATGCCCACTTCAAAAAAAAAACAAAAACAAAAAACAAAACAAATCTTCCTCTGATAACACACCCTCCTCATCAGTGAGACATGGGTGCCTTTAGAGTGGTGCTGTAGTTACTCCCTTGGGGTCAGGCCTCTCTGAGGCACTTCAGACTTGAGCCTTTCTTCCCATGGGGTTAGGTCTGTAGCACTTTGCTACTCTGTGACAGACACATTGAGCAGTGAACACATAACCTATCCCCATTCCCCTAGCTTGTTCTTTCAATGCCTGAAATAACTCCAGAGGCTCTTGGTTGCTGTTCAGCATGACCCAATGACACATCTGGGCTGAAGTCTTATAGGAGCTTCAAGGAAAGATGTCTTTTAAAATATTAAAAAAAAAAAAAAAAAAAAAAAAACAGGCAAAACCAACATTGTGGATGCTTTTGTCTTCTACCTTAGCTTCTTCCTGCCTCGCATACAGATGTAATGGCGGTGCTCAGACAGCTGTTTTAATGCCATGAGGCACACTGAGGATTGGCTGGAGATAGAACAGCAATGAAGCACTAGTAACCAAGAGACAATCCCAAGGCTTCAAGACTTCCCAAGATAAAATCGGATACGCTGTTATTATCCATACAGGAAATTTTGCAAAAATACTTTCCTAACTGATACAGGTCTAATGATGTGTGTGTAGAGATGGTGTCTCTTAAATGATGGACAACACGGGGACTGGCTAGATGCTCTTTTGGTCCCTTTTCAAATTTGCTAGTGATGACGGGCTGCCTTCTTCTGAGTTGAATATGGCCCTGAAATTGAAACATTCCAGAAGAGTTCTTTCCTTCCTGGCTGTGGCCATTCGGAAGAAAATCTTGCACTTGGAGGCATGCAAAGAAATCTGTGGCACTCTTTCTGTCCTATTGGGTAATTGGCTAAGCTATGTCTTTGAGTGTACATGTGGACAGGGTTCTGATACCCTCTCCATACAGCACTTAGGACCATCATTTTTCTACCACACCGTCCTGAACACACTTCCAAGGCCTGTGAGAGCCTTTTCCCATGACAATCATTGCTGGCCCTGAGTGGTACACTTGTCCACCCATGTTCTGAGGAGACTCTCCTCACCACAGGCACCCACTGCAGGATGTAAGGCAGGTAGATAGATAATTAATGTCCAGGACAGAACCGTTGTCTGGCAGGCTTCCTTGTGAACATACCCAGGGCTCTGCTTGGGCCAACTGAAGTACCTTTGGCCATTCTATGGCCCATGTAGGGAACTGCAGAATTGGTGGGCTGCCTGCCTAACTGTAGAGTCTGGTCTGAAAAGGCAATGATGGGGAAAATACTAAAATCAGTGGAGATCTCTTCTCTTTTGTTGAGGGACTTAACCATTTTCAACAAACAAAAGACCCAGCCCCAGTCCTTCTGTTCTGCAGACCCAAAGAGTTAAAATTAAGCCCCCCTGAGATGTACAGTCATAATAACACTTGACCTGGTCCCCAGGGCTCACTGAGGTAGGCTTCCTGTGGAATGTCGCTTTGGCCTTCTCAAGGCAGATGCTGCTTCAGCTGTGGGAAACAGGGAACATGAGCAAACCTACCTCAAAAGAGGAAATAATAGCTTCTGTTCATGCTTTAACAAGCAGTAGGATCATTTTCTTGAGGCCTCCTTCCCAGTTTCCATCCAACTGAGAAGTAGTCACTGTATTCAAAGACATGAGGAATTTAAATGCCATGGCTGGCTTCCACTGGTCCCCAGGAGTCCTAAGTGTTATGGTGTAGAAAGGTGTGCATACATAAACAACAGCATGTGTAACCAGACAGTTGTAGAAAGTCTATCAACAGATTTACTACTGTGAGTGGGGATGATGTGGGAGGAAGGGGGTAGGGTTGTCACGGCTGATGGGGTCACACATGCAATCCTGGTCCTACCTGGGGGACACCAAGAAGCACTATGCCAGAGCTTTGGCACCTAGACCTTGTATTTCATGCACTATTTGAGACTGGATTTCCTTCCACAAGTCAAATCTAGTTTCTTGAACTCTGTAGCTGTTTCTTGTTGGTCTTTGGGTCTCAAGAGTAGCACGGTGCCTGCTGCGTGATTACTTGCTCAGTACATTTTTGCTTCACTGAGGATGCCAGAGTGGAGTTGTGCCCAAGATGCCAGCCGTTTCCAGTCCCAGTGACCCTGAGATCATTCTAAGCCCAACTCCAGCATCCCTTCCCATTCCTCCGTTCATGTCCTAGGGCCCTGGCTCTTCCCTAGACTGTGCTTGGGTCCCATTTTATTGATTCAGGTTCTACTTTCTTTATCACTTTATTACTTTTAGCTATTTTATGAGCGAACAGAAAAACCATGGTTGTAGGATGTGGAATGTTCCTGATAATCACATAAGATCAATAAAAATCATATAAGACCATAGAAAAAACTTGACCACTTTGGTCTTTAAAATGTGTCATCTAGAAATCATCTCTGTGCCTGTGTTAAAATGAAAAAAAAAAAAAAAAAAGGATTTCATTGTTAAAATACTATAAATGGTACTTGTTGGCAGGACTGACTGACTGAGTTCAATCCCCAAGATACATATGATGAGAAGAATGGACCTGTAGTACACACCTCTGAGCGCCCCCCCAATAAAATGAATATGTATAATAAATTAAAAATCAAAGGAAATTTGAACATTCTCTGCCTTGCCCTTTAATTTCTGTTTTTCAGAGGCAGCGACCATCAGCAATTTAGATGGACACTCAAAAATGGTCCATGCAAATATGACATCTGTCCCTTTGTACATACAGTGTGTGCATGCCGACCCGCCTCTTGCTGTTCTTCTGTAGGGCTGTTCCCCTTTCGCTCTGTCTTTTCTCACTCTCTGCTCCCTCTGAATTTCTCTAATACCAAAGCATCAACTTAGTTGTGTTCTAGCCATTTATAATCATACCAGTGTTTATTAACTTTTGCTTCTTTAATGAGAATGAATCCTTCAAGGTCTAGATCTGCACTGCTGAATAGGATAACCACTAGCCACATGCGGCTGTCCAAGTTACGTCGATGTTAATTAAAGTGAAATACAATTGAAAATTAATTTCCTTGGCCATCCTGGGGAAATATATTTACTGGGCTGTACATGTGTTTTAAGTGCTCAGGGATTATATGAGGCTGATAGCTAATGTGTCGGACAGCACAGATTATTAAGTATTTCTGCCATCACAGAGAGCCTTTTGGACATGCCTGATCTAGAGCATTCTTAATAATTCATCTCTTAGGTATTGGTGATTCACAGCTGAAAGACATGTTAAAAATAGCTGTTCTGGCCTCGAGAGATGGCTCAGCAGTTAAGAGCATTTGCTACTTTGTAGAGGAATTTAGTCCAGTTCTAGGGGATACAAATCCTTCTTCTGGCCTCTGCTGCACACACATGACACATATACTCAGACACATAAACATATGCATACACTAAATCTTTAAAAATACTTAATTTTTAAATAACTGTTCTGTCACAATAGAAACAAACATTGAATTCTTGAGAATTTATTTAAGGCATAAGATGTACTCAAAGGATAATTCTCCTCTTGAGGAGAGAATATTTTTCTCTAATCCTCTGTTTGTAGGAGAAATGCTGGCCTTACCTCAGCCAACGTGAGTTTATGCCCTAGATTCCCGCAGATATCTGTTCCAGGTAGCCAGCAGACATTGCCTTCATGCCACGGTCCATGAAGCAAGGGAATGGGGTAACAGAGTGGATACTGATGAAGACTGTAGTTGCCATAGTGCTTGGTGGCCACACTAGGGTTGACACGGAAGACAGAACAAACAGTAAATCCCTCCCTTCGACCTGTGCCGTGGAAATGAACTTAGGGAGATCCAAAGGAGGATGAATCCAGAGCTGCACTTGAGTACTGAAGAAAAAGGCATCAGTGTGTTGAGATTCCCTCAGGGTCTCCCTGAACACCCCCCCCCCCCATACACGCGCGTGCGCATACTGTTCCTGCTGGAGCAGACATAGGATGAAGAAACTCCACGGAAGACAGAGCTTCATATTTGAGGCCACACATCTGTGATTAAAGAAAAGATATTTTTCTAAAATCTTTGTGGAAAAAATCAGAGCGTTTAGAGTAGTAGCTATTAGCCATTTCTCAGGGGGAAATGTTTCCTTTGTCACAGTGAGGAGAGTTGGATGTGCTATATGCTTGCTGCAGGGCCAGAGTCTTTTAAGTGAAGCTCATTGGGAAACTGCCCCACATGCAGCCTGCAGCTGTCCCCCGTCAAGAGGATGGGCCTGTACTCGATTTTGGAAGGCTCATTACAGCATTTGAAACTCGCTCTTTAGTCTGAATTAGACAATGCATGGTCACAAAGTTGTCTGAGGAAAATGCATGTAATATTATCAGCCCATTGACACAGCTCAGAAGTGTTAGTCTAATTTGAGAAAGTGAATTCTGAAAGCTTTGGCAGAGCCGAAAGTGGAGCAACCGTGATTGGAAAGCTTGAGGTAAGAGAAAAGGCAAAGAATGAAGACACAGTGGGAAGTTAGGCAATAACTATTCTCAGGAATGGATGGGTCAGATAACCATCTTAGTAATGTGACTCAAAAACCATAATGGCAGGCGGGCGAGGTGGCACATACCTGTAATTTCAGTGCGTGGGTAGCTACAATACCACAAACAAACAACAAACAAACCCACAATGACACAGGTAAATAAAGCCATATTTGGCATCTTTTGCTAGCAGCATTCCCAGTAAACTCGAGCTATAACTTATAAGTAGAAAGCTTACACCTGCAATTCTATCTGAGGGGCTTTCTTTTCCTTTTTTTGTAAAAATGTGTTTGTGTATGCATGTGGTGTGGTGTGGTGTGCTGTGGTGCGGTGCAGTGCGGTGGGTTGGGGTGCGGTGCAGTGGGTTGGGGTGCGGTGCGGTGGGTTGGGGTGCGGTGCCGTGTGGTGTGGTGTGGTGTGGGGTGTGGTGTGCTGTGGTGTGGTGTGGTGCGGTGAGGTGTGGTGTGGGGTGTGATGTGGTGTGTGGTGTGGGGTGCGGTGAGGTGTGGTGGGGTGTGGTGTGCTGTGGGGTGGGGTGGTGCGGTGAGGTGTGGTGTGGGGTGTGATGTGATGTGGGGTGGGGTGGGGTGGGGTGGGGTGCGGTGCGGTGAGGTGAGGTGTGGTGTGTGTGTAGCTTCTGAGGAAGCCAGGGAAGGTTTTGGATTCACTGGAGCTAGAGTCACAGGTGGCTGTGAGCTGCCCAATGTGAGTGCTGAGAAGCCAAGAGGCTTTTCTCAATGAATAGGCTTTGGTAGCATTTCCACCTGGGCATACCAGCTCAGTGGGTGCTATCTGCACTAAGTATGTCTTTTCAGGGTTGCTCTCTTCTCTCCTATTTGCAGTTTCCTTCCAACACCAAGGCCATGGCCTGTTGCCAATTATGGCCACCCCCCATACACACACTTGTCTAAATTCACAGTAATGTAGCAGAAGATGGGTAGGAACAGTTCTGCAATGGTTCTTCTCCATGCTCACTTTTTGTGGCTGGGTTTTCTGCTCAGACTCTGTAGGCATCTGAGGTTGTGACCATGCCATAATTGCCCAAGAAGAGATCTAAAAAAAATCCAAACAAGGCTGGCAAGAGGGAGGCAGCATAAGTCAGAGAAAGTCTTTGCCTCTCATATTAGAAATCCTCTAAAGTGCTGTCTGGGGGCACAAGGAAGTGAAGAGTAGCATGGTGGGTACCGAGGCTGGGGAGTGTAGGGAGGGGGGTGGTGGCACAAGGTTAATTGGTGAGTCCTAAAGGTAGCTGGTGGGTTCAAGAAGCGTTGGACTACTATTGCATAGTAGGATGGCTATAAATATCAGTACTGTGAACTCCACAATGCTAAAAGGAACTTTAAAAGTGATCTCTATAAGGGAATGATGCTTGTCTCTTGAACATAGGTATAACCATAGTTATGTGGCCTGTATGCAATGTATGCATGTATTCAAACATGTGGTACCACATTATTGCATGTAATTTTTATAATTTGATGTACCCATTAAAATACATTTATAAAGAAACCTGAGTTTCTTTTCCTGTTGCCATGGCAAAATAATCCAACAAGAGCAAATTAAGAGGGGGGGGGTGTGTGTTAGCTTGGCTCACAGTACAAGTGTAGAGTCCAGCACGGCTGGGAAGTCAAGCTGCAAAGACTTAAACCCGCTGGTCCCATCATATGCACAATCAGGAAGCAGAGAGCAATGACTGCACACTGCTGCTCAGCTCCAGATGTAATCCGGAACCTTCACCAGAAAATGATGTCCGTACCCACAGTAGGCAGATTTTCCCACATCGATCCCCACAGCAACTCTTGGAAGTATCTCTCTCAGAGGATTTTAGGTTCCATTTAGCCAGTGATAATGTTCAGCATCACACCCAGAGAATATTAGTATTGATTATGAAGTTAATGATAAAAAGAATAGAAAGATGATTTTTAAAGACTCTGCTTTTGCAGGAGGGGGAACGATTAAGAGGGAAAAATAACTTTTTGTCAATTTATACTTTCAACATTTTTTACTTTTCATATGTTCTCATTGCTGAAGTTTCTGTTCACAGTAGGTAAGAATTATGTCTGTAAATTTTTAAAGCATAGTAAAATGCTTGTAAAAAATATTTGTTCCAGCAATCTTGAGTTCAGTGTCCAGACCCTGTCAGATAAACGATCAAAGACAAACCCAAAGTTTACACTGAAAATATCAGATAGCATTTGGACATGGAAAAAACATGTAACTGCATCAAAATGCATTACACAACACTGTTGGCAATTAAGCAAACGAGATTTAAATACCTTTCAAGTGTTATATACTAGGGAAGTCAAACCCTCAAGCAGGATGTTTCCTTTGCTGGAAGCCTTGAGGATTAGCTCAGCCTCCTGGGACTGTGACTGGAAGAATGTTACCAGAGCAATAAAACCATTGATCCACTTCAGCAAGAATTCTGTTTTGACACTGTGGCTTAACTCTTAAGGGAGAACTGGGGGAAATAGCCAGAATAGAGATGCTCAGAGTACTATTTATAATAGAAGAAATGGAACCAGCTTGTACCCAAAGGGAGATCATTAAATAAAGGCATCAGGGTGGCAGCTATTACATAGAATATATCACCTGCTTGGCATTTTGGGGAGCTACATCCATAAATGGAAATTATGACAATAGCATAAAGTGGAGAGAAGGTAGAAAGAAGGATGTGGTTGAATCGGCTGATCTCAATCTCAATATGCTTATTACATGCAATTAGTAGAGGCTTTGGAGCCCTGTAATTAGGATTTGGTGGTGGTAGACATGCTCTAAATGTTATGTTTTCAAAATTGCTCCGTGGTAGCTTCCCGATCCGAAAAGACAGGACCGGCACATTTCAAATGGCCTTGGCTGTGCTAGGGAGGCTCTTGGGTGACTCTTAACTGTTTGCAATTAGCTTGTCTCTTAGCCTTCAAATATGAACAAAGTGGAGCAGCTGAATGAGCAGGGGGAGGTGGAGAGTCCACACTAAGATGTCTCATCACAGGGTCAAGGTATGGAGGACAAGATAGTGGCCTGGGCTGGTGCCTAGTTCTTTTTGACTCATTTCTAAGAACTCTCTGTGTTGAGATTCTTGGTCATGTGTAGCGTTCTTCCAAACTCAAAGTTAACTACAAAGATACTGCTTTTGTAATAAAGCAAAGGCAAGCCGTGTAAGTTGAGTTTCCAAAGGGAGAAAGAAAACATAACAAACAAGCATGGCTGCCACCCTCCGTGCCCAATTTTGGTAACAAAACAACTTGTACTCTGAAGCCTTTTCCAGCTCTCCCATCCCATTGTATTCTCTTTCTTTGCCATGTTTGAGGCAATTTAGAACTCAATGATCACATTCTGTACTATGGGAAAAACAGTGTCTGAAGGATGCTGCCTGTGTGGAGTTGCCTTCTAACTGGAGAAATCTTTGCACCTCCCAGATCCCAGGTACCTTCTTAAATAGTCACAGTTCACCTGATTCTAAGGCCCTCTAAGAGCTGAAGTTCCATGGCGTATTTTACATGATATTTCCCATGTCTGATTTTTACATCATCATTGTCATCTAGATGTGAGCTTCCTATATAGCTCCATCTGACCTGGAGCTTGTTATGTAGTCCAGCCTGGCCATGGAGTCTCTAGCCTCCTGCATCAGACCCAAGTGCTGGGATTACAGGTATGTGCACCATGCCCAGGCTTTCCTTGTCTCTCTTAGGGCTGGGGATGCAGCTTAGCGTGGAGCGCTTACGCAGCATTCACAAAGCCCTACGCTGGGTTCTCCAGCACCATCGACAAACACAGTTGTCTAATTTTGAAAGCCTGTTCCACTGTTATCTCCCAGTTGGTGCCCAATGTGGAGAGATTATTTTTTGTTTCACCTATAGGCTTTCTAAATGTCAGTCTCTTGCCTTATTAATACCCTGCATTTAGTGCAGGTAGATTTTGAGGGTGTGGGTCTTGATTCACTGAACTAATGTTCTCATGAGCCATACTGTTAGTATGCTTAGAACTAGAAGTGTGTGAGGCAGACAGGACTGCCATTTGTGAATATGGCTATATTTGCATTCTCCACATGACCTGGGGAGCTGGGCCAAATAACCTTGACAATTGCCTCCCTTCAGCTTTCTAGTATAGTATTTGGTTTGTTTATATCTCCGTACCAATTTCCTTTATAGTTTCTTCTGACAGATCTTATTGTTAGTAATATAGCAGACATTTGTGTACCGTTGTCTAATATATGAGGTTCTTCCCGTCTGAGAGCAGTAAGTGCACTCTTGGGTAACACAGGCAGGATTAAGGCAGGGGAAACCTACAGGGATCACCAAGGTGCTCTGCAGGAGGCCTCAGAGAAGAGCGACTTCCTACAAATCAAATCCACCCACCTGACACCTGGTGCTGACAACCTGGTGTCTCGTGTTCCCAATGCTAACTGCTCAGCCCTTCTGGACTTACCTCACCTGAAGCTCTCCTAGTACACAGTCCTGAGTATTTCCTTCCACAACAGAGACTTATTAGAGTTCTGTGATCAGGCTCTTTACCAGCTTTCTCCACGATGCAGGATCACTTCCCTGTGAGACAGATCATGTGGACTCAACCCTTCTTAGTGGTATTTGCCTGGGCATTGAGCGCTCTTAGGTACTGTTAAGAATATTAATGGCATTTACATTTTTCTTTTTCTTTATTTTGTATCTGAGTGCTTTGCCCACATTTAAGTATGTTCACTTCATGTGTGCCTGCTGTCCAGAGATCAGACGACAGTGTCAGGTCCCTTAGAACTGGAGCTACAGATGGTTGTGAGCTGGCGTGTGGGTGCTGGGAACCAAACTCAGGTTCTCTGCAAGGAGCAACAAGTGCTTTTAACCCTGAGCCATCTCTCCAAACTCATGAGGTAAAGTTTCTAAGCACCCTCTATTACCTGTTTAAACTACGTTAGGGGACAGTCTTTCGGTTCAGTTGACAATTCATTAGGTTGCCTAATGCAGAGACCTGCCAGCCAGCCCATCCCTCTTTAGCAGCTGTCCAGGAAGTTCATGGTCATCTGTCTGCTTTGGACACTTCATGGGGTCCTCAAGGAAACACCCCTCCAGCTGTTAAGAAACTGTGACCATGGCTTCTCCCAAAGCCACAGTTTCTGCTTACGTCTTATTTCGGTCATGATTGTTCTAAACAACGTACACCAGCTCTAAGGGACGTGACTTTGGTGGCTGCATGCCTGTCTGCTCTAGACGATGTCACCTATCTTGAAGCTTTCTTATACAGGGGAGAATACCTTCCCGGTAACAGTGCATCCAGAATGCCAAACTCCCTTTCAGACTATAAAAGAAGAACTACATAATCACATTCCATTTCCCTTTTTTGTGGTCAGGTTAAGAAATTTCTTCATGCGTACAGCTCCTGTTCCCACTGTCACAACAGTAGGTCCCCAAATGCCTCTCCCAATGGTCTTTTGGTTATTTTAGTCTACATGGTAGGGTGGGATGGGCTGATGTCACAGAGACCAGATAACATAAGTCATGGCAAGAGGAGGAAGGTGGCCGAGGTATTTAAGAGAGCAGCCAGGAGGAGAGACAGATCTGACCACGGAAATACAGAGGGTAAGAGATGGTGGACCGCTGAGATTGTGGAGGAAAAGACCGTGAAGAATTGAAAGTGGGAGGCTTGGGAGGGCTGAGACTACAAGTTCTGGTCACCATAAGAGTTCCAAAGAGAGGTCCCAAGTATTAAGGGCTATGGAACTCCTGACACGGTTCAGGAGCTGTAACACTAACTTCCAGGCCAGAGCGTCGTCTTCTGAGCTGAGTACCCAGAATTCCATGGGTCTAGTTTAGAGGTGTTAAGATTTTACCAGAACTATCATATCAGTTTCTGGTTTATGAGCCCAGCCCCACAGCATTAGGACTTAAACTGCCAACACTAAAGCTGATACATATTTTCAATTCTTACCTAAGGAAAAGAACCCTCCACCACTGTAACAGCTGAACTGGCCCTCTTCCCATTGACATGTTACCTAGGCCTATGCCATAATCCACGCTTTGTGGTCATTTCTGGGGCTTTGCCTCTTAGCTGACTTCACCTTTCAAGTCTATTGGCGTTGCCACGCCTCTTCCAAATCCTACCTCGTCTTGTCCTTGGAGCTGTAGATTGTATTGGAGTTTACTTGCATAGTATACTTTGGGTTTCAAGTTCTGTTTACTTGGGAACTTGTCACTAGAATGAGACACCCTTGAGAGAAAGTCTTTATTCATCCTTGGATCCTCCAAAGCCTCTGAGATGGATTCCTAACCATGATAGGTGTATGATTACATTATATCATTATATTACCAGATTATACCATCTCAGTGAAATATGCATTTGGTTGACTCAAACAGTTACTATAGTTTTTAAGAGCTCTAACAGTATCCAAAAGTTCAATGTCTATTCTGAAACTCAAGGAAATCCTTAACTATGAACTCCTGGAGTTCATATTAACAATATTATTAACAATAACAACAACAATAATAAAAAGTAGGTTGCATGAGTCCATCGTACAATTGCACAATCCCGAAAGAGAAGAGCAAGGGTATAGCAAGGAGCAATGGATCAAAACAACATCGAAACCCAGCAGAGTAAACTACAACAAAAACCCAGATCCTGCACCTCAGTGTCCACATCCTCAGTGTCCACATCCCAGTAGCGTCTCAGGCACGTGGTCACATGACATGTATGGGCATCCGTGGCTTTAGGTAGTTGAGTCCCAGTGGTCCTACACCTGTTGACACAAGGCTTCTGCTTGACCAGCTGCACTCTGTGCCTATAGCTTTCCTCAAGAGACATTACACATTCCTAGCATCTCCAACATCCTAGGGTCTGCACTGCAACATAGGTTTGAGCTTAGCAGCCTCCCTGCATAGGCTGCTTAGGAGCTTTCTATAAGAAATCCAATCCTGTTAACACATTGCCTGGCTTCATAGATTTATTTTTCCCCCCGAAACTTAGGTGCAAGCTTTCATGGTCCCACAACTCTCAGATTCTTCCTGCCTACAAAACTGGCATCACATGGATGATACTGTGGAGCTACCATGAATACTAGCTCAGGAAATAGTTGAGTCCCTGGATTGGCTAATTTTGTGTCAACTTGAGACAAGTCACTAGAGAGGATGGAGCATCAATTGAGAAAATGCCTCTGTAGTTCAGGATGCAGGCAAATGTGGGGGGCATGTTCTTAATTAATGATGGAAGGGGGAGGGTGCAGCCTATTGTGGGCAGGGCCATCCCTGGACTGGTAGTCTTGAGTTCTACAAGAAAGCAGGCCTTTAGGAACACGCTAGTGAGCAGTAACCCTCCATGGCCTCTGCATCAGCTCTAGCCTCCAGGTTCCTACCCTGACCTCCTTTGCTGATGAACTGTGATGTGGATGTGTCTGTCAAACCCTCTCCTCCCCAAGTTGCTTTGGTCATGGTGTTTCATCTTATCAATAGTAACCCTAACATAGAAAGTCCCCTTGGACATAGCTGCAGCAGCCTCCTGGGTAGCCGGACCTGGAAAATACTTTCTTGGAATGCTTATTCTGGCATGGCACTCTTTTCTAGTGGAAGCTTGTATTTTCATGCCCTGGAGTCTTTTGGTGATGGTGGTGGTGGGGTCTTTCGGCCGACTAAACTTGTCCATGGCCGCAGTGCCCATGCACAGCTTACGTTTAATAGCTTACATGCGATGGCTTTGTCTCATCATAAAGGTGGCTATGAGTAACCAGCAGTAACCGTGCTACAGACTAAATGCTATGCTATATTTAGATCTTATTCACCAAATAAATTAGATCATTTCTTGTGAATTCAGCCTCCCTCTAATTTGCTAAACCCAGGTAGAACGTCACTGGATTCTTTGCCAGAATGTAACAAGAGTGACCTTTATTCCCCTCCTCAGACCTTATTGCCATCTGAAACCTCAAGAGCACAGCCTCTGCTGTTTGTATGGCTCCCCATTTTCAAACTCCTACAACCAGTCATCCGTTAGGTGAAGCTGGCAGCCTTCCGGGGCTTTTCAGACTTTTCCAAATCCTCCCCACAAGCCAGTTCTAAAGGCCCAAGAAACAACTCCCTTTTCCCTGTAATGTGTATCTGTGACTTTTAGGTTACTATGACCAAATAAGACATACTGGTTCTCTTCGCATGCCATCCAGCTGTCTCCATTTTCTTCCACAGTGCTTCATGTCAGGTGCGGCACTCAGAAGGTTGCTGGCATGGGTCATCTATAAGTGGACTGATTTTAGTAAACACTAACTATATGAGACCTTTGCCATTCCTGGAACCACAGTGCTGTCCTTCCATGTAAGGGACAACCAAACACACACACACACACACACACACACACACACACACACACACACACACGGATGCTGGCTGAGAAGATAAGAAGTGTATGATTTCTCAGGTCAGCTTTGTTCCCTGCCTCTGCTAAAGAACCTTTTGAGATGAAGGGTCGTTGGGGAACAATGACACCAACCAGTGCTGGTGGCATAGGGATCTGTCCACATTTTCCGTTTCATTTCGGTGCTTAGTCCCCAGGCAACTCTCGTTTACAAGATGTCAGTCCCCAGTAAGATTGTGGGTGTGGCTCAAGTTGGTAAGGCAGGTAGGATCTGCTAAGGGCGGAGTGTCCTGAGCCTAGGAAGGAGGTGTGCCTGTGAAGTGTGAAGCACTTGGCCACCAAGCCCCGGGGAGTCTGACAGAGCAGTGAAAAATGAGCCTGGAAGAGTTGGAACCAGGAAGGCAAGGAAAATAAAATCAAATCTGGATCCTGATTTAAAAGACATTAGGCTGAGGGGAGCCAGGCACCTGGACATACTTTCCAGAGCCTGTCACACAGGGCTTGCGTTATCCACCAGCAGTGAGGGAGGGTGGAGCACTATTAGATTGGCACCCCAGCCTGTGGTCCCCACAACCAGGTTGCTCAGAGACAGAAAATGCTTGGCAAGTGGAATGCTTTGGGGCTGGAGGAGAAGGACACTTGTCCCTTGTATAGAAAGAGGGGAGGGGACACATTTCTACAACAGTGTGGTTCCAGCCAGTCTCCCACATATACGAGGAGCCCTTGAACATAATGAGTTATGGGAGGCAGAGCTCTTTTGTAATAAAGGCCCACCTCTTCGTATGGAGTTTGAAATGAATTCTAGAGATCTTAACATGTGAGTCATTACTCTGGAGAGATTTTAGACGGGGTGTTTCTCAAAGTGGGGCTTTCAGAACTCACTGAGCATTTTAGACCAGCCAATGAGAGACCGCGTGAGCACAGGTACTCTGTGAGCCACTCAGGCCTGGAAATCAGCATTATACTGTGGGTGTCAGCTACCCACAGGGGATCATGTGCAAATGGGTAACTTAGAATAGGTGGCTAGACTTCAGGGTCTTGTCCAAATTTACCTTTGAAAATAATATGTCTGATGATCCCATATCAGGGGAAGGGGGTCCATGGGTTGCTGTGCATAGTCAACTCATAGATTAATAGTTCTCAACCCTTTCCCATTGTTATCATCCCTATGCAAAGCTCTACAATAGAAATTTAATGTCACAGATAGAGTCACTATTTTTATGTACCACTGTTTACATATATATGTAACATGTATACACACACACACACATATATAGAGGGGGGAGATAATTTTTGCTCCTTCTTAGAACTAATTTTTATGCCTATAGGAACATTGCTATATATATAGGAGTGTGGGGATGCACAGTGTATTTGAATATCCTGGGGAGATGATTACTAGGTGAATGGACAAAGATGTATGGGTTAAGAAATGCCTGGATCTCTAGAAAATGTAGGCAGGAGGGGGTGACAGAAAGAAGTCTCTAAGAGTAGCACTGACTAAGGTATCCTGTGGCCAGGGACATGAGAGTTGAGAAGCCAGGCCTGTCAGGGCTGAATGCCCGGGGAGGTGCCTAAGCTCCCTCTCGGAAACAGCTGGTGGAGGGCTTTCATCCTCTTCCTTACCCCACGGCACATGGCCACTATATCATTTGAAGCATGGTGGATCCTCTTCCTTACCCCACGGCACATGGCCACTATATCATTTGAAGCATGGTGGATCCTCTTCCTTACCCCACGGCACATGGCCACTATATCGTTTGAAGCATGGTGGATCCTCTTCCTTACCCCACGGCACATGGCCACTATATCGTTTGAAGCATGGTGGATCCTCTTCCTTACCCCACGGCACATGGCCACTATAGCGTTTGAAGCATGGTGGATCCTCTTCCTTACCCCACGGCACATGGCCACTATAGCGTTTGAAGCATGGTGGATCCTCTTCCTTACCCCACGGCACATGGCCACTATAGCGTTTGAAGCATGGTGGATCCTCTTCCTTACCCCACGGCACATGGCCACTATAGCGTTTGAAGCATGGTGGATCCTCTTCCTTACCCCACGGCACATGGCCACTATAGCGTTTGAAGCATGGTGGATCCTCTTCCTTACCCCACGGCACATGGCCACTATAGCGTTTGAAGCATGGTGGATCCTCTTCCTTACCCCACGGCACATGGCCACTATAGCGTTTGAAGCATGGTGGATTTCCTTTCCCTATAAGATGTTCCTCTCTGATGGCAGCTGGTGTAGAAAGTTGATGTTGTTGGAGCAGAGAGCAGGATATGAAGGATCCAGGGGATGATAACGGTGAGTCCAGAGGAGAATCGGTGAGGAACCAAGAACCAGTCCTTTTCTATTGCGAGTTTGGGCATCTGGACCAGCGAGAACAATAAGACATGTGGGTGTCAGGGTGGGGGGAGTGTTCTTAGTCACCTTTGTCATTGCTATGACAAAATACCAGCTAAAGCATGTGTGTGCGTGTGTGTGCATATATGTGTGTGCATGTGTGTATGTGTGCATGTGTGTATGTGTGTGTGTGCACATGTGCATGTGTGTGCACATGTGCGTATGTGTGTGTGCACATGCATGTGTGTCTGTGTGTGCATGTGTGTATGTGCGCATGTGTGTCTGTGTGTGTGCACATGCATGTGTGTGCACCTGTGTGTGTATGCACCTGTGCATGTGTGTGTGTGCTCGTGTGTGTGTGTGTGTGGGTATGTGTATGTGCGTGCATGTGTGTCTGTGTGTGTGTGTTTGCACATGCATGTGTGTGTCTGTGTATGTGTGCATGTGCGTGTGTGTGCGTTTATATGTGTATGCACGCATGCATGTGTGTATGTGTGTGTCTGTGTGTGTGTGTGCATGTGTGAGGAGGAGGAAACAGTATATAGAGGATTTGGTACAATTTGTGTTTTTAGGTGGACCATTGCTCCCTGAGGAAGAGATTAATATAAACTAAGTTACTCAGAGTTACCACACCACACTCTGACATGGTGGAGTCCTAGTTTTCACCCTCATCCTAAGACACTGGAGAGGTCTACCATATGTGCTTAGAAATGTTTCCAGAACTTGCTATGCAATACTAAGGCAGTAAACCAAGCACCTCAAGTGGTGAGGAGAACAGCCAGGGTGCAGGCTTCACAGGCAGCTCTGGGCTGGCCTTTCTTTAAATATCATGGGTGTGATGGGTATAATCACCCTACCTCACTGCATGGCTGGAAGGTCGGTACAGTAGCAGATATGTGCATAACCGTTGTCTAATAGCATGGAGACATTGTGCTGCAGTAGACCCTCTATCTACATATGGAGACACTTCCAAACCACCTGAAACCACAAATTGTACCAATCCCTCTAGATGCTGCTTGTCACTCCTTACATATATATGACTTAGTTCGATTTGTAAATGAGACACAGCAGAAGACCCACAACAATAAACCAGTGCTACAAGAACCATAACAATGCTCTGCAGCAAAACTGTCTAAACTTAAGACTCAGTCATCTCTAGAGTTCTGTTTGCCGTGTTTGGGAGAACCATTGGCCACAAGTATCTAAAGTCATGACAAGCAAAGCCTTGGATAATTGGGGGGCCCTGTGGAAACAGGCATTGGCTCCCTGGCCTGCCCACCACATTCCTCTGTCAGTTTCTCTTCAATAAAGCACTGGAAACAACTAGATGGAAAGGTTGAAGGAAGGCCGAGTCTGCCTCTGGGTCCGCGGGGCCATGCAGTTAACCATCTTTCCTCAATGGTTCTGCCCTGTGTCTTCTCCCAGCCAGGTCTCCTTTAGGGGCGGCAGCTGGAAGCTGGGACCTCACTTTTACTTCAATCCTGTCTTCTGCCAGCTGTGACCTTTAGTGAAGCCAGTTTCCTGTCTGTCAAGTGGAAGTGACGCCAAGTCACTGCTGCGTGTGTAATGGGGTCCCCTGGTCACTCGTACTGCTCGGTGTCCTCTGGTTTTTACCTGAGGTGTCAGCCATTTTCCAGAGATCCCTGTCCTGTGATGTTAATGGTTAATATTCTGTTAGATATGATACACTGCTGTTTGGGGAATCACTCCCCCTGGCTGCAGTTATTCAGGTGATTTCTACATTCCCTCTTTTGAATTTAACTCACATGTACATCTTCATATACAAAGCTTAATTCATATTGAATATAATTTCCTAGGGATTGATTAGTTGCCAGTAGAGAGGCTAATGGGACAAAAATTTTCATCTCCAGCATTTTCCTAAGGGCTACTCCTCAGTTTACGTTGCTGTCAGAGAGAGCTGAAATGACGCCCCAGTCTTATGGCCCTTCAGATCTCTGGTCTGTGAGCTGGCCAAGTATCTCTCCACAAGTGTCTCTCAGTCTCCATCCGTAGGCTGTTGCTTCTCTGTTTTTGCCAAACTGCTTCTGAGATGGAATCCTCTAGACCTCATTCTGCATCCCCTCTCTAGCTTAGTTCACACTGTGCTCCACAGGGTCTGGTGGAGCCTGCTACCCAGCGGCTGGATGCCCAGCAGCTGGGTGATCGGAGGCAGGGACCCCCAGAGTGAGGCAGAAGGAGAGTCACAGTGAGCAGTGATGTTCAGACAGCTCCATATAGCCCAGTGGGGATAGTAAAGGGCCCGGGCAGGACGTGATACATGATAGAAAATGAAAACTCCAGGCTGGGATCAGGGAGAATGATGGTGTTAGATACTCAAGGAGCACAGTGGCTGATAACCATCTTCCTCTACAAGTTCATCAACTTTGCCCTGCTGGATAGACTTCCTTTAAAAAAAAAAAAAAACTATTTATGAGAGAAAGGTGAAGGCCAGAGAACAGCTTGCTGGTTTTTCCTTTCCATCATGCAGGTTCTGGGGCTTGAACTCAGATAGTCAGGTTTTGACAGCAAGAATTTTTTAACTCTTGAGCCATGTAACTGACCCAGGGTCAAGTCTTTGTTGACCTTTCTCTCTTTGCTTTTCTATACAGCGTGTCCCTGATCTACATTTTGTTGACTTAAATCTTTCCACAGCAATAATATCCCCATTCTGAGTGTATGTGTCAATTTTCCTCTTTGGGACCCAGACTAGGAGCTCTCAGAGTGTGCACTACCCCCTGGAGCAATGAGGGAGTTTTGCAAGGCGAGCATCACATGTGCTGTGTTGCCTGTAAGAGGTATGTGATATGTTGGTCCTCTGTATCTCCGAGTTCTACATCTGTGGAGTCAGCCAGCTGCAAATTGAAAATATTTGGAAGAAAATGGCATGTGTTTGTGCAGACTGCCTCTTATTTTAAAAACATTGGTATTAGAAATTGTAATTATGTGTATTGAGGTAGTATGTACATGTGACTGCAGATATGGGCAAGGCCTGGAGACATTGGATCCTCTGGAGCTGGAGTTAGAGGTGGTTGTGAGCCACCTGTGGAGGGTGCTGGGGACTGAACTCTGGTCCTCTGCAGAAGCAGTGCTGGCTCTTAACTGCCTAACTCTCCAGCCCCTAGACTATTTTTCTTCTCCTTATTCTCAAATGACAGTGTAATGACTATTCATATAGCATGCATGTTGTCTTAGATATTACACATACACCAGAGATGCCTTCATGACATTTTGCTTTACTTAGAATTTTTATAGAGCTGGGGATTGAACTTGGGGGCCTTGCACATACTAAGCAAGAATTCTGCCACTGGGGCCTTAGAGATAACTCAGCAGTTAAGAACATAAACTGTTCCTGCAGAGGACCAGACCTGGTTCCTCACCACCCATATGGCAGCTCACAACTGCCTGTAACTCTAGTTCCAAGGGGTCTGGCATTTTCTTTTAACCTCAGAGGGTTCCTGCATTCACATAGTGCACACATACACACACACACACACACACACACACACACACACACACACACACACACACACACGAGAGAGAGAGAGAGAGAGAGAGAGAGAGAGAGAGAGAGAGAGATAGACAGAGAGACAGAGAGACAGAGACAGAGAGAGACATATTACACATACATAGGCACACATACATTAAATAAATAAGAACTGTCACTGAGCTATATATATCTCCAGCCCCCTTTATGCTGCAAAGCATTTTCTTAGAAGAACTGGAACATCTCCAGTTTGGTGTCCACTGGACCTCCTGGAATTCAGTCCCCTCTGTGTACTGAAAAACAGCTATACTGAGAGGCCCTAAGAGGTGTGAAGTCCCAGGACTCTGATCTTGCCTGTATTGGCACAGCTTGACAGAGGTACTGAAATGGATGTACCTGGCTCTGCCTTCACTGAACCTGAACCTGCTTTCTAGCGTTTACCACTTTGAATTTTCTTCCCCGTCCCCTACTAGGGCTGACATTCCTGGGGAGTGGAGACTAGTCCTGGGTCATGTCTTCATCGCCAGTGCCTAGCACAGTAGAAGGGGACAGTGCTGAATAGGCCAGTGGACCTCTGTTTACTATTGAATGAACCAGACCTGGTGGTCTTGGTCAGGGTATAAAATGCACAGTGAGAGTTAGAAGTGAGAAGTACTGAGAAGGTGGCATCCAGCCTAAGCCTTTCTAGGAGTTATTAACTCATTCAATTACAAAATAAGGGTGTGGTGTTTAACAATACTCTCAAAGCATAAGCCCTGGGGAACACTGGTGATAGACCTTGCCAAAAGACTAGAAAGTCCTGACCTTGCTTATTGATACTTGGCTCTTGTCCCCTAAATGGTGGTGGGCTGTGGTGGAATAAGCCTGAATTGGAGGACCTGGTACAAATTGTTTGACTCCTTTGAAAACACTATAGGTATTTTCTTTACCTATAAAATTAGCAGTGACTGACAGGGCTGGTGGGAAGGAAGTAAAATGCTGTGTGCAGTGTGACTGTCATGGGACCTCCCAGCCCTCCATCTTTGTATGGCAGGAGGAAAACCAGGCCTGTGCTGCCTTCTCTCCTGACCTCCCAGAGCCTATAACCCCAGCCTGACCTGGTGCTCAGGAGGTTCCAGAGGAGAACTGAGAAGTGACAGAAAAAACGTTTCTTGTGCAGTTCATGAGCTAAGAGAATATTACTTAATTGTGGGTTTGATGGAAAACATTATGTGAGGTTGGTGCAGATCTTTCCAGAGATCTGCCAGCAACCACAGAAGTGGAGCCTTATTGAAAACATCTGGGAGAGGCTGGCGTCCAGCCTCTTTCTGCTCTCCATGCCCCAGAGCTGTCTCGCTCGACCGACAGAGCTCAGCTAGGACTCTGCCAAGGGGCCTGGCAGCTTTGGCTGGGAATGTGTGGTGGCTCTGCTCAGCTTCAGGCTCTAGCTCAGAACCCAAGAAGATCTAGGCCATGAGTATTCTCACAGGGGTTGAAGCTAACCTCTCCTTGAGCCCATGCAGGTCCAGTCAACTAAGGGTAGATGCCTGATGGAAGGGCTGGAGCATCCTGTTACCCTCTCTCATCTGTCCTGCTGGGTACCAGCTAGAGAAATCTAGACATGGCCAAAGGCCAGCACTCACATTGTCCCTTGTGAAGCCACACACCCCTGTGCAGAGGCCCTTCCGCCAGGGCATTGAGGAGCTGCCACGCCAAAGCTCATTTAATCTAGTCCAGCTGGTCACCAGCCATGCCCATCTCAGCTGAATTTCCTAATGACAAGCACAATGTCCTGCTCCCTTTGTGTGTCTTTCTGAGGGGACATGGAATCACCATGAGTATCTGTTTTAACTTATTCTCTAAAAATGTTTTCCTTAGTATGCATAATTTGACTTTCAGTAAGTTACATTTTTAATTTTTTTGGTAAACATTCATAAAAATAAAATGTTTATCATGGTTTTTTAATATGGAATTTATAGAAAACAATAAACCCCGGAGAAGACAACATTTTATTTTATTCTCCTTATTATTTTATGTGCATGGGTATTTTGACTGCATATATGTCTGTGCACCATGTGCATGGTTAGTGACCTTGGAGGCCTGAAGAAGGCATCTGATACCCTCTAACAGATATATAGCAGATGCTTGAGAGCTGCCATGTGGGTGCTGGGAAATGAACCTGGGTCCCCCGAAAGAGCAACCAGTGCTCTCGACTGCTGAGCTGTATTTTCAGTCCCAACAACATTTTAAATAAGAGAAGAATTACAGATATTAAGTAACTGTCATTAGAGCTATATTTTCAGTTACTACTTAAGGGATATTTACATTCCTTAAAATTCTTCGTGATCATTTTTTAAAATCCTTTTAATTTTATGTGTAGGAAGGTTTTACCTGTGTACACATGCATGCAGCGCCCTCTGATGCCAAATCTCCTGAGACTGATAGTATAGACTGTTGTGAGCCACCATGTGGTTGATGGGAATTGAACCTGGGTCCTCTAGAAGAACATCCAGTGCTCTTAACTACTGAGGCATCTCTCCAGCCCCAAGATAATTACTAATAATAGAACTTTTGGTTTTGGATGTTCCATATTATTTTCAACTTAGTATGTTTTTAACACATTTAAATGACTTTTTCTTTGATTTTATTTTGGAATTGGGTGCTCATTAAGTAGCCTGTGCTGGTTTTGAATTCATAGTTTTTTTGCCTTAGTCCTCTGGTGCTAGAATTGCAGGTGTGTACCACACCACCACACCTAGCTGACAGATTTCTGACAATTAAATGAAAACATCTCTTATCACAGACATTAGGAATCATACAAGGGAAATCTTGCAAATAGAATAATCGAGTCTCAGAAAGTCTGCTGATAGACATTTCCCAACTATTAAGAAAGACTTATAAGGTCAGCATCACTGTATAATTCCATAGAAAGGAAAAAAAAATAAAGTTCAAGTAACTGTCCTCATCACAGAAAAGCTTAGGAATTTTGTCATGCTTTTATACGTGTTAGTTACTTTGCTAGCCTTAGAAGCAGAAAATGGGCAAAGCCAGAGAGACCAGACAAAGAAAATCAGAAAAGATCCCCGAAGTTGAGAAGCGAAGCTCACATCCCTGATATGGAACTGAGATTTTCAAGTTCACCTCTGGCAACATAATCTTGAAAGAAGTAAATACTTTTCTAGAAAAATAGACTCCTCTAAAATTGGTGAGAAAGGAATTTGGGACACGGTGGAACCAGTAGAACAGATGGAAAAATAACTTCCTGGTCAAGCACTGGAGAGAAAGTTTGCGGCTAAGTTAATAGAAGCCTCCACGGAACCGAGCATGCCAAGCTCTGTATGTGTAGTGCAGGAGATGTTTGTAGTATAAGTCGGTTGTTCTCACCTACATTCATTCAGCCCTGTTACTGTCTGAAAGCATTAAGATTTGTGTCATAAGACATTTTAGGGACTATGATATCTTCTTGCGTCTCTAGCTTGGTAGGAACGCTCTGGGAGGGAGATCTACCATCTTCTAATTGGTCTGCATGTTTGCTCAGGCATTGTCCCACCCTGTGGGAGTCATCACCTACCTTCCTATGTGTGGACTCAGGCACAGTTCTTTGGCACTATGCTGTATGTAGACTTACCATACCAGAGCTCATCATTTCCGCTCAAGGGTGCCTACTTCCAGGAAATACTTTGTATGTTCATTCAGTTTCTATTGAGCACAAGCAAGGTGCTGACCGGATGCTTCACATTGTCATCCCCTTTCAGATGGTGAATCCCTCATCTGTACTGTGCAGACACACGGCATATGTGCCCAGACGCATTCTGTCAGAAGAGCTACCTTCCTTTTGTTGGCACTGAGTACTTTTGGTGCAGATTAAGATTTAATGGCATTTAGAACTCAATCTCTTTCACATACATGTTACATCTGGTCCATGGTGTAGAACCTTTACAAGACTCTTTCTTCCATAATTTCTGCTTCGGGCTTCTGTCTTTAAAGAACATTGATTCTGGCGACCACATTTTACTCTTAATGGTGTGCTAACCGTAGTACCATGAACAACCTTGTAGTCTTCGTTCTTAGAATAATGATTGGTAATAAATACCTTCATAGTAAACCCAAGTTAATCAACAAAGTGATTAAAGCATAAATAAAGAGTCATGGGACCTACCAGAGAAACTTTATTATTGATTAAAAAAATATGTATTGATAGCCGGGCACAAGGGCACATGTTATTCTCCCAAGTGCAGGATACTGAAGAGGAGGGCACTCTTTGAGTCCGGGACTTTAAGGCCAGTTTGGGCAGCATCAGGAGAGACCACCCCCAAGTCTCATTTCTTCTTTATTTTGGAGAGTTATACATGTACACAATAAAAAATTTCTCTGAGTGTACTCTCTCTCTCTCTCTCTCAAAAAAAGACAACCTACATTTTCTGCTTGAAATAATATTGGAAATTGGGAATTTCTCTCTCTCTTTTATATTCTCTCTCTCTCTTTCTTCCTCCCTCCCTCCTTCCTTCCTCAATCCCTTCATCTCTCTCTCTCTTTTCTCACTCCGTAGCCCAGTCCTTCCCCAGTCTTTGAGTACTGGGATTACAGTTACGAGTCACCATAATTAGCTCACCAGTTTCTTGATGGGCAGAGCCTTTTCACTGGTGATCACAGCCCCGTGCTCTGAAATAGGCAAGCTTCGTTAGCTGTGCGTCCTCATGGATGGCACCAAGAGGCCACTGAAGGACAAAGGCTCGGCAGCAAGAGTACCACAGTGTGACCTGGTTTGGGAAGTTGACACATGCATTTTTTCAGTGACACTCAATCAAAGAATATAAAGATTAGAGGTCCAGGCATCAGCCAATCTAGTCTAGCCAGGATTTAGCGGTCCTGCTGGGCACTGGAAGAACTTTGAAATAGGTGCAATGCCTGATCCTTCTCTTAAATAACTCAGTCCTGTATGGAGCTGTGTCCAGGATACCTGGAATAAACAAAAGCATAACCTGTGTGGCTGGCATAAGTGCGGTCATCTCAGATGGTCTCCAGCTATTCCTTAAAAAAAAAAAAAAAAACAAAACTCATGTTTCCAATAAAATCATCCAAATATCCTTGGTTCCAGTATTTTGATGTTGAAACATTTGTAATTCCAGCCCTTTCTTGCACCTGCAGGCAGTCCATAAATCTCTCATCAAATAATATGTCCTGTTTTTTTTTTTTAATGGAAAATATGGTCCTGTGCTTGCTGTAGGCAGAGAAATATGGGAGGTGATGTCATAATGATTTGTTGATTTGGATTTTATAGGCCAGGCCTGATTTCAAGCAGTCTGCACTATGATCAATGCATACTGTTTTTAAAGATGTGATCACTGTGGAGAAGAGAGTAGATGCTGAAGACTAGGGAGAGACTAGAACATCAGGCCAACACGGGGAGGACATGGGCAGAATGACAGGCAGAAAAGGGCAAGGTGTGGGTCCTTTCTGGTGGAGCTCTTTGGAGAGATTATGGGGAGTTACAACCTTTCTGGAGGAAGTGTATCACTAGGGAGTGAGCTTTGTGAGTTAAAGCCTCTCCTACCTCCAGTTCACCCTCTGCTTCATGTTTGCTATTAAAGATGTGCTTTCTCAGATTCTTGCTCTGACTGCCTCTTGCCATGCTATCCCTGCCATTATGGACTCTAATCCTCTGGCGCCATATGCCAAAATAAGCTATGGGTTCCATCCCACCATGTCCATAGTGCTTATCACGGCAATAAGAGAAGTAACCAATACAGACCTCTCTAAATAGCTGCCTTGATTCTACCAGCCATTCTTGCTTCTAGAGCACCTGGCATATCAGCAGTGTAAGGTAGACACATTTTGAAAGAACAGTATTATGAGGAGAAATGTGATGTATGACATATTGAGGCAAATGTATGTGAAGTATGAGTATCCCCCTTTGTAGGTATTAGGAGTTCTTGGCAGCGGAAGAAGGTTGGGTATTATCTGGGTCAGAGTTGTCCTTGTCCACTGAGTGTTCTGTTCAGGGAAGCCAACGAAACGGTCAAAACTAAGAATGTTGTCTCCACTTCATCTTTACGCATGACCGTCACATTACCTAGGTGGGGTAGACCCTGCAGGGGCAATAAACTTAGATCCAGAGAAGCTGAGGGTAACAACAGCTTTGGGTGAACAGCAGCCTTGGAAATGGGATCCTGGCCTAGACCCGGTGCTAAACTCCTGTAATAGAAATGGTTCTGGAATAGACTGTACCATTGTGGGGAAAGGGCCCTGAGACCCCAGCTATGCCCATTCCTTCCAAGCTTGGGCTCCCCCTAGCTTCTCCAGCAGGCATCCCTCCTCTGACACTACCCTGAGTAATACGGCTATTGATGAAGCTGTTGCTGGGGTTCTGGGGTGTCATTAGCCTTTTTAGGGTCTAGGGCTCTTTGAGATCCCAAAGCCAAAGAATAAAGTGGCTCCCTGCAGTGTGGCAGTAAGTGTGTACATCGGCCCAGGCTGCCTTAAGCTTGCTGTTGCTGAGTATGGCTTTGAACCTCCTGATCCTCCTGCCCCCACCTGCTGTATGCTGAGATCATAGGCACGCACCATCTTTCCTGGTTTATGCAGTGCTAGAGAATGAACATAGGATCTCATGCATGCCACACACACACAGCAGCTATGAAGCAGTATTTTTAGTAACAGAAAATATAACTAAACGCCACTTTCTCAGGTGTCGCCCATCTCCCTCCACCAGGTGCCCCTCAGAGATCCTTTTTCCTTATAAATTGTTCCCCCCAGTGGAACTGATCCCCAACTCTTGTTCGTCTCTCAGCTCCTCAGACTGAGGTAACTATCATTTGAATTTGCTTTTGTGTGCTTGTTTGTTTGTTTGTGATTCTGGGACTAAAACCCAGGGCCCTACCCAGGCTGAGCTTGCTCTTGTACCACTGACCCATCATTTGTTTTCAGGGGCCTGTTAGGACTCCAGGACTCCTGCACCCAGAACTCTCTGAGAAAGGTAGCCCAAGCCCTCGCCTATACTGAAGCCACACCTGTCTATAGGACCCTCAACTCACAGTAGGAAGTGTGGCTTCCATCTAATACGGGTTCCTGAGACCAGAATAGGAAAACAGAAACCTGGCCTTTTACAAGCTGCCTCTGACTTGGTACCTTTGAACCAGTGGCCAAACTCTTGCCAGAGAAAGTCCTCATGCTGCGCCTCCTGGGAAATGGCCTGGTTTAAGGACTCTCTCAGCCAGCCAGAGACTGGCCAAGGCAAAGCCAACTCCCCAAATCCTGTGCCCAGATTTTGGGGAAGGGAAGGTACCCACGTTGCTAATCAGTGCTGCTGGAGATGAGGATGTTCAGTGCCAGGCCTCTGGGCTCAGGCCTTCAACTGTCCTCCCTGAGGATCACATAGTTGAAAGGGACATTGGCAGGAAGGAGGGCAGAGAGGAAAGATTGAGTTTTGTTTTTCTTTAAATAACTGGGCAGCTTTTTCCCTCCATTTTTCCAGATGCTTCTTCAGAAAAGGATTTCAATGGCTTGGACTGAGAAGCCTAAATCTGCTTTAAATGAGGTCTTGGAACTAGGCTCACCCCTTTGGTGTTCCCAATGTGCCACCAGTAAACTGAGAACCACCCTGGTCGCTTGCTCACAGTGGGGCCTCATTTGAGGCTTGTGGGTATTTTTCTTCTCCCATTCTGAGATCCCCAGGGCCTTGGCCTAAAATTCCAGAACAATAGCTTGTGAGGGGGCTATGTCTGCGGAACTGTGTTGGCAAGAGCGATAAATGAGGCAGAAGTAGCTCAGGAAGAGGCTCAGCTGAAGGGCACTTTGAAAAAGTATGAGAGCTGTGGACTCCTCTATGGCTGGACTTGTATTCCTCTGAATCCACCTGAGTTTACCAGTCGCCTTCCCAGGGAAGGACTCCTGAGCACCCTGCATGAGCTAGGCAGAGCAGTTAGAAGCCACCTGTCACCATCTGCAAACTTGAATGTGGCTTCTTAAAAAGCCCAGGTCTCCATGCCTGGCCCTGTGATTCCTGCTCACAGGCAGCAGATACTGTATCAGAGACCACAGCCTTGGGATTCCTGTTTAGCTCACAACTACACTTCCTTGAACTTTCCTGCCCCTACCTCCACGATATGGAAGCTTCCATCTTGTCCAGACTTCTGGGACAACACCAACTGCCAGGCTGGCCTCCCAGAGGAGGCTTGTGTAGCAGAAAGTGAATGTGCAGGGAGAGGAGGGGACAAAAAAATACAAGGTTGGGTCTTCTGAGAACGGTTTTAAACTAGAAGAGTCATTTTGGTCTAATTTCTATACTAGAGGTGTTGTAATATTTGGCTGAACTGATGATACAGTTTAAGGGGCTCGATCAGGTTCATTTGCCCTACCAGTTAAAAAAATTAAAGCAGGAAAAATCTGAAGCAAAACAGGTCACAGCAGGGAAATCTCAAGTACTGCAGACAGAATCGGCCGATGAAGGAAGGCATTTATTGGGGCAGACTACAGACACACAAGAAAAAGGCCTTCTGCAAAATCCAGCATCTTCTGGAGAACCTAGGGTTTTAAAGCCTGTGAAGGGTTTTCCTCCTCTAACTTGCTGTTGGTCAGTTTGAAGAAAGCTAGGATGATTGATTGGCTCAGAACATGTGACATGTCCCTAGTAAGCCTTGAACCTATTGAGCCAGTCCATCAGCAAGGGCCTGCTGGTAGGAGACAAAAGCCTACAAGGTCTTTGCTTTATGCTGCCAGGCTTTTGTCTCACATCGAGAGGGTGAGGAAGAAGCTGGCCATCTTGGAAGTTCACCTCTTTATTACCTAGCCATGGCCCCTCCCCTGTCTATCTCCTAGTCAGTCTGTCATCATCACACCTGGCCTGATCTGTTTTACTGTTAGTAAGTATACATACATAGAAGTTATGGTTTTAGCCATTTAAGCGTACAGTTCAGTTACCTAAACATGGTCATACTGTTTGTGACCATCACCTCCATGCATCTCCAGAACAGTGTCTGCCTTATAAAACGTAAACCATGGACCCAATAAGTAACAACTTCTTTCTTTCTTATTTTAGTTGAAACCAGATTCTTCTCTTATACAATACACCCCAATCATCGTCTCCCCTCCTCCACTCTCCTACAGCTCTCCACCACCCCCCTCCCTCAGATCCACGTCCCCTCCATCCCCCTTCATAAAAGAGAAGCCTCCAAGAGACATCAACCAAACACAGCAAGATAAGGCAAAAGCCCTCATATCGAGGTTGGACTAGGCAACCCGACAGGAGGAAAAGAGTCCCCAGAACACAGAGCCCGAGACATGTCTGTTTCCACTGTTACTAGGAATATGGGTTTGCAGATGTGCTGAAGTCCCTACTTGCGGCAAATATCCTACTGTAGAATTACTGAGTCAAATCACAGTTTTGATTTAATTACTTTAGATTTTTTTGTATCTGAGTGTTTTGTCTACATATATGTCTATGCACTACATGTGTGCCTAGTGACCCAGGAGTTCAGAAGAGGGCATTGGATCCCTGCAACTGGAGTTACACACCATTGTAAACTGCCCTGTCTGTCTATACTGGGTCCTCGGCAAGAGCAACAAGTGTTCATAACCACTGAGCCGTCTCTCCATGTCTTGGGCCCCTGCTGCGTGGTTGTGGCGTGATGGCCTCTGTGTGGCTTAGAGAGCAATTCTCTGCTCCAGCCAACCCTTCTGCTGGTGAATTTTGCCCTTTCTCTGGACACAGCCATGACTATTAGAAAGTCAGTATTGTTACCCCAGCTACTGCCTTCCTAATCCTTGCCCGTGGCTTGTCAAATTCCAGCACTGCATTAGTCAATGAGGCAGAAATTCAAGAGATGTTCCCTTTCTCAAAACTGCACGTGGTATTCTGGGAAAGAATGATGACTGGCAAAATGACAGGTTGGATATGTGTTTTCAAATGTGATTTACCATGCTACTTAAAAATAATGATCACTTTTCAAGTTTGGTTTCGTTCTTTAGCTAGAAATAATAATTTAGATAGAAATAATAAACCAGTTCACCCAGAACAGAAAGTATTCTTAGGGTGTTAGGTTTTTACCTAAAGAAGAGCGAAAACCCATGTATTAAGACATACCCTCCTAATAAATAAATGTAAAAAAAAAATCATAGACCAGCTTTCTGTACCAGTAAGATGGCTCAGCAGGTAAATTGCTTGTTGACAAGCCTGACAATCTAAATGTGGTGGAAGAAATGGCAGCCATTCACATGCCATGGCATGTGTACACCCCCACACATGTGCACACATAAGGTTTTTGTTTTTTTTTTTAAAGAAATCTGAATTCTCTAAGTTGTCTATAGAAATATAGGGTGTAACTGGGCACAGTGGTTTATACCGTTAATCCCAGACGGAGGCAGAGGCAGGTGAATCTTTGTTAGTTCTAGACCAGTCCTGTATCAAGGCCAGGATTATTAAGACCATCCAAGGCACATAGAGTGACCCTCTCTTGAAAGAAAGAAAGAAAGAAAGAGAGAGAGAGAGAGAGAAAGAAAGAAAGAAAGAGAGAGAGAGAGAGAGAGAGAAAGAAAGAAAGAAGAAAGAAGGAAGGAAAGGAAAGAGAGAGGGAGGGAGGGAGGGAGGGAGGGAGAGAGAGAGAGAGAGAGAGAGAGAGAGAGAGAGAGAGAGAGAGAGAGAGAGAGAAAGAGAGTGTGAGCTGTGTACATGAGGCATGCATAAGCTCGTTACTAACAAGTGTTTGTATTTGTTGGCATATCATATAGCAAACATACTCTTAACAATTCTGGAAGTGCGTATGAATTCCAAGATAACAAAGAATTACTAACAATGAAGAAGAAAGGGTGGATGTAAAATTTTGGGATCTGTTAATGAAATGTTGTACATATGCCATCTGATTTGATCATACCCTTTTTTCCATGGATGTGGATCCCAGGATCATTCCCATTTTACAGATGGGTAGACTAGGTAAATTAAGCTGCTTGTTCACAGCCAGGCAGCTGCTAATTGTGCATCCAGAATCTACACACCAGTTGTCAACTCACACCACGGTATGCTGGGTATGATTCTAGAGCCTATATGTCCTTCTGAAGTAGTAGGGATTCTTGTTTACAGGTGACAGAAACCAGTCCCAGAATGGTAAGCAGAGGAAACATATCACTTTATATAACTGAGTAGATCCAAAGCCACCATAACTGCTAGGCAATGTCTTCATGACTGCTCTTCGCTGTACATCCACACTCTCATATTTTCACATTTCCTCCTTCTAGAGGGAAAGTGAGAGGTGGGAGAGACACTTGTAGGGTTAAGTCTTGCTAGTTTTGCCTCCAAAGATTCAGAAGTGCACGTGCAGAGAAGAAACTGACTGACTTTGATTGTATGGATGCCCGTGTTTGAAACCAAGCTCACAGATGGGCCTCCCCTCCAGACTTCCATGCAGTGGGCACAGACAGTTCCCCTAAGAAGTGACAAGCTGCTGACCCTGGGAAGGAAGGCAGGAGAGTCTGAGTACTTCAAAGCCAAACCACACCAAAGCATTGGTTTCTTCAATGTCTACGGGGCTGCATGCGTCTTAGTAATATTTTCTATGACTGAGGAGCTCTCCTTCAAATTGGTAACAGAACTTTAAGGGTTACCACAGAAGACTGACCTCCTGGACCGCCTTGTCAGCTAAAGACAGTGTCTCGGCGACGGGAAATTCAGCCAGAACTACAATTTACCTGGCAGAGTTTTCCCCCAGACACCCCAAAAGGGGACTGAAGTTCAGTCTCAGAATATCTGTTATGCGAAAAGCATGATTTAGGGAGAATTAAGAATTGTTGGTGTGGGAGTTTCCCCTGTACACTTTAATGCCTTTGTTGGGCATTTTCAAGGATTTAGAAGTCTCATTAAATGAGAATAAGGAAGTTATGCCTGTTGACAAAAAGGAATGGATTTTTATTTTAAGATTTTAAGGGACTACAGTGTTATCCAAGGCTGTCAACCTATATGTTACCTTGGGTTTTCCAAAAGCAATTGAGAAGCAAAGCAGGTGGATCTCTGAGTTCCAGGACAGCCTAGGCTACGTAGAGGAAGAGAAAGAAGGTCATTGCAGATTTAGAGACTTGGGGGTGCCTGTGTCTTAGCTTACAAGACACGTATATATATGAAGTGGAAGTGCAGTGTACAAGGACTTGAAGAGACTTGGCACATGTGTCTTTGGAGGTCCATTTAGTGTCCACTGATCCAATAAAAGAACACCTCTGGTGGCAGTGTTCCTAACTTTCGCCCTCTGGTTTCCCCAGTAGGAACAGGGATGGAGGGAGCCACAGCATAAGGCTTCCTAATTGCTGTAGTCAGCGGCTATGATCTCTTCCTGATGCTTTTTCTACCAGTTCATTTGGGGCTTTGGACTGCAAGGAGATTATCCTAAGCCTTAATTAAGTGCCTGCCTGCCTGCCACGGGGTGGCTGCCAGCTGCTGACACAGACGTGGGCCCTGAAGCATGGTCATGCCTTGGCCATGGATCACTCTTCACCCTCCTAATATACTCACGAGGTTAGGCTCACAGTACCTGTGGTCCATTTCGTGGGGAGGTGATGTTTTGTTACCTGGGATCTTATACTCAGAGGTGGAACAGAGGACTGAATTTTAATCCACCAGTCCTGCAGCTCTTCGTCTTTATTTCCTAAGTTTTTACTTGCTTGTTTGTTTTTCTTAAGTCAGAGTCTTACCATGTAGCTCAGGTCGACTGCAGGCCTGTGATCCTCCTGCCTCGGTCTCCTAAGCGCTGAGATTATAGGCATGGATCATCATGCTCAGCTTTATGTCCTGTCTTCCAGCTTAGTTCTAGTCTTTGACTACAGGATACATCGTGTATTATAAACACAGGAACTTGAACCTGGTGGCACAGACATCTAATCTTATCTATCTGGGAGGCCAGATGAGGAAGTTTAAGGCTTGCTTAGGCTACAGAGTGAATTTAAGGTCCATCTTGATAGTTAAGTGAGAACTTGTTTGTTAAAAGAGGGGGGGGGTGCTGCTGCTGGAGATAGGGGTGCCTTGTTAGAAAATGGGAGTTTGGCGCACAGAGCCATAGGCAGCAGCTACATTGGGAAACAGGTTCTGTCTGCCTGGGGAAAATTCCCATGGGAAAGGCTCTCTGTGTGGCTCACGCTCTGGCCTCAGCCATCCCCAACACCCATCAGTTACTGCCTACTAATACTCCTAATGAGTCTGGCTCACTGCTTCTTTGTTTATTTGTTTGTTTTTTCTTTGTATGCACATCTTCTTGGTCCTCAGCAACCTTCCAGGCAATCTGTTCCTCTTTGGCGAGCACCCAATCCTGGCTGCTCCCTTTGGTCTCTCTCTATCCCAGATGTGGGCAAAAACCTCAGTTCTTTTGTCCTGCCTAGTCCTGGATGACAGTCAGACCACTGCAGCTGTGCCCCGCAGCTGTATGGGCTTGTAGTTATGCACAGGGCCAGGCCCTGCCAGGATCAGAAGGCCCACGCCCTTTCTTGCTTTGCATCAAGTTCAGAGAAGGCAGATGTGTGGCTCAGAGTCTGGGTGAGCCTATGCAGTCAGCGATATTGACACTGCTCTGAGTTCAGACTGGGAATGTCTACCCTTGACAATGAGGAATGGATCAAATCCTCAACAAGTTAAGAGAAAGCCGAAAGTCTGATGTCCTAGAGAATGGTCCCCTGTAGTCACTAAGTGAGTTCCAAGATTGTACTAGGTATCAACAGTGACACAGGTCAGGCCAAGACTGCCCAGAAACAGCACTGCTGTCTGCCATACTGTCGGGAACTCCATTTTCTTTAAAGGCCTTTTGAGGCCATAATGTTTTTTGAGGACATTTTATGAAGCAGGAGTACAGTCTTACTATTTAAAATTATTATAGGGATTATGACTGCTATATCTTTATTTTTATGACAGTTGTTGGTTTTGCCCCTGATTTATTTGATACTGGGCTTCTGTTCAAGAACACAACCTCCAATTAAGTGTGGTTACTGTGGCAAAAATATGATTCTCCTCAGAATGACCCTCTTTGGGGCTGGTTCCAAAAACTCATTATCGTGAAAAGTGAAGGCAAGCCTCTTTGCATGCATGGACATTCCTCCTGTGGTCACTTGCTTTTCCCATACGAGGATTTGGAGGACGATGTGGCTGTGGGTTGGGCTCAGAGAAAAATGGAGGTAAGATGAAAGAGCCTCCTCCGAGAAATAAGTGAGTTGCTATTTAAAGCTCTAGAGAAGTAGGATCTCCAGATACCTAAAGAGTAATCTTCTCTTCCGTGATAGGAAGGTATTACAGCCAGAGAGATCAGGCACTGAAGCCTGATCATCATGCTGCCCTCTCTTTTCCACTGAAATCTCCTGCAGTGTCATGAGATCACATGGCCCTGATCCTGTCCTACTCTAAATACAAGGGGACGCCACATGACTCCCCTCTGGCATCACCAAGCAGACACAGACATTGCTTTCACCTCTTAAGAGATGGAGGGTCTGTTAGAAATAGACGATTACCACCATTTCGGGTTATGTGAAACTCGTTTTCTTTGGGTGAGAAATTTACAGTGATGTTTGATGACAACCTGTGAAACTGGAGACCGAAACTGTGGTCCTGAGCATGCCGCTTCACCCACCGTGTGAGAAGGCTGGGAAACCACTCTGCTCCTCTCTTTCTAACATTATATGGCATCATGGCTGCTGCCAAGGTCTCCATCATCCTGACAAGGGAGCTCTTTCTCCGGGGAGACATGAAGCAGTATCTGCCCCACCAACGATTCCACAGAAGTCCAACTTGGGGAACCAGTGAGTACATGGCTTACGCAGCATAGGTGAGGGTTACTTCCAGGAGCATGGGTGACCCACCACCAGAAAGTCTCACGCCAGCATGGATGAAGGCTCCCCCAAAGCTGCACAGATGCAGTCCCCTTCAGTTACCCGTCAGCAGTTATATACTCTCAAAAGCACAAGACCATGTGTGAGTAGGGAGAATTACGTACAGGTTGGTGGCGGCTCCGAAAGGGGCAGTTATGAGGGTCCAGTGAGCCTCTCGACTCCTTCTTTTTATGAGGGAAAATCAATACATGAGCTAGATCTCGGGGTTCTCTTGCAGTTTCTTGTAGCTGTTATGGTGAAGGTGATGGCTATGAGGCTTGGAGGATAGCATTCCCCAACAGCGGCCAAACGAGATCCCTCTCTCATAATGCTGTGAGTCAAGTAAGGCCCTCTGTGTGGAGCTTCTCTCAGAACTAGACTAGACATCTGTGGGCTTTCACCATCCTTTGCAAGATCCATAAGAATCCCAAAGGTAGCTTCTTAATTGATGCATCTCAAGAATGTGAACCAAGACTTCTCATCTTCCCTACTCGGGCCCCTGCATAGTGGACCAGCGATGGTAAAAGGAACATCCTTAAACTGGACAGTTTTTATTGCTGTTAGGGGGTGCTTGATGAACTTATTTCTCAGTGGCGGGACCAGTATCCACACTGCAGATCATTCAGACCTTGGGACTGAGCAAGGTCAGAGAGGCAGGAGCTATGGAAGTCTTGTTTGCACACATTGACTCTCTTAGGAAATAATGCCAGTTTCAGCATGTAGGACTCTTTGAGAAATTATTCTAATAAAGGAGAACAAAAGAGAAAAACACCAAGGATCATGTCCCCGAGGTCTGGAACGCCCTCAGTGTCCCCAGTTAATCATTGATGCCTCCAGTGGCCTGCTGCAGGGGGCCATCGTACAAGCTGCTGGAATGCCTGGAAGCCTCAGGTGCTATTAATGATTTATCTCCTCATGGTGGCAGAGCTGAGCCCTTTTGCTCTGAAGCTGACAGAATCATTTTCAGGAGGGTGGGTTAGTTCTACCTAACAGACTTCAGGAGAAGATAGCCTTCCCAGAACCTCTTTACTTACTCTCTGAAAATGTGAGGAAACTGTTTTAATAAGATTTTGCTGTTGTTTGTGGAGTCTCTTGCGGTAGGATCAGTATTTTCCTGGTTCATGTACTGACATCTCGGAGCCCATTCCCTACAGAGAACACCTAACTCAGCCTTGATACTGGGATGAGGGACTCGGACCTCCCTCGACAGGATATGCCAGACCAAACTGACTCACCTTGGGAGTCCTTGCCCGCCTTGGGGAAGGGATGGGGGAGCGGGGTAAAAGGGGGTGGGGTAAGGGAGGACTGGGAGGAGGGAAGGGAGGGGGAACAGCGGTAGATATGAAAAAATAACTTTTTAAATAAAAAATTTTAAAAAGATATTTGCTGTCTGAATGTTCCTTGTCAAGACTGTAGGATGATAATTTTATATGGGATCACAATGTGAGCCATCTTCATACATGTTATTGGTACAGCTCTTTTATTTCAACAAATAATAATCCATTAGAGATACATGAATGAAAGGAACACATTTATATTTTCTTTGGTTTAATAATGACTAAGCGTGTGACATTTGCATAAACATCACAAGTAGACAGTTAACTTAAAGGGGAAAGGGGGTGTTGTCCTATAACCATAATCACTCAAAGACATACACTGTCACAGTTCACTCTGAGTATCAGTAGTTAAGGGTTCATATCCCCAGGTAGATATGGCCTTCCTCACCCTGTCAATCTAATAATGTCATGAGATCATGACAGCCTCAGGCATTGCTGACATGTTTTAAGAACTGAAGCATTTCCTCATGGGTAATAATCTATCTCTGGCTTGAGTATAATTTAGATTTTTAAGGAAGAAGCTTTTGTTTGTTTGTGTGGGGACTACATAAAATAAATAATACTGATTTGGAGTTTTGAGTTTTTTTTCTTTTCCATTGAAACCTGACTCTACATCAGCCAGGCTGGAGAGGTAGCTCATAGGAGATTTATAAACTGCTGCTGGAGGGATGATTATGTGAATAAATCCAAGAATGATTGTTGGCTTTGGGTTTTTAACTGGGCGTCCAAGCTTTCTTACTTAGGAACAAAGATCCATATCCTAGATCCTCAGACTAGGTCTGAAGATGGTAAGAGCAGAAGGAGCTCAGGAGACTTGGCCAAGTGCAGCTGTGAGGTTGGGGTGGGTCCCCAGCATCATAAAGAGGAAAAGTCAGCTCTTGCTGCTGAGGCAGTGCTCTCCTCCTAGGGAGGGAACTGTGTGTAGGTGCCTGGGAGTTCCAGCAGAAGTTACCCCTCATCCCGTACATCATCACTATCCGAGCTTGCAAGGAGAGTATGGGGGGGCGGTCATAGTGAAATTTTGATTCCATTTCCCCCGAGGCCATTTTTTCTTGCCTTCAAATGGCCGCATGGATAAAAACTGTCCCTACAATATTCTGTAGTAAAATTTCTTTCTTTCCAGGAGGCTTCCATGCTGTCTTTGTTCGTTTTTCCAGCAGAGTTTCCCATTCTGGGTCCTCGCCGAGCATGGGTGAACTGGTTAAGCTCTGTTCCTTTTAAGATAGGTCCATCCTGAGGGGTCTGCTGAGTTTCAGTTTCTGACATGAGAGATATCTTCTCAGATGGCAACACAGGCTTTTAACTACTGAGCCATCTCTCCAACCCCTCAAAGATAGTTCTTAGATTGGCCTTTATCTCATTTCTCCCGTTTTGGGGAACTGTACATTGAATAAGGGGCTCTGAGGCTTGGGTGAGTCAAGTACTTGGAAAAATATTGAACATGTAGCACTCACAAGCATTCATAATTATTATTAGGGTTAGAGAGTTTGTGCAGAGCCAGCCTGAGAATGCAAAGTGTGTGTGTGTGTGTGTGTGTGTGTGTGTGTGTGTGTGTGTGTGTCCCCAGAGGGGCGGGGTTATCTTTCCCAGTAGCTACAGGAAAACCGTAGAGAGAAACAAGTTGGAATTCATCTTAATACATCTTAATGACTTATTACTTAATGACTTTCCCATCATGCAATCAATATATTTTAATATTGAAGGTTTTGGTGTTTAGTGGGGTTTGTTTTTAATGGAGTGGGATTCATATAGGATCTCACACAGCCCACAGCTGAACTTCCTATGTGGCTGGGATCACCTTCAACTCCTGATCTTACTGCATCTACCTTCCAAGTGCCACAATTACAAGTGTGTGTCACTGTCCTGAAAATACTGAGATCTTCTATTTGCCTGTCTGTCTGTATGTCTGTTTATCTATTTTTGTCTTGTCCTTGCAACCCAGTGTATAATACATAGGAACCATGAACACTGAACCCTAAAGCACATAGTGAATATGTGTGAAACAGAAGCCCTTAACAGTTTCTTCTTCTTGTAGGTTCGAGGCTACCCAGAGCCCCAGGTGACATGGCATAGAAACGGGCAAACCATCACCAATGGGGGCCGCTTCCTGCTGAACTGTGGAGTGCGGGGGACTTTCAGCCTTGTAATTCACGCCGTCCGTGAGGAAGACAATGGAAAGTATACCTGTGAGGCCAGCAATGGCAGTGGTGCCCGCCAAGTGACTGTGGAACTGACTGTGGAAGGTGAGTCCCAGGGACAGCTCTGCAGTGGCAGCTGAGATGCCTGTTCCAGGGTCTGCTGCTGCCCTTCTGCCCTCTCTCAAGGATGGAGGGATTTATGAGAAGCCACACACAGCTTGGGACTTAGGACTCATATCCAGGCTCATGTTCCAGCCTTGCTATGACTTACATCGCACCAAGACTAAAAAAACAAACAAACAAACAGAAAACAGGCAAAGGGAGGCCTGGCTGGCTGGCACAGGCCCATCTCCCATTCTCCCATCGCCTCACTGTGGCCAAGCCTTGTTCTTCCTTGACAAGGCCTGAGATATTTCACCTTATTACTTGCCCTGGTCTTTCGCCCAGATTGCACTCATGGTCTTCGGGCCCCTTCCCAAAGCCCTCAGCTTAGATAAACCCGTTTTTACCAGCCCCACCACCAGCTCCCAACTCTCCTTCCTGTCAACTCCCTCACAGTTTTTCTTTAGAGTTTGGCACCCTCTAAGAACCCTTACACAGCTCTGAGACACTGGGTCATCATCTTGCCCATTACTGTTTCTCCAGCATCTGGAACATTCTTTGCGCAGGTCAGTACCGAGTGTCCGGGGGAATGAATGGAAAGAATCTATTATTAGCATCACCATGGAACAATAGTGCTCACTCTAAAAATGTATGTAACTGCGAAAAAGATACTGTCTATGAAGTAATAGTGATCATTTGTCTTTCCCATACTTCTGTGCTTAAAACATTTTCTACTAACTTAAAAGTGTCCAGGAGAAGCATTGGACTATATATAATCCTGGGGGTTTATCACTGGTGTTCTGGAAGGCTCGACTGCTCTACTGGGTTGGACATTCCATGTCAGGACGTTGGCAGATACTCAGTGTGATGTCTGGGAGGACAAAGGGGTCTGTCAGCCCCTCAGATGTAAGACATGTTTCCTTGGAAATTCTAGGAACTGATAAACCATGCAGCCAAATATTCTTTTCCTGTCTTCAGAAGACTGTTCTTCTGACCTCATTTGTAGGAGACACTGTGTGAGAGCAATATAGATAAGTTGTTAAAGGTAGCCTTGGAAGGTTCTAGAAGGAATGAGGTTGGCCAGTGGCCACTCCTCCATCTCTCTTCTCCGCTCCCCCACATAGTTGCAGGGCACACAAGTTCCATGGAGCAGAGTCCGCATAGTTTGGATGCTTTTCTTAAATTCTCTAACTGACTCGGTCATTTTAATGACCTTCAAGTGCCTGTGGCAGGGGCATTCCAGACAGAAAGTGGTTCCCAGTCAGAGTCTCTGGATAAACTTGTCAAAAGCCATTCTGGTGCTGTGCTGTCCCCTATGCTAAATGATCACAAAGCATAAACTTGGAATCAAGGCCCTTAAACAGAAATTTCTCTATTCCCATTTCTGGTTTCCTGTTTGGAGCTGAGTGTGGAGCTGAGCTCTGAGTCACAGTCCAAAGTCCTGGTACCAGCTTGTGCCAATCTAATGTGTGACTTGAAACCTCTGGACCTTGGCTTCTGCAGAAGCAGATGTAAATTCCAAGCTTTGCAGCCTGGGTTAGCCCTTATTTTCTATGACCCATATTAAGGAAGACTAGAGTGCTCTGGGAATGTAGGGACATTATATGGAACCAACATAATCAGTTGTGTGGCATGTGCCTTTAATCTCAGCACTCTGGAGGTAGATGCAGGCAGACCTCTCCAAGTTCAAAGCTAGACAGGTCTACATAAAACTGAGATGACTTGCAAACCTTCTTGGTTCCTACTATTCAGGAAATTGGATCTGATGGCTCAGTCCAGTGGGAACATTTTTCAGGTCATGATAAAAAAGAGTAAGCAGGCAGGACAATCATAGCAAGGCTCACAGTCTGTACTCTGTGCCTCCTCTTTGGCTGGGTTTTAATTGGGGTAGATTGGCCCAGGCATTTAAGGCGTATTATGCTTTTAACTCTAAAGGGAAAACGGTCTCATGGCTGTAGCCTCTCTCTGTGTAAATAGGCCTGTGTGTCTCCCGTTTCCACACCAGACACTTGTTTGAGCCAATGTGTTTGGGGTACCCTGAGTCTCATGGAGAAGTTGTCAACCCTGCCAGGCTAATGTCAACATTCACAAAGTGACTCTAGCAGACCACGGCCTCCCCTGTGACTCTGTACTATGCTCCCCACTTCTGTTCTTCTGTAGACAGAGCAAAGACCCTGAAATCAAAAGTTTTACTGATAAAGGTGGAACTTTTAACCTTTAGTGGTCGTTTAGGAGGTTATGTTACTCAGTGAGCAGAGAGTCAAATGCTTTGGTTGGATTTTATCTCTTCTAAGTACTAACTATGAAAAAATGAAACTTTCTGGTCCTTATTTCCTTCCCTTTAAGATGAAAGGCATCACACAGAGTGACGTAAGGATCAAGGCGAGGTGCCTGGTATTATCTGGGCTGCTGCTAGCATCCTTAGAATACTTACAGAGGGGAGTCTGGAAAGAGAGAGAGAGCACTAGCTAGCTTCCTTGCCCAACTTCTGTTTGGCAATTAGAGCCAAGGGACATGAGAACAGGTGCCTAGGGACAGGACCACACAGTTACCCAGAGCATTATAGGGGGAGCAGCCATACTCTGAGTGCCTCTAGGTTGTCAAGGTTGAAGTTGAGGGCAGAGCAAAGAATTGTATCCTGGGGGATCTTCTTCCCTAGTTCAGGGCCCACAGGCCTGCTCTCCAATCTCTATTCAATAGCAACATAGTATGAGTGGCACATGTCATCTTAGGTTTCTTCGAACTACATTTTAAAACTTAGGTGAGAATTGTTTTAATAAAATATTTTATTTAACACAGTATACCCAAAATGCTATCACGTCAGAGTGCTATAATCAACATAAACATGATGATTATCACTTACATATGATGAAGAACAATAGTGATTTTACTCTCAAATACCTTTTGAATTTGAGAAACCAGGCAGTCACTTTTGATAGCAGATTACCAGTTTGTTTATATTGCAAGCCCAGGTGAGATACGGACTCACAGTCACTCTGTGCAGTGTTACTGGATGGGTTAGTGCAAATGTACACACACATGCCTCCCTGGGGAGTTTTGTCACATACCCATGTTGATCGATGGGTCTGGTACAGGACCTGAACATCTGAAGTTCACCCACTCCTAGATCTCACCCTGCTGCTGCCCACAGGCCTTTCTTGGAGACGTTCAACTCATATGTAGGATGTTCAGCTTAGAGTCAGGCATTGTGGTGCATACCTGTTAGTCCCCGCACATGGGAGACAAAGGTTAGCCTGGGCTCCCTATCAAGATCCTATCTCAAAACTAAAAGTCACCTGTAGGTCTCCTAGAAATATCAGCTGGCCCTTCTTCCAGCCTGGCTTCCTGGCAATTTCCTCCCTAACTTCTACGTCCTGTCATTCCTGACCCCTAGTACTTAGGCTCTCTGCACTTTCACAACACTGCTATTGTAGGAGTCACAGCTCCTGACTATGAGACACCTAGGATGTCAGGCAGAAGAGGAGGTGACCTTTTGTCATGGAAGTTCAGGGAGTGGCCCTGGTGAGCGTTGGCCCAGCTCCTGGGCACCACACTCTTAGGTGGTAACTGCACCACTATTGGAGCTCCCATCCCTTCTCAAATAACTATCAGACCACTTTTACCCTCACATTGGATTGGGCTCGTGGCACTGGATATTTTACAAGTCTGTTAGTCTTGGCTGCGTTTTAAGAATCTTATATTGTTCCTGTAAGGTGTCCCCCACAGACACCCCCAATGTACGTTCCCACTCTTCTGAAAGATCTATTTATACCCTTTATCAACAGTTTCTAATCTATCAGACTCCCCAGTGGAAACTTTTTTTAGGGGTATGTGCCCTATTTTTTTTTTTTTTAAATCTGTGCAGAATCCTGAAATGCTCCTGAATCTGTGTCCTTCCCTCTATCATCAAAATTACGTTATGGATCTAGGTACAACAAGACTTCACTTTCTGCCCCAGTGGTCTGTTTGCTGTGAGATAGTTTATATTGAGACTGTCTTGTCAGAAGCCCCGCTGAATGCACAGAAGAACTCAGTGACAAAGTACTTGTTCTCACTCTCTTCTCGAGGCTGATTTCCTGGTCCATTTCTTCTCCCTCTGCTGCTCTTTCTTCTTCGCTGCGAACACAGCTCCCTGCCCCACCCCTGTGCTACTTCGATCTCACCACGACACTTCCATTTTTTAAAAGTTGTTTTATTTTTCATTTGAGCCCAGTTTTCACAGAAGCCAGAGGGGTTCATATCAGACTCCTAGAGCTGGAGTCCGACACAGAGCCACCGGATGTGGGTGCTGGGGAATATGTGTGCCCTTAGCCACCAAGGCATCTCCTCGGTGCTCCCTGCTCTTTCCCCACCCTTAATCTTATCCTCCCATGGATTTGGATTTTTCCCTGTTGCCCATAGTCCTCTTTGCTCATTATGCTGAAAATGCAGGCTTTGCATGGGGGCATAAGGAGAAAGAGAACTTCTCACAAGACACTGACTCTCTTAATATGGCGTGGATGTACTTTATTAGATTGCCTTACAGGGATGCCATCCAGGTAGTCCAGCAATCTACTCCTTGAACTCTGCATCCATTCATAAACAACAAGGAAACAGTTTTTCTTCTAAGAGGTGCGTATTTTATTCCAATCCCTTGAGGAAGAATTGTTCAGGGTTTTGATTTCCTGGAACCTCAAACAGGATACTTGAAATGGCTGGTTCTGTAGATGGCCTTGGGCTTCCGTAGGTGCATGTATCCACTACTAAGAACAATGTGTGTGCGTATGTTCCAGCAAGAGTAGACTGCAACCAGGAAGAGACTGCACAATGGACAGTTGAGCAGATAAAGCTCAGTTTGTATCACAGCAGGAATCCCTCAGCAGAGACGCTTTCATATTTATAGTTAAGACATGCATTGGACCGTGTAGACTATTGAAGCTGACATGTGACAATTCATATTTCATTAAGGTCGGGCAGCTGGGCAACCTCAGCATTCCCAAATACTCTCTATTCTTATATCAGGTGTCACCAGACCCTGCTATGTCACCTCCTACACAGTTCTGTCCTTTTCATCCCCAGTGCCACCGTACAGGTCTGGACTGCCATTGTGGTCACTTACCGTGGTGAAAATTCCAGATGGCTTTCCTTTCTCCTGTCCCCACTCCAGAGTCCACACCACCATTTAAAATACCTATACAGATGCACACCAGCTTTTATCAACTTCTTCCATGAATACTTATGTGATTCACCATCAGCAGGGCCTTCCCTGTGGATGTGATATGGCTCTCGTTAATGTCTCCAGGCCACAGGCCTTCAGCTCTCTCCAGGTGCCTAGAGCTCTCATGGAGAGCCCTGCCCAGGCTACCTCCTTTGGGAGCCAGTTAGGTGTTCTCCCAAGCACCCATCTCCAGGCTCCAAGAGAAAGGTAGAGTGCTTCAAAGAGAACAGAAGAGACCAGGTTGCTGTAAAAGCATCTACATGGAACAATCCAACATCCTCTAGTTTCACTCAATCTCACGCCCCTTTTCTTAAGTATCAAGCAAGTGTAAGCAACCAGTCAATCAAATCACAACCATTTCTTCAGCACTAAAACCACTGGCTCCAAGTTGTAACGCCACATCTCCTAGGGGAGAGGGTATGGCATTCACAGTGGTCAGAAAAGCTTGTGGGCATTTAGTGGGAAAGTACCAGGAACACAGTATTGCTTCATGGGATGGGTCTTCCTACTTTTCTTTCAATCTTGCTAGAACAATACTCAACATTTAAGCCAGTGGTTCTATGGTCCTTAATAATACTCAAAATGTTTTAAGTTGTAAGCACTAGCCAGATAATTTAAGACATGACTAGTACATAGTGAGATGTCTCAAAGTTATAGCTTAAAAATTAGTGCAGAATTTATTTTGTGTACATTTTCTACTAAGTGAGAAACAGCCATGTACACATGTATGTATAAGTGTTATGTACATATAAGTGTTGTATGTGCTTGCGGACATAGCATAGAGACCAGAGGAGACCCAAAACTCATCAGAGCTGGAACAAAGCAGTATTAAATTAAGGAGACATGTGAGATACTCATGTCTCTTTGGATTTTCTGTCTCCTCACTTGCCTTTAAACAGGGGTACTATGAAAGATTTGTGGTCTGAAGGGTTAGTTTGGAGTTACAGCTATGTGATGAGTTTCTTTCTCTACCACAACTCTAGCTGAGGGTGTGTTGCAAGGCATGACGGGAGTTTTAGACATAGATAAGGTTTCTGCAATAGTCTGTAGCATAAAACAAAATTGTCTTGACATCACACTTGTGATGAGGGATGTCTTTTTGTACATTGTGAATATGTACTTTATTATTTTTATTACATATTATTATTGGTTAATAAAGAAACTGTTTTGGCCTATGGAGAGGTAGCTTAAACCTCAGGGCTAAGAGGAGACAAAACTTCTGACTACACACTTGAGGTCTTTTTTCTCTTTTCTCCATATAGCCAACCTTAGCATATTTTGCTATGCTACTTTTTAAAGACCTTTTTTGTGTGGTTGGTTGATTGGTTGGTTGGTTGGTTGGTTGGTTGGTTGGTTGGTTGGTTGGTTGGTGGGTTGGTTGGTTTTGTTTTTCAGGACAGGGTTTTTTTGTGTAACAGCTTTGGCTGCCCTGGAACTCATGTTGTAGACCAGGCTGGCCTCAAACCTCCAGAGATCTGCCTCCTCTGCCTCTCAAGTGCTGGGATTAAAGGTTTGTGCCACCACTGCCTGGCCCTTTTCAGGCGATTTGTACTTTCTTTTTTAATATAATATGTCTGCTCTTTTAGTCTGAAACAATTTTACTGTCTTATTCACCTCACTCCTCCTTTTTTGAACTGCTTGATTGTATGACTTTTTGCTCATTCATTTTTAAAATCCAAGCATGCTTTACAAGTTCTTCAAACATCTGATCACCTCATTATCCTCCAGCATGTTCCAGCAGAATAATTACATACTGTGGGCTACAGAGGATTATGGTCTACTTTCTATGTTGTCACCTTCCTTTAATTAAGGCTTTGCATGAATTTCTAAAACCATATACAGGGCCAATTAGCCATGAACTTCCATTCAGGGTGGCCCGGGCATGACTAAATGCACAATATGAAGGTGGGGTTTGTTCTGATAGAGTGAAGAATCACTATTTTAAGCTTACAACATGTTCTGTTAAAAACACACACACACACACACACACACACACACACACACACACACTTTGAAGATGGCTAAGTAGGTTGGCTATTTCTGGTTCACCTGGAACAGTCAGGGTTTGTTTCTGTTGTCCTGATATGACTATTTATCACGTCTCTTGGTGCTGGGCATTCTGTTTGAATGATTGATGGTGTTGCCACACACTTTGGGAAGTTTCACTCCTTACCATCTTGATCACACTATTCACTTTTGGATCCTAGTGTTCTGTGTCCGTCCAGTTTTCTTACATCGTTTGATGAAAAACACCAATTTGCTCTTAGTCTGTTGAACTTTTCACTCCTAAGACATTTGAAAAATCTATGATGGGTGGTTAGAATATCCTCAGCGTCTTGGTCTCGTCCTCCCAAAATGCTCCAGTGCTCACCAGTTCTCTTAATTTGCTCCTCCATTTCTGGCATTCTATCTTAATCTCCTTTCCATGAAGTTTTCCAATCATTGTCTTAGTAGTCTGCCAGCTTTTCATACTTTTGCAAAATTAGTTTTGTCTTATCTGACTATTTACAACTTGAATTCTCCCCCATCCCAAATAAACCCTGTTAGTTTTCTTGGCCCAAATTTTCTTTGTTGTGTTGTAAGCTCTGGTACTAACTCATATTGACATAAACATTGCTCAGATCCAACCCATGTGTGCATTGCCCTTAAGTCATCCCGCAAGTTGCCCTTCTCTGACAGAGAAGCACCTGTAAACACTTTGCTATTCTATTGGAAAACGCCATATCTTTACTTGTTTTGATTTTTAAAGGAATTTTAGCCTTTAGATTAAGATGTTAAGCTCCTACATTTTAAAAAATTTTTATTGTTGTAAAAAGCATGTAATATTTACTCATTTCACCATTTTGCCAAAGTGTGCCCTGAAGTGATCATCAGCACACCTCCAGCTCGTACAGTGTGCACTGGGGTCCTCCTGGGTCATCAGCACACCCCCAGCTTGTACAGTGTGTGTCCTGGGGTCCTCCTGGGTCATCAGCACACCTCCAGCTTGTACAGTGTGTCCTATGGTCCTCCTGGGTCAATCCAACCCCTACAAATTTCTCTCCTCTTCATGGCCCTGGCAGCTTCCTACCACTTTCTTTTTTCCTGTGGATTTTCCTGTTCATAACATTTCTTAGAAATGAAGCTGTAAAGTATGTGCCCTTTGCGATAAGTTTCCTTTACTTCCCAGGCTTTTCAAGGCTCCTTCATGCTGTAGTGAGTCAGTACTTCATTCCTTTTTATGGCTGAATAATATTTCATCACATGAATAAACCATATTTTGTTTGTCCACATATACAGAAGGTCAGATGGCTAGTACAGTCACACTGACAAGTGCAGTATGTGGTGTGTGGTGTGGATCTTAGCAGCCTGGATGTGGGTGCTGGTGTATGGAGCATGCACAAGAAGCTCTGACACCCTGTCTGGATGCTGGATTTCATTTTCTCTTTCTCATTTTCAGAGGAAGGGGTGACTGACTACATTGTGTTTCCTTTAAAATAAAGTTATATTTATAAACTTTTAAGAATAAAGCTAATATTACTGAGAGTAAACTATAGCAAAATTAGTGAGCACTTTCTAAACAAGTGCTGTTAATAATGCTTTTCCATTTGTACTTATTTCAACAGCATGGGAGAGGCCCAGCATCTTCACTGTGCACGTCTGTTGGGTCCTTTCAAAACTTGTCTCTCCTTTGATCAGCTTAAAGTTTCTTTTAACCTTGACAAGAGAACATGATGTCAGAGTCTGTTCTCTGTGTGGTCATACTGAGCAAAAATGCATCAGCAATGGTCACTGACCCACGGTGTCACAACCCGAATGTGATGCAAGGCTTTGTGCCTGATTCCATCCCCTGCCCCCCATGGGAGTGTCTGGGGAAATGTTCACTGTGACATTAAGCCTTTGCCTTTGGGCTTATTTCTATGCTGTTATGTAAATGAGATAGGTGGGAGAGTATAAGGAAATCCACCATTTCCCTATAAATGCCCTGTAAGTTCCCTACTGCAGATGCTTGCTCATGTGAGAATGACTGAGCCCTCCAAGTGGGCCTTAGGGAGGCCTTTATACACGTTCACAGCTTGTGGGAGAATGAGAACAACTTCCGGTGTGATGGCTATCTCAAAATGCCCTTTCCTCCTCCTAACTCAAAAACAACACTATTGTGTAATTATATTACTGCACAGCTACTTCCTGGTCACATTTTATATTCCTTCCCCAGCAGCAGCTGGATAAAGAGTACCCACCCCCTCCCGGTCTCTCTCGGCTTTCTGTTTAACTGTTTCCTACTTGGTATGTCAGAGTTCACCTAGGCTCAGTGGCACTGACTACGTATTAACTTCTCAGCTAGGACTGGTGGTACTGGACTGGCACCACTGCGTGGAGCTGATACAGGTGGGTGTGGCTCCATGGCTAGGACTGGTGGTACTGGACTGGCACCACTGCGTGGAGCTGATACAGGTGGGTGTGGCTCCATGGTGGCTCTTCCCTGTTCCATTCCTGCTTGCTGCTATTTGCTTAGCCTTCTGTGAAAGTGTGGAGTCTTGACTATATCCGTCGTGAATAGATATGGACATGAGCATCTCCTTCCCCTGTGTAAACTGGGTTATGTTCTGGAAAGGTCTTGGATCTCTATAGGTAACTCCTAACGGTAGAAAGTCCATTACAATACCTGACAACTCAGCAGAGAGGTGGAATATTCCAGAATTTAGGAGAGCTGATGATTCCTGAACTGTTCTAGGTTCTATGACTTTATACATGTGGCTTCTTTGATTTCATTTTTCTTACCCCTTTGGGAAAAATATAGGAAGAGGGCTGTGGAAATGGCTCAGGAGTTAAGAGTACTTGCTGATCTTACAGAGGACCCACGTTCAGTTCCCAGCACTTACATGGTGGTAGTGGCTCACAACCAACTGTAACTCCAATTCCAGAAGCTCCAACACCCTCATCTGGCTTCCACAGACACCAGGCATGTAGCTGGTGTACACAAACATGCACACAGGCAAGCACCCCCCCACACACAAAATAACAATAGATTTTTTTTTAAGATAAAAGAATACTGCATTACCAAGTTCATTATATACAGTTATTCCAAGGGCACTAACCTGATGCCCATAGTGAGTCAGCACGTGCTCATCAAGGGTCACTGCTACCATCATTGTCTTACCTTCTTCCGTTCTGGAATCTGAACGACTCATTGCCAACATTGGTGGATGCAACCTGGCCCTGACTGACTCTTTAGCCTTCTCTCTGTTTATTACTTGCAGGGAATTTTATGAAGAAGCATGGTCAGCCTGTTGTTTCCAAAACCTCAGGGTAAGTTCTGGAATGTTCAGGCCAGTATAGGGTTGGGTTGGCTTTTCCTGCTGGCTTGATTAGATAAAGTGCATAAGTGATCTAGTGCATAAGTCTTGTGTATCCTAGCGAGACATTGTATATCATTCCCCCAGCATCTAATGACCAGACAACCTTTGTGGGTAGCACCGTTGGCCCAGCTGCTAAATACTAAGGAAGTGAAAAGAATGTGTCTGTGATCTTCAGAGTATTCTAATAATCAAGATAATAATGGATACAAATTCAAATGAGTAAACTTAGAAGAAGCATTGGCCATAACTACTGTCATAGACAAGCCCCAAATCTCAATGGCTCAACCCAAGCTTATTTCTCAGCAAGAGGATGTTCAACACATGTTCGAGAGCTTCCACATTCTCTTCAAGAAGCTTCTTCTGTTTTGTAGCTCCATCTCCTGGAACCTTTTTACCTACACAGGATACTGGACCAAAGCAGAGGATCTTGCTGGAAGGTCTCCAGGAGTCAGCCCTGGAAGTTACATACAGCAGACATGTTCTTGGTCTAGTGTCCAAAATACAGGGTTTGGGCCATAGCTCAGTAGAACTCAGTTTAAAGCAAACAGTAAATGCCTCAGTTACATATCCACAAGCTAGAGGTGTTATGATCTGGTGCCACTGATTTTCCCAGGGGAGACAGGAGAAGGTGTTAGAGTTGGGGAAACACCCTGAAGTGGCTTCTGATCACAGTTTAAGTGACTTTTGAATTGGATTGTTACCTTGTCTGAGTATGGATTCTCTGTTGATTTCTTCCTGGGGACAGATTTTCATCTTCAGCAGGGGAGACTCGTCCCAGCATCTGGGGCGAGTGCCCACCAAAGTTTGCCACCAAGTTGGGCAGAGCTGTGGTCAAAGAAGGCCAGATGGGGCGATTCTCATGCAAGATCACTGGCCGGCCCCCACCAAAAGTCACCTGGCTCAAGGTGAGGTTTTGTGTGCTCAGATTCTGACCCTGGCTAGGAAGCCTGAGATCTCAAAACCCTGGGATTAGTGGGAATCTGGCTTCCCAGTTGGTTCCTTCTCTTTCAACCCCAAGGCTCTCTATAGGTCTGACAGTGACATCTCTATCCCATTGTTCTCCTGCTGTTACAATGTTTTCCTTACACTCACAAAGCAGTATAAAGCTCTGGTGTAAAGACCCACCAGGCATCTCAAGGGAAGGAAGTGAATTGGGGTGCTAGTTCTCAGGCTCTGCTAGACAAGTCACCTAATCTCTTGGAACACAGTCTCCTTCTCTTCGAGGTAGGCGTGCTGTGTCAACATTCCACACAGGACACTCCATGTGCTTTACACGCAGTTCAGAACTGGGCAAAGTGAAGAGAGGCAGAGTGCTGGTTTCACGCATGAGATCAGACACACGCCACCAGATGCCACACAGAGTTTATTCAGGGTAGTTTCTGAGTGAGTACGAGGAAGAGAAACAAGAGAAAGAAAGAGGAGAGAGAGAGGACGACTTTCATGTGGTGGCTCCTTTTAGGAGAGCAAGTGGGCACAGGTTTACATAGCCACACCTAGAGAGGCGTACCCTCCGTAATGGGCGTGTTGTGCCGGCACCATGTTGGGCTTACCACGTGGCCACTATGCGCCACGAATCCTCATGCAGAGGAGACAGACAATGGTGCCAGGCAGTGAGAAAGTTGGGGATGGAGCAGGACATTAAAAGATGTCAGGAACAGGTGGGGGTCAAAGCCAAAAAGAAAATAGGAGATAAACTGGAGTGAGCAACATAGATTGCCTTCCTGTATACCTGCCTTCAAAGAAACTCGGGTCTTTTGAGACATGTCCACACGTTGGCTCCGAGCCTGTGTGCAAAGGCTTCAAGGCTGAATGTTCACGTAGTCTTCTCTGCTGCAGTTTTGAACACTGTGACCAAGGACAAGTCTATTTGACTAATACTCTCACATCATAGTCTGTCACCGAAAGAAGTCAGAGCAGGAATCTGGAGGCAGGGGCTGAAGCAGGAGCCTTGCTCTCTTTAGTTTGCTTAGATTTCTTCTTCATACACACCAGGACCACCTTCCCAGGGACAGCTTGACCCATGGTAGGCTGGGCCCTTCCACACCAATCACCAACCAAGAAACTCTCTCACGGACTTGTCTGCAGGACAGTCTGGTGGGGCTATTTTCTCACGTGAGGTGGCTCCCTCTGCTCAGATGACTAGCTTGTGTCAAGGCAAACTAGCCATCGCTGTGATGACTGGAGGCCATGGAGCTACGTACCCAAGCCCTGGTGTCCATTCCATCAGACTGGTGGGAGACAGGGACAAAAGAGAGAAGACTCCTGTAACCAAGCTTCCCTCTTGCCACTTATAGGGAAATGTCCCATTGCAGCCAAGTGCTCGAGTGTCTATGTCAGAGAAGAATGGTATGCAGATCCTGGAAATCCACGAGGTCACTCAGGATGACATGGGCATGTACACATGCATGGCGGTGAATGGGTCAGGGAAAGCCTCCATGTCAGCGGAGCTCTCCATCCCAGGTATTGGGGGAGAGGGGTGTTGATGCAGAGGGACCCTTTCCTGATGCTAGAACCCATCTAGAAGAAGGTTCCTATTCCTTCTGTCTCCTGTGTATGTACATGTGGCACACTGATGTAACCATGCATCCTCAATGATACAGTTTTTGAGTAGAAGAAAAAGGATGGCCAAGTGGCACAGACTTGGCCCAGAGGAAGATGCTATGAGCCATCTGTCCCCACTTAGGCCCTGCCCCTGTGTCCTTTTCCCTAACTCAGGTAGCTTTTCCATATTTTTGACTATTGGAAGAGTAGGTGTTGCTGATGCACTGTCTCCTTCCTGCCTGAATTCACTTTGTCCATTCTGTTCCTCAAATCATGTGTTAAGACTGATGAGGACCACTACTCCATTGTACTCTTGAAGAGAAGGTTTTATTGTAGGTAAAAGGGAGGATACAGCCAGAGGCATCTGGAAGAGTCCAGAGCAGAGAAAGTAGCACACTGAACTTGTCCAGCAGACTGAACCAGGCCATGAGAGAGGAAGCGCGCGCGCGGGGTGGGGGGTGGGGGGCGGGGGAGGACATGGCCAAAATGGCACGGTCATATAGGAACAAGAAGCCCAGAGCTAGAGAGGCTTAGGGTAGGGGTGGGGTGAGAAGAGCCAAGAGGAAGCCAGCAGGCACTTTGATGTGCTAATAGGCACCTCAGCCATTTGTCCCGACTTTCTTAGCTTTTCCTTCCCAGGATCCCCCTGGGCTTGGCAACCTCCTCTGCCTCGCCCTCAGCTCCTGTCCTTCTGCGTCCTCCAAATAGCCTGCTTACAGTTCCCTTACCTTCCCCAAGTCCGTCCTTGAGAAGCCTGAGCATGTGCATGGGAAGAGCCAGGCAACCCCAGTGCTCACAGATTTCACTAGTCACAGAAATCAGAAAGGGAAGTGACCCCATCACCTCTCTCCTTTCTTCCCCATTTCTGCCTATGATTTTCTCTTTTGTAGTTCCTTCCTTTCCTCAGAAATGTGCCTTCTTGTTCTGTCTGTCTGCCTGTCTGAAAATGATCTATTTTCCATCATCTATTTGTCTATTTATATATCGATCATCTGTCTATCCTCTATATGTCTTGTCTGTCTATCTATCTATCTATCTATTTATTTATCTATCATCTATCTATCTCTATTTATCTATCTCTTTCTATCATCTATATATTTATCTATTTATCTATCATCTATCTATCTATCATCTATCTATCTATCTATCATCTATCTATCTATCTATCTATCATCTATCTATCATCTTTCTATCTATCATCTATCTATCTGTCTATCTATCATCTATATATCTGTCTACCTATCTATCTGTCTATCTATCATCTATCTATCTATCTATCTATTTATCTATCTATCATCTATCTATCTGTCTATCTATCATCCCATCTGTCTGTCTATCTATCATCTATATATCTATCTATCATCTATCTGTCTATCTATCATCTATCATCTATCTATCTATCTATCTATCTATCTATCTATCTATCATCTATCTATCATCTATCTATCTATTATCTATATATCTATCTGTCTGTCTATCATCTATTTATCTATCATCTATCTATCTGTCTATCTATCATCTATCTATCTATCTATCTATCATCTATCTATCATCTATCTATCTGTCTATCTATCTATCATCTATCTATCTATCTATAATCTATCTATCTATCATCTATCTATTTTGATTTGAGTTTTTCTGCAGCCCACAGTAAGAAGCTTGTGTGTATAAACGTATTTAACTCAAACAGGTTTCACAGAGCCACCTGGACACGTTCCGTGGACGTGCATGTACCCTGGTATTTTCTGTTCCACCAGATACAATTAAAACAAGAAACCCCAGTCCTGATGAAAGACTGTGACTTGGCCACTCCCTGTGGGTCAGGAACTGTGACAGGCCTGTGCCCAAGGCTAAGCCACCCTTCCTCATTTGCATACCCTCCCTCTTAATACTCCTAATGACAAAATGATACATTGCTGGGATTTGTTTGAAAGCAGAATAAGACAAAAGAACAGGCAGGACTGGTAACCTTTCTACTAATATATATTTTGAAATTTTCCAAGATAAAATTTAAAAATCATCAGACAGACTTGGTAAGAAAATAATATATTGTATATTTCCCTGGGAAAATAAAATGTTACTTCCTTTTTATGTTTCTAAAGCACTTATCTGCCCAAAAGGACATGTGTGTGTGTGTGTGTGTGTATGTGTGGTTATGTGTACATGTGCGTGTGCATGTGTGTGTGTATATGTGTGTGTGGTTTTGAAAGCTAAAGATGGGTGTGGCATTTTTATTGGAAGCCTTACTCCTTGATTCGCCCCTGGTTGTGCTTCCTGCTGTTTGGTGAGGGGAAAGGAGTCCATGCCTTCAGGCCCCAGCTGCTGTTAGAAAGCCCCAAGCATGGAAGATCTTTAATAATTGAAAACGACACCTTATCGTTGTCTCTGCTTGGCACATAAAATAACCACTGTCTTTCTGCCCCTCTTCCAGGTTTGGACAAAGCCACCAGGTATGTTTTCTTCACAGTTCTTACCTTTTCTATTAAGATACTCCACACAGAGCAGTCACAGTGGAAATGCCCTGAATTTTCAAGTCATAATGTAAGAAGTGAGGGTTGGCTTGGGGGTCACTTTATTTGAGGTGCTTTACTTTGTCCTGTGGTAATTTGCTGACTGGTTTGATTAGAGTCGCCATCAGCTTGAAGATTCTTGGAGCACTCTGCCTCAGTATCCTCTCTGAGCCTTTTATCCCAGGCCAGAATCCACTCCATCCTCTAGTGTACCGTCACGACTGCTTCCTTCCTTTCTGGATGTGAGGCACAGGGTAGATGTCAGGACACCAGGGGCGGGGGGAAGACCGTCTACCGTGGAGAAGAACTGTCAACTGCCTCACATATAAAATGACAACCTTGATCTCTGTGAGGAGCACCAGTTCCAATCACTGGGTTGAGAATGCCTTTCTGTCAAGTCCACACTTGGACTTGGGAAGTGAACATTAGCAGGTGACGAATGTTCAGGAGGACATATTCCAAGGAACAGTGTTGGGAAAAACCCCGAGAGGAGAGTTGTGGATCCCAAATAACCTCACGTAGCTGTAGTAGCCTGGTGGTGGCTGGTGTAGCTAGAGGCAGCCAGGCTCTGTGCCATTGTGATGTTTATCCTTAATAATGTAGAAAGCTGAAACCCTCCCCCCTTGAGCTTCTGATGATATAACTCAATTTATGCTTTTAAAAGACTGACCGAAATAGCTATTAGAATTGGATCAGAGAGGAGCTTTGTGAGCATGGGAAGCGTGTGAACTCCAGAGCCCCAGGGAAAAGAAATCTATCGATGCCTAGGGCTATGGGTAGAAGCAAAGGACAGGGAAGATCATGGGTGGCCCCTGAGCTCTGACTTGGAACACTGCGCAAGCCACACTACTTTGCTATTAACTTTCATCTGTGGGCTTGGTGATGATATTGACATCTGTACCATGGTGAGTAATCGATGATCACCCTGTTTTCTTCCCCCCCCCCTCCCCGACCCATTGACAAACAGGTCATTTGTGAGAGGAACCAAGGCCCCCAGTCCAGACGCCAGGAAGGAGGTGACCAATGGCATCTCTGAGGACCCAGAGACAGTGGCAGAAAGTAAGAACTGCACAAGCCCCCAGAGAAGTGTCTCCTCATCCTGGGCCACAGACAGTCACCTGAAGTCCCTGCAGGAGCCCAGGCTGGAGCTGTGTGAGGATTCTCCCAGAAATGTCCTTCAGTCCTCAATATTGCAAAAGACTTCAAGCACCATTACTCTGCAGGCTGTGAGAGTCCAGTCAGAAGGGAGAGTTCCAGGCTTCGGGGCCTTCCCTCCTTCTGGGGAAGAGAGGAAAAGTCTCGCTGCCTCTCAGCAGGCCACACTCCCTACCAGACAGTGTGGCCTGGGAGGCCCAGTTGGGAACAAGCTTGTTACCAGGAACATCCCCATAGAGAGCCAAAGGGAGTCAACGTTCCCCAGATTTGAGAGTCAGCCCCAAAGCCAAGAAGTCACTGAAGATCAAACAGTCAAGTTCATCTGTGAGGGTGAGTAGCGTTTAAGGAGCTGGTTCCCAAAATGTAGCCCCTTGATGGCTATTCCTTTCCTCCAGTCTGTACCTCCTGTATCTTGGCATCCCCTTAAACTAGGTCCCCCCAGGAAGCTTCTTCCCAAATCTACTCTTGAGGAAGTACTGAGTCTCTAAAGCCTTCAGATTTGCCCGTTACTTCTTAAGAAATGGAGGGTGGTCCTATGCTCTAACTCACCCCTCAGCATATCCATCATCACAAGCACATTGCAGGCTCTTTCTTCTCCACCCTCCATTCCCAGTTCCTGTCTCCCTTGGATAATCAGCCCATCTCTCCTGACGTCCCTTACCTCAGGACCCTGACTCTCTCTCACAGGACATTTACCCAGTGAGTGCAGTATGGTTCCCACCTAGCCTGAGTTCTTCACTCCTCCCAGTCCCCACCCCACACCCCACCTTATAAGCACACAGTTCTTCACACATGGCCCTGTAGTTTCAGGAATACCAAAGCCTGAAGTGACCTGGTTCCTAGAAGGCATCCCTGTGAAAAGAAGAGAAGGCATTACGGAGATTTATGAAGATGGCACATCCCATTACCTCTGCCTACAGAGAGCCCAGATGAGGGATGGGGGTAGATACAGCTGTACAGCATCCAATATCCTTGGCCGTGTGTCCTGCAGTTGGACCCTCCTGGTGGAACGTGAGTACATCCCCCGAGGAACATTCTCAGTATGGTGGCTTTGGTAGGTGATTCCTGTGATTCCACAGCTCACCACCCTAGTCTGCATCTGTAATCCTCACCTACAGGCCAAGGGAAAAGTCACTGTTCCAACCTCCTGATTTTTAATCAGATGTTTATTGCAGTCACCTCAAAGCAGAAATTCCCTGGTCCATGCGAAGGCCATAGTTAACAGCTACATTTTTTTAGGTTCCTCAGCTGTCCAAGTAGTGCCATGATTCAGCTCCAACCACAGAGAATGAGCATTCACTAAACATACAGGCTTAAAGAAATATGAGACGATGGGGTGGCATGCCTTTTATGTTTATTTAGTGACTGTTTATAGAAGCGTGTTCATTGTACAGGATTTAAGTCATATATATAATCTTCTGGCTGTAAAATAAATATTTTAATGTCTTTCAAACAAAATCATCATTGTGCTTGTTTGAATTCTGCTTTCTAGTCTAATTCACTCATGCAACTTTCTCTATATTATTTAAGATTTTTGCAGGCATAATTTTATTAGCCACATAGTACTGCGAGAGTGGACATAGGTGTTTTCAGCATCTTCTCACATTGATGATTATTTCTGTTATCATTTTCACATTGTCACAGAGAAGCTATGATAAATGTTCTGGACATGCGGCTCAGTGGTAGAGAGCGTGTATGAGGTCCCGGTTTTGATCTCTGGCTCCAGAACAAAAGAAGAGAGAGGAAGTCAGTTCGACTATGTTTCCATTTGTTTCTCTAGAAAGGTACTCCCTTGGACTGGTGAGAGGACTCGGTGGGCGGAGGAGCTTGATGCCAAAGCCAATGACCTGAGTTCAGTCCCCAAGATACACACTGTGGGAGGAGTGAAGTGACTCCCATGACTGTTGGCCGACCTCCACACCCTTGCTATGCCATGTGCGTGCACACACATGAACACAGACATACACACACTAAATAAATGTAATTTTTAAAAAAATTTCTCTTTTAAATGCGTAATGCATGACTGTGAGTCCTGATAAACCTATTAAAGGAAAACCCCAGGAGTAGAGTTAGCAAGTTGGGAGTTCTACAGGGCCAACAACCTTTGCCAGGTTACTTTAACAAATGAATTACAAAGAAAGTAGAAGGGAGAGAGAGAGAGCACAAAATGTTTAGATTAAAAGTTATAAATAATATTAGTATTGATAGTTTGTAAACTGTACAATTCTGATGGAAACAATTTTTAAAGTTTTTGTGAGAGATCAGAAAAGTGTAGACACTGACAAGGTGTTAGACATGAGGTTCTGTTTAAGGTAGAGATAATGCTCTCAGCATTTCTTCATATTCTCTAGTGAAATGTCTATGATTTCTTGTATTTGCTCTAAAAGTTCTTCACATTTGGGCAGCATAGGCAAGGATATCAACCATATTTTATATAAAAGTGGGAGTGATTGACAGTTACACAGGAATTCACTACATTGCTCTATCTACTTTTGTGTGGATCTAATCTCCATGGGAGCTAACACAGCAGAAGAGGGCATCAAGGTCCTCTGGAACTGGAGTTTCATGCAGTTGTGAATCGTCTGTCCTAGGCACTGGGGACTGAACCTGGGTCCTCCAGCAGGTCAGCCAGTGCTCTTAGCTGATGAACCATCTCTCCAACTCCTTGGCTTGTCTCTTTGCTGGGATTTTACCGTGCTAGTGAATTCCTTTACAAGGAATATTAGTTATCTCTACCTTTTGGAAATGGAGCGCCCATGGGCAGTGATTCCAGCCCTCTTGCTTCAGCAGCCGGTCCAGGCTCCACGTCTTGTTAGGAGGTAAATGTGTGTCTCCAGAGCTACCAAAGGTGAATGGGATGTCTGGAGACCTAAATTCTCCTCTGGCTTTGTCTGCTATGAATTTATCTACATCTTAAGGAAAACTTTTTTTTTTTTTTTTTTTTTGCTTATTTACATCGTGGTGTCTCTTACCAACTCTTCACCATTTTGTTCTTGGTCAGTGTGGCAGGCCATTCTGAGACATAATTCATACTTAAAAGAAATCCTTTGAAGTTTGTAATTCACTGATTCTCAGAATTGTATGTCAATTACCACCATCTAGGTTTGGACAAACACTCCAAAATCCTACCTATCCATGGCCATAGCCCCAATACCCATTATTTGTTTTCTGTCTCTATGGATTTGCCTATTCTGAACATTTTGAATCAATGGAACCATATAATGTGGGAGGTTTTGTGAATGACTTCTCTATCTTAGAAGAACGGTCTTATCTTTGCTGTAGCTTGGGCCAGCACTTTACTCACCTTTACAGCCAAGTAACATCCCACTGCCTGGAGCAACTTGGTGTTTGTCCAGTCATCAGTAGACGAATGTTTGTTGTATTTCTGCTTTTCAGAATTGTTGCGTACATTAGTGCACTGCATTTACACATTTACACCCCACCCTCTCCAGTTACCACATCAATTCCTCCCATGTACCCTCCACTACTCCTTTATATAATTATTATTGTTACACACACACAACACATACACACACACACACATATACACATGCACACACAGCACACTTACACACATGCACACAAAACACACACAACACACACATACACACACATACACACATAGCAAACACACAACACACATATACACATGCACACACACAGCACACTTACACACATGCACACAAAACACGCACAACACACACATACACACACGCACACATACACACACGCGCGCGCACACACACACACACACACACACACACACACACACACACAGAGTCCATTTAGTATTACCTGTAGGCACGTGTGTTTAAGGAGGACCACTTAGGATTGAGAAATCTGTTAGGGGGCTTTTATCCCTGGAAAAGCTGACCCTTCCTAAGCAGCTGTTAGTTCTCCTGGGGTGGGGCTGTCTGTGAGTATGGTGGGCAGGGGCTTTCCAATGCCTATGGAACTGTCGAATCAGGAGGTGACGCTGTGTTTCCCTTTGAGGAACCAGCAGACTGTTTCCTACAGTGATCCCACTAGCAGTGTGAGTGTTCCTGCCTCCCCACATACTCACAACACCTAACCTTCCATATCTTACTTCTATATTGTTATCTCTCTGGGATTTTGACTTGCATGACTAACACATGATTTCATGTGCTTTTTAGATGTTTGCGTATTTTCTTTGCAAAAGTCTAGTGAAAATCTTTGCCCATTATTATTTGGATCATTTTGTTATTGTTACAGAGTTTCAAGAGTTCTTCATATATTTGGGATACACGTTCTTTATTAAACATGTGATTTCTAATGGTTTTCTCCTGTCCTGTGAAGTCTGCATGTGTTAGCTTTCTGTCCCCGTGATCAAGTTCCTGACATAATTAATCTAAAGTTTTGGGCCCACAGTTTGAGGTTTGAGTCCACAGTCAACTGACTCTAACAATTTTGGTCCTGTGGTGACAGAGCCTACCAGGGAGTGTGTGCTGGAGGAGGAGGCTCCTCAGTTTCTGGAAACCAGGAAGTAAAGCAAGAGATGAGGACCAGAATTCTAGTATCCTCCCAAAGAGCCCCCACAGTGGCCTAACTTCCCTCTACAGGACCCTCCTAAACAGTCCCAAGAAGTTGAGGAGCCAGTGCAGGGGACCTTGGGGGACGTGAGTGGCACCAGATTACTTATCGTGTGTCCAGTGACGTCCATTTTAGTCATCTTGGTCCACTGAAGTAACAGTTGACTGCAAGTTAAGTTCTTCCAGCCTTTGACGAGGGATTTTGCATGTGATTATGCGAATCCTCAGTTCTCCTGAACATTTACAACTCAACTTAACTATTATTCCCTGATAGCACAGACCTCCAGACCAGCCAAAGGTAGGGCCTTTCGTGTCTTTCTTGAACATACACATGGCCTTCTTCTTGCATGGGGCCTTCTAGGGCCCTGGGGATATGTCAGAGTTTCATAGCCATGGATAGTTTCCCAGTTTTTCCTTGTAAGTTTTATTGGTCAGACTCTTACAAGGCCCTGCTGATACTGCTGCCTTGGTAGCAGTGATGTTAATTAATTGCTTTTTTTTTTTTTTTTTTTTTTTTTACCAATACCGTGGGGATAGTGTGGCTCATAAGGACCAAAGTTCTGAGTCAGGTCAGAGCAGACAGCTCTGGAGAGGGAGCAGAAGGAGCCACCGGAATCAGGCAGTGGTGATGGTTCTCTTGGGACTGTGGTTTTCAGGAGCTCTGGCCCCCTCAACCCTGCCAAACAGCTCATTTTCACAAGCTCCATAGTCACTTCTGGTTTTCCAAGCTGCCAAGAGCTGGGGTGAAGGAAAGGAAGTCTACTGTCCTTCCCAGGAGTCAGCTGAGCTTGAAGAGGTTTTCTCAAGCCTTGGTTAGTGTCCCGAGTTCTGGAAAGCTTTACCTAGCGTCTCAGTGATGACACTCTCTCTGCTCTAATGAAGTAGAGTACAGAGTTGGTTTTTGTGAATGGTTTTTCTCTGCCCTTCTAAAAGTGCATTTCATTCCCCCATCTTCTTAAGGTGTCCACTGTCTTGCAACCTCTCCAGACTACAAATCTCCCATTCATTTTCCACAAACACTTTATGAAGACAGTCTGTGCCATGCATGTTATTGGCTATCAGCCACCAACCCTCTCCTTCCTCTAACTGCAAAGAGGCTGCTTCCTTTATTCACACATCCCTTCCACCCACTCCATCCTCTGCAGAGATCGGAGGCAGCAGGGATGACTCTGCCCCCATTGGAGGCACCTCTTCCTTCTTGGTTCCTCTTTTGGGGAGCACTTTCTTTACCTTGCTCACACTAAACTACATCCTCCAAGCAGAGTTTCCATGCACAGCTTCTGTGCACAGTGCCCATTTGATGACAGTGACAAATGTAAGTGTTCTATAGGCTGTGCCAAAAGCTCTCCTTGATCCCAGTGACAGCAGTAATAATTAGCTATACCCACTCTTCCAGAAGAGAATACTGAACTACAGTAGAGTTATGTTACTTATCACGTGCCTTATAAAAGATACCGTATTTCTAAGCCAAGTTGGCTAGGAGCATAATCTTGTCAGTGACTCTCAACAGCAGCTCTCTAGTGAAGGACCCTGATAGTGACTCAGGGAAGATGCAGATGGTGTATTCCTACAGCCCTTGGACCAGTTGCCTCTTCTTTGGTATTGGGCTAATGTGGACCTTGAGGGGCCAGCTCCCATGATCCCTTCAGAGTCAGGAACGCCTCAGAGTAGTGAAGGGATTGGATAAGAAACTTTTTATCTGGGAAAATTATGAATAAATCTCTATCTAGCTGACTGGTAAAATAGAAACATAACGCCTTCTGATGATAACTTTCTCTTTTACTTTTTAGAAATTGTCTCGACTCTTTCTGTCTCCATTCTCTACATTGCTGCATTCTATGCAAACACTACATATCTTACTTTATAAACATACGGCAATACATCTCTATACACAGTTACATGGCCCCACATCTCCCTTTTACATATATTCTCTTCTACATCTCCTTTTACACAATTTCAACTTCTCCATATAGCAACAGCTTTTACACACAGCTTTATCTCTCGCACACATATTCTTCTTCTGCATCCTTCCCTCACTCTTTTCTTGTTCACACTTCTCTGTTCTGTCTCTCACGTATCTCTCACCCTCTTCATCTCTCACTCAGCGCACACACTCACGTCCTGCACAGCTTCATCCCTACGCTGCTGCTGCTCTTCCACACTCTAATTCATACACACTCATCGCCCTTCTCTCCCTCCTCCCCACATTGCTGCAGCTCCCTGCGTCCTTGCCAAACTCTGGACAATTATTTGTTACATTTCAGGGCCCAACCCATTCTCATAACATACGAAGTCACACAGGTTTTTTTCAGATTAGTAAGGTCACAAAGACTGGCCAGTGTAAATGCTTGGCATTGCACATAACTTTTTCCCAGACAGAAATTTCCCAGAAATTCAGGACATTACAATAACAGTATCGGTTTGCACCTTGAGTGGTCAGAGTGTGTGCGGAAAGCCAACTACTGCAAGGGGTATGTCTCAAAACAGCCTGGCCTTGATTTAGCAACAAACAACATCTATAAATTCGTCTTTGTGTAGATTTTCTGAAGGAGTGGTTTAGTCTGTCTGAGTTTGTTCTGAAGTCTAAAATTAGTTGTCTTAGAGACTGACAATATTGCTACTTTCCTGTGTTATTAAAGAATATTCTGGTATTATTTCTATACATCAGACTCGACTATCCATGACTATATAAGCATGCCCAAAGATGTAAAACACACTGCCAAAGGGTTATGGAAAGAATTCCACAGCTGTTCTTATTTGGGAAGCAAAGCAGTGGCACCTGTGATAGTTGCAGACATAAAACAACCTGTACCCTAGCCTGTCACCCTCACAGTGAGGTTCCTGTGGGTTTTGTTTAGTGGGACTCCTCCGTGGACTTTGCCTACTGGGGTTCCTGTGGATTTTTTTTTTAGTGGGACTCCTCCGTGGACTTTGCCTAGTGGGGTTCCTGTGGGTTTTGTTTAGTGGGACTCCTCCGTGGACTTTGCCTAGTGGGGTTCCTGTGGATTTTGTTTAGTGGGACTCCTCCGTGGACTTTGCCTAGTGGGGTTCCTGTGGATTTTGCTTAGTGGGACTCCTCTGTGGACTTTTCCTAGTGGGGCTCCCCATCACAGTTATTCATGTAGGACAACCTGTCAAATACTGGTTGTCATCCTTTGTCTATTCCCATGGCCTTCGGCACCCTCCACCTACCCCAAGGTCTCGAGGAGACAGTGTGATTGTGGAATCATAGAGTAGCCTGTTATTCTGCTGTGACATACCCTGGCTGGTTTAGAAGCCGTCATCTGTCCCTGGTTCTCTTAATTAAGGTCCTCAAATTTTTAAGTGGTCCCCCAGTCTACAGTGTGGATGCCTTTGAACTTTGGAAGTTCCCTGAGCAGTTCTTTGAGAGTAGAAAGTTCATCAGTCGGTGTGTATGTATAGTACTTGCATCAGTCATTCTGAACCGTTGACCTAGAACAGGGCTCAAGCCACACTTTGTCATTTGGTCCAGTCCTAAAGTGGGAGAAAAATAATTGGTATAATTTCAAATGGAAATATCCCCAGTATGGGCTTACAGTTTCTACAAATGAGATATGATTTTGAACCATGGGATACCACCATCTAATTGGTGATGGCATGTATAAAGAAGCAACCCTAGAATTCAGAGTCAGACCCCGGAAGTGGGGAGAAGGTACTCCAAGGATGTTTAGGACAGCAAAGGTCAAAAGTACATGGAAAAGACCCGTGTCCACAAGGATAGAAGGCATGCCTCTATGTGAATACCCTAGCACTAGGGAGCTTTGTGACCTGGAAGACCCTCCTGTCACTTGTACTGAGTGGACTGTAGGCATCTGATGCCCTTCCTCCCCAAGCATGAAGGCAGGCAGGGCCCAGCCAACTGTTGAGGAAGCCCAGGGCCCTGGGCAATGCCTTGCAAGGCTTGGGATAATTGGTTAGTCACCAAGTGGGTGAGCTGTGATCTGAGTAGGTCTTTCTGCTGTTTGCCTTCACAGGGTCAAACTTGGCACAGATGGTCCCTTCATTCTCTAGTGTCCTGAAAGACAGTGTTGTTGTCGAGGGCCAAGATTTTGTGCTGAGGTGCTTTGTACGGGGGAACCCAGTACCCCGGATCACTTGGCTGCTAAATGGTGAGTTTCCCCTGCTCCATCCCTGCTGACTTGGGTTCTCTCTTCTCATGCTGAACCATGTGTGCCTCAGAGGCACGGGAAGGAAAAGGTGCGGGAACCAGGTCTGCTGCTCTTTGGGAATACTGCTGCCAGCCTGGCAGGGTGGCTGTTCACTGAGTTCACATATATAAGGTAGGTGATGAGGAATCTGCACAGAGACGCACACACAACAGTTTCTTTTCTTGTAATTAGACTCCCAAGATATCGTCAATAAGAATTTGTTGAGTCAATAAATGAACATAAAAACGAGTAACCCAGTGAACCACATCAGAACTTAAAGAATTTGACTTTTTATTGAGTGGCAGGTGTATCTAGGATGGAAACTAGTAATTATTTATAATGTTAATTATAGTTCTATAATTAAGTAAGACTGACTTTTCTTTGTTTTCAAGACAGGGTTTCTGTGTAGCTCTGGCAGTCCTGGAATTTTCTGTACAGAACGGGCTGGCCATGAACTCATAGAGATCTGCTTACCTCTGCTTCTAAGTGCTGGAATTAAAGGTGTGCCCTCACTCCTGAAATTACCAAATATCCTTATCCATTATTTCTTTTGAGGGCCTTTTAATTTTAAGAGTGTGGGAGACTGACTTTGTAACTGAGAACAGTCTGTTCAATGGGCAAAACTAAGCAGAGGCTGCTTGGGAGAACCCTCAGGGACCTGTTGAGTGGGGCCCCTTAATAGCAGAGTAGTCAGATAACCCGATTTTCAGGGATGGGGGCAGAGAGTTTGCAATCTTAGTCAGTTCTCACATGGTATAGCACAGGCTTCGTGTGCGTGTGCGTGTGTGTGTGTGTGTGTGTGTGTGTGTGTGTGTGTGTGTGTGAGAGAGAGAGAGAGAGAGGGGGGGGGGGGAGGGAGTGCAGTGGATAGTGGTTAACATAAATATGCAGAAAATATATATTTGGAGTGCTCAGCCACAAATGGGACATTGGTATCATATTTGTCCCAAGACTCGGAAGCCACCTTGGAAGATGGGACAGAAAAACTGCAAGAGACAGACGCAGGGGAGGGCTGGACTGAGACAGGTTCTGCAGACATGACAGAACCTCTCCATTCGTGAATTCACAGCAGTTATGGGTGCCTACCTAAGACCTGCACAAGATCAAGCCAGTCAACATTCCAACTGGAAGCAGGGAAGGGCTCATGTGCCCCACCCTTAGCTGGTGAGCTATTGGTAGTTGGTTGATTATGGGAGAGAGATAGTCAGTTTTCTTTAAGGATATGTATGGCCCTTGGTAAGTTAATCATGCTTAGTGCCCAAGAATATGTGAACAGCATAGGTTGGACTTGATGGGTTATTCAAACCAAAGAAAACAAGGACACAGACTTGTGGGTAGGGGTGGATCTGTTAGGAGTGAAGGGAAGGACTAGAGGAGACTATGGCCAAAGTACATTGTATGAAATTCCCAACAAATTAATATATATTATAATTAGTAAATATCATATATACTATTATATCTAAAAATGTAATGTATTATAATAAAGTGCAATAATTATATGTTGTATCCTAAATTACACACACGCACACGCACACGCACACGCACACACACACAGTGGGTTTTGACCACAGGTTATGTTTGCTATTAGTACTGAGGAGTGACCATGGGGTAAGTTTGACTTTCCACACTTTTCCCACTAGAGGGCAGTCGTGTTTAGATTCACCTTCCTTGGCTGCTAACTGGTCCAACCAAACCTGGCTGGGAGTTTTTTTTTTTAACTCTTGGTCATGATGTTTTTTCTGGGGCTCCATCTCTACTTGTGGGGCCGGAAGGAGTCAGGAATTGTGCATCAGTAAAAGATCGACTCTCACAGTGCTTGTCACATGTTTGGACAGGGAGCATGCTGGTGATACCAGGTTCTAGAATTGTCAGTGTTACAAAAATAAAAACAAAGGATATTTGGTCTTTTCAGCGGTGGTCTCCCGGCCTTCCTTTCCTCCACCCACCCCTCCCAGTCCTCCTTCTATGGACTGGGAAGGTTCTCTCCCCTTGCTCTTGCTTGGCAGTCTCTTTGTAAAACTGTCCTGGAGACAAAAAGTGTTGTTATGTGCAGAAGAAAACATTGCTGTGCGGGGAGGGCTGTTTCTTACTAAACTGGCTGCCTCTCCTGCCTTCCATCCTTAATTTTATGAAGTGCAAACTAGGACTGGGGGGGGGGGGGGCTGGCAAGAGAAAGAAGTGACAAGTTACTTCCTATGTAGCAGATGAACACATTCTGCTAGAGGCCAGACTCCTCGGTAATAAGACAGACTATTTCCCTAAACATGAAGGTCCCATTAGGGAATGACGCAGTTTTAGAGCATACCGTATTAGGGACAGCACTGACGCTGTTTATGAAGTCCACCTATGACTATATATGAAGAGGACTTCTTATACGACCCTTCATTTTTTTTATTCTCCATGTTTACAGCTTTTCCTTGAATGCTAAAGTTAGTTTATTGCACAGAGAAAATGAACATAACTGTGACATTAGGGTGGGGCTGCAGTATTGCCTTCTGATTAATATCTATAATGGGAAATGGAATCACTATTTCTGGAGACATCTCAAAAGAACTGAGAGCCACATGTTCAGTCTGACTGAGGTCTACATTGCCTGAGCCTGGGCTGTGGACCAAAAGATCCTGCAGAATTCTTTCCAGGTGTGTGGAATGGAGGTTATCCAAAAATGCCAGTTGTCTGTCATTGCCCTCCTCCATGCCAAATTCTTCCAGAGTGACTCTACCCAGTCTTCTCCTCCATGGATCTGGACCAGCTCCAGTGTCATGCCGTGACAGTTCCTCTGCTGGATCAATGCGGCTGTCCCACCCCCAGGTGCTCCCTGGCTTGAGTCCTCCTGTGCTTCCTCTGCAGGGCAGCCCATCAAGTTTGCTCGCTCCTTCTGTGAGGCTGGCATGGCTGAGCTCCACATCCAGGATGCCCTACCAGAGGACCGTGGGATCTACACCTGTCTGGCTGAGAATGCCTTGGGGCAGGTGTCCTGCAGCGCCAGGGTCACTGTCCAAGGTAGGATCATCCTTCAAGCATTTCCCCTGCAGCTCTGTCTGTCTGCTTTGAAGGAAGAGTGCTTTTGTAGATTCAAGGAGCAGAGGTGTGCATGGACTTGGGATTGCTGGCAGGCACCTGTAGAAGCAGAGAGGCTGCTAGAACCTCAGAGACAAAGGAGAGAAAGTCCTGAGCAGAGGCATGAAGTAGAGCACCTGACAACCCAGCACTAGAGAGGGAGAGGCAGGGTGACTCTGAGTTCCGAGCCAACATAGAAAGTAATACATAGAAAGTAAGACCCTATCTCCAAGGAAATGAAAGGAGGGGAGGGGAGGGGAGAGGAAGGGAGAACGGAAGCCTCTGACCCTGAGGCAGGCAGATGGAAGAGATGGTCTCTGGCAGTCCACAGTCACAGGAGTCTGTCTCCCATCTCTTGATCCCACTGGGCCATGGACACACACCAGGAAGGGGGACAAGGGCCTCTTTCAGAGGCTCTCAGTCTAGAATAAGAACACCACCTGCCCTGAAAGACTTCACATGCCATTAACATGCCGTGGCCTCACAGATGGCTCTGTATAGTGATGAAGCAGGTCCTGAGGCCTCTGAAGAATCAAAGGTCTTCTCCCCTCACACCCCTTCCTCTCGTCCAGGCTTATTTTCGTTCATCACCAGCCTGGTGCCACGTAATTTAATTATCACAGTTATCCATTGATCAGCCCAGCACTTAGTCCCCAGGAGTCACTATGAACCATAGGCTTGGTACTACTGACTCCTCTGGGCTGTGGGTATGTGTGGTGGCTGTTTCCAGGAAAAGAGGGTGCTTCTCAGGTCACGACCTTCAGGTAAGCCTAATTCTCACCTTACCTTGGCCTGTGCCCTCGGCTCCTGAGAGTGGTGGGGTCCTCTGGGTATTTAGATGGGATAGAGTATGTCTGCCTTCCTTACCAGCCAAGCACAGAACCACACCTCATTTCTTCTTGCCCCCCTCTAAATCTAGGCTTCATAGGAGAGTCATCTTGTAGTATGAACAGACACACTCTGGAAGGCTGTGTGAGACGGTATTTCAGAAGAGGGATTGAAATGCATTCGGCCTCTATCTCTTCAGCTCTACCACCTCACTGGGACTCAGGGCAGAGTGTTGTCCCTGTCTTATCCAGAAGGGTCTAGTGGCCTTGACATCAATGGAACTTGACCAGCACACTACCCCAGGCGAAGCTGGCTTCTGAGCCCAGGCCCTGGGACTGAGACCCAGGTCACCCCATATCTGACCTTTCTCAGAGCACACCTCCCCTGGCCCAAAGCAGGAGGCTGGGTGCAAAGGGAAGGGCACTGTCGTTCCCTAGGGCTAAGGAAGCTGTCACTAGCAGAGAATGCGATCCATGTCTGCCAGAGGGACTTGTATTTTTCTGAAGAAATGCCTCTGTGAGGAGTCATGTGTGTACCAGTCTGTCCCTTCCTTCCAGGAAGCCTTCCACACTTGGGTCAGAGCTGCTGGTGGCCTGTGAGATCTCTGGGATACACACATAACCAACTTATCTCTACAGTTCTCATGGCACGGCTGCTGGGGGCCTCTGAGGACTGTGGTATGAGATTTCCAAGGAAACATAAAAGTTCACAGTCTGGTCTCAGAGGCCCAGGGCAGCAGCCTTCCCATCTTCCTAGAGGCTATCTGGTCTGTAGAAGGCGGTAAAGCATGATGGCACAGGACGGGCCATTTTACCCAGCTTTGCAAGCCTACTGTGGTTGTCAGCTAACCCAGTGTCTGTCTTCAGCTGTTTGTGTTTAAATTGGATGAGAAACTCGGCTAAATTAAGAGTCTCTGTGAGTTAGGGGGTTCTTCAGCTGAAGGATGGGAAACTTGGGGGTATTCCCCTCACTCCTGAGTGTTGGGAAGGCTGCACGATTGCCGTCTAAGTATTTTTTTAAAGCAAAAGAGGAAAGCTGTAGCAGAGTCCCACCAGGTCCTCTGGATCTGCAGTCAGGTGCCTGGTGAGTGGTGCCCTCCTGGTTGGGGGAGGTGCTGACCTTTCCAAGGCCGACTGAAGCTCAGAACCATAAATGGAAAGCAAGACACAACCACACGCAGGCCCGATACAAGACTTCTCTGCACGGGGCTGGCAGAGAAAACCCGACATTTCTGGCACCCTGCCCCAAGGTGCCTTGGAGGTTCCAAGCTGTATCTCCCATCGTCCTCAGCTTTGGGGGTTTCTCTGCCTTTCACACTCCTTTGGCTCCAGCCCACCTGGGAAATATTAAGGTCTTATTCCATGTTGCCTCAGCTGCTGAGCCACCCTTCCTTTTAGCTACCCAGACTTGGTTCTGTCACTCTTAATGTGACACTGCCCGTCCTGAATTCCATTCACTACCTCCTAGCCTTGCCATCTGGATGTCACCTCTCCAGGCATCACTTTCTTCTGTGTGACTAGAGGGCCACTGGTAGTCAGTACTGAGAGGATTAAGTGAATTGTCCCCAGACTGAAAAATGTTCCATATGTGCTGTTTTGAGGGATGTTCAAACTTTAAATAAGAAAGATTATCCCAGGAAGAGATTGTACCAGAGTCAACTTGCTGGAGTATTATCTGTCTGCTTGGTAAAGGACGGGAGGGCCTGGAAGTTCAAGGTCTGCCCTGGCTATGCAGCTGGACCAAGTGTGAGACATGAGACATTGGTCCGAACTGACTTAGAGCCGGCCATGGGCTCATGTGCTGCACCTCAAGGCCCTGACCACAAGATGGCACAATGCATCAGCGCATTGCCCTCCACTTACCATGTTTCCTGTGAGGAGCTGGATGTGCAGCACCTCCTGCCAGACTATAACTCTGTCTGTGAGAGTCTTTCAGACTCCATGCTGAAGGGCCGTCTTGGGGACTCTTCCTTACCTCTTTATCGTTTTGTCAAGACTTAGTAATCTTTCAGAGCCCTGGTCTGAGCTGTCTTGTCTCTGTAACTCCACATCCCACACAGATGTCACCTTCTCCAAGAAGCCTTGCCTGTGTCCATTTGGTCTGGGGACACTAAAACACGGGTCCATCCTTGCCCTGCATAACCTCTGATGGAAATGGTGGCTTAACTTCACATGCTGATTCATGCACTTAAAAAGATGAGTGGAGATGTTGCTCAGTGGTAGAGAGCGTGTCTGCCATCCGTACATCCCTGTGCTAGGTCCCCAGCCCCGCATGCACACACATGAATTTCTTTACAAAACTGAACAAGGAATGAGATTAGACAAAGGCAAACAGGATGCTGTTCTAGGCAGGCAGTCGGGAGCACAGAAAGCGCAAAGGCCCTAAGGTGGGAACAAGGCCTGCCTAGTGGAGATGGGCCATTGTGGCTGGAGCCAAGTGAGCACATAGCAGAACGTCATAGGGGTGATTGGTGAGGAGGTATCCTGTAGGGCTTCAAGGTTAAGAGACATTGCTCTAATTATTTTGTAATTGGTTGGTTGGTTATTTTTGTTTTTGTTTTTTAATTTATTGAGTATCTGCAGTCTTCCTGTAAGGAGACTTATTGTCCTCCTGATATTGTATGGAGTTTAGGGACCATCCTGTGAGCTCCTGAGAATGGGTGGGTGAATCTTCCCCACATGCAGAGAGGCATTTCCTCAATGTCCCCACTTGTCTCGGGTCTCAGTGCTCTGAAATTTTCAGGAGACCTGCAAATTAGCTCTCACGAGTCCCTCAACAAATGTGCCTGTTTCTCCTCTCTCCAGACTGGGAAAATGACCGTCCCCATTATAAACCAGGCAACATAGTCTTCCTTCCCCACCAAAAATAGACCCTAATGCATGAGGAATCCAGTTCCTAGAATGTTCTGGGAGATCTAGAAACAGTTACTGACTCTGTGTCAGGAGTGAGTCATGGGCAGGGGGCTTTCCCTGGGTTAGTATATTTCCAGTTTACCCCATCCATACACTCACGCAGTATCTATGTCAAGGCTAACTTCTTAAGCAACAAGATATATTAATAAGCTGCTAATTGTATCTATTTTGACATAGTTTCTCTGCTAATGGTTTGTTTGACTAAAGGCACGCTGAGCCTGTGAGAGAAACCTAAAAACATAAAATGTACGTACAGTAAAAAGAAAAAAAATCTGATGAGAAAATGTCTTATGAGGACATTTGTTAAAGGATTTGTTTAATGAAGAGCCCCTGCTGAGGACAGCAGGCCCCTCAAGGCTAGCCATGTTCTTGACTCTGAACACCTAGGTTTGTGGCAGCTCACAGCTTCCTCCTCTGCTCATCCCAAGTATGTGTGTGTCCTTTGGACACTGTGTCATCTGTCTGCTCTCATGAGTCTGGCCCCTGTCAGATGAGCATGCCAGCAACAACTTTAACCCTTATGTTTTGACTAAAGAGAGACTCCTTGAAGAAGAAGCAGCACTCTTGAACACTCTTGAAATCTATACTGAGAACCTTAGTGTGCCCGAGCATCTGCTCACGGCTTTGAAACTTAAGATAGGCAGTGAGTTAAGTTTCAAATCGATGGATCGCCAACATTTTCATATTCTGCAGACTGAGGCCTTTGCAGCACCGGGAGGTGGGGGAGGAGGCTTGCAGGCCCAGATGTGTCCATCTGGTACAAAGCTTAGAACCCAGAGCCTTGCTTTCCTAATTGGACAATTGTAAAGGCTCATAACTGTCCACTTTTACAGCCCTTTGTAGACCACAGCCCCCATTTCCTGGTTTGCAGACCTTGGCCAAAAATACCGTCCAGAAATGAAAGCCTTGTGTCCCCAGTGGCAAGATGTGCCCCAGTTATGGCAGCACAGACAGCCGTATGGTTTCCAGGCTAGCAAACAGCTCTGGCGGTTTGGACACTGTGCCGCCTGTTTGGCGTGTGATTATAACTTCTAAGACCTGAAGGAGGCCTGAGGTTGTGGGGTCCCTGCTTCTCATCCCGCAGCCCCTCATTACTGGCCAGAGGTCTTTTTGGAGATGTCACAAATTGTATCACTTCCCTTCTCTTCCCATTTGCCCTTCAGTTCTGGAGAAGCCGGCAAGAGGGAGGAAGGTCCAAACCATTATAAAAGCAGGCCTGTGCTGACTGTCCAAAGGTTCTATCGGGTTAGAGAGAAACTTTTGTTAAAGGGAATTCAGATACCTCCCTGGGGATTTATAGTTTGCCAAATGCTCTGGAAATGGGAAGGGACTGGGCTGCCTTCCTGGAAAGCCAAGAAACCAAGCCCTGGAATGTGGGAGAGAAGGCACTGGACCTAGTGCAGGGATCTCACTGCATTTTGAGCACCAAATAAAGGAAGGGGGAAGATTGGCTGTGGATACCCTTCAGATGGTGATTTAGTGAATTTCCATAGAATAACAGGGTTGAGAGGGAATCCAGTCTGCTGTTAGAATGGCATTTTGCATTGTAAGAGCTAAGGAAAATGGCTCATGTTAAAAGAACTAACAAGAGTCATTAGTGGATCTAAGAGAAAGGCCATTGTGTTCATTGAATGCATATTTGGATCTATAAACTCAATGCTTCAGAGAGTGGCAGGCTGACCAGTGTAACGGTGGTTCTGGGGGTGATGATGGTTTTAAGAAGAAATTCAGAATGAGTTATTTTTCCTACTAAACTCATAGAAAATTGGAGAGGGACTGTAGGGAGAAGAAAGAGGAACATGGAAGGTCCTTTATGCCAGGCCCAGGAAGAGTTGATGGCTTGGGTCTGAGCAGCAGCTGGTGCTGCTTTTTGGACAGGACCCCGTGGGTATACGACACAAGGCTGCTCCGTCCTGTGGGCACTGAATTTTCTTCAAAAGTTTTCTAAAGCATTGCATCTGTTCTTGAACCAAAGTCCTTGTCGTGGGCATTTTTGAGGAGGAGCTTGACAGGAAAGGTCCATTGTGTAGACAAGGTGGTTGCTGCGGTGAATCTCAGAGCAGTTTCTGCATAAACTTATAGACAGAAGCCAAACACTTACAGGGATTAACTCAGCTGCTGTGTGTGGCACTTGTGTTTCCCTACCTCCAGATGTTCCACCCCTCTCTCTCCATTCTTTCTCCTACCTCTCTCTCTTTCCAAAGTCTATTAACAACCTCTATCTGTACAGCATTGTTTTCACATGTCTGTGAGCTGCTTTATCAATTAACTCATCCTTGGTCACATTTTCCTTCCCACTGAAGGGCAGGCTGAGCTTTTGCCTTCTCTCAGTGGGACAGTGACACTTAGTTAAGTGCCGGATGCAGGAACCAAGAACCAGAGGAACAGATAAATTCACCTTGGATGGTTAGTTTAAAACGTGGATCTGGCTCTTGTGAACTATAGAAAGGGCGGCCTCTCTGGGCTTGCTCTCAGTAGGAAGCACTGCTGTGGGAAAAGCCAGAGGTATATTTAGTCTAGCCCTTCTGGAGCTGGATACAAGCATCTATCTCTGGTCCCAGTCATTCCTCCCTTGGAGTCTGCCTACTGGGGGGAGGCCAGCGCCAGCCTCACAGATGAGAAAGGCTGGGTTCTCTAACCCCTGAAGCTAGCTTCCTGTTGTGAGCTCAAAGTAAGACATTCTCAGCACTGCAGATCTCTGGGCTAGCAGGCAGCCCTAGGCATGGGCACGGTTTTAGGGTGGTATTATTTGGGTGACCTGCCTCTGTAGTCAGATCCACAGAGAGAAAGCAAGAAGCCTGACCCAGTCCTTTGCATTCTCAGAACTGCTGTCCACTGCAGCCCTGGGGAGTCAGGAAAGCCACCTTCCTCTGTTGAGCAGGGGTGTGCCCACCAAAAACATATCAGGGGCTCTTCCAGCCTTATTTCCAAGGCTGCTGTTGAGTCCTGGTTGGGGTACTTATTGTCAGGTTGACCCTGCTCAGTCCAAACAGCCAATAGGATTCAGAAAAGCTGCGTTTGTTTTATACTGGCTGGTATTACATATTGTTGTGGGGTCTTTTGAGACAGGCTCTTGAACTCACTACAGAGCTGAGGAGGAAGTCTGAATTTCTGATTCGGCCTCCCTTTCTAGACTGCCGGGTTGCATGGGCATACACCACTATGCCCAGCTCTAGGTGTTTCTGGGGCTTGAACTCAGCTTACTTCATGCATTCTACCAACCAAGCTACATCTCCAGCCCCACAGCTGTTTTTATATATAGTCTCCCTGAATTATCTAAAAGTCCTGCAATGGAATCATGTATACAATACACTGTGCCCTTGAATTTCCATCGTTCATCACAGCTAACCACACACATACACAGTCCCCCCCCCCTTTGCCTGCCCTGTTTCTGCTCTGATTTTTCTCCATTGTCAAGAATCTACCGTGTGAATGAGCTGCAATGCACTTGTCCCCTATGGCACAGTTTGGGACTGGGCTTCCAAGAAGTTAGTATCTGAAAGAAGCCATTAACTGGGAGCCCAAGGCCCTCCCTGTCTTCTTTGGCAAGTGTTGATCAGGAAAGTTGGCCCATTTTCTCTCCCCATGAAGAACTTGGGCGTATTGACTGTTCTTCGAGGGCCTGAGTTCAGGATCATCATGTCCCATGGGATGCACCCTGCACCTGCTGGCTTGAGAACAGACTAGTTCCCATCATTCCCAATGGTCCCTTGTCACTGCAGGACTAAAGAGAGAAAGGAACATGGCCAGGGGCCATTGCTACTCGGTATCTAAAGCATGAGCTGGTTCTTCTCTTTTCTTGCCTGGGAAGATGCAGCACCAACCCATTAATTCACTTTGAGATCTGTTGCGTGGTCTCTCCAAGCATCACATCACAGAACTTGCTTTGGGCATTTTATAAACAAACAAACGAGATCAAGCCAGTTGTCATCAGGGAGGGCTCAGGATCCACTGCTTCTTAGGGTGCTGATAAGCCCACTGTGTGTCTCTAGGCAGGTGGGAGCTAGGCAGGACTCCTACAAATGCCATTGATAATGAATGCAACCGTCCTGATTTAGGAATGCTTCATCTTTGGATCTTCAACTTTATTTCTGTGTGAAAGCCACACACTTTTGATAGAAACTCACTTCAGTTTTTAAAATTTTGAATTGGAGCATTTCCTAAGTAGCAATGTGAGCAATGGCGAGGTGCAGAAAGACCCAGTCAGCTTTGTGGCTCCGGGATGAAACGGAGAGTCCTCTACAGTGAGCAGGGTTGCTAAACTGGGAAACCCAGGACAGTGAGTTCACCAAATGCATTTTTTTGGCATATGATACTTATTTTTTAGCTTATAGTAAATTTATATAAGAAACCATTGTAAGTTGAGGAGCATATGTGGATGCACATATTATTTTTACATTCTGTCTTCTAAACTCTGAGATGACACAGCCCCTAGAGACAAATGAAAATGTGGGTTTCAGGTAGAGGAAGAGACCTACTTACAGTCAAGATCTGACCCCAAGTCTCAGGTTTCCGTACTGTGATATTTGTTGTTTTATTTTATTTTATTTTATTTTTTTATCAAGTTGCAACAAGCTAGAGTCATCTGAGTGGAGGGAGCTTCAACTGAGAAAATGCCTCCATAAGATCAGCCTGTAGACAATGAATGTCTGGAGAGCCCAGCCCACAGAGGGCGGTGCTAACCCTAGGCTAGTGGTTCTTCTCCCTAGGCTAATAGTCCTGAATGGAATAAGAAAACAGACTAAGCCAGCCTTAAGGAGCAAACCAGTAAGCCATGTTCCTCCACAGCCTCTTTCAGTTTTGCTTTGTGTTTGTCTCCTGACATTCCTTGATGATAGAATGTGACCTGAGTTATAGGCTAAAATAAACCTTTTCCTTCCCAAGTTGTTTTTGATCATGGTGTTTATAACAACAGTAGAAAACTAAGATGTGGCTCTTGTCCAGTGACAGGGGACAGGCACGCAGGCCTTGGATCCTGCAAACTCCCAGTTCACCATCCATCATGCCCCTCAGCTCCTGGGGCAGCTTAGGGGGTTACAAACAGGTCCTTAGACCCCAGCAGCCAAGATCCATGGATGCTGTGGCTTTATTGAGGCCCCAGGTGAGGGAACAGTTAGTAGGGAGAGCTGAGAGAACGGCCTAGTGGAGGAGACAGCCACCAGCTGGAAGGCGAGCAAGCTGGAATCTGGATGATCCTGCAGCACCCAGAAGGAATTCCAGTCCATCTGTACAGAGCTCCATGGTTTGGGCTGATAGGCAAAGGCAGGAACAGGGAGTCCTCCGGAGAGGGGAAAACATTTTGTCCTCAAGCCCTCTCAATCTGTGCAAGACAGGAAATTCCTCTATCCTCCGGAGGCAGCCAGCTTTCCTGACCGCGGCAGCCCAGGAAGGGACATGAGGTAGATTTGTGCATTTCCAATATAGACTCCCCAAGTCCACTCCCACAGCCTTCTGCCAAGACCTCTCTTGCAGCTGCGCTCCTTCAAACGAGAATTCTTGAGATGAGGGCAGAGGATCAAGAACCGACCTGGTGGCCAGAGGGGATGGAGCATATTATCTGTCTTAGCTGCTGCTGTGTGCCTGAGCCTTAGCCTCCTGTTGTACAGGCTCTGAGGAAATTTGATTCAGAGGCTGAGCTGGGAGAGCTTTGCCTTCTGTGGCCACAGGTAAAAAAAAATAACACGTTTTGAATTAGGCCTTGATCTGGTAGAGAAAACATCTAGAAACTATGCCCTGATCTCTAGAGTTTGAAAGAAGGCTTGGAGTTTGTTTTCCTGTGGTATTGGAGACCGGATGTGCCAGAGTCCTCCCCTTGAAACTTTAAATTAGCGATATTCTAGTGTTGGTGTATTAGTGTGGTCCCTGTTGTAACAAAATACCTGAAGATGGATACTTTGTAAAGAGGTCTACCTCAGTTCCTACTTCTGGAGCTTAGAAAGCAAAGCACAGACAGATACAGCCTCACAGGTCTTCATGAAAGCTTCCTGCTCTGTCCTATCATAGCTAAGAATCAGTAGAAGCAGGTGCATGTAATAATGTGTGCTGAAGACAGACCAGTGCAGGTTCCAGACTCACTGAGACCCACTCTTCAGAGAACTAAGCCAGTATCCAGTGAACCTTATCACTCTCCTGAGAAAGTCTTTGATCCCTCATAGGGCGCTGTCTCCATGACCTAATCACCTCTCAGAGGGGCCCTTCCAGTGCCTCCTTATTGAGAGTGAAAGGATCATGTAGAACTCTTGCCTGTGCAGGCCTCAAGTTTGATACCCAATACTACAAACAAACAAACAAACAAAAATAATTTGATGCTGTACTCCCTGAGTTGTATTAAGTTCAAACCATAATACTAGCTCTACTAATATTATACTCTACAGTACCAGAAAAACACAAGAACAAGCAAACAAAACATTTTTTTAAAAACAGTAAGGAGCTCTGTGAGAGGGTAGACGACGGGCATTGAGGGGCTGGCCCTGCCTTCGAAGCAGACAGTGTCTTAGCTCCTAGAGACTGGCTGAAGCCAGCTTGGGAGAGGATCTCAAAGGCCCTCCGTGAGATCTGAGAGCTGAGTAGGGTGGACTGGGCCTGCACCCAGAGAGCTGTGGGGCTTTGCCCTTAGCCAGCACATTCTCTTTGTCCCTCCCCAGATTTTGCTGAAGTATTCAGAAAGTAAGTAAGCTGCATGTATTTTAACAGTTGAACTTACTGAGTTTATATCCATGAAACGTTTACCCAGAACTAAAAAGTGAAGGTTTCTGTTTCTCTTAAGCATTCCTTAGGACTCTTCTAATCCATCTCTCATTCCCTGCCACAGGCATCCACTGATACATTTTCAGGCTCTCTGTGTCTGTGTGGATGAGAGAGGTGGAGGAGGGGAGGCGAAGAAGGAGGGGGAGGGAAGAGATGCTGTAAAATGACTCTAAAGCTTTACACAATCAGGCTACTGCTCAATCACGGAGTCACAGCCCACCCTGGAGTTTTGCTTTGTTTAGTTGAGACATGATCTTACCCTAAACTGACCTCAAACCCACCATTCCCCTGCCTTAGCCTCCTGAGTGTAGGGATTATAGGCATACGTCGCCATAACCAGCTTAAGTTTATTTTTTTCAAGGAAGGAAATGGGCTTGGAAGTATAACAGGCTGCTAGTAGAGTATGTGTTTACGTGTGAGATTCTGGATTTGATACCCAGCAACAGAAGAAGAGGTAAAAGGGGATGGAGAGAAGGAAGAAGAAAGAGAATTGTTCTGTTTACTGCGTGTGTTGTGCACGTATGTCATGTCTAGCAAGATTAAGAAGAAGCTGAACATTGTTTGCTTCTGGGGAGACAATGCCAGGGAGCAAGCGGGGTTGGAAGAGAGACTTTACATAAACCGTCTGGCATCTTTTGAATTCTGTGCCATGTGAGTAAATCACTTAATTCAGAAAAAAAAAAAAAAAAAAAAGAGAATTTAAGGAGGAAAGAATCTTCATAAAGATGCCTAGTGTGAGCTTCATCCCTGAGTTTCTCCTGAGGAAGCAAAGCTTGTTTTCACAGGACTCCATGGAACTTCATTGTTTAGTCTCAGATGTCAGGCAAGAGCATTGTCACGTCAAGTAGTGACATGCAACATGCTTTATCCCCAGTGATCCTCAGCACCTCCCAGCATGCATGAGATGGGAGCTTCTGCACAACTGTGTCATATAGTGTGTTTGTTAAATGTGTGAAGTGTTTCTCAGTGAGCTGGAGAGATGGCTCAAGGGTTAAGAGCACTGGCTGCTCTTGAGGAAGACCCAGGTTCAATTCCCAGAACCCACATGGCAGCTCACAACTGTCTGTAACTCCTGTTCCAGGGAATCTGACACCCTCGCACAGACATAAATAGAACAAAACACCAATGCACATAAAGTACAAATAAAATAAATTTTAAAAAGAATTTTTCCACCCATTTTCTTTCCACCATCCAGAGAAGAAAAGTGAAGGAGAGAGGGAACAGCTTCTGGCCCCGGCTCCCAGCAAGCTTGTCCCACCCATCTTCCTGCAAGGCCTCTCGGATCTCAGAGTCATGGATGGAAGCCAGGTCACTATGACAGTCCAGGTGTCAGGTCTGTTTATACAGCTTTCTACGTTGGGTGTGTAAGAGGGTGATCATGCATGCAGCAATCGGATATTGCACCCAGATGCCCAGAAAATCATATGAAACCATCAGCAAAGGGGTTCAAAGAAATGGAGCATGTCGGCTTCTCTCTTCTGCTATCTGAGTGGTATTTTATAGTGTTGCACGAATAAAGGAAACTCAGGGATAGATCTCTGAGAAAGTTGGAAATATTAGAGAGAGTAAACACCACAGTCAGATCTCACCCATCTGTCTTCCAACTTCCTCAGCCTGGCTTCTCCTAGCTTCTTCCTCTCTGTCTTTCTATGCCTGCCTTAAATACTCTCTTTGCTCAGTTAAGGCATGGCTCCACCACTGCCTTCCTGGGAGCCTGGAACTCCTTCTGTAAACTAAAATGACCTGGAACTCAGTTTGGGTTAAGGGCATAGGTCACCACTCCTGGAATATTCCCTGTGTTGGGATTAAAGGTGTGAATCACCTCTCTCCGATCCTCCTAGACTGACTGTGGTTAGATCCCTCTGATATCTCCAAAACTTTGGATCTTTTATTAAATCCCGCATTATAGATGGAGGGTTATATGGTCCAGAGGAAGAACAAGACAAGATTATTGGGAGTTTGTTTTTGTTTTTTGGTTTGTACTTTTCTAAAAAAAAAATAATAATAACTTTAACTATTTTTAATTGGTACATCTTCATAGAAAATTTGAGTTTTATACTTATATTTTATTCAAAAGTATCACATACTTAACCATATTTACTAATTTCCTTTCCTTTCCTCCCACCAGCCCTGTTTTTCCACTCTTAATCAATACGGTGGTTTAAATCTTAGCCAGAGCAATAAGGCAAGAGAAAAAAATGACAAGGTTGCAAGTAGGAAAAGAGGAAGTCAGATATTCCAGTCACAGACAATTTAAGCCTGTACTCAAAAGACCCTAGAGATTTTCTACAAAGTTTTTAAATGGTGCAAAATGAACTCATGTGAGGCCTCAAGTCTCAGAGGCCAACTGAGTTGCTCTAGTTAAATCCTAAGGTAGAAAGTAGATGATCCTTCTTAAACTTCTAAAACAGGCAGGCACACACACACACACACACACACACACACACACACACACACACACACACACACACACACACACAAAATGTGGCTTGCACCCAGACCAAGCTCTCCTGGCTCTTGCTGGGGGTAACAGGAGAAGCTCACTATAAATGGAAGTTTTTTGTCCTAACTGCCCAGTCCCAGATAAACACACAGAAGCTTATATTAATAACAAAATGTTCAGCCAATAGCTCAGGCTTATTATTAACTAGCTCTACTTTTAAGTTAACTCATTTCTATTAAATTCTATGTATTGCTATATGACCCATGATTTACCAATCCTCTGGCATCTTTCTTATTGGTCAGCTCATTCCTGTCTCTCCTGACTCCACCCTCTTCATTCTAGCCCCCAGTTTCATTGCCCTGCCTAACTTTATTCTATCTCTCTATAGGCCAATCTGCTTTATTACTAACCAATTACCACATACAGAAGGATTATCCCACAGCATTTTCCCCTTTTGTCGTCGAATCAAAAATGAAGGTTTTAATTTTAACACAATAAAGTTACATACAATCATTATCAATCAAGAATCACATTCACAATATCCAGTCTATTTGTATTTGACAAAATCAGAGAAAACTCTCAATTATCCATCCTATTTTGGTGAGTCCAAAGTTTTCTATCTAATTTACCCTTTCATCATAACTAAGAAAAATTATAACTATGACTATCTAGTCTTCAGTTCCATCAAAGACTGAAGAAGAATGAAATGTTGCTTAATGACAAGGACATCAGGCTGTCTAGAGAGTCACCCCAAGTTTATCTTTGGCCTATAGGCCTAGCATGTCTGACAGTCTTTCCTGTGAAGCAGGAAATTTGAAGAACTGCTCTACTTTGTCTTGGCAAAGTTCAGCGGTCACCTTCCCTGTGTTCTGTTGATGGAGTTTTGACAGTAACTATCAGTGACTGAAGGAAGAGCAGTTTCTTTGCCCATGTGGCTAGCTTTTGCCATAAAGAAAACAAACTCTGTACAGAGTTTCCTTAATTCTCATTATTTTTCTCTGAAATACATTGGTGCTGCCAGGACCAGATGTGTCTCACTGTCATGAAAAGTCTAAGTTATTAAACCAATTTAAATACCATATTATGTAAGTCTTTGAAGTTTTTGAAATATATCTTTGTATACCTAGAAAACTTAATTAGCATGACTATAAGTTTGGCTGTTATAGATGACTATTAATCTGTATTTTTAATTATACATTGCATTTTATAGAAGCTGTAGAAACATAATATCTTAAACAAGAATAGAAATATACATGTAACAAAATTAACTTTAAATTCGCATCAATAAATCAAAATCCATACCAATGTAAAATATTTTGAGATTCACAGTTGGGTTTTTTGGATTAAAGTAGATTCAGTAATCTACCCCTTCCCCCCCCAACATTTCTATATTATATCCTTCTTTCTTATTTTAGAGATTGATTATGACCAGTAACAATTTGTAACCAACCCCCTTAAATGAAAACAAACATTTGTAGCCAGTACTTTAGGAATGTGATTATAGTATTTTAGACTACTTTCCGATGATTGTTGGGCACTAGTAATCTTTAAGGGAACCTAAGAAAATCAGGATTAAGTCTTGGCTGGAGTATTTCCTGAGGCAGGATCATCTCAGTAGCCTTGAAGCTGTTTTGGATGCTGGATGCTGGATCACCTGGACTGTTTTAATTGGTGTCTGGTCTCCTTATTCTGAAAATATCTAAACTTTTAAAGGTAACATGAACATATATATTAATACAAATGTAAATTGTGTATCAGCCAAAGATAGTATTTTGTTATGTGTTTAAGCAGGTGTAATATACATCTCATGTCTTATAGTTACTTTAGGTTTCCTTTTCCCATGTCTGTAGTCAGGAGCTCAGGGATCTTCCTCAATCAAACCTGATATTCCTTAACCTGGAATGAACCCATTTCTCATTTCCTATAGAAACAAAAACATAACCTCTTCCCCAAAGCCTTTGGCTCAGATTTTGGAGCTGATAGTTTTTAAATATATAGGTTGGTTTTAATAGTTTTCACAATCAAATGTCCCTTAGCAGTTTTCATTAAAGTCAAAAAGTCCCAAGACAACACAATAAACTATAGAATCCAGACTCTGTGTATTTTCCATATTTATGTGGCTTATCATAGATTGTTAGTACTCTATTTCCTTCTTAAGGACATTACTATTATTTTTAAATCTGTGATTGTCTCTACCCTTTCTCTTCTCTCTCCCAAGCCTATGCACATTTTTCAAAAACACTGCAATCAACCCGTTCAGAGGCTTTTTGTCTGAATCTGTTCTTACTTTGTATCTCTAACCCATTTTTGTCTAAATCTGCCATGAAACATGTGGCAGGGAGACACCACTCTGTACCTCAGCCCATCTGAGCCTGCAGGAATTCTTCATGTTGCTGTTGAAGCCCACATGCTGCGGCTATGGGGTACATCTCTCTCCTGAGGCCTGCATGAGAGACATGAACTGGGAAGCTGTTATTGGCTCCTAGATCCAAACTGTTTTTCTATGTGTCTAAAATGCCCTCTCTTTTTAAGGCATTTTCAGGCTTTATGTGAATGTATGCCTGCCATTTTGGAGTGCCATATGTAAATGGAATTTTGTGTCCTGACCCCCAGGCCCAAATAAATACACAGAGGCTTATATTAATTACAAAATGTTTGGCCAATAGCTCAGGCTTGTTATTAACTAGCTCTTACTTTTATGTTAACCCATTTGTATTTATGTATTGCCACATGACCTGTGGCTTTACCAGTCCTCTGACATCTTGCTTCTTGGGCAGCTTGCTCCAAGCTCGGTCCTCTTTATCCCAGTGCTGTTTCATTGTTCATATCCTGCCTTGGTATAGGCCAAGCAGCTTTACTATTAGCCAATGAAAGTAATGCATATTCACAGCACACGTAAGGACTATCCCACAGACTTGATCACAAAGTCCCAGCTCCACACTCATGGCAGAGTAAGTACCTTTTAGTGCATCTGTGGTTCTTGGTTCCCATCAGTGCTTCTGACCTCCAATAAATATAAACTATGAGAGAACCTGAGTCTTGCCCTTGAAGAGATGATGGTCTCCAGTTCCTGGAGGATAAAGGCCTTCCCATGACAGTCCAGACAGACGCTAGGTCTCTTTTCCACATTTGCTGCAACAATTAGATGTCTCATTGATGTCAAATTGGAAGCGATAACATGCACTCTGCACCTGGCCTCCTGTCTTGCCCATGCAAACAAAGGACCATCTGCTCACTCTTAAGTCTCCCCAAGGGTCTTATTCCTCTGGAAGTAGAGCCTCATGGTCAGCTTTTATATCCAAGGAAGCCCTCCCATGGTCATTGATCTGTACCCCCAACACATTCCAGAAGCATAGGCTGATTCTCCTATGCATGGCCAGCCATGTTTAGAAATTCTCTGCAAACTGGTGTCCCAAGACTGTACTTGTGTGGTGTCCTGGTGCTTAAAGAGTTCTTTCTGGTGATAGTCTGCAAGGGGGCTGCCATTGGCATCACCATTGCCTGCATGTGGAATCTCCATGTGAGGCAGGGCAAGGCGGAAAACACCACCAGGGTTAGGTATTCTCTTTGTGCTACATGCCACTGTGTGGCAAATGTTAGGCTGACTGAGTTATTTTTCTTAACAATCCTACAGGCAGGACATGTGGGGAAACTGAGGCAAAGACTCTGGTAGCGTGTTTAGCCCACTATGAGCATATTAAGTGCGCAGTGGCTTCCTCGCTAGGGAGGTTGCTCTCTCACGATCTCCTGTTGCTCCTCACTGTTTAGGGAACCCAGCTCCAGAGGTCATATGGTTTCACAATGAGAATGAGATTCAGGAGTCTGAGGACTTCCATTTTGAGCAGAACGGTGGTCGGCACAGCCTGTGTATCCAGGAGGTGTTTCCGGAGGACACGGGCACATACACCTGTGAGGCCTGGAACAGCGCTGGGGAAGTTCGCACCCAGGCTGTACTCACTGTGCAAGGTGAACCTGAGCTACGTTAGGGGAGTGGGGGCACAGTTTCTTCAAACGCCCTTTAGAGGTGAAGGAAATGCAGGAAACTGCTCTGGATCCATTGCAGCCTTAGAGGCAGATCACTGTCTCCATCACACACTCTTACAGGGTGGGGCTTCCTTCCCAGCTTTCTGAAGTCCTGGCTCTCCTGGGGGTGCTAAACTTGATGGACTGTTGAGGGAATTCTGTAATATATTCAATTTGGTGTTGATGGTTTGGGTTATGATTACACATTTATGGGTCCCTTTCCCTGTAGAAACTTCCTTTGTAAGAGAAATGTAAATGTAACACATGCAGTGAGCAATAGTTCTCAGCAGTCACAATGGATGCAGATCATGAGCACACAGCCTAGGACTCCATACTGTCAGGGCGCACTGCCCTCACTTTGGCGTATATAAATCCATATTGATATTATCCTCTGATGATATAACCAAGGTACTTTTCTGATGTGCTGTGTCTGCATACCCAGTCCAAGGATCTTCTGGGCCACGTATTCTTTGATAACACACTGTCTTCCGACCCTTTCCCATCATTGAGAATGGAGTGGGTGCCAAGGTCTGTTCTGAAGGGCCTCTATCTCTATTTTTTTCCCATTGCCTATTTGCAGAGCCTCATGATGGCACCCAGCCCTGGTTCATCAGCAAGCCTCGTTCAGTGACAGCCTCCCTGGGCCAGAGTGTCCTCATCTCCTGTGCCATAGCTGGAGACCCCTTTCCCACCGTGCACTGGCTCCAAGATGGCAAAGCCCTCTCTAAGGATAATAGCCACTTTGAGCTGCTCCAGAATGAGGACGTGTTCACCTTGGTTCTGAAGAACGTGCAGCCCTGCCATGCCGGCCAGTATGAGATCATGCTCAAGTAAGTCTAAACGTTCTGACAGCCTCCCTCATCCCATCCTCAGACTCCTGGGCCAGGACTGGGAAGCTAAAGGAAACAGTATTGGTGCAGGCCCAGTGTGATTCTTGCAGCTGAACAGAGCAGGTCCTCATGGAGAGTCCTTCCCTCTAGGCTCAGTTCAGAACTTGGTTCCCAGGAGCCTCTCTCATTACATATCGACTTGGCACGTTATGTGGTGTATGAAGAATATGAAAAATGTAGAAATGCAAAACAGACTGTCTGAGTCAGGAGGGTCATGGTGGACCTGAGGTCAAACTGGACTACAATATTACACCTTTTGAGAGAGAGAAGGGTCTGGGAAAGAAGGTCTGGATTAAAGGGAGAGGTACAGCAGGGCGGAAGGTTCAGGGATGAATTAGTATTATGTATCTGTTGCTGTGTAACAATTACTCCAAACTTCACAACCTAAAACAGCAAATATTTATTATCTCACAGTTTCTGTGGTCAGATGTGTCACTTCATTTTCTGTTACTATAATGAAATGCCCGAAGCCTGATAATTTACAAACAAAGGGTGGTAGCTTTATCTGGTGATAGCCTTCCCTGCTGACAGAGTTTCAGGGCAGTGCATCATAATGAAGAGGCAGAGAGCATGCCTGTCAGCATCTTTCTCCACTTCTTTTCAGCCACTGGTATTCAGTCACAGGGCTTGGTGTGTAATTGCTCATTTAGTCTTAGAAATAACTTTAATGGGTGTCTGGCTACTTTGTAACTTCTTTCCTGAACTTTATCAAGTCCCCACACTGAGCCCATTGTGTTCATAAGGATCAACTGTATAAACCACATGCCAAGGCCTTTGCTGGGATGGAGAACTGTAATTATGAGCATGTTCTTTCTACATACATCAGCTAGCTGTTGCTACATAATAGACCACCCCAGATACCTAAGTGAATTTTTAAAAAGCCTTTTAAAAAAGGAAGCTATTATTTCTTAGAAATCTTTGAGTCTGTTCAGAAGTTATGTCCATGTGGACGCTCTGTGGATCTGAATTAAGCACAGGATCCTATTATAATTATCTGTTATCCTGTTACTATTAGCCACGTGCTTAGAATATGAAACTGACTTTCCTTATGCTTGAGCGCATTATTACCAGGGGGATAAATCTGCCTCTGTGATAGGAGCCTACACCTTTGCTTACTGGGCCAGAATGAGGGCAGAAACTGACTTGATGTGACAGTACTTTCTGATGAAGGAACAGTACTTTGAGATGATACTTGTATTAATCAATCTAAATATCAGATAAGAGGTGAAGTTTTTGTTAGATTTTGTTTGGTTGGTTTAGTTTTATGAGGTATGATTTCATATTTCCCAAGGAGCCTCAAACTTAATATGGGCAACCTTGAACTCTTGATTTTATTCCACACCTCCTGACTTTTTTGTTCGATTTTTGAAGCAAAAAGAAAGACTAAGTCTTGGCCGGTGAAAAAGGACTTGACTTTTAAATGAGCCAAGAAAGAAGGGGAGTGAGGGACAGAGAGCATAGACTATAGGAAGTTTGTGAGATCCATAGAGGGGGTTACACCGGAAGGGCAAAAGGCGCACTGTCTGGGACCAGCTGGGGAAAGTCATAAAATGTAGACTACCCCAGCTGGAAGGGAATGCGGAAATTATCTAGCCTTCTCATCTAATAATGAAGGACACTGAGGTCTCAGGTCACTGACTTGCTCATGGCCACGAGCTGAGCCTAAGTTCTGGCCATTGTTCTTTGACTTCAATCAGACGGAAATGTTTACAGCCTATCATTGGAGGGCATCTTTCAATGCACTGGGAACTAGGGGGCCTGGAGTTCATGCTGGCTTGTCCACCCATGCATCCCTTGCCCCTTTCCTTCCAAAGACTAGATTCCTCTTCCTCTGGGAGGCCACTGCCATGGCGCTGGCTCTTTCCCAGCAAAAATGGAGTAAGTCAGTGGAACGTTCTCTTGAGGAGTGCTTGCCAGGCCCACCACTGTCTTTGTCCTGACAAAAGTCAAACCCAGCCCATGGAGGAGGGCCCTTCAAGGAGGAAGTCTGGGTGGTTGGGAGGAAACCCAAGGGTCCAGTCTTTTTCTGTTGCTAAGGAGTAGTGGACATGGGTAAGTTTGGATTTTCCTTCCCCTTTGCAAGCTCTGACCCTGAGGAGAGCTAGCAAAAGTCAACTCCAAATTCCAGCTTCGATGTTAGAGAACACACATATTTTCCAGGAAATCCATTCATTGCCTTTGTATAAAAGTTACCCTATGCGTGCGTGTGTGCGTATTGGGTGATGTGAAGCTGTCTTGAGATGCTGTTCCTGCTGGGTAGGACACTGGTAGATGATCCTAGTCAAGAGTCTGTCTGAGCTTTATAGGCTCCAGAGGAAGCCATGATGTGCCTTAAAGGATCAGTACAGCTTTGCCTTTTAGGCTTTCGTAATAGTTGCCCAAGGGTGCCCTGCCACCTCAGCTATCTTTATCTTGATCTTTATCTGTATTCCCTGGGGGACAGATCGTGACAATGACTGTATGCCTTACTTGTATCCTTCCATGGGGAGATATAGATGTTTTACTCCAGTTCAGCAAACAGCTCAACTCTCTGATTTATAGCCTTCTAAAGAGTAGCGAGGGTAAAGTAGGGCCTTCTGTTCAGGATGTGTTCCTGATTTCTGTGCCTGAGGAAACCCAGTGAGGAGATGTAAAAAAAAAAGAGCTACCAAGTAAACACCTATTGGGCACCTTGCTCTGCGCCATGCCAGCGTCAAGCATGGAACAACATGGAGTAATAGGCTTAGCACTGCCCAGTGCCCTGATAGAACCAGAGTACCAGAGATCACGCTCACAGCCTGGCACTACCAAGTTGCTTGCTAAGTAGAGGTAGAGCAAAGGAAGAGGCCCCAACAGGTGGAAAAGGCCTGAAAGGAAGCAAATAGATTTGCCCTAGTTTCACATGCCCAAGAAAGTGGAGCAAATCCACAGACCCTGAGAGCAGAACCACATTGTAGGTTACTAGCATCTTTCCCTGAGAAAGTACCAGACAAAGTGAGGTAGGCATACCCCGGTGGCAGCAGGAGGCATAAGCACATATTTCCAGATTCGAGATGTAGGTGCCTACCAAGTGGACCTATACACTTTATGTGTGTATCCTCTCATATGGTTCAGGCACACGTGTATACGGACACCCTAAGAAGCACACAAAGATCCCAGACAAAACTGGTTCTGATGAAGAATGTAGGACCTGCATTCAGGCCACACGTCCTGTATGTAGGTAGATCCAGGTCCCAGCACTTGTTCGGCCCTGCTGGTTAATTCCGAGAGTTTAGGCATATTATTTAACCTTCCTACACTCCATTTGTCTTATAAGAACAGTGCCGCCTCTAACCTGTTGGAACCATAAATGAAGTGAGGCGGGTTATGTAAAGATCCCTCAGAACTACATAAGGCAATGTATCTTGGGGACTGAGTGCGACCTTGGAGTCCCAACACTGCCTTGCATAATCCCCACGGCTTCCTGTGCTTTCTTACACTTTTCAAACTTAGCTGGCATGTCCTGAAGGCCAGACAGTCCTGGATAAACATAGTCCTGGAAATGGTAGAACTTAATTCCCAGACTAGCCCCTTCCCTAAACATCACTTTGAAATGCCAGCAGAGGGCAGTCTTGTAGGCCAGAGGGCTCGTCTGCTTTGAATCTACCCTGTTAGCTACTCAGCCCCTGCCTAAGAAGAGGGGCCTCAGCCCCTGGAGGCCAAAAAGTTCTGAGGTTGTAAAGAATCCAGAGCACTCCCCACCTGAAGGAGGAAAATAAAGGCCACCCATGTTGGGAGACACGCTTGTTAGGTTTTTAACACAGAACAACACAGAGTGTTCCTGTGGATGAGGGAAGGCAGGGACTGTTTTCAAGGAGAATTCAACCATTGGGGAAGTAACTGTCATTGCTTTAATGGAGTATGGAACCAGATCACCGGGCATCTGAGCAGGGCCTGTCTGTAGAGACCAGCAGCTTCATAGAGACAGCAGCTTTTATTCTCGGACTGAGTGACCAATTGATACTGAAGAAAGTATATTCCCACTTGTACACACTGCTGTCTCAGAGATTTCCTTCCCCTCTTCTTAATCCAGAATGATAAAAATCAAGGTTGACTATAGGATGAGAGCTACCCTAAATCTAAGTGTGGGATGGATGCCGCAGCTAATCCTCAGGCCTCCTTCTTCCCGGACGGTCCATCAGCCTGTGACCAAGTCTACACTTGCCCTGAACGTCTTCCAGCCCTGGGCTGAGTAGGTCTTTTGCTCAGGGAGTTTCTTTATTGTCCTGTCCTTGACTTCATCAGGAACCGGGTTGGTGAGTGCCGTTGCCAAGTGTCCCTGATGCTGTGCAGCAGTCCTGCCCGAGCCCCCCCTGCATGGTGAGTGCCCCCAGGAGCTGCCTGGTCAGGCCCCAGCACCAACCCTGATTGTCTGTGTCCTCCTACTGAGGCTACCAGAGCCAAAGAGAAAGATTGGAAGGGATGAAGGAGGGAGGGCCAAGGGAAGCAAAGGAGGGGTAATATGTTTCTTCTTTTTTTTTTTTTTTTTTTTTTTTGCACACACCCTTATAAGGCTACTGAAGTCATTACTGATATAATAAACCAACTAAGCAAGTGAGTGTCTCTCACCAATGTTCCCTTCTATAAACACAGCCTGGCCGGCCCCCACGTCCTTCCCCCTCCTTCTACCCTCCGCCCTCAGGGATTTGCTCTCCCCTGACGTTTCTGCCTTACCCAGCCCCTTTTCCTCCTGCAACTTTCCCTTTTTCCTTCCCTGGTCGTTGCAGGGGGCGGGAGCCTGCTGGCTGTGAGGGCCTCTGTAGTGGAGGAGTCGGTGCTCACGCTGCTGGTGACCGTGATGGGACCCTGAGGCCAGGCCGGCCAGCAAGAGGGCACGAGGAGGAGAAGGACGGAGAAGACGTGAGGGGGCTGCTGAAGAGACGGGTCGAGACCAGGCTGCACACTGAAGAGGCCATCCGCCAGCAGGAGGTGGGGCAGTTGGATTTCCGTGACCTCCTGGGAAAGAAGGTGAGCACCAAGACTGTATCAGAAGAAGACCTCAAGGAGATCCCAGCTGAGCAGATGGATTTCCGAGCCAACCTTCAGCGGCAGGTGAAGCCGAAGACCGTGTCTGAGGAAGAGAGGAAGGTGCATAGCCCCCAGCAGGTTGACTTCCGCTCTGTCCTAGCCAAGAAGGGGACCCCTAAGACCCCCATTCCTGAGAAGGCTCCACCTCCCAAAGCTGCCACCCCAGACTTTCGCTCAGTGTTAGGTGGCAAGAAGAAATCACCCACAGAGAATGGCAGCAGCAATTCTGAGGTCTTGAACATCAAGGCTGGGGACAGCCCCACACCTGTAGGTAATACGCAGCCAGTTGGGGCCCTGAAGCCCATGGGTAATGCCAAGCCTACTGAGACCCCGAAACCCATAGGCAATGCCAAGCCTGCTGAGACCCTGAGGCCTGTAGCCAATGCCAAATCCACTGAGACTCTGAAACCTATAGCCAACGCACAGCCTGCAGGGTCCCTGAAGCCCATGGCCAATGCCAAGCCTGCCGAGACCCCCAAACCAGCTGGGAAAGAAGTACTGAAGGAGGTTAAGAATGATGTGAACTGTAAGAAGGGACATGCCGGTGCCGTAGACAATGAAAAAAAACCCGAGAGCCAAGGTTCAGTCCCTGTCTTCAAGGAAAAGCTACAAGATGTCCGTGTAGCAGAGGGTGAGAAGCTGCTACTCCAGTGCCAGGTGACCTCTGATCCCCCGGCCACTGTCACCTGGACGCTGAATGGAAAGACACTCAAGACCACAAAATTCATCATCCTCTCCCAAGAAGGTAAATGGGGTAAGGGTAGGGAAGTTGGGGGAGTCTGTACCTACCTGGGACACTGTCAAAGTATGGCGCTGAAGTCTTCTTGGTAGCCACTTGTAGCCATAACATGGGTTGGAAGGGCCATCCCTACCCCTCCCTTGTTTACAGGATGGGCTCCCCGCTGAGGGGCCTTGGGTGTGTATACATGACCTTACTGTGGGTGAGAATTGAAGTTCTGATCTGTGCTGTACATGCTATGCCATGTTGTCTCTCTGGCAGAGTCTTCTCCTGGCACCCCACCCAGCGCCCCTGTGAGCAGACCTGGGACTGAGTTGTCCAACACCCCCCCCACACACACACCCTCACATGGAAAGAGCTGTGGTTACAGGCTGGGAAAGCAAGACCTGAACCCATTGCTGATTAAGAAGCATCATTTGCATTTAGGAAACAGTGGGTGATGGCGTGCTTGGTGGGACTAGGGACTGGCTTCAGCAGCAGTTCAGCCTTGAGAACAGTGTGGGTCTGAAGGGACCCGTGGGCAGGCCACACTCACGCGGGACAGAGCTGATTGCTTCCTAATTTGGATGAGACTTTTTTGTTTGCTGGTGTTTCACATTCTTGGTTGGGGGATGGTGCAAGTCCTGATACCTATGGCCTTTTGGGCTCTGGGGTTCTAGGATGGGCCATTTTACACCAGAGAAAATGGGGGTAAGGGGAGGCTTATCTCCAGCCCCTTGGCATGGTTTATTGTTCTTTTATCTGTGTGTGTGTCTGTGTGTGTGTCTGTGTGTGAGAGAGAGAGACGGGAGAAGAGGGGGGGATGGGGGTTTGACTGATTATGAGTGTAGCATGGCCACACGCAGCCATGGTGCATGTATGGAGGACGATCACAACGTGTAGGGTTGGTCTCCTCCTTCCACCCTGTGTGTCTCCTGGAATCTAACTCAGGTGATCAGACTGGGCAGCAAACACCTTTACCTGCTGCTGAGGCACCTCACCAGCCCTCAGTGTGCTTTAAGGCTTTGTTATGCATCCCCAAGCCCTGTCAGGAACTCCTAGGTCAGACATCATCCCACAGTCTTCCTAGGTGGATAGTGCAAGGTCTGGGTCCTGGCTGAGCTGGAGCTGACCCTAGTGGGTCATGAAGAAGTTCCCAGGATGTGGCATGTGCAGAGGACAGTCACTGCAGAGGCTGAATGGACAGATCTTAGCAAATGCAGTGCACTGAGAGACCATCCCATTCTTCCCCTTTTCTGTCTCCAGCTTTCCTCTGGTCAGTTCCCTCTCCACCCACTCTCCCCTCATCCCACAACTGCTATCTATCTCCAAACACCTGAAAGGAGGCATTTTCAGATAGCAGCATCCTTGTTCCCTACTCCGTGATCCCTCCAACTAATGCAGAAGGATCAAAAGGCAAACTGGAATTTCTTTTAGCAGAGAGAGACGGTGCTGTCTTCTGCTAATGTGCTGACACAGTAACCTGTACATGCATGTCCCCACAGTGACAAGATTCTCCAGAAGTCTGTCTGCTAGTTTGGGTCTATGATGTCCACACAGAGGAGGGCTTCGGGCCACTGTGGTGGAGTGAGAAGGGCCTTGTAGTGGACGCTGTTATTCCTCCCTATCACACACACGTGGGTCTCCCTTACTCAGACAAACTAGAAAGTTTGACCAAGGGTGTTTCCCAGGTCTCCATGTCCAGTAACCTCTCTGGATAGGATGGGGGACACCCACCAGCCTGGGATCTATAAGTGATAGAATCCTTCACAGTACTGTTCTTGAGTACGTCAACCTCAGAGAAATTGGGGTTCACAATGGTGAAAGTAGACGTTCCCAAAGCCAGAGCCACCAATGGCCCCTTATAGACCATCTGTTTAACTAAGCAGTGTAAGGCAGACTTCAGCCCTGAACCACCAACCACTGGCTTCTCTTATGCCTGGGTTGCTTGGAGTAATCTTTAGAGAAGAAATATAAACAACACCTTTGCCTCCCAAAGGGAAGGAAAGAAATCCTCAGTGACAGGCGGGTTGGGGCCGGGGCTGCAGGAAGAGCTCCAACCCAGACTTCAAACAATACTCTAAACATTCAAAGTAAGAATATCTTGTTCACATCAGTTGAATACCACATAGGATGTCATCCCAGATATCTGTTCACTTAATTCTCACACTACTAGGTTTCTTTCTAACAGAGAAGTTAAGTAAATTGCTCAAGGTTGCACAGCTCTTAAGTAACAAAGCTGGAGTTTTAATTCACATAGTTGCGGTTTTTTGGGGTTTTTTTGTTTTTTGGGTTTTTTTTTTTTTTTTTTTTGACTAGAAAAAATATTGGAAAACAGGTGGCACGCTAGGCTTGCCAAGTGTCTGTTCTTTTCTCTGTGGTGAAGGGAGAAGACCTTGATGTGAGCCTCTCTTTCCACAGACAGGGAGAGTGCTTGTCCTCCAGATACCAGCCCCACCTCCTAAGCCTGCACTCACCAAGTCTTTAAGAGGGATTTTGTCAGGAGGAAGTGCATCTTAGGGCTTATCTGCTGTCAGTCATCAGTCTGGTCCAGGAAGGGCAGCAAAGTGGCTGGAGGTGATGCATCTGCTCATAGTAGATCTGGCAGAGAGGACATGGGTTCACTATTATGAAACTGTTGGAATAGAGTGGATCAGAGGGGAGCTGGTACATGCTAACAAAAGGAATGACTGGTCGGGAAAACCCCTGGCCTCCCTCAGAGCCCAGAAAGCCGGCCACACTTGGGCATCAGGAAGCTAGCAATAGTGATTTCTGTACAGGGATTGGGGCACTAACGCCCGGCTGCTCGCAAATGGGCCTTTCTGGGCTGACATAATGGCTTGGCCCTGATTTCAGCCCCCATCCTGTCAGAGAACATGTCTAAAGCAACAAAGTGCCACATAGGAAGATCTGGGAGGGAGAAACTCCACAAAGAAAGTTGGGTTTTAGGGGCTCTGACTGACTTTAGGCCAATGGCAAGTATGGAGGGTGCTGAAGATGTCAGGGTATGATGGTGAGTGCACATTGCCAAGGTGAGCATAGTTGCAAATTCCAGTGCAAGAAACACACCCATCTACCATAAAACTTGAGGTCTGGCTTGAAGGGCAGGGGAAAGATGCGGGAGGTGAAGCTGACTGTGTGCTCTTGGCCACAGGGATGTTATCACTGGAACTCAGTGATTTGAGGTGATGAGTATGGGAAAGGGCAGGTTCCCCAGCACCTCCCCGCCTCTACCTCTGACTGCACGGATGCCTGACCTACCCAATCTCCTCCTCCATCAAGATTAACTTCCTCCAGGACACCTTCTCAGATGCCTGTCAGTGTAGTCAAGAGTCATCCACCTCCTCCTTGTACCCAATAGTAGATGGACGGCAGAGCTTCCACTGCTGGGAAAATCCTGTGTGGGTATAGAGGAGGGCTTCTCTGCGGAGCCCCAGAGCCTGCAGAGAAGGATTACATCCACCTCACGTAGAGCTGAGGAAGCCCCGAGAAGAGGTGTGACAACCATTGGTGGGATTTGGCCATCAGACAATTCTCAGAGGGTCAGTCAAGTGGAAGTGGTCTTCCTCTTCTGGCACCCAGAGCTGTGGGATGTCTGTTCAGAGGACCGTCAGCTGGACCTGCCGTTGAGCGGCAGGTACCTGGAACTCCCTTTCCAGATCTATCTTGGCTCTGGGAGGACTCTGGAGTCCAGGCAGGGCTGAAGTAGCAATAAAAGAGTCTTTATCTCTGTATTTTGCTTCCTGCCTCCAGGCTGGGCTTCCCCTAGCAAAACACTTTCCCCAGCCTAGTAAGGACCCTTTGTTTTTGTTGCTGTTATCAAGAGATGATTCATTTTTAATTGCCTTCAGAGTGGAATCTTTGAAGGCTTTTATTTTTGTTTAAATTCATCCTACAGATTAAACGGCCCCCACTACATACAAGGCATTAATTATATATGGTACTTTTGCTTGTATGTAGAATTCATTTAAAGGAGAATTGTTTATTTTTGTCTAGGAACTATCTATCTTTTTCAACAATACATATTAATATATTATTATTGATTATGTGTCTGCGACTTTGTCCTGCATAGATCCTTCCAGATCGCCTGCTGTGGAAATGTTCTCTGTCATTCAGATAGTCTCAACTACTCTGTATTGCAATTGCATTCTAGACATGGTTACTGCCCTCAGAGCTAGCATGGGAGATAGGAGAGTGGATCAGCAGTAGCCTTGAGATGGGCTTCACTACCAGTGTGTCAGGTGCCAAGGGAAACCCAGGAGGCCCAGCAGCTAGAGCTAGAGCCTTAGAGGTGTCAGAGGACACGGTGGCCAAGGAAGAGACCCCAGGTGATTGACAGTGTTGAGCGGGTCAGGGAGGCTTTTGGAATAACCAGTGGCCTTCAGGGCCTCAGGCAGCCCCCGACCCCAATCCTAGCCCCTTTCATTCCCACTCCTCACCCACTCAGGAAAGGGAAGAGCTAGTGGGGTCTTCAATCATAGCAGAGTGACTCCCCATCCAGGAGAGGATCTTGGCAGAGCTCCTACTGAAGTACTCAGTAGACTTCTGCTTCCCATCCCCCTCACTCATTCTCAATACTCCCTACCAGGCTGACAGGCTTCAAAAAAATAAAAAATAAAAATAAAAATGCTGGGAAACAGTTTTCTTCTGGAGGTCAAGAATGAGCCGTCCCACAGGAAATACCAGATTCTTGATCTGGGGTGGCCAGCCTCCAGCCTGCCCAGTCTTCTTCCAACCCACGGATGGATGCATGTGGCCATGGCTAAGCCCTGCTAGGGCCTCATAGAGCTGGGAAGAAAGGTAGGGTCTTGTTCAAATAAGCCACTGTCCCTCCATCTATTGCCCTGCTGTCTACTGTGTCTGTCATTAAAGTGTCACGTCAAAGGGACCAGAATGTATAAACAAACATACAAAAACAAAAAAGGGGTTATGAAACAGGATGGAACTTAGGGGTGGGGGATGGAATATGTCTTCCCAGACCAGGGAAATTCAGAGGTGGGCGGGTTTCTGCTGAGCCTTGTCCTTCGGGCCAAGGGTCATCCTAACATCCTCCTACCCACTCAGATGAATGGAATAGCTTCCTCACTCCCCTGACCCTGTGTCTCTCGGTTCTTACTCTCATGCCAGACTTAGATCCTTTCTGTAGCAGTTGGGAAGATACGGTGACCCATGGTAGGAGGGAGGGGACTCGGATCAGCTGTGCCACCCCACAAAACAGTGTTTCCAACTCTCCGGCCTGGGTATGGTGCTCTGGGCCCAATTATAGCTACCCTTGTTCTCTGTTTTCCGGCAGCAGCTTTGTATAACCATATGACAGAGCAAGCGATGATACAGTAATGGTTATGCTTTTGAGTTCTAAAGAAACAGGACCCAGTGATCTTGTTCCCCACTCCCATATGCTGAGGATGCATACAGTTGACCTCCCAGTGCCAGGGGTCTGGGGGGTGTGGGAATGAGTTGCTTACAAGCAGCAGGGTGGACATGCTGCCCTGTCCTTCCCTTGTGAGGGCTGTTGCTCTGACATTGAGTAGCTTCAGTGGGATGCCATGCCATAGACTTGTTTATGTGTCTCAAGGTAGGACCTAGCTAATAGCTGCACTCCTGACTGGCCAGGCTGGAATGACCCCTATACACACACACACCCAAGGAAGATCTAAGAAACATGATCAGTCTGGGGATGAGGAAGGACTGGATCCCTGAGCTCTTGTATGTGCTCAGCCTGCCTTCCTCCAGTCCACCTATGCCACAGGCTGTAAGGAAAGAGGCCATTCTTACTTCTCCTGAGGGGCCAGATGACCCAGCCCTGTAAGAAGGCTTCCCAAGAAGTCTCCACTCTAGTACTCCTTGTTGGCCTATTCTTCAGGCATAACTCTTCCCAAAAAGCCATTTGCCACAATCACATATGTCAGCCACCAACTTCTCACAGGAGATCATCCCAAAGGCCAGTGTTCCTGTTGGACAAGGGTTCCCACCCTCTCCTACTCACCTGTTCACTCAAAACCCCTTTTACCTTGGGCTGGTGGGGTGTCTCAGTGTGAATATGTGCCTGCCACCAAGCCTTTAAGCTTCATCTCTGGCCCCTACATGGTAGGAGAGAACCTCCTGAACGTTCTCTTCAGACCTACACACACACAGCTTTTGTTCTTTTGTGTATTTTGTTTGTTTGTTTTGTCTTATTTTTGTGGCAAGGTTTTCCTGTGTAGCAGTTCTGACTCTCCTGGAACTCACCCTGTAAACCAGGCTGGCATTGAACTCACAGAGATCTGCCTGCCTCTGCTTCCTGAGTGCTGGAATTATGGGCATACACCACCACTGCTGGCCAAACAGGTTTTTGTTTTGTTTTGTTTTTCAAAGCATATCTCCAGCATCACTGTTAGTTAGCTCACTCCTTCCTGGCCACCAACCCCAGGAGACTGTATGTGGCTCCTTATGCTCTGCCATGCCCTTTCTTATCTACTGAAAAAGGCTACTACTCCTCTCTCTTTCTACAGCTTTCTGTAGAGAAGGGGTCCTGGAGGAACTGATTAGAAATTAGGAATTAGGTTCTTGTGGGGAGAGGGTGATTATCAGAATCTGAGGAGCCAAATTCTCTCTTGACCTCTGCTCTTGGATCCTGTGAAGTAAAGATACTTCCTGTGCTCCAGATGCCAGGGCAGGTGCTGCACCCTTACCTGGTCCTTTATAGCATTTCTGTTTTCCTTGCAGGCTCACACTTCTCCATCTCCATCGAGAAGGCACTTCCTGAGGACAGGGGCTTGTACAAGTGTGTAGCCAAGAACAGCGCTGGCCAGGCAGAGTGCTCCTGCCAAGTCACTGTGGATGGTAAGTCATGCTTACCCAGTGCTACCACACAGGGCCCATCTCTCAGCCCCTTCTACAACTGAATGCGCCCCCTCCCCCGCATTGTCCCCAGCCTCATGTCAGCAGTCATTTGGTAAGACTCAAGCTATCTTTAAAAGTGTGTGGGGTGGATAAATGATAATGAAAAGTGGCAGCCTCACCTTGATTACTTGATTGCCCAGAGAGCCTCTTCCTGCATCCTCTGCCCAGGAAGAAGGGCTGTGCACCTTCTCTTCCCCTCCCAGTCCTGACCTCCACACCCAGAACCTTCTGGGCGAGGAAGCCAGCCGGGCACAAGGGCACCAGCACGAGAAAGGGCACACCCACAGGAAAATGACTACAAGTATTTGACAAAACCACAGCAAGCGTGTACAGTGCTGGTGCACAGGCCCACCGAGGAGCCTGGGCCTGAAGAGGGAGCTGAGTGGACAAGTGTCCTTCCAGAGAAGGTGAGTCAGGCTGCAGTGGGGGAGAGAGGAGACCAGGGCTACTTCTGTCACAAGAAAACTTAAGACAGCAGGGCGAAGGAAGAAGCAGGAGAGACCATTAGGAGTTCCCCAACTCAGGAAGGTCTGAGGCCCAGCAGAAGCATGCATTTGTGTCTCTTCCCCCTCTCCATGAGGAGTGTGGAGCTAGAGCCTGGGAATAGAAGGAACCTTGGGATATTTAGACTAAGACCCTCCCTATCATCCCTCCTCATCATCACAATCAGCATTAGAAATCAAACCCTACCAGGACCCCTCATGCTCCCAGCTCTATCCCCAGCTCCAATGCCCATATCTTATGAATGTAGAAAACTGTTCAGAATAAAAAGCTGCAGGAGGCTCCCTGAACCTCCATAGGCCCTGAGCCAGGGAGAAACCCCAATACCAAACCTGCAGGATTTCCAATCCAGTGCTTTTCTTTTTGGATCCAGTACCTTTTCTTTTAATTTCATACTTTCCTGGAAATGTCTAAAAAGGTAGTTTTGGGAAAACAATTTCTTACCCTTGAAATGCCTGCTTAATAACCGTCAGTAACATGTCAAAAATTGGTGTCCAAATAAGGCATCTGGAAGAGCAGCTTCCTTCTTCTGGCTCCTGAGTCTGATCGCTCTAGTCCTGAAATCCTGACCTGTTTTATGGCCATCCCACTATTTGGAGAGTCTTTGGATTTCATAACCCCCTTTTCTGGCCACAAAGCAGAGATCAGGGGTACACAATAAATGGGAGAAAAGATGGGGTGTCTTCTAAAAGAAGGTGTTTTTTGAAAACACACAATTGCAAAGTAAACAGTTCCTAGCCCTCCCCCCCCCAAAAAAAGCTGAAATGTTCTGACCTGGAATGAATAACTTTCTAGGAATGATTTCCTCACAGGGTTAGGGTTCATGGTCAACTGATATGCATGCTGTGAGGCTCCTGCTTACTCGTGGAGTGTGTCACCTGCCTGTCACCACTTAGGTTAGAGTCCTGCTGCCCTCTGTCCTAATATTATCTTTCTGGAAACCGATTTCTAACTGCCCCACTGGAGGGCTTGGGGTAATTCCTCCTTTCCATAAGTGGCCAGTGGGCTAATGAGCTTATCTACTTTGGAAACCTGGCCTCTTGAGCTTCTATTTACACAGAGAGCTGCAGGCAAGAGAGCAATTTGTCCTTCTTATCGGTCCAGTGTCAGCACCTTTTCCAGATTTGTTTGCAAAGTACAATTTCCTTTTCCCTTGCACAACGTATTTATGAGGTTTTGTTTGGTTTGGGTTGTTTTTATGTTTAGGGGACTCATTCATTCTACAACTTAAGAGGTTCTGTTTGCCAAGGAGGTGTGCTCAGAGATTCTTTGTTGTCCCCTGATCTGATGGTAGCTGTCATTTCTCACCAGTCAGAATTTGGCCCCTGGCTACATATTAGGACCTGAGTCTTGGAGCTTGGAGAAAACAGTAGAGACACCAGCTGAGACAACAAAAATGCCTTACAGTTAATTAGACTTGGTCTAGTTCTGTTTGCACATAGGAAAGGGGGCAGCTTTCTTTCCTAATCTCACTCCCCATTTGGAGATGTGTCCTTGTCATTTATTAGATGTGCTTCTTGCCAAATTAGCTCTGTTTACCCATGGGACCCTGCCAGGCAAACACTGGGGGATGGCAGGCTCTTTAACCCACCTTACAGCAGCTTTCTGCCTCCCTTGGGTTGGTGTTTTTGCCAAGCTGAGGTGACTTTTGCCATTCTCTCCACTTCCCCCACTCTCAGGAGATGGTACTCAGAGATCTCAGTAGACCTGGCCATCCTTCACTATTATCAAAGTCGGATTTATGTATGGCAAGAGCATATTTCTATATGGCAGGATCCATGTTTTCAGCCAAATTCTCAAAAAGAGTTGGTGCGTGCCACCTTGGGTTATGAGTGCTGGGGAGGCTGAGACAACAGGACCACAAGCCCAAGATCAGCAGATCTTCTCTGTCTCAACAGAGAAAAGACGGAAGGAGGAGAGAAGACATTTGCCTTTAGGAGTAGCTAGCTATGGTTACTACTAAGGAGGTCTCTTCCCCTCCTCCCCCTCCTCTTCCCCTTCCTCCCCCTCCTCTTCCCTCTCCTCCCCCTCCTCTTCCCCCTCCTCCCCCTCCCCTTCCCCCTCCTCCTCCTCTTACCCCTCCTCCCCCTCCCCTTCCCCCTCCTCCTCCTCTTCCCCCTCCCCTTCCCCCTCCTCCTCCTCTTCCTCCTCCTCCCCCCTCCTCCCCCTCCTCTTCCCCTTCCTCCCCCTCCTCTTCCCCCTCCTCCCCCTCCTCTTCCCCCTCCTCCCCCTCCTCTTCCCCTTCCTCCCCCTCATCTTCCCCCTCCTCCCCCTCCTCTTCCCTCTCCTCCCCCTCCTCCTCCCCCTCTTCCCCCTCCTCCCCCTCTTCCCTCTCCTCCTCCCCCTCTTCCCTCCCCTCCTCCCCCTCCTCCCCCTCCTCCTTTTCTTCCTCCTTTTCCTTCTCCTTTTGTTAATTTGTTGCTCAAGACAGGGTTTCTATGTGTGGCCCTGGCCATCCTGGAACTTACTCTGTGGACAAGGCTGGCCTTGAACTCAGAGATCTTCCTGCCTCTGCCTTGAGAGTGCCAGGATTAAAGTCATGTGTCACCGTATTTGGCAAGTATTCTGTTTCTTATAAGGCAGGAAAGGGCAGCCTACAGAATGCAGTATGTCTGGTTATCAATAGCACTACCTGGGACATTTGCCTGTGAAAACAGATATTTATATTCCTTGTTGATTGTGGTCATATCACAAACTCAGCAGAAAGTGGGCGTCAACTTGTCCCATCCGGAAGGGTACTGAGCCTGTGATGGGTAGAACTTGACAAAAGTAGCTGACTTTAATACCTGCTCTGGCCAGAGACTTTGATTCTTCATCTTTTCAGTTTCTGCAACAGGGGGCAGGCTACCTTTCCAGTGAGCAAACAGGCTCAGCAAAGACTGACCAGAAGTACTAGGCTGGAACCCTGTCCAGTACGATACCATATACAGTGTCCTGATGGAACTCAGTGTATCTGGTCCTGGGGCCTGCCAGACCTTCCCTAACTGATTCTGGTCAGGGAATTTGTGTGTCAAGACACTTCTGAGAAAACTTGACATCCATTATTGCTAGCCCTCTGCTGGGAAGTCACTTCTACTCAAGAGACATTCATTCCTATGATTCCCTCCATTCAGCCTTATCTTCAGGGAGCATAAGACTTCACATCCACAAAGGATCTTGCATCTTTGTGTGGAGGGAGCATGTATCAGTGACACCCAGACCATCATTAATTCATTCAGCAAATATTTAGCTCTACACTCTGCCAGGCACAGCTCAAGAAGCTGGTGTTTGGACGTGTGTGTGTGTGTGTGTGTGTGTGTGTGTGTGTGTGTGTGTGCGCGCGTGCGTGTGTGTGTGTGTGTGTGTTCACACATGTGGGTGAGTGTATGAACTGCTCACACAAACACTTAAGCGATACCATGTGATGTAGAGAAAGCACAGTCAAGTGGTAGACCAGTGACTGCTGCTTCAGGAAAGGGCTGCAGAGGGCTGTTGGTGAAATGAACATTTAAACAGAGATCTAGAAGTGGGGGAAGGAATTCTAGGAAAAAAAAAAAGAGAAAAGATGTGAGAGGGGTTAGAAAAAAAAGAAGCAAGAGAAAAGCCCAGTGAAGCTGTGGGAAGAAGCAGCAGCAGCTGGTGGGCCAAGCATCAGGTGCAGAGTGCCAGAAAGCAAGGCTAAAGAGAATCAGGGACCAGGGCTGCAGGGCAGCATGTGCTGGAATAGGAAACCAGCTTTCTGCCCATGGTGTGGGACAACACTAGATGCTTGTGAAGGATCACTCAGGCATCATCATGGAGAACAGACCTAGGATGTGTAAGGAGAGAGAGTAAGGAGCCCGGCTGCAGGATGTGATGACATTCAGACTTAGTGGAATAAAGAGATGGTTGGAGTTGCTGATGACTCGGATCTGGAGAGGCAGAAAGGAGAGTCAGCTTGTTAAGTCTAGGCTTTCATGGAGGAGGAATGGTTCATGGTGATGCTACCTACTAAAGTCAAAATGTGGAGGCCGGGGGACCATCAAGAGTTCCATGCACAGGAAGATAAAAATGCCCAGGAGATAGCTCCAGAGACGTGTCACATGGACAGATATTTAGATGGATCTGGGCTGGAGCCCACTGGTAGACATCACTGAGTGTCTTGGTAATGAATGAGCTCCTGTGGTGAGTGTGACCGAAGACAAGACCAGAGAGAAAGTGACAGAGCTGAAAGGTAGAGGGAGCTCAGGGTCTGCGAAGGAGAAAAGAGAAAAACGTTCGGGAGAGAGGTAGCCCAGAAACCAAATGGTCAGGATTCTAGAGAAAAGGGATGGCGAGCCCAATGCTGCCACTGAGGCAGCTCAGTCTGATCAATGACTGTTGGAAAGAGCAATGCAGAGATCACTAGGCTCTGATAAGAGAGATTCATAAGAGGGACAGTAGTATTGGCTCCATTTAATACCCAGAGACCAAGTCCCCTGACTGGTCAGATGAGAGTCTAAACCCGAGTGCTTGCTCCCAACCACTGTGGTCATCGACTATGGCTGTCGAATTTGACCTGCCTTGATCTAAGTCCTGGCATGGTCCCTTATCCTCTCCTGCTATCTCATCTGTTCTTACATCTTCTCATGCAGCCGGCTGTGTTAGGTTGAACTGAATTAAACTGCTGTTTTTAAATGGCTCTAAAACCCTTAAGTAGCCTGAGACCAGAGGACTGTGTTGAGTTTAAGACTAGCCTGGGCTGTGTGGCAAGCTCAAGCCAACCTAGGTTACTAGATGAGAGTTTGTCTCCAAAATAAGGAAAGACCGGGGTTTAGAGAGAGTAGGTGTAGTTGGTTTTACTCTTTACTCTTTGAGCAGCCTGCTGCCCAGCTCCCAATAAATCTCACATGGAGGCTTATTCTTTCTTAGGAATGCCCAGCCGTAGCTTGGCTCGTTTCTAGCCAGCTTTTCTGTAATTGGCCTGGCTATCTTTTGCCTTTGGGCTTTTTTCTTTTTCTTATATCTGTGTATCTTATTTTCACTCTTACTCCATGGCTGGCTGTGTGGCTGTGTAGTTGGGTGGCTGGGTGGCTCGGTGGCTCGGTGGCTCGGTGGCTCAATGGCTGGGTGGCTGGGTGGCTGTGTGACTGTGTGGCTGTGTGGCTAGGTGGCTGTGTGGCTGTGTGACTGTGTGGCTGTGTGGCTAGGTGGCTGGGTGGCTGTGTGACTGGGTGGCTGGGTGGCTCAGTGGCTGCATGTGTGGGTGGCTGGGTGCTGCATGTCTGAGTGACTGGGTGGCTGCATGGCTGGGTGGCTGGGTGGCTGGGTGGCTGTGTGGCTGGGTGGCTGCATAGCTGGGTGGCTGGCCCCTAGCATCCTCCCCTCCATGTTCTCTTACTCCTTGATCCTTCTTATTTAGTCTGCCTGCCAGCCCCGCCTATCCTTCCTCCTGTCTTACTATTGGCTATTCAGTTCTTTATTAGACCAATCAGATATTTCAGACAGGGAAAGTAACACAGCTTCACAGAGTTAAACAAAGGCAACATAAAAGAATGTGACACATCTTAAACTAATATTCTACAACATATAAGGTGGGAAGGGGAGGGAGGGAGAAAGAGAGAGAATTTAAATACTGATGAGTGTTATGGTCCTGTCTGCTATGAGCACATGAAGGACACAGCAATATGTGTATTCATGCATGGGATTAATACCTAGTAAATACCACCTGTTATTTTGCTTTTTTATTACACTTTATTATTTATTTGGGGCCTGGGAGCATGAAATGCAGTAAGTGTGGTGCTCAGAGGGCCGTTTGCAGGGGTCGTTTCTTCCTTTCCACAATGTGGGTTCCTTCCTGGGATTAAACCCAGATCCTCTGGCTGGCTCCTCACCTAGTATTTGCTACCCACTTCTCCTTCGCTGTTCTGGTGAGATGTTGTTTTTCCTAACTAGGAAGGCTCGCTTCTCAGAGTTTAGGAGCTCATCCAAGGGCTCATCACCATTAAACACCACCAGAAAAAGAGTTCACATTTCCCCAACCAGTATTCTCCGTGTGCTCTTAGGCAGAGAGACCAGGGAGAAATGAGCCATTCCAGGAGAGGTGGAAGCTCGGGCCCCTGCTTTGCCATTTCTAAGACTCCTGAAGTTCAGTCCCTCTCTGAGAAGTTTCCCAAAGCCTCTTTCTCCCTTGCCTGGAGTCAGAGTCCATGGATCAAACCTCTTGTGTGTGTGTGTGGGGGGGGGTATCCCAGGGGCTTGAATCCAGCAGTGAAAGGGGTGAGGCATTGTCCATGTAAGGGCAGATCTCCTGCTCTCTTTAGGAGTCTCTACTCCATACGTCTGTCTTCTGCCCCACACATTTTTAGGGACACAATCAGGCCAGCACAGGACTCCAGCCCAGGGGCCCAGATCTAGAAATAAAACCCAGTTTCATCACAAAATGATTAAAATAGACAGAAAATACAAGCTGCTCTTAAACTTTTATTACTATTATTTTTATCCCCCAGGCAGCATGTGAGTACAAAGCTGGTTTTGATTAAAGCATATGGTCCTCCCAGCTCATTCCTCGCTGTGTTTCTCACAGTGGCCAGGCAGCTCCGTATCCCTGGCTCACCCCATGCTGTAGGCACAGCCCCCACATTACTGGCTCTTTAAGGGGTGCTGCTCTCCCCCACCCTGGCCTCCTAGTTTGGGATATGCCTGGTTTGGAAGGGAAACTTGAGTCCTTTTTCTCAAGGTCTGATGGGAAGATAAGTTAGAGTAGAGCTTCTCAAGAGCTCAGTGTGCACCCCAGGCAAAGTGTTCACACCTCTAGTTAACTCACAGTACCCCAGAGCCAAGGGCACTGCCAAGGCCGGTCTTTCTGGAGGAAGAGGATGCTAAAGCCCATTAGAAGAAGCTAGGGGAACATGGCTAACAAAAAGAATGAGTTCATTTAGGTAGATGGTATTTTTGATCTCTCCAAAATACCATCTTATGCCCTGTCTTCTCTGGAGTTTGGGATTGCTGTGAGCTAGAAAAGATAAAAGTTCCCTTTCTATAGCTACAGAAGCAGAGACATGGGGTCAGTTTACATGATTATCCCACCCCAATATCCTCTCTCAGAAGCCAGAAAATCTGGGCCTATCATCTTTGCTTACTTGTGCCTCAGCTTACATATCAGAGAAAGGACTTTGGAAGTAGGTAATTTTATTTTTATCTTCTTAACCCAACAGTTAAAGACCTTTGGACTTTACAGTATAGGAATTATTAAATTATGAAAAGTTTTACAGTTGAACTAAATGTGTTCTTCATTATAACAAGACCAGGAACCCCTGAGAACATGTGTAGATAGCCAGGGCTTACAATGGTGTGTTTGGGTTTACAAGAGGTGACTTGTGATGATGAATCATGTGAACTTGACAAGGTTTACAAGTGTCCCACAAACAAAGACTCTACGGGGAAATCAAGGTGAGTTAAGACGAAAGAGAAAGACAGACAGATGAAAACAGAGATGTCAGGAGACTGGGATAGAAGAGACAGTGTAGTTTAGCAGCTTCTAGCAGAGAAGACTTGAGGGTAGGTCGGATCAAAAGCACCACTTACCTAAATGAACTCATTCTTTTTGTTAGCCACTGATTATGTTAATTTGAGTAGTAAGATCTGTCCATGAAATTACATGCTTCCAAAGGACTCCACACATGCTTACTCATTGCTGCTGTATTTCAATAGCTAAGAAACAGAGCCAGCCTAGATCCCATCTAACTACGTTCTACATATATACTCTGCTGTACATATGTACTTTGTTGTACTAGATCTTCATCTAATGTATGGCTAGTGAAAATACTGTACTTATATATTCTGGATTTTTATTCAGTTGTGAGGGGAAATGAAATTATGAAATTTCCAAATAAGTGGATAGAACTGGAAAATATAACAAGTGAAAAAAATCAGCAAAAAAAAAAAATCAAGTTGTTTTTTTTTTTAATAATATCTCTGCTCTGGAACTTCCCAGGAGATAAAGAATGTTGACTCGGGAATTCATTGCTACATACACATTCTATTCCTCATTTCTCCTCTGTGAAGGGGAGCACACATTTATAAAAGTCCAAGGGGTTCTTTTGTTCCTCCAGCGTGTCCGCATGAAACTGGTGCCCTGGAGTGTGGGCAGCAACTTGAGACCTTGTCAGCTCCACATGACAAGTACCCTGAACTCACCGTCTGGGGCTTCTTTGCTCTTATGGAGGTGGGGGACATAGGCATCACATAGTGGGGTGGGGCAACAGGGTATGGGCTGGGCTTCCAAGCGTCTCTCGACCTTTGTTCCTTTATCCCCTGTCCCGTCATATACTGCTAGAAAATTACCACTCAAGTGGAGTTATTTTCATAGTTATGTGTACGTGGCTTTTGGTTGTCTTCAACAGGGAAACAACCTTGATATCCCTGAGCTGCCACCTGAGCCTGTATTGTGCTAACATGCAGCCTCTGTCACTGGATTGTCCAGCTCATAGAGAGGACAGGCATGTGGTAGAGGAAGTCTACATAAACAAGACTTAGTAGAAGGGACCATGTGGACAGATGTTCATTCTAGGGCATGCAAGGGACTCAGATGTCATCTAGGAAAAATGTAACCAGGAACTATGTCCCCAACCCCTGTGGTCTGTGTTCCTAGTACCACCCCTCACAGGGAACCCAGTCTAGCTTGACAAGACCAGCTGAGGTGCCCAACCTGGAGGCAAGGGCAGCCTGTTAGTCCTTCTCCAGCCAAGCCACAGGAATGTGGCCAGAGGCCTGGCTGGAAAATCCCCTCCTTCTTCTGAGTTTCCTCCTTGGGCAGGAAATGAAGGATAAGGACAGGAAGGGCTGGGGGGGGGGGTGCCTTCCATCCCTTCCCCGAAGTAGTGAAAACACAAGCCTGGTAATGACCATTCATCCAGAAGCTTCTTATCTAAGTCCTGGGTGGTTTCCCCACAAAGTTTGAAAATCCACTCTTGTGGGAACCAAGGGCCTTTCTGCCCAGCTTCATGCAGCCCACAGTGCTATTCACTTCTGTCCACAGAGAGTTACTCTCCCCCAGCGTCATCTGAGCTTTACCTTAACATGGAAGAAGGAACTTGCTGCTGAGCCTCAGCCAGTGGCCACTGTAGGGATTCAGAGACCTACCTTGAGGTTATACTACAAAAGCCCTTACACGGGTCCCAGCCTTAGTCTCCTGGATGGTCTGCTCTGAAGCCTCCATCTGGCCAGGCCTGGCTCAGTGCAAAACCAAGTCTCAGAAATCGAAGGCCACAAACACCTTTTAGTTTAGCCCAGTCTTTATCCTCTGTGTGAGGCCCCTCCATTTTCAGATACCCTTTGAAATGTCTAACATTTAGATAAGTGAGTCAGGCATTGAGGGCCTAGGTCCTGCTTAGCAGCTTTGGTCCTGTCTGTCTCTGCTGGTAAGTAGCTCTCTAGCCTCACCATCCATCCTGCTAGGTGACTATCGGGTGATTTATCAGGGCTATTCAGCAGGCTCTCCTTCTTTGGTGTGCCCCTGGAGGAAGGGCCTCTGAGTGGAATGTAGGGTGGGCCAACTAAGGTCAAGGTGGGGTTCTGACTGGGGTATCTCTTCTACTCAGCTCCTTAGACAGTTCCTGACTGATGTTTGTGTTTCTTTTGTTCCAGATGCTCGGACCGGTGAGAACACCAAGGCCCCGGAGATGAAATCCCGGAGACCCAAGAGTTCTCTTCCCCCTGTGCTAGGAACAGAGAGTAAGTGCCTCTCAGCTTGGCCATACAAAGGCATGAGTGGTGGTGCATCTCACCAGCTCTGTCTTGAACTCCTTGAGGCCAAGCTTCAGCCCATCCCCAGAGTACCCTATGTCCTCCTGCTTACTGAGCCAATTTCCTTTCCTCAACCCCTGCCAGTCTCTCCCCACCCCATCAGCAGCCTGGGGCTGGTATACGTGTTCTTTGTCTTCCTAACTACAGTCCTCCCTCCCCCCACGTCCTTTTGGTGGCCCTTAGACCCCCGTGGGAACTGTTCCGATCTTTAAGTTGATTCTGTCCTGTCAAGGGAAGCTTCCTAAATAATTACTCTGTCCTTATGACATCAGCAGAAATGTCAGTGCCTACAAGACTCCCACAAATGAGCCTCTCATCTGTTCCTGCCCTGGACAGACCTACCGCATGTGCCCCCTGACCACTACCTCATGCTTTGCCCCACTCTCTAGCATCTGTTTCATATAGAGCTCCTCACGGAGTCCTGGGGAGCCCCATCTCCTTTCCTTTCTCAGTAACTTTCCAGAACATACAACTTGCACCTTGACTGACTCTCCCTGGCATCATTGGCAAGAACCTGTATGCTCTTATGTGTTCCCGAAGGCCAACCAGACCCTCAGGATGACATAATGTGTCCATAGTGTCTTTCAGAGTCATATTTCAGTGTATTAGAAATAGACAGGGAGAAAGGGCATGGGTATAACCAAAACTGTACATGGCCACCTCCCTCCTGGATCATGGCTTCCCCTGTGGCCAGTGTCTCTACCAGGCAGGGTACTTAGGGTACATATTGTTTTCACATTCACAAAACTGCAATTAAAATAATGAACTGTTTCAAGATAGTATTTGAAATGTATGACATTAATTTATTCATTTTATACCAGAGCAACTGTAAGACATAACCCACATAATGAAAATAAAATGCCTATCAAGTAAAATTATCTAGTGATAGACACAGAAGTTCCTAAAGTCCTCACACGCCATCATGCAGCCCTGTCTTCCACCGTGATGATTGGTGTGGTTTTTATTAGCAGAACCAGCTTCTGACATTTCCAGTTTTATAGGGCACAGAGTTGCTTGGATATCCCCAGAACACTCTTAAGTTTTAAAATAAACAGAAAGCCAGGCATGGTGCACACTTAGCCCAATATTTGAGAAGCTGAGATGAGGACAGCCTGGGCTACATAATTCTACACTAACCTGAGATATAGAGTAAGACTCAATAAAGGGTAAGTTTAAGAAATCAAAACAGAAAGCAAAAACAGAAGATAAGCTCTCACTTCTGCTAGTAGGAAGGAAAAGATCCGGCCTCATTGTTCCAAAGAACACTTTCCATTGTAAGGCGGCGTTTTATGGCTGCCTTATTCCTTTGTAAAGCCATGTATTTGCCTTGCTGCTGATGAGCCCTTGGGACACATCTAATCGGACTAAAGGGTCAGAGGTCCTCAGCCTTCATGATGGAGTAGCCAAAGTGGAGTTATAATTTCTCCTAGATGTTTACAAAAGTGAGATCCACTCAGACAGTGGAGGAGCCAGGACTGTTCTGAGGAGATTTTAACAAGCTGGTAAAGGCCCAAGAGCAGTCATAGGGACCTAGGAGCAATGAGTTAGTAGTGTTATTCTCCAAAACTGTTGCCTGGGCCTTGCTGTGCTGACTATTTTAAAACATGAGCAAATAAAGTATTGCTCTTAGAAGAACAGTGGGGACTTTGACACAGGAAGTTATGAAGTGGCTCACCTGATAGGGACAGAGGTCCAGCCCCTCTCCCAACCCCCCACCCCCACTTCTCCACCCCCACCCGTGTCTAAGGTCTGGAAGCCCGTTTTGTGCAATCCCAAGGAGAGGAGGGTGAGGCAGGGTGAGAGCATGCTGTGAGAGGGTGAGCAGACCCAGCTCTAAGCTCTTTGCCCTGCAGAGCAGGGGGCCTTGGAAAACCCCAACCAAATTGTCCCCATCCACTCTGGAGTCCTGGACAACAGGTATAACTGCATATTAGGCTCACCTGTAGAACTTGAAAACCCCTGTGCCCGGGCTGCCCCATTAAACACAAACTCTAGGGTTTCATCTGGGATCCCATGTTTGTTAATATTCCTAGATTGTCCCAGTGGGTGGCCATACTAAAAAGCCTGCCTTTCGATGGAAGCTGTCCCTGCTAACCATGGTTGGTCCAAAGCAGAGGGGGTATGCCCACTGCCTCTGTGAAGTGTAGAGAGTCACCAGGAGCTCTCACACTAGTGCCTTGAGAACGCAACACCCTGAGGAGGCAACCTTAAGTGAGAGGGGTGGAGAGGGCAGGGCTGGCAGAAAGTTCTTGGATGCTAAGGAAAGCACAGTAGCCACAGGATTAATTCCACCCACCTGCCTGCAAAGGCAGCTTCACCCCTCTGGGGTCCAGTGATAGACATCTCACCCCGCGCACCCCCGATGGCCACTTTGCATCCGTGTGCTGGCTTGTCTACTCAGTTCCCACCAGTCCAGCCTGTTGTCAATCTGTGCATTGGGTTAGGGCTTTGGATGTCCCTCCATATGCATTCTTGTCCCTCAGGAAACTGCACCCCAGAGGCCCGAGGGATATCACCAAAGTTGGTCCTTGGAGCCTTCTGAAAAGTGTCTGCTTCCAGGGACAAGAAATAAAGGTGGTGTCTTTTAGGTCTGTGTCCCCAGTTCTTGTATTCTTTGGGATGTAATTTGTTTGGTAATTGCTTAGGTTATATGTGCATGCATTCTCATTTGAGCATTTTCAAACATAGAAGAATATACCAAGTACAATGTGAAAAATTCTCCTTTTCCTGTTTCATTCATTCACCTGCTTGCTCTTTGTATGTCTGTTAATACCAAACACTTCAAAGGCAAGCATTTTCCCTCCCTGCTGAAATGGAATTACACACGCAGTCTGTATGCCCTCATCACGTGCTATATCTGTTAGCATTATTATCCTAGGTATCTTGGAGTCCAGGAGCAGTCCAGGAGCATGCATGTGGTTTTGTCAAGATTGTAAAGTGTCTAATCTAAGGAGGAAATCCATCTTTCCTGAGGAAATGGCGAATGACTTTTCTGTCAAATAGAGTATAGCCAGATCCCTCTCTGTGTACCCTCCAGTCCCCACAGATGGTTTATTCCTATGAGCCAGCTGTTGAGTGTAGGAGTGGACAGTGTGGACCACACTTGCCTGGGAGCCCCCAAGCTTCATTGTAGCATGAGGAAGAAGCCAGTCAATCTGCCCCTAAGGCCCCGTGACTAAAGTATGTGTTAACCTGCCAGTCACCCAAGTCACAAACCACAGGCATGGGAGGAAGTTTGGGAGGGCTTGAAATGAGGGAAACTCTTAAGCAGGTTTTGAAGGAGGGAGAGGAATGTAGTTTATATGGCAGGGGAAGAAAGGGGGGCGGGAGCTTGGGAGAGAAACTGCAGATACTGGAGGGAAAGTTGGGAAGACAGCTGAGTCAAACAGAACCTTTTGAGGGCCCTGCACAAGCATCATGTCGGGAGCTTCCTCTATGTGACCGTAGCCAAGCCTCCGCTGTCTTACAAATGCTCCCATTTCATAGAGAAGCAAATCAGCCTCAGAGATGAAACTGTCCTACCTAGCATCTCCTATCGGGTAAGGAACGAAACTATGGTGGTCTGTCTTCCTGCCACATTCCCCCTTCACCTTGCTGCAGGCCTGGCTTTGTTCCATGTTGTCCACACAAACGCAAAGCCTAATGGTTTGGCAGCGGGAGAAAGGGTGGCAGAGGTGTAAAGACCATTGGAAGTAGACAAAGGAAAGGTACTGACGTGTGTCCCTGGATCTAGAGACCTGTCGGTGTGTTTGCTGAATGTCTCTCGATGGGATTTTTAAATAAGCCATTTTGATATCAAAGTTACAGAAAAAGTACAAAGACAGTACAAAGAACTCTTGTATTCCCTTTAATTAAGAGTCGCTTATTTTCATTTTATCTCATGGTTTTATCACTCTCTGTATATATTTATAATTTTCATTTAGATTGATAGATACCATTTTAAATCACAGTTATCATACTTTTAATTTCTTGCTCATTGTATGTCCCCTAAGAATATAGTTGACTCTTAACAAATATTGCTATCTAACTCATCCAGGCTACCCTACCTCCTTTATGTCACTTAGCCCAATAATGCTTTTTATGATTATTTTCTCGGTGAGAATCTAATATCAGCATCCCTGGATTACTTTACCTACTCCCTCAGTTCAGAAATGACTCCTTGTTTTGGAGATAAAATGAGAGAAGAGCACAGGCCCAGGGAGAAGCACTCTGCCACCGAGAGATAGGAACTCCTCAGCAAACCTCCATTTGTCTAGAAGTTGGCTTGTTATGATCACTTCTGTGGAATTGCTCATATATGGGGCATAGCAAGAAAGCCAGGGGCTAGAAAGCAAGAAACAGAGGTTTCGGTTCCCCTACTAATTAAACACATAGTTTTCTCAATGCCCTTCATCCCTTTAGAACATGGTTTCCTCACGATCCAATGAACATGTTCCATGGCTGGTCTCAAACCTTGTTTAGCTATGACTTCTTCAGGACACTGATGGGGAGTGATGGGAAACACACTTCACGTGAAGCTGAGTCTTCCTACCACCCTTGTGTGGAAGCATCTGGAGCCACCAAAGCAAATCTGGAGTATAGGGTATTGGGAGTATCCTGCAGGGAAGGTGGCCTGGAGCCTAAAGCCCAACTTTGGGATGCTCCTCCTAGAGGAGAATTCTTAGGAGTTTTAGGGAGAGGAAGGCAAGCATATTGCTTGAAGGATGGCTTCATGGGATTTAAAAGATGGTTTTAGGAAGTATAAGTATAAGGCACATATGAAGCAATGCCATCATGGTGACAGATTTGGGGGTCTGAATAAGAAAGATGTGATGAGCACCCATTGATTCTACAGCTTAGGATAACAGATTTGAGTTGAGTCTACACACTCTATTTAACTCTCCTAATCAATGCATGAGTTCCTCCTACTTAAGGGCCCCTGAACCCACTATTCTGTTACTTAGGGACAACTCAGGTGTGGGTTCCCTTTGGAGTCTGTGCCTGGCCTGGACACTCACCTCTGGAAGGTGGTGTATATGGGCTTCTTGGTGGCCACAGCAGACGATTTCTGATTACAGTGTTTTTCTTTGTTTGTGGCCTATCATATGAAACTAAAAGTCAAATCAACTTGAAAGTATCTATGGATATCAAGCATGTTGACCAGTCTTCTTGGTCTTGTCTAGGTCAAATCTTTTTTTAAAAAAACAACAAAAAAAATTCTTTGCAGGTCATGGGAAATGTTAATTCTGATAGAATTCATGGGGTTGAAGGAAAATCTAGAAGTTGGGATTTGGCATCAAGACTTGCCTGATGCTGGAAAGTGTGGGGCCCACGGAGAATAGTTAGGACACTTTCACAAGTGCCCCCCAAAGCAGGAACCAACTCTTCTCACACCCCATTACAGTGCTGGTATTTGACTGTGACAATAACCTTCCATGCATCTATGCACATGCGTAGGACACCATGATGGCCCCTCACTAGGCTGCTACTTCCAGGTCCTTTTTTAACTTTTTTCCCCTTGGTATCTCTTATGAGACAAATAACAAGTTCCGGACCTTCCCAGAAGCAACCGGTAAGAGCCTGATGAGAGCAATCTAGCCCTGCTGGCCTGGCCATCCACGACTGTTTCACGACTGTCATTCCCATCAACAAGAGGAGTTGTGTTCCTCTGGAATCTTCTACTATGACTGTTCTTGCTCTGAGGGTGGGGGAGAGATGTTAATTCTGGGAAAACAACCACTGTGTCTTCACTTGCCTGTGATAATGTCCTAGAAGGATTCAGGGGGTGCCTGGAGCCTTTCTCAGTGGGGGTTTTCTGGCCCTCTGGCCCCAGAGTCCCTTACCAGCCTCAGGGGTAGCTCTACTTCTTGCCTTACCCAGCCTGTGTCACTCCCAGGAGCCTTGAGCAGACCGTGAATGCTGATTTGGGAAATTTTTAAAGGTTTGATGCCTATTTATAGTTAACTACCTAAAAAGGGAAATGTCCCCAGAGACACAGAGATCCAGGGACCTGCCTGTACCCAAGACTGTTGTTAACACCAGCTCCCTTTAACACTGACTCTCCTCACTCTGTAAGAATAAGACAGGGGTACTCATCTGCCTTCAGGGTGAGTTGTCTAGAAACTTCCATGAGGGACTGACCCTCTCCCTCTCAGGACAGAAGGAAGGTTCTCGAGGCCTAGTTTCTTTGGGCAGAAAGAAGCAAAAGACATTACCAGAATCAGTCGCAAGGAGCAAATTTATTTTTCCAACAATGCCTCAGCTTTCCTAGGAAGTTTCCTATTTCTTTGCTTTTTACTTGTGGTCTTATCAGGCTGTTTCATTTCTAGCCCCAATCTCCCATCCACAGCAGAAGGCTCGGCTCTTGGCAATTCAGTCAAGGAGGTGACAGAGTACACACTTACTGTTGGAGAAAGTTGCAATGAGATTTGCATACCCTGGCTATATCTCAGTATCAATTCCTTTAAAATTCCCAGTTCCAAGAGATCTGACAACCTCTATCCTTTCCTAGCTACATCATACCCAGAGGTAGAGCAGGGGGACCATTTTGCTGTCCCCTGGGAACATGGTATGTACATTTTGTGAGTAGGTTTCTGAACTGGATGGGCACTGGGATAGACCTACTAAGAAGTGTGTCAGCTCTTCCTAGAGGTAGCATGCCTGAGCTGAGAGCTGCCGAGAGAATGTATAGAATTCAGCCAATGGTGTCTCATACCAGAGCTTCTCTCAAGGACCTTGTAAGACTTGGTCTTGGCCCTGAGTTGTAGTCCTGAGTGGTAGTGAGCAGCCACTAGAGAGGTTTCAACAGTAGAGAGACTTCAGACTTATATTTGAGAAACGATGCTCTGGTCCCAGTATGATAGATGACTTACTTAGGGCAAGGACTAGCGAGAAAAGGCCCTGGGATGGTACTGAGGTTAGAATGGGGCAGTGATGTTGAGTGCCATGTGGGGGACTAAGCATGTATCCAGTCGATGAAATTGATGAGTTCTTGTGACAGCCTAAGGGCAAGGGGAGGCTCTTGGAAGATGTGGGGCAATCTGGGGAGAAGGTCATGGGTTTGATTTGTGGCTGGGAGGCTTGACGTATGGGGTGTGGAATCTTCAGGGGAAATGATGTCTAGGAAGCTAGACACAGAGGTGTGGGCTTAGAAGAAAGGCTTGAGTCCAGGGAAGACATGGGCAGGAGAGAATAACAGAATGAAGTCCCTAAGACAAGCAGTGTTTAGAGTACCTGGATGGGGGCATGAGAGTTAAGGAGCCAGGCCTTTCCAGAAAGGGTATGGATATGAGCTGAATGCCCAGGAAGGTACCCCAGCACCATCTCAGAGACAGTAGGTGGAGGGCACTCTGTCCCCTCCTTACCCTGAGGCCCAAAGGCCTTTTTGTTAGAGGATATCCATCTCCCACGATGGCTGGTGTAGAAATCTTGGGTTGTCAGAGACAAAGGGCCTGGGGCTAATAAGATAATAAGGGTGAGTCTAGAGAGATGGAAACTCATTAGTGGTCAGCTTACCTCTACTGAGAATTTGGGCATCTGGACCAACAAGAGCATTCAGTGGGGGACCTGAGCTGAGGAAGACAATGAAGTACAATGACATGGGACCCCTCACATGAGATGGCAGTTGAGTAAGCCAATGGGGTCAGTTACTGTTACTTTTCTCCTTGCTATGACGAAACACCTGACAAAAGCATCCTAAGGAGGGGTCATGTGACCCGCAGTTTGAGGGTGGAGACCATCATGAGGTAGCAGAGTGGTCAGAGCAGCTCCAGCCGTGGCAGCAGAGGCATGAGGCAGATGGTCACATCGCATCTGAGGTGAGAAAGCAGAGGGATAGATTCTGGTGCTCTGCCCCCTTCTGTTTTGCTCAGTCAGTGGCCACTGTGTAATATTCGTCGGTTTTTAGCTCTTTGGTTGGACCTGTCAGGAAGCGTGCCCACAGACCCACTCAGAGGTGTCTCCAAGGTGATTCTAATCAAGATTTACTGTCACGTTCTAAATAACTGGAGGAGAGCTAAATTTGTCTCAGAGGACAGAGAAATCCTTTGGGATCTGCTTGTTTGGGGAAAAGGGCTGAACAGGAAAAGGGATCGGTGCAGAGCGTGCACTGTGTGCTGTATTTTTTTTTTCCAAAAATTTATTTATACTTCTTAAACTTTTTTGTAGATTTTTGCTACATACATTTGTTTGTTTGTTGAGTGTGCATGCATATGTCCACACACACCATGAGTCTACTGTGGAAGCCACAGGACAACTTGGGATTGTTGGCTTTCTCTTACTGGTTCCGTCCTGAGGATCAAACTCCAGTCATCAGGCAAGGCAGCAAGCATCTTCCCACACTCAGCCAGCTTATTAGCCTTCCCCAGACTACTTTTCAAATAGGAAACTGAGTGCTGAGGAGTTATATAACATGCTTCAAGCCTCTCCGCGTAGCCCGTGATGAGGCAGTGTTTGAACCCAAGTCCAGCTCCAGAGCCTTAGCCCCTCTGCGAGGGAACAGCGAAAGGTCTCAAAGGCTTGCCCTGGAAGTTGGAGGAGGTATGCTAAAGTCAAAAGGCAGCCAGGATGTGATGGTCAGTGGCTCTATTACATATGCCTTTATGAACTCAGGAATTCACCAGACTTAGATGAAACTCCAGCTCCATCTTCATGAGATAGAAACACAGTGAGGTGCTCTGTTGCATTAGCTTGAAGCAGAACACCTGTGAGAGGTTTCCTCCAAGAAACCGAGTTTTAAAATCCTGTGACTCAAGCTTTTCCTGTGTGCACAGAACACTGTTAATGGATTCCTGCAGATGGTCATATAGGATATGTATAGCATGCAAAATGTTGACATTTAAGGTTGTTTTTACTAACAGAACCAAAGCAGCTTCAAATGCTAACAAATTCAAACAGCAGTAACCACAAACTTATAGAACAAATTTAAAATGTCTTCAATCCTATCTAACCCTGACATTCAAAGATCTATTATTTGGGGCTAGGTTCTAGCCACATAGGTTTCTCAGAGCCAACAAGCATGGGGGGGGGGTGTTTGTAGCCTCTGATTTCATACTGTCCACCTCCTTGTGTACCCCCAGTTCACACCCAAGGACTGTCTTTTTCTTCCCATCCACTCCCACCATCTCAGTGAGAGCCCACTGGTGCCAGCCACAGTGATCTGCTAGGGCTTCCATAACAACATGGTGGACGGAGTGGATGAAATACAGGCCAGAAAGCCAAGATCAAGGCCTGTCTCCTTTGGTTTGCAGATACCTGTCTTCTCCCTCCTCATATGGTTCCTTCTGCGTGTGCAGGTCTGCTCAGTTGCCCCCCCCCCATTCCCTGGTCCCCCTTCTTACTCTTTCTTCCTCTGCCCTTTCCGTGAAGTCGCCTGTCAGATTAGACTAAGGCCCACCCTAATGACTTGTTTTAATGTAATCACTTCATCCAAGGCCTTGTGTCTGAGGCAGCCTCATTCTGAAGTACTTGGAGGGATGTTACAGCTTCAACACGTGCATGGAAGAGGACACCACACAGCTGTAACAACAGTCCTCCAGCTTCTTGGACAGGTGACTTGCCCTCTCCTGAGGAGATCAGCTCTGCACCTCCCCTTGATCTCTGTCCTCTCTCCTTCTCTCCCCTCTCCCTCTCCACATTATCCTTCCCCGTGTTGTTGCCTACATCTCTTTAGGCTCTCCTTTCTTCTCCTGAGTCCTGGAAGTCAGCCTTTACCACATTTCTTCACTGTTTTTCTTTGTCCGTTCAGTACCAGGATTGTTACTGACTAGAATTTCCCTGAAATGACAAGTGACCCGTAAGCCTCCATCATCATCCATAACTTTGCTCTGGCTACGTCTGGAGCTCCCTCCTGACATCTGTCCTCCACCGTTGCTCACAGTGACATTCTTTCTATTCTCCATGCCCTTGCACAGTCCGCTGTGTCACCCGGCTGTCACTAGAAGTGATGATCCCAGGCTCTTCTCATCTGTCACTGTGTTCTTGCCTCTCAAATCTTTACCCAGCTCTCATTCTAATTACAGCTTAAATCTGGAATCCTTACCTGCCGGTCTCTGCCAGTGTTCCCCCAGGACTCTGTGTCTAGCTAGAAGCTCACATACAGATCAGTACAGCCATCCATCAAGTACCCTTGACCAAGCCCAACTATCACCAACCTCTCTCACATTCTATTTTCCTCTAATATAATTTCCCCATGTTTTTAAGAAAGAAATCTCGATGTACCTTCTTACCGTCACTTCGTTTAGTCCCCTAAATTCTTTTGATACTTTCCTCTGTCTCTCATTTATCTTTCCTCTGTGGTCCTTATAAGTGCCTTTCAAAAGATGGCAGTGTCCTAATTGGATATTCTTGTCCCTCAGTCGGGACGATCTGAGACAGCTGCGTGTGAGAAGGTTCCTTGATCACTCAGGCTAAAGGCCCAGACTTCTGGCACACTATGCTAATGATGGCCAGGAGAACACTATAACAATGGACATGTTCTGTGCCTGCATCATGTGATAGCCATGGTCATGTCAGGGTTATTTAGCACTCAGAAATGAAACCAGTCCAGTGAAGGAACTAAATACTTAATTTTTCTTAATTTAGATTGACATACTCAGTTTTCTGTGATAACAGCCATCTCCTCTAGCCACCTCCAGCAAATATCACCCTGCTTGAGACTACATCATCTGTTGATAAGTTAGGCTTCTCTCTGGCTCACCTTCTTACCCTTGGGTCCACCATTCCCCAGTGATGACCTTGTAACCATGTTCTCAACACAACATTCTCTCTTCTACTGCGTTTAAACAGCTGAATGTTATCTTATTTTTAGAAAAAAAATAAGACTTATTTTTATTTGATGTGTATGAGTGTTTGTCTACATGTATATACATGTATCACATGTGTGCCTTGTACCTTTGAAGCCAGAAGAGGGCATCAGATCCCCTGGAACTGGAGTTCAGATGATTATGAACTACCACGTAGGTGCTGGATACTGAGCCTGTGGGAATACTGTAAGAGTATCAAGTATTCTTAATGACTGATCCATCTCTCTAGTTCCTTGACTATTTTTGTTTGTTTGTTTAGCTTTCTACTTAACTCTTAGTCTGAGATAATTTCAACCTTATAGAAAAATGCAAGATTTAATACGAGTAATTCTTTTATATCCTCCAGATTCCTTACATTATTAACATTTTACTGTTTGCTTTTTCTATGTTCTTCCTTCTGCGTGTAGGGGTGGCTTCTGCTTGAACTGAGAGCCTTGACTACTCTAGGCAAGTGCTCTTTCCACTGAGCTGCATTCCCCAGGCAGTCCCTCTGTCTCTGTATTTCTTTCTAACTCTTTACACACATGTGCACATATATACTTAACATAATTATGCATATGAACAGCTTGAAAGGAAATTATACCTATAAAACCTTAAATATTTAAATGTTTAGTGTTAGGCTTTTTTGCTAAAATCAAATGTGTTCTATAGACCACATTAATAATGATTAAAATAGAAAGATGCCAATAGAATGCTATAATCTAATTTATTGATAATATTCAAATACCCTTAGCTGTTCTAGAAGTATTCCTTTTAGCAAAAGAAGGTTAAAAGCCTTTCTTGTGAACCATACCGCCTAATGTTTAGGAACTTAAAGCTAAATCCTAAGCTCTTACATCTGTTTGGTTTTACCCCCGGTATCCAGGTTCACAGTGTGTACTGAATAGCATATAGTGGACCCACAGGAAGATAGCAGTCATTCAGAGCCACCAGCCAGAGGAGAAGAAGGCCTCTTCCCTAGACTTGTCCCCTAGGCCACAGGTGGCAGGCACGTGGTTTAAGGTGTTTGCCAGGGTCCCCTCCTTTCAGTTGTCCTACCAGGGTCATCAGCTGGGTGGTGGCACCATCTCCTCTGTGGAAACGCTCAAGGTTAGCCAAACTACCTGTGGTCAGAGAGCAGATCCACAGCCATGCCCGGCTCCAGTGCTGTTTCTCTGTTTTGCAGTAGCCAAGTACTTCAATATCTATCCATTCATTCATTTAGCAAGCAGTTATTCAGTGCTTACTGTATGTCAGGTGAGCAACAGAAACACCCCACCTCAAAATCGTGTAGTTCAGTGGGGAAAGAAGGACAGACAGGAGGAGGAGACACGGTTTGTCATATGGTAGGTACTAAGGAGGATAATAAACCAGGGTAAAGGCTATAAGTAGCGCTGCAATCTCTCTCTCTCTCTCTCTCTCTCTCTCTCTCTCTCTCTCTCTCTCTCTCTGTGTGTGTGTGTGTGTGTGTGTGTGTGTGTGTGTGTGTGTGTGTGTGTGTGTTATTTTTCTGGTGCTAGGTTTGTCAGGCAAGCATTCAATCACTGAACTAAATCCTTAGCCCAAGGTCTAGGATTCATGTAGGGCAATTATGCCAGATCTCCTTGGTAACAGCCCTCACCCTTGTATTAAAGTGTAACTTCCCTTCTCGTCTTCTGTAGTACATAATTGTGTGAGTCATGAATGATCTGAGCAGTCACTTAATGAGCACCCTAATCAGGTTAGGTCTCCTTCCCCAACACCTCTTCTCTGTTCTTACTGTTTGATCTTTCTAGAATGTTAAATAAGTAGGATTATTCCGGAAGGAGCTTTTAAATTTGACTTTTCTTTACTAAGAAGAAAAAAATCATTTATCAACAATTAAAGAAAAGGGGGCCATGAATTTGTGAGAGAAACGTAAGGGGGAATAAATGTAATTATATCATAATTTTATAAAATGACCTGAAAGAAGTAGGAAATTGAGCCACGAGAAATAACGCAGGCATTTCTGCTTTATGTCATATTTTTATTTAGCTAGAGAAGCACATTTGTGTTGTGAGGCATTTCTAATGAGTCATTTTTCTTGTTGAATTAGAGAACATATAGTCGGAAGGGAAGATAGCAATATATTGTTTTCTCATCCACTCATTTTGAGGGCTGAGGTTTGCAACAGCGTCTAGCATCTCAGTGCCCTATTGGCCTTTGAACTCATGATAGTTCCCTTACCTCAGCCTCCCCAGGGCAGGGAACACAGGCGTGAGTCACCACTTCCCACCCCATTCATTCATTGGTCCAGTCAACAAACATTTGGTTTGGGATTTTTGTTGTCTTATTGTGATGTTCTGTGTTGTGTTGTGGTATTTTTATTTTTATTTTTTTATGAAATAGCTACCAGTCACAGCCTGTGACCCAAAGGAAGCTGGAGATCCTTACATCTGTACCAAGGCTAATTTTAGTTGGTTATCTGACATAATTTCCTTTCAGCATTTCCTGGAAGTCAGGGTGAGCATGTAGTTAGTGAGCTACTGGTTATCATCTTTAAATAGGACTGTGAGGGGCGTTAGAGTTTTGAGAGCTTCTATCTTACTGGTTCTAAAGGCCCCAGAGAACTGATATTCATTGGATCATAAGACTCTCTGTATCAGGGCAAGGAGATCCATGGGAAGACATAGTATTAATGAGGGATAGATATCTATAAATGAGGGGCCACCTGGCAGGAAAGCATCCTCCCATGACCTAGGAGCTTTCTTGGGAAACAGAACATAACTTGTAAATGTCTTTGTTTCAGGTGATGCAACTGTGAAAAAGAAACCCGCCCCCAAGACACCTACAAAAGCAGGTAATAGCCACAATCCTACCTGAGGACAAGGGAGTCATCTGCCAAAGTGCCTTCTCCTCTCTCTGCCTTCTCAGACTCTGTGTGTTGGGCTCTTCCTCCTCTGGTATCTTCTGCACATCCTCTCCTGCTTCCTTCCTCTGCCTCCATCTGTATGTGTATAACAGGCTGCTGGTGGCTCTCCTGTCCCTTCTGCTAAAGCGTTCCTCAATTTCAGTCCTCCAGTCCACACTGCATTGGTGTTGCTCTCATCACACTGATTTTAGGCCCTGATCTTTGCATCGTTGCTTATTGTCCCTGTGAAGACGTTTGAAGGCATGAACCACATTGACCCTACCAGCCAGGGTGACTGAAAGTTGACACAAGGTACTACTAAATTAAGAAATGAATCCCAACAGAGATTCAGACCATAGGGAGGTACAAATTCCATCCCAACCAATCTATGAAGAACTACTGTGTATATTGTGTGGGGGTCACTTCTTGGGATTCTAAAGAGTAAACAAGGCTCTTTTGGAACAATCATATCTTGAAGTTCAAGAAGAGAAGATATTCCCCAACATGACCAGCACTGCCAGTGAGATCAGCACATCTGAGGCCCCTTCTTCACTTTTTGCTTGTCTTCTCCTAGCTATGCCCCCTCAAATCATCCAGTTCCCAGAGGACCAGAAGGTACGCGCGGGAGAGCCTGTGGAGCTGTTTGGGAAAGTGACTGGTACCCAGCCCATCACCTGCACATGGATGAAGTTCCGAAAGCAGGTTAGTTATGGAAGCAGGGAGAAATGTTATGGCGAGCATGTGTGGCTCCTCTTATTCATACCTGGAATCCCAGCCCTTGGAAGGTTGTAAGATCAAGGACAGCCCAGTCAGCCTTACAGAATCCTGTCTGAATAAAGCTCAAAGACCCAGGGATATAACTTAGTAGTGGAATGTTTGCCTAGCATCCCAAAACCTAGTTACTAAAAAAAGAAAAAGATTATTAAAAAGAGAGAGAATCAAGTGGGAGAGGTAACCTATCCCCAAAGCTGAGTTCATGATGATCTGCTCTACTACACTTCCCTGTAAGCCCTGTTTTGATAAGAAGTATATTTAATAAAGTTACTCCTGCCCTCATCTGAGTCCATCAGTCTAGAATTCTTTTTTGAGGCAGGAAGTCGAAGCCTTTAGACACCATCATGTCTGTGATTCCCATCTGGTTACACTTACCACATGCCAAAAGATCAAAGCAAACTTAGGTATTGGGTATATTAAGTAGAATTTCATCTGAATGACCTAGAAGTAGAGCTACAATTGGTAATATTGCTCCCTATGAAAGCATTTCAATGTTCAAATAACCAGCTTCTGGAGAAATTTGGAGGACCCAGCTTCTCACTGTTCACACTGGTAACAGTAGTCATGTGTGTGATTAGCAGACCAGAGTAATGGGCTAGTTCTGCATTAGAAACCCTATAGAAGGTGTGAGGATGCTTTGTAAGGCTCCTCAATGTATACATATTATAAAAAGTGTCATAGCAAGAGATGAACCATGAGTATCTGGGAGAAAAACAGAACTGGTTTCAAGGGAGGTGGAGAAGAAAATGTGGCCCTGCCCCCACTCCCAGACTGATAGATAAGGTAAAATCTCATTTCTTTACAGAGAAAATTAATCAAATTCTGTACAAAATTTTCTGAAGTTATGAAACATTTTTGTATCTGTGGTATCCAGTGTGATAGCCACTGGCCCTGTATGTTGAGTACATAAAATGTGGCTGAAGCAATTAAAGGATGTCTTAGTTACTGCCCTATTGCTGCCAATAAGCACCGTAACCAAGGCAACTCATAAAAGGAAGCAGTCAATGAGGGGCTTGCTTACAGTTTCAGAGGATTGGTCTATGACCATCTAGTTGGGGAGGAGGCAGTCAGGCATTGGAGCAGTAGGTGAGAATTTCCATCCAGATCCGCAGAATGCAGGCAAAGAGTGAGTGAGAATTCCTGGCATGGGCTTTTGAAACCTCAGAGCCCACTCGGAGTGTCACATCTCCAACAAGGCCATGTATTTTAAACTTTACTCCACTAACCGGAAACCAAACATTCCAATATATGAGCCTGTAGAGACCACTTTTATTCAAACCACCATGAAGAATGACAGTTCTCTTCAGTACTAAGGTTTTAATTTAGGTTTAGGCTTCACATGTGCTGGTCATGTGCTCTACCACTTAATTCTATATACAGTCTTCTTTTTGCCTTTCGAGGTAGGTCTTACCAAATTGTCCAGGCTGGCCTTGAATTTGTGATCCATCTGACTCTTGGGCAGTTAAGATTACACGCTGCACTACTATGTCTGGGTAAAATGTTAACTTTAGTTAGTTAAAAAATCACTGTATACAATTCAATGATGTTCGTCAATACACAAGATCATATTAAATATTGGATTGCCTACTTCCTCACCCTAGAAGTCAGTAGCATGGACTCTTCCTCCAGTCTTGGCCATTACTAGTCTACATTTTATCCTTAGGGATTTGCCTATTCTGGATATTTCAGATAGATGGAATCATATAATCTGTCACACCATCTTTGACTGTTTGGGATTTGGGGGGCGGGGGTTGTTCTTGTTCTCGGGACTTATCTGTGTTGTAGCATGAAGTGGTACCCTGTTACTCTATTTATTTTCTATTCTCGTGTGTGTGTTTGTCGGGGGTGAGCATAACCTCGGGGGTCGCCCTGTTATCCTCAGGCAACCCATCCATCTCCCTTGAGATAAAAGGTCTTATTGGCCTGGAGCTCACCACTTACGCTAGGCTGACTAGCCAGCAAACACCAGGCATCCTCCTGTCTCTGCTTCCCTAGCAGTGGCCTTACAAATATGCACCCTCCCCCACGTCCTGTTCATCCTTGGGAATAGAGAGTGGAGGGGCCCCCCTTTTCACTGCTGCCTCTCCCTGCAGATCCAGGAGAGTGAGCACATCAAGGTGGAGAGCAATGAAGTGAGCAGCAAGCTCACCATCCTGGCGGCGCGCCAGGAGCACTGTGGCTGCTACACGTTGGTGGTGGAGAACAAGCTGGGCAGCAGGCAGGCCCAAGTCAACCTCACGGTCGTGGGTGAGTCTGGGAAACACCCAGCAAGGGAGGGCCACAAAAGGCAGGAACCCAGGGCATCAGCACATCTGCTTCCTGGTTCCCCTGCCCTCTCTGTCCCTCATTCACACAGTGTCCTGCAGACCGATACAGGACTCCACACCTCCCCATACTCTCCCTCTCCCTGCCTGCCTGGCGTCGGAGACCCTGAGCCCTCCATTCCAGGTCTTCCTGTTGGCACCTAAACTTCCTCTGCCTCATGTCCACCACCATCTTACTCCCTTTGCATCTTCTATTGCTGGGCTGACACATCAAGACCAAGGCAACTTGTAGATGGAAGAGTTTACTTGGGGAGTTTGGTTCTATCGCCGTAATGCTGGGGACCATGGCAGCAGGCGGGCATGGCACTGGAGCAGCAGCTAAGGAGAGGGGCTAGAAACAGCTCAGGTCTTTCTGAAACCTCAAAGCCTCCCTCCAGTGACATACTTCCTCTAGCAAGTCCACACCTCCAAATTCCCCTCAAATAGCCACCAACTGGGAACCAAGTATCCAAATTGCCCAAGACTTACGGGGGAATATCTGATCCAAACTGCCATACCCTGCAGATTGCCACCCAGGATCAATGCCACCTTCACGGGGCATTGGAGCATAGAGTACATCACCTGTACACTCCAAACTATACTCTGCTGCCAAGATAAAGAACCCTGTGGCTGGGAACTCATCGTGATGATAGGCTGCCATGAGTGAGGGAGTTCATTTGACCTTTCTTCCTCACCTAAGATGTCCCACCTTGAGCCCCCGGGGGAGCCTTGCAAAATCTCTCTCCAGGCCCTAATCAGGATGGAAGAGTAAGTTCTTAGAGAGGAAGGGTTCTAGAACACAGAGCATCAGCGCACACTCCCACCAGACTCCGTCTATCTGTCTTCCCCTCCCTCCTATCTATGACTTCACTCAGTGTCCATCTCTCTTGGTAATTCTAGGTGTTGATTTCTATAATTTCCCAAGAGTCAGGAACTTTTGGGGGATGGGTACTGTCAATCCAACTTGCTGTACATTTAGGCCTATATCTGAAAATATTGATTGGCTCACACCCCGACGCTGCCACCAGGCATCAATGCCTGCTCCCCCTCAGTGTTTCCCATTCATCTGGCCCTGTGTGGGTAACTGGGCTCAGAAACCTGGAACTGCTTTTCTGGATCCAGTATCCCCTCCCCCAGTTGGGCAGCCACATTCCCCTCTTCCAGCCCCACTGTAGAAGCTGTAGTTCTGGCCTTTTATGGTTGAGTCTCTTATTCTCCATGGCCAGTGCTGACAGGGCCATCGGTGTGGCTGCCTGCCAGCTGGCAGGAGCAACATGTTAAATGCCGTCCTGGGAGGGGAATGGAATGGAGAGCAGGCTTTCTGTCTGCCTCCCCCATCCCGGAGCCAAGAATAGAATCACTCAATAAAATAAGGACTTGTGTTGGTGGCCACAGCAAAGCTACATTCATTCAGAGCCCGTGAATTTAGACTTAGGCCAAAGTAAACCAGGATTAAGCTGATTTACCTTTGTCTCCAAGGACATCTGCATATTATCTGATCAGCGTTTACTAAGTAGATGTAAACGTAAATGAGATAAAACAGAAATTGTTCCACCTACTCCAGACAGTTTTCAAGCACTTGAAAAGCGTCCACTTGATGGGCCAGCTAAATAAGGCCAGTTAAATGTAACTTGTACTTGTTAGCTGCAGAAATCTCTTATGGCATATTCTTTGAAGACTTTTTTTCTTTTCAGATCACCCATAATTCTTATTTTTCAAATCGGTAAAAGCTAACCCTTCCCTCAGTCAGTTTAAGTGAGGGATCCTTACCTATTCCCGAGACTAATTATTATTATATTTTTAAGAACCTGTATAAGAATTAGCAACACTGCTTGGTCTGGGCCTGTGCCTGCACCACTGTTCTGTGTGGCATGAGAGAGGAGGGAGGAGCAGTAGATCCAGATCAATTCTTTAATGTCACTCACCCAGCAAGAAAAAAACAGGCCTCCGCCTAACTCTAAAGGAGAAAAACAGAGTAGCTAGAGCCCTAAACACACAATATACGCTAAATACCTTGAGTTTAAAACATGTGTTATTTGAAGGGATTGGAGACGTTCCTTAGAGATAGGTTCATCAGTCTACCAAGATGCTCCCTTGATCCCATTGTGCCTGGTACCCTAGAAAGGACCAAACCCTGCCTGGGGGCACAGAGTTGTGGGACTCTCCTTGTGTTCCAGTTTGCTCTGATAACATACTGTGACCAAAAGCGACCTTGGGGGGGGGGGCGTGTTATTTGGCTACAGTTCAAGGTTACAGTCCCATCATTTCCATCAAGGCTAGAACTTCACATCCACTAAATGTATTTGTGTTTGCTGTCTTGCTCCTCAGCTAGTTCCTCCCCTCGTACCGTTCAGGACCCCCGCCTAGGGGATCTAGCCATCCATGATGTTCAGGACCCCCGCCTAGGGGATCTAGCCATCCATGATGTTCAGGACCCCCGCCTAGGGATCTAGCCATCCATGATGGTCTCAATCTTCTCACATCAATTAGCCATCGAGACATGTTTTATAGACATGCCCACAGGCCAACCTGCTCTTCGTAATTCCTTGTTAAGACTTTTTTTCCCTCGGTGATTCTTGGTTATGTCAGGCTGACAGTTAAAACTAACCAGCACACTGAACACAGCCTCAGCCTCTAAGAGTCCTTTCCAAGATCGTTCTGCAGTTGAACCCAGCAGCTGTTGAATTCAGGATCTGTGACAGACTTTGTGCGGGCAAACATGGAGAGGGTAAGGGTAGGCTGGGCTAGTGGGAAGCCTTGCAGACAAGGTCATCCATTTTCCCAGGAATAGGAACCCTTTACTGAGCACAAAATCATGCAACTGGAGCTATGAAGAACCCTTCCCGTGGAAGGGTTTCCCATTCTGTCAGCCATGTCCCCAGGGAGCCCTGGGAGAATTCTGAGGAAACATGGGTCTAGCTGTAGACACTAAGCCAGGCTCTTGTTTGCCAGGTACTGCCCTGGCTAAATGTGTCTGTCTTTAGCAAGGAGACTCATGGGAGAATTCTGGTTCCACCCAAGGGTTCTCCCTGCTAGTTTGTTCAATTCATGTGGACTCCCTAGGTTGGGAAGAATAGAGAGTGTCAGACACAGCCCATGGCTCTGAGGATATGCATGGAGGAGGGATCCCAAACGTCTGGGGCTTCTGAACTCTCGATTGGGCACCAAATTCCTTCATGGTGGCAACATTTTACTTGGAATGCAAGCCCCCCTCCTCACATTTTGCACTTTTTCTTGTTCCAGGGAACTCCTACAGCTGATAAACACCTTCAGCAATGAGGCAATGTAGCAGGGTACAAAATTAACTAAAAAAATCAATAGCCCTCCTATACAGTAAGGATAGATAAAAGGGCTGAAAATAAGGGAAACCTCACCCTATATAATAGCTGCAAATAGCATTGAATATCCTGGGGGTAACTCTAACCAAAGAAGTGGCCTGTTTGGTAAGAACCTTTTCTTGTGCTCTCTGAGGGAAACTCCCATCACATGTAAATTAGAGAAGCCTGAATTAGGATAGGTACACACAGCAACTCATGAGCAATACTGATCTCCGGTTTGTTTTCCATAGCAAAGCAAAGAAGAGAGAGGGAATCAGCCAATGAACAGGGTCTTCACTTGTATAAACCCCCATGACTAAGTCTGCCAGGGGGTGGGGACAGTGTTCATCCCCCAGTGGGCTCTTTTACTTCCTTAGCTGGTTTCCAGAAGACTTGAACCACTTGCCTCTAAAAGGATTCAGTATAATAAACATCATGGCCAACACCAGAAGTGTTTCTAAAAAGACCAACATATCCTTCAGAGCAAACAGTTTTTTAGAAGAACATCGTAAATAACCAGTGGAAGTGTCTCCATTACAGAGGCTTCCAATGTGGCTGTGACACTGGCTGCAATGATGGGAAGCGGCCCTGACATGATCCCGAGTCACTCTCAGAAGAGAGTCAGCCTTTGGTTTCTGGGCAGTAGCTTTTAAGCTGGAATATCAAAGAAGGAGACATGGGGAGGGGGGCCTCAGTTGATAGAGTGCCTGTCCAGCAAGCATGAAACCCCGAGTTCTAGGCCCCGGCACCACAGGAATCAGGTATCTTGGCACATGCCTATAATCAAAGTACTCTAAAAGTGGAGTCAGAAAGATCAGAAGTTCAGGCTCATCCTTGACTAGAGAGTGAGCTCAAGACCAATGTGCATCATGAGACCCTATTTAAAAAATAAGTGGAGAGAGAATTGAATTGAAGGGGGAAGGAATGTTTGTACACATGAATATGTATTTTTATATCTGCGTGTGTGTGTGTGTGTGTGTGTGTGTGTGTGTGTGTGTGTGTGTGTGTGTGTACAGGCACATACAGATCTTTCCTCACAGGGCCATAGGGTCTTCATTGTTGTAATTACCTTGGTCTCTGTCTGGCTAGGAGAGAGAGAGGAGTTAGAAGTCAGTTACTTACCTGCCTGTGTTTATTCACGCAGTGCTTGTAGAAATCCTAAGAGGTACATGCTAGCACCATTTTCCTAGTAAGAAAGACAAACAAACAGACCTTAAATTTACTGGCATTCACATACAGATTCACATCTTGTGGTTTTCCTTGCTATTTTTCCGAGGGAACTCAAACTTGGCTGATTGAGGATGAAGGGTTCTCTATAATTTTTGTAGCTAACCAAACAAGTACAGAAACTAATCAGAAACATAGTTTTGTTCAGATAAGCAACTAACAGCATTCGGGGAAACTCAGGGGCCTCGTTAAACTGTTGGCTGCCATGATCTGGCCTGAAAGGAGGAGCATCCCTGTCATCTGAGTGGGAAGGCAGCCAAAAGGGTCACTTCTCTTTTGTGCCTTCAGTGCTTTTCCTGTCTCTGAGTCAGGGACAGTGATGATTTACAACTGTGGGTCACTTTTGCGTACCAGTCCCCCTGAAAGCTGAAGATATTGGCTAAGGGCTTTTGCCTGGTGGTAAGGCATATGTTTGGCATGTGTGGTATTTGGCAGCACCAAAACCCAAAACAGCAACCAAGAGGTAAGACAGGAGTGTGTTTTTATCCACTATAAGTTAAGAAATAAGTCTTCTTAGCAATCATAACAATGGGTCAAGTCAGCCACCTTCTAAGAATGCCTCACAGCACTCTGTCCAGATGAAGAAACTGAGGCACAGAGCATTTAATAGCTACTGAGTGGGAAACAGATCGTGTTCAAAGCTACCTGATTTAAGAACTTTGCTGTGCTATCAAGCTTCTTGCTAAGAACATTTCCCAAGTTCCAGAGAAAGTGATGTCACAGGTCACTGGCTTTGAACCTGAAAGACACATGACACCACACACACACACACACACAATTTTTTCTCAAAACGTATTTTTCATGGGAAATAGTCCACAACTCCTACACAGCTTCCTAGATCTGTTTACTCTGGGAAAATATGTTTATGACTTGAACAAAGTACAAAAAATTAGTTCTTGTAGTCTGAATAACTAGCCAAAGACAGAGTTTTGCTCAAGCATTAGAAGGTATATATATATGGGGCTTTCAATACTGGTTGGTTTGTGCATTGCTAACCCAGTGATGTATGAAAGGTTGAGAGCAAGACACGGAGAACTGAACTTGAATTCACTAACCAATTTCTCCCCATGGCAGAGCTAATTCAAGAATGTTGTCAACTTAGGACTGGTTGATTCTGGGGTGGGGGGTGTGTATGAGAGAGAGGTGTCCAAGATTTTATTCCCAACTTTGGGGTTGAGGGACATTCTTTCACTACATACAGTCCTATAGAATCTGAGTGATAATTGTGTTTCTTCATTCCCAGATAAGCCAGATCCCCCAGCTGGCACACCTTGTGCTTCTGACATCCGGAGTTCCTCACTGACCCTGTCCTGGTATGGCTCCTCCTATGATGGAGGCAGTGCCGTACAGTCCTACAACGTTGAGATCTGGGACACAGAGGACAAGATGTGGAAAGAATTAGCCACATGCCGCAGCACCTCTTTTAATGTTCAAGACCTGCTGCCTGACCGCGAGTATAAATTCCGAGTACGTGCAGTCAACGTCTATGGGACGAGCGAGCCAAGCCAGGAGTCTGAGCTCACAGCCGTGGGAGAGAAACCTGAGGGTAGGCTGCCTTCATTTCTTCATGGGCTTGAAATAAATACGCATGAGTCTGGACAGATTCCACGGAGGGATGGAGGATCCAAGGGACTGTAGAGGAGTGACTGGCAGGACATTTGGTGGTCTTGATTTCTAAGGCTGTGTTGCTGACCCGTACTTTGAAAGAATAGGGCCTTTCAAAAACTCATTAGTCAGTGCACCGAGGATGTAGTTCAGCAGCAAAATACCCCCCTAGGGTTTGATATCTGATATCCACACTCAGTGAAAACATTGTGCCAGAAATGTTGTTGCCCCGCCACCAGAGGGTGATGATGTGTTAATCAGTAGGCAGACTGTCAGGCGGACCTCAGGCTCCTGTATTTGCATCTCCTCTTTTCTCTGCTTCTATTGCTCTCATGAGTGAGTGTCTGCTCAGTGTCAGGATTTAGGATACAGAAAGGATGATAAGGAACTTCATTTGAAGGAAGAATACGCAGACAACTACAAGACAGAACGCATCTCACTAGGGCGATGTAAATCAAGAGACGAATGGACAGCACAGTAAGCATGGAAAATCTTGCCAGGGAGGCTGAAAAGCTTCCTGTAGGGGCTGACACTTGAGCTGCGTCTTAGAAAAGAGACTGGCACACTGAGAATCTAGGACGAAAAGGAAGGGCACGCCATACAAAGGACACAGCCTGAGCAAGGGTAGAAAGTGGCAGAAACAGGTGGCATTTGAGAAACTGAAGGGCATATGTTATGCGAGATAGAGCATAAGGAAGTGAAAAGGAATTACAGCATTCCCCAAAGCTTTGCAGGTGGGAGAGTGAGGCCATGTGGTTGGTCTTGTAGAAAGGAAACTTGTGGAACAGTAAAGCTTTGCCACTCAACTTGTGGCTGTAGAGTGGCACATTTGTATTCTTAGCCTAGGAATCCCCAGGCTTCCTGAAGCTTAATTTGGACATATTTTTTGCCTGGAGGCATTCATATATCCATGAACATTTGAGAAGCCTTAGGGCTGATGATGGATTAAAAGGGTGAGTCTGGAGTCTGCCAGGTACCAGGTGAGCCTCTGTGATCATAGCCTTGTAGATGGATAAGAAGAGCGTCAATGAAATCCCCTTATGATACAGAGGAGCACTCTTGATGATTTGGGGGTGAGTGGGGTCAAAGAGTTATAAGAGCATTCTAAGATGACTCCCTAGTTCCTGGCATAGATAACTAAGCACACATTCAAGAGACAATTAGAGGTTTATCATTTTAAGTCATGTGGCTACTGCTAGCCATCGGGCATCTGCCATATGCTAACGGTGTCTTCAGCCCTTACACCTTACATTCTCCCTTTAATTCAGTAGCACAGATATTGCCATTGCCCCTTCTCTGTCAGAGGGGAAATGGAGATGAGGCGTGTGGAAGTTTTTACCTAAGGTCACAGAGTTTATCAGTGGTGAGTGTGAACCCAGAGCTGTTTAGCCCAGAGCTTCTAACGCTTTGGTCAGATTGAGGGAAGCGGTTAGTCAGGCTGTCTCCCCACTGGCTTGAGGAACTTAAAGGTTAGATAACAGAGATCCTTGGAGATGAGGAGGGTTTTAATTTCAGACTAGTTTGGTAGAGGTATCTGAGGGACACCCAAAGGGAGGGGGCTATCAGGCCATTGAGTCCCTGCCTTGGGAGGAAGGATCAAACCAGGGATATAGATTCATAAAGCTTCGCTGTTTAATGAACAACTGAATAACACCAATAATGTCACCCGGAAGTTAGAAAGGCCAACAATAACAGTACAGTGTGCAAGCCTGTGGGCCTAGAAGAACTGTAAGAAATCTGGAGTTCTTTGTGGGCATAGAGAGGGGACAAGCTGTAAGTCACTGCGCTAAGTGATGAGGACGATAAGATGGGGACTTGGGATCCCTGGACTTGCCTGTTGTATGGTCATGACCTTTGAAATAGAAGTCCACAAAGTTGCCACAGAGTTTCCCTGGTGAGGGAGTAAATGGAAGAGAGGCCAGAAGCAGGGGGTGTTACGCCGAGTTTTTAAAAAGAGAGGAAAAGGAGAATTGTGGATTTAGGACTGGGAAGGTGAATAACAGCAGAGACAGTGCTCTTGGGGAGATATTCAGGATGGCACAGCACGGTGGGACACTACAGGATCAAAGGAGACGGAGGAGACCCAGCCTGGAAGCTCCATGTAACCCAGGGCATCCTGTGTGTTGCTGTCTTGATGAGAACTTCCTGGCTTTCCAAAATGATGTATAAAACAGTCCTCAAATTAAGGTTCCCAAGGAAGGACGTAGATGCTGGTGGAAAACACTTTGCATGCTGGGCACCTTCCCTTCTGAACCCCTCATGATGGACACAGGCAGGGCTCCCTGATAGCTACAGTAGCCACCGAAGAAGCTGGCCTGGGCTCTGGCTCATGGTAGCTCTCACAAAGCTCCCATCACTGGCTGCTTACAGATGTATAGTGGGGGAAATTGAGTAACAAAGCTACCATCTGTTGCCTCTTAACACTCCAAAACACACACACACAGACACACACACCATCCTTTTGCACTAGACAGTTTAAGGAGCAGGCAGGGTGGGTGGGGCAGGGAGTGTTTTTATGATGTTCCTTTGGGAGTGGCAGGTAAAGAAAAACCATGTTCATTGGCTGGATTGGAAGTTACCCAGGTCCTGATGTAGAAACCCAAAGCAGCTAGACTCTCTAATCAATCCAGGGACCCTGATGGAGGTGAGGCATGGTTTTCAGGAGGCCAGAGGTGCAGTGCTCAGGATTATAGGAGGTGCCATGCTGATGAACACTGGCCTTTCTCTCCACCACAGGCAGACCTACATAGCCTCCAGACCTCTCCCACTGCTGCAGACAAATGGAAATTCAAAGGAGGGGTCCGGGCCACCCAGGGCTTACCGACAGGAGACTACTCCTACTCCAGGCCCAGCTGTTGTATCCAGGAGTGTAAAAGATGAGAAGGGACAGTTCACACAAGCTAGGCCTGAGATTAGAGGATGGGGTGGATGGGGGAGGGGAGAGGAGCATGGGGATGCCCCAAGCAAAAGATGAGAAGGGACAGTTCACACAAGCTAGGCCTGAGATTAGAGGATGGGGTGGATGGGGGAGGGGAGAGGAGCATGGGGACGCCCCAAGCCAAAGTCCTCTGTGGAGTCTTCGGGTGCTGTGAGTTCTAAGCAAGGGAAGCTCTCTGGGAAGTGTGGTGGGGAATGTGTTTAGAAGCATTATCGGACAGATAGGGAAAGCAGACATCATAGGGTGTCATGTCAGTGGAGTGACGGGCCATGAGGGTCTTACTAAAATGATGACAGTTAACCCTGGCTCCACAAAGCACAGCTTGCGTTGACTGACTTACCATTCCACTATCGCTCCTGCCCTGGCAGCTCCCACCCTTCTGCTTCATCTCGATCCTTCACTCCAGTACCCACAGGTGTCCTGTACCCCTCCAGTGTTGCCAGGGTGCCCCAGACACTGTGGATACAGTGGGAGACCAGCTCCGATGGCTTCCCCATTTTCCAGATCTCTGACCTCACAGCATCCTGCCCAGTTTCACCAGGCCTAAGCAAACAGACGTCCCCACCTTGATGCCCCATTCCAGCTAAGTCTTGGATTCCACTCCCCGCTAATCCTGCTCTGGCTTTCAAGTGCCTTCCACCCTTGCCCCTACCCCTAATTTACTCTAGGCCTCAGAGTTATTAGAAAAACAGCTGTGGCCGAGGCTTCTTGCCAATCACCTCCTTTCACCCAAGGGCAGTTGGAACCACACTACTAGGCTCAGGCTCCCCAAGGCTCCCCAAAGTGGTGTTCAGATCCAGGTTGCCCTCTAGTGTTCACTGAACAAATTGCAGTCCTCTGCACACAGAGACAGAGCTCTGTCCTGGAGACTTGGGATCTGCTTTGTGAGGGGTCCTAGAGCTTTGCTGGTCTTCTCCTAATGACACCTCAGAAATATCTCAGAATCCTCTTGCAAACAGCTCTTCCTCTGAGCTCTTGGGTCTATGAGTCTAAATAGATGTTTAAAATTGTGTTTTGCCCCCATGTGTACCTTTGCACCACATGCAGGCCTGGTGTCTGAGGGGGTCAGAAGAGGGCATCAGATCCCCTGGAACTGGAGGTGATTGTGAGCCACCATGTTGGTGCTGGGAATCAAACCTGGGTCCTCTGGAAGAGCAGCCAGTGTTCCTAATCCCTGCACCACTAAATAATTGGGGAAAAAAGGAAGAGGGAAGGAGAGGAAAGATTGAGTTGAAGCTCTTTCTTTTGTGATTTTTTTCACCTTCCTTCACGGAAGAGGAAAACCAAGGGCTCATCCTTGGGATGGTAGCACTGTGTACAGTCCGGGAGCTCAGCTCACTGAATGATTTCCCTCAACTCTGCTACTCTCCACTCGGCTCACCTGCCCCACAACTAGCAAGGAGGGAGGGTGAGCAGGCAGCCGGGCTCCAGCATCCCGGGATCTCAGTGAGCGCTCTCCAAGGCAGGAGGGTGACTCTGAGAAGAGGGGCTGGTCCTATAATAGATAAGCTGTGAGGTGTGAAAACATGGTGCTTACACAGGTGGGCAGGCCAGGAAGCCAACTCTGTGACTGGAGGCAGGGTCATGGGATGAGGCTAACTCCAGAACCAAGCCTCCATCCAAGGCTGGCTGAGAAGTCCTGTGCTAGGTGGCTGGAAAGGCCCCCTAGTAGCTCATAGCACGTGTTGCTCTGTTACAAGCAGAGCACAAACCACTTCCATAGACACCAGGCCAAGAAAGCCTGCCTTGGCTTTCCCACACTCTGCTGCTTAGAATGCTCTATCTCCACACCAGCAGGTTGTAATAGGGGACAAAGAAAACCTGAACGGTGATCATGGGATTAAATTAGAATCACTATTTCAGACCAGACAACGGAGGTCAGGGCAATGGGACCTCCTAGTGAGAAATGCTGTTTCTCTGACTATAAGACCTGAGCAGGTAACTAGCATCTTCCAGTTAGTCATGGACCTCTGGACTTGAATCTCTGCTTCATTTAGAACCCCATATGAGATATCATCACTGAACTAGTCCAAGCATCCACTGACCCCATTGTTATAGTACATCTTGGCATGGCTTCCGTATACCTTCACATGGGAGGTAAACATGCATGGCCCCCCAACTTACAGTGTCCCTAAGTGCCAAAGTCTGTGGCCTTGTTTCCGCCCTCGCATGAGATCTGTTTCCAGTCGTGTTTCTCACCTTTTTTGACTTTATTACCACAGCAGTTCTTCCTACCAGCTCTCCACACTTGTCCATCACAACCTTCTAGCTGCTGACGACTAGTCCTGGGAACAGATGGCCAAAGCTCAAGGACCACAGACTAATACACTGCTTTCCCCTGTACAGTGTTCCGCTGGCCATATGTGGAAGAACCGCTCCCCGAGTGGACTTCCCAGCATTCCTCAGAGCAACACCTCAGGGGCAGAATGAGGCAATCCTCCCTGAGCACTCATTTTTAAGGCCAGGAGCACTGCTCTTTGGTGATCCTTGTCATTGCTGAGCTGCATAGTGCCACTCAATGCCGGCCGTATGGATCCCAAAGAGTGATCAGTTCGCTCCCCCACCACACTGTCCTCATCTGCCTTAGCCACTTTGCTTTCCCGTGCCTGTTCTCTGGACAGTTCTTCCCAGGCCCCTGTGTTTAGGTTTCTAAAACTAAACTTTGTCAGCAGCATTTTAAGAACTCTAAACAGATCACAGCTTCTGGTTCTGTGCTCATAAACTCTCAGAACCCTTTTTTGGCAAGAGGTACTTACCTTATGTGGGCCTGGGTTAGTGTCCCTGCACTTGTCTGTTTGGATCCCAGTGTGTTTGGCCTTCAGTCTGAAGGATGCACTTGGCCATCCACAGGTCCAGCTGTACCTGCTCCCTGCCTTCCTCTGCTCCATCACAGACAAGGACCCTGAAAGCACCACAGAGCCCTCCCTACCAGCAGTGTCTGGAAAGCCCTCTGTGTGTGTTTTCACAAGACAAGTACCCCTCACAGCTGCCCCCCCTCACCCTCGCCCTGGTGGCAGCTTCAGCAAGTCAGCCTCTTCCCAAGTCTTATTTTCATGCTCTAATAACACTTCCACACTCTCACACACGAGCATCCAACTTACACTTATGCACTGATATTATTCCATCACCCAAACACACATTGGCCCATGCTACACTATCTAAGACACACACACACACACACACACACACACACACACACACACACACACACACGCATGCACTTAGGCAAGTGCACATGCTGACCCTCACACATATATTTCACACTTATATACTGATTCTGTCTCCCACACATACACATTCGTTCACATATGTGTTCACTAATAGTAGCCACACTCACATACCTCCACCCTATGCCACACACATGTGATCACACTTTTACACCAACTTACATACATACAGCCAGAAACTTCCACACCAGCCTATACACATATAGTCATATACTTCCATGCTAAGTCTCACACACTTCTGTGCCATCCACTACACACATACACTTCCACACATTTACACTTACACACTCCTATGCTATCCTATACATACTCACACAAGTCTATGCTGTCTAATACATATATACTCACACACCTGCACACTCACACCTTCATACTACTGTCCCACACACTTACACTCACACTATTCCGTAATGCCCCTCACACATTATCACACACTTCAAAACTATTCTGTACATATATACTCTCACTCACTTGTCCACTATCCCATGCACACAGTGTCACATTCACACATTTAAAATAACCCACACACAGTTATTGATGTCACACATTTCCTCACTATCCCATGTATGCACTCATGTTCTTACACACCCATACTACCCTCTTACCCATACTCACATACTTCTACACTAGTCCACATACACACTCCCATACTTTCCCATGAATACATACTCACACACCCATATCCTTCTAACAGCCACACTCATACTCACACACTCCCATGCTGCCCCTATACACTGCCTCCCAAAGTCACTCAGACTCTCATGAATTTCCGCACTATCATCATTGTACTTACACACTTATGCATCATCTCATGTGTATGTGTTCACACTCAGTTACACACATGCTCTCATATTGCCACACTATCCTCTACACTCCCGCATACTCCCTAGTACACTCACGTACACTCACACATTTCCATCCATGTCTTCACTCTGTTTCATCAGAACACCTCCCTTTATCCATCCGTCAGTCATGGTCTCCACAATGGCCAAGCAAGTATAAAGCATTACACATCGTGCCATATAGTACTAGTCAGGCCACTAGAAGTCACCTGGACAGCTCCTTCCCCTTTACAGACAAGGAGACGGGGGTCCAGAAGGGGGAAGATGCTTAGCTGAGATCAGGACATTATATGTTTGTCAGAGCAAAAGAACCCCTGGGGCTCAGGAGTACACAGTGTCTGGGGTCATCTAGCCTGTCTCTTCCTCTAGCCCTCACCCCAGGCATTATGTATGAGAACAGCTGCCACGGGCCAGTCAGGTACACTTGCTAGCTTCATCTGTGAGCCATCATCCACCCTCACTGTAGTCCATCTTCTCCTAGGAGGCCACTCAAGGGCTTCTGAGAACAATTGTAGGCTTTATCATTGTCCTGTGTGGTGTCCACTTCCTCACTGTATGTTAGATGACTTATATAACTGATATTTACTTCAAGTTTCTACATTTTTGTCTATACAGGTAAATGATAAGCTTCAGGGAGGAAGGGGAGACTATGCCTTGTGTGTATGTTTTATGCTGTATGCCCACATAACTAGCAAGACGTTTGCTATACTGCTAGAATTCCATAACAAATGTTCACCAAATGTATAAATAGATTTAACAATGAAAGTATTTATAGGTTGCTCACTTTCAAGCCATGGGGGGGGTGGAATGGGACTGTCACAGTTGTATTTAGGTTCTGAAATACCAAAAGGACTAAAAGAAATGTGGAAGGGGATGTCTGGGGGTCACTGGATGAGAGGAGGGGATGATGGTTAGATGTGGTAGAGGAGGAGGCTGGGATGAAGGGCCAGAACTTGCCAGTCTGCATCTGGTTCTTTTTACAGCAAGGAGCAGCTCACTTCAGGGGATGCTCGTGTGCACTAGGTGCTCTGGCACCTGGAGATGCCCACAGCATGCCTTACTCTAGGTGGCCTTCAGTACTAATGTCCCTGTCTTTCTGTCCATTCTTGTCTCCAGAGCCAAAGGATGAAGTGGAAGTATCAGATGATGGTGAGTGTGGCCAGCTGTCTTTGGGACAGGCTCTTGGGATGGAGGGGCAGAGGAGGGCTCACACTCACCCTAACCTGTGCCCTACAGATGAAAAGGAACCTGAGGTCGATTATCGAACAGTGACTGTCAACACCGAACAGAAAGTATCTGATGTATATGATGTTGAAGAGCGATTAGGGTCGTAAGTGAAGTTCCAAACTGCCTCTGGGTCCCAGGGGGAGGGAAGGGGGTACCCACAAGCACATCCCTCACCATCGGCCTTCTCTGGAGTTATTCCTGTGGTTCGGTACAGGCTCAGCTCTGTAGGACCCTTAGGCCAGGCTTTCTGTGCCTCTGCTCATAGCACAGCACTCAAACAGAAGGACCAGATCTGAATCGATTCTCTGCAGCATCCCTCACATTGGGTCTGAAGTAGCTGGGTCTGACCAACACCTACTTGGCAGCAGTGCTAGCATGCCCAGTGAGCCTCACAGTTCCTGGACCAGCTTGCTCCGTGCCAGTGACTGGTCTTCCCTCCCTAGGACATAAGAGACACCAGTGCTCGGACACCCACAAGCTATACATCTCTCCTTAACTCTCAGTCTCTGGAGAAGTATAAGAGAAAGTGAAGGATGGGGTGCACTTGGGGGCACAGAGCTTAGTTGGTAGAGTGTTTGCCTCATAGGCACAAGGTCCTGGCTTTCACATAAAGCAGATGTGATGCTGCACATCCGAGCACTTTGGAAGTGAAGGCAGAGGTTCAGAAGTTCCAAGTCAAGGTCGTCCATCATTAGAACATTTGAGGGTACTCTGGTCTATTTTGTTTTAAGGGGGAAAAAAAAAAAAAGACCATGTGGCTCAACTTTCATTTCTGGTGCAATGGGAGAACCAAGGGAACAATGTATGGCTCTTATCAGCTTTGAGGAAGAAGTCTTCCTGTTGAAATAAGAGCTCCGGGCTCCCAGCAGGGGAAACCAGTCCATCCTCCACTGTCGGAGCATCTGTGCTGAAGTGGATGGAAGGACAGCAGCCCTTTGTAGCTCTTCTGTATTAGGAACGGAAGACCTCAGCCCATCTTCAGGGGTCCCCGTATAGGGAAGGGAAGAAGTCTACCTGTAAGATTAGGATGGTCTTCATTAGTCAAGAGTATTTTAGGTGTGTGAGCCATATACCTGGGTCACGACTACTCAGCCTGATAGCCATGGGCCATACGTAAGTGAGCAGGTGTGTAGCTGTGTTCCAATAAGCCTCTCCCATAAAAGGAGTAAGGCCAGATCGGCTTCATGGGCTGGAGTTTCCCACCCCACCCCCCAGCTTCGTAGAGAACTCAGATCAACTCCTCTCCTTCCTTTCACTGACAGCGGGAAGTTTGGACAGGTCTTCCGACTTGTGGAAAAGAAAACTGGGAAAGTCTGGGCAGGGAAGTTTTTCAAGGCCTATTCTGCCAAGGAGAAAGAAAATATCCGGGAGGAAATCGGCATCATGAACTGTCTCCACCACCCCAAGCTGGTCCAGTGTGTGGACGCCTTTGAAGAAAAGGCCAACATCGTCATGGTTCTGGAGATGTGAGTGCATTGTAGTCTCAGAGCCTCTACCTTCCCGGCTCCCATTGGCCCAACCCATAATGGGAAAGATGCTCACCAGTCCCGTGAACAGGGCTGACTAATGGGAGCTAGAACTGGCCCTGACCCACTGAGCAGCAGCCTCGGGACCTGCTGGAACATCTGTCTTCTTATCTCCTTGTGAAAGGGAGCTCGGGGTTCTGGACTGGAGCCCTCTCTCCAGCCCTTCACTGCGTCTTACTGACCCCCGTTCCTCCTTATTGAACTAGTTTGATTTCTCACACACCAGAGTAGTGTTTTCTCTCTGCTGGGTTATACAGAGCCTGGCGGGTAGAGTGGATAACCTGCAGAAAGGCTTTCCCAGAATCCACTGTGCCCTCTATGCCAGAGATGTCCACCTCCCTCATAGGCATACACATGCATCATTAAGCCAAGTGTCCTTCACAGGCACCTGCATTTTTCATGAGTCTTATTTGCTAAACCTTATTTTTTTAATACATAATATATAAAATCACAGTAAAAATTTAAGGAAATACACAGTGGAGTCTTATTCGCATCCATTTACTCACCTTCTATACCACCGGAGGTAAAGCTTTATTGGGTTTTGTTGTATTCTTCTAAAGTTCTTCATGAAAATGCAAACATAATATAACACGTGCATTTTCACTGCCCTGCCTTTTATCACCATGTGTGATTTGAACTCACTATCCTGCACTGGGAAGTTTTCAGTAAACTGCTACCCTGTGTCCTCCGAGCTCCAAGGGACCTCACTGCAAATGCACACATCCCAGTGCATGCCTTTGAGCCAACTGCTTTTGATAAGAGTTCAGGAGGTTTCTGGCTCCCCCCACCCCGACCCCTTTGGCAGACATTGTGTGCAGCCTCGAGCACGTGTGTTTTCTCTGACACCTGTGCATACCCATAGCTTGCATCCCAGAAGTGAAGCAGCATGGGATGAAAGGGCATGGTCACTTGAGGGTTTTCAAGGTATTTCAGAATTTTGGAAATCAGTTCTTTATAAAAGATGAGCTGTCCACTCTGGCAGGCATTCTTCTTCCCCAGAAAGGACCGGGTCTAAGGATGAAATGGGCCTCTTCTCTCCCTCCATCATAACATTTGGCATGCTCCTCTCAAAAAGTGCTCTTAGGACAGAAAAGTGCAGATCTGAGTCAGGTAAGGTTTACTCAGCTCCCAGCTCACTCACCTCTCATGGTTTGACCCTGAGTAAGTTGTTTAGCTCTGCCCATTCTTAGTTTTATTATTTGTAGATGAACCTGTTGATCCTTCATGAATGCTGTGGGATTGAGTGGAATCGTGTTTGTGAGTGAGGCTCGACGCTCAGCTATAGGCAGCTATTAGAAGAAAGATAAGTTGATTTTTTCTGTATTCTGGTCTGTTCTCCACTTAAAAGTAGCCTGGGAGCATTTTAACATCCAAGCAGATTCTGTGGGACAAGTCCTTTCTAATACTCAGGAAGCCTGCCTTCAAGCTCTGTTACTATTGAAATGTGGTTTTTTAATTGTTATCTACTAACAGCCAAAAGGTATTCAGATTAAATACTCTCTAGGCTCCCCATTTGGCTATAAAATTCTACTTTTTGTGGAATCATAAAAGACTCAGAGAACATTTCTACTAGTAACTTATGGTCAACCTCATCACGACCCCCTTTTAGAAATATTGAGTCCTTGTCTGTGACCCTGTCACGGCTCTCGATATCTTCTTAGCTGAGATTTCACATTTGTTTTAGGATGGCTTGCTTAGCTCAAGCAGTGTGGGTATGTGAAGACGTGGAGAAATGCTTTATCTTTAGAAGTTAAACCTTGAGCAAGTTCCTGGGGGTGGGGAGGGGAGGCAGGAGGCAGGCAAGCCTGGGTAAGGCCAGGCAGCAGTACCAGTGGGCAGAATACCATACTTAGCTTGGAATTGGGACTTGGCAAGCTGAGTGGAAAAAGCAGAGAAATGTAAGGAGGTTTCAGCTGGCCTGGCTTTCATCCCTGCTCCCACCTCTCCCAGGCACAGATGCCAGATTAGCCTCTATTGAGGGCTAGGAACTTGTCCTGTGATAGGGTCTCAACTAGGGCTCATACATCACCTGTTCACCTCTTCTAACCTAGTCCTACACGTGCCACAAACAGTGGAAAGGTTGATAATCTGCAGGGCAATTTTGTTTTGTTTGATGGAGAAATTAAATTAAGCTAAATATTCCAGAGTCCCTGCCTTAGGTATGAGGGAAATAAGGAGGAGCATGTCTGCAGCTTGTCTTGACTTTGCTTCTGGATAAGCCCCAGTCCTACAGCACTAAGAGTCCTTCCAGCTGCTGGCCTGGGCCTGGGCTCACCTTTTCGAAAGTGCTTGAGACTGGCTAAGTGGTGATGGGACTCTGAGCCCTGAAGAGGATATGATGTTTCAGTTGGGTCCCTGGGGTCTGATGTCATCTTTATTCTACTGTTAGCAAAGTTTATAAAAGAGCATCCCATCTGGCTGCCAAGAGACAAGGAGTAGAGACTGGGTACCTATTCGGAAATAGCATTGTCGTCTCTGACTGCCAGGGAAGGCTTGCCTAGACCTAGAGATCTGGAGATAAGTTTTGTCCCTTGGGATGGGTAGTGTTGGTGATATTAAGTGTCCAATCCTTTATACACTCATGATGAGTTTATTAACAACCCTTTTCATCTGGCCCCATCCTGGCCTATGTCTGTGGGTAGCAGACTTTAGCAAACCAATATCTTCTTCCTGCAGTCTTGGCCATTTTGAAGAGAAATCTGCAGAACTATGAATCTTGATGTTTAATGCCTTTTACACCAGGGGTTACTAAAGCAATGCTTTTTAAACTATATTAGATATAGTTGAATAGGCTTGAGCCTGAATAAGTCATATACCTCTAGAAATTCATAAGCATCATGGCTCATCCATCTGCATCTGTTGCTTAGAAGTCCCCCTGGGATGTTGAACTACTAGCTGCTTTATCAGAACATTTTTAAACTTAGAGGCAGATTTAGGGGGCAGCTGCAGGTGAAAGCCTAGAGATGAGCCAGGCTTCATGCAGCTATGATGGCAAGCAACTGAGAAAAGACAGAGTCGATGCAAAAAGCAGAGACAAGCCATGGAGACCCTTAGAAGAAAGAGTCATTTGTGTAGGATCAAGAGCTTGAGTTTCAGTTCCTCACAGGAGCCATAGCAGAATAAGCCAGGATGTCCCAAACATGTCTGGTCATTTGAATGACCCAGGGACTTCTAAAATATAAAGCCTCAGATTCCATATAAGACTTTACAAAGTCAAATCTCTGAAGGGGGATGTTGAGAGTCTGTATTTTTTTTTAATGTGTGATTTTTAAATGATGTATTTATTTTATTTTATATGCATCAGTGTTTTGCCTGAATGTGTGCGTGAAAAGGTGTTGGATCCCCTGGAGCTGGAGTTACCCTGGAGTTGTGAGCTTTTCTGTGGGTACTTGGAATTAAACTCAGAGCCTCTGGAAGAGAAACCTATGCTTTTAACCCATAAGCCAACTCTTCAGCCCTCAAAATCTGTATTTTCAACATAAGCCTAAATGATTCTTTAAAATGAAAAAAGATATTTAACATGTTGGTACCCTTCTGGGTATTTAGCCTATATTATTAGCCCAGTCCCGTTTTGAAACAAACCTGTGAGGTGGTGATGTTTTTGTCTCTATCTTACAGATAAAGAAATTGAGGCTGTGGCCTAACAGTAGAGTCTATCCTAGAGCATTGGTTCTGAACCTTCCTAATGCTGCAACCCTTTAATACAGCTCCTCATGTTGCGCTGACCCCCAACCATAATATAATTTTGTTGCTACTTCATAACTGTGATTCTGCTACTGTTGTGAACCATAATGTAAATATCCAGTATTCAGTTGTTTGACTGCAAAGAGGTTGCCACCCTCAGGTTCAGAAACAGTCTTAAGAGTCTTCCTGGCAATCATTAGAAATGAAAGCTTCGGGACAAGAGGCGCCACCTGCTGGCTATGCAGAAACTTTCACCTCTGGGTGGTTCTAAAGCGTTTCTTCTAGCTCCTGCTAGTGGCCAGGAATACTCACAGGCCTTGGTCTTACTTGATAATGGAGGTATACAGGCTCTCATGTCTGCTTGTCTGTGTTTCATGCAAGGGTCAGTGACAAGAAACTGCCTGGCCCAGAGTCACAGCTTGTAAAACTGCGAGATTTCATTCACGCCTGGCACTTTGCATTTATAATAACTCCTTTTAGAAGCACGACTTGTACTTACAGTAGCAAAACTGGACCAACAGGCCACTGTAGAAAACTGAATTTACTCATACCTAGGTGTTACATAGGTTACCACGGGTAGGCTTTAGGCTCTCTGAGCAGTGAGCAGGTAAAGAGGGCTTAGAGGTCTGTGATGGGGGGGGCAGTGTCAGAGAAGACAGTGCACCTCAGATATCAGACTTCATGGTTATGCATTCACATGGGGCCATATGCTGGCCACCAGAAGTTAGCAGTGAATGCCCAGATGTGGGTTCTGAGAGCGGAGTGGATTACACATGCCTGGGACACAAACAAGACAAGTTAGTTATGGCTGGCGAGAGCAAACGTCAGAATCAGCAGGTCTAGTCTAGCTACGTCTGCAATAGGCTACATCCAACTACTTGCAGAAGATTTGCTAAGGATTCTCATTATCAAAGATAGTTTTCTGTTCCTGGCTATGCAAATATATTTTTATATTCTGTTTAAAAATAGTGAATTATTTGAAATGTCGGTTCCCTGTACCTAAAAGGAATAGCTGGGGTCTATGAGAGAAAAACACTGCTAGGGATCACCTTCTAAATAAGGCAGTCTTATTGTCTTACCTTATTATAAAGATATTTCTGTGTTCGTGCGTGGCCTGAGGGCTTCCCAGATTTCACATGCTTCCCTGAGCCCTCCAGTAGCCTAGCAGGTATATGTGTAGAAGAATAAATGGGAATTGGACACTGTAGAAACTTGGCATGTACACACACAGACACCTCAGTCTCCCTTGGCAGTACCCTGCCATTCTGGTCCCTAGAATCTCATGATCTGACTGCAGTGTGTTCCCTCCTTCCTCCTCTCTCCACAGTGTGTCAGGGGGTGAGCTGTTTGAGCGCATCATTGATGAGGACTTTGAGCTGACGGAACGAGAGTGTATCAAGTACATGAGGCAGATCTCGGAAGGGGTGGAGTACATCCACAAGCAGGGCATTGTGCATCTTGACCTCAAGCCTGAGAACATTATGTGTGTCAATAAGACAGGCACCAAGATCAAGCTCATTGACTTCGGTCTGGCACGAAGACTAGGTAAGGTCCATCTGTTTGTCATGATGGCAGTGGCTTTATGTGTTCTATACACTCTGCATGTGTCAGAGACAGTAAGACTTCTCGGGTTCAAATCTAGCTGTCACAGGAGTGTGCTTGGGGCCCCTCTGCTATCAGTGCCTTGCTGTTTCACCCCCATTTCTGACACCTTCAGCACGAAGAAGGTGTGGGAGGCATGGTCAGAACCTCCTTCCAGGCACTGGAGTCATTATGGTCAGAAACTGTGCCTCTGTACCCCCACATCCACTCTGCCTCTGTGGCTCTCTGATGTCTGCCACTGAGTAGCACCATTCTCCCCTCCTAGACCCTCTGTTAATACAGAGCCACAGGGCTGGAGTGAGCTTCATTCCACCACCCCATAAGAAACAGGAAATAGTTAAACAAGATAACGCCGCCTGGTGCACCTCCCAGGACTTCCAGGGTTAGGTTGTTCATCGAGAGGACAGTGAGGACATGAGGTCCTCATAGGTCTGGGCATGTTTGATGGTCAGCATAGTGAGGCCAAGCCTGTTGACTTTCTTTGACCACCAGGATATGTAGGATGATGGCCAGTACATAGGACCTTCCTTTGGAGAGTAACCACCAATAAATGGAACAAACAGAGAAGCACTGGCTTAGGAGCTGGTGGTGAGAGCCCAAGGAACACAGTGTCCCAGATCGGAACAGTAGTATCTGAGGACCAAAGAAGGAAGCAGTTAACAGGCAGTAGGGGACTAGGTGTGAGCTGGAGTGGGGACACAGGCCGTGAGAGCTGCGTCCTGATGATGTGGTTCCCAAGCCAAAGCTCTGCCGCCACTGACATCTCCAGTCCAGAAATGGATTCTGGTCTACCAGTGGGTATCTCTGTTCCTTTACAGCCAAGGTAAACTGTTTTGGAGGTCAGATCTCTCCAACCGTTGTCCAGGCAGCTGGAGAGAGGAGAAAAAAGAGGTTTAGAACAAATTGGAAAGGCGGCAGATGGGGAGTGTGGGCAACTTCAACCAGCAATCAGACCATCTCTAATGAGCTGGATGGGGAAATCCCTTCCCTTCCCTGCACCTCTCTTTTGTCCCAAGGAGCCTGGGAATCATGCCGGTTCTTAGCATTAATGAGAATATTAAGCTAGAACATCCTTTTAAGGACAAAAGATTTATCAGATATAAAGAGAAATTATTTTCAAGCTGGTAACAAAGTATATCAGACATAGTGAATGTTAGCATCACAGTCTATTTGAGATTATTGAACGTAAGTCACAATCTCTGCCTTGGGGAACTGACTAGCTTGCTAGAGACACAGGCTTATGAAAGGATCACTGAGGGCCAGGTACTTCAATGTCATCTTCTACTATGCTGCCTAACTAAGGGCACTGAGGTGAGCATATAGCTTATTGGTTTTCCTGGTGGGTTAGTATAATAACAGAAGATCAAGTGCCTGTGTGTGGAGCATACCTAAAGGTGAGGCCCTTGTCTGTGCCCATTACATGAATGAGGGCAGGGCCTACCTCAAGCTAACTCTGTGATATGCTGTCAGCTGACACCTCTTCATTCTGGTTTCAGAGAATGCTGGGTCTCTGAAGGTCCTCTTTGGGACCCCAGAGTTTGTGGCTCCTGAAGTGATCAACTATGAACCCATCAGCTATGCCACAGACATGTGGAGCATCGGGGTCATCTGCTATATTCTGTGAGTCCCAATATTCTTGGTGGGGAGGGGAGACACTCCCACAAGAGAGGCCCCAAGTTGCTATGTTACAGTGAGAGAGAGGCGAGTGTGGATCGTTATGGAGACCACGCCCTCCAGCCAGAAGGGTGATAGCTTTCCTTTCCTGCCTCTGCCAGGTCATCCTATTTCTGGGCTCCCAGTGAGTCAGTGGCCTGCATCAACCTTCTATAGCCACATATAGTACCACACATAAAGATCTCCATGTTGGGTGCCTCACTATCCCTTGTGCTGGCAGCCTGCAGGCTTTGGTCAGGCTTATGAGGTAATAGGAAGCCCAGGTGGGCACTCCACTGTCTTCTGAGGGTGGAACCCCATCCTCACAGGATGGATACCATAGTCCTGGGTCATATTTCAGTACCTGTAGTGATTAATAAGCATTCATCATGGAAAGGCTTATGTGAGAACAGACAACAGATGAATATAGTTATTAGCTGGAGGGAAGCCAATGGTGTGCAGCAGTGCTTAGCAACCCATAATATACCTCACTCTCTGTGGTAATTCCTCAGATTGCAAACTTTGCCTCAGGACTAAGTGACCTGATTTCACACTTATAATAGGAACCAGGCCCCCATAGTGTCTGTTACAGCTGGAATAACTAAGCTTAGGTCATGGTCATCAGCCTTTAAAGCAGCCCTTGAACTTGAACAACATGCAGTTGTGGGGTAATCTCCTAAAGCTGCGACTTATGTACAACTGCTAAAACTGTTGTTGCCGGGATTAGGAGTGTGGCTCAGTCAGTAGGGTGCTTTCCCAGTGTGTATGAAGTCCTGCATAAAAACATCCAGATATGGTGACACACATTCACAGGTCCAGCATGTGAGAGATGGAGACGGCAGAATAAGAAGTTCAAGGTTACCCTGAGCTATATTACCAAAATGTTTCAGAAGTATATACATATGCATATTGTCATTAAAACAAAAGGAAAAGTAAATATTTTTCACAGAAAATTTGAGGAGGCTAGAGAGATGGCCCAATGGTTAGGAACATTTACTATTCTTGCAAAAGAATGGGTTCAGTTTCCAACAGCCACATCAGGCAGCTCACAACTCCAGTTTTGATAAGTGTTCTGTTGCAAGCTTGTACACATATGATACACACAAATTCATCAGGTGCATGTACACACACACACACATGTACACACATACATCCATTTTTAATTTATTTTTAATTTAAGGAGGATCTCAGAGAATGCTCTCTAAGACATTTGGGGTGAAAGGTAACTCTTCATGCTCAGTTATCTTAAGAAGCCCTGTTAGAAAGGCTTTGGCGTGGCCGAGTTTTTCACATCCTCAGAGTTTTACTGTCACTGTGGCCTGTGAGGACAGTCTCCTTCAGTTAGACCTGTGTCATAGCCTTTACACCACAGAGAGGTACTGCCGCCAATGCCATCCTCCTTCAGCCCAGAGAAGAGTGCATGCATCTGTCTGTCTCTCCCTGTGCTCTCTAGGACTAAGGACAAGGGCCAGTAGCCCAACCTGTCTCTTTTAGGGCTAGTGGACCAACTACAGCTCATTTTGGTCTCTGTGCCCTATATTGGCCCTGCAGAAGCCATGTTTGGTGGCTCTCACTGTGGTCTGATCCTGCTGGTGCTATGGCTTAGCTTGGTCTAGTACTTTGGCACTACTTGCTGCAGGAAGCCTTATCTTACTGTGGCATGGGGATCATCTGAGCTGCTGATTTTCCCAAGAGCTGGTCTGATCTCAGCACAGATATAGAGTGAGCCATGGCAGGGGTTTGATTGTACTGGACATCAAAGTGACTGTGGCCATGGAAGCTGCATGGTTGGCCACTTACCATGGTCTGGGCAGGTGACCAAGTGTCCCATTTTCCCCAAAACTAAGTTTCCTAGGATACGGGACTTTGAGAATAAAAATGGGGATAGTCCCAGACAAACCAGGAGGAGTTTCAGTGGTAATTGGATGATATTGTAAGTTTTGACAATGAATACAACCCTGTGTTTCACTGGATCAAAACCAAACATAATTAGGATCCTGCAGACCTTGGTCCTCTCAGACTTACCATCCCAGGGAGCAACATGGTATTTTTTTCTGAAGTTAGGAGGTCATTTCTGCCTGTTCTTGGACTTGATGAAATGACCCAGAAGGAAATGACTGGTTTCTTCTACTCATGAGACCAATTCATACTGTTACACACAGCTGTGAATGGCTCATCACCTAAGCTGTGCAGCGTGCCATTGTGTGAATATAATCCAGTTATGGGGCCTTAGGTAGTGTCCAGTTTGTAGTGTTACAGCCTTCTAGCACTTGTTTTTTTGTTTGTTTGCTTGCTTTTTAAGAGCGAATAGCTATGCATTTATATTGGAAATGTAATCTGGAACTTGGTTTACTGAGTCAGAAGAACACTGTGTTTTAAAAATAAATTCTCTTAGATACTATGCTCTCTCTCCCGCCCCCACACACACACATTGTTTACTAGATCACTTTTAAGGTGGAGACTAAGAAATAAAGACAGGTTGGTTTTTGTTTGTTTGTTTGTTTTTTAATGGGGCACATAAGCTTGATGTACAGGAATCGGCCTGGTGTCCAGAGTAAAGTGGGATAGGAGGCAGGTAGCAAGTAGGATCAACCCTAGCCCAGTGTCCTGTGTACCCATTGCTATGGCAGTTTTCTGGAGTTTGGGCTGGTCCAAATCTGGGGTCCCTGGCTTGAGCCAGGGGGTTCTCGGTAGAGCACATGGTGCTGAAAACATAAGTTGGAGCCAGCCAAATGGCTTCCTGTGCAGAATAGGCAGGGAGGACCTGCTGCTGGAGACAGCTGGAGGAGGCTCGCAGATGACCCTGTGGTGTCGCATGTGGTGTCGCATGCCCTGCCTGGGTCCTCTCTTTAGACCTGCATTGTCTAACAGGTCCTACCTCAGCCGCTTCCACCTTTGTATAGTAAGCCTTCCTGACCCTTCTCTAGGACCAAAGATGCTACTGGATATCATTGGCCAGATAATAGTGTGATTTTACAAAGTTCAACCCCTATTGGGGCAGTACTTCCTGAGCTACAGACAGCACTGTCTCATCACATCACTGCAGAGGGATCCAGCTTCGCGGTGGGGATTTTGTGGAGACAGGCCTGAGGAGACAGTGCATGAGACGTGGCTGTAGTTTGTTTCCGTTTCTCTGATATTCCAGCTTTTCCCCAATATCTGGCTCTGGGTTTTTATTATAAGATCAAATAGAATCCATGCTGTAGGCAGTGCTGTAAGTATCGGGACCAAGTTAACCCACAGAACCAGTGGGGCCTGATCACCTCTAAAATTAGGACAGTTCCTGTCCTTGCATAAGAACAGTGGCAACTCCAAGGCGATTCTGAAGGGAGGGGGTTTCTTGGATCCCCTTCTGAAGGTAGCTTGAATCAGCAGGAAGAGTGTGGAGAGTTCCAGGCCACACTCCTAGAGGGAAATCATAAATCAGCCTTCCTGAGATGACCTTCAGCTGGCTTATCCTCCCTCTTTGCTGAGTACTGGGTGTTCCCTCACACCTGGGGGGGGGGGGAGCCACTCTTAACTGAGCCCCGTCTCTTCCCTACTCTGCCATTCCTGCCCTCCCTTCCCTACCCCAAAGAAAAGGCAGCCATCATCAGTACCTTCCCCTGTTACCCTCATCCTCCCAACTCCAAAGAGCCAAGGGCCAGCCTCTAACACCATGTACAGGGAAATGCTGAGAAAGAAGAGTGTGGCTGGAGCCTTTGTCTGCCCTGTCTGGGACTGGGCTTCCCCCCACTATTCCCTGCCTCTCTCCTGGGCTTCCCCCCACTATTCCCTGCCTCTCTCTTCTCTTCCCAGTTACTACCCCAAAACTCTGAATCTGGCAAACATACTGAACCCCCAGTTTAGTCCCTGGTTTGTTCCATGAATCTGCCCCAGTTGCTTTAAATTGTCCACTAGAGATCCTTAAGGTAAAAATGGGATAAAGCCTAAGTGTTTCAGAAGCACTCAGTAGTTCTGCAGGTGGGACGCTCATTTAGCCAGACCATGTGTGACTTTAAAGACAGTAAAGGAGCAAGTATAGTCTAAAGACAATTCCATGCTCTCTGCTCTCCTGGCATTCCACCCTGAGAGAAGAACAGACTTCAGCTCAGATTTGCTGATGAAGCTCTGCTGTAAGGAGATTAAGAATTAAGCAATTCCAGACATGGTAATATTAATCCCAGCGCATGGAAGGCAGACACAGGCAGATCTCTTGAGTTCGAGGCCAACCTGGTCTACAGAGCAAGTTCTAGGACAGCCAGGGCTACACAGAGAAACTTTGTCTTGAAAAATAAAAACAAACAAAAGACAAATCAAGCAGTTAGGGGGCCGGAGAGTTGGCTCAGCTGTTAAAAGCACTTACTGGTTTGATTCCCGGCACCCTACACAACAGCCCATGCTTCTCTGACACCCTCTCCTAGCCTCCAAAGGCATGAGGCACACATGCAATACATAGACATACAGCCGGCGCTCATACATAGACATACAGCCGGCTCATATACAGAAAACAATTAAGAAGTAAGCAGCTGGGGCTAGGGGATCTAGTACAGGGGCACAAACCTGGTCCAGCATGTGTTAGGCCTTAGGTTTAATGCCCAGCACTGAAAAAGTATTAAGGAAGCAGAACACCCAGAAGTGTCCATGATTCAGATCTGAGAATGAATGTCGAGAATCCACATGCTTGAGATGCCAAGCCTCTAAGAACTTGCCCAGGAAGATAGCAGCTTTATGAAAACTGGAAAAGTCCTTTGATATAAGATTAAAGGCCGGGAGGGGGAGTTTCATACAGCATTAGTGTATTTGCTAACCGATCGATAGGTTATTTTTTTCTTAGATAAAAAGACTTAGGGCCCTTTTTGCAAATTATAGCAATAAAGTACAAACAGGAAAAAAAAATTGAATCCTAAAACTAAGCATGGCTGTACACACCTTTAATCCCAGCACCTGGGAAGGAGAAGCATGAAGATCATGAATCCCGGGCTAGCATGATCTATACTACATACCAAAGCAGAAGTATAACCAGAAACATAAGCATTACTAAAATATCCAAATTCCACCTTGGCCATCATGCTGTGTGTGCCAATATTTAAGTTTCTAATTTGGGAGGGACTTGGCCAAGTGGAGAACAGTGCAGGACAGAGGGTTTTAGATGGGTGTGCTGCCAGGGAGAAGCAGTGCCAAGGCAGAGGCTGGGGCTCCCTGTGCCTGTGACATGGACAGTGATTAAGACCTATCTTTGCAGGATTCCAAGTCCTAATTAGGAAAGGAGCTTTGCAGAAAGAGCCCTTTTAGCATTCCTCAGCCCGACTGTTTGCTTTTCCTGCTGTCCTCTAGAGCACGGCAGGGCTTTCCCCTTCTTGTTTCAAATAGAAAATGTGAAGGTGAGAAGAAGCAGGTGTCCACAGCAAAGACAGGCTCTATCTCAGTGAAGCTTACTTAGACCACACACTTCGCAAAGGACAGGAGCTGAAAGGCTCCTAGGAAACCCAGCCCAGTCAGTATGGTGTCAAGATGGACTAGCATATAACAGTGTAAATTCAAACAGTGTGACCTTCTATCGGGTCCTCTTGGGTACATGACCAAAAGTGATTCAGATTGACCTCGTGGACTTAAGTCAGTATCTTGCTTGAAGAACAGCCATCTACAATGATGTATTATTTCTCAAAAACACAAGTGTGCTAGCTAGAGGGAGAAAATACTTTGTATTTTCATTCAGCAGAGGACTCCTCCTCTGGCCAGCCTTCACTCGGTGTTTCAAGTGGGTGTGGTTCAAGGACAGTGTCTGGGTACAGTGCATTTCATAAATTGAGGCCTTTTGAATGCTGAACAGCTCTAGCAGCTGTCCGTGTGTTGTGGTTTATGATGATGGATCAGTAAGGACTTGGGAGAAGAATATTCATAAAACCCTGACTTAAGGAGGCTCTAGATGTATTTCCTGGAGCTCGGACAGGGTCGGGAAAGAACTGAGTATGTAATTTTCCAATCTGAAGAGGTAGGGCTATTTGTTGAAGCATTATTAGCAATTTAAAGATGGTGGCAGTGAAGCATTAATGTTAGGCTTGGGGCCCATCTCAGGGTAGGTAAGACTCTAGGCTGCATGTACCCACAGAGTCAGCCCTTGGTTTGACATGCAAAGTGAGGTTTGGGGCATGAAGAAGAGGTACATGGAGCTCACAAGTGAGGCTGGTGAGCTTCCGTCTGCTCTGTTTGCTTTTGAGATCTCTGCCCTCCAAACTGTGTTTGGCTTAGGCAGGTTATCTAGAAGAGTTGTATGATATACATGGCACCAGATGAACCCTAACTAGAAACTGTCCCATGTGCTTAGTGTGATGTATACAGCAGCAGTGAAGGGTCCGCCTGGAGATCCAGGCTCCTGGACTCTCGTCTCAATGTCTGGGACTCTTCCAGGCAAGTTACCTAACAAACCTGTACCACACTTGCATCAGTATATAATGAAGAAATAAAATGACCTGTGTCCTAAAGATTCAATGAGTTCGTCCTTTTCAGATGTTTACCCGGCAGGTGGTAAAGAGGGCTCAATGCCAGCTGCTGATAAGGAGGGACAGGAACTGTGTAGTTTTAAGTAAGAGACTATTTTAGAGCATAAAGTGGAACAGAGGGTAAGGAGAGTGCCCAAGGTCACTCGGCTAATGAAGAGGCTGTGCTCTGTCCTCTGCCACACAGCCGGTGGATGGGCTGCCACAGGCAGCCTATGCCTCCTTGCTGATTAAAAGCCCTCATGTTTATTGGGCTCACACCTGCTGAGACATCCCGATATGGTCCCCCCCCCATCTAGATATGCATAAAGGAGAATATAGAAGAGCACACTATGGACTACATGGGAGAAAGGACTCAGAAAAGGTTCTGTCGGGGATGAGGGCCGGCCTGAGGGTTGGGATGGAAGAGAGGGATGGAGGGGTTTCTCAACTCGGCTGGTACACAGTGGAAGTTTTCCACCTCAGCCTCACAAGTGGTTGATGTAAAGAGGCTGAGTGTAGGAGAAGTCACTTAGGGAGTTCAGTGAGTAATGGAGAAGGGACACAGAAGCCCTGTGGATTTCTTTTTGGAGGCAGAGGAAAGGCAGGTGCTTCCAAGTGCATGGAAGAATCCCGCCTTTGACCTCAGCACTCACTTAGGGGAGTCAGACCCCTCCATCTCTCCCAGGTCATCCTCCCTTCATTCATGTCCTTTGTTCTTCTCTCCCAGGGTCAGTGGACTGTCCCCCTTCATGGGTGACAATGATAATGAGACCTTAGCCAACGTCACTTCAGCCACCTGGGACTTCGATGATGAGGCGTTCGATGAGATCTCCGATGATGCCAAGGATTTTATCAGTAACTTGCTGAAGAAAGATATGAAGTAATGAGCTGGGTCTTGGGGCAGACCCTTTCTTTATCTGTGAAGCCATCTCTTCCCAGTTCCCTACCAGTCATGTTCCCTGGAGAGGAAAGAGTAGCCACTGAGGGACCCAGTTAATGGATGAGTGGAGTACTCCTTGCTTCCTGATGCCAGATACTCCACCCTCTTTAGATGCATAAAAAACCCTACTGGAATGGTGACCTCTGAGCAAGGGTCTCAAGGAAAGAACAGCCCCTTGGTGATGACTGGCTTTTTATTGTCTATTTGAATGTGGTCCTCACAATCCTGCAAACCCCTCAGGCCTTTGTCAAGGCTCACAGGGGAAGTACCTGCTTAACTAACTCATAAGCATAGATAACAGAGACAGCCCAGTGGAGGGTCCTCTTTATATTCCCAGATTATTCTGACTTGGTCAAAATTATTTCTTAGATATGGTCAAGATCTTTCTAACACAGAACAAATTGGTGGACAGTGGATGCTCAGGTGTCCCTGCCTATGATGACAAGCTGTGGAGACAGATGAAACATACAGCTTTTATCATAGTTGGAGTGGGGCTAGGGAGAAAAGGTGAGCTGAGGTTACACAGCTTGTCGGTGTATCTTTCTAGGTGAGTGGAGTCAGCCGAATTAAAACCAGAAGGGAAGAGGCTTGGGAGGCTCTGTGCTTCTCAGAACAGCTGGGTCAGAGAGCTTTAGGGAATCAGGTGTTGGCTCATTCTGTAAATAAGTATCCAGAGTCAGAACCTGTTTCCAATCCTTCCACTCTACCCCCAACTCTGAGTGGGATTTGGCAACAGGAGATATTGTGACCCTGCCAAGAACGGTGGTGCTGACTCAGATGGTATGACAAGAGTGGGGAGGAGCAGCCACCTCCAGGGGTAGGCAAGAGGTTCAGAATTAGTAGGTGATTTTGCAATCTGACTCCACCTGGCTACCTGTACTGTAGCTTTGTCCCCTCCCACCCTGGGAACAGGAGAGAGTGGTTGCTGTAGGTGAATGCGGGGAAACCCTCTTAGATGGCTGTGCCTCCTAATCTCCTAGCACCCACCTGTCTCCTAATCCTCTAGAGCCTCCCAGACTCAAACTTCATGAGTCCACAGTGGTTGTGTCAGAAGTTAGCTACCCAAAAGAATCTGGATATCATGGGAGTCCGGATTCCTGCTCTGAAGATAGATAGCTCACTTCTGATCACACTGGACCAAGGATGGCTTTTGTAAACCAGACTTCATTCATAGAAGATGTGATAGGTGATACATCGTGTATACACACCATTTTCTCATCTGCCCTTAAAACGATCTAGCAACAGGCTGCATTGCCCTTCTCTGTGCTTATAAAATAGACTCACCAAAGAACAAGCTCATTATATAGAGAAAACATTACATTCTTTTAAATCCTTAAAGCCAACATTTCTTCCACAGAAGACTGTTTTTCAAATGTCTGTAATAAAGTTATGCTTGCAAAATGTAGACATTTGAAGGATATAACCGAGCTTAAGGCATCATGATCCCTTTATCTAAAGATCCCCACACCAAGCTCTGCTTTTCTAGCCACTTTTTTGTTGTTGTTGTTGTTAGCATGTGCTTCTTTGGACTTAGTCTTGTTAACGTGATGACTCTGAAATGTTTCTTGATTCCGAAAGCTCTCAGAATGATTAAATGAATTTCAATGCAAATCTTAGGCAGCTGTCATTTAGAAGTTGTATGTAGAACACAACCCTTTGGACTGTGACAGGATGAACCACATTGTAAGACATGAAAATTCAAAGATTCTCACAGGTTTTGTCTTAACATTTCATTCTCATCCCCTGTTTGGGGAGGCAAAAGTATCAGGCTCCCATGTGACCAGCAGAATGGCAAAACCTCCCTGGAATATGGTGTCAGGTTATGCCTGCCTTGTAGCTCTGACCCATTTGGACTCCAGAAAGTTGAGAATCTGCTGGTGGTTAGGCTGGATCCAGTCAGTTGCAATTCATTGTGCGTGAGCTGGGGACAGGCAGTTCTGGGCTGTGCCCTGTGTAATCGGGGACAGATAGCTTCCCAGCGATCATCTCTGAGGTCTCCTCCTACTCAGAAATCCTCTGATCTCTGCCTCCATCAGAAACCGTCTGGACTGCACCCAGTGCCTTCAGCACCCATGGCTGATGAAAGACACCAAGAACATGGAAGCCAAGAAGCTGTCCAAGGACAGGATGAAGAAGTACATGGCAAGAAGGAAGTGGCAGGTAATGTGGGCTCAGTGGGAAGAGGATGCTGCTCTTCAAATGAGCTTTATTCAGGCCCAGTTGACCCTAGCTTCATTTCAAGAGAGTCTGAATTTGTTTCTGAAATGACCTATGTCCAGTGTAGACAGCTGATTAGGCACAGAGTCCTTAGCTCAGAGGAAACTCCAGTCCTGTTCAGCTTTGTCTCATGGGAACCAGAGGCCTGTGCAGCCTTCCCCTCAACTGCCCCCCATTTAAACTGCTGATGGTCTAGTCTTCATGGCTGAGATGAGCTCATGACCTACGCTTCTTAAGGGTTGCGTGATGGTCACATATTTCATTGTGAGTGTGTAGGTGTGGGGGGGGGGGCGCTCCAAGGAGGAAGCAATGGTAGTTATCTTGGCTGTGAATCATGTTCCTATCTAGCAAGTGGAGATGATACTGATACCCAAAAATTGTGAAAAATTATGAGGCAAATTTTGAAGGTCTTTAGGACAGTACCTGGAACACATTGGCATTCTGTAATGTCAATATGTATGGAGGGCTGCCTGTAGATAAGAGTTTATTCAAAGGATAATGTGTGTGTTAGTCTCTTTTCCTTTTATCTATGATAAAGCACCCTTCAGGGAGAAAGATTTATTTTGTCTCAGAAATGAGGCATGGTCAGTTTTGGTGAAGAAGTCACAGTGTCAGGTGATTGAGCCTGACACTGTGTCTTATTATATCTGCAGCCTTGAATACTCAGTGGACAGTCAGGTTGCCTTCTTTTTCTGAAGTCTAGGACTCCAGTTGTGGAATGGTTTTGCTCACAGTAAATGGATTATCTCACCGCAATGAACCTAATCTAGATAATCCCTTACAGGCATGACCAGACGCTAACCTATTTCTGAAAGTCCCTCTCAATTGTGCCCGACATAATAATCAATACTAAATGTCACATCTGTGCGTTGCTTTTACAGCTAACATTGGAGCATTAGTGTCTCCACTTTACAGACAAACCAAGAAAGAGAGTAGATGAGAGAGGTCATCTGGGATCATGGGGCTCAGTGGAAAACCAGGAATCAAACCTAGAACCTGGTTCCAAAGTACAGTGTTATCAATACTGCCTCTGATAACAAGATGGCAATATTTTCATCCAAACCCTAGAGCAATTAACACCTTCCTACATCTGTTTCATTCTTCCTTTTTAACACAGTTTGAATTGTAAAATCCTGAGCTTCAGGAGAAGACATGACTTCCATGCCCAAGGAATGTATAGTGCGGTGGGAACCCAAAGCTAATGTCACCTCAAAGAACACTGCATACCAGAAATCATAAACATCAGTATAGCTCCATGACCATATATGTGAGTGTGCATGGAGAGGGGTCTGTCCCACTAGAGTTGAAAAGCCTTCAGGGCAGGAGCTAGGAATTTAGTAGAGACCGTACTTAAGGCCTTAGAGGAAAAGGATCAACAGTGTGGATGGAGGAAATGGCGGACGGAAACGCCCCCCCCATACTACGTAAACATAAAGGGTGGAGCCTTACACAGGAGATTCAGGGTTAGGAACACTGGGACTGCCCACGTGATGGAAAAAGAGAAGTTTATGGAACACTGGTCACTACCACACAGGGTGACTAAACCACATTCCCTTAGAAAACACAGCTTTGCATGAGGGTTAGGAGTTGAGGACAGATCACAGGGTTGGGGGTGCAGGGTTTAAGGGGCTGTCACCCTGAGCAAATGGCAGAGCCCTGCTATAAGGAGGTTGGAAGGGTTGGGCTGATCTTCTGACACCTTCAAATGCAAGATAGGTTTGAACACCTACCTCACTCACCTCCTAGGCCTTTCAGGTCAGAGTAGGAAGTATACTTAACTTTTTTTAAGGGACCTACAAAATCAAAGTTGTCTGGCTGTCAGATGTCAGAGGATTCCTGGGAAAGGAAGGACAGACAGCCTTCAGAGAAGCAAGTCTAACTGGATTGCAAGTGCATGAGGCACTGGCTAAGAGCAGCAGTGTTACCTCAGAATATTGGCCAGCGGCTCCAAGCCAGGCCGTGGGCACAGAGAAAGAAGAAGGGCTGTCACAGTAGCCAGGGACCGATGCTTCACAGCTTATCTCCTAATCACTGATTTACTCTTTACTGGCCATAGGATTTTCTAAAGAACCTTATTTCCCTATTTTAATTTAAGGAAATCATTTGCACATGACTTTTCTGCAAAATTGCACACAAATTAGTCTGTAAAAAAAGTCTCACTCAACATGAATGCCCCGGGGCGTAATTTCACTAGGAATAGTTCAGTTGTGTTGGCCTGCTGTTAAATTGCTTCCTTGGGGAAATAGTTTCCACATTTAAACTCCACTTCCAGAACCTTGTCTCCCCCAGAAATAGGGGGCTCTGTCTCAGAGTAGCCAAAGGGATGTGCAGCAGAAGAGGGGTAGAAGGAATGGGCTGTACAGGGAGAGAGCAGAGGGTACACTCCAGAAGGAATCTTCTAACTATTCTGTTCTGATTTAAAAAAAAAAAAAAATCCCTCCATGAAAGAGTATTTGGGGCCCTGTGTCTAATTATATTATTGGGTAAAGTTACTCTGAAAGAAGGCATATTTCCAATTTGTACTCAAAGACTATTTACAAAGATAACTGTGAAGTATAGCGATGGGGTGCGCTGAACAGGGTAACAGGGCTCCTGTCTATAAACTAGATGTAGAAGACTGGATGTGGGTGGGGAAGTAGGTAGTTGCGGTTTTTCTTTGGACCACCACCAGTCAGCTTCCAAATAAATAAAGACATGGAGACTTATTAATTAGGAATGTTTGGCTTTAGCTTAGGCTTGCCCCACTAGGTTTTTAAATTTAGTTTAACCTGTTTAATTCATCTACATTTTGCTTCAGGACTTTCATTCTGTATGTACTGCTTCCACGTGTCTGACTGGCCCCTGAGCATCTCCCTGTGTCTCCTTCCTCCCTACTCCCCCCAGGCCTAAATCCCTCCTCCTACTTACTCTCCCTGCCCAGAAGTTCCATCTATACCCCCCACTTCACTATTGGCTGTTCAGCTTTTTATTAGACCAATCAGGTGCCTTAGGCTGGCAAGGTAAAACAACATCTTTTCATAATTTAACAAATGCAACACATCTTTAGATAGTTTAATGCAACATATCTTTGCATAGTTGAACAACTATTCTGCAATAGTAATAGAAAGAAGAATGGCAATTAGCTGCATTTATTCTCTAGAAACCACAGAGACCCCAGCAATGCGTCTAAAAACAAAGGGGCAAAATATTAAAGTCTGTCCTATATTTTAATAGAGATATATAAATACAGACTGCTCGTGACCATCATATACTTGTCAAGAGCTCTGTTATCCTGAGGCTGTTTTAAAGATGTGTGCAGGCTGGCGCTCCCATGACCAGCTTGCCTACGTTTGCCAACATTATTCAGGTGTTATCACTGAACTGCCCAATCCTGGGAGATGAACAGTCTTGGGCCAACTGTGCTGGTCATCCTAGCTGGCTATCCAAGAGCTAGGGAATTGGGGAGGCCTGGGAAGACATTGCCTGCCAGGAACACAGCCTTAGCCAACCTTTTCCTCTAACAAAGAAAGAGGATTTCACTAGGCTCCGTTGATTTTGTTCCAAAATCTCCAAAGGTCTCTGTGAAGAAACAATCAGTTTCAGCTCAGAGACAATCAACCACACTGGACAGTTTTAAGACGAGCTCCCTAATACTGTTATACAGAAAGCAGTCTCCAAATCATCGATTCTTATGTTGGTTGTTACTTTTTAATTGTTTGTAAGTAAGCACTTGGAAATTCCCCACTTAAGAAATTACATGACTCTCTATCTCTGCTGGAAGTTTCTCCACATGATAGTGTCCGCTCTCAATGCATTTGCTGCTCCTTCTGAAGCACTGGGATTTTTGTTTGCCACATTCTGATATGTTCATATTAGTAGCTTGGTTACAAAATGGAAACAAGAAAGAAGAAAGGCATCGTCTCTTCACAGCATGCAGTGAATACAGTCCTGATCGACCCCATTCCATGTGTGTCGAATCAGGGAGACCAGGGGCTCAAGGCAGAATGTGGGGATCCTGCTACACATTCCTGAGCAGGAATCAACAATTCTTTGGGAAAACTAGAGATGCAGGGAGATTAAAATCTTCTGGATTCTATTTAAAAGGCTCAGAGAAGAACTAACTTGGACAAGGTCTCTGAGTGGTCAGAGAACTGACCTGGCTGGGAAAGAATCCTTTGGGTTGGACTCTGAGGCCAGAACAAACCAGTATGTGTAGGGAAGGGGAGGATCAGCTGACTAGGAAATGAGCTGCTAAGATCTTGACTCCACTCAGAGGGATGCCATCTTATCAGTTCCCAGGACAAGGTAGGTCCCCACAGGAAAAAGGTGGCTATCCCCACAATAAACTGGCAAAGCAACCAGCCAGCCAGATCAGCAGGAGAGCCTGAAGGCTGCCATATGTTCTCATTCAGAAGGGCCACTATCTTCTCTCTTCACCATGATGGGATACCCGCCTCCCAGGTTCTGTTCAGACTTTCCCCCTTCACTGTGGTAGCAGAAAGCCAGGAGCGCCCACACTCCACAGTGCTGTGTGCAGGAAGAGATGATGGCCAGATGTCAGCCAATCTGAATGTTTATCCAAAGTGCACAAAAATAGGTTGCAACAAAGAGGGCAGAGTGCAAGAAAGGCAAGCAGTTAGGATTGCAACAGACACACACAGGCACATGCACTTTTACATGATTCCTCAACATTCTGAAATTCTTCACTTTTGAAATAATCAGTCTTTTTATTGGAAACACTGGCTTTCCAAATAGTCAAAATTGTGAGACTTCACTGAAATTCATGAATATGTAAAGTGAATTCAGAAAGAAGGTGGTTTTGCTAGCACAGTATGAGGTCCACTGAGTCAGGAGGCTGTTCTCCTTTGTGCTCAGACAAGAAGCCAGGCGGAGATGAAGTCAGCTCTGTGGGTGCAGGACTCTGGTTGCTGAAGGAAGAAGCTTTGGGTTATCTTGGCTATCAACAATGACCTAGGAAAAAGGCTGAGAAACTGTTGGAAGATAAACAACAGAGGTGCCTTTGAACATCAAGCATCTCTTGCTGTAAATCCTACGCTAGATAGAATTTTCAAAATGCATACAAATTATGTGACAAGTCCTAATCCTATTCATCAGAAATTCCTCCCTCTCCCAAGTGGCCCATTTGGGTGTTTGTCTTAGACATGAATGTGGACACTAGGGAAGAAGAGCTCCAATGTACAACCGTAGACTTGTACTGGGGCCAGCCTGGGTATCCCCTCAAATCTCTGAGGTATCTCAATCGTAAACAGAACTAAATGGGACCCTGGAGACCACCTTTGTTTGCCTAACCCCTCCTTATACGCAGAAGGAAACTGAAGCCTGGAGAGGTCAAGTGGCTTGCCCAAGGTTAATAAAATGGTGCCCTACTTTTCTGGACCTATGGGACCGGTCATAACTGTCTCCTTGACCAGTTGAAACCTTGTTGCAGGCATTGTTTTATGAGAACAGCCCCACTGGGCCCAGTCAGCAATAAGTCTTTGGAGCTGTCTCAGGCTGCAGTTGCTTTATATAAACTATCCCTTTTATGGGAGTTGAAGCACAGTATGAAAAGGGTTTTTGTCTCATGTTGACCTTGTTTAGTCACATTAACGCACACATCAGTTCCAGGACCCATTCCATTCTCCGAACATCTTCGGACACACTGACAGTCTGAGCAGAGCTAGGCTGGGCTCAGTCCAAAGGCCCTGTACCCAGCAGTTGCATCTCCCAGCCTGGGCTCTTCACTTCTGATCAGAACTTGCTCACTGGAACCAGGACACCGCCTGAGTCCAATCTTCGTGTCTATTTTCCAGAAAACAGGCAATGCTGTGAGAGCCATTGGAAGACTGTCCTCTATGGCAATGATATCAGGGCTCAGTGGCAGGAAATCCTCGACAGGGTCGCCCACCAGCCCGATCAATGCCGAGAAACTAGAGTCCCAAGGTAAGGAGGCCAGGGTTTTCCCAGGCACTTGTGAGAGGGAAGGGTTGCAGGTAAAAGAGCATTTTGAGAATCGAGGCTTTCATTTGGGGTTTTCAGACGCTCTATAGCGGTAAATTCAGGAGGACTTTGGAGGTTTCCCTGACAACTACTATCTCTAGTAATTACTCTTTTAATTGTTAACTATTTTTAGAGGAAAAGCTATTATTTGTTTGATAGAACTAGATGACCGGCTTCTTTCACCTAGTTTTGTGGAATACTTAAGAAAGCCTTTATTAAGGGCTTTCTTTTTTTCTTACTACAAAAATGATATTTTTTATATACTAATAGACAAGAGTAAATAACATAATAGCGCATGTGGTTATATAATGTTTTTAAAATATCCTTCCAATTTCTGTTGCCTTATGTTTTTGTTTTAAAGAAAAAATAACTTTTACAGGCCAGATTCTGTGACAGCATTTATTTAGCTGAAGAATGTGTGACCTGGGCATGCTGGCCAGTAGGCCCCTCCTAGAATAGATAAGGCTAATTCTTTGCCACTACAAACAAGGGGCTACAATCAAACAAGTCATCCAGTGAGGGTGTCCCTTTTCCTCTTGAGCCAGATGCCCCTCATGCCTATTGCGGAGAAGTTTCTGTTACCCACAGGTGGGAAACTGAGTCTAGAAATGTTTTGTACAAGGTAGGGAAGCTGGCTGCCATGGAGCATCCTCATGGCTAGAGACAATCTGTAACACTTCTGCTGCTCCTCTGGGTAAACCAGAAATATCCTGAAGGGACAGGAGCCCCTCTGAGGCTTGATTTTTCCCTGGACCTGTCCCCCATCCTGGTCTGCAGCTGTGCAGCTTGAGAGCTGTATAGATTTGGAAAACAGAACTCCGGCGAATTACAGGTGTTCTGTAGCTTTCTCAGAAGCCAGTGACCGACCTACTACCATAGGAAGGCCAAGGGTACCAGGGTGAAAAAGAAAAAAGTAGTAGATTCTATGCTTCTCACACCCTCAACTGAATCCTGAGGACCATGAAGTTCAGCCAAAAATCCTTTTTAAAGATGACTTTCTTTTTCAACGTGTCAGCATCAGGGAAGGGGGAGGTTGCGCAGTTCCTTGTTTTGGGCACAGTATTCTCTGCTGCCAAAAACCATTTGGCAGCAAGCCAGTTCATCCCCAGGAGAAAGTCGTGCTATGATTCACTTCCCTAAGCTGCACTGTTTGCTAAATTATAGCAAGTTTAAAAAGAAAGAGAGAGAGAAGAGAGGGAGGGAGGGAGGGAGGGAAAGGTAGCCGATTAAACCCAGGGAGAAGAAGGAATCAAGACATGACCTGACCTCCTCTTGATCTTCTAGAAGATGTCTCCCAGGCTTTCCTCGAGGCCGTTGCTGAGGAAAAACCCCATGTAAAGCCCTACTTCTCTAAGACCATTCGTGACCTGGAAGTTGTAGAGGGAAGCGCTGCTAGGTTTGACTGCAAGATTGAAGGTAAAACTGTGGCCACGTCTTTCCTTTCTACACATGGGCCCTGGGGAAGATGTCAGGCTTGTGCTGCTTTGAGTCATAGACATGGCCAAACCCAAACGGATAAAAGGCCCAGTTTCTGTTCTCCAACCTTCATGAAGGCTAGTGCTATTCATTGGTTTTCCCTCAGTCCTAATTAACACGTCCTCATACCAGTTACTAGACCTACATAGGCCACCATGGACCTCCTTAGCTATGGGATACATACAACAGGCACCTTGCAAGCCTATGAGAAGCATGTTGCCCATAAGAGGCTCTACAAGGGTAGCTGGCACAAAAGTCAAGTAAGTGACTGGAGTCAGCCAGCTTAACTAACTGCTTGTCAGCAGGCTGCGTGACCTTGGGTGGTGATGGAACACTGCTGGGTGCAGGCCTCTCATTTCTTAACTGATAGCCAACATCTGGAGTAGTCCTAGGGATTCTGTGAGGCCACGTGTGTCAAAGTAGACACTTGTTAATCATTTAAAGAGAGTTTAGACTAAAGAGAACAATGGTTAGGTTGGTAAGGGATAGGGAGAGCATGCACAGCATTACAGTAAGGAAACCTGCGACCCCCCACATACTGAGCCAACCTCCCACCCAGTTCTCGCCCTATCCCTTGTGTAGTGTCTCTGCTCCTGGGAGTCATGCAGCCACACAGTAGGCAGGAGGAACGGGGGACAGTAGCATGAGTCCCAAGAAATCAACACAATTGATGGCAAAGGCCTTTCTGTTTCAATAGATTGCAACATTTTGAAAAGATAAGTGGCAAGATGAGACAGGCCTCTTGGCTTCAAGGCTGTGCTCACATGTGCCAAAAAGGTAAAGGGTTATCTCCCATTCTGTCTGGTCTGACCAAGTAAAGGAGAAAAGCTTAACCAAGCAGCCTCCCAAGGTCACACAGCCCAGCATGGCAGCTACAGCCAGCCACATCTTGTACTTTTGTGTGGCTCTCCAGCACTGGGACTCTAAGTGCCTTTTGATAAAGTAGCCCTATATTTGGAAAGAAGAAACAATCTTTCTTTCTTCATCTTCTTTTTTAAAAATTTTTATAACAAAGAAAACAGAGAACAGCCAATTTAGGAAAGGATCTAATATGAAATTGTTATATGGCTGAGGGTGTAGCCCAGCAGGAGAGAGAGCAGTTGCCTAACATATGTGAGGCCCTGGGCCCGGTCCCCAACCCCCCACACACCCACCCACTCAGACACAGAGGATACCCACACACTGACTAGAATGAGCAGTTTTAGGACCCACCATGAGCAGGCCTTGAGGTAGGAGAGCAATTAGGAGCACTGTGAGAACATTGACAGAGCTGCTGGCAAAGTGCCAGAAGAATCCCAGAAGAATCAATCCCCCAGTTTGGGGGAGGAGTTGGGAGAAGTTCCATACTGTGACTTCCATACCTAAAGCCAAAGCCAGTTTATTTTTCCTGCGTGCTTCAAAGGGGAGGGGCTGCAAGGCCAAGCACAGCATAACTTCCTAACTTGGACTCTGTGTGTGTGTGTGTGTGTGTGTGTGTGTGAGAGAGAGAGAGAGAGAGAGAGAGAGAGAGAGAGAGAGAGAGAGAGAGAGAGAGAGAGAGAGAGAGAGAATATTCATTATGACCTGAATCTTAAAGCAGCAGGCCTGTGGTCTAACAGACGTGCCTCCTGTGGTGACGCGCAGGTCCTGAGGCTTGTCCCTTAGATCCTCTCTGTTCTTACTGGTTTCCCGGGGTTTTCTTCCCTTTGAAGTTTTGAACATGTATCCTGACAGCATGGTTATCACCTGTTGTGCTTTTTTCTCTTTGAAATGATTTCCTTGGTATTTGCATAACTTCTGACTACAGTCCTGATGCAAAACTAAAGCATATGGACACTGCTCTGATAAAACAAAATTACACTTGTAAAGAATGCTAGAATTCTTGAGCTCTGTGTATAATTTTTATACTGCCAAGGGCTATAGTTTTTTTTTTTAATCTAAAAATACCTCTACAAAATTTAAGAACAAGTTGGTTGTAATACATTACATATTTTAAAATACACATAGGCAAAGCTGGTGACAGATGTGTACATACACAATTTTAAAATATATAGTACACATATATTTACGTGGTTTTATTCCATCTATTTAACACTGATCTTTGTAGAGACATGACTAGTGTCTAACATGAGGCCAGCCACTGGGACCCATCCCTAGAGACACACAAACAGGTCACCTGTTCGTGGTCAGAGTAAGATAGGTTCATGTTCTTATTAGCAGCTCCCTAGCTGATGTTTTCTATAGCCATTACTTGCAATATGGAGTTGATATTGGCATACAATAAATTTGTCCATTTTTGGTTTACAGCTAAACTGTCTTTACAAATTCACATTATGCAATAACTATCACAACCCAATTTTAGAATTTGTGCAACTTCAAAAAGATCCCATGTACTTGTTTTTGTTAACTTTTAATTCAAGTTTAAGTTAATCTTTTATACATTTAATTTTCAAACATTTTGCTTTCATCAAGATGTCTAGCCTTAGTTGTACAGTTAGAATTTAGACATCTCTGGACGACCCTCCATTGACTGACAGTGAGGCTTTGTAAAAACCACTGACATTCATGGTGCACGCCTGTAACCTCAGCACTCAGAAGGCTGAGGCAGAGGCGTGAAAGCTGGAAACTAACCCGGGCTTCAAACCAAAACCCTATCTCAAACAAAAACAAACTTAGAATATTCTATCTGAGGTTTGAGAAATGATTCTTTACAGCATATGTCCATACTCTATCACACATATGAAAGTATACCGTAAGAGCCAACTTCATGTTTGAATCAACAGAGGTGGGCAGCTTGAGAACCACTTGATGATGCTGATGCTGATCAGAATTTCTGATAACAGATTCTGACATTTGCATTCTCTCCCTGTGCTGCAGGATACCCAGACCCCGAGGTTGTCTGGTTCAAAGATGACCAGTCCATCAGGGAGTCCCGCCACTTCCAGATAGACTATGATGAAGACGGGAACTGCTCTCTAATCATTAGCGATGTTTGCGGGGATGATGATGCCAAGTACACCTGCAAGGCTGTCAACAGCCTTGGAGAAGCCACCTGCACTGCAGAGCTCATTGTGGAAACCATGGAGGAAGGGGAAGGGGAAGGGGGTGAGGAAGAGGAAGAGTGAAGCAAAGCCTAAGCAGTTCCTAAGTCATTTTAAAAGGACTAGTTCTTTAAAGTTTAAAAAGAAAAAAAAAATCAAGATAGAAAAAGCACCTAGTGTAGTAGATTATCTAGTTAGGTCATTTGGAGGTCGTTCATCAGCAACAGCAGCGCTGATACCTAGCAGCGTTATTGATGGGCATTAATTTGAATTAGCTAGCACCTTAAGACACTGGTACAGCTATATTCTATGTGGGGGAAGTCACCAGCAACTTGTCTAAACCGATTTGATTTTAAAGAGAGAATAACCAAAAGAAATAGTTACCTGGGAAAAGCCATCCATTTCCCAACTGAATACACGCCTGAAAAGTAATGCAACCACCAGGACCCTGAGCCTCCAGTTTCCCTGGAGCCTGATCCAGGGAGTCAGCCCTGTCCCATCCTGCAGTGTCTCATTCTGAAAGCAGTTGACCCATTCTGACTCGGGAGGCACGCTGCCTTCTGCTCTCCACTTCCAAACCTCCCATTTCTCTTCCCATCAGTTTTTTTCCACCCACCAGTTTTCCTGGCTCTAAGCCATGAATTGCAGCAATCAGGACATTAATTATGTCTCTTACATCCTGAGAGCAAGTCCCCTGCTCATGGATAACGCTGGCTTCCTTGGAAAAATAAAATCTGTAGGAAACTAAACTCACCCCTCTTTGCAATGGTCTGGCAGCTTCAGGCATTTGCATGAGAATCCAGGAAGAAAGAAAAAAATTTTTGCTAATATGCTTTGTTTCTTAAACCAGGATTCATATTTGTGCCATTAACAAGCTATTGGCCTGCATGTGCAGTAAATATTTCTGCATCTGCATGTAGAAAGCCCAGTTTGCTGAAATGCTGATTTTAATTTTTTTTTATTGGGCACCATGAAACTGATTCCAACTGGTGAGCAGCATTAGAACTCAATGTACTTTGGAAGCTCCTTCCAGACAGTCTGAGTTGAATACATCCTCATTCTCAACACTCTTCAAAGAGCTTGGCCTGCCTTGTGGGGCCCAACACTTTCCCTCTTGAATGTTCGTCAGCCTTGCCCCCTGACTTTGAGCTTAGACCTGATTAGTGCACTCAGACTTGCATCTTTAGAAAAGTTTAACTTCCTCTCACTTCATTGGCACTTACAGTTTTTCTTATAAAACTTTTTGGAGGTCATCAACGAAGACCATGAACTGATATCCTACTACATTTCTTCTGTGTGTGTGTGTGTGTGTAACATTTCAAATACTTTTTTTTTTCTTTTCCACTGTTTGAAAAGTGCAAGTTAGTATTTCAAAGGACTTTTTTAAAAATCAATTTTGAATTACTCCTGTGCAGTCCTACACAGTACCAACAGGTTCTGAGTTACTCCTGTGCAGTCCTACACAGTACCAACAGTAGAACCCTGATGTTCTTTGTCTTACTGTCTCCCATCCTGCTTTGGCTGCTTTTTGCTGCTAATTTCAAAGTCAGTGTTTTTCTTTCTTTCTTTTCTTTATTTTATTTTATTTTTTGCTTCTTAAGCAGTTACAATATCTTTCATTATAGCCACAGTTTATTATAATAAAGGGGTTTTAATTTGATTTAGAGCATTCAAAGTGTTTTTTCATCACTTGTCCATATTATAATCTTTGTGTGTATGTTGTGTGTATGTGTGCATGGGTGGTCATACATGTGTTTATAGGTTAATGCCTTCCTGGGACTGTGTTAATGTTCTCTTAGTTTATTGTGCCGTCCAAATGGTGACGGAGAATTGCTACAACTGCAGTTACTCACAGTTTTTAAATAAAGGATACCACAGTGCATGGTGTTTGTTCCATGTCTGATTTCTTCTCTTCTTTGGACACTGATGGTACAGTCCGTGGATTCATTTTGCAATTACAGCCAAGCACTGTGATCAATAATTATGAAGAATTGGCTTCTTGAGCTGGGGATAAAGTGCTTGCAGCCCAAACACGAGGAACTGTAGGATCTTCAGCATCAGTTTCAAATCTAGGCTCAGCAACGAGCAGGTGTCACCCAGCACTATGAAGGCAGAGACAGGCAGATCCCAGGAAACTTGATGGTTAGCCAGCCTTGCCAACCAGTGAGCTCCAGATTCAGTGAGTGACTATCTTACAAAACAGACAAAACCAAAACAGAATGGAGAGCAATTGAAGCAGACAACATGTGTCAACATCTGGCTGACACACACATGTAAACATGCATACACAGGCAAACACAAGAACGGGTTTATAAAGTTGTGCTTGACCTAGGACCAAAGTTAATTAAGAGAGCTCTTGTTTTTAAGTGTCCCGATTTTCACTCTAGCTCAAAGTCTCTCTCAAGGATCAGTTTAGTGTCCTAACATTAGGAGGGTTCTTATACAGTTTTAGAACCTGGTTGCTGCTGCTTACTTGAGATTTTAAGAGTAGGTCTTGGCTGAATCCTAAGCTCTTTCACATTGCAGAATAGTCTTCCTATCAGAGGTTAGAGTCCTGTGAGTTTCTGTCAGTGACTTCTGATGAGTTTTCACAGGGCTCCATTTCACTCTATTGAACTAAATTTTTCTCTTCCGTTGGCCATAAGTAAAAAAAGGTGCTGCAAGTTAATTCATCTCGGCTGTTCACATTTATTGATGTCTGTTAGGCGACTTCTTGATATCCAGTCAGTATTTAGGTTGCTCTGGGGCAATGATTCTCAGTCTTCCTAATGCTAGGACCCTTTCCTCTTGCTGTGGTGACTTCCAGCCATAAAATTATTTTCATTGATACATCATTACTGTAATTTTGATACTGTTATCAATCATAATGTAAATATCTGATATATGCAGGATATCTGCTGTGCACTCTCTGTGAAAGGCTTATTTAACCCCAGAGGGGTCACAGCACACAGGTTGAGAACTGTTCTAGGCTTCTCTACACTTGCTCCAGGGGTATGTCTGCAAAAGAGATTTTCAAATCAAGTTCATCAAACATTTACTATCAAATAATCATACTGTCAGACAGGCATGGTGGCACATACTTTTAATCCCAGCACTCAGGAAGCAGAGGCAGGCAGATCTCTGAGTTTGAGGCCAGCCTGATCTACATGGAGAATTCCAGTCCAGCCAGGGCTATATGTGAGACCATGTCTCAGAAAGCAAACTAATAATAATCATACAGTCTCTAGAAAGAATCTTGCATGCTCATTAAATTCCTTGCAATACACTCTCATAGGATTTAGCTGGTCAGTCACTCAAGTGAAACTATTTTCCATATGGACTATCCTTAGACTTTATGCATCTGCATGTTCTTCTCCTTCTATTAAAGCTGTTACTTATTATAACTGGTAGCTTGTACCTCAGTTTCACCACCTAGTAACTTAACATAATAGCTCCTCATTAATAGGTTAATATAAAGAGTAACTGAGCTCATACACAGTCTCTGAGTCTGTGAAAGCTCCTAATTTGGCACACGGTACTCAATTTATGCCAGAAGCTCTCTCCACCCTGAGGGAACTGATTGTAGAACTGATTTCAAAATGAATATTTGAGAAAGTTATAAGCTATGGAAGATGGGAAGATTCTGTCTCCAAAGAAGAGTCGTTGACATTACCTATTGTCCTGGCCAGTTTTATGTCAGCTTGACAAGCTGTAGTCATCAGAGAGGAGGGAGCCTCAGTTGAGAAAATGTCCATAAGCTCCAACTGTAGGCAAGCTGTAGAGAATTTAATTAGTGATTGATGAGGGAGGCACAGTTCCTGCCCCGCTTGAGTCCCTTCCCTCACTGCCTTTGATGGTGAACTGTGATGAATTTTTGATGACATGGAACGGTGAGTAAAATAAACCCTGTCTTTCCCAGGTTGACTTTAGTCATGTTTTTCATCATAGCAACAGTAACACTAAGACATCTATGAAATTGTATAAAAAATAATTCCTAGGCGTAGTGATGTTACAGGCCTCCTATTGAGGAAAAGTTTTAACTCCAGCCTCAGAGCATCTCCTTCTTTCCCCTTCTTCATTGTTGACTGGGGCATTCCTGACATGGGAGTCTCACTTTCCAACCGGTACTTTTCTCAGCTTGACTTTAATCACATTAAACCTTTATCCCCAAAAGTGTCCTGTTTTAATTGCTATTTACAAAAGCAAATTTACATTCACTTGCTTCTGTCTATATATTAACCACAGAACAAATAGGTTACTATCCAGGGGAAAAGGCTAAATACCTATCTTTTTAAAGTTGTCTAGAAAGCTCAAAATGGAGACTTCTGTTTTCTGGGGCACTGGAAGATGAAGCATTTCAGAAATAGGAAGTCACCAGAGTAAGGAGAGGAGGGCCAGACATGAGCTGCTAAATATAAGCAGTTATTCACTCCCTAGAACCTCTGTTGAACTGCTTTTAAGGCTGTAATCCCTTAGGATTTGAAATCCACCAGAAATTTGGAAGGTGAAAGTAACTTTCTGCAGAGAAAGAAGCTGTGCTAAGGGGAAAAATGAGTTCACCAAGCATTTACACACCCTCTGGCCTCTCCCAAGCCAGGCAAGTAAATCTGTCCTGAAAAGTGTACAGAGGGCTAGAGGCTGGTGTGTAATCGGAAGTTTCTTGGTCCCGCCTAGCCCCCATAGTCTGGCTGAATATCTCCCACTCAGTTCCACACATGTTTATAAAATAATTGACTTTGAGGCTAAATATTATAGTAACTACTGAGCCAGTGGCCCAGACTTACTACTATCTAGCCCAGAATTCTCCTCTATGCTTCGTCACGTGGCTTGGTACCACCTGTTGCGTTCCCTCTCCTCTTCCTAGAATTCTCCTAGTCTGGTTGCCCCGCCTAGCTACTGGCCAATCAGCATCTATTAAACCAATAAAAGCTTGAACACCTCCATAGCATCCATGTCAAGGGCAGGAAAGAGCTTCAACCTAGGGAGATGGCAATTCTTTGATGGCATTTTTAAGACAGGTTGACTTCTATTACTTGGTCATCCCAGAAGCTGAATCAGCTAGATGTTCATAACAGCAGATGAATACTGTAGTCATGTACCTAGAGCAGAGGCTGTTCATCTCCATTTACTGTAACTTTCTGTCTTAACCACAATCTTTATTCTCCCTGTCAAGTGGACTAGTGAAGGGGCCACATACTTCTGTTCCTATTCAGGTACATGTATATCAAAGTCAATAGGTTTGTTCACAGACTTCCTAATGCCATCTATACATGTGATTGTAGTTACACAATTTGATTATTTCACAAAGCAATGACTGTAGCACTGAGGAGGAGCAGTTGTTCCTGTGGGAGCTAAACTGAGACTACTGTTCATATCTGACACAAGGAACACCTGTGTTACCTCTTAGACTCCCAAAAGCTTATAAAATGAAATCAAAGGACAAAAGGGCTGATGATTCTTAAATAAAAATCAGATGCCACTCACTGATTTGGATTCGTCTCTCACAGGCTAAAAAGCAGACTGGAGTCATTCACTCTAAAATCTTATGCAACCACACTGTAGCAAACCTATTTAGCCGAGCAGTTGAGCTGGAGACATCGCCCCATGGTAGATCACTTTCCTAACATGTGAAAGGCTCTGGGTTCAAACCCCAGCACAGTTGATTAATTAAAATGTACTGAGAGTAAACCGATGTTAAATGATCCATTAGTTTTTATTGCTCAGTCTTCTCCATAACTTTAAGAAAAGTAACTTTTTGCTTTGGTTTCTACTTTCTTCAGCTTTTTCCATCTATAAAACCAGTCTCCTCTGTTCAGCATTGTTCAACCCTAGACCTAAAGGTAAAGCCAGTGGAGATCCATAAAATAACCTATAATTTTGTATGCATATATATGCCTGTATATGTGTGGACACATAAGTATGGAGGCCATAGGTTAATACTATATATCCCTTAAAAATGCTCTTCTTATTTGGGGGTCAGAATGGCTCAGTGAATCTGGAGTTCACTGACTAGATGTGTTGGCTGGTAATCTACTGGGCTCTTCCTGTCTCCCCTTCCCCAGAGCTGGGATTGCAAAGCTTCTTATGTGGGTGGTGGGACTTCAAACTCAGGTTCTCTTTGAGCCATCTCTCCAGCTCCCTATATTTTAGATTTCTATTGTTAAGACTGGGGATTAGGACTAAATGTCTGTGCTCCTGTTGTCTACAGAGGAAAAAACAATCAAAAACACTCCAGAAAGCAAAGTGATTCCAACCACAGAATTACAGAAGCAGTGAACATGACATCACTGCCTCTTGCTCATGCAGACGGTAGTTCCTTCCCCAAGTGGGGCAGAAAAGGGGGATCTACAAAGACTCTGGACTGCAGACAACAGACTCACTGCAGGGACAAGGGGACCACAGAGGCAGCATGGCAGTTAGGGGAAAGGTTGTACACTGAACCTTGACCTCTAAGCCTCCCCCACTGGTGCCTGCTAGAACTCTGACTGTCATGCAGGACTAGATACAGAACATGTAGGCTCATGTACAATCCGAAAACATGGGCCCTTTGTTTGTCTGACTGATTTTGTTTTCAGATTTCAAGATGGAGCTAAAGAGATAGTTCAGTCAGTAAAGTGCCTGCTTTGGAAGCATGCAAACTTAAGTCCAAAACCCAGAACCCACATTTTAAAGCCAAGTGAGGTGCCTGAGAGAACTGTCGTCAACAGTCTTACTCAGCAGCCTGCAAGACAAGCCCACCAATGCGACAGTGACAAGATGACTGTGTTGAACTGCAATGTTTTTACCGTACAGTTTTCTGCTCTCACAAAAGTTAAATTAGGCTAAACCTTGTAATGTTTTTCTATCATCATCCCTTAACATGTAACTATTAAATTATCACATTTTTAGATTGTATTCCGCTAGAAATCTTGGTTTTTTAAAATTGCCATTTAAGTTGTTAACTTGCATAACTTTTAAAATAAACCATTGAATGAATTCTAGCTGGAGATTAGGACAGGATTTCCAACAACTCTCGAAATGACCCTCTGCATCCTTCTGTAGGGATTTGTTTTTCTATGCATTTATAAGATTCAGCATTGGCTGCACTGATAATTACAAAATCAAAATATCAAGCAACTCTGAAAAAAGGTGTCAATGCTCTATATCAGCAGTTCTCAACCTGAGAGTCACAAGCACCCTTTGGGGGCCAAACAACCCTTTCACAGGGGTTGACTAAAACCATTGGAAATCAGATATTTATATTACTTTACATAACATACCAAGATTACAGCTATGAAGTAGCAACAAAAATAATTTTAGGATTGGGATCACCACAACATGAGGAACTGTATTAAAGGGTCGCAGCATTAGGGAGGCTGATTCTTACCCTTTTGTGTAAATGTTTTAGGAGACTGAGGATTGCTAAGGGGGTCACGACCCAAGGTTGAGAACTGCTGTTATTGATAACCGTCCAAACAACAGTTACATTTGAAATGTGTTGTTTCTTTCTATAACATACCGTGGGGGGGGGGGGGGGTCCTGTGCTGTGACCAAATATCCTGATAAAAGCAGCTTAAAGGAGAATGTGTTCCTTTTGCCTGATGGTTATGGAGAGAGAGAGAGAGAGAGGCTATCATGGTATGGAAGACATAGCAGCAGGCTAGCCATACTGTGTCCACACTCAGGAAGCAGAGAGCAAACAGGAGGGCAAGCTGGGCTATAAAACCTCAAGGCCACTGCCAGAGACTAACTTCCTCCATCAAGTCTCTACCTCCCAAAGATCCCACAACTAACTTTCCCTAACAGCTGGGAATTAAGTGTCGGAGCACTTGAGCGTATGGGGGATATTTCATATTTAAACCACAATAATGTATAGATGTCATCTGCTGACCACCAGCACCCTGTGTAGATGGGGCTTGAGGACCAACACAAGACACCGCTGCTTTTGCCAGTGTGAGTTTTCTAGCTCTGCCTATCCCATGTATCTGACAGAATATTGTTTTCATGGTAGGATATATGCCAGCCAGTCTCGGTGTGTCTCAGACCATTTTCTCTTGCTAAAACAGAATAGCTAACTGGGTAGTTTGTATAAAAGAAAGGAGTTTATATGGTTCATGATTCTGAGCATCTTTTTGGTGGGAAGGGGGACAAGCAGGCATGTGTGGAAGAAAACTGGGATCTCCGTGAAACCCTTTGCTCTCTGGGAGTGAACCTCATTTTTCTGGAAAGTCATTTATCTCTCAAGAACCTAAGTGGCTCTTAAAGGCCCACTGCCAGGACTGCTACAGTGATAATCAAGCGTCTACATGAGTTTCAGAGGGGACAAATCTCTCTCCACTCCTCCTGCTCTCCAAGGTTTTAGAGACGCTAGATCTCCAACTAAGTGAGAGTCGAAATGGCTGCTGTCTTTGTGGTTGATCAGGCAGCCCATTGTAGACCTACTCCTGACAATCAGGTGGGCAGTGACACTGGGGCCTTTCCTAGCTTTCTGGATGAGCAATAGCGGCCTACTCCACAGCACAGAATTCCTCTCCCTCCCTCTCCTCTGTCACGAGCAAAGAAAAGTGAACAGGAGCATGAACAGAGCTCTGCCAAGCGAAGAGGGAGCAGCCTGAGCTCCTTTCACCTCAGTGACTGCACAACCTCATGTTCCAAGCAAAAGCAAGGTCCAATGGTTCTCCCAGAGCTCAAGTAGCCTTTTATAGGCAAGAGCCAAATATGCTTAATTTTGATATTCTCTATGGTGCTCTTAAATAAATCAGAGCCAGCCTACCACATTTCCTATTTGGAGCATGTGCCTGTAAAGACCTCCAGTGTAGCCAAGCAGTTCTTTCCCCAGCCCCTTCCTTCATCTGTAGCATTCGGACATCTATCTTCCAAATAGCTGATACTACCGAAGGCCTTGACACTGGAGTAACACAGAGAACCAAGTGGCAGCCTAGCATTTTCCTGGGGTTGCATCCAATGTCCAATGGTGGCTGTGCCAATGAAAAACTGGGACACTAACCACATTCTTCCTGTGTATTGACTTGGAAGTATGTATGGCTGCTTTGTTTCCCAGGGTTCTTGTCCATGTCCAAACCTCATCCTCCAGCTTCCCCATCAACTTTATGAGCTAGCTAACGTCCTTCTGATAAAGTCTTTCTCTCTAACTAGCCAGAGTTAGCTCCCATTGTTTAGAAACCTGCAACTCTAACTAGCACACAACAACTTTCATGTAGAAACTTGCCTTTTGGGGGGAGGGCAGAAAAGATGAGGGGGAGAGTTCTCTGTGCTGTGCATTCTGTGTAATATGCAGTCAGAATGAGGACTGTATGACAGAAAACTCAGGGTCAGTAAGAGAAGGCTGCATACAGTGTGATTTCAAGTGCGTCATCCCTGGAAGAAACTAACATTGCTGTGATCTGACTGTGTCCTACAAAGCTCAGGTTGAAATGGTATTGTTATTATAGCAGTGCTAAGAGGTGAGACTTTGTGACCTGGAGAGATGGTTCAGCAGTTCAGACTGTGTAACCCAGCCAGGCAGTAGTGGAACATATCTTAATCCTAGCACTCAGGAGAGAGGCAGAGACAGGTGGATCTCTGTGAGTTCTTGGCCATAGTCTATAGAGCAAGTTCCAGGACAGCCAAGGCTACACAAAGACCCTGTCCTGAAAAACAAAACAAAAGTGTTTATATACTCCTTCTGCTGAAGATCGGAGTTCAGTTCCCAGCACCTATGCTGGGCAGCTCACATTGCCTGTAGATCAAACTCCAGAAGATCTGATGCCTCTTGCATTCTCCTACACATACCACATACATGCATACATAGTTTTTTAAGAGGCGAGACATTTAAAAGGCGACTTGGTTGTAAAGGTTCTTCTTAATGAATCAATGGGTTAGTTATTATGAGGATGGGTTTTGTCAGTTGGGCCCTTTTCTCTTTCACATTTTTCTATATCACATTCACTTGCTGATCCTTCTATCATGTTGTGCAGCAAGAAATTTCTCATTAGGTGCAGCCCATCGGTCTTGGAATTCCTAGAGTCCAAAAGTATGAGCAATGTAAACTCCTAATGTTTATAATTTACGCTTCTTCTTGCAGTACTGGGCATCAAATCCAGGGCCTTGCCTATGATAGTCAGTGTGTTATTACTAAACCAATTCCCCAGTCCAAGTTGGTATACTGAAAGACTCTGCATGGTAGAGATGATAATATGTAATGCCAACAAAAATCTTCAGTGTTTTTGTTTGCTTTTATAAAACTTGACAAATAGATTATATGGGAATATAAAGTTCCAAAAATTTTCAAGGCACTGGAATAGTTTGTTTTATAATATATAAAGATTTATTATAAACGTCAGTAATCAAATCAGTGTGGTATTAACAAAGTGATGTCACAAGAACTACGGAACAGAAATAGACCCACATTATACTCAGGTACAAGAGAAATGCAGAAGGGAAAATATGAGCTTCTTTTGTTTCTTCCTTTGCTTGGTTTTGATTTTTCGAGACCGAGATTTCTCTGTGTAGCCCCGGCTGTCCTGAAACTTGCCTTGTAGACCAGGCTGGCAGAGAACTCACAGAAATCTGTCTCTGCCTCCTGAGTGCTGAGATTAAAAGTGTGCCACCATCGCCCAAGCAAAACATGAGCTTCTTAATAATCACTGCTGGGATGGTTGGTTATCCATATTGGAGAAAAAAATCACAGAATACGTGAGAATGAGCAATTTATAGAAAACAGAGATGTAGATCTGTTTTTTCAAGTCTTGTTATTGTTGTTTAATTATGTATTATTATGTATGCTTATGTGTCACCATGTGGATATGTGCCCATGAGTACAGATGCCTGTACAGGCCAGAGGCATTGCATCCCTTGGAACTGAAGTTATAGGTAATGAGCTGCCCAGCATGGTGTTGGGAACCTAACTCAGGTCATCTTCAAGAGCAGTGCTCACTCTTAAATGCTGAGCTATCCCTCCAGCCCCAAGATATAGTTCTTTCAGTTCTGGAGGGTGAGAAGTCCAGGCTGTGAGACCTATATCTGGGGAAGGCATTTTTGCTGTGTTGTCCTGTTGCTGGGGAGGGGCTAGAGAGGTGGTGAGACAGATCCTCTCACTAGGAACACATTCTCTTAGCCCATTCCTTAGATGATGGGTAGACCCATGACTCTTCATGGCTCTATACCTCCTTGAGACTCCCATCTCACCAGCATTTCACTAGAGATTAAATTTCTTGTGCAGAAAAGCTGGGATACATTCAAACCATAGAACATATTTCACAAAAATCATTGTCAGACTTCAACATTTAGAGATAACATTTAGGATTTTTAGAAATTGGTATAGGAGAGTAATTTTACCAGCTCAAAGATAAGAGAATTTGAAGACTAGAAATCAAAGTTACCAACCAGGAGTGGAAAGATGGTTACATTTTCAGTAACAACCACAAAGTTTTGTTAATTAAAAGATAAAATGAAAGAAAGAAACAAAAAACAAGGCACAGAAGATATGTGTCACCTGTAAAATGAAAGATTAGTCTCCAAAAGGAATGAACATCCCTTTAAGTAAGAATGCTCGTACTGAAAGTATAAGCAAGACTTGGAGAAAGCTGGGGTAGGGGGATGTCTCTAGTGTGTGCGCAATAGAATCTAAGCTCAAATCTCCAGCATCCATATCCAAAGCAGGGATGCTGCATATGAACTTCAAGGGTCTACATGGAGCTGATTCCCTACAGAGAGGACTTTTATGTGTCTGTGCTAGAAACCAATTAGCATCTGAACCACCTTGGACTTTTAGGGTTACCATGGCCTCCAGGCCTTAGTTCCCCAGTCTCACTGATACTAACATTTGTCCTCAGACTGATCTTGACTTTGTCTTTTCATGACCAATGATTATTATCATTCTTTACGTCTCCAAGCTCTCGCCCCACTTTCATCCTCCATCTTGGGTATATCCCTTACTGTTCAGAGCCACGTGCTCTCACTAACATGAAACCTGCCGTATCCATATATTCCACCATTGTGGACTATCTGAGGCTGGGACCAAAATCAATCTTCCTTCTTATAGCTTTGTTGGGTGTTTTACACAACATAAAGAGTTATACAGCCATATCTGTTTGCTGTTTTTCTATTAACTATATCTGTACACATAGAAGAGAGGGTGGTTACCACAACACTCTGTATTATAGAATTTTAATAATCCAAGCAAAAGCCACAAATATTAGCTAAGCATCTATAAGTCAATTTCATGGTAGGGTCATGATCATAGTTCTAAGTCTTCAAGTAAGTAATTAATTAGTAAAACCAAGATCAAACCAGACCATATAATCTTGACAGGTTGGTGTGTTGGGCAACAAATGAAAACATCGACGGAACTCAAATGGGCTCCCACCAACAAAATACACCACTGTTTCTATCTTCTGAAACTTGTAGTGGGAGAGTGAGTCCACACAAATAACTGTGAATTGATGAGGTATCATGACAAGTATTTAGACGCCAGAGCTGGGAGAGCAATCCATTTCAGAAATCTGAAGAAGCTATTCTTGACAATGTTACTGAGGAATTTATGAAGTCAGGGACAAAGGCTGTCCAAGGCATGTGGAATAGCATGAGAGAAGTCATCTTGACCAAAAGAAAGCTTGCTCTCCAGATGCTATAGCTAGGCAGAGCAGGGCAGGAGGTGAGACTTTAGTAGGCATTCAACAAAAACCACCTTTGCTAAAGGCTCTAGCTTTCCACATGGGCCACAAGGTAACTAAAAGCAGGATAAAACCCCAGCATGTCTCCATTGCTTTGGGCCAGTTACCTGCTTCATTTTGTTCATGGGCAGATCAATCAATCAGAGAGTGTCTATCTAAAAACATGCTGTGGTTGTATGAATAAGAATGCCTCCCCTACTCATATATTTGGATGCTTAGTCACTAGAGAGTGACATTATTTAAAAGGATTAGAATGATTAAGAGGTATGGCCTTGTTGGACAAATTGTGTCAGTGGGGGAGAGCTTTGAAGTTTCAAAGGCCCATGCCAACCCCAGAGTCAGTCTCAGTCTGTCTCTGTCTCTGTCTCTCTGCCTATGGAGCAGGAATAGTGCCCATCTGCTGCTCCAGTGCCATGTAAGCAAGCCCCCAATTAAATGCTTTCTTCCATTAAGGCTGTCTTAGTCACGGTGTCTCTTCACTGCAATAGGACAGTGACTAAGACACATGGTAACACCTATCTCCACACTCTTTAAAGCTAAAGGCACAACTAGAATGCTGAATCTTTTTACTGTTAGCTTTTTACAATATCATGTTCCAGAAACCCTCAAAGTACCTGAAGGTCTCCAGTTATTGCTCTAATACTTGGATCCAGGAAGAGCAGAGCCTTGCAGACAGAACATCCTAACGTGGGAGCACCCTCAACTAGGAACAACTTTCTCATAGGAACCAGCTTATCTCCCAAAAGATGAGACTTCTTCCAGCTACTTTATAGAACCAAAACTGAGATAACGATCAACCCAATCATACATAGGCCAAAGCTGCCCCATGTCTCAATTCATCTTCAGTTTACATCTAAGGCTTGTGTCAGTGCTTTATAATGAACTTGGAATTACTGTATCCATTGATTTGTTTTTCCCAAGGAAGTCGCACTGATTAAAATCTCTAGTGGATTTATGTTGTTACATTGTAAATAATTGTCCCACCTACTGATTTAATAAAAATGTTGATTGGTTGGCCAAAGGCAAACAGGAAGTCTAGGCAGGGCTACCAGACTAAGAAAACTCTGGAAACAGGAAGAACAGAGCAGAAATTCCATAAAGTTGCCAGGCAAACCGGACGATGCAGAGGACAACTATCCTGCTCTGAAAAAAGGTACGGAGCCACATGGCTGATTAAGATAAGAATCATAGGTTAGATTAAGAGCAAGAGCTAACAAGTTAGATGCCTGGGTCCCAGGTCAATCAACTTACAATAAATATAAGTGTCTGTGTGTTTCAGTGGAACTATGGGTATGAAAGTTCAGGCCACCAGGCTAGGCTGGAAAGTCTGGGTCAGGAGGCTAGGCCAGAAAGTCCGGGCCAGAAACCTCATACTAGAAAAATCTATTGCAAAAATATTCACTTGTATAAAGGATTAATATTTATTGAGCAGTATATGAACACTCATGGTACAAATTGAACCTTAAGACAGTTCTTGGAGAGTGGAATATCCCAAGATGGATGGATCAATCTGCTCCCTGAGAATGCAGGAATAAATAGGAAGGGAGGTCAGTGTTCCTCCGGTCTCAGTGGATTCTGGCCACACCCTGTAAGGGTCCTGATTCTCAGGAGCTACTAAAGCATCCCTAAATAACGTCTGAATCCCACTATAAAAATCTCTTTACTATTCATAATCATCATGCCTGTATTGGAATGGGTGGCTATGAATAGAATATTGGCACAGGACCAAAGGGGCAGATAGAAAATAAACAGACAGTTCAGATTATTGAAGGTCACATTGATTTTTTTTTTACACTGGATCTTAACTGTCATTTAAAAAGCATTTAAATGTCACAAGGGAACAGGATGAGAGAAATAATAGATGTAAACAAATTTGTGCTTGAAAAAGATTGCCTATGCTTTGCAGAACTTATGGGGTTGGACATAAATGACTATAAGGAGATATACTGAGCTTTAAGTTGGTTTCCAATTTTATGCATTTGTGTTTCCTACCTTCCCCATTAAGTATATTATATTGGGAAGAGAATCAAATTAGTCAGAGAGGTTTTAAGGTAAACGATTGTTTTGCAAAATAGTCCACTCCTTTATGAGAAAGGTTTTGTTGCTCTTTTGATCTACCTACTTTTTTGCTATTGTGATTGTTGTTTTAAGATTTTTTTAAAATTTATTTTATGACTGTTTTGCCTGCATGTATGTATATGTGTCCTGTGTGCTTGGTGCTTTCAGAGGTCAGGTGCAGACAGTGGATCCCCTGAAACTAGAGTTAGGGATGGTTGTTGTGAATCATCATGTGTATGCTGAAAATCAAGTCTTCTCCTTCCTCCCTTACTTAAGGAAGCCAGGGAAAACAAGGTCACAGGATGTCTTTACCATCCTGGAGAGCAGTAAAGGATGAGAATTCAGCAATTGCTTAGTTTCTACCTCTCAGTTTTTGGAGGCCTTACGATTTTAATTCTATAATCATGCTCTCAAAACTCTCTCTAACCTTCAGGTTTTCTTGAACCTCAGAGTCTAAATTTAATTGTCTATTCAACATCTCTACTTGGAAAAGATTTCAAACTGAATATAAAAGTCCAACTTCTGCCTTCATTTTTTTTTTTCTTTACAACTTGTTCTTCCAAGCTGTCCCAATGTCTCTTTTACCTTCCATTAAAATCTGGACACTTTATGAACTCTAAAATATTTTGATAATTCAGCCTTTCTTGCTTCAATCCCACTGGCCTAAATCACAATCATGACCTGAGTTATTTTAATAGTTTTCTAATTGATACCACTCTTCATCAACTAATGCATATTTATTCATGTCTGGCTCCTGTGTAAGACTGACGACTTTTGTCTCTTTCTGTTAGTGTGATAAACTCCAATGCAACCTTATGGATGCTCCATAAATACTTCATGGAATCAATACATGTTTTACTACATTACATAAATAGTAACTTATTTAAGGAGATGCTTGGCTTCATAAACACTGTTAGTAAGTTTCTTTTATGAAGAAACTCCTAGAAAAAAGGAGTGGGGTCAGCAGATAAAAGAGGCTTCCAGAAATTGTTTCTGTTTTAACTCAGCAGGAGTCTCTCACCTAGCCAAGAACCTGCTAGTATAAATAACCCTTTACACCTCACATGGTCCTTGACTAACCACTGAATCACCTTAAATCCTCCTTACAAAAGTCAAGCCTATGGATGGAGTTGCCTAATCCTCAGCAACTGTTGGGAGTCTCCACTGTACAGTGAAGGTTAATTAAAAATCAAAGACAAGGAAGATACTGTTGAAGGCTGGTTGTCCAACTTGGCTACAGTTTGAAGAAAAAGATGCATGTTGCAAAAGTGCTGGTTCCTTCTGCTCTCTTGACAGGACAGGACGTTTAATTGACATCAATAGCCCTATTCTAAAATAACAAGCTACTTGAGCAATTGAATACAGGGGTGAAGACAGGGCACCTGAGAGAGGCCAAGAGAAACGGGCACCAGGACAAATCATTTGGATCCAGCAGGAAGAGACGCTTATAAGATAAGAGAGACAAATTATCCACTTACGCGTAAGAACGGGCCTACCACGTGAGGCCCAGGTTCACATTCACCTAATCAAACATGGCGCTGGACGCCCACACGGTCAGCGTGCCGGAAGTGGAGAAGGAATTACCCTCATCCAAGATGGCGGCGGTATCGGGAGGAGCCTACAGGCGGGAGCTCACGGAGCGCCTTTGCCCTCATCCAAGATGGCGGCCGCCGTGGGCGCTGTCCCGGCTCCGCCCCTCGCCGGGGCCCCGCCTCTTTTCCGTCCCTCCCTCCGCCCCCTCGCCGTACCGAGTCCAGTCAGAGGTGCGGGCGCGAGGAGAGCGGTCTGCGGGCGCTCGACATGGCGGCGGCGACTGCGGCGACCAAAGGGAATGGGGGCGGCAGTGGCCGAGCCGGGGCCGGCGAAGGCAGCGGGACGCGGAAGAAGAAGGGCCCGGGGCCTGTGGCCACGGCGTACCTGGTCATCTACAATGTGGTGATGACGGCCGGGTGAGACGGGAGCACGGGGTGGCGCCGCCGCGGTGCGGGCTCGGCGGGGCGCGGGGAAGGCTGGCCCAGGCCCGGGCGGAGGGTCACGAGCGCCGGCTGCGGGCACCATTCATTCCTGCGGCTCTCCTCTCGGAGGAGTGGGAGCGCGTTGGAAGTTTTGGGCCGGCCACCCCGAGGCGGAGCTGTCCGATCGATGGCTTTAGACTTTGTAGGGAGGACCGGGGGGCAAGTTGAGGTTGAGAGGACCGACCCTCAGAACGGTTTTTACCTCATTTCAGTCTGTCCCTTATAGCGTGGTTGTATTTCCAGTTTGCACACAACTTAATGTGTGTGACTCAATCCGCTTTCTCTGGGGCCTCTGGTTTCTCCACTTGGGTAGAATTGGGCCAGGTGAATGCGTTTTCGCAATCCGGTGGTGGTTTTGGTGAGGTGGATTTAAAATATACACAAAGACCTACCTGCGTACATACAGTGCTGTTCCACTCACATCACCTTACTTTAATCAGCTAATTTTATATATCCTTCACATGCCGATATTAGCACATGCCAATATATACTTACACAAATGCTATAGAGTTATAGTTAGTTAGTATGTTGCTTTTTAATGAAGAAATAGGCTGGCTGGGTGGTAGGCTTATTGCTAGTATTAGAAATGGAAGGTGTTGAAATGTTGGTGGTGGGTCTCTGAGTTCTAGTCCATACTAGAAACTCTGTCTCAAAGGAAGAGAGAGAGGAGACCCATCACCACCACAACAAAAGCATAGGCTTAAGAGCTTGACTGTGTTCTTGTAACTTTCATAATATCATATAAATTCTTAGAATCCCTGGATCTAAACTCAATGAAAAACTATTGCAGATAGACGTTGTCTTTCACATAAATATCTCCAGATCAGTCATTTAGGAGATATCTATATGCTTGTATGTAAAATGTTTGCACTAGTGAAGGTGTTGGTAGAAGCATTGTATTACAGAGGGACTTCAGAGTTGGCTGAGGAAGAAGGAACATCTTTTTCTGGGTGGTGAGCATGAGATAAGAGTAGTGATATCGTAAGCCAGGAAGAGAAGTTATGCTCTTAACTAACTGTAATAAACTGGAGCATTAATTTATAACTTGAGTCTGGCCAGTTATACCAGTAAGGAATTCATTTCTTCTTCTATAAACCCTCATTTTATGTTTTTCTATGATAGTTTGTAGGTATAGAGCATGTATCTCACTGCCTGGTTAGTTAAATCCAACTGCTCTCTCTGATAACGAGCCTTATGACTTAGGTACCATTTGCTTCATTATGGAATTTAACACGGAATCCCAGGGCCTAATATATATTTTTGAGAAGCAAAGTAGAGCAGAAGGGTAATGTTTACAACTGCATGTTCCTGCACTTTCTTGCTTTTTTTTTTTTTTAATAAGACTATTGTTCTTTTTTCTCATTTGGTTTTGGAAAACTTTAAGCTATTCTTTTTCAAAGGCAACTTTTATTCATATTTCATACATAATTTAGATAAGAAAGATTATATACGGACTGTCCCATTGAGACACTTGTGAAAATAGTTTAAAATATTTTTCCACTCTTCATATTTTTATTAAAGACACTTTAACAGCAAAAAACAATTAAAACTGAACCTGTTGTTCCCTCCTAGACTTCCTTGGACCTGATTTACCGCACAAGACCACATTAGCTTATTTTGTTTAGATTGTTCTTGTTCTCAGCAGACACATTTACCAAAGAGCCAAGACCCAGATGCGTGAGGTGACACCGTGTAATTTTATTTTAACAGGATACTGTAGGTGGTGTGACACTTATTTGTGCTACAATTTGGCCTTTGTGGGCTATAGTTGATGTGTCCATTGCTTTTATACCATATTCGAAATGTTTGTTTTGACTCACAGTTTTGGAGGTTCCATCCCACAGGTAAAGGACCTCCCTGTGACCGCATGTGACAAATTAGGAACAAGACTGTTCACCTCTGACCATGCCACAAAAGAGAAAGGAAGAGGGTTAGGATCTCACAGTCTTCTTTCAGGGCATGTCCTTAGTGACTTGAAGACTTCTCACTGGGTCTCTCGTCTCAAAGGTTCCACCACCTCCCAATAGTGTTATTGTGCAGACTAAGCCCTTCACATGGGTGTGGGGAGGAGTAGTGGCCTTAGACCAGTGGTCTTCAACCTTCCTCATGCTGCGACCCCCAACCATAAAATTATTTTTGTTGCTACTTCAAACTGTGATTTTGCTACTGTTATAAATAGTAATGTCAACAATACCTGTGTTTTCGAATGGTCTTAGTTAAGCCCTGTGAATGGGCTTTCTGACCCCTAAGGCAGACATTGAGAACCACTGTTAGAGTCGTACCATAGCACTTGATAAATACAGGATTTTTTTAAAGCTGTGCTTTTACTGTATCTTTTTATTATCTTAAGTCCGACTGACTTTTTGTTCTCTCTCCTAATGCTCTGTCTCTTTTTCACAGGTGGCTGGTGATAGCAGTTGGGCTTGTGAGAGCTTACCTGGCTAAGGGCAGCTACCACAGTCTTTATTACTCGATAGAAAAGCCTTTGAAATTTTTCCAAACAGGAGCCTTACTGGAGGTATGTTTGAGATTTTTGCCACCAATTTCAAATGTCATAAAGTAGAAAATGTGCTATTATTATGGTAAAATGTATTGAAATCCTTGTTGGATTTGCTTTAAAGTTGGAAATTTTGTTTTATGAAATTGATACCTCAACTATCTTTGAAATTCTAAAAATAAAATAAAATGCCACTTAATGTATTGCTTGGAATATATTTTCTATGCAGCTTTCATAGCAAATCTGATCGTGCAAGCTTCTATTTGGGATTTTGAGACATTCTAGGAATGCCTTAGTGAAGTGTTGACAGACTCTTGCTTCCCTGGCCCATATACAGAGATTGCCATAACAGGAATGGTGAGTGCCGGTGGTGGATAGAGTGTATTAGTGGCAGATAGAAGACACAGCAGAACCTGTTCAGAGGCATCAGATTTCAAATAATGACCGAAGGCTTTGAAGAACAGTGGAGATTCTCAGTGAGGCTGGTGCTTTGCTTATCTTGGTCCTCTTTGCTGAATCAGTGTAGTTAGGGTTATAAGTATAATTGGGTTTTTGAGTTATAGCTGACAGAAAAAAGTCCAATTCAAAGAATTTTAAGAATAAAAGGAATCTTCCGATTTGAAGCTGACAAAGATTTAAAGTTATAGGGTGGAAGCATGGCCCAGCAATTAAGAGCCCTGGCTGCTCTCCCAGACGACCTGGATTCCATCCCCAGCACCCACATGGTTGATCACAACTGTCTGTGACTAGTTTCAGAGAATCTAGTGCCCTCTTTTAACCCTCAAAGACACCAGGAATACCTGTGGGAAAACACTCATATAAATAAGTTAGTAAAAGCAATGTTTTAAAAAGAAAATGTTAACTTACAAGATGAAAGGAACCAGTGTGACATTAGAACTCGGTTTCTCTCAGGCTCTGCTGTTGTAGACTTCCTTTATGTGGTGGAAGGGGTTCGTTTTTCTGAGCATCTGTCAGACATAGTTTTAGGAAGGGTTCTGGTTGGCCCTGTTGATCATCAGCCTTGGCCCATGGACTATAGATTTTGGAAGTGGAAAGAGTGTCTGAGAGTATTTAGGGTCATACAGAATCAAAAGCTACGTAGTTGTTGCAGTAAGAAACCTTTGGGTACGATAGAAGACTTGATGCTCAGTTTTATTTCCCTCATTCTCTAGGGCAAACCCAGCATGACGTTTGTATCTCAGTGCAATTTAAACCTGTGCTACAGAGCCATGTTTAAGGTCTCCAGGCTCATCCGCTCAGGAGTGCTGTACTTACTGGAATGCTCCTGAGCACCTATTCCAGCCATGCTGCATTTACCAGCTTTGCCTGAGGATTGGTCTTTTATTCCTTGTCCATGTTTTTGATTTGGAAAAGAATTAGGCTAAAGCTGATTTCTAGTTTCTTCCTCTCGAAACAGTTTGAGTCCAAGAAAACCAACAGATTCTTGTAGCAGTCTTTCTTTGATTGCCAGCCCCCAAATCATGATATAGGGACTTATTATTAATTAGTGCTCGGCCTTAGCTTAGACTTGTTTCCAGCTAGCTTTTTTTCTTTAAACGTAAATTAATCCACTTATATTAATCTGTGTGCTGCCCCAAGGCTCATTCACCTCATCTACACGCTGTCCATCCTGCTTTCCGGCTTTCTCTGTGTCTGGCTTGATGGCTGCCTGTTGGCTGGTCCCCAGCTGTCTCGCTGCCAGGTTTCCCTTTTCTCTCTGCCTAACAGCCCCACCTGTTCCTCCTCTGCTTAGCTATTGGCTATTCGGGTTTTTATTAGACCAGTCAGGTGCCTTAGGCAGGCAACACATCTTTGCAAAGCTAAACAATTACTCTGCAACACAAACACATGACTCTAGTGTGATTCAGTTTTAAACGTAGAGCTGGGGTTTCCTGGAATGGGAAGAAATAAGTAGCAGTGTGTCTGTCATCACTGTCCCACAGAGCCCACAGAGCCCTCAGCCACAGAGCAGCACATCTGAGATCAGGGTCATCAGAAACTCGGAGCTGGAACATATCAGTGATCTTAAGGGGATTTCCTTGAAGATTTTGTAATATAATAATATAATTTTTAAAATTTAAATATGTCTTAGGGAAGGTAAATAAATTAAACAGTGCATTTCAGAATTTACTCCAGAGCCAAGTCTTAGTCTTTGAAGGGTGATTGGCCTGTTCATCTCTGTTGATTTTTTTTTTTAATTAGGAACTTAAGAAATTAATTTTTTGCTTTATCTTTGTTAATCTCCACTAAAAACTTATTGTGTATTTGGTTTTAGGAAAAAGACTGTGCTTCCAACATGGAACAGTCTTTCAATCTGCCTACCCCTAAGAGAGAAAGAGACAATAAAAACTTGTGTGTAATGAATCGATAGTGCCTAAAGACAAGCATATAAACATGCAGAGAGCTTGCCAAGACACACTTGTGCAATGTTTAACAAGGCTCCATCACTTACACAGATAGCTTTGTATAATCATTAGATGTGTGTGGACTTGTTAATTACACTGTATCCCATTAACAGAATGAGAAAATTAATCAGATAAGTTAGCTATCATTTACCTGTGTGCTGACAGATGTTCTTTAGCGGAGGAGTCTTTGGGAATTGGTTTAAAAAGGAAACAGAAGTTAGTTGTTCCCAAGAAAGTTCAAGTCTTTTTAGAATATATAAAAGACTTAATATTTACTAAGCAAGCCCAAATGTAGTGATGTGATATGAAAACTCAGAATAACCTACTTTCTAAAGAAATTTATTTATTTTTGCAGAATGGTAATACTGAATTGGTGGTACATGATTTTGGTCTGTGTGTGTGTGCGTGTGCGTGTGCATGTGTGTGTGTACTGGGGGTTGAACCCAGGACCTTGCACATACCAGGCTAATACTCTTAACATTACTGACCTGTGTTTCCAACCCAGTGATAAAGGATTTTAGTAAGATTGACAGAATTCTTAACTTTATTCTTCCCTACTCATCCAAAAACATATTGATTATTTTTTAATGGATAAATTTTTAAATTATTCTACAGGTATTAAGTGTTAATGATGTGGTGAAAATTGAGCCATTGCTAAAAAGAAACTAACTTAAGTCCTGGGGAGGGGTTCTGTGACAGTACACACACCTAGCGTGCACACTCAGTGGAAAAAAAGGAAAAAAAAAAAAAGGAGCCTACAGCCTTGTTGGGTAGATGATTATATGAGGCTGTTGGCTGGAGATCGTGGAAACCTCCTCAGTAAACCAACAAGAGGGCCTCATTAGAATTAGAGTATTCTATAAAGTTCAAGAGCAGGAATGTAGGTGGGCCATAGGAATGACCAGAGTTAGGAGCTGAACCAGCACAGTGAACTCAGGTGTTTATACTCCCTTGTGTCTGCTATTCTCTATGTGGTGTCTGAAGCAGTCTCCCCTTGCAGACTAATTTTCTGTTTTTGTGTGCCAGGTGACAGCAATAGTCTCCTGATGTAGCTCTTCCTGCCAAGATGAGAACAGCTAGCTAGAAGCAGAGTCTTAGTGAGGAGCTGAAAGATCCAGCTTGATGGACTGGTCACCTCTAGACAGGGACCAAGGCTGCAGTAGTGATCCAGAAAGATAGGACAGGGGGACAGCTTCTAGAGTGAGGTAATAGATAAAGCCAAGAAGTATTTTACTAAAGTTTTCACAAGACTGGCAAATGAAAATGTGTTGTATTTTATTATTATATATAATGTATAGTATTATACATTATAATTATAGATATTATATATTACTACATATAACTAATATTTTATTTATGAAGTTTTGCTTTAGGATTTTTTAAAAATATTTTATTTATTTTTATTTTATGTGCATTGGTATTTTGCCTGCATGCATGTCTGTTTGAGGGCTGTCAGATCCCCTGCAGGTAGAGTTAACAGACAGTTGTGAGTTGCCATGTGGGTGCTAGGAACTGAACCCAGGCCCTCTGGAAGAGCAAACAGTCAGTGTCCTTAACCACTGAGCCATCTCTCAAGCCCTCCTTTATGATTTTATTTTTAAATAGATAGTTCCCCATATTTCCCAAGCTGGTGCCCCCATTGTGAGTTTAAGCAATTCTCTGCCTCAGTCTTTCAAAGCACTGGGCTTACAAACACACACCACCATATCTGGCTATAATATGATTTATAAATTGATGTGTGTAAAATGTTAATAATCAGGCCAAAAGATAAGTATGCAAATAATATGTTGTACCATGGGTCAAATCTTGAGTAATCCTTGATAATTAACATAAGCAACACAAACATATTTTTTAAAATGCCACTTACAGGTAACAAAATGTGATCTGTCCATACAAAAAACCACGAATTATTGGTGGCTGGCCCAGCCAGGATGAACTATGAAAACACACTGTAAAAAGAAGGCAGACGCAAAACATTAACAGATAATGTGACTCCTTTGGCATGAAATTTCCAGGACATAAGTCTGTAGATATAGGGGAGCAGCTGTCAGTGGATACAGGGTTTCTTCTTAAAGGGATGAAAATGTTCTAATGTAAATAGTGATGCTGATTGTACAACTTTGTGACTATATTGAACAAAATCACAGAATTATACTGTATACTTATAAGGAATGGATTTTGTAGTCTTGTAAATTATATCTTGGTTCAAAAATGTTGCTTGTTTAAAATGTGCTGTGGGCAAGTTTGTATTTTTGCTTTGGATGCATGAGAGTCATTGACAAAGCAGACTTTTCTAGTTTGAGCAGAGATCGAACATGAGGCTAGAAATACAGAGTGTATGGTAGCCTTCTAGGTTCATTCAGTTCTTTGTACAAATATTTGGTTGGTGTTACAGTCATGGTAGGATTTGGTTTTTGTCTTGTTTTTTGGACTGGTGTTGAACCTAGAGTCTCATGCATGCTATAGGTAAAGGCTGTCCCTGTCCCTCCCTTAACAAACAAACAAAAACCTCTTATTGGGCAGGCAAGACAGTTTATGGGTAAAGGCATTTGCTTTACAAGCCTGAGGACCTGAGCTCATTCCCTGGAAGAAGAGAGCTGACTCCACAGAGTTGTTCTCTTACATCCATGTGTATGTGCCCCCTCCCACTAATAATACATAGTTTTTGTTTTGTTTATGAAAAAACAACTTTTATTTTTATTTTATTTTGAGACAGCATGTTGTCAAGTTGCCAGGCTGCCCCTTTACCCCTTTTAGCCCAGCTGTGCTGAGAACTTGAGGCCTTCCTGTGCCATTCCCATGAGTGCTGAGGACTATAGAACTATACCCATAGGCCAGGCTAGAGTGGCAGTTTAAAATGATTTCTGAGTAAAATTGGATTTCTACGTGCTTGGGTTAAAACAGGAGTGCATGTTGCCTGTGTCCCAGGACTGAGAGTGAGGTTTCCAACAGGCTGAGACCCGTGGGCTGTCTAAACTATGTGGATTGCTGTGCACCTCATGATCTATCTACCTCTGTCCTTCAGGTCTTAGTGGTCCACAGCAACTCTTACATCCACTCTCCACAGATCTGCTTTATCCCTTACCTACGTATGATAGGGGGAAGCATGCGGGCTCATTTCTTACCCTTTCCTAGAGCTATCCTACTGATGGGTTTGAAGTGGCAGATATAGTTCCAGAAGACTGGGAGGGACTGCAGCCTTTGAAACCCTATGTTCCTGGTCCTACCTCTGTATTCTAGTTAGGGTCTTCATGCCTACGTCATCCTTCAGATCTCTAATGGAATAGGAAATAAATTTGAATACTTTTTAAGTATAGTCCTGGCCCTGTGACTCAACTTTGTCTACTTCCCATGTTAGTGTTCAAGCTCTAAGCTCCAAGCACATTTCCAGTCAAGTTTGCTTCTGTGCACTGATGTGAGGATAGTTCACAAGATTCCAGTTTTTCCAATAACAGTTTTCTATCTTAAGGGACTTTTGAAACAGTCTACATGCACTTGTTCGACTCTTTGTTCTGAAGATTGCCTTTGAGAGAACAGCTCTCTAGAAGAGTTTGGAAAGGCTAGCAGATGTGGAGACATCAGTGCAAACTCATTGAACAACAAAGCCCAGAAAAAACAGCTTCAGAAACTATGTGAGAACTGGGTGGGAGAAAAGGAACCTGGATGTGAGAAGTGTCACAACATTTGACAGGAGTAGGGAATCTGTAGGAAATAAGAACCCGCCCACACAGGTGTCATTGCACGACAACTCAAGCAGATAGAGTTAAATAATACAGGGTTCAGAGAGGTGAGAAAGCTAATGATTTTACAGCAAACTCCGCTAAAATTAAAAAACATCCCCCCAAAACCCTAAATATGTAGATAGTGACGTAGGGTGAGAAAGGGACTATAGTGACAAGCAGAGTGACCTGAAGACTGAGGGGATAGGTTCCCAACTGCAGAGCATCTCAGGCGAAGCAAATTCAGAGAAGCAGCTCTTGAGAACTTTGTAGAGCTCACTGTTTAAGACATAAAAAGAACATTACAGTCTGGGCTGCCTGGCACAGTGGAGATACTACCAGTATGTTGGTGGGCTGACTAGTGGGTGCCATGGAACAGGGAGGTACAATCTGTGACGATGTGGAGCTCACTGAACTAACCATTCGTGTTAAAACCAGTGTGTCCACAGAACTGAATGCAGGCACAAAACTTTTAGAGTCATAAGGCTACCCAAAGAAATAGAAAAAAATTGGAATATGTAATTTAAAGTAATCATGAAAAAAAAAAATAAAAGGCTTCTCTGAACTGAAAGGCTGGTTATTGATAGTTTATGGCACACCACAGAGGAGCTTTTCTGCCAGAACAAAAAAAATAACAAATAACCCTCGTTCTCTTTTTGAATTTTCTTTAAATTTTTAAACTTAGAGTAAAGATCTTAATCCCTAGAAGAAAAGAAACTTGGAAACAAAACAGTAAAAGCAACTCGGCCTTAGAGTTAGATCTTAGTAGAAACCAAATCCATCTGGAGCTGGGTGAAAGCCTTAGGCTCCTGAGACGGCACGATTTCCTTCAGGTGAGGGCATTCTAACGCCTCTAGAAGCATCAGGACTTGGGAAGAGAACCAGAGTGTATCTAGCTGTTACATAAATAATATAGTCTTTAGCTGTGTGTGTTTAAACTGTCTATTTAATATTGTCCCAGATCTGTACTATCCAGCACAGTAGCCACTAATCACATGGTTATGGAGTCCTTGAGACATGTTGGTGAGACTGAGAAACTAAGTTTTAAATCTTGTTTCCATTTTGGTAGGTACATGTGACTAATGATATGTGCACAGCCCAGAATAGGTGATCATGGTCCAGATTAAAGTGCCTACCCAGAGTTCCATGGAGTGGTTCAGACTCTACCAGAACACTGTGAAATAAGGGTTGGGAATGGGTCAAGGGAGGCTGACATGTTGTGGATGTTCTATCACTTGGAACTTTGAAGCGTCTTAATTCCTAAGTTTGGACAATGAGAGTTATTACTAAGGGAAGTAAGTGCTTTCAGGTTAGGAAAATGTATAGAATAAAAGCAAAACCTGAGGCTATTGGAGAAAGGCTTAAATCAGGGCATCACCTTTGCCAGTGCTGTCTGTGGGGAGTAGGGAGGGCAGAGGTGCTGGGTAAGAACTATCTGCTGTTTTCTGTGTTTTAGTATACATTTGTGTACCTCCTAACAAATTACATGTAATAGCATGAGGAAAATAAGATTAGAGCCAGGTAGTTCATGGGTTCAATCCTGAAGCCTCATCTTGAGAGCTGGGGTAAGGGAACATAACTGAGATTTGTATTTGCTGTACAGAGCCTATCAAAATGAAAAATGAGAAGGGTAGAGGTTGCAGAGGTGGATTAGGACCCAGGTACAGTTACCAGCACCTATAGCCTACCTCACTCCACAACTTCTTACTCCAGAGCCAGGCTGTGGGGTGTCTCTTCTTGCATCTGTGGTCACCGGGCATACATATGGTAGACATACATACATGGAGGCAAAACTTCAATGGAGATAATAAAAATAAATAAATGTGTCATAGGAGAATTACTATAAACTTACAAGATGATGTACAAAGAGCATAAATAAATAAATGCTCTTGCATAGCATATGTGAGGCCTTGGTTTCAACTCCCAGCGCCACAAAAAAAGTGGGTGGAGAGAAAAAGAGAAAAGCAAAGCTGGCTGAGACTAGATAGGCAGGTGTTACATCACTGTAATGCAGGGGTGGGGTGGGGGATGGATTGCACCATAAGATAAAGCTGATTTCATAACTAGCAGAGACTCGGGTTAAGTGTGAGCTCTTTTGATGAGTAAATGTTTATCTGAACAAAGGAACAGAATGTGTAGAAAGCTTGAGAAGTGAAAATAGAGTGCTTAAGATGCGTTATCCTGTATATGAAAACACTGCTGCCAAGAAGTTCAGGTCCTAAGACAGTTTCGTCATTGATTAGCATGACGGGTGACTCTTCTCTCTTGGGCCCTAATTTATTGTGAGCAGTGAGCACACTGGATTAAATTACTTCCCATGTTAAGTTCTGTGAAGCGTTAGCACTTCATTCCGAAAATAAAACGTAAGCAAATAATTAGTAACTATAGTGCTGCAAGATTGTGAAATTAAGTAACAGAGAGAAAATATTGGTAATTGGGGAAATTTCACTTGTGGTTTTCTCCTTTGAGAATGTAAAAGGATTTTGGAAAAACATTTGGTGTCTCTGAAGGTGATCAGTAAATGGGCTATTTTGTTTGCTTAGGTTCTGAACATTTGGAAAGGAGTTGGCTAAGAATGTTAGAAGTAGCCTATGTAGTGAAGGCTAGACTGGAAGACATACTTTGGTTCTTCACTGAACCCCAGAAGTGGTTTCACATACCCATCACAGGTGTTAGCAGCCAGGATGGCCTGGAAGAATCCATTAGAACTTAGGGTTCTTTTATCAAGAACTTTTATCAGCCCCTTCATGGTACAAAATAATAAGTTTCACTACACATTTTCACATATACCTCCTTGCTCTCTCCCTGCCTCACTTATCCCCTTCCACAAAAGGTACTTATGGAAAGTGTGGGTTAAACTAAGTTCAACACATCCTGTTTATTCCTTCCAAACTTGACACCAGGATGAGCCATCCTCTTTTCCTGAGGTAAATAAATAAAAGGTGGAGAAAGACCAGTAAGATTTTGCAGAAACCCTGCTCTTGGCCACCAGAGGAGCGAGTTCTTCCTAACAGTAAATGCTGTGTATGTTCATGGTTTGAATTAAAGATGATGAAGGAGGTGATGCATATTGTTTATAAGCTCCATGCCTCAAAATTGCCTCTGTTACATTTTGGTATCTGTCCCTCAAGACTTCGTGTTAAAGCTAGAGTGTAGCTCACTGGTAGAGCACCTACTTAGCATATGTGAGACCCCGGGTTTGATCCTCAGCACTGGGGAAAGATTACATGTTATATTCCATAAGATTATCTGTGTATAATATTTTGCTTTCCAAATTGGATTGAATTTTGCTTAATATGCAGAGTTAACTATGGGCTTCTGCACAATGCAAATGACCGTAGTGGGCACAACTTGAGTTGCCCAGCTCAGACTTTCTTCCTGTTTGTAAGTTCTCTCTCTTCCTGAGACGGAACCCATAACTACTACATCTTCTTACGCCATAGCCAGTTGAAGCAGGGGTGCATACCTGACCCCTACTGCTCAGGCTTTTTTCCTCCTACATGGGTTCCTGTTTACCTTGAGACTCATATAATTTTGTGTGGGTGCTTTGCTGTTATTTCCTTACTTAGATTAAAAATGTACTTGGAGGGGCTGGAAAGATGGCTCCAGTACCATCTAAGTGGCCAATAACCATGGGTAACTAGAGTTCCAGGGAGTCTGGGCCTCGTTTGGCATTAGGCATGCATGCAGTACACAGACATACCTTCAGACAAATCATCCATATGCATTAAATAACAAAATTCTTTAATGAAATTGGAGGTATGTTGTTAGCTCACAAAATTTCCTCAGTTCAAATCATAGAAGCTTTTTCAAAAAGGTTGTTTCTAAATAGCCATTGTACAAGATGGCATTGACACTGAGGTTAACATTTAAAACCAAAATCAGCGTACTTTTTGGTAGGTAGATGTACAGCATTTGAACCTTCTGGGAAAGATCAGCGACTTAGACTCAACCCAAACTTAAATTAAAGGAGTTCCCTCTTATGGCTCGTAGAAGGACGACAAAGGCCAAACAGCATGCAAGGGGCCTAAAGACAGGGCTATAAGGTGGACATTACAGTCATCTATGAAGTCCATAGCATACTTCTCCTGGTTATTTCTCTTCCTCATCGTATAGTAATAAAAAGACCACTTCAACCCAGTCCCACAGAGGTAAGTAGGGTTATAAAAGCAGAAAGCAGGATCAGCATTGCCTATGTTTATCTCTGCCACTAGGGTCTGCAGTCTTTCCAGGGCAAAGGTCAAAGGCCATTAGTGGGTGTCAGGTGCTCTATTAAGTTTTCTTTAGCAACCACAGGGAGCTTATATGTAAGTTATTACACAGGGCTGAGCACTCTGGGGGAAGTATCACTGGAATAGAGCAGGCAGTAGCACAGTGCCATAAAGTTAGGGTGGCTGTCCCATGGTGTTTTTGCAGGCAGTTTGAATAGGGCAAGTTTTCTACAGTTTTCCCTATTAGTTATGCTTGTTCCAGTCCAGTGATTTTATTCTATGGATCCCAGAGCACTGGCAACTCTTAGAGCAGTTCTCAACCTGTGTGTCATAACCCTGTGGGGTTAAATGACTCTTTTTCACAGCATAGTGCATTCTAATACTAAAAACCTTCATAAGACGTTAAAGGCTCAGAGGATTGCTGTAGGCTTGGTTGCTGCCCCATCCAATCATCAGCTTGCACCAGTAGTTGTTTAGGCCCCACTTCTGTAAGTTAGAAGCGAGAGTCCATGGGTTCTCTAGTCAGGAACCACAAGACTGAAATCAGTGTACCAACATCAAGCATCAGGGAGGCTGGTGGATGTCCTCGGGGGTAGCTGTTGGCTGTAGCCTTTCGTTGTCGCTATGCTGCAGTCCTTGCACACAGCCCCTCCAGCCTCCACACATGCTATGTTGAATCCTTGTTCTTTGACTGTCTCTGCCTTCCCTGCTACCACCTGCCAGAGAATATTCTTGTTCTTTTTCCAGTACTGAGACTTCAAACCCAGGGTCCCATGTCCCATGTATGCTAGAAAACTCTTAAAGTGTACTTACGATTGGGTTGTGTCTACCCACACCATCTCTGTACCTTTATTGAGGTGTGGTCCATGCTTGTAGTCACAACAACTAGGGAGCTGAGGCAGGAGGATTGCTGTAAGTTTGAGACCAGCCCGGCTATATTGTGAGTTCTAGGCCAGCATGAACTAAAGAGTGAGGTGTCATCTACAAATAAATAAATAAATTGACATTTTAATTATATTTGCAAAATTCTATTCTATAATATCCAGACCAATGTTTGGATAAACCTTAGGAGAGTTTGCTTTTAGAATTCTGTGTACTAACACCGTCAATGTGAAGAAAAAGCTAATATGAAGTAGGTAGTACCTCAGAGTGATTTGTTCCCGCTCACGTTGTGTTCTGGAAGTGCTATGGCGCTCCTAGCCTGCAAACTTGGCTAAGAAGGTTTCGGGGTGCTAGTGCTGTTCAGCCCAGAAATATGGGGCAGGGAACTCAAGGTTGCCACTCAGACTTTAGGTATTAATTTAGTGGAGCTCTGGCTGGGTGGTATATACTCTTAAACCCAGTGTGAGTTCAAGGCCAACCTAGTCTACATAGCAAATTCCAGCAAATTCCAGGCTAGCCAAGGCTACATGGTGAGGTGCTGTTTCAAAAACAGGAAAAAAAAAGTACAAATGGAAACACCTTATTTAATATAGACTAAAAATATTTCATGTTATCTGTGTGATGATGAGAAATTTCAGGCTGGGTGGTGATAGTGCATGCCTTTAATCCCAGCAGTTGGGGGGCAGAAGCAGGTGGTCAGCCTGGTCTACAGAGCAAGTTCCAGGACGGCCAGGGTGACACTCTAGGGAAAAAAAGGAAGGAAGGAAGAAAAATTTCAGTTGTGAAATAGTTTTATTTTGAGATAGCTTTGGTTTTTAAGTAATTAAAGTTGTTATTTGTGTGGCTGTGTATGTGTACGTGGAAGTTGGTATTGTCTGAATGTGTCCCCAGTCTGTGTATGACTATGTGTTGCCTCTGCAGTGCTGCTGTGATGGTGCTTCTCATAACTGATCTTTTGGTCCTTTTACTACATAAAGAATATGGTAGGCAAGGAATTTTTGCACACTAAGCTCAGGATTTCAGGGCAAAAGAATAAGCCTTCTGTGCTTTCTTATATGATTCCTTGGACTAACCTACAAGATTAATTTTGTGCTGTTTTTTATAAGTAAAGAAGATCTAGTTAATCCAAAATATAGTTCAATTTGTCTACTTGCTGTTTCTGTTACCATAATAATGGTTTTCTTTCTCTTGTTAATCTGGGCCATTCTGTTGGTATTTGCTTGTGCTTACTCAGGGTAGCCTCTGAAATTCTTTTTTAAAAAATTTTATTTATTATCATGTGGGTGTGGGCACAGAGTCACAGTGCATGTGGTAGAAGTCAGGGAACACTGGAGTCAATCGCTCCATCTAACTTTCCATGCACTCCCCACAAACGAGGTTGCCTGGCTTGTACAGCAGGGACTTCATCTGCTAAGCCATCTCCTTAGCCCCTGAAAATTTAATCTTGAATCCAAATTTATTATGAGTTAATATTGTATCTGATTGTTGTTCTATCTTTATGTCCAAAAGCATTTATATATTGAAATATATATTTAATTAAACTTTTCTTTTTATTTATTCTTTGTGAATCAGGTAGGATAGATTTTGAAATAAGTAGGTCACATCAGCTCCTGTGTTTCATCAGGAAGGGGAAGGAGGTGTCATAAAATACATGTGATGAAAAAGGAGATACTCGACCTTTTGGGACAAGGACCTAGAAAACAGGGTGGTAGGAACCGCCATCACTTTTCCTTCAGAGCTCCATTCTTAATGAGCAGTTAGGATGTCCGTCACATGCATGAGGAGAGTGCATGCCGCTTTCTGTCTTCGTTCATGCCCTTAACTCCATCCCTCATTCTAATCTAGAAGGTTATGTCCTATAGTTTCTTCCAAGCTGTGTGACAGAAGAGTCAGCTTCTTGTAGAAGTCACACATTTGAGGTTTTCAGAGGTGTCTTTTGAAAGGGATAACATGACTGGCTGGATGGAAGTTCTTCTCTTCCCTTCTCAGGTAATGGCAAATTTTCCATAGCTCTTATGAATGTAGGCTTTGTCCCTTTACTCTGCTCTCTCCACCCTAAATGGGATTGGGGATGTTAGTGAAATAAGTCATCTTTAAACACAGAGCTAGTCAGGGATTTTTAGCTAAAGTAAGTCTGTGATGTTCTGGCTTCCGGGTCTCATAACTCAGAAATAGTGGTAGAAACAAAGCAGACAGAAAACCAAAGTGCGGGTTCTTGTCCAGGCTGTTGCTGACCACTCTAAGCAAGCTGTGCAGCTTTCTGTGTGCCGTCTACCTGTCAGGGTCACTAATAGGATCAAATAAATAACTGCTAGAGATGTTTTATAAAGTGGTAACAGGAACTCCAACAGGTTTTATCCTTATCGCCCAGAAGAATTCTGTTTATGATCTTAGTCCTGTAGGTGGCTTTAAGACAATCATCAACAGTGTTAAAGCAACGGGGATTTAGGAGGACATCTCACTCCTAGTGAAAGCAAGATGAGTCTGAGATGGTCAGCAAGAATAGGAAGCCAGTTGAGACGTGGGGGTGAGAGAACACCTGGTCCAACAGATCAGGTGTCCAGTGGTCTCGAGCATAACATGGCGAAGAAGGAAGTGATGTGCTTCCCATTGAAGTAATCCTTTGAGATGCTGATGGAGTGCATGGGGACAACCAAGGTAGTTTGGAAAGTGGACTTGGAGCTGAGAGACATGCCTAGAAATTAGACCAGGGAAGAACTCTGCCGAAGGATCATTGAACAAGGCAAGAAAGGGATCGGGGTGGAGCTTTGAAGAATAAATAGCTGCATTGAAGGGTCTGCTGGGCAAGAACAACCAACAAAGGCGCTACTGGTACCACATTGTGTGGCCTGTGACAGTTCTGTTCTACAGATTATGGGACACAGGAGATGCTTTGCTTTGGTTGTACTTGTGAGCTGATGAGTTGTAAAAGAGGCATTGATATCTCTAACAAGCCACTGTGTGACCATTAAGTTTTTAGGATCCTCCCCTAGAGATACACACACTAAAATGAACAAGCAAAACTAGCAGCAAGGTTTATTCTGTGGAATAGCCTGTCGCAAGGTTTAAAAGTAGAATGGTTGGTTAAGTATGGCTAGCCACTGCTCCTCTATTCTTAACTGAAAGAGCAGCGTATGTGAAATAAAGCTGTAACATTGCTTCTCACTAATTTTCTTTCCCTCCTTTTTTTCCTCTCTAGATTTTACATTGTGCTATAGGTAAGTAGAGCTCCCCCACCTACTGACTGCATTGAATTGTGCTTTTTTAAGTCATAGATGATGGACTTGGTTTAATCCTTAAAGCTCAGACCATCTAATTCTTATGTATATGATTGTTTGTTAAAGTGGTTTTGGTTTCTGACATAGTAAGTATCATTTGGATGTTGTCAGCACACACCATTATTGGTTGCAGCTTCTTTCTGTCAGTTTAGGAGATGCTTCCCTTCTCAGCACAGCAGTAATAAATATGGTTGCTCCCCATGTTTCTAAGCATGGCTCGGGTTCTGTGCTTTGTTGGAGAATTTTTCTGTGATTCACACATGGATGTTCTCTGTGTGTTTTATAAAGTGTAACAGCTTGAACACTTATGTACAGGAGTTCTAATACAAGTAGTGTGTGGTTGGTTGGTTTCTTTTGTTGGGAGAGTCATCACATTTACCCTGGGACGCTGAGGCACAGCTTCTAGTGTGGGGTATCTATAGATACCAGTAATTAAATAAAGTCAGTTTTGGAAGTGGACAGGCCCTAGAAAGCAAGCCTCTAGATTTGTCTGACAAAGAGACAATATGAAGATGATATTCATGAACCGTACTGAAAGTCTGAAAATTTGAGAAATGTGACTCCAAGCCAGTATCACCCAGTCAGCTCAACTCAGAGCTGACGTAGGTGTGTGTACTGTTGTATGTATGGTATTATCTTTATTAATGTTTGACTGTTTTAATATCCCAAATTACTTTGCTTATTTTAAAATATGTTCTTAAATCTCTTTAAACTTTATATCCCTGGGAGTAATTACAGATGGCTCCATTTGTTCATACAAAACAAACAAACAAAAACCATCATTAAATGCCTGTTGGAGCTGAGTTGCAGCAGGAGTGGAGAGTGAGCGGTTCCAAACATGGTTCAGGAAAGCCATGCCCACTGAGCTCTCCATTCTGTGTCATAATATGCCCAGAGGACTGGTATCTGTGTCCTTTCTTTTTTGATACTGCTTCCCTGTCAGACTGTGAGCTCCCTACTACAGAGGCACTATTTGCAAAGCCCTTTTTCCTCAAGGTCCTGTTCTACACCATCATTTTCTCTGCTCACAGAAGGATCAGAGGTCTTTATCTTCAGATAATGATTCCCAGCACCCGAGAGGCAGGGGGAAGAGGATCTCTGAGTTCCAGGCCCACCACAGTTATATAATAAGGCCCTGTCAAAATAAACAAACAAACAAGACCAATAATGTTGAGCCTAACCTTTAAGGCTGCAATTTCCTCCTCTTCCTGGATAATTCTCCCATGTCCCTTCACCTAGATGTGTGGCAGGTCCTTTTCCTCCCATTGCTGTGCATGCCATGTTGTGTGTAAGTGTGGATCTGGAGGTCAGTGGACAAGCTTGGCTGAGTCCTGGTCTTCTACCGTGTTTGAGACTTCTACCCTTGCTAGGTCTGTTTGCCACTATATACACCAGCTAGCTGATCCTCAGGCTTCCAGGGATTTTCCTGTCTCCTCTTCCCATCTCCCCCTGTAGGAGCTGAGGTTATTTTAGTTTCCTTTGCTGATGCTCGACAAAATACACTGACAAAAGCCACTTAGGAGAAAGGCTTTATTTTGTCACATGGTTACATGGAAATCAAACAGAGGAACTTGAAGTAGCTAGTCACACTGTATCTACAATGGGGGGGGGGGTGATGACACATATATGCATACATAGAGTGAGAGAGAAATATTCTCCTTTTTTATTAGTAGATCCTGTGCTCAGCAGACTTTCTTCTTTTAACACCACCAATATAGCATACCCAGAGGCCCGTGACAGCATTCGCCATCATAACTGTTAGACTCTCCTGCTGTCAACTTCTTCATGGATTCTTGGGATTTGAACTCTAGTCAGTTTTAAAATTACTTAGCCAGCGCCTTTAACCCCAGCATCCTGGAATCAAAGGCAAGCTGATCCCTGTGAGTTTAAGGCCAGTCTGTCTACATAGTGAGTTCCAACATAGCAGGGCTACATAGACAGAACCTATCTTAAAACACCAAATTTTTAAATTAAAATAAAATTATATCATTGCCTCCTCCTCCCATATTTCCCTCCCCCCTGCTCCCTCTCAAATTCATGGTCTCAATTTATTATATACATATATGAAAGTAGATATGAAAATACAACCTGCTGAGTCTGTTTAGTGTTGCTTATATGTATGTTTTTAGGGCTGACCACTTGGGATTAGATAACAATTTAAGGGGCTTATCTGGAGAGGACTAGTTTTCCCTCCCAGCAGTCTTTAATTGCCTGTAGCTCTTCATCTGGGCTTGGAGCCCCATGAGATTTTCCCATCCTGGCACAGCTTCTCCTCTGACTCTTACATTCTTCCTGTTCTCTCTTCCTCATTGTTCTCTAGACCTGAGAGGTAAGAGCTGTGTTCATGGTGTTACAGATACATCATTTGGGGCTGACCCCCCCCCCCCAGTCAGTTGTTCTCTGTCTTTTGTCTAGTTGTGGCTTTCTGTAATGGTTTCCATCTGCTTTAAAAAGAAGACTCAGATGACGTGTGAGAGATACACTTACCTGCAGGATTGACACTCTGTTGGCTGCTGCTTGACCCACTGAACTGTGCTCCTGTTTACTCTTAGATTTTTTTTTTCTTCCATGGGTGCCACTGTCTCCTTGTCCCTTAGTCAGTGTTTACAGGTTCTGTCCTGGCTCACTGAGTTTCTGACTGAACGTGCCCTCTCCAGGCAGTGTTTTTCCTTCTCATGGTATGAATACTTGTAACCTCCTCTTGTCTTAATGCCCAGCCACATCTTGTGCCCACCCCTGACTTGCCTACTGACGTTTTAGATCTCCAGTCCTACATGCACATGAGGAAGATCCTCAGCAAACCCTACATTCCATTCTCACTGCCTCCATATTCTTTGTCAGAGAAACCACCAGCCACAGCCCTTCAGTCACCCATCACTAACACCTTCTCTCACACACTATCCCTGGGCTATTAAGGTTGACGATTTCATTCCCTAAATATTTTCCAGATGTTAATAAAACAGTGTTTTGAATTGAATTGAAAACTACTTTTCCTATGAAAGATTTCATTATATCTCATCAGACTTTCATGTGGATTTTCCTGAAGCTGTAGATGCACAGTGTTAATATCAATAGCTGCTATTTATTACTTGTTACGCTCCACTACTCTACTCTCCATTAACAATTGACAGGACCCAAGCCTAGATCTCAGCTCTGTGCTAACCACAAATAAATATGGGAGGTAACACATGTTAATCTTCTGTAATACATGTCTCAAACCGTGGTGGGTGGGTGGGTGTGTGTTTTAAAAAGAGGGGTAAAAATCAAAGGTTTTGTCTTTGTGTTGGTGTAGATGAAAATGGCCCCCATAGGGAGAGGCACTATTAGGAGGTGTATGGCCTTGTTGGAGGGAAGTGTGTCACTGGGGGTGGACTTGAGCTTTCAGAAGCTCAAGCCAGGTCATGTCACTCTCTCTTCCTGCTGCCTGAGGATCTGGATGTAGGGCTACTTCTCTAGCACCATGTCTGCCTGCATGCTGCCATGCTTCCTGCCATGACAGTTACAGAGTAAACTTCTGAACTGTGAGACAGCTCTAATTAAATGTTTTTTCCTTATAAGAGCTGCTTTGATCTTCACAGCAATAAAAACCCTAACTAAAACAGTCTTGTAGGAAAGTTCACATAGCCAGTTGTTAAATTCATCTCTGTGTTGCCATGTTCTTGCTTCATTCTTTTCCTGAAGGCTCTAGTTAAAGGATGGCTTTGAACATGATGCTTCCTGCTTAAAACCTTTATTGGTTTTCATTTCTTCACGGTCTGAACCCTGCCTCCAGTCTACATTTGCGCATCTCTGGCTTCTTGCCTCTGCATCTGTGCCTAGTTTGCCCTCTCCTGGAGTGAGCAGAGCACATGCCAGCTGACCAACTTGTCACACTTTCCTTTACTCCATCCCCTACTACCCTTTGACTGTATGAAGCACTGTTGGTAACATTCCTGTAAGACCCAATGCTGCATCCTGTCATTGCATTCTGTTTGTAGAGTGTATGATTTGTCACTGTATTTCATGCCCTCAACGAACTATTTGGAAGTCAAAAACTGTTTCTTACTGGTCCCTGTGTACCAGCACATAACAATACATACCTATTGTCACACCTGGTATAGCCTCATGAATAGTGATCATGGGCTTACCAAATCATGGTGGATTTCCAAAACATATTCCAAAGTATTTTCAATTACTTAAAATAATTAATGATAATAATAAGTAATGGCCTATTTTTAGTTATTGCCTAAAGGCAGCCTTTCATTTTTTTTTATTTTTCACTCATAAAGCTGCAGTTTATTTTTGGAATAGCGATTGATGTTCTTGCCATGCTGGAAGTTTACTACAAGCACTTAGTCTTTTAGAAACTTTAAGCCTTAAAATATTTTGTTTGCTTCTAAATTGAAAACCCTGGATCTCAAACAGATTGGGGGAGGGGTACTCATTAGCTGTGTGGTTCCCAGAAGTAATGCAGATCTTATATACCACCATCTGTGCCAGTAAAAGAGGCTACTGACCCTGCTTGAAAAGGTTGTAGAAGTCATAGTGCATAGTACCTAAAGAACATGGAACACAGTGTCTACAACATGCTAGCTTGAAAATGGCCCCTTAAGGTGATAGCTGTTATTATTAATCAGAAAATATATCTTAGTGTTATATTTTATTCTGAAGCTAGTATAATGGTCAGTATTTAGATTTATGTAAATGTTAGGGTGATGGTTCAATGGGTGAAAACATTTTCTGTAAAAGTATGAGGATCTGAGTTTAAATCCCCTGCACTCATATAAAAAACCAAGAATGGCTGTGCATGCCTGTAACCCTAGTATTGGGAGGCAGAGACAGACAGGCGGATCCTGTGTGCATATGTGCATATATCATCACACACACACCCCGCACATGCTCATGCACACAATTACCACCACCACCAAAAAAAAAAAAAAAAAAAAAAAAAAAAAAACAACTCTTAAGGGCTGATAAGATGGCTGAGTGGATAAAAATACTTTGCAGGCAAGCCTGGAGTCTTTCATTTGATCCCTAGGACCCAGGGAGAAGGAAAGGACCAGTTCCTATAAGCTGTCCTCTGACTGCCCATGTGTGCCATAATATCCCTTCCTTAGATACTTCTCTGTTGCTGTGATGAAACTCCATGGCCAAAAGCAACTCACAGAAGCAAGAGTCTTATTTTGGTTTAAGGTTCTTGAGAGAGAGAGTGGTGGTAAGGAAGGCATTGCAACAGGCTCAGGAAGTTAGCTGATCACATTTTGTCCACATCCAGGAAGCAAAGAGAGAGCAGAAAAAAAGTAGGGTGGGGCTACTAACCCTGAAAGCCCACCCCTTGTGACTCATGTCATCCAGCAAGGCTGTATCTCCTAAAGGTTCTATGCTTGCCTAAACAGTACGCTGAAGAGCTGGGACCAAGTATGGGAACCATTTCATTCAAACCACTCAGCATGCAGGTGCAGGGGCACACACACACACACACACACACACACACACACACGCACATAAAATCTAAAAGTAATTATTTTCTTGTCTTTCTTAAGTTGTGATTTTCTCATGAACTGTTCAGAGCCACTTACTCTTAGCCTGAGCTGGAGCTGCACCCCCCACTTGCCCCCTTTTTAAGACAGAGTCTAGCTCTGTAGCCCTGGCTAGCCTGGAATTGCCTCTATAGACCAGGCTGTCCTGGAATTCAGAGATCTGCCTGCCCCTGCCTCCTGAGTGCTGAGATTAATGTTACAGATATGCCACCACTCCCCAGCTGGAGTTACAATTTGTCCTTGGCTATGACAAAAATGACCTCAGAAATAGAAGCTAAGATCCAATTAAGTGGATCTCACTTGTTCTTATAAGTGAATCCCTCAGCATTTCCAGAGTAGTTGTCTTGAATTCCAGGAGGAATTCGGCCTTAGATCTAAGACTTCATGTGCCAAACAAACAAACAAACAAACAAACTTGGGGGCTGGGGATTTAGCTAATTAGTAAAGTGCTTGGCTAGTAACGAGTGAGGTCCCGGGACTGCCAGACTACAATAGATTTAAAATAATTTTTCTCTGTTTTTTAAATTACTATCACATTAGTAATAATTGATAGTGTGTGGCTCCAAAATGATTTTCTCAGGTGACAGTACCAGGAAGGAAGTAGAGCGTAGACTGAAGATAGGCAAGAGAGTAACCAGTTTGGTTATGAGGTGCCTTCTTTCTCATCCTGGAGCTGAGGAAACCCTCTCTTGAACTGCACTCCACTAGGTCCTCACTTAGAGATGGAGCATTCATTAGTCACTGGCCCCACAGTACTAGAAGAGAACTGTCTCCATGTTTCAGCAGACAAGAACTCTTGAGAGAAATGACATTCTTACAACACTGTTGCCTGCTGTTTGAATACTCACTTGGTCCCCACTTGGTGGACTGTTGTGGGAGTCAGTTGCTGAGGGCAGGTCTTAGGGATTATTGCCCAGCCCTAGTTCTGGCCCAATCTCACAAGCAATTGCCTTGGCTGGAGAGATGACTCAGTAATTAAGAACACTGGCTGCCCTTGCAGCTGACCTGGGATCCTTTCCCAGCACTCATACAGTATCTCATAACCTGTAACTCCAGTTCCTGTAGATATGATGCCCTCTTCTGGCCTCTGCAGGCACACACATACGTGATATACAGACATATATGCAGGTGAAACACCTATACACATAGAGGATAAATCTTAAAAAACAAACAAACAAACAAACAGCCAGCAATAAAATCCCAGGACCTACCACTTGTTCTTGCTGCTCTAGGGCCACTCATGCCCTATCTTACCAGGATAGACTGTATATGCTCAGATACTGAGCCTAACTGAAGCCTAAGTTGCTTCTTGTTTGTGTGCATATAGCGGTAAGAAAAGTAGCTAATATCCCTGACATTCTGCTTTCAGCTTGTACCCAGGGTACAAGCCTCCAGGGTAGCTGGGCACACAAACAGAACTGCTTTCTTTGAACCCAAAATTGGTTTATTTGGTTCTACTTAATGTGGGTGACATTTTAAAACTGAACTTAGCAAAATAGGAAGGGAGGGAGGGAGGGGAATGTTTATCTAAAATATAAACTGCTTATCACCAAAGAACAAGAGTTAGGTTCTGATGCCTTACTTGGGCTTGTTCTCCAGAAGTCAGCACAACCTCACACACTTTTTTTTTTTTTTTTTAAGTCTTTAAGATTTAGAGAGCCCCTGACCCTTGTCCCAATCTCAGTTTTCATCCTCCTTACAGATAAGAATAAAGAACAGTTCTCACTCAGGTTCAGATGCTACTTTTTGTCTAGACTGTAGTGGTAAAGGTGGACCTAGGTCAGAAGACTGGAGAATTGTGCTGAGCAGGCCAGCTTGTTCTCCATCTTCAGGCTTCTAAGGCTGCCAAAGCCAGCCTTTCATCCCCTTCTGGTGTTACCTTTACCTTTTACTCAAATACAGTAGTTTCCCACTATCCACACTTCCATGTTGGGACTGTGCTAACCAAACTGAAACCTTTGCCAACTCAATGCTTCCTTCAGACTACGTGGGCTTAGCCTCCCTGTCTTGGTTACAGTTCATTCTGTTGCTTCTTGATATTTTTCCTCTGGTGCTCCACAAAAGAAAGAAAAATGAAAAAGAGGGTGTTGGCACTTACATGCTCTGCTCCTGATGCACAAGATTTTCACTCTAGTTCTCTGAATAAATTGCTTCTTCACACCTCTAGTTTTGTACATACAGCTACTTTGCCAGGAACACCCAGCTCTGTTCCCTGCTTGGTAAAACATACTGAGATGAAGGGAAGAGGCGAGAAGTGGAGTGTGCTCTTTCAGACCCCAAGACACCTCCCTGGGGCTCTGTAGACTGCCTGGTACCTCACAAGCACTTGGTAGATGGAACCCAAGGTCTGTGCCTGGTGTATGTGGCCAATGCAGTTCAGAAGGGAACATATGGAAAGAGGACTACCCTCTGCTGCCCTTGAAGGAGAGAGAAGCCAGGGCCTCGTGACTGGAAACATCATTAAAGGCATTGAATACCATCCTCATAAATCATTAGCTCCTTCTTATCTGCAAGAAGCTGGTGTGGGTGAACTGTTTTAAGTATTCTAGGTACCTGAGTAACTAGTCTGGCATCTACCCTCTGAGCTGAGATCTGAGAAGCTAGGATATTGAATAGATATCATAATACCAGGTTTTTTGAATTCCATGCAACAAAAAGATGCTGTATCCTAAATGAGATTAGTGATCTGGGCAGCGATATAAACAGTGTCTTCTAGATGTTTCAGTGCTCCCATGTGTGTGTTAGTAAGTTCATTTCAAACATGGTGATATTGCTGCCATTTTATGTGCATTTTAAAAGTCATTTCAGAAAGTAGAACTGTGCTAACATAAGCACAATTTCCTTTTTTTTTTTTTTTTTTTTTTTTTTTTTTTTTTTTTTTTTTTTTTTTTTTTTTTTTTTTTTTCCCCTGTGTGCATGCGGTTAGTCTCAGTAATCAGCTTGACATGTTCTGGAATCGCCTGAGAGATGAGCCCTTGGCATGCTTATAGGAGATCATCTTAAATTCATTAAAGTAGGAAGAGCCACCACTGTAGGTTGTACCAGCATCCCTGGCCGGGATCCTGGATGTATAAATAGGGAGGAGCAAGCTGTGTACAGCATCCATTGCCTTTTTCATCTTAACTGTAGACAGTGTAACTAGTTGCTCCTTTTTAAACTTCCCCACCATTATAGGCTATACTTTGAACTGAGACAAAGGAACCCCTTCCTTAAATTGCTTTCTCTAGTATTTTGTAACACAAGAAAAGTAGCTAAGACAGTATGTGTGCTTGCATAAGCAGGTGCACATGCATGCATGTGAGGCTAGAGGTTGACATCAGGCAGTAATTTTTGAGGCAGAGTCTTCTTATTAAATTTGGAGAAGACTTAAATCCCCAACTCAGCCAAACTGGTTGTTCACAAGCTCCAGGGATCTGCCTGTCTTCACTCACCTCAGCACTGAGATTATAGGCATATATCACCAAACCCAGTTTTCATGTAGGTGCTGAGGATCTAATTCAGATCCAGGCCTGCATGACAAGCACAATGGACTCATGCAGTTTTCTATAACATATCCCCACAGTTGTCACTAGGTGGCACCCTGTGTTAATAAGAAAATAGCTCTTACTGGTCTACTGGAGATCTTTTCTAACAAAAATGTATAGTAGTGAACACTAGCTGAAGCTGAGGTGTAAGTTAACCAGAGAAAGGGGGTATTGATGCTTTTCTGTTTCTGCCTCTTGAGTTAATCATTATGATGGAGATAATGGAAAACTGGAACTTTATGTGTTGTCTGGGATATCATTAGACAGTATTTCTTAATTGTATCTTTTAAGTTAAGCATGAGCTTGGTTTGTTTATGAAAGCAGATGCTCCACTTCAGAAATTCCCTGTGAGACAGTTTGTGGCAGTCAAGAAAATGTTCCATTTATATTCTTAGCTTCAAAAGCCAGATCAGACCAGTGAAGGTAGAAACACTGTATAGGACCAAAATAAGACCTGTAACATTTGTTGAACTTCACAGAGAAGGTATGAATCATCTTTCAGAAACAGAATTATTCAGGGTCAGCAAGATGGTTTAGTGAGTAAAGGTCCTTCTCACCAAGCCTGACCGCAGTTCAGTCCCTGTAACTCACAGGCTTCCACAGCTGTCCCCTGACTTCCTTCCACAAGTGTGCTGTGGCATGCACCCCCTACCCCCCCACCAGAACTGTTATTTAAATTGTTTATTTGTTGTGTAGTTCTGTGACAGTTGACTGGATAAATAATGAAATGTTTCAGTAATGCCAGGGATTACCTGTCTTTTCATGTGTGTGCAACCTCTGCATCTTTCTCTATGCTTCTTGCTGTATTGCTGCACTGGTCTGATCTGGATTATGATGTTTATTATTTTCTTGACACTTTGATTGTGAGCCTCACCTTTAGCCACTAAGCCCTCTCTCCAGCCTACTATTTTATACTCTCCACTCAGTATGATAAACCTTTTCTCAACTCAGTTGTTACTGCCCAAATAATTTCGAATAATATCTACCTCTTCATTTATACTATCTAGATATACAATTCAGTATATTTCTTTTTAAAAAGCTATTCTCATTGCTTATATTCTTAGTCCATTGGCCTGTTAAAGATTCCTAGAATTATCATATGGCTTATTCCCCTATGATCTTTTGTGGCTTTTGTTTTAGCAGAAATGGTTTCTGTGGGTCATGCCTTGTTTCTCTTGCCTATGGTATCAGCACTCAGTGAAATGTAGAAGGAATGCCATGAATTTGAGACCAACCAGGACTTCGTGTATCAAAACAGAAGTGTCTGTAATAGTTATTGCATAGATATTTCTGCTATACCTTTGTTGTAAAGTATGGTTTTTAAAATTTTAAAAAAGTGTGTTCTGAGGCTGAAGAGATGACTCAGGCTAAGAACGTTTGCCGTTCATATGAGGACTGGATTTCAGATCCTAGACTCCATGCTTGGTGACTCACAAACACCAAGGGATCCAGTGCCTCTTCTTGCTTCTGTGGGTGACAATGCACACATGTACATACAGCCTTTGTCCTGGCTGTTTTCTGTCAGTTTGACACCGGCCAGGTTTCTCAATTGAGAAAATGCCTCCATCAGTTTGGACAGTAGGTTAATGACTGATGTACAAAGGCCCAGCCCACTGTAGATGGTGCCAACCTGCCAGGTGATTCTGGGTGCTTTAAGAAAGTAGACTGAGCAGGCCGTGAGGAGCAGGCCAGTAAGTCACATATTCCTCTGAGGTCTCATCTTCAGTTCCTTCCTCCGGGTCCTACTCTCTGAATTTCTACTCTGATTTCCTCTGCAATGCCCTGTGATCTTGGTTTCTACGATAATAAACTCTTTCTCTCCAGTTTCCTTGCTTATGGGGTTTTGTCACGGCAGTAGATACCAAAGTAGGACATAAACACACACAATAAAATGTATCTGAACACACAGGCTAGAGCCCGAGGCTTTACACTTGCTGAATTGTCCTGCTTGGCATTCTCCATGACCCCCTAGTGCAGGAGGAGGATGGCAGCTGCTTTCCCTCTGGGTCTCCTTTGTCTGACTTGGGACCTCGGCCTACACTTCATTTGGTCTCCATTTGCCCAGTGTTCTTACTCCATTCTTTTACTTGTGCCCATTAAGTCACTTTCATATTGATAAAAGATCAAGTCTTCCTAAGTCGGTTAAAAGCCCATTTATGGTCGTTAATGATGTAGTTTGATTTTGTTTTTCTTTCTTATTTATTCTTGGGGCTCTTCATCCATGTGTACCGTGTATCTCTATGATATCCACCCTACACTTCATGTCCTCTCCTGCTGTCTCATTCTGATTGGAATCCCATGCCTTCCTTACTGGAATGCTAGCTGATCCTGTTGATTTGATCTCATTCAGGTAATAATGCAGTGAGTCATGTCCAGAGACGGCAGTTCACACTACCTCTTCCTACCTTCTAGCTCTCTTCCTTGACATTCCTTGAGTCTTGTCAGAGTTGGTATAGATGCCAGTTTTCTCAGCACTTTGACCAGTTATGTGTAGCCATCTGATGTCCCTTGCAGACCACGTTGAGGGCAGCACCACTATGGATGAAAATGTAAGGCTTTAGAAGGCAGTTTGACAACATGACCGTGGAATAACGCAGTAGTAGTAGTTCCTTCTTAGAGCCTGTGAGCTTTTTGTCACATTTATACTGGGCATGAACTCTCTCCTGTGGAACAGCCTCAAACCCAGAAAGTAGTTTGTTACTCTGATAGCCTTCAGGCCTATTGCACCAGCGGGCACATCATGCCTAGCATGTTAATTCTGTAACATTCAGGATAAGCTACAAGTAATATCATTGGTGACCCCCCCCCCCCCAGGTCCTTTCTACAGAAGGGAAGCCAGCAGTGGGCAAGTTTTCAGGTCAGTTGGTTTGATTCTCTTATGTCCTGCAGCTGTGTCTTCAGCAGTAGGGTCTGAGCACCTTATGCTGAATAGCTAGGAGCAATGAAGTAGCCCATATCCTTTAGGGGTCTCTGTTTATAATTTCTGTGTCTACTCCACTGTATTTCTGTGTTCACTGACCCAATGTGTTTTCCTACTCATTTAGGAATTTAGAATTTTTTTCTTTTTCTAGTGATTGAATTTGTGACCTTTTAAATGTCCTCAGCTCTCCATTTTCCTTAGTCTGTCTTTCAGTATGTAGCTTGTCTTCTTTTAAAGCCGTCTTCTGGTTCCACCTGCTGCCTACAGTATAGCTATGGTGCTTCCCTGCTTCCCCTCACTGTCTCCTAGTTTAGAATTGCATTATAGGCATTTGTTTGTTCTTTGCCTTACGTGTTAGTCTTCAGTCTGTACACATCAAATGCTCCAACCTGCCTATCAGCTTCTAGTGGTTTGGAGCTTCTTAGTAGTATTGTGAGTTTTGAAGGACTGAGGCTCTTAGCCTACTGCTTCAGCTGATAGAATTGCTTATTACTGTTTTCTGGACACTGGCAAAAGACGAGACTCTCAGGGTCAGGGAGGGACAGAGGACTTTTATTGCCTGTGACAAAACGGTAGCCAAAGCTCCATGTTTATTTACAGTGACTCTTTTGATTCTCACATCTCATGTAAGACTGTATGAATGTCTATATGACAGTGTTTTGTGTTATGGAAGAATGGAGAACTTAGAAAATCTTCTGCATTTAGTAGGTGGAAGTTCTTTAGGAGGGTGCTCCCTCATCTCCCAAGGTTGCTTCCTGAAAGCAAACCCCCAGGAATTCACCTGGGTAAGAGTGAGACTGTCTCAAATAGATATAAGAATGAGTTAGGCTCTGCAGTAAGACTATTAGGACTCTGCAAATACAAAGATATTCAGGGGCCTGCCTGGGTATCTTTCCTAGGAAGCTTTTCAGAACGGGCTTCCAAGCAGTTCCCTTGAGTTCAGACCTGTAATTGACATTCTTTCTGACCTTGTAGGTCAAATACTCTACTTTCTCTCTCCTTGAATTTGTTGAAAAGGCATCTGTGTGCACATGCGCACACACATGAATGTAGATCTCTATAGAGGCCAGAAAAGAACATTGATCCCTGGAATTGGAGTTAGAGGCAGTTGTCAGCCACCAGACATGAGTGCTGGGATCCGAACTCAGGTCCTCTGCAAGAACACTTAGCCCTTTTTACCCCTCAGCCGTTTCTCCAGCCCAATCTTTAAAATCATAAAACATTGTGTTTTGGGGGTGGGGGGGTGTTGTTTTCTTAGAATGGCTCAGAGTGGATAGTACTAACACAGTTTTTTGTTTGTTTTGAGACAGGATCTCATGAATCCCAGGCTGGCCTTGAACTCCCCATCTCCAGTGTTAGTATAGCAGGCACACAACACCAACACCAAGCCTTGTTCATGTAGTGTCCTGGGGATTAAGCCGGGAGCTTCATGCATGCTAGGCAAGCACTGAGCTCATCACAGCCCCTAGCACTCTGTAGATTCTGGCAATGTATCTGGAGAGGTGTGCTGCCTTTTTCTAGAAAGTTACTGAATTATACTTTAAAGGTTTTTAGATTTGTTTTTAGGGTGTCTTTTTTGGCGACTTCAAATGTTTGTGTGTTGGCTCAGCTTCCCCTGCCTGCTCTTTAAGGTCATTTGAACCTGTCCTCTTTTGGGCATCTCCCCATGTTAGTTTCTCCTTACTTTTCCTTTCAAGTCCAGTCAGTCTGGTTGGTTTTGTCCCTTTTTAACCTTAGCTTTTGAAATTATGACTTAACAGTGTTTAGGTCCCAAATGTGTGTTTCATGGTCCTCTGTGCTGTTTGGAATGCTTTGGTCTCCTTTGCTTATTGATTTGTGGGGTTAGAAGTGTGGGTGGGTGCTTTTGTGCTTGAGGTTCCTTAGGGGTTCCTTAGGTTCCTTACAGGCTCCAGCACTCACTGCCTCCTCTCCTTAACCTGTCGCTAGAGGGCACCTTTTGCTTCCAAAAGGAAGTGTGGCAGCCCACCACTTTGCAGGGGAAACCTTTTCAGATTTCAGATTCCCCTCCTGTGGGCTGAAACCGTTTCTGGGGCTGGTTCTGCAGTCAGGAGGTGTTTTTCTACAAAGGGCATCTTGTTTCCTTCAGAGGTGATTCGAGTCCAGTTCTGGCCCCTGTTCTGCTCTTTCCTCCTTCATGCCATTTCCAAGTTCTCTTTACAGAGATTTTCCGTGGATGCTCAAGGTAGTTGTGCTAGAATTGAAGTCTTTTGATTTTCACCTCACGAGTGACTGGAGCCTGTACAACCCGTGTCTGTGAGTTGTGTGAGTTGTGCTAGGGTGTGAGTTTTGTAGGGTTTTATTTGTTGTTGGTCTTCATGGTACTCAGTTCTATACATTATTGTAGTTTAGATTAGTTGGGTGTTTTGAGTTTTTGTTTTTGTTTGGTTTGGTTTTTAAGCCAGTGCTATGTCTAATGAATCTGTAAGTAGGTAGGTATTCTTGTTCTTTCTGTTTTGAGGTACTGGGAATTAGAGCCAGGGTCTGCATGTTGTAGCTTATAACTGTCCCTGTAGTTGTGTCTTTGCTCAGCAATTTCAGTCTTGGATAACTCCTAGACACAGGTCAAGATAATGTCATTTTGAGATCACTAGTTCACACTCTCCAGTTGCCCTCCAACAAATAAATTCATAAGTTTGTAGAGCTTGTTTTGTGCTGGCAGTTAGTTGTGGGTGCGTTAAAGCAAAACCCCAGCTCTCCTAAATCTAGGAGGCAGATGTGAAACAGTGGAGTAGACCTCTTGCTCAAAGAAATGCAGTGGACACAGAAAGTGGCCACAGAGCTGCTGGGACATTTTCTACTATGAAGTCTTTTCCTTCCACACTACTTGCAAACCTTCCAAGGGCAGCACCATGGACTCACCTGAGGTGCCAATTCACTCTTGTGACTCAGCTTTCATCGCATGCTTCAGGCCAGCTCGTCCTCCTGTGTGGACCAGTGACTCCATGTAATCACTTCCCGGTCAGACTCTGGTTCTGCCCTTTACAGAAACTCAACTTGCCTGGAACTTCTCTCATCATTTACCTTGACCTGTCTGTCTCGTGTCCACTTCTAACTATTCCTCAGTCAGAAAGCTTGAGTTAGGCTTTGCCTTTCCCACCATCTCCCCTGCTTTTCTCTCCGCCTCTTTTCTTCAAAGAGCTTTGTTCTGTCCATATTTTTATCCTTCAAAAAAATCCTTTTGGGTACTTGGTGAAAGGCTCAGCAAGTAAAGCTGCTGCTAAATAAGAGTGAGCTTGGTGTTCAGAGGCCACATAGAAGTGGTAGGAAAGAACCAACTCCACAGAGTCAACCTCTTTCTGTGTCTTACGACACGTGTGAGCATGCACATACAATAAAAACAACTTTTAAGAATTCTGTTTGAGGGCTGGATCACTGGCTGCTGTCCCAGAGGTCCTGAGTTCAATTTCCAGCAAGCACATGGTGTCTCACAATCGTCTGTAATGAGATCTGGTGCCCTCTTCTGGCCTGCAGGCAGACATGTAGACAGAACACTATGCATAATAAATAAACTTTATAAAAGAATCCTGTTTGATCTCATGTCTGCTTTAAAAAAGACTTTGTATGCTTCTTCTTCCTTACCTTTTTCCTTCTTTGCCTTTTTCTTTATTTTCTCCAACCTTGCTCATTGTTTTCTGTCCCTCAGACTTTCTCCAGTCTCACTTCCCAGGCACCAATTTGGTCATGACCTGTTGTTTAGAGAGTTTGAGTTCAGATGGGCAGCCAGGCTCAAAAGCCTGGCTCAGAGAGGATGAGAGCATCCAGTATAGGATGCTTTAGCTGAGCAACACTGAATCTCCTCTTCCTTCTAAACCTGAAAGATAGACCAGCCTGTCTGTGGAGGTGACAGCTGAGACACTGTGAAAACCACATTTGTAGCTTTGGAACAGAGGACTCTCCCAGGAAGAGGAAGCTTGAAAGCTGATATTAAGATTCCTGAATGATTAGGAATGGGGGCTTCAAAGGATTGTCAGTCAGTGAGGGGCAGTTACTGGTGTTTTCATGGACGTTCTTCACAGCCTTTTGAAGATGTGGTTCATCTTTAGTTCTTACGCAGTTGTAGGTTTGAGAAACATGACTAATATTCCAGGAGACAGTTGAGTTGAATGTGTTTTGAATTCCTAAGTTGTTCTATTAATGACAGCTGCTCAGAAAGGAGCCAAAGGTCTATAAATAATGGCAGATTAGCACCTTGAATAGACTGTGGAGAATGAAGTAGACAGCTTATTCTTATAGATCCTTGGAAATAGACTGCATTGCTTCTTTATTGACTTAGATGAAAAGAAAAGGGGGATATGTGAAATTTTAGAGCAAAAATAATCATTCCATTTTTATTCGTCCCTGGTGTTTGTTTTGCTTTGTGTTGTTTTCTGTTACAGATTGGATCCAGGGCCTTCATTCATGCTGACTACATACATCATCTACCATTAAGCTATACCCTGCAGCCCTTGTTTAATTTTTGATAGAGTAGAATTTCAGGAATTAATTAGTTGAGTTCATTATGCTTTTGAAGGGACATAAGAGATTTGTTGTTCCTTCTGAATTGATCAAAATGGATATTGCTTCCAGAGAATGAGCAGACACATGAGGTCATTAATTACACAATTGACAACTAGTCTAAATGACATGAGGTTGGAAATAGAATTGAAACTTAATGTAGTTTACTATTAATGTGGTAAAAGTTAACTCCCCAAACCATCCTTTAGCAGTATTTGCTTGAGGTGTTGTGGTTCAGAACTTCAGGCTCAGCTTAGCTGTGGCCTGTCATCTCAGTCAGTGTTTGCCTAGGGTGGCAGTCATTTGGATCCTGGACTAAAACTGAAAGGTGGTTGATAGCAGGAAGTCCCCTCTCCCCCTCCCCCTTCCATACTCACTCCCTCCCTCCTGGAATACCTCTCAAGACCTGATAGCTTCCTTCTGAGTGAGCTCACTTCTTTCTCTCAGCACTGCATTTCTATCATTTGGATCTTGGCCTAGAAGTGGGCTGCCACATTCTTGACTCTAGAAAGACGCTTAAAGCGCTCTCTTACAGATAATGAAATACCCACCAAATGTCCAATGTGTTCTCTCCTGGTTGTGCTATTTGTTTTGTGTGCAGAGTATAACCATTGGAGAGACACCATTGACTCTGGTCTAGTTTGACCTATGAACCCCTCAGTTACTTGGAGCTCACTTCCCAGGTTTCCGGAGTAGGGGAATCCCATTTATCTATACCAACCAGAATCCTGATCACTGTGGCTGGAACCAAACAGCATTTGGTTTTCCTGGGTAGAGAGTCTCGTTGTACTCTGTCCTCCATGTGTGTCTTCTATCTTTGTGCAGTGGTCCGGTGATCACAACAGTGGCAGTTTATGTGCTGTCACAGTCATATCACAGGCAAAGCTGTACGTGGCTTCTTCAAGGGACACCAAGGAAGCTAGTATGTCAGCAGTGCCCAAAAGCCAGTGTTCTATTGTGGGGAAGGGAGACACAAAGGGCTTAGATTATTGCTCTTGCTAATAGTTATGAGCATACAGCAGTACAGCAGCCACGTGGCAAAAGAATATAGTGGTGAGATAACGCGATGTGAATGATTAATCTTTCTTATTTTCTAGGCTTTAATTGAAAAGCAAAGAACAGTGATTGCCTTTAGGCAGCATACGTGGATATAAATCACAGTAATGACCTGTGCAGAATCGCATCTTCCTCCCAGCAACGTCCTCATTTAGTATAAGGAGCAGTTAATAAAGTCTTTCACATACTGTGTTTAATTTTTTTATATGTATTTGAGTTTTTTGCTTTTTGTTAAAATGATTGTAAATCAGTTTGTTACAGTAGTTTTCATAGAAGTTGAAACCCATTTTAATTAATGGCTTTTAAATCAAGGTGTAGCATTTTTAAAGGAATAGGCTTTATTTCTAATATAAAATTAACACATATACTTTTTTTAGCTAATACAAAAATTTGAAGAATGTGAAAATCACCGTTCAGGGTGGCCGGCAAGCTTGCTCACTAGGTAATAGCCTGGCGCCCCAAGTTCAAACCCTGGAACCCATGTAAGGGTGGAAGTAGAGAGCAGTTGGCTTCTGCCTTCCCCTCAAGTGCTGTACTACACGTCTGTGATCCTGTCACTAAGGTTATCTCTGCATTTTTACATCAGGAAACATTTAAATTATTTGTGAACATAGTTCAATATGAATAGATATATTAGTTGTGCTAGCTCTTGACTCAAAAAGTAAAGGAAACCTTGGCTAAATAACTCTATTTCAAGCTTATTTAAAAGTAAATATAAGTTAATATTTGATTTCCATTATTCAGAGCTGAGAAGTGTTAAGTGGCATCCTGCCAAGCTTGACATTAATAAAGTCTTACTGACTTTGATGTATCTTGTAACAAAAAGTTACAGCTTCTGCTCTGAGCTTAGGATTTTTGTTCTTCCCTAAGACCGTTTATTTCTTGTGGAGGAGCCACAGCTGACAAGTTATCAGAACAACGGCAGGTGATTGATGGCAAATACGCTTGTTCTTGCAGTGACCATTTCAGGCTCCGTGTGGGTGGTGGGCCTTTTGTACCTGAGCACTCCCAGCTGCAGATACATTCCAGTCTCTAGTTAAAATTAGCCCAGGGATTGTTAGGTTCAGGTCTAATTGCTTTCTCTTCACTTTCCAGCCTCTGCAGTACTTTGACAAGCTTCACTCCTCCTGCATGCTCTGTTTTCAGTGTGCGTCTTTTAGATGCTGTCGACAGGCTCTTTCCATGTTCTGTTAGCCTCCTACTCAGTGAACAAGCCCACCCCACCCCTAGGAGTGCAGCAAAGGCATTTGAACTGTGCGTGTCTGCTGTGAATAGCCCTCGGAGACCCTTTCTTATATTTCTTGTGTCTTTGGATTGTTCTAGTACGTTGGTTGTGGGTTCAAGGTTCAAATAGCCTGGCTTCTACACTGATACAGTCTAGAAATGATATCATCTCGGGGTCTTGATTGTGTTTGCTTTTTCTGCCAGTTAAAGAATTAAAAGTCAGGAAAAACCTGATTTACAACAGGTAGCAGAGAGATCTCAGGACCACAGATAGAATCAGTAGTTAAAGAAAGGCATGTATTGTAGGTAAGGAAACATGCACACAGCAGACCAGAGATAGGAAGAAAAAGGCCCCTTGCAAATGGGGCAGGGTGGGAAGACAGCCTCAGACACAGACAACTACCACGAAGAGCATGCCATAGCTAGGATGACTGATTCCCCAGGACTGTTGTATGACGTGTCCTGATCTGGCCTGGAACTTGTTGAGCCAGTTCATCTGCAGGGTCCTGCCAATGGAAGACAAAACTGACAGAAAGCTGTCAGGCTTCTTGCTGGCCATCTTGAACACTTGCCACCTTTGTTACCTAGCCATGGCTCCTCTCCCTGTCTGCCTCCTGCCTACCAGGGAGTCTCCTTAACGACATCATAGTACTGAAATTTGTTTTGATAAAAAGAGAAAAAAAGTGACAAAGTCTCCAGTTTTAGTCAACAGTTTTATTTTTGTGTTTCTTTCCAGATCTGGTCCATGTGCGTGTCATTATTTTAACTACACTGGCTACCAAGTGAATTCTGAGAGTTTGTCTTCTTTTTAATCTGCTCAGGAAAACACCATCTTTATAGTGATACTTACATGAGTTTTAAGTTTTCAGTGGATAATTCATTTACATGGCACAAAATTCAAAAGTTTTAAGAAGACATGCAGGGAAGAGTTCCTACTGTGCCACGCCCACCCCTTCTCCTCATGACATAACAAATGGAGTCGATCACAACAGAGAACTCAGGGCTCTTTATATAATACTACTTACATAATAGTTCAACTGTCAATTTTATTTGGTTCTGACAGTTTTACTTAAAAAATGAGGTGGTCTTGCTGGCAAAACTATATGAACCATCCATACATTAAAGCTGTAATCAATAGTCTGGTATAAACTTACCTTGTATTCTGCACACCGCAGAGATAATCAGAAAGGGATGTGTTGGACCGCCAACTTTAATGGAGGTTTGAGTAAGCCACTGTAACTTAGAACTGGTTCCCTGTGTTCTCCTAGTACTTTATGGTTTCGCCTTTTTCAAAATGGTGTTCTATTATGTTCAGAAACATTGAAGTCTCACGTCATATGTTTCATGTTTGTCTTTAACTCTTGTTCAGAAGTTAGACACTGATAGCAGAGACCCCCAAAGTAAACACGTGAGTGAAAAGCTGCTGTTTGACAGAACCTTCAAAAGGCTCCTCCCTCCTTTCAGAAGACACTGAGCCTTGTACTAAAACCAGTTTATTGTGGGTGTCTTACATATGGGAAGCCAGATGACTGGAAGAGTAGGCCACTAGTCGCAGGCACATTGATAGCTGCCATCTGAAGGGAAATGGTTCTGAAATGTCCAGCACCCACCAGCCTCCTCATTCCTTGTCGGTTACCAGCTGGATTGTCTTGTGGCTAGAAAAGGAGCTTGGGGCCAACACCCCTTCAACACAAGTGTGTTAGCCTCCGGGTCCACATAGGTGTTGCCTCTTTGGTTTCATGGTACCTTCCTCACCATTTTCCTTCAGCCCAGCCTCCCCCCTATATTTTCGTCCTGTCTTCCAGAACTTTTCTTCCTGAGAGGTTTGAGAGTAGAGATAGACAGCCTGACAGCAGTGTGGAAAGGATCACTTTTAAAGTCCCTTTTTAATATTAATGTGAAATGAGTCTCCCCTTAAAAATCCCAGGGAGAGTTAGTATTCCAGGGTACACTATACATCCCTAAGGTAAGGGGACTGCCTTAGGTTACTCTTGGCTCACAGTGTGACCTAGTGACCAAACAGACTCTTCTCCCATCTTTTGAATGCCCCTGGAAATAAGTCATTTAGGGCTGTACACATGAAAATCCTGACTTTGAGAGATAGGTTCTCAGTAAGATGAGGACACAGTCAGATAGAAAACAGCTAGGTGGACTTGCCTCTGAGTTGAGTTTGAACAGTGTGGATCCTGCATCACATCTTGGGCTACATGTTTCATTTGCACCTCTACTTTTGAAGTGACTGTTCCCTCAATTCACAGGCAAAGGATTTTTTGTTGGTAACATTTGTTACCAAGAGTGACACGTGAAATGTTACATTTTGTCTCTTTTGTTTCTTCTGCTTTGTATTCATTTTTATTTTAATAAAAATTTTAAGAATGAATGCACTTTTTAGAGCATTATCCTACTGGCATAGAGAAAGTGCAATGCCTGTGGACATTAGATCCAATTTTTGAAGTGACAACCTCAAACCCCAGAGGTTCCATAAATGCTGTAGTGTGCTGTTGAGTTCCAGCTAAGATTCCACTAGATTTCTTTGGTCAAAACTCAGTAGCATAATTGTGGGTGTGTAAACTGCATAGTAGTTGCTTTCTGGAGATGACTGGGTGCTATAGCCTCAAGAGTCATGGTCACTTTTCTGCTTTCTGGGAAAAGGACAGAGGATAGCCCACTGTCTGTCGAGAGTAGCCCATCGTCATTATATTCAAGCCCAGCGGTATCGTCTGCTCTGCCTGCTCTGACTTCATCCATTTTCTAACCATTCTTCATTCTACCAGAAATATTTTTCTCTTGCACTGACATTAACTTGTATGCTGTGTTAAGGTTAGAATTAGTTTACATTCAGAATTATCATTTTGTTAGTACTGAATGCTTAATTCTTGTTAAGAATATTTCTTTTAATTTTGAAATGTGTCATGTTCCTTAGAAGGAATTGGAGAATGTGGGAAAGTATGGAGAGTTTAGACACAGATTAGGATACAGCTCAGCAACTGCACAGCTAACCACCTAAGGAGAGTGAGGGAAGTGCCCTGGAGCTTTTTGCCTTTTGTTTTTGTGTTTTGAGAAGAGTCTAGACCCACTGTAGCCTTGACTGGCCTGGAACTCTCTAGGTAGATCAGGCTGTCCTCGAAGTCATAGAACCGTTTGCTGTGTTTGTCTGTTGGTCTCTCTGCCCCTGTTTTTGACCTCTAGTACTGGGGAGGTGGAGAGGAGAGAAAGAGAGAAAACAAATAGTTCTAAATTTTAGCAGTGAATAGATCTCCATTAACTTTAGACAAATTCCAGTGAGCATTCTTCTCTCACATGATAACATGGAGCTGAGGATAGATAGATGGAATATTCAAGAAGGGTTAACCCTTATGCTCTAACAGAAACTGCTGTGTATTTGGGTTTACCAAAGCACAGCTTCTGCCCCATGAGAGGCTCACTAGAGCATCCATCCCTCTAGGAAAGACTTCTGAGTTCTCTTTGAGTTACTTCATGTGTTTCTCTATACAGAATGACATCTTGAGTAGATATAATACTCTTGAATGTACTTGTTCATTTAGTCATGCCTGTTCTCTTTGGTTGCTGTTGATGGTGTGTGGTGTACAGGTATCTGGTGGGAGGTTTTACTTGCTGGCATTTAGTTTATTCCCTGGCACTGGCCACCTTTTGTACCTTGCATTGGCGGGTGTCCATGCCCTTAGGCCGTGCTGGTTGACTCTTTGGCCTCCAATTCTATATAATCACTGTCCTACTCTATTCCCAACCTTGCCTTGCCTTTTCAGTATTTAACCTTCAGCCTTGCCTTGCTCATATGTGGCCAGTTTCTAGCCCCTCACCTGGCACAGCTTACCTGAGGGCTTCTCTGGGCAGGAGGATTTCTAGGAATTCCCTATCCTGCAGAGCTTAGCAAATAGTCATTTCTACATAAATGGACAATTGATTGCCAGGCCCCCTACATACAGCTTACATACACAGAAAGTAACTTTCATTTGCTAATGTTATGATTCACAAGTTCATTGCCCTTTCAACAAAAATTCCTTTTATTGTTTTTCAAATTACACCCTTGCCTTGCTAAAGGATTGTAGGATTGTGTTGCTGACAGTAACTAACGTTCTTTTTGTTGTTGGGTTTTTGTTTTGTTTTGTTTTTTGAGAGGAGTCTCACTATCAGCTCCAGCTGACCTGGAACAATGAGCACTGTAAACCAGGTTGACCTGGAACTCAGAAATCTGTCTGCCTCTGCCTCTGCCTCCAAGTGCTGGGATTAAAGGTGTGAGCCACCAAACCAGTCCTGACAGTAACTTTATTTACCCATAATGTGATCTCACCATTCTCTCATTTACAAATTCCAAGTGGCCTCATTGCCTTCATGGAGACATTCTCAGAGTTAGAGGTATTTTAAAGAATGTCCCTGCACACTGTGTTTACCTCATACTTATTGTGGGCTGTTGGAGTCCACCAAGAGAACAGAGCCTGGCAATGGGTGCCAGCAAATCTCTATCAAATGAATTTTAATCTGGAGTTTACTAATAAGATTGCAGAATCCTTGACACCTGAAAATAACAAAACATATGTGGTTGGATTCTAACATGCTATGCCATTGTGTTCAAACAGGGCCACAAGCACAGTGGGGTTGAGTTCATCAGAAGGGCAACCAGTGGCCTTTCCTGTCTCTACTCTGATGGTACAGGATTTATGCTTCAGGGTTATCTTAAAGCTTTCTGGGTATACAGTTCTTACCAGTGTGAAGGAGCAAACATAAAGGCCTGAAGCAGATTTCACATCCAGAGCTCTATGGAAGAATCCTAGAGAGTCAGGGTAAGCAGCGCACTGTATAGCCTCCCTCCAGAAAAGAGCATGTGCTTGACAGTTTGCTATGAAATTCACCTGATAACCACAAGCCTCACTCTGATGCAGATGCTTCAGAGATAAAGTGTTGTGGGCCATCTGTGTGGCCTTCTGCTGTTTGTGTAGCTGGAATCCAAGGCTGACTTGAAGCTCCCAGCATTCAGCCAGACTTCCTTATAGAAAGGCCCCTCTTCTAGTTTGTGTTCTGGATGTGAACCAGCCCTGCCAGTGTGACTGCTCCTCAGGAAAAGAATCTCTCCAAGTTTCCTGCAGCCACCCTACTCTCCTCCCTCTTCCCAGCCTTCCTGGACCACCAAGATGACCTTCCTCAGCTGAGAAACAGCTGCAGGAAGATTATTGCTGTCTCTTATCATCAACAAAGGGCTGGAATGTCAAGTTCAAAGAAAACTCTAATTCCCCAAGCGCCAAAAGGTAGTGCAGATTTCCAGAAATGACCATCTTGGCTATTTCAAGCAGGACTCTAGAAGGATTTCTAACAGATAAAATAGAGCATTCCTCAGGAACTTGGGAAATGAATTTTCTGTCCACCAAAAGAGTCATTTCTCTTGTGTCTGGAGAAGGGACATATGGCTCCCCGTTGACATACTATGGCACCTGTCATCATATCAGGGGCCACACGAGCATCTTGCTGGCCGCCCCGCCTTCCTGCCCACTTCTGCCTTACATCCTCAGGCCTGCTGCAGTTCACAGGCTTCCCTTGTAGCCCCACTGCTCTCAACATTCTCCTTCCTGCTCTTACTATCCCTGCTGCCCTAGCCATGCCCAGTCTTTCTCTTCCTCTCTGCCCTGGACATATCCGGATGTCCCCTAATGGAGGAGCCATTCCAGCACTTTCTTTGCTACATTGTTTGTGTTATCCTGACACAAGCTAGAGTCAGGAATCTCAGTTGAGAGGGTACCCCTCCAGATTGGCCTGTGGGCAAGCCTGGGGCTCAGCTCACTGTGGGCTCAGCAAGCCATGAATTAACTCCTGCCTCCAGGTTCTTTCCCTGGCTCCCTGGATGATGGACTACATGTGAGATGAGATAACCCCTCCTTCTCAAGTTGCTTTTGGTCATGGCGTTTATCACAGAAATAGAAACCCTAAAATGTTGCTGGCATTTTTCTTTGTTTTTAAGACAGAGTCTCAATATGTTAGCCTGCCCTTGGACTTACCTCCAATCCTTATGACTTAGCCTCCCGGTCCTGGGACTTTGGACATGTGCCACCATGCCTAGCTCCTGCTGGCTACTTTGTTATTGATTTCTTGTTTTGTTGTTACTAGGCTGTGCTGGGGTTGAACATTGGGCCTTAGGAGGATTATGAAAGCGCTCAACCACTGAGTTCCATCCCAGAGCCCTCCTGGCATTTGAGCTGGACTAGAGGAGCAGGCATTTTGAAAGTGTGCTTAGATTAGGGCCTCAACACCTGTTTACTGGGTGTCTTGTTGAGATAAGCTGCAATGGCGCCGATGGCTGGAGTGCAAGCCAAGTGTGGGGAGATGGGTGAGTTTAAGTATCCTGGTCCATGGTTAGGGGTGCAGGATGCCGGAAAGCAAGGCCACATGCCAAATTATGAAGCGTTAATTAGCTTTATACTTGTGAATAAGATTTAAATTTATTGCCATAGGTACAAACTCTTGGATATTGTTGATTAGGAATTCAAATTGACAATAAACTGGAAAATAATTTGGCAATGTGTTTTAAGAGCCTTAAAAATGTTTATACCATTTGACTTAATACTTGTACTCTATAGAAACTACCCCAAGAAAATAGTCCTTGAGCAAATCCATATTCAAAAATTCTAAATTATTTATAGTATTTTATTCCTTATTATAACAAGGAATTTGAAGTAATTTAACATCTGATGAAAGGAGAATGGATAACTGTCACTCAGGATACTTTGGAGGATGTAAGGGAAGTGTATAAGGGGGATGGTACAGAGAGCACATTAGATTTTGTATGTATTTTAAATATGCTCAGAGGCTTTCAAGGTGCTCAACCCACTGGTAAAGTACATGCTCTATGAGCCTAATGGCCTGAGTTCAACCCCTGGAACTCACATAAATGTGGAAGGGGGAACCAAATTCCACAGATTGTCTTCTGACCTCCACATCAATGCTGTTACACACACATCACATCATACTATACATACACAATGATAATAAATAACATTTTAAAATAAAGATTAAAGAAAAGAATAAATCATTGTCTTTGGATTTCAAATTTTGTTTCTAAAGAAAACTTTGATTTTTTTATTTAGCATTTTTGATAGGAAATCAAATATAAATACTCTTATTACCTAGAAAAGAGTGCTTTATGTTAAAGAAGGGGTAATTAAGAATCCTTTATTGGCCCTGACTTGGTGGCACATGACTTTAATTTCAGCAGGCAGATCTCTGTGAGTTCAGGGCCACTGGGTCTTTATTGCGAGTGCCAGAACTACACAGAAAGGCCTTGTCTCCCAAAACACACAGAATCCCTTGTTGGAGACTGGAAAGATGGTGTAGCAGTTAAGACCACTTGTTCTTGCTGAAGGTCAGGGTTTGGTTCTCAGCTCACAACCATCCATACTTCCAGGTCCAGGGATCTACCCTCTCTTCTCACTACCTCAGACATCAGGCACACATGTGGTACACATACAACAAATGTGCAGGCAAAACATTCATACACATAAAATAAAGAAACCTTAAAATATAAAATAAAAGAATCCCTTATGGGTGAGGGATGCACCTCAGTGGTAGAATGCCTGTCTGCCCTGCACGAACCCCAGATCCATTTTTTATTTAAAGTCACACTTCTGATTTTGGCCACAGATGAGGGTCTCTACAATCCTTTCCATTTGTTTATTAGAAAGCTGTGCCACTATTACAGATGAATAAATGGATATTTGGATTGTTATGTTATTTTGCATGATTTTATTAATATAAGCCACTTTCCTAGCACTTGATTCTTGCTGGTGAATAAGGTAGATTCAGTTTTAAACTCAACTCTGAAGTCCAGACTCCGAACTTACTAAAACAAACAGCACCCTGGAGCATTTTGAGAAACAGTAACAGCTCAGTAGTATAGCGCACTGTTTAGTGGCAAAGCCATACTTTTATGCCATGAGCTAGTCTGAGTAGAACAGGAAGAAGCAGCAGCACCAGAAACGTTCATCTTTAGCAATAAATGCTTGCTTCTCCTCAAAATCTAATTTTCTAGCTCTTTTGTAAAACTTACTCGAAGTATTATCTAAATGTTTGGTTTGCTAATTAGCTTCTTTAGCTATGTTACATAATTATGTAACTAGGCTTTGTACTTCACTCATATTTATTTTTAATAACATCCCTGTATTCAGATATAATCTACCCGTTTAGAGTGTGTAATGAGTTGTGCAGCCAGCACCACAGTGAATTTTAGAGCATAAGGAAATGTATTAACAGTCACCTCCTCGTTCCCTCCAAACTCTAGCCCTAGGTGACCGCAGATCCACACTCTGTCCTGTAAGTTTGTGTGGCCTTGTGCTGCTGACTTCATCTAGTTGAGTACAGTTTCTTGACGGTCCATCCATACTGTGGCACTTGTCAGTACTTCTTTCTTTTTACATTTGATTCATTTTAATATATTTTTAATTCCTTAAGAATTTTAAACATGTACATAGATTTCTGTTAATTTACTTGATGTATGTGGATGTTCTGTTTGCCTGCAGGTCTGTGTCACTTGCATCCCTAGTGCCCACAGAAGCCAGAAGCGGGTATGAACTGGAGGTACAGACAGTGTAGTTCTCAGAGTGGAACCTGGGTCCTCTAGAGAAGCATCCAGGTCTTTTCATTTCTGAGCAATCTCTCCAGCCTGTATTCTTATTCATTTTTGTTCTTAGGAGTTTACCATACTTTGTTAACCCACTCATCTGTTGACACTCCCACTTCTTGGTTCATATATACATTATGAACACACATGAACAATGCCTGTATAGGTGTGATATAACTCAGTGTTTAGTACTTTGAGGCACTGTTTCACAATCCAAACAGGTATGCTGTGCTAGCTGGAGTGAGTGTTTCTCATTTGGTTTTGATTTGTGTCTCCTGGTGGCTAAGGATATTCAATGTCTTTTAACATCACTTTCAAATTTTTTAATTTGGTTGTTTTTTTATCATTATGGAGTTGTAAAAGTTTCTCATGTCAGATAGGATTTCAGCTCTTTTCCTGTCTGTGGTGGGTTAGTGTTCCTTCACTGTGATTGAAGGGTTATTCTGGCTCACAGTTTCATTCCATGGTCAGTTGGCTGCATTCCTGTGGGGCTGGCTGGGAAGCAGCATCATGACAGAGGTAGCATGGGACAAAGAGGGCTATTTCTCTGATGATGGCAGGATGCAGGAAAAGCACAAAAGCAAGAAAATATCCAAAGACAACACACACCCTTTCAGGGCATGCCCCAGGAACCTGTGTCTTTCAGGTAGGCCCTACCTCCTCCAGTCTTTCACCTGTCAAGGAATCCTTGAGTAGATTAGCCCACAGATGAGGTCATGGCAGGATATAGTGTCATGGTTCAACCACTTTCCCAAAGCTCATCTCTGAACATTGTTACATTGGGCACCCAGCTTCATATCCAAACCCAGAAAACAGCTCTGTTTACTCCTTTTGGTATCCTTTGAAGCACACAAGCTTTGAGGTTTTGTGAACCAAATATATTTTTTTCTTAGTGCCATATCTCATATTATTATGTGACTCAAACCTTCAAGATTTATAGCTGTTTTCTACTGAGTTTTAGGGTTTTATTATGCCCACAGGTTTGGGGGGGGGGGGTGTCTGGGTCTGTGTGTGTGTTTATTAACATATGCATGGCTAGGACTCAGACTCAGGGCCTTGCTAGATAAGTGCTCTGATATTAAGTTGCACACCAGCCTCAAGTTAATTTCTTTCTTAGTTTTTAAGAATATGTATGTGTGTCAGTGAGCTTATGACACATATGTGCAGGTGCCCGTGGAGGCCAAAAGAGATAAAAGGTTCCCTAGAGCTGAACTTAGCCAACAACCCACTCAGCGTGGGAGCTGAGAATCAAGCTGAAAGAGAGGAAGCATTACTACATGTCACACCATCTCCTCAGCTCCTGAGTCAGGTTTTCACCCGCAAGTTCCTAATTGTACCAGTTTGTTGAAAATAAAATCATTTTTCTATCAAATTGTCTTGAACACTTATTGAAAATCAAATGACCGTAAAAGTGAAGGTTCTTGTCTGGACTCAATATTTACCTGTCTGTCTGTGTGTTTATATTTTTTCCATTCATTCTGTATGTGCCAATTGTACTTGACATTCTCTTGATATGTGCTTTGAAGAATGAAATCATCTCTCTTCAAAGCTCATGTTTCTTTTTTAAAAATCCATTTTTTAGCATTATATTTTAGCATCCTTTAAATAGACATAAAGTGATTTTTTAAAATAATAAACTTTGATCTTACTAGGCTTATTGGCCAGATATTCAAGTTTGATATCCAGGACCTGTCCTGCCCACAGTTGTTTAGTCATTGCGGAAAGCCATATTAGAAAATGAACCACCAGGGTCCCATCTAATGCTTGGGTGGTGGTTTTGTTTTATCTATAGACATTAAAAATATTGTAGTTGGTCACTGATTCTGAAGGCCTAAGAAAGGTAGCCAGCTTCCTCAGTTATTATGAACAATGTTGCAACTTTGAGGTAGGAAAAAAGTTAGTGATGTTGCCAGACTTAATCTTTAGCAGTGTACATAAGTTTCAGTTGCTAGAGATGGTGTTGACTGTAGACATTTAAATTTGAAAGGTTTGGAAAGCAAATGATATGGTAAAACTTAGTACAGTACATTAATTTACATATCCTAAATTTCTTTCAGGAATTGTGCCGTCCTCTGTTGTCCTGACTTCTTTCCAGGTGATGTCAAGAGTTTTTCTAATATGGGCAGTCACACATAGTGTCAAAGAGGTAAGTAAAATAAATACCAGCAGTGAACTTTTCTTGAACATGTTCATTATGGCTGAAGACAGAGCTCTAAATCATTTCAAAATAACCAAGTTAAAGTTCATGTATACTGTTGCAATTGGGTCAAATGAAGAACATATCCCCAGCCCCATTGCTGCTAGAGAGAGAGCTGAGTTGAAGACCTGTAGTCTCAATTCCCTTGGAGGTTGGGTGTGTAGGTAGTATCAGCAACTCACACTACCTTGTTTCTCTCTGTAGCCAGCATGTTGGCTTCTGTGTCATTTCGAGAGAATGGGAACACTTCTGTTTTCATGGTACCAGGAGAAGGAAACTTGTTCTCTGCCCACCAGTCTGGGCTAATAGCATTGCCGCATGTGCCAGCATGGATGGCTCACAGGGCCTGGGGTCCAGGAACATTCACCACCAGAGTGGGAGAAGAAAACCATCATTCCCTCAGCTGTGAATCCATAACCAAGCGTTTGCAGCTCCAGGGTTAGTTCTTTCTCACCAATGTCATGTGTAGGTAGAGTGTTGGCAGGTACAAGGACGCATCTTTAGCTTACAGTCTCTACAGCCTGTTAGCATCACCATACGATTCCCTAGGATTCTAGCGATTGTTTCTGTATTAACATGAATCCTGTGTATTCTTTGTCCTTTGTTGTAAAATCCCTGTCAAAACTTAATGTTTGTCCCAATCTATTTTGACAGTTTCATTTGCATTTCAACTAATGAGGTGTGTTCTTGTTTTAAAAACTTGGCTCATGATATACAGGTATATACACACAGCTAATGAAGTCTTAGCCAAGGTTTGAACAACTTGTATTAATAAACTATCATCTTGTGTTATCCACATGGAAGACTTTATTAACTAATCACTCTCTCATTCTTTCAGATCTACCTAAACTTCCTGTGCAGAAGGAATGCAAAATAATGTATACCTACTTTTAGTAACCATAGTTTTAAAAGTTGAAACAGGAAAATAATTTCTAGTATAGCATATAGCTCTTTCTTCTCATTCTTAATTGCTACAGAGTTAGGAAAGTTATGTTACTTATAATGCCATGTAATGTCTTCATTTAGAATCCATGTACACATTTTCTTTTTGTTTTTATTTGGTTGGTTGGATTTTTGGAGACAAGGTCTCTGTAGTCCTGGCTGTCTGAAACTAGCTCTGTAGACCAGGCTGGCCTCGAACTCAGAGATCCATCCACTTGCCTTTGCCTCCTGAGTGCTGGGATTAAAGGCATGAGTTACCACTGCCTGATCACATATTTTTAATGTATATTTCTTCCCCTTACTTTTTTTTAAATATAAAACTATACTATATAGTATACTATATTTATACCATATAAGTTTATGCTATAATTTTTTCATTGTCGCCAATAACTTCTAATTTTATTTGCCAATATTTTTAAGTAACCTAAAATATTTCCTAGTTGTAATTCATTTATATTCTTTATTCTCCATTTTCCCCAGTGCTTCGGGTTAAGCCCAGGGCCTCATGGGTGATACACAAGTGTTCTATCACTCAGACTCTCTCCTAAGTCATTCGTGCCACCTTGAATTCATTCATCACACACAGACCTTGAGCTTAGCTGTGATCTGGGTCTAAGCCTCCTGAGCACTTAGAATTGCAGGCCTGTGCCACCAGGCCTTGCTGCTTCCTTACATCTGAAATGGGCAGTTGTGTGGATTCAGATGCAGTGTGGAACCAGAGTATTGTCTAGTAGGGACTGTTCAGGTGTTATTGTCTTAGCTGCCTCTGTGACCATTCTTTTGTTTATTAACATGGCTGTCAAAGGAGGTGTGCGAAGTCCCAAGAATGTTTGAAGATCAAATGAAGCAGTACTGTTAGATTCTCAGATTTCCTGCACAGACCACTGAAACAGATTGTCTAAAAGCTATTAGAGATCTTTGTAGATTACAGGTGCTAGATTTAGCCATCAACTTCAGTAACCACAATGTTTGCTAGATGTGCAGACTTGGCATTTAGCAGGTGGTTCCAAATAAAATATCACATTTGAGTGTTACTGCATATGCTCATTCTATATGCATACTCACAACTGTTTCTCTGCAGCCAAAGTGGTCCATTTTCTGCTAACATTAATATTCCAACTTCTGAAGACCCTAGTGCAATAAATTCTACCATCTTTTTGTCACCTTCTGTGTCCCTGTGTTTCAGGATCCTCTTGTTTGGTGTATTTTATTAATAAGTTAATTTATTCTTTTCTTGAGTAGGTAGAATTCAGCATTTTTGCTAACCAAGATCTCATTTCTTTGCTCTGGATAGAACTACTCATTCATCATTTTATTGATTCCAGTGTGCACACACAGAGACACTAGTTGCCTGGCAGCTAAGTTGAAAGCCTTTGATTCCATTTTCAGGGGACAGGCTGCTTGCTCTCACCTGTTTTAGTCAAATGCTATGTTTTTCTGTCTTAGTTTCTTAGAAACTGTGATTTTATTTGTTGTGTCCTATACTTCATATGACTCCCTTCCATTTCCTGAAGCATCTGAAAACTAGCTGCATTTGTCTTAGCTAGCTCTGTGCTGTAACCGTGGGAACCATATAACTAATGGATCAGTTTCTCTGTCATATTTTTTCTTACAGGGGACAGTAAATAATCCACTTGCTTGAAAAATCACGTTCTCTGTAGGTTTGATTCTTACTGTGCCTTCTCTGCTGATTTCTCTTGTTTTTTGTTTTGTTTTGTTTTGTTTTCTGAGACAGGGTTTCTCTGTATAGCCCTGACTGTCCTGGAACTCACTGTATAGACTGGCCTCAAGCTCACAGAGCTCCCCCTGCCTCTGCGCCCCTGGTACCGGTACCAGGATTAGAGGTGTGGGTCACCACACCATGTTTTGTTTTAGTTTTTTTCCTGTAATTTTACATGTTGTGCTGAGGTAGAAGTCATAAGCCTTTCCAGAGAATTACTTTTATGTTGAAGTGTATTCCCTCCCCCTCTCCTTCCCTTTCCTTCCTTTCTTAAAAAGGGGGGAGGGGCCTCTTATGCAGCCCAGGCTGACCTTAGACTTAACTCTAGACTCTGATCCCCCTGCTCCCATGTCCCAAGTGTGGTGTTTGAGTGTGTGCATTCTGTCTTGTCATTTTAATTCTTTACCCATGGGACACCAACCACATTGGTACGGCAATGTTCATTGTGGAAGTAAAGCTGAGCAGATTTTCTCTTACAACATAAGGACCCTCTCGAGCCAGGGTTGTTAGAACGTATCTTGGATGGGCCTGGTGGTGCTTACCTTTAATCCCAGTACTGAAGAGTCAGAAAGCAGGCAGTTTTCTGTTTGAAACCAGCCAGAGATACATAGAGAGACCTTGCCTCAGAACAAACAAGCAAAAGTGTTTGTAGCAGATATCCTTCCTACTTTTCTTTTTAAGGAGATGACACATGTAAACAAAGGAAAGCTGTGGTAGAGATGAGCGTGGAGATGAGGGGGAGTTGGAGGCAGTCCACAACTCTAGCTCACCTATTCCTTCTCGAAGTTTTCTCCTGTCCCAGGTGTGAACTGGCTGCTTCCACACCTGCTGGTACTTGTTCCTTCACTCTGCCTGGGTCCGAGTGTGAGTCTTCTCATTGAACTGAGGCAGGACCAGGATCTTCAAATGAATTACAGTGGGTAAGAGTTCACTTTCTGTGAACTCTTTGACTCCCTTCAGAAACAAAACTCAGCCTTTCTTGCTTGTTCAGACTCCTAGACACATAGCTAGACCACTGTTCTGTTCTTGATTCAGTCCTCTGCAAAACTCACCCAAACCATCCTGAGTTTTTAGAGTAAGAACACTGTGCTCTTGAGTAGAAGCCTAGGTCTTCTGTGAAGAATAGTTGGGGAAGTTCAAGATTTCCATCCAAGGGCAGTAGAGAAGCTGTATGCTGGCATAAAATAAAACTAAACCCCAAAGACAGAGCCTCAACTCCTTTCCTTGGCATTGGCCACAACTGGATCAAGGGATGTTTCCTCACATTGTTGAGTTGCTCTAGGCAGCTTATTTGGCACCTCTCTGTAGCACGCTCTGGGCTTCTGACATGTACTGCTTTTACCAGTCACCATGATCCTTACAAATATGTTGAAGTCAGTGTTTGAGAGAGTAGTGTCTGGTGACTTATTATTGTACTAACTGTTGTTTGATACATTATACTTTACAGAAAGCTTTATCTTTTCTTGACTGCTGTCTGTGAAAGTAGATTGGGCTTGAGAAGCACAGTGACTATCACAGCAGCAAAGGGAGATTTGGACTTCTGAACCCAGGCTCTTGACAGTTGCCTTCTTCCCTTTGCTGACTCCTCTGCCTTGTGGAACCCAGAAGCCCTGCCATTAGATCATTTCTGCACTTTGTCGGGACTTCCCTGCTTCCTCTGCTTCTGCGCTCTTGTGTACTTTTTTCACACATGTCCTAGCTTCCTTTCTATTGCAGAGTCGCAGCATTAAGGAAGTGGAGAGTGCTGGTCTAGGTGAAGTTGGCCTGTGGGGGGATGCAGTCCACTGTGGGTGAACCATATCAGTGTAGAGAGTGTAAAGGAAGATGTATCCAGCTAGTCTCTCCTGCTACTGACTGAACTTACCCACAGTAACAGATTGTCACCTGGAGCCCTCTCTCCCTTAAAGCTGCTTTTGTCAAGGTCTTTTCATCACAGCAACAGAAACTTAGCAGGGCAAACATGGAGGGGGGGGGGAGTTGTGTGTGCTCCAACAGCTCTGCTGCTGGGCATCTTCCCATTTGTAGCTCATATGTTTTATTTCTTGGGCTGGCTTCACTGGGTATTCCTGGTATGTCAGTTAACTTCTATACTACCAACAGAACTATGTAGGAATGCAGAGTTCTGTAATTCTTCAGTTCTCATGTTCCTATACACATCCAGGCATTCTAACTCCTTAGGAGGGAAGTCAGTGGCTGGGGGTGTAACTGGAGTGCTTATCCAGCATTCAGTAAGCCCAGTTCATAAACGAAGTGCATTCTAAAGAATCAGAAGTTCAAAATGGTCATCAGTTATATAAGAATTTGGAAGGTAATATGGGATACTTAAGGCCCTGTCTCAACAACAAAAATAGGTCAGTGGTGGGCTGGAGAGATGGCTCAGCAGTTAAGAGTGCTGGCTACTATTTCAGTGGACTTAGGTTCAGTTCCCAGCACCCACAAGATGATGATGGTTCACAGCCATCCGTAACCCCAGTTCCAGAGAATCTAATGCTGTCTTCTAGCCTCCACACTCACTGATGCACATGGTACATGTATAGTCCAGCAAACCATAAAATAAAATAAACTTTAAAGATCAATGCCACATCTTTATATGATAATAGTGTCGTTCTCTGGCTTCTAGGGTGTTCTGATGGCCTCCCTAGGGATTCCTTTTACCCCCACTCCCAGTACTGGCAGGTCACATGATGGCAGAGTGTACAACAAAGCCATCTGGGATTCCTTATTGGCAAGATAATGTAGAGACAATCCTAAAATGGTAGGCTCCACAGATCCCTATTTCATTCTTAAAGATTTAAGGGGATCCTTAGAACTCCTTAAAACCACTCAGTATATATAATTTCTGTGCTGGTCCTGGCCTTTTCTCTGTATAGTGTCATTTGCTGATGAGCAGTTTAAAGAAAGCTGGAGAAGTAATCTTCCTTAAAAGCTAAGGATTTGAAGTCACAGCATCCAGGAAACTAAATGTCCTCTCGTTTGTTTGGTTAGAGAGGTGTGGGAAATACAGCTGCTTCACACTGTGGTCCTAGCTGCATGGTGCCTACAGCAGCTCTGGAGCTTGTATAGGTCTCCACCTGAGACAGTGCTGTGCAGAAGCTCTCTCTGTGGGACTTCTCTAAGTGTGCCTGCCTTGGAACTCATCCTACTTTTGAGGTAAACGGAACTTGGCATTCTAGAACATGGAGGCTTAGTGCACATTATGGATGTAAGGCAGTTGGTGATTTGTCTTTGACACTTGAAATTTAGGACAGAGAAATTCCTCTTCCTGGGGCTTCTCTTGTCTGTCCTGGTATTACCTCACAGTTGTAAGAATATGTGAAAACAAAGTGAAAGTAGCTAGAAATCCCAGTCGGCCCTGCGAAGTGCAAAAAGGACACTGTAGGAAGAAGGCTCATCCTGGAGGAAGCTTTCTCTTTCCCCCTCCCTGGCCTTCTTCTTATTCCTCTATGCTGGGTCCTCTAGCTCGGTTCGTCCTGTCCTGCTGCTGAGGGGTCTCTGTCCATAGTTGTCATGTCCACAGGCATGGTGAGGCAAGGCACAAAGAACAGCTCTGTGTCCTAATTATTCAAGGAGGGCGAGAGACTGTATTGACATTGTCATCTTGAATACTGTGCCTGGACTATGCTACTCCTGTATCCTTCCCACAGTGGTGTTCCATCCATCTCATAGCATTTTCTAGTCCCCTCGAAAGCTAGGCATCTAACATTCTCCATTCCATCTATTTCTTTACTTTCTATTTTAAATACTCCTGTAGGTGGATGCACATCACCTTTTAAAATTAGCCCACTCCTAGAGGCAAAAACTTCATTATTTGATTGTTAATCAGGCACTGTCAAACTTTAGACAGCTCTTGGGTAAAGGCAGCACACTGGAATATCATTTCCACATCAGATAATTATGGGCACTTAGCAATGTATTTCTTACCTGTGCTAAATTGTTCTTTTGCCTATTTTGGGTGATTGTGGTAAAAGTCAGGATGTCTCTTTTTCTCTCCGTCTTCTGCTTTGCTGATCTCCAATACTCTACTTCAAAATATTGGCAATCCACAGCTCCACTGGGCTTCTGGCCTCCCTTCTGCCATTTCCTGCTGCCTCTTTCCCCCACAGTCCTAACCGCTGTCTGTCTACAGAATGCAGCCACCACCACCACCACCACCCCCCCCCCACCGCCAGCTTATAGTTGAGTAAGTTCAAGCTCAGCAAAAGCAAGAAGTTAAGTTTTCCTTAACATTAATTAGTCTTTTTCTGCTCTGGACTTGACACTGCACCCCGCATCGTTCTCATCATGCTGAGTACCCCTAAAAATCCCAACACATGAAGCTTTTTGTGGTATTTCTTTTGCTTTCTCATCCCTGGGCTAAGGTCTGACACACAGCATCCCCAGGTGTCAGGTTCAGCCTGAGAAGAAACTACACCAGATAAATTCTCTAGAAGCCTACACTATTGTTGTCATTCTGAGAAATGCCATTCAGAGGAGGAAGGGCTGGGGCTGGCAGGGAGTGTCCTGGCCACTTTGCTAAGGCCTTTCAGGAGCTTCAATCAGCCTTGCCTTGGCCTGTCCTGGCAGTTCCAGTCCTTTCTGCAGACCAACCTTCTTTCTCTGCTTCAGGGCCTAGGTATCAGAGGGTCTTGTGCATCTTACATTTTAATCTTTTAAAATACTAAAGGTTCTTATATATAATAGATATTCCTATCTTTGATAATTCTGACAAAGTAGATTATTGGAATGTCTTCTCTTCAAGTGTATACCTATTGGACAATGTCTTAATGACTGATAGTAGTGGGCATATGTTCAGAGCCAAATCTGCTCACTTGTACAAAAATGCTTGGCTTTTGACATCAAGGGAACAAGAGCAAAAAAAGAAAAGTGTTACGTGAACTTAAAGTAATTGTTTCCCAAATAAACAGATGCAGCAGGCTGGGAGGAACCTGAACAGTAACAGAACAAAGTCTGAGTCACAGACGTTAGTGGAGAGCTGTTAGTAAATGGGCTCCAACACTCACCTGCAGCTTCATGTGAAGTAGTTCAAGGTTCATGTACATTGTGCACACAGCCTTCTGCTCCCTCCGTCATTTCATCCAGTTAGAGTGTGTTTTTCTCACGTTTAGTGAGTGACCGTGATACTTTTTCAAGGAAGCAGTCAGAAAACTTAGGAGTACTTTGTATGCTGTTCTTTAAGTAAAGGATTGTTAATCTTACACAAATCTTGATAGTGGGGTAGCATTCATGGTCATCTCCCCATATGGTTGAGAAGTAGCTGTTGTGAGCCACATGGGCCTCACCCTTTAGAGAGATTGTTCACTGTGACAGCATGTCCCAGATTCACCCTTGTTGAGAAACATGTCACAAGCCTTTTCTCTCCATTTTGAGTTAAATGATGCCAGCAAGATACAGTCAGCGTTATTATCTGGATGAATTTAGAGATTCTTGCTTCCCACTGTAAAAGTTAAGTGATTGGCATGCTAAGATATGTCAGCAAAGCCAAGGGAAGCTAAAAGTCTCACCTATAATGGCATCTTAAAGCACTGATTAATATTCATTTAGAAACTTTTTAATAAGTGGGGAGAACTCTCTCATTACCTGCTTCTTTGGCAGAGCAGGCAGTTCCTTATACATTGTGGCTTTCTTCAAAACACGTTTATTTTGAATCATGAATATGAGAAACATAAGAATCCCAGTGCTTTCCACCCACTCAGGGCTGTCCTGCACAGTGAATGCAGTCAGGTGACTGTCTGTTGGCAATCCTATAGCCCCCAGGAGAAGCTGGAGAAGTTACTGCCGTCCTTATGCTTCTAGGAAATACAACGTATTTAGGAAAGAGAGTTTGGTAATCATTTTTTTACTTTACTTTATCAGAACACCCATGTTCAAATTGTTACTTTAAGTGGTGATGTATCATAAAAAGAAATAAGACATATTACTAAATTGTCTGCATTTTCCAGAGAGGACCCTTTTCAAGTCTGCCGTAAAACCTCGGTGACTTCTGGATTTTGTAAGATGGACTTGATTCTTGTGTGGATGTCGTGTGAGCATGTGCAGGGCCTGCTTTGCCAAAGAGGGGAAGCTAATCACCAGTATCCTGGGCTTGAAACATGGCCGGGCTTTAACTTCTTTCTCTTCAGATTGCTGCCATAAATGTTTGTTTGAAACAGGACAAATTTTGTCTGCTTCTTCCTTTTACCCCCTTTGCTCTGTCTCTACCAAAATAACCTGAATTTAAAAGCTGTCTCTTGCCTTCTGTGCTGGTGGCTGTCTTACTGTGTCTTCTCTTGAGTTCATGACTTCACAGAAAGGTACATGGGATCCCACATGTAAAAGTTGATGAGACTTGAGTATCACGTTATGGTTGTAAAGAGCTCAGAACTTGTCAGTCAGGGCTTTGTCACATTACCTTACCATCTGGAGTTGAGGCTCTCTCTGACACAACATAGGGACTGGAGAGAGCAGGCCATCTCATAAAAGCAGCCGGTATGTACCTCAGCTAGTGATTATAAAAAGGCAAAAATACTGGTTTGTTTTTAAAAAAAAAAAAAAATGTAAAATCTCCAATTCAAAAACTAGTTCCGATATTTTTAAAGTACTGTACAAGTCCAAACAGAACTTCTGTGGATAGAGACCGCTGGGTACCATTCTCATCTCTGTTCCAAGAATTGGCACTTAATATCTTTTATTTTTACTTCCTATCCTTTGAAACTTTGGCACTTAACTACACTGCTCATAACAAACGTGGCAGGCTAGAGAGATGGCTCAGAGGTCAGAGCACTGGCTGCATGTCCAGAGGTTCTGAGTTCAGTTCCCAGCAACCACATGGTGACTCACAACCGTCTATAATGAGATCTGATACCCTCTTCTGTACACTATATACATAATAAATTTATATTTAAAAAAAACCACTATGGCGTTCACAATATGTATTGCCAAGGTAATCTCGTGCATGGGTTGTACTGAACATGATAGCTGTGGGAAAGCTTTTTTCTTAAAATATTCTTTTAAAGTGAGAAACTCGGCTAGGACTGAGGAAGTGTTGGCAAAGGCCAGCAGCTGGTGCAAGCCTTGCAGTCACACAAAGGCCTCCAGTTTCCAGATGAGGACACCGAGGTCCAGAAAGAAAGGTAACTTGTTCAAAGAGTGAACCTAAGAGATCTGATGGTCTCTTTCCTCCCAGAGTTGCAGTAGGAGCCAGATACGGTGAAATGTGACCACAGTAGCCTATTTAAAGTACTTAAGGACCCTTTTTTGTGCAAGCTAGACAGATGAAACACCCAGAGCTGCATGCCTGGCTATGCCGTAATGCAGAATTGGTTGTGCATTGCTTGTTGACTGCATGCTTTATATTTTTCTTAGTGCATGTTCAGAAAACTTGATTTTGTATCTGAGAGTTGTTTGATAGACCAAGATCATCCATATCAAAAGCAGCCCTCAGGGCTGGTGGTGTGGCTCAGTGAGTGAAGGCCACCCACCACCAAGCCTGATAACTTCATCTCCAGACCCCACCCACTGGTATCAAGAGAGAACTGACATTTGGAAGTTCTCCTCTGGCTTCTATATTCACACACAAAATAAGTAAAGTTTTTCTTTTTATTTTGATTCTTTGTTTTCAAAGTACTCCTGTAGCCAGATAGCAGATTAGGTAGCTAAGAGCCCTGTCAGCTTTTCCAGAGGGTTTGAGTTTACTGCCCAGCACCCACATGTCAGCTCACAACTGTTTGTAACTCCATTCTTGGGGAATCTGAAGCCTTCTCTTGCCCTCTATAGATACCATATACATGTGGTACACAGACTTATGTGCAGTCAAACACTCATACATATAAAATAACAAATGTAATCCTGGGCTGGTTGTGGTGGTGCATATCTGTAATCCTAACCAGCATTTTGGAGGCTGAGACAGGATTCTAAGTTGGAGACTAACCTGGGCTGCATAGTGAGATTCTGTCTTAAGCTGCTGCCCCCTCCAAAAGTGCTTAGTTATTGTTTTACAATGTTTAATCAGTTTCCTTTGTCACTGTAGGTTAAAAGCATTGTTGATAACAACACATTTTTTCTCACTTCTAAATGGGTAGTGATTTTTTTTTCCTTTTCATCACATAGTTCATGTTTTCCATTAAAAGTAATAGTATTTTAGCCAGACATGCTATTACACACCTTTAATCCCAGCACTCAGGAGGCAGAGGCCTGCCTGGTGTATGCAGTAAGTTCCAAGAGCCAGGACTATATAGAGAGACCCTGTCTCCAAAAAAAACAACAAAAAGGTAATTTCTGGTTTGTCATGTATCTTGTCATTAATTTCATCCTAAAGAGTATGTTAAAAGAAATAATCCAGATATCTTTTTTTTTAAACTACTATATATGTATTTTTCCTTTAAATGAATGAATAAAAAAGTACTTTTTTTATTCAAGCTAAATAAAGGACTGAGATTGTCCATATCATACTTCCTTGCCTTAGTCCCTCAGCCCATGTAACTGGCTAGGTACCAGTCCGGGGAGCCCAGTGTCCTCTGGGCTAAGTGCTGGGATATGGGAGAAAAAGAAATGCAGTTGCTGGCCTCTAGGCAAGGCTCGATAATGAAGCTGAGGGAAGGGGGGCGGGTGCTCCGACCACTTGTCCTGCCTCAGTTACCCCAACTGAGGCTGTATCAGTCTGTTAACAACACTTCTAAGGAGCCCTGTCCATCTCCTACACTCATTTCTTGCTCTTCATGGAGCGATCTAGAGGCTGCTGTGAGTTAACATATACAGTTCCCAGGACAGCCCTGGCATTTAGGACTCAGTGAATAATCGCTAACATACTAGCCATTACATAGCCTGATCCTCTCAAGAAAATGTAGTGATGACTTCTGTGTAACTGTTTTGAAGACTTCTATGTCCTGAGGTTTCTAACAGAGATATAATTGACTTTTCACATAGAAAGTAATGTTCTTTAGACCTATTAAAATAGTTTCACAGAAGCTGGTGAAAATCTTTACATAATTACTTTTATCCTATTTAAGGAATAATTATCCCTTCTAATGGGAACTATCATTATCATAATCATGATTATTATCCTAATCTAAAGCATTTATTAAGAATTTGATTTTAGCTTCTAACTATGCTAGCCTTTCTGCAAAGCAAGTTTGTGGCCTGCCCTTGGCGTTTTTATGCTCTAAGACAATAATAATGACAGCCCAGCTCAGGGCCAACATCCAACCTGTTAATCTTTCTTAAGGACTCCAATTGGTAAGTTTCTTTATATGTGTTCATGTCTTTCCTAAGACTGTTTCATTACCCACTTCTTCCAATGATGCATCCTGAGGCCTTAGACCTAAACACTTTATTTAGAAGCCTGGTAGTAGTTACACTTATTTCTAAATTGATTCCCAGGGTGGTTGCTTCTTATTTTGGTGGTCTCCTTTGGTTTTTGTCTTGATTCATTTGTCTGTTGTATGTGCGGGTACAAGCAAGGTTTAGAGGACAACTTGGGGTTGTCCACTATGTAGGGTTCCTGAGGTCAGACTTAGGCCTTTGGGCTTGGTGGCAAGTGCCCTTACCTACTGAGCCATCCCACTGGACATTTCTTTCAGTTTTGAGAGTAGGTATCGTCATGTAGCCCTTACTGGCCTGGAACTTTCTATAGACCACGCTGTCTTCAAAGTTGGAGCAATCTGCCTGCTGCTGCCTCACAAGTGCTGATATTATAGGCATAACCTGTGGTGGGATTCAGGTGTCAGCTGATAAGGTCCGAGGATGCTTACCCAGGGTCCCCGGCTCCTGAAGGGGGAGTGGCCAACCCCATTCATAAGGGGCTGCTGGGAGCCTGGGAAGGCCTGTTTTCCTGGTTCCTGACTACTGGAGAGACCCCTTTGGCATCCATCATCCATCGCTCAGATAATCCAGACTATCAGGTGCCAATATAAACTGTTACCTGTTTTGTGAGTGTTGGTTTATATTTTAATAAATATTAATCTTGAATTGGTACATTTTAAGATAAATTCTGCCTAACCAAAAAAAAAGGGGGGGAACCCCAAGATCCCAGCAGCTCCTTATAAATGCAGTTGGCCACTCCCCCTTCAAGAGCCCAGGGCCCTAGATAAACATCTTCAGACCTTATCAGCTGACACCTAAATCCCACCACAGTAACCACCATAGCCACCTGAGAGAGTTGTTCCCCGTTCTCCTTCTGTGTATAGTGCATGTATGTATATGTGTGCTTGCAATCTGTGTGGGCACATGTGCATATGTGTGCAGGTGCTTATACATGTGGAGGCCTCCGACTGATTTGTCTTCCTCCATCTCTGTCCACCTTATTCTTTTGAGGGAGCACCTCCCAGCCAAGCTCAGAGCATTCTGATGCAGCTAGCCTCACTAGCCAACTTCCTCTAGAGACCCTGTCTTTGTCTTTTTTGTACCCTTGCTTGCACAAGCCTTTTAACCACTGAACCACCCTGCAGCTTGCAGGTAGATGATTCTTATTTTATTGTTTGGGGGACAGGGTCTCATTCTGTAGCCCTAGCTATCCTGGAGCTCACTGTGTAGACTAGGGTAGCTTCAAGCTCACAAATATCCACTTGCCTCTGCCTCCTGAGTGATGGGATTAAAGATATGCACCACCATGCCTACCCCTCTAGGTGATTTTAAAAGATTATTTATGCTGGCAATGTGCTCAGTGATACAGTACTTGCCTAGCATGCATTAGGTCCTGGGTTCAATCCTGATGTTAGTAATTAATTTTTCACATAGAAATTAATATGCTCTTAATGTTTATTAAAATTATTTCACCATTTTTATCAGTAGCTGGTGAAAATTTTCACCAAGTAAAAAAGTCTCGGAAATAATTTCAAACGTATAGAAAAGTTGCCACAACAGTACAGCATGCTCCTGTAGTCCTGTAGCTTAGAACTACACCCATTGACATTTTACTGCATCCATTGCAGGGTATATACATGTGCGTCATTGCTTATCTTCTAAACCCTGAGAGTAAAGTGTGCATAGCATCCTGTTGCCCCTTAGTACTGTGGCATGGGATTCAGATACTTAGCAACTGTATATACCCTCCAAATAAGGATGTCAGCTTGGTAAAACACTGCTACCTGGCTCATGGGGCCCATGTACACTTACTAACTCCCCACACAATGACCGTTTTAAAATGGCAATATATATGCATGCATGTACAAACAAACTGCTGCATAAGTACTTCTACAAGTACATGTATATGCTTGTACACGTGTGTATATACAGAGAGGTGTGCTGTGTCTGCCTTAGGTACTGTGCTAAGTACAAGAACACAGAGGAAAAGGAGGAAAGATGAGGGCTCTGTCCCTTTGTCTTCCACATGTGCACACTCATGCTCACATCCTTGACAGTCTTAAAGAGCATGTTTTCTGTGGCTTCCAACCTAGATCCATCCAAAATTGTCTCCTAACAATCCAGGCCATGCATTCTTAGTAGAAAAACCACAGAATTGGCCCCACACACTCCTGAAGAGATAGCATGGCAGCCTTCCTACTCCAGCTCCTCATGATGTTTGCCAGGTTTTCCAGCTTAAGTTTGCTTTTCTTTCTTTGTTATTGATTAACATCTGTGGGATGTTCACTCGCGTCCACGCCCACTGCTCCTGTCATTTGTGACGGCTGAGATGTCTGTCAGCTGTTTTCACTGCTGTCCCACCAGAGGGGAACTTCTCTTTCCTGCTTATGCATATCAGTCTTACTAAGAGACTGCACAGAAGTGAGTTGTGATCTGTTGTTTATTTTGATGCCAAAATCGTCACTTTTCCTGGTCCTTTCATCTTAGCTCCATCAGCCAGTCATGGCTTAGCTTACGAGTGCAAGTGTTTCCAAGTTACCCTGTGTCTCCCCTGCCACGGCCCTTACCAGAGCCTAGGTTCTGAAAACCTCAGCATGGAGGAGAATGGGCACAAAGCCCAGCCTTGCAATTAATACCTGCAGGGAGAATCAGTGAAGTCACACTGGCCATATCAACCCCACTCCAGGGCAGGCTCCATGTCAGGATAGTTACCAATATAAATCAGACCATGGTTTTATATGCTTTTTTCCTTTTGGGTTGGGGAGGAGCAATTGTTACTCTGTTTGTGGTTTGAGAGGGAAAGATGAAGTTGGGTAGGTAAGAAAGTATATGTGAGGGGAAATAATAGCACTATATATGAAAAAAATTTTAATTTTAAAATTATATTTTAAAAACAATTGTAGTTTGATCAGTTGAAGAGCTTACAGCTCCAGAGATGTTACTGATTGCTGACGAGTTCTTTCAGTAGAGAAAAGTAAGGTATACTTCCCTGTACATATGTACACACACTCATACATGTACACACACTCACACATGTACACACACTCACACATGTACACACACTCACACATGTACACACACTCACACATGTACACACACTCACACATGTACACACACTCACACATGTACACACACTCATACATGTACACACACTCACACATGTACACACACTCATACATGTACACACTCATACATGTACACACACTCACACATGTACACACACTCATACATGTACACACACTCATACATGTACAGTTAAAAGTACTTCCATAGCTAAATCGTGGAAGAGAGTTTATTTATGTGCTATGAGGTCGGGCCGATTCCTCCAAGACCCTTGTCTTTCTGGTGCTCTCATTTCATTTGCAAATATCTCCACCAACAGCTGGAAGTCTGTGTCCCCTTCTCTCTGAGACCAAAAGAGGGGGTATCTGGATTCCCTGTAACTAGAGCACATGTGGGTTCTGGGAACCGAATTCCCATCCTCTGCAAGAGCCACAGGTGCCCTTAACCTCTGAGCCATCTCTCCAGCCAAAGGAAGCCTGTTTTTCTTAATACACTGGTTTATTTCCTCCATTTACCTCTTTACTTCTAGTACCTAGTTTCCCAACCATACTGACCATTTATTTCATACCTGGGTGGCTTAGAACCAAGAACACAAATAGAAATGTGCCAAGTTAAAGTTTAGATTTTCTCTCTCCTTGTCTGTCAGATGGGAATTCATGAGGCAGTTTATGTACAGAAGTGCATTGTGTGTAAGTGTATAAGAGCTCAGATGCCAGTGGTGTAATGGCTTTATTGTTGCATAGTTACTGAAAAGAAAGAATAAACAAAGAAGTTGAATAGGCATTTATTTTCCAGAGAAGAAGAACAAACCCCAACAAGCACAGGAGAAGACACCCAGTATCACTAAGACAGTAGAGAGCATCATACATTTTGAAGCTACAGCAGGGGTCATGTGTGACATTCTTAGGTGGCTATTATTTAAACAAAACAAACAAAACCTACAAATGAGTAGTGGAGAAATTGTAACTCCCTTGCACTGTTTGTAGGAATGTAAAATGGTATACTGTGGAAAGCAGTTTGCCAGTCCCATGGGATCCAGCAATTCCAAGTGTGTGTTCTAAGTATGCACCCCCAGAGAACTGGGTAGAACATGCCTGTGCACTGTTCACAGCAGCAATGTTCACCATAGCCACAAAAGCAGAAGCAACCCAACCATAGCATCAGCAGGTGAATTGACCAACAAAATGTGCTTTAAATACATAAAATATTTAGTCCTAAAATGAAAGGAAACTTTCCTTGCAAGCATCTTGCTAAATAAAACAAGGCAGACACACAAGGACACATACTGAATGATTATAACTGTATAGGTACCTAGGATAGGCTGATTCTCAGAGACAAAAACTGAAGTAGTAGCTACTAGAGGCTGAGTGGAGAGAATAGGGAGTTACAGTTTAGGTTCAGAGCTTTTGAGATGACAAAGGAGTCTGGAAGGGGTTAGAGAAGTCCTTGCCTGCCATGTGTGAGGACTGTACCCATCTCCCCAACCCCTGAGTTAGTTCTGACCAAGGACAGAGGTAATGGTTACATCACATTGTGAGTATATTTACTACTAAGAATGAATTTACAAATGGTTGGAACTGTAACATCTTGCTGCATATATTTTGACATGCACAGAGATTACTGAGATCCTAAGAAGCAGTAATGTGAACAGCCCATGCATAGTCTAACATGAATACTTCCTTTTCCACAGAGTCCCTGGCCATAGACAGTCATGTATCGTGGAACACCATTTCAGTCAGTACAGCAGTGATCACAAAATGGAGCTGAACTTTCTGATGTAAACACCTACCTTGTCACTTTATGGAAGTTTAGCACATGCAGTTGTATACTCTAGATGTGCATCCTTGGTTCATCACTTAGATTTGTATAAATGTATCATGGCGTTTGCACAGTGTAATGACTTCATGGTATATTTCTCAAATTATATCTCTGCCATGAAGAGAAAGTCATATTGCCTGTCCTCCTGTCCTTCAAACTCAACCTTTAAAAGAAATGCTGGAGAAAGTACATTTGTGTGGTAAAGAGGGGTCATAGAAGAGGCAAAGCTGAGAAGTTAAGTGAACCTAATATAGGGGTTGGCTGCTACGTCAAATTAAGCCTGAAATTTTTAATTGTTTACAGTTTGGTTTTTTGTTTTGGGTTTTTGTTGTTGTTTGTGTTTTGTTTTGAGACAGTCTCACTACATAGTCTTGTCTGGCCTGGAATTTACTATGTAGTAGACCAGGCTAGGCTTGAACTCACAGAGATATGTAGTAGTAAGTTTCTGGCCTGGCTGGCCTGTGGTCCAGACCTGCAGACCCACAGAAACACACAGTCGCTTGTATCAATTTTATGCCGATCAGTCTATGGCCCCAGCATATTGCTAGCTAGTTCTTGCTCTTAAACTAACCCATGACTCTTATCCTGTTCAGCCATGTGGCTCGGTACCTTTTCTCAGAGCAGCATAGTTGTCCTCTGCATCTGCTGGCTTCTCTGGAGTCTCTGTGGCATCTATGCTCTGTTCTTCCTGTTCCCAGAGTGTTCTTAATCTGGTAGCCCTGCCCACACTTACTGTGTCTGCCTTCAGCCAGTCAGCATTTTTACTAAACCAGTAGGTGAGACAGTTATTTACAATGAAACAGAACACAGTCCCACTACAGAGATCCACTTACCGTTGCCTCCTTGGTGCTGGGATTAAAGACATGTTCCACCATACCTGTCCATTTTTGCATTTTTAAAGGGTATAAAAAGAAACCAAGATTTTTGAAAGTTTTCATGTCATGCACACATTATTTACTTTATAGGGCCTCTTACAGACCAATTTTGCCAATCCTTGGTTTAGAACATTGCTCTGAACCACATAATGCCCCTTCTACTGCACACAAGCAAATATACTTCCCAGAGGCCTATGTTGAAGACAGGACCCTAATGTTGATGGTATTTGGACAGGAGCCTTTGGGGGATAGTTTGATTTAGCTGGGTTCATGAAGAATTAGTACCTTTATAGGACCCCAAAAGCACCTTCCTACCACCATGTGAGGCTGCATCAGACAGCTAAGCTGCAAGCAGAGAAAGTTCTCACCACAGCTAACCATGTTCAACCTCCAGAGCTGTGAGAGAATTGACTTCCATTGTGGGGTGTCCTGGGTAGACTGGGACGCAAACACTCATCTGGTCCCGTCTCACCTTTTACTATGACCTTTCCCTTTCACTTCCCGCCTTCCTGTCTTCTCTCTTCCCAGGGAAAGGGGTACTAAGAAGAGGAAAGAAGGCTTGCCCTAAAGCTTGGTCTGGGAGCTCTTTGAAATAAATGGAGGATAAGCAGCGGGTTTCAAAGTGCTGAGAAGAATGGGGTGTCTACAATAGCAGCTTTCTCGTGGGCACCATCTGTTTTTCTCTTGAGTGTAAAAAGTGACAGCCTTCCATGCAGGGATAGTCCCCATGCCTTTAAAGTCAGACAGATGATGCTCTTTGTGTGTAAAGGTTTTTCTCTTCTGCCCATTTGTTTCTCCAGCTTGAATTTCTGTGTAAACTCCCATGGCTGAACCACACAAGCCACCTACACTCTCTCCTCTCTGGCCTCAGATCAGGGACAGGACCCGTGCCTGTGGTGTGCAGTGGAATCTAGTCCATAGCACATTGTACCAGAGAAGAACCTCTACTCTCTGTGTGCCCTCCTTATGAACATGCATCTCTGAACACAACTCTGAGACACTTGGGGGACAGGGAAGTGTCTCAGTTAACATTGTTTGCCTAGTACATGCAGTTCAAATCCCAGAACTATATAAACCAGTATGGTGATGCCATACCTGTAATATAGCACCGAGGAGGTGTAGACAGAAGGATCAGAAATTCACATCATCTTCAGCCATGTAGGGAGTCTGAGGCCAGTCTAGGATACAGACCCGTGTTTAAGAAAAAAGACATCTGAGGAAGCCTGCCCTAGCTGCTCTCTGTCCTTTCTACTAAGCCTTGGCAAATCCCAATTGTCACCCCTTTCCCCTCTTCCTTGTGTGACCTTTTGCTTCCTTAAAAGTCAATTTTATTTTTATTTATACAGAATCTTGTTTTTTAACTGTTACTAATTTTTAACGTTGCAATTTTTAGAAATTTACCATTTTAATTATTTACTACTTTTTGATAATTTTAGCAAGTTGTGAAAACAATATTCCTTAATCTAGTTTGTTAGGTCAGTTTTCTGATGTCAGACCAGTATCTTATGCCTTTTTCTTTATTCAATAGTCTCATATTAATGGTGTGCTCTAAAGTACATGCCTTCTGTTTCCTATTCTAGGTTAAGCTCTGCTAGCTAGTTCAAGAATTCTTTGGACAGAATCCTAGCTAGGTTCTAATCTATTTTGAGTGTAGTCTTAGGGACCAGCCTGCAGTATTAAATGGCTGAATGTGTTTTCTAATCTCTCATACTCTGTTGGCCCCCATCTCTGGGGATTATAGCCAGTGTCTTAGGATTTCTGTTGTGCAGAGATACCATCTGGTGGCAACTCTTATAAAGGAAAACATTTAACTGAGGCTGGCTTACAGTTCAGAGACTTAGAGTTAGTCTATGTCATCATAGTGGGAAGCATGGCATTATGCAGACAGGAGACTGGAGAAGAAGCTTAGAGTTTTACATTCCCCAGTAAGATAACACAGAACAGTCTCTAGACCACATACTAAACTTCTCTGACAGCTCTTGAGCCAACCCCACAGTTCATATTCCCACAGCACCACTGTCTTCTATGTTCCTACTAGGATGGCCCATTAAGTCCCAGGTAAAACGTTCATCCTCTTTTCTATGCAAAGCCTCAAGGTCCACATGCCTCCAAACAAAAGCATAACCAAGCTTATCACAGCAATACCCCAGTCCCTAGTACAAGCTTCTGTGTGAGTTAGAGTTTTTATTACCATGAAGAGACACCATGACCATGGCAACTGTTTTATATATATACACATGTATACACACGCACACACCATTTAATTGGGGCTGGCTTACAGTTCAGAGGCCTAGTCCATGCATGCAGATGTGGTGCTGAGAGGTAGCTGGGTGTTTTACATCTGGATCCAAAGGCAGCAGGAAGAGACTGAGGCACACTTGTGCCAGTAGCATCACACCTCCTGATAGTGCCATTCCCTATCAGCCTATGGTGGCCTTTCTCTTTTAAAGCACCACAGCCAGAGTATTCTTCAGTCTACTGAAGGCACTTGGTTGTTGAATTGTAGAACACTTTACATTTCTTTTTGTTGATTTTGACATAATTAGGTTTTTAACTTATTTTTATCATGGTGAAATATGTTAACATTTACTGTTTTGATCATTCTTGAGTGTATAATTTGGTTACTTTAAATGCATTTCCATGATTGCCTTCCATCTGCAGAATTTTCTTCAACTTCCCAAACAGAAACTCCTACCAGTTAAACAGTAATTCCCCCTTTTCCTGCCCAGCTCCTAGAAATCTCTGCCTTTTCTTATCTCACATGCTCATGTAAGTAGAATCATACAGTATTTGTCCTTTCATGAACGGCATATTTAACTGAAAATAATCTTCAAGGTTTATTCATCCATATTTAGCATCTGTAAGAACTTTCTTAAGACCTGATAATATTTCATACTATGTGTGCATACACACATACAGTTGTTGATGTACTCTTGTGTCTTGTCTACCTTTTGACTGTTCAGACAGGCACCAGCTCCAGTCTTGTTGACCATTGTCTTAGGGTTTCTAGTGCTGTGAAGAAACACTATGACCACAGCAACACATAGCCATGGCAATTCTTTTTTGTTTGTTTGTCTGTTTTTTGTTTTTCGAAACAGGGTTTTTCTGTGTAACAGTCCTAGCTGTCCTGGAACTCATTTTGTAAACCAGGCTGGCCTCAAACTCACTGAGATCTGCCTGCCTCTGCCTCCCAAGTGCTGTGATTAAAGGCGTGGGCCACCACCACCCAGCCCATGGCAACCCTTATAAAGAAAAGCATTTAATTGGGGTGGCTTACATTGTTGAAGTATAGAAGTCATCATGGCAGGACATGGTGGTGTGTAGGCAGACATGATGTGGAGAAGGAGCTGATGCACAGGCAGCAGGAAGTGAACTGAGACACTAGGCCTAGCTTTAGCATATATGAGACCTCAAAGCCTTCCTCCACGGTGACGCACTTCCTCCAATAAGACCTCACCTACTCCAACAAAGCTAACAGTACCACACTCTGTGAACTTATGGAGATGGCTACATTCAGACTGTCACAGTCATCTTGTTGATTTGACTCTATGAACTTATGGAGACGGCTACATTCAGACTGTCACAGTCATCTTGTTGATTTGACTCTATGAACTTATGGAGACGGCTACATTCAGACTGTCACAGTCATCTTGTTGATTTGACTCTATGAACTTATGGAGACGGCTACATTCAGACTGTCACAGTCATCTTGTTGATTTGACTCTATGAACTTATGGAGACGGCTACATTCAGACTGTCACAGTCATCGTGTTGATTTGACTCTATGAACTTATGGAGACGGCTACATTCAGACTGTCACAGTCATCTGTTGATTTGACTCTATGAACTTATGGAGACGGCTACATTCAGACTGTCACAGTCATCTGTTGATTTGACTCTATGAACTTATGGAGACGGCTACATTCAGACTGTCACAGTCATCTTGTTGATTGGACTCTATGAACTTATGGAGACGGCTACATTCAGACTGTCACAGTCATCAGTTGATTTGACTCTATGAACTTATGGAGACGGCTACATTCAGACTGTCACAGTCATCTGTTGATTTGACTCTATGAACTTATGGAGACGGCTACATTCAGACTGTCACAGTCATCTTGTTGATTTGACTCTATGAACTTATGGAGACGGCTACATTCAGACTGTCACAGTCATCAGTTGATTTGACTCTATGAACTTATGGAGACGGCTACATTCAGACTGTCACAGTCATCAGTTGATTTGACTCATTACATTTTGTCCTCATTCAATGTTACTGAATAATCGCAAAACAGAAAGCTTTGACCTCTAACTTTATCCAAATCTCTTTTTTAATTTTGATTTTATTTTATGAGTATGAGTATTTTGCCTACATGTATGATTGTGTATCACGTGTGTGCCTGTTGCCCACAGAGAACAGAAGAGGACATTGGATTCTCTGAAACTGGACTTAAAAATGGTTGTGAGCCAGCATGTAGGTGCTTGAGATTGAACCTAGATCCTCTGGAAGTGCCCTTAACCTCTAGGTCATCTATGTAGCTCCCCAAATCCCTTCTTGATACCAAGGATGAATTTCTTAATGATCTGCAGTTCTCCGAGTCTCATCCTTTGGAATAGACTTAAGCAAATACAGCCTGTGTAAAAGCTGTCAGTTCCTTCAGACCACCTGCTTGGCAAGGTCAGAGAGAAGCTTGAGGTCCATGTGCTCATTGGTCACCTGCCTATGTACAGCTACTAACATAACACAACTGTCATGTCTGAAAAAGAAGGAGCTGGGTCTGCCCAGCAGGGTAGCTTGAGGTTGGATCCCTTTGCTCCACAGATAGTTGTGGAGCTTGTTCCTGGGGAAAGCCTCAGGTGCTTTGGGGAAACAAAGATAGTTAAAGCACATATTCTTTCAAGATGAAATAGAGTACAAAACACTGGAGGAGCTTCCTACTGGGGGTTTCTACACAAGATTTAGCTGTAGCTGTAAAAAATAACAAAATAAAATCAATAAGAACCATACATCAGTGTCAGATAAAGAGGGTTACAAAGCGCAACACGTCCTATGAACTTAAATTTTAGTATCAGTAGGCTTTACACCAAGCTTCATGGGCAGTTGTAGGCCCTCTGCATGGGCTTTGAAGGTGCTTCACTCTGGCTTTACTGTGGCTAATAGAAAAGCACTCCTGCTTCTGACAGTGTAAAATTCTTATTATTTTTAGAGAATAGTAACCGTGCACTTATGAAGTTTTTTGTCAGGGCAATTTAGTTAATAGCTATGTAAATGACTACTTATTTCATTGTGTAGGTGGATCACTCCATGTACACTTTCTGAAGAAGAATGTAAGTGCTGAAAACTGTTGGCTCTGCAGATGGAAAGAAGCAAAAGTGAAGGCTGGGATGCTGTACCTTTGCTACTCAGTGTTGGGGGGCAGAAAACAGTACTAGTAGTCTTCTCAGTTTACTGAGTAGGATTTCCATCTCACATTCAACTCACCCACCACGTAGGACTTGGGAAACAGTGTCTCTGTCAGTTTTGCTCATACACACACATCATCGTCATCATCATCATCAACCCAGATAGAGTGGGATGGGAAGGTGCTGCAGTTCATATTACAGACATAAGTTCTTCTGCATGAGGACAGCACTCACAAAACACGTAAGGGCACTTTATAGGGTTATCATTTTTCCAGTGTAAAAACAGGCAGTGTCAAAGCTCTGCTTCTAGCTGCCTCCTGTGTACAGAGGGTTTGAGCCTGGGCTTGGGGAAGAAGTCATCAGGGCCTTAAATGTCTGCCTGGTGGATGGTCTGTGCCTCTTCTACCTTACCCACCTGTGCTTTTAATCTTCTCATTCTTGAAATGTCCTGAGATTCCTAGCTGTCACACCAATTGCGCTCATATTCTTGGTGACAGCTCCTAACCCTCCCCTCCTACCTACTTTTGACACCCACTGGTGTCACTTCACTTCCCTCAGCACAGTAGCAGAGAAACTTGCTGTGTTTGTTTCTTCACAGGAGATCCAGCTCATCCACTTCCGACCCAGCAGTTCCTCCTTGGTCCCCAAGCTGAGTCTGGACTGTTGTAATACCTGTGTTGATCAGCAGGTCCTTTCTAGGCCGAGCTACAGCCATTGAGAACAGGCAGCTGTGGCTTGGCAGCCCTGCAGACACTGCACACGATAAAATGCTTCTTTCCACGTGTTCCTTTATTTGTCTTACATCTTTTTTCTTTTCCTCCAGGTGCAGAGTGAAGACAGTGTCCTTCTGTTTGTTATTGCTTGGACAATCACAGAAATTATCCGTTACTCCTTTTACACATTCAGTCTATTAAACCATTTGCCTTACATCATCAAATGGGCCAGGTAAAGAAGGACATACAGCAAAGACTAACTTAATGTATCCATCACCATATTTGCCTTTTATTGCCTGAATACTGCCTCCAACTCCCCAAGACCGAAGTTGGATGAGATTGAGACAGAAGGGTCTTGACTTTGATCTCTAGAAACACTGTTCTAGAGTCTTTATATTTTACTTAGGTTATTTAGTTCTTTTCAGTTAGGTTATTTAGTAAAGTTTTATTATCAATTTTTTTGCCCTTATTTAACTGATGAACTTATCCCGTTATGGTGATTTCTGGTCCATGTCTATATCTCCTAGTCTTGCTTTGTCAAGAAACTGTGAGTGATTCTTAAGGTCATTTTTACTTAATGACAAACACTACATGGTTATCTTAGCTTATGAGTTTTATTTTGCTTTGATTATTTTTACCAGTAACGTTCAATTAAGAATTCAGGCATGGTGGTTCACTCCTTTGTAGTCCCAGAACTTGGGAGGCTGAAGCAGGAGAATTGCCACAGATTCTGGGCACAAAATGAGACTCTTGTCTCAATAACAATAACAAAATTTAGTTATGACTTGGGCAAAAAGCAGGTGTGATTTTGTGCATGAAGGACGATGGAGTGAGGAGGGTACAGCTGTGGAGCTGGATCTCCTCATTTCCTGGAAGGAAAACAATTGTTACTAGACAGTCTATAAGCTCAGTGACCACGTTAGGGACAGAATCCCGTTCCAACATTTCAGGTCAATGAACCTCTTTGCTTTTTATTATTATTATTATTATTATTATTATTATTATTATTATTATTATTAATTTTTTAAATAAGTTATATTCAGGAAAAAAGAAGGAGAACTAATAGCTCCCAACCTTCAGGTAGTCATTTGCCTGTGGGGAAGAGTATTGGCTAAGCCTTGACTTTACTGTTGGAGAACTTTTTTTTGAAGATTTATTTATTGTGTATACAGTGTTCTGGCATGTATGCCTACACACCAGAAGAGGGCACCAGATCTCATTATAGATGGTTGTGAGCCAGCATGTGGTTGCTGGGGATTGAACTCAGGACCTCTGGAAGAGCAACCAGTGCCTCTCTCCTGCATCTCTTGGAGAATTCTTTGGCTCATTGTTTTCTGTGTGGTTTATGGACAATTCTTTCCCACTACCTTGTCTAATGATCTAGGGTGGCAACAGGGATTGTGGCTTTATTTTCTCAGCAGATTCTTGTGCCTGGACATTTAATCCAGGTTAATCTTGAGCCATGAACAAACACAAGTTTCTTAAATCCAAGATGACATTTTCCACAAGGATGCTGATGCCTCAGAAGCATTTGCAGGCTCTTCCTGTGCTAGTAGAACCTGCCCTCTGAATTCTTTTTTGTTTCTTTAATGTGTGAGTATTTTGCATGGCATGTATGTGTGCCATTTGTATGTGTTTTGTGCCTGCGAGTCAGAGAGAGCTTTGGATTTTTTGGAACTGGAATTATGGGTAGCCATGAGCCACCATGTGGGCTGGTAGGAATTGAACCCTGGTCCTCTGTAAGAGCAGCAAATCCTCTAATACTAAGCCATCTCTAGTTCCTCTGAATTCTTTTAAAACAGATAAAACTTTTTTAAATGACTGTGTGAACCTCTCATGCAGCAGTAATTGTAGTTGTGTGGGTTTATTTGTAAAATTCAAAGCTATTGGGAATTTTTAATGTTAAAATTAGTCAAGATTCTATTTTCTCGGTATAGGTATTTGGGAAATGGCAGAAAGTACTTGTGTAGTCTGTTTTCTTTAGTTCACATGTGTGCAGCTTGGTGTGCTCCAGCAGGCATTGCTGGGTAGCTGTTCCATCCCCTTCCACACACACACACACAAAGGGAGACCCTTGTTCTACCTTCATTATGGTTTAACACCCGCTTTGCCTTTGTTGTTCTAAAGATGCGTGTGTTCTGTCTGAAGAAGCCAAGTTTTGAAGCTAGCTAAACATATTTACTTTGCTTTAGAACATTTAGAAACATTTACCTATAATGGGCCCTTTTCAGATTGGCTTGTAAAGGCTGAATATAAACAGGTGTTGAGGTTATGCAAAGACAATAGCTTTCTGAGAAGACAGTCTTCTAAACATGGCTTTGAGCCACACTGTAAGGGCTTTGTTTTGTTCCAGGTACACACTTTTCATCGTTCTGTACCCAATGGGAGTCACAGGAGAATTGCTCACAATATATGCAGCTCTGCCCTTTGTCCGACAGGCTGGCCTGTACTCCATCAGCTTACCTAACAAATACAACTTCTCCTTTGACTACTATGCATTCCTGATTCTGGTAATGATCTCCTACATTCCACGTAAGTATATTTATGTGCTAAAAGTCAGCTCTGCAGTAACTAGAATTAATATCTTTGCTTATCTTTGCTTTATATCTAATATAATATAAATTTAATTGATGGGAACACTTTGATTTTTATTGACCACTGACTGTCAGAAGACATTTTCTCTGGTAATAATTAAATAAAGATGAACCCTTCTCAGTGTGTGAGTTTGAAACACTGGAAAGGAGGCTAGCTCAAGCCTGTGTTAGGAGAAGGCCTGGGGAGAAAGCAGAAAACCACTGAAGGCCTTACCTTGTTTTTATTCTCTGGTCTTTTGAGAATTGCTTTATTATAGTTTGCGTTGCTCACTATCAGCACAGGCAGCTTTGCTTCAAGAGTTCAGTAGCTGACTGGAAGAAACAACAGAATAAAGACAAATTGTTATTTTTCTACATTTCTCGTTTTCTTGTTGAGTACAAAGCCCTCACAATAGGACACAGTGTTCCCTTCAGTGTGGCTTCCAGGTATTCTAATAGAACCACTGATGGCCTAAATGTCCGGAAAATCCAGTGGACCTCTTGAGTACACAGCAGAGGGAAAGAGCACATTTGACAGTGTGTCAGGGAGTTCTTGTTGCTGATCATGAGGAGTGTGTCTTTTTCTCAGGCTCTGCTCAATTGTAATTCCTCTGGTTGATTTCTGTATTCCAAAGAACCTTGCTAGCCTCAAGGTTAGCCCAAGCTAATTGGTTTCTCTCAGTTAGCTACACTGTAGCCATTGAAACGGGGGCTCTCCCTAAACACCAGGTTCAAACAGGGATAGATTTGTTTCTTTTCCTTCAACATTATAACCAACCATCATGGATGACATGTTTGTGTCCCTCTGTGGAAAATTGCATTTTATGCATTGTGAGAGGGAAAAAAACATTTGTCTTGAGCTCTTAGACAAATTGTCCTGCTTGGTGACTTGGTTCCCACTCTATTCATTACCAAAGCCTCCCCTTCAGTGCTGAAACTCCGGCAGCCAGCAGCCATTTCTCTGCACATGGAAAGGAAAGGTGCTAGATGTTGAAATGAGGCAAATCTGGAAGAGTAAAAATGTGCTGTGCACCACAAACGCAGGTTTTTACCTTTCAAAGTTTGCTTCCTGGAGCATCATTTTCTTTCAGCTCCAAAGCAACAAGGCACAAGAGTGGCTTTCCCACTCTGGGAATAGCAACCCCATGGGCACCTACCTCAGTGTTTGCTTCTATTCCGATCCGATAAGCAGGAGATCTGCCCCACACTGTGTGACTAGGAAGGGCAGGGAACGTGGCGTGACTCATACCTCTGTAAGAACTTCCACACTGATGGTGATCCAGGGTCCAACCTTGGGGTTTCTGCCAGAGTCCCACTGCTGGCAAGGCCTTCATTCTGGGAGCAGTTCCCAAGGTGATGACCTAGTGCTGGACTGACTATCAGATCAGGCACGAGTAGCCCTCCCTGACACTGGTGGAGTTTTACACCTTGGCCTTCAGGGAACGGGGAGAGCAAGTTCAGACCTAAGGGCAGAACTCTGCTCTCTTAGGGTTCCTGGAAATTAACATGGGCTTTAGACACACACTACCACTATGTGTAGTGTGTGTAGACAGCCCCAGAACTGAGTTGCTTGCCTTTATATGCTTATTTAGTATTAGAAGAATGTGGGTATACACATACCACAGCACATGTGGAAGTCAGAGTCCGTCTCTCTTACCATATGATTGTCAAGCGTGTTTAGCAAACACCTTTATCCACTAAGTTGTCAAGATTTATTTTTAGTTATGAGCAGGCATGAGTATATGCATATGGTCCTTAGGAGGCCAGAGACAACAGATCCTCTGAAGCTAGAATTAGTTAAAGGTGTTTTTAGCTGGCCCACATGGGTGCCAGGAACCAAAATCTGGTACTCTGCAGGAGAAATGTATGCTTTTGCAGCTGACCCATCTCTCCAGCCACAGAACTCTGCTTTCCTAACCATCACTGTTTTCTCCTCCCTCCTTTCTGCTCCAGTCCAGAACCAACAGAAGATGGTAGATTTCTCATTTGCCCACTCGGGTTCATCAATATGGTTGGCTGTAGTTAAAATAGCCACGTGTCAGGGATTGTTCATCCTGACCACAGTGGTCATTCTGATAAAGACAGTATCAGTGTGTGGCTGCCAAGAAGTCACCAGTGGAACTAGAAAACAGCCAAAGAACATCCAGTGTCCAGGCTCCCACATGCATTCTTCTCTCTACCTGGAGCACTAGGGACCACTGCTAATTGTCATAGAATGGGAAGGGTCTCATCTGAGCCAGCAAGATGTCTGGGTAAAATGCCTGACTTACCTGAGTACCATCTCTGAAACCCACACGGTGGAATGAGAGATGATGCTTACAAGTTGTTCTGTGGCCTCCACACATGGAAACATAATGCACTCAAACTAAATAAATGGGCTTTTGAAGTCTAAATTCAGAAAGCCACACCTGTCCTCACTTCTGTAGTGTGACCCCCACTGATAGCCTCCAGCCTTCTCATGGGACTGAAGGAACATATGACCAACTTCTGCTTTTCCTACCAGTGAGAGGCCTAAGGGGTAGCCCCAGAACTACCCTCTGTGAGTAATGCAATCACAAATGCAGCCAGGAAAGGTCCTGTAAATGCTAGCTCAGAGTCGCTTTCCTAAGGGACAGCTTAGCTGTCCATGTATCTGACACGCATTTTAAATGGTTGCAGTTAGTACTTCCCATGGCTTCAGCAAACCCTCACTTCCAGTTTTAGATTACAGAGCTTGTCAGATTTTCATCTAAAGTAGTTCTGTAACTATTGAATTCTTTGCACAAGCTGAGCCTCTTTCTGTGAATAACTTCCCCTGGAAACGGACTTGGGGCCTGTTGACTGGTCTCTAGATACCTCCTGATGTCTTGAAATTCCTTGACAACTTGAAGATAGGCATAGTGGACATGCCTTTAATCTGAGCACTTGGGAGGCAGAAGCAGGCAGATATTCTGGCTTACAGACTGAGTTTTAAGACAGCCAGGACCGCAATGAGACTACCAAAGGAAGAAAGAAAACGTTTATCAGCTTGGAATCTACTGGAACAGTAAGGAAGGCACTGTCCCAGGAGAGGTGGCAATAGAATTCCCTTCCTTCAAATGCAGGTCCCTGGGCAGGGAAGGGAAGGCAGGGACAGCCCCAGTTTGCAGTAACCACATGAAGGCCAGGTAACTTGGTGTTTCTGCACTAGGCATTTGATTTGTGGAATATTTTGGCATCCTTGGTTTGGCATCCTTGGATATATTGGCATCCAAATGCCAATAACTTTAACCCTTGCCAAATAATTTATAGGGAGGTGGTCCCTCTTCTAAGAACTAATACCAAGGACTGAAGCCTTTCCAGTAAGTACCTGATTCCCAGGATACTGGCTTTCTGTCTGTAATTGCCATTTCTATACCTTCAACCCTGCTTTGTTATAAGTCAAAAGTGTGACCCTCCTCGTTCTGCCAATCATAGAAACAGCCTTTCTCAGGACATGACCTGAGGTGATAGCTCTCCCCACCCCCCAAACAGTTGGGAGGCCAGAACCTGATCCCAGGTTCTCTGTGAGACCCTAGACATGGTGTTCACCCTCCTCTGAAATAGGGTGACTCTCTAGTGGTTTAGAGTAAATGTGACGGTAAGAGGAATAACAGGGTTTGGGATCCATTGCTTAGCAGTAGCTGTCTCATGATGTCTTCAATCTGCAGCACAGCGGGAGTAACTCCACTTGGTGGTCTGTAGCATTTTGGCTTACAGTAATGTGCTTCCTCTCCAAGCCTGAATACCATTGCTCATCGGGTGAAGACACAGTCAGTGTCTGGACCCCGCGCTTTGAGGGAACAGAGCTCCCGAAGGCTTCCTAACCCACTGTTCTTTTCTTGTCTTCCAGTTTTCCCCCAGTTGTACTTCCACATGATACACCAGAGAAGAAAGGTCCTTTCTCGCACTGAGGAACACAAGAAGTTTGACTAGCTCTCACCACAACCCTAAACCAAACTTTTCAATGATCAAAAAATGCTGCAGACTTTTTGAGTTCACAGTACATTTCATAGAAAATAAGTAAGAACTATTTTTAAAATATTAAAAACAAAACAAAATAAAAACCAAAATCCAGTGTCACGTGGGCCTGGGATTTTATAAAAAATAAAGATAAAAATACAAAAAGCTGTTACAAAAGCATCCTAGCCGGTCCTTTCAGCTTAAACCAGAAGTTCCAGTACCTGTGATGGTGTTGGAAGGGTTGGTTTTAATCTGTGTCCTGCCTGTGACACTGAGTTCTTGAGAGTTCGAGTCTGAGTCACGACAGCACCCTGACTGCCCAGCTTGCCACGTTGCAGTCTGCAGTGTGTTCAAAGTGCTTGACTGCATGCTGGAAACTTTGTTCTTTTGAAGCGGCAATTTGTCTTCTGGAATGCTCTGAAGTTTGCCTAGGACCTAGCTCCTCGTATCTAGTGAATGAGTTACAAGATGTCGATGCCTGTGAAGCTTTGGATAGTGCCTATCACCAGAAACCACTAACAGCTTTTCCATTGTTTTCAGTTGGTCAGTACTGCCTGCCGCTAAGAATGTTCTTGGACTTAGTAAGTCTGTGTACTGTAAAGATCCTTACTGGAGCTTAGCATCTGTCAGATTTTAACAAGTCACAGTGTGAGAGGGGAGTCTCGGCACCTAATAAATGTCGAGTACCTCCATCACCTAGCTCAGAGCACAGATGTATGCTGGCCCAGAGCTGTTCTCCTTGACAGACATCAAACCATCTCATTACACAGGAGGAGGAAATCTGTAATTGAAGACATTGGGAAGGTGTGGTTTTTACCACCATAGTCCAGAAAGGCATTTGGAAATAGATACTCTTTCACTCCTCTGTTCCCTTTTCCTGGCTGTGGTCCTGTCTTAATTGTCACCAAGTTGTCAGTTCAGTGAACACCATGTTGTAGGATGAGCGAAAAGCAGTATTGTTCCCACACGAGAGAAGCCACCCTCTGGCTTGCCACTGTGGACATCGTCTAATGGTGTCTTCACAGTGATTAATTGCCTACCTAACCCATCTATTTAAGACCCTTTAGGAAAGGTTTGGAGAAAACAGGCAGAACTGGAGTTATCCTTTTAAAAACAGAAAGCAAGGTTCTGATGGGAATGCCAGGCCCAAGCTTGGATGTGCACTTGATTTTAAACAGCACATAATGGGATCTCTTCTCTTTTTTGTTTTGTTTTGTTTATCTTTAAGACTTTAAAAATCTTGCCATTGTCATTTAAAATGTAACTGTTCCAATAAGAAGGCTATAATGAGAACTACATTTTCAGCTGTGTATTTTCATAGGAGCTTGAAACGCTAATGTAGGCAGGTGTGTGATCGGTTATTGTCAAGGGGAACATTAGAGTTCTGCCTCCAGTCAGCACTTTTGACTTGGCTGTGCTGAAATCATAATCTATTCTGGTATTTGATAGACAAATATGTGGGAAAGATGTTCTTCAGCTTTTTATTCCTCCAAACTGTACTTCTGTAACACAGAATCACCTTGGGCTCTATCAGCCTTTTCACGGGGTCTGAGATTGAGAAGCAGATGGTCCAGGCTAAGGACGGGTCCTCCTGGGGCCTTCTGCATCGGGTGAACTGGGTGATGGGACAGTCACCAGTCGCCTTCAAAAAGTGTCTCGATCCAGTGTCTTCTGAACATGAGCACTGAAGACACATCCAGCAGATGAGTGAAGGTGTCTGTCAGCCACCTCTCTTGGCAACTGGGTTTTAGGGGTTGTTTTCCTTTTTCATCCCTAACATGAATTTCTCCTTTGAGGTAATCGTGTTTTTATAACTTGAGAACATCCAGCCTCCCCAAGTGTCATATCTAATAAGGTGTGAATGAGGAAGGTTCTTCTCAGTGGGTACTTTGTCAGACTTAAAGTCAGAGGCATCATCTTTCCCATACTCACTTGACTGTCTCAGATCTTCCCCAGGGGCCCTCTTGAGGAGAGGGTTCTTTGAGGTGCACAGCAGTGCTCTGTAGACTCTGTGTTTTAATCTGTATCATGCTGAGGTTGGGACTGCTCCATAATCAAAGGCCCTGTGGAGTTAGTCAGGAAATATAGTGCTGTCCTCTCCTACAGGAAAGCCCCTCTAAAGTCAAACTGAACAAGAGGATGATGTGGTCAGTGCCAGGCCCAAGAAGTAGATCTATCATGCCACATTGGCTTTTCATTTCTAATAAAAGCCGATGTTGCTGTGGTCCAACCTAAAAATCACACTCAGTTCCGAGTTCCAGGTAGACCATCATAAAACATCAAAGTCAGTACATACTGCTCCTTTGAAATTTGGGTAAAAAAATTATACAACCATATATATAGTCATTTTTGTATTTTTTCTATGTTGTGAAAACCAAAATTGTAATTTTATAAGTCTTTGATTCACTAAAGTTATATAATTTAAATGTATTTTTTGTATATTTAGAAATAAGGAGCTCAAAGACTATGCTTAACTTTCTATGCATGCATTTGAAAGCTGTTTTTATCTGATATTAATGTAGTAAGTTATACTCACAAAACACTGATCTGTGCTGCATTCAAAATAAACTGGTGTGTACTCTGCTTGGGACTGATCTGGGGCCATGTTGCAGCAATGTGGAGATTCCCTTTCCAGTACAGATTCCAGTTTGTTCTTTGATGATTTTCAAATCTGTTTCTGATATTACCACTTCTGTACTTAGGAAAAAACATCTTTATTAAGATATTTCTCTCTGCCAGTTAGTCTTCTAACTCACCAAGGCAAGCTGCCAACAGGCTGTACAAGGGTGTGAGTAACCCCCTTCTAAGGAATCAGGAAATCTAAAACATTAATCAGCAAAAAGTGAACATACTTTGTCCTTGAATGAGGTTTTTATTTTGTTTTGGGGGTTTCTAATATGAAGCTCAGTGTTCATCTTCCATGGAAACTAGATGTGGTGAAGCTCAAGTACCTCGTTCTGAAAATGGCTCCAATTCCGTGTTGGAAGGATCTTGGTTAGGATGCCCTCCCACTCTGGATCCACAGTTTGTTTCTCTAGAAAGGTCTCTGTGTACAGGCTCATCAAGTCCCCTGGGTGCTTCCTCTCCTCTGCTTTCAGTAAACCTTACAGTCTGAGCATTTCTCAAAGTTAACCAGTATCCCAAAGGAGGCCGTCTGCTCCAGCACGGCTGTCTCCTGCTCTCTCTTCAGGGTCCTTTCCCACATATGAAAAAGAATCAGATGGTTGTACTGAGGTTCAGGTGGGAAGGTCTGTTGTCCTTTACAGTCTGGGGGGCGGTGAGAACTGGCTCTTTCTAGTTGGCAATTATGTGTGCTATGTTGGCGTAAGCCTAAACTGGGAAGAATTGCCTGGTATAATTAGGAAGCCCTCTTGTTACACACGGCGTTCGGCGTTCCCAAAAAGCTGCTGGGTTCTGTTCCTTTAACAAGAGTGAAGAACTAGCATTGCAATTCATCATATTGTTATTTTTTAAATCCCAGCCTTACAAATGTCCCGGCTCACTGTCAAACCATTTGGTGGTTAAGAAACTGTTGTAAGTAACTATAACCAAAAATTAGCCGTACCTATTAACATTCCCTGCTTTCATCTAAGAGCCAGCTCAGGAAAGAGCCATGGAGTTCTTTGATTTTTTTAACCAATACTTTCTTTGAAAAATGTGACTTGTGACACCCATGGTATTACATCGGCAAATCTCCATAATCTTTATCACAAAAGGCAAATTTGTCCCGTGACTAAAACAGTGAGAGGCTTTGTGTTGAAGTACCTAGTGTCCATTTCATAGAACACTTTTGTTTCCTGGGAGCTCCCTAATTCTAGAGCATAAACTCCTTTCTACAGCATCACCTTCACATCTGTATGGCGGAGGGTGGATGGAATCCAGATGTACTACATACAGTTGCCATGGTTTGGTGTCTGGAACTCCATTTCCGCCTCCAAGTTGTGGTGGCCACCCCTTCCCGCTAGGGAGCAGCACTTCACAGGCTATCTGGGCTTCCGGAGCATTGGAAGCATTGGAGAAAGCTTCAGCCCAAAGATAAGAAGGGCAGAAAGGCACACAGATGAAAATTAGTCACGCATCTATTGTCCATATAAAGCAGAGATAGGTTTAAAGCACATTCTGGAAGCATGCAAAGAAAAAGCAACTGAGGGGCATGCCTTGAGGGTTGGGTTTTTCCTTTAGTGCCCTCCTGTTTTGCACAGCCCAGAGCTTTGGGAGCTGGGACTGCAAGCAGGTGTTAGCATGGCTCTGCAGCAGAGCCTGCATGTGATTATCTGAAATGCCCCAGGAGGTCCTTTCCCACTCTTACTCTGTCTCTGGATATTTTTGGAGGGCAGTCTGGGCCATGAGAAAATGTCAGACCACCTTATAAGGCAGTGTCTGGACCCGAGAATGCTGTCTGCAGCTTGCTGGGTACACTGTGGACTTGAGTTAACTTGATTCTTGGACTGTGGGTTTTCTCACAGATTCCAAATACTCTGCCCATGCCATGAATTATTCTCTTTAAAAGACTGAACCTCCAGAGAGCTGTTTAAACAGCCTCCACATTGAAAGGACCAAGCAGATAACCAAGGACTACTTCATCCAGATTGTGTCTGTCATCCACCACAGTTCTGGGTGTCAAGAGTGGAGGTGGGCATGTGGGGGGGGGGGAGTCCTGTGGTTTAAAACCCTAAAATAAAATTAAAGTTTTCTCCTGTTCAGCTTTCACTCTATGAATCTCCAAGTCTTTCCAAACCTTTCCCCAATGCTCCCCAAATAACTATTGGTGGCAGCTTTCTAAGGAATCTCCACCTGTTGTTGGGGATGATGGGAGTGGGGTTCAGCTGAGATCTGGGAAGCTGCTTGTTTCTAGGCAGATGAGGTTTTCGGTACACCACCCTCATCAAGTAAGTAAACGGATGGTTCAGTTAATGACCCAGGTGTGCTCAGCCCTGCATGGAATGTGCCGCTCACTGTTTGCCGGTAAGTGGAAAAGCTCTGCCACTAGTTCCCGTCCTTGTGGGGCTCCCTGCTGGCCCAGTGCTAACAGCCACCTAGGCTGGGCATGGTGCTCACACCTGTAATCCTGGCATTTAGGAGGCTGAAGCAGTGGAGATTCCTTTGATGAAAATAACCTGAACTATAGAGACACTGCCTAATTAAAGAAGCTGGCAGCTATCAGCAGTAATCTCTCCAGGTTTTGCTACCAAAATCCCTAAACCTGTTTTGGGAACACATTTGGCTCATGCCTCCCCTGTGCTACTTCCTGGGCTCTTCTCACCTTGGTGCCCTTAGCTCAGCTTTTCTGACATCTCATGCCATGCTGTGCCACTCACACATTTCGTTCAAGTGGTCTCCATGTAATGGGAGTCGGTGCACACTCTGGTCCTTGTCTTGGGGCTGAGCACCCAACAGTCTTAGACTCTAGAGGCCATGATACAGTTTAGGAGTAGACCAGGAGGCTCAGCAATGCCCAGGGCTAGCCCAAATTCTTGCTTTTCTTCCATGCAGTCCCACAAAGACTCCATGAAGACTAAACAGTGTCATGGCTAATCTTTCCAGGGTAGAATTCCTCTAGGCTGGGAAAAGAACCTCAAAGCATGCCTTCTTAAACCAATGAGAGTGGTCACTTGGACTAAGGAAATGAGACCTTCTAAACTGATCTCAAAGACCATCCCACCCTTCACCCGAGCACTAGCCCTGTGAGGGAAAGACAGGAACACCTGAGTCACCATGCCTGGCACCAAGCTGGCCTTGGCTGGTGGAAGGGTAAGCCAGGAAGGACAGGGCAGTCTCCAAGGAAAGGTGGAGAGAACACACTCTCTTTCCTCACTACTTAAGCCTGGAGTCCACAGAGATCACAGCCCAGTGTGCCGACCTCTTAAGGCCCATCAGCTGCACTCACTCCCAGTCTCACCATCTTGAGACTCAACATTAAGATCAGCATCCTTCCTTGGGGAGAAACAAAGATGTGCTGTGGTAGGGTAAAGGGGAACTTCCCATCAGCCACCTCATTCTGGTTTTCTAGGCCAGACTTCCTTGTCTTCTGCCTCCTTCCCAACTTGGTTTCTCTTACATTTGGTGTGCCCCCAAAACTCATGGCACTAGTTAAAATCTGCCCTAGACCCACTGAGCTGGCATCACTGAAGCTTGAGGATCCATCTTTTTCTAGCTCTTCTGGGTAGCTTTACTTGTAGGGGCATATGGAGGAATTTTACTGTGTGTCTATCAACATTCTTGTGGAAGTCAGGACAACTGGGGAAATCATTTCTCTCCTTTCCCCATGTGGATTCTAGGGATGGAGTTCAGATCATCCTGATTGGCGGCAAGTGTCTACCTGCTAAGCTATCTCCTTGGCCCTCTTACAGAGAACTTTTGAAGAACATAGGATTCCTGGCCTTGACAGCTTCCCTTCTCACCCAAGGCCTTTGACCTGTGGGGCTAGAGCAGATCTGACCTTAGTTTTTATTTTGTATTTTGTTTAATGAAATCAATTGCTAGCGATTTAAAATGGAAAGATCATGCAGCCTTCTAAAATAATAAGAAAGATGAGGCATTAGGAGCTCGCATTCCCATCAGGTCTTGCTGACAACCAAAGAGGATTTCCCCTGTTAGATCTGGTGAAGGGAGCAAGCTCAGGCCCCAGTCCTGACTGCCCAAAGCCTGCAGCTCACCCTGGCACTGCCCATCTGACTCCTGGAGCAGATCTCCTCAGACTTGTGAACTGCATTTGTGTGCTGCTGACTGTAACCTCCACCAGGAATCCATAACCACCTAATTCACCCTTCCACATTGAAACTACACTCTTCTTCCCAGCCCTGCCCTGCCGTAAATCTCCATCCCCCACAGTCAGTCCTCTCCCTGCTCACTTCCCTGCCTCAGAATGGTCTCAGTCAACCAGCCACACAAGGCAGGCCCTGGAGCCATCTCCTCTCCTTACCCCAGCCTCCCTTTACACAATTGCTCAATCCTGTTGATTTTAGCTTCTGGGGATCCACAGGGCTACCTGCTTCTCTTCTCTACCCTCCCCCCAGTCTAAGCCACCATAGATGTTGCCTGAACCACTGGTTCGCAGCAGGGACTCCACAGCTGCCACCTTTCTCTCCCCCACACACTCTCCCTCACACACACACACACACACTCACACACACACACTCACATGCCCTTTTCCACAGGGCTTCTTTAAAATGCAGATACATTCCAGAACTGTTGCTGATGAGGTGAAGTCCAGACCCCTGAGCACAACCAGGAACTGTCTCTGACCAGTGCCCACTTCTGTGCCCAGCACCTCTGCTTCTTCCTCCTTTCTGGATGCCTAGCAGTGCTCAGGTGTTTGGCTCTCACTAGACCTTGTCACCCCACAGCCTCTTCACTGGGAGAAGTTCACTCCCCACCTAGATAATTCCCACCAACCCTGTCCAGGTCCGAGGCCAGCGCCGGCCTCTCCTGGGCATCCCACAATGGCAAAGCTGCTGGAGTGAAACATGAAAGGAAAGACCAGGCTAATTTGAATATCAGAGAAACAGGTGAGTGCCCTGGCCTGTCGTCTCCTGCAGGGTGTGTAATTTCACATCACCGGCCTCACCACCATCTTTTCTTTGCCTTTTTGTGCAGACTGGCCCTTTACAGGCTCTTCCAGGCCTGTGTTGTACTGTGATGCCCAGCCAAGCACTGAAGTTTGGTAGGTTAGCCAGAGATAGAAAGATGTTTGGACAAACTCAGATTATAGATTGTAGGAAGAAACTTGGGAAATATGGTGAGGAGTGATAAGGGCAGGGGTCAAGCTCCAAAGCTCACTATTTCCCTCCACTGTGCTGCTCTGCTCACCGTCCCTGGGGTGAGGGGGTAAGCTGCATTCCAAATGAGTGATGATGTCTTAGAAAAGTAAAGGCGGCAGGCTGGAGAGACGGCTCTGCTGCTCTTGCAGAGAACCTGGGTTTGGTTCCCAGCACCCACATGGCAGCTCACAATCTATTGTAACTCCAATCTCAGGAGGCTTAATGGCCTCTTCTGACCTCTGCTAGCACCAGGCACACATGTGGTGCCCATGCATACATGCAGGCAAACACTTAGACAAATAATAAAAATTAAATTTTTGTAAAGTATTTGCTGTACAAACATGGGTACTTGAGCTCAGTCCCCAGTACCTATTAAAATAACTTTAAAAAAAAAAAAAGAAAAAAAGAAAAAATTTAAAACACCAAAAAACTGGGCACAGTCGGGCTCCCCTGTAATCCCAGCACTGGGGAGGCAGACCCAAGACTCCCCAGGGCTCACTGGCCAGTGAACCCAATGAATCAGATGAATCAGACTGTCCTAGGTTCAATGAAAGGCCCCAGGAAGAAAGGACATGCGGACACTTAAGAGAAACAACCACTGTTGACCTCTGGCCTCTATACATACGCCTATCACACACGCACATTAGAATATTAAAATAAGCTCAGCCCTTGGGACACCATTCAGTGAACACAGTGAGTGCCTTGGAAGAGAGGGTGCTGCCTTCCAGCTCAGCTCAAGCCTTCCCCAGATTTGGCTTGTCCCTCAGGCACTCACCATTAGCAAAGCTGCTAGCAGCTGGAAGTCCCCCACAGGATTCCCAGAGGCCTAGGGCCCCTTCTCTATAGCACCCTAGAAGCAGCACCTGTCCCCCAGGCTTGGCCCAGGGTACAGTTACATCTCATATGCTAATGGAAACCACATTTCTTTGTTTCTGTGTCTGAGCAGTTAGGCCCCAAGCATCTCTCTGCCTTCCAGCACTGTATGGATGGGCCTTACCTGCCAGTGACTTGCACATTTCACCTCATAGACAAAGGAGACGAGTCCCATCCACTCCACCTCTGACCTAAGAGCTAGAAGGTACCTCAGCCCACTCTGTCACCTCCAGCTTCTGTCTACATAGAAATGGGAATGGTGCCAAGGAGGGGAGAGGGTGTGGCTGGTTAGTGGCAGAACTACCGATCTTCCCCCTGCTCCCACAGCCTGTGCACGGTGTATAGAGCTCTTCTGGGTGAGGAGCAGGGACCCAAGCATCTGACCACAGCTGCAGAGCCACAGCTGCCTGTAGAAGGGCTATTCTCAACCTATCGGTCTCAATCCCCTTTGGGGCAGGAATCGCCTAAGACCGTAAGAAAACACAGGTATTTACATTATGATTCATAACAGCAAAATTAGTTATGAAGCAGAAATGAAATAATTTTATGGTTGTGGGTCAGCACAATATGAGGAACTGTATTAAAGGGTCATAGCTTCAGGAAGGTTAAGAAGCACTGTCACAGAATGAAACATCCCTCCAGGCCCTGGGAAGAGGTTGTGTGCACTCAGATCTGACTAGAAGCCTTTGTCTATGTATGACGTGAGATGCCCATGCCACTGGCAGGTGATGCCCATTCAGACCCTTCCTGGGAATCAAAGAGACACTGGGAGCCTGGTTAGAATACTGTTCACATCTAGAAACTCAAGAGAGGGGACAACCACCTCTGTGCCTGGCAGACCTGGAAGGGCTAGGGGCAATCAGAAGGGGGTGCCTGCTGTGAACCTTTTCAGACCTTCCTAGAAACTTCACGGTGCAGCTTTCTCAGGTCTCACGATGTTCTCCCAAGGCTCAATCAGCACAAGTATCCAGGCACCTTCCTGAGTCGCCTCCCCCGCCAAGGGAGAAGCGGAACATGGGGTGCTCAGCCTCTTGTCAGAAATCTCCATTCCAAGCCAGGCAGCTGTTTGACTTGGCTGATATATTTAGAAAAGTCAGGCTCTGGTCGCTCCCTGCTCTCTTGCAAAGTGTGAAGTGCACCCATCACATGGAAATGTGATTCACTTCTGAGCTGCTTCCCACCACCTCCGAGCATCCCTCCTCTGCCTGCCTCACGGTCCTCATGCATTCTCATCTCCTCCCTCTGATCCTCAGCTCCACGTGTGAAACAGATGCCTCCCTGGCCAGTGGCAAAAAATGTCCCTTTTGTGTTTGGAGGTGGCAGGGCATTGTTTTCTAAAACTGTTTCCACTCTGAAAGTCTGAACACCTCATGGCCCTCCTTTTTACACACACAGTACCCTCCTATGTTCTTAGGAGCCCTACATCAACCCCGCAGAGAGCCATGAGACCCTCATATGAGCTAACACGCCAAAGCTTGATTCTGCCTACTGCCTACTGGCAGCTTTTATTGTTTTCCTCTTAAAATTTTTTTTTCATTTTAAAATTATGAGAGATCACATTTTTAAAAAATTAATTTCCTGCTTCTCTTGAAGCAGGTGCTCCTGTCTCTCTAGACTGCTCCTTCACTTGACAGTGCCCGGGCACTGTGTAGACACATGTCATTTTGAGAGAAGGGTCCCCAGACCACCTCATAAGACTTTGATGCTCATATGTGTCTCCTGGCGGGCACTGGAGGTTTGGGGGACAGGCAGCCCACATATCCTGCGCCTTTTATGGCAGCAGGTAATGAGAGGCATAGGGACACTAAGGAGGGACTGTTTTCCTCATATCTTTCATTTCTTATTCTCCATGTCCCTCAGTCTTCTGAGATTCTCCCCCTTCCTGCCTCTCACACCCCGCTCCTGTGCCCTATATTATGACTTGTGCCATTCTATTTTAGCCCAGCACCAACCTCCCCAACCCTGCCTGACTCCTTGGGGGTAGAACAGTGTGATGCCTTAGAGTCAGGCCTGGGTTTGGTTCTCTCTCCACTTTCTGCTCTCCGCGCTTCTTCAGCCTCTTATACACATAAAGTAGGAACAAAAAATGCAGGGTATCTATGAGGGTTGGCTTGACATTCATTACCCAGCCCACTAATAGCCAAGGATGTTTGCACTTGCCTCAGGGAAGAGCTAAGTAGAATCTGCTGCCTCCCATGCAGACCTGAAGGAAGCCCCGTCTGTCCTCACCCAAGTTCCAGGAAACAGCTCCTAACTCAGGCTGCCTGTGCACAGAGGAGTCCAGAAGTGACCACGTATCTTAGTCACCAGTCTGTTGCTGTGAAGAGACTCCAAGATCAAGGCAACTCTTATGAGAGAAAGCATTTAACTGAGGGCTTGCTTATAGCTTCAGAGGTTTAGACCACTGTCATGCGGGGAGTATGGTGGTGGGTAAGTAGCTAAGTGCTACATTCTGGTTGGTAGGCTGAGAGTTCTGAATCTGGGTCTGCAGGCAACAAGAAGAAACAATGGCCTAGGATGGAGTTTTGAAACCTCAAAGCCAACCCAAGTGACACACTTCCTACAAGACCACACCCCCTAGTCCTCCTCAAGCAGTGCCATTCCCTGGTGACTAAGCATTCAATACATGAGCCTACGGGGCCATTCTACTACACCTTGCCTCTGACTCTCCTTTTTTTGGTGGTGGTGGGGGGGTGTTTTGGGTGTTACAATGTTTCTCTGTGTAACCATCACTATCCAGGATCTATAGGCCAGGCTGGGCCCCCCAAACTCAGAGAGATCTGCCTGCCCTTGTCTCCTGACTACTGGGATTGAAGGCATGTTCCACCACTGTTCAGCTGCCTGACTCTCCAGAGCAAAAACCTCTGGGCATGACAGGTTTCACCAGGCTGATGGTCAGATCCAGGGACTCCATCAGGAGGCCAGAACAATTCCCAAAGGTATCTGTTCCAGCCAAAGGCCTTGGCACCCATACCCTAGATCTTTTTATCTAGTTGTGGTTGGAAGGGCATTAGCAAGGGACTGATGACTGCCATGCATCCTGTGCTCAGGAGTGACCGACAGACCTACACACAGCAGCATCCTCTCCTCCTATTATGAGGTTGTGGCATGATAAAAAAAACCTCTGGACCCCCTAAAGGATGCTGATGTAACCTGCTTCCTCCCTGCCTTCTCTGGGTCTCCACTCCCACCTCTGAGTGGAGAGTGCTGGAGGTGTCACAGGCAACCCCTTGCCTGAATACCAGATGATTTAGAAGAGAGATGTTTTGAGGAGAGAATACATCCTTAAGGATGCTCAGGGGCTACCAGACTCTCGGGATCAGGAGGGAAACAGTCTGCACAAAAAGGCCCAAGTCCAGAAAGGCAGAACTGAGGGAGAGAAAAAAGCCAGATGAAGCCCAGGCTGGCTTCAGGCTTGCTATGTAGCTAAGGATGCCCTCAAACTTCCAATCCTTATGCTTCCTCCCCTGTGTGCTGCTGTGGCTGGTTTTTGCTGGGATTGAACCCAGGGACTTGTACATGATAGGCAGGCAACCTAACAACTGAGCCACATCCCCAGTCTTCTCCCATCTCTTCATTACGCTAGGGACCCTGTCATCCACCTAGACCCTTTGTTCCTGGCCTTCTCATGCTGGCAATAAGAATAAAAAGAGAAGTGACCCAGCACTGTCCCAAAAGACAAAAGAGTTCACCTTCCTCAGGGAAGGCTCTGGTCACCTCATTAAAGTTTGTTTCATGGGTCAAAGGAAGACCAAGGAACCTCTGCCCGGGACCCATATTACAAATGCGGATTCCTCACATCTAGCCCTCATGCATAGGGAAGCCCAAGGAGCAGCATGTACTTACTTACTGTTTAGCCCTTTACCGTGCCAAACATTGATTATGTTCCTCATAAATATTAGCTTACCTAGATCACCCAACATTCTACAGTCAGTTCTGTCAGACTCCCATTCTACAGATGAGAACACTAAGGCACAGAAAGGATAAAACCCACCCATACCTGGCACATAAATTGGCAGAGCCAATTCTAGAACCTGCACCGTTGGTGAGTTTACTAACTGCATTGCCTTTACATGGCTACAGACTGAAGTGAGCTCCCACACACGTACACACACACACACACACTGACATCTTGAGTGACTTCTGGCTGTAGTGAACCATTTGGTCACCAACACCCACCCCTGACAGCAAGGCCCAAGCAAGAGCCACTGGCTGGGCTTCAAGTGAAGCTCTTGGTGACATAGGAAAGGCAATAATTTCAAGGCTGAGAAACAGAACACCTAAGTTCCCCGCCTCCGCCCTGTTTGATGACCTTGTTTAACCTTTACCCCAAAAGGAAGGGACTTGTGTAGCTGGAGTGTTAGTTCCTGGGTCTCATGGGACCCACAATCTGTATACTTAAAGGTGCTAAAATGAAATTTCAGTCATTAATGATATTTGCAGACCTCTATGGTAGCTTCCAACAGTTGTCAATGGGATCTAGAATCACCTTGGAGACGCTGCTGGGGCTACCTGTGGGTATTTTGATTGTGCTGATTGACAGGGGAAGACCCACCTTAATTATAGGTGGGACCAGCCGTGCAGTGGTGGTGTATGCCTTTTAATCCCAGCACTCAGGGGGCAAAGGTAGGCGTACGCACACATACACACACACAGTACCCACACACATTTACACACACACACAGTACACACACACAGTACACACACATATACACATCTACACACACAGTACACACACACAGTACATACACACATATACATAGTACACACACACACAGTATCCACACACACACAATACACACACATATACACACACACATACACACAGTACCCACATACATCTACACACAAACACAGTACACACACACACACACACACACAGTACCCACACACACACAGTACACACACATATACACACACACATACACACAGTAACCCCCCCCACACACACATATACACACACATCTACCCACACATACACAAACTCACAGTACACACACACACACACACACACACACACACACACACACACACACGACCAAACCTATGAATTGCTTATTTCTGGAATGTTCTATTTATTACTTTTAGATTGCTGTTGACCACAAGTCAATGAAACCACAGTGAAAATGCAGAGAACTACAGAGTAAAACCCCAGAAGTCACAGGGACAGGTAAGGGTAGTTAGCACCAGGACAGACCTCCTGGGGGGCGGGGGGACACAGCATAGACTCTCTCTCCCCAGTGCCGTTGAGGATTACATGGGTAACAGTGACAGCCACAGAAGTGCTCACAAAGGTTTCTTGGCATTTCCTCACCTCTCAGAACAGGCTCAGCACCCTCTCACCCAAGCAAAAGAGACTGCCTACTCCCTGCTGCCTCAGCCTTCCTGCAGTGTGGCAGTGAGCTGGAATCAGTCTGCTGGCTCCTATAGACTCACAGCAGCAGCAACATCTTGTTTTTTCCCCACCGACCAGCTCCCAAATCACGACACTGAGACTTATTAGTTATGCGTGCTCAGCCTAGTGTTTCTGGCTAGCTCTTCCCTAACTTAATCGTTTTCTCTTTATCTATTTTTTCCCTTGGGGCTTTTTGCCTTTTCTTTTGGTGAGTCCTACTACCGCCCCCACACCCGTGTCTGGCTGGCCCAGGGCGTGTTCCTGTCTCCCTCATTCTTTCCAGCTTTTCTCGTTCCCCTCTTGAGCCTAGATTTCCCCTCCTATTTATTCTCTCTGCCTGCCAGGCCGGCCTATCCCTCTCCTGTCCAGACCAACCAGGTGCCCTAGGCAGCAAGGTGAAACAGATGTGGTACATCTTTACATTGTTAAACAAAAGATACTCTACAGCACTTATTTGTGTTTTTCTTTTAAGTGCTTTTTAAAATATTTAGTTTTTATTTATGTGTGTGTGTGTCTGTGTGAGCGCCACATGTATGCAGGTGCCTGAAGAGGTAACATATTCACTGGACCTAGTGTTACAGGCAGCTGTGGGTCATCCAATGCAGGTGTCAGGAACCAAACTCCAGTTTGGGGCAAGAGCAGAAGATACGCTCTTTACTGCTAAGACATCTCTCTCTGGTCTCAAGGTCTGTTTGTGCCCTATAAAGGAATTTTGATGATGAACCATGACATGGTGTTTATAACACCATGAAAAAGATTTTCTTGTCCTCATAAGCAGATGTTTTGATTAGCCCTTGACAGTTTAGCTGGCCACCACCTCCCTCTCTCTGGCACTGGTATAAGGCTGCCACATGGAGGAGAGGTACAAACACTAATTGACAAATTGAGTCAAGGAGGCACCCTGAAGGACAAAGGAAACTCTTTATAGAAACCCAGATAGAATAACCGGATGTCCCCTTGAGGGACAGGGACAGATCCTGGGCTGCTCAGGGGCACCGGACAACTGAGATGGAAGAGGAAAGTGTCAGTAGTTGTGTGGGATTGAATACTACCTAATGAAATCCAGGTAAGTGCTCACCCCCCCCCACTCCCCATCCCTGCCCACCCTGGTTCCCAGCATCCTGGAGGGCTGCCAAGACCATGAGGAACCCGCTTGGAGTCTCTCAGCCTGGCTGAGTGAAAGGTATCTGTCACCTTGTTGTTTTGTAAGCTGTTTACTGTTCACGGTCCGTTACCACACATTGCAAAGCAGCTATGTCTAGAATTACTTAGCAGATTAATTTAGTCAATCACTCACTAATACCCTGAAGGGAAAGCACCAAAGTCCCCCTGCTGGCCTATCCTTTCTCAGTGGAGAAGGCAGTTAGGATCCTAGCCCAACCAGGATGGCTCTGACTTCTGCTACTGGTTAGAGACATGTTGTCCCCAGTACCTGCTGGGCTGGGCTCAGTGTCTCACACAGAAACCCTGCTAAGTCCCATTTAACAGATTGTGCACACTTCTAAAAGTCTCCCAAAGGATCATTCTCACAGTCTGGGGCAGAAGTCTACATCCATCTGGGACTTGGCTGGATCTCAGGCCCCACCCACGTGTCTGAAATTAGTCCAATAGGGTGGTGTGTTCTGCACCCCCACCTTCCTCCCTCTGTCCATAGCCACCGTTCTTCACCCTCACCTTCCTCATCTGTCTGTTGTCTGTTGATGGACTCTGCAGGTTCTAAGAGAGCAAAACCAGGCGGGTTCTGTAGGCAGAGAGAAGAGCCCAGGGGCCCTTGGACTTCTATAGGTCCAACCTTGTGCTGGTTGGGTGTTGTTAACTCAACCCAAGAGTCATCCTGGAAGAGGAAACCTCAGTTGAAAGTTGCCTTCATCAGATTGGCCTGTGGGCAAGTCTGTGGGGCATGATTAGTGAGAGATGGCCCAGCTCACTGTGGGTGGCATCACCGCTGGACTGGTAGTCTTGGGGTATATGAGAAAGTAGGCTGAGCAAGTCAGCTATTGGGGCTCCTCTATGGCCTCTGATTTAGTTTCTGCTGTGATTTCTCTTTGCTGTAAGATGAAATAAACCCCTTCCTCCCTGAGTTGCTTTTGGTCACATGTTCCTCACAATAGAAACCCTAACTAGGACAAGCCTCAAGCTTCTAATTCACCCGCATCCCTGGCAAACCTTTACCTGGTACATCACTCTGTGGGCATTTTCTCCACTTACCAGCACGGGTTCCTAATATGTAACAGTTCCTAGCCTCCCTTCTTGGGAAGGTTACCCCACAAGAAAGCCCTTTGGAGACCAGGAATCATTGAGCCTCTCTCCCTGCTACCAAAGTAGCTCTCCACACACCAACCTTGTCTCCAGGCTGCAGCGCTTGGGTCCTTCGATGATAGCTTTCCCTCACCTAACAGCTCACAAGCAGGGGACTTAGCCACTCTCTCTGCTCACCTTCATCCAGCCCAGTGCCTCCGGCAGCCATCCTGAGGTAGGAGCAACCATGATAAGGTAGAGAGAGCCTGACACTGTGGCAGGGGATTTGGGAAGCCACGCAGCCAGTAAAGGGCAGTTAGTTCCTGTTTGAAGCCTGCACTGTCCTGCTGTAGTCTGCAGGTGACCTTCTGTCTTGTCAACCATGAGACAGAATGACATCCTGAGCGTCACTGAGTACTAACCCACTACAAGAGACACAGGTGACATTCAGCAGAGCCTGCAGTATCGGCCCATCAGGCCTTTCTGCACTTTGTGTTCTCCTGGGGCTTTGGGCGAGAGGACAGGACAGCCAACCTCACCAAGCTGCAGAGGAAGCTTCAGCGGAGGCCCCGGGGCTAAGCCTCAGGGGAGTCCTCAGTCTGTCACACCCTGAGTGTAATTAACCTCCGTATGGCCTTTCTGTTACCTGCACCCTCTTCAGGCTAATTCTCTTTTCAAGGTCTTCTCAAGTCCTACCTCTCATGGAAGCCCAGCCCTGAACCATCTGGGTTTAACTCCAAGTAATTATCCTTGTGAAATCTGTATTTTTTTTTCTTCAGAGCTCATGCAGTGCCACTGAAGGGGTGTGTGAGGTTTGAGGTTTGTGCCCCCCACACACACACCTGCACAGGGGTTTGCCTTGTCCTGTCTTCCAGCTGGTAGTAGACAGAAGAGTAAACAGCAAGGGTCGGAGAGCTGCGAGGAGGAAGAGGCAGCGGAAGGGAGAAACTGAGGAACAGCCTGTCTTGATGTTTGCCAGGCCTTTCCCCATTTAGGAATTGCTCAGCTCATGTAGGAATTTCACAGGCTGGTGGAATCCTCCAGCCATGGGATAAGCCCACGGGGCCAGCCCTGCCCTCACACAAACCCCACAGCGCAGAACTCCACAGCTTCCCTTCTGTTTGAGTGCAGCCAGTGAGTTTCTCATACTCTTCGTGGACAGGGATGCTCTGTGAGCCTGGCTCCTGCATCTCGGATGCTGTTTTAAGCCACACTCTTCTCCGAGTCAGTAGTGGGATCCAGCGTTATTAGTACTAAGCCGGACCTTGGAGGCCACGCAGTTAAAGGGCTTTCAAAGCCAGGTGCGGTGGCATGCACCTGTAAATCTAGCGTCTCCAAGGCTGAGGCTGTCTTGAGTTGAAGATTAATTTGAGCTAAGAAGTAAAAACCCAGCCAGACCATCTGAGGTTACATAGTAATCTGTCTAAAAATAAAAATAAAAAAAATCGAGGTGTGTGTTGGGGGTGGGTACTGGACATGAAGTGAGCTTGTTACTGTTTTAGAAGTAGCAAAATCTCTTTCCCAAAAGACTCCAAACTCTAAAACTGACATGTTGTAGAATCTTATTTTAACTGGACAAAGGTGGGTTACTTTTGTTTATGCTGTATTTGTTTAATTATGAAAAAGATGTACAGATGTGCTGCATTTGTTTACCTTGCCTGCCTGAGGCATGTGATTGGTCTAATAAAGAGCTGAACAGCCAATAGCTAGGCAGAGAAAGGATAACGAGAAGGAGAAATCTAGGCTCAAGAGAGAAAAGAGGAGGTGGAGAGAACAGGGGACGTGACATGGAGACGCAGCAAAAGTGAAGCTCTATAGGAGGAAGAAGGTAATAAGCCCTGAGGCAAAGGCAGATCAAGAGAAACGGGTTGATTTAAGAGCTAGCTAGGCCGAGCTTGCAAAACTACTAAGTGGTCTCTGTCACGATTGGGAGCTGGTTAGTGGCTGTTGGACCTCAGCGGAAATGATGATTATTGTCCTGGACTCTACTGATTGGCTGATTCAGTGATGGAAGGTTCACTGTTACCAGGCTAGTCTTGAACTCATGAACACAATCCTCATGCTTCAACCTCTGGAATAGCGGAGCCCTCAAAAGGCACCACTGCCTCTGATTGTTTTTATGAGTGTATTTCAGTATCATCGGAGGCTGTGCGGTCCTTATTTTTTAAATGATATTTGTTACTTCAAATGCCTAAAGGACTCGAGGAGAAGTTGGCAAAGGGATTTGTACAAACATGTTCCACAAATCTCCAAATCTTTGAACTAAGATGGTCATCACATTTTCCCCAAACGTTCCCACGTAGGGCCGTGGAACCAGGCCCATCTTTTTCGTGTTATTTACTCATTTGTTTCTTTTGGAATGCAGTTGGAGCACACACTACGATTGCAAGAGAGATCCAGCTAGAATGAGAAATGGCTGGGACTCATTAGCCTCCCTGCCCCAGGGATCTGGGAGGCCCATGGAACCAATTCCCCTCTTGGGACTGTTAACATAATCCTCTTTTGGGAGGGCTGACGGTCCTGCTAGTGGCCAGTGCAGGGGACCTGAGTGGGCTCTGTAGTTACACACGAGGACTAGCCTCATCTCAGACCTCTACCAATGGTAACTGCCTTGCCCACCCGTAACCCCCAACTGGTTCTCAGACCCCAGAGCAAGGGATTGAGGAGTGATTTCACGGATCAACAGTGTGCTGGGACAGCACCTTCTGGCCACTCTCTATCTGCCTCCTGGAAAGCATTAGTCGGGGTGTGTGTGTGTGTGTGTGTGTGTGTGTACACACTGCCCCCATCATTTCATGACAGAAAATATCTCTTAACAAAACAGGAAAAACACTCACACCGTAGCTGAAAGTCTGTGTGTATGCATGTATATATATGTATGTTTGTTGAATGTTCCAGATATATTTGCATGTGTGTTAAGTAGTTTAGTGTTCCAAGTAGGTAAGTATGGATGTTGAGAGTGCCGGGCACTGGGCAGCCATTTATTAAGGATCTACCGGCACACCCTGCCAATGTCTCTAGTCCTGTCCATAGTGATCGTGATCGCTTGCACAAATGAAATCACTGATCTCTCACAGGGGCTTAAGCCATCTTTAATTCACTTAATGTTTGTGTACATCACTTCATCTAGTATTAAAAACAATTAACTTGGGGCTGGAGAGATGGCTCAGTGGTGAAGAGCACTGGCTGATCTTGCAGAGGACATGGATTTGGTTCCCAACATCCACATGGCAGCTCAAAAATGTCTGTAACTAGTCCTAGAGGATTTGGTACCCTCTTCTGGCCTCTATGGGCATCAGGTATGCACATGGTGTGTGCACACTCCTGCATACATATATGCAGGCACACACTCACACACAAAATCAAGATAAAATAAATCTGTAAAACCAAATAATAGTGAATTTTCTGCTCCCCCTTATTTATTTAGGGTTTCACTGTGTAATAGCTTAGGCTGGCCTTGAATTCAAGGTCTTTCTGCCTCAACCTCCCAAAAGATTCAAGTGGCCGAGATTACAGGCATTGCCACCGTGTCCAGCTAATAGTTAATTCTTAATATTTATTATCTCCTAAGACCTTCATGTGAATAAATACATTTCATTGTTACAACAATCTTATAAATTTGGTTGTTATCAGCACCAGCCAACTTTGCATATGAGGAAACTGAGGCACAGAGTTGGCTACTTTTGCTCTTAGTTTTATCTTCCCGTGGGGTGGGATGTCTTCTATATTTCAGGGGAAGCAGTGTGGTATAATAACTAAACTGTAAACTTTGAAGGGCTGGCAGTGTAGCTCCATAGCGGCTCAGCATCCCCATGGTCTTGAATCCAGCACCAAAGAACAAAAGCAGAAATGAACTTTGAAATCAGGCGTCCCTGAGCTCTGACACCAGCATTATCACAGGCAGGCTATATGGGTGTGGGCAAGGCTGTTAGGTGTCTCCTGCAACCTAGCACATCAGCTCAGCGCCATGAATTATATCAGGAAATCTGAGAGCAGCTTAGTTTGAGGGAGGGAGCCTCACACAGTCGTGGTCATCTCGGAGCTCAACTGGGAAAGTAAGTCCAAACTCCGTCACACAGACGCCTCCTCTCTTCAGTTACCCTCAGGATGTGGCAGCTGGCTTTCTGAATGGCCCAAAAGAGCATCCACAAGCAGGTCACTGTCTCTTTGTAACCCACTCTCCAAGCTTATATTCCATACTTCTACCTCATTCTACCCATCCCAAGCCAATCCAAATAATAATAATAATAATAATAAATAATAATAATAATAACAATAATGATCCAGCCTCACAGAAATAGTAAAGGGTTCTATAAGTATGTGAAGATGGGATGGAGAGATGACTCGGCAGTTAAGAGCACTGGCTGTTCTTCAGAGGACCGCGGTTCAATTCCCAGGACATGGCTACTCATAATTGCCTATAACCTCAGTTGAAAGGAGATTGGACACCTTCAGACAGACATGCAAGCAAAACATGAATACACATAAAAATTATTTTTAAAAAGTTGAAGACAAAGCCAGATGTGGCACTTAGGAGGCAGAGGCAGGAGAATTGATATATTTTTGAAGCCAGTCTTATCTACATAGTGAGTTCCAGGCCGTTTGGTACTATCTAGCAAGAAACCATCTCAAAAGAAAGTATGAAAACAAGGTGATGGGAAGATTAAGCCCTGAGGTTGCCCACAAATCACTTCAGTCTCTTAGCTTCCTTTCCCTTGTATGTAAGATGGGGTGTTAATGCACCCAGCTCAGTTGATCAGTGAGACAATGTCATGAAGTTGGAACAGAGTCTGCAAACACCAACCACTCAGTGAAGGCCAGTTGTAGTACCACGTAGGCTAGAAGCTACCTGGGCATGGATGTTGTCTTTCTTGGTACCATCTGTCCTTCACTGCCTGCCTAGCTCAGTGCTTGCCATTTCCTTCCCTCCACTGTAACCAATAGTGGCATTGTCGTGTGTGAGTGGAGAAGGGTGAGACCTTGTCTGCTTTCACAGAGCATGCCTGACACACACTCATGGCATACACTGGAGGTGCCACGGGTGTCCTTAGGGGCACATCCAGAATACAGAGTCTGGAGTACCCAGAGGCACTGACCCCTGCTGCCACCAACCTGTTCTGCTGACTTGATCTAGCAACACAAGCAACCCCAGATTTCCAATCGCTGTCCTCCCACTCTGCTCCTGTGGGTCGGAGATTGCCAGATTTCCCCCAGAGACTGGCCCAAGGGCAAGCACAAGTTCCAGAATTTTCAGCCACCTCCTTGTAGCCAATAATAACTGTTACTCCCTGAGACTTGTCATCAAGGAACAATGTGTTCCCCTCTAGGGTGCTTGGTATTCACGAGAGAGGAGCCGAGGACCACTGACGACCGGATGTGGAGCGGAAAGAGCAGCATCACAGAGGAGCTGTGGGCTGTCCTACAAATGCCTGTTTACCCCCAGATCTGGCTTTGAGTCGGGGTTGAGGACTAGCCTCTTTCTTACTGATCATGAACAGAGCCTTATCTGCCCAGTGGGGTATCCAGCTGTCAGCTCTCCAGCTGCAAGCAACCTCTAAAAACAAGAAGCATTCAGGGCTGGCTCAGAGGCTAAGAGCACTTCCAGAGGACCTGGGTTTGGTACCCACCACTCACATAGCAGCTGAAAGTCTGTAACTTGAACTCCTGGGGGAACGCCCTCTTCTGACCAGGCACCAGGCGCCCACATGACACATATATGCAAGGCAAAACCGTCATGTACGTAAAATGAAAACAAATCTTTAAAATGAAACATTTTTCTACTTACGAGTTAATTAACTGGAGTATTTTGTTATAGTGATGGCAAGCTGACTAACACAGGAGGTATTCCAGGAAACCCAACCTAAGTGGGCACCCAGCTCTCCCAAGGATTTTGTAAAGTTCTGAGTCCCTGTTTTCAATTCTGTTCTGCTAAAATAACCCAAGTGATGGCTGTGTCTGCAGTTTGACCTCAGCTGATAATATTGTGGTGTGCTGACCCCATCATTTCACGACAGAAAATATCTCTTAACAAAACATAGGAAAAACATAATCCTAAAATAAAAGGACGCTTTGTGGATTTTATTAAATCAGCCCTGTGGGAGAGCCTTTTGCTTCTCTTGTTTTGTTGTGTTGGAAACTTGAAAATGAAGGAAGAGACAAGTTTCTAAGACAAAGAACAAGAGGATGCTGAGAGGAAAGGACTTCCACTGACTGCCTGTTTAACGTCAGTACCAGGAGGCTGTCGGCCAGACACCCCCATACGCAGAGCCTGGTTCAGATGCCACAGATAATGGGGTTATGAGTTCTTTACCCTGACCGGGGCTGGGAAGCAACAAAAGTTCTTGATACGGCTCAGCAAAGTAGCCTGTGTGATCAGTAGTAAACGTGTGTGTGTGTGTGTGTGTGTGTGTGTGTGTGTGTGTGTGTGTGTGTGTGTGTGGTCTGTCTGTCTGTGTGCATCTGTATGTGCATGTGTATATGTGCGTATGTGTGTTTTGCTTTTGAGAAAACACAGGGCCTTCGCCAACAGTCTTGGTTTAGAATTTTAAATGCAAAGGCATGACTCAAATAACCGAGAGGGGAGGGGGGAGTGGCGCTGGGAAAGGGGGGAACGCGATGAGCAGCTGTGGTGTGATGAGGCTGGTTGGGAAGGCTTGCTTGATGTTTGAGACAGAGGACTGTCAGCCACCCTCACTGTCAGCCACCCTTGTTCTGCATTAGTGCTGTGGAAGTGTCAGTGCTTGGAGCCTGGAAGGCACCAGGTTCAAGGCTGACATGAGAAGGAGGGGTGAGGAGGGGAGGGGGTAACTCTTAATGGGATTGGCAGTCTAAACTGGCTAGGCTGTGAGAGGGCCTGGAGTCCCAGCTAGGGGCCTTAGAGACAGAACATGCCTCGTGTATGAGATGTTTTCCACTTCCCCTCCAAAGTTAATGATGGGGGAGCTATTGAAGTTTAGGCTCACAACCAAAATTCAATATACACAAGAATAGAGAGGATGGTACGATGATGCTCTAGCACCCTCCCATCGCCATTGACAGCAGTCATCAGCCCAGTAGCCTCTGATCGCTGGCTCAGATACCACAGGAGACTGTGGGGTGTTGAGTCTAGTTCATGTCCCTCTGAGCAACCCAGGGGAGTACACGGGGCTCCAGTGGGAGCTAAGGAAAGGAAGCCCGTCGTTGTTCAGGGCTGTAAACTACAGTAGTCTGTGATCAAAAGCAGAGCCAGCGGCCAAAGTCTGCCCTTGCCCTCTGTCCACGGCAGGCAGAGACCGTAGTCTGCCTGTCCTTCATTTCCTCTTCCCTCTGATTGCACTGCGTCTGCATTTCCTTAGAAAGACTTCAAATTGGATGAGGATGGATCCCAATGACCTCACTTTCTCTTGATTATCTCCTGAAAGCCCCCGCCTTTGAAGAGCGCCCTGTTCCAAGGTGGTGGGTGGTGTGTGTATGCGTGTGTGTGTGTGTGTGTGTGTGCATGTGTGTATGTGCATGTGGGTGTGCATGTGTGTGTGTGCATGTGTGTATGTGCATGTGGGTGTGCATGTGTGCGTGTGCGTTGCGTGTGTGTGTGTGTGTGTGCATGTGTGTATGTGCATGTGGGTGTGCATGTGTGTGTGTGCATGTGTGTATGTGCATGTGGGTGTGCATGTGTGCGTGTGCGTTGCGTGTGTGTGTGTGTGTGTGCCTGTGTGTATGTGCATGTGGGTGTGCATGTGTGCGTGTGTGTGTGTGTGTGTGTGTGTGTGTGTGTGTGTGTGTGTGTGTGAAGACTCGGTGTGTAAAGTTAAGACTTGGGAAGGGAAGACTATGCCATGGAGAAACACAAAACCCTCCAAAGAGTTCCTTAAGGTGGGAAGTAAGCTGAGGGGAAAGGTCTGTGGGGTGAGGAGGGACAGAGGGAAGGTTGGCCAGCTCCTTCCTAACAGGCACTCATGTTCCAGTCATGGTGCAACTTCTGAGGCAGAAGGGCCTGTCTCTGAAGGCTATGTCATCGGACGTCTCAGCCACAAGAGTTAAAGAACTGCTTCAGAGAAGAACCTTCCAAGGACTTGAGGTGAGTATCTTATCTAGCTTTTAGTAATGAATCTTGGGAGCTCAACATTATTTTGGAAAACCAAAGAAGTGAAAGAAAAAATTGATATTCCTACATCCCTTCAGTTAGTTAACATTTATATTCACCAAGCCTAAGGTGGGGAAGCTGGACTTTTCTATGAAAGTCCTTATACCCAGCCTGGGGCCCATTTAGCCCTTGATACCCCAAAGGCAAAATCTGGGAATCTGGTGTTCTAGGGGACTCAGTCGGAAGCATTCGGAGTCCTCCCCTGACCCTTATGTAATATGTTGTGCCATGGCGGTGCAGAAGAGAGAGCTAGCCCCAAGACAGACAGGCAGGTCAGCAGTATCGAATCCCCACCAGACCCCTTTCCCGGAGGCTTTCTCAATATTCCCCAGAGGGGCTGATATTCATGTAGGACCCACAGCCAAGATTCCTGTGAGCTGTATCTCACAGCACATTGAACAGAAGGCTCAGAGTGAGCAGCCACTTCTGGGGACCTTGTGTTCTGTTGTCCTCACATTTCAGCCATTCTAATAACGCGCAGTATCCTTGTCCTGTTATAGCATGTGCTCGTCAATTTTATAGGGCATCTTTGCTTTCTATCCCAAGGAGGCATTCCAAATTCACCCTGTCCTTTTCCAGATCTGGAATAAGCAATTCGTGTAAGGAGTCCTGGTTTTAAGTAATTTAACAAGAGAAGGAAGGAAGGAAGAAGAGAGAGAGGAAGCAGGATGGAGGGGAGGAGCAGAGGAACAGAGGAAAGAGGGAAAGATTTAAGGAATGATGATGTGTTATGAAGAAAACCACAATAGAACGGATGCTTCTTTTAATGGGTTTTCATATTGTGTGGCAAGATCATTTCTCACACACTGAAGAAATTCATGGATACAGAAACAGCTGAGACCTTGCTCCTGAAATCCATCTCCAGAATTATCCAATGCGTTCCTTTCTGAGTCACCTGGAGAGATGGGGCTCATCCTCTGAAACTAACTCTCACCCACACAGATTGAGACCAAGATGGTGCCAGGCAACCGCAGCTCAAGGAAATGAGGTGGGGGCACTGTCTGGCCTCCCTCTCTGCATGGAAGGACAACAGTGACCTGCTAGCAGTGGGAGACCTCATCCTGGTCCTTCACATCACACAATGGCAACAGGATGGATGATCACCTGTGGTCAGCTAGAGAATGGCTGTCACAGCCTATTGTGATGCATAAGGAATATAAAGCTTCGGTGTAAACTGGCTGCTTCCAGCAACACAGAATGTCTGAAGAAGAGCTCAGAAATTTTTCTTCCCTAAGAAAATAAAAAATAGATTTCTTTTTTAAAGCAGACTTGGGGGAATAGCTTTATTGAGTTATAATTGGCGCACATAAACTGTCCATACTTAAGGTGGACAATTCGATCAGTTTTGACATATTTTATACAATTGTTCCTCAATATCCATGGCGTTTTAATTCTGAGACCCTCTGTGAATACTCAGATCTACAGATGCTCAAGTTCCCAATATAAGTGGGGAAGTGTTTGCATATGCGCTCTGCATAGCCTC